>CM062818.1:1916513139-1918930439 GCA_031772625.1 Pinus tabuliformis
CAGATTTTGATGGTTTTGTTTCATTCAAAATTCTAGATAACCTACATAATTTTTGTTGTGGCAGTAAAGAAAGAATCCTAGCCAACACTGAAATTTTTAAAGAAGCTTACCATATGAGCCCGATTCAACTTCCATGATATCTTTGTAGCAATGGATGATTGTGTTAGTGTTTGGTATCTTCATCCCTCGATCAATGATCAAATTTCTCTTTTTGCATGCATATTAGGTGTCTCATCTGATCAGCTGCATTCCATTAGGTCATGGATCAACTGATGGTAGTGGTTCTTTGTCAATTTCCCTCATGCCTATCATCTGCTGGCCTATTTTCACCTGTACAGGTCATTTGCTGTCATTTTTTATTTCATTCCATTTGCAAAAGTCATTTTAGGGTTTTAGGTCTCATTAGGTCTAGGGTTTGCCACCATGGTCTTCAAAAACTCAATAAGAGGTCAGCAGCCACATGAGGATGTCTAATAAGTTCATAAAATCACAAATTTCACTGATGATTTGCTTCATAAAGGGTTTTTACCTCAAAACAGGTTTTTACCTCAAAACTCTGTTTTGAGGTGAAAAGAGGGTTTTTCTATTTCATGTACAAATTTTATGTAATTTTAATGTTTTCATATGTAATAAAGCTTTAGCTACAGCCCTTGGTCACTTTGCCAAACTCCAGCACTCCAGCCACTGCAAAAGAAACAAAAACATCCAAGCATCAGTTCATCAAATGACAAAAAGAGCCAAACTGCAAAAAACAGGGTTTTTAAAGCAAAGTGAAAAGGAACTTTAGAAAAATGGGTTTCTAAATGAAGAATTAAAAGCCAAGGTGGATATAAAGTTATATTTGGTATTTGAAAACTTCATTTTTGCAAGAGAGAAAGAGCAATAGAGGGAGAAAATTGTATTTTGAGGAGAATGAGAGAAAACTGCAGCGAAATTTCTAGTTTTCACCGGCGCGACCCACCTGGGCACTGGTGCGATGCACCTTCCTGGCACTATGCACCGGGTGAAGGTTTTACAAAGAAATTTCAACGGGCACCATGCACAGAAAGTGCTCTACACACCTGGGTGTTGGCGCGGTGCATCTGTTGGCCAAGCTTCAAAACGAATTTCATTGCTTTCCAAGCCTCCAAATTTGCAAACACCTCTCTACAAGTAAGTACGCCCTCCCATCTGGCCTAGAAAGAGAGTTTGTCATCCATAGTGGTGATTTGAATGTTGAAAAATCAAACCCTAGCTGCTTCAAAGTTGTCTTGCAAAACTGTCTAGGGTTTTTGCTGTTTTTGTTATTTTTACATCCCTTGTGACTATTTTCCTACATCCCATCCCCCTGCACTAAATTTCCCTAATTTCCTTCCCTTTTCCCTCTCCCATTGACACTCACCTTACCCTTTATCACCAGACCCTAAGTCCTATACATAATTCCCACTATTCCCCAATCCCTAATTCTCATTTCCCAAACCCTATCATTCCCTAAAACTCTACTGCCATCATTAAAACCCTCCTTTGCATTTATATTGTTAGTCAACCCTTTTAATCCCAAAGAGAAAACAACAGTCACCCTATACTTGAGAAAATCTCTTCATACTCATCATTCTTCACTCCACATTTGCAAATATGGAAACAGATTCAGCATATGAGAGGGATGATGAAACTGTCAGTGATTCTTCCCAAGAGGTTCATGCACCAAGAAAACCACATAAGGAAGGAAAACACATCTGGGAGGAGCCCACCACTCTCACAGAGTTACTAGCTTGCCCTCATGTAGTGACATGTTTTAAACATCAGCCTTGATACTGGTTTTGTGAGATGGTGGAGAGGGTGAAATATCACAATGAACTTGCTAGGCTATTTGTTCTTCATTTTCACAATGGCCAGGTGAACTTAGCTGGTGTATCTTTCACTTTGACACCTGAAACTATTGCAGCAGCAATAGGTATTCCTAATGTGGGAGAACAGTGGAACAAAGGACAACATGTGGGCAAAGAGCATTATGAGCCTTACATCAAGGCTAGTTATCAAAGGCAAATCAGTAGGGTCTTTCCTTTCAGATACCTACAAGACACTTATGCTCCACTCATGAAGCTCATTATCAAATATTTCACCTATGAAGGGAGGTTTTATCGCTTGTACACTTACCATGTTAGATTGCTGATGCACTTCACTAGAGTGAGGATGATGAACCTCCCCTATTTCATATGTAGAAATATTGAGAAGATGGCTACATTGGTGCAAATGAAACCTCTTCCTCAACAATTCAGTAACATCTATCATTTTTCATTGATCAAAATTGTTGTTTTGCATCAGTTGAGCTTGCTGAATATTTCATGGGATACCTTCATTTCACATGAGGTTTTCAAAAGCCCTCAGGTGACCCCATCAATGTTTCAAGAGGAAGGAGGGTCTTCAAATCAGCCAGAGGTTCATGAGACTCAAACTACAGGTGTGCCAGTTTTTGTCACTTATGCAAAAGGCACAAGGAGACTACTTGCAGCTGCCAAACGAGTATTATCTCCACCAGGGGTGGAAGGGGTCTCGTTTCCTTCATTGGACCACATGCAAATTCTATCTTCACCTGGGGTGAAAGGGGCTTTGCCTTCTTCTTCAACAGTACAGGTACTTGATAAAGGAAAGCAACCATTGCTTGATGAAGGGCCTTCTAAAGGTCAGGATAGAGATTTTGTTTTTATTTAGGAGGAGGATACTGATTTGATCTCCCAAAACTCAAGACTCGAGGAGGTCATTAGAGAGAAAGAAGCTGACATCCATGCTTTATCACTTAACCTTGAGAGGGCTAAGTGGATCATTAACTACCTTGAGCAATAGAATAAGCAATTGGAGGATAAACAAACAATCATGGAGCTGCAAACCATAAGGGAAAACAGGCAAGCAGCAAAAAGAAGGACAGTCAAATTGACACCTCTTGAGAGAGAAATTGAGGCTGACCGGGAATCATGGCTAGAGAGGGTAAACACTCTTGAGAGAGAAATTGAGGCTGACCGGGAATCATGGCTAGAGAGGGTAAAAATTCACTTGGAGAAATTCCTTGAGAAAGCTAACAAGGAGAAGAACATGTTGTGTCACATGGCTTATCACTATTTGGCCCAGAACAAAATTTGTAAAACAAGGATAAGAAGCTTAAAAGCCATGTTAAGGAGAACTTTGAGGAGCAAGAAAGAGCATGATAAGCTCAAGATCTTGGCTGAAGCTTCAATGGCCCAACTTAGCACCTAACACAGATCACTCATGCCAAATTTCAAGGAATTTGGTGAAATTTTTGGCCTTTTTGAAATTTTCAGGTAAAAAACAGGTTTTTCCGGCAGGTGCGTAGCACCACCGGCGCTATTCTTTTGATGGGGACCTCTATTTTTAGAAAACTTTGCATTTTTGGATTCATCATGAAAAGTTATGCATGCTCAGAAATTGCTAGGAAATTTTGACAAGTTTTGGAACTCCAAAGGGCCGCCGAAAACACCCAAAAAATGCCCTTTTTGCCACTTTTTGGCCACACAGGAAGTAGTCTTGGGAGATTGCAATTTTAGAGGGGCAAATGGACTCCAAATCAAAAAATTCAAGTGGTTTGAAAAATTACACTCACCAGGCTTTCAAATGAGATATCCTGCACTTTATTTGGACTTCGAGAAGCTTTCCAAAGACAGCTTGGAAAATGTGCTACACACAGAAAAATGGTGCTACGCATAGGATGAAAAGGTGCTAGTTTTGCTTGTTTGCTCAGAATTTCGCCTAGTTTTCTTTGAGTTTGACTTTTTCTCTCTTATGGTCAAATTCATGATGTATCATGATGTAAATTGATGTACTATGATTTAAAAATGATAAAAATTTACTTGATAAGATAGATACATCAGTTGTAGGTGGTTTTGAGTTGAATGAATCAGTTTCCTAAGTTTTAGAGGCAAGCTGTTCCACTACCTATTTTTATGTTCCTAGTTTAGATATGGTTGATACCACTCCTCTTCTCATGGATTCGACCCCTGATCGATAGCACAGGTGGTTTGGAGGTCTATATCATGTGTTTTTTCAGTCATTTGTAAAGGTTGGACTCTTGTGAATGCTTTGAGCATTATTGTAGATCATTTCTGCAGTTTGGCAAGGAAATAGACCAGGGTTTGCAACATTTTGTGGGATTCTTGTGGTAAGGTGATTTAGTATTTTTTTTTCCTCTGTGAATCAAGTTATCATATGTTTATGTGTGCCATTATCTCTCTCTTTTCTGCTTAACTAAATGAAGCAAGTATAAAGGTGGAAATCATTGATGTTGCAGTGCTCTACCTTAGGGTTTATTTAGTTTTACATGTTTTCTACTGTTTGAAGAGGACTCATGACACTTTCATGCCCTCTCTAACTCCTCACCAGTCTTAAGACTCCATTTCACTTAATTCAAAGTACTAAAGCATTTGCCTACCTCTCCCAATAGAAACTTCTGCAAAACCGATCTCATTCCCCGGACCAAAACTACCTTTCACATCTGATCCAACAAACCACCATAAAATTCAATCAAACTCCTCTGAGCATATACCTAGCCTAAAATAAGTCTTTACATCAGTCATCTCAAGCCTAAGTTGCCAATTTTTTTTCAGATTGACAAGGAGAGAGCCCTCTCCGACTTGGTAGGGCTAGCTACCAGGGTAAGCGTGGTTTGATGTTACCCTAGACCTACCTTTCTTCAGCCTGAGATAGATTTAGGCTCTAACAGATTGCAAGATAAAATGATGTTGGACGAAATGAAGCTAGGCATAAACTTTCAGATTCAGATCTTAAGATCAAGGCCTTATTCATTGGTCACCTTTACAACATGATGCAGAAACATATTTTTATACCATGAAAATTGCAGAGGAAGTTTAAAGGAGGACATATAACTTCAAATAATAATGAGAAAATTCCAATGACTAGTATTTGAAGATAAACACAAATATCATAGACACCTAATAGGTGTGGAGGTCTTTAGCCATTTAATGACAGAACAGATAACATGTTGGGCATTAGTAAATGAATCCAACATGTTAGATTCATTCAGATTTCTGTAGAGCATCTCCTGTGACATTCAAGGCGAGGAAAAGAATTCATTTCATAGCACAATGATAGTAAATATCATAGACTAATCTTTGCTTGGAATTCTTTATTCATGCTCAGATGATTATACAAGTATTTATCTCATAAGTGCAGAATCATAATAGATATGAGGGACTACATTAGAATTCTTTGAATATTATATGAAATTTTGAATGATAGAAGGGAAATTGTATCACAAATCAACTCTCAAATGACTATAAGTATAAGAAAGTTTGCCTTAAAAGCTGCATAACTAAATAATAAGAAAGGAGCTGTGAAAAACTAAAAGATAAATACAATAACAAATACTTGATTTTACAAAAGGTGTGGTGAGTCCAATAGTGTGGCCACTTAATCTTGAAAAATAAATTGACCCCAAAGGGCTCCTTCAAATCCCTTAAGTTTAGTTGGTAAAAATTCCAAGCCTTGTACTGTTCACTGCCTTTTTATCCATTTTTTTATGTTGAAGTCATGCCTCCTTTTGTGCCACACACTGGTGTGATGTCACTTCCAAGTTGTGACCATATTCTTCCAATTGTTCCTCTTCCTTGGATCGTTCACTGTTTTCTATATTGAACGAACATTCTATGAAAAATTACACGAGATAGTTTTTTTCATCATTTAAAAATTTTACTTTCTCTCTTAACAATGCATTAGACATATAGGCAAGCATCTTTGAAAGCTTTGACTGGACTTGTTTTCCTTTTTATGCTTAAGTCATGCCTCCTTTTGTGCTACATGTTGGTGTGATGTGACTTCCACGTTGTGATCATATTTTTCATATCCATACACATACAAAGAAATTTATTTGAGGAGTTTTTCGTCTCGTGCTATGAACAAACATGAAACTTTAAAATGGGACAAAAAGCAGATATAGCATAAATGGATCATATGAATGAATTACCAAGCAGGTGGATTAATAGCGTTGCTGAATCGATCATCACTTGAAACACCTCTACTTCCCCTCGATACTTGATATCATAAATCTCTTCTCCATTAGATTTTTGAACTATACCTGAATAGAGTTATAAGACTGCAACTGCTCTTCATCGCGTGGTGATTTACCTTTGACCAAATCTTCATAATATATTATAGTGTTTAAATTACACATAAATATGACTGAGGTGTGTTTCGATTTACTCATAGAAGCTTCCTTTAGTTGATTTACTTTATGTTTTGATGACATAATTTCATTAATCAACTCCTACTCAGTAGGGTAGTAAGAGTGCAGTTTGACAAGATAGCATGAATAAGATGCAATATGGTACTTTGGTCTTATTAAATTAATTATAAGTAAGGATAATGCCAAATGTAAGTTAAATACAACAAGTAATGCATATATAATCCATATAAGCTATGACCTACCTCTATATAAAAAAAAATTGTAATATAAAGACAACATATTTCGATGTAGAACAAGTTGGTATGTGTAACACACAAACCAATAACAATCTGATATATTCGAAATGTTCATATATAAATTAAAAGGCATAAATCCTTTCATTAACAAACCTTTGTCATTAGCCAAGGCAAAATTTCTCTTCCTATGAAGAAGCTAGATTAAAAAATGATGAAAACATTCTCTTGAGATGAGAATGAGCTTCCATGTCATCCAAATATGAAAATGCATACATGTGCCGAAAAGAATGGATAAAATGATGTTGCAACTAAAGAGATGCCACAAACTCAATCATATAAACAAAAAAATGTTGAATGCATGCCAAAATCAATCATATAAACACAAAAGAATTGAATTCATCCAGAAGATAGATACATGTCTTTGTAATGATATCACTAATCAAGGTAGAAAATGGGATCCAAATTTTAGCTGAGAAACTAATTAACTGAAAATGGAAACACAATTATTCGTGTAGTTTTTACATTGCGGAATAGTTGTTGTCAAAATGTCACATTTGAACTTCTTAAATAAAAAAATACCATGAAAATAGAAAATCACAATAAATCCTACGATACTTTAGAAGTTTCACCCACTTACTATTATGAATGATGTATGTGATCTTTAGTGCAACTTTTATGAACAACCTCTCTACCTTCATATTCCTCAGAACTGACCGAAGCTAGAACAATGCTAAAGGAATCTTGGAAAGTTAGAAGTTATATGTATTCATCTAACAATAAACATAACTAGTAAATTCACCTTCTATGTGTATGGCTGAAAATATCAACTACCTTGATGCATCTATCAAAAGGTCACCACTGAGTCCTAGATTATTCCTATTGTCTTATAAAACTATTGTTTTGAAATAAATGCCAGATATATTAACAAATCAGAACAAAATACAAGCTATAACTCCTTCAGTCTAAACTCATGTCTTGGAAATGAGCATTTGTCATGTAAAAAGAGTATTTCATGATTTGCAATTTAGATGAATTGATGTTACATGCCAGGCAGAAATAAATTTCCTTAGCATATACAAATCCATCTACTTTTGTTATAACTTTTGTTACTACAGGAAAAGCATGTTATAAGCCAATGTACTTTGTGGTGACTGAGCTTCAAGCTGGTGTGGAAGTTGAACATTCATTTTCAGTTAGACCTATACTTAAGAAGATCACATTTCCTTTCCCAATGAGTTTGAAATGCAATAATCACATTTAGAAATCAATAGTTTTCCCATCTGTCTGACAGATAGCTTAGTATTTTTTATAAATGTGTTTTTTTTGCTCTAGTTCTAAATGGGCCACCTATATGTTGATTGCAGATTGTATAATATTCCTAAAATCTAAGGGATATGTGTGAAGGAAGTTTCCTAAAATATCTCAATAAAGTGCAAGAATGATCATATTTATATGGATTACAGATTCGAAAATATTGAAACATTTTAATGGACATGAGTGAAGTCAACTGTTTGAAAGGTCTCAATGAAACACATCGACATACATAGTATAAAATTTGTCTAAAACAACTCATCAAAATATTGATGATAGAGTATTCTTCCTAGGTTAAAAAATAATCCTATTATCAATCATTGTATTCCCATACTAAATGCAACAAAAATTTCATTAGATTCGAAGAATTAATTTGCAAAAAAACATTAACCATATGAGAACTATAAAGGAGATATCTTCTTCTTTTGTAGGGTATTAGCATTTTCTGATCTCCAAAAATTTGTTTGAATAGTTATTTGAAGGGAAGATCACAAAAGATAAAATTGAGTGTGATACCTCAAGGATAAAACAACATACTTTATTGTCTCAATCAACAGTCCATTTATGACTTAATAGATTCTTATCAGGATTGAACATGGTTCCATCTTGCATCAATAATAGTGAATAGCTAAAGTTGAGTGTGATACCTCAGAAACAAAACTGTTGCACTTTACTATTTGAATCCATATTTACAATTGGCACTCATTCTTATCAGGATTGAACATGTTTCCATAATCCATTTTTCATTTATAATCATGAAGAGAAGAGAGTCATTTGCAGCAAAACATGCACCATATCAAACTTGCAAAGGAAATATCTTCTTCTTGGGGCATGATATTGGCATGAAAATTTGGTGTGAATGTTCCTCTCATATCCAAATTACGAAAGCTAAAACTGAATGTGACACATCAGAGATAAAACTGATCATGGTTGGACATGGTTCCATCTTCTAGTATTAAGTCCAAATCACAAAAGTTGAAACTGATGTTGATACCTTAGATATAAAACTCATCAGGTTTGAAGATGGTTGCATGTTGCATTAATAATGAACTAGCAAGAGAACAGGGAGAAGGTTGTCAGTAGTAGCAAAACATGGGGAAATTTGGTTTGCATAGTCCTTTCATGGCTATATCACAAAAGCTAAAACTAGTTGTGATACATCAGAAATACATTCAGAGTGTTGTGAAAGACTGCAGAATTAAGAACTCACAGTGATCTTTGCATCATATCCATGCAACAATATATTTTCAAGAAAGAGTACACATGTGCACAAAACCCTTTTAATTACCATTTAAAGTGAAATGTACAATAGAAGAGGTTCACTGGAAATGCATTCAGATTAATGGGTGGATAAGAAAATTGTTGGGTAGTATGCTCTGTTCCATATCAACTTCCACACTATAATTGTTGGATATATTTCACATGAAAAATCATACACACATATTATGTTCATTCATGCAAAAAAATGGAAAATAGACAAGGAACGAGCGACATCAGGGTAGTACGAATATCCATGTAAGTATGGGGCTTTTCTATATAAGTTACTTCAAAGGAGAAAAAATTGATGAAACAACATGTATTGTTTTCTATAAAAGAAGAAGCAGGTAGTGGACTAGCAAAAAAAATGGTTGAAGTCCTTCAACCAAAGTGCATGTTGTTTTTTTTTGTTTTTCTCCTATAGGAAAAATTCCTAGTTGTAAATACAAGATGTTGTGTGGCATCTACAACACCAATTGATATTTAGATTTGGGACGCAATCGACATAATATGCTCGAAGTTTCCTGTTTTCATCCCTTTCATGTACATGGATGAGGACATGTATGAAAGCTTTAATATTTTTAAGTAGTTGGAGAGTTGGGCACATCTGGTATAGAGGCATAATACTAGAACTTAGGAAGCGTGCATGTATATCCAAAATATAATCCTCTTGTTCATGTATCTGATGGAAAATTGTGTAGAGCTAAGAAACATGTTGTACATCCATCTTCTTATGAAAGAAAAGGGAATGTGTGTAAGGTAACATGTATAAATTCACTAATTGAAAGGATAAGCACATAATACAAAATGTTAGCAACCTTTTGAAAGTGAAAGTATATTAGAAATAGAATGGGTAAAAAAAAAATAGAAATTTGAAGGTGTTAACATGAGAGAATAGATGAAACATTTGCAAGTGAAATGAAAAGGAAGGAAAGAAGCCAAAAAGAGAAGGTCTTCAGGTAGTTTGATTCATATATTTGGAGGCAAGGTATTTTTCTTATCTTTTCTTGCGAAGTACATAAGGATTTGATTGCATGTTTGTGTAGTGCATGAAGGAAAAAGTTGGAGAGATGCAAAGATCATTTAATGATCTAACTCTAGATATGGCTGTGAATGTTAGGCCCTGACAATAGATGTCACCAATGTTGATTTTTTCCTTTTGTAGTGTCATGCCTTGTGATTTATGGATTGTTAGGGCCCATGCCATGCAAAGGGGCATTTGTCTGTGAGAACCCCTTGTTATGGGGGGGATAGGCACATATTTTGGATTCGAGCCATCCCATGCTAGACCTTTGTATTGAAAGAAATCAACTACAACAAATTATGGGAGTTTTGAGGGCCGAGAAACAGGTGTGTAGTAAATAGCACAAACTTTCCTGAGTGAACCATTAAGAAAGCCTGCTTCAACCCACAAGTTTCTTGCTAGAATGACGTGTTGAGCAATGCAAAGAAGAACTTTTGCAGCAAATTATTCATATTCCTAGTTGGAGGAGGGAATTTGTTTCCTTTGCTCAGCATAGCAGTGTGTAATTGGTTGGTTTGAATTTTTTTAGCATGATTTTATTCTGTAGCGCAACAAATTCATTAGTTGCATAGAGGTGCATAGAATTGGCGAATGTTTGCAGCTCATCTTCTGGAAGATTGTATTTTGAATGCACCATGAGAAGTTTCCAATCATCCAATGTGGGGGTTGCATTGTGAAGGTTGGAGAGGAGTTGGTGAAATGAAATCTTCTCAGGACTTGTACATTGCTCGTGAAATATTGTGGAAAGTGTGACAACATTATTGAAGCTGCACCAAAGAGCATTGCCACGAGGCGTGCCTACATCCATTGGTGTATCTTTAACAAGTGGAAATTGTCTAAGGTCCCCCACAAGGATTATAAATCGACCACCACATTGGTTGTTTATATTGGATGGGAAGGCCTCTCGTAAACATTCATCAATTTGAGAAAGAATTTTAGGGCCAATGAAGCTCATTTCATCAATGAGAATGTATTTGACATGCCAAACTTGTTCTTGAATGTCTAGTAGGGATTGACCTTCCAAAGGTTGGATAGAGGAGGCAGGGATATGAAGGATGGAGTGGATGGTTAGGATGTTTATGTGGAATTCCACAACACCAGTTGGAGAAAGCATGAGTAGTGGATTTTCTCCATTGGTAGAGTTGGTTAGGAAGGCATTTTTGAGGCAATAAATTAGGAAAAATAGTGCCTTGGATGAGAATTCTTAATGGTGTGGTGGAGTCATTGTTGGAGAAGTGGGAGAAAATGATATTGAATTCCATGCTTTGGCTTGGGTACAAGGAGGAATACCTGGGAAACTCTCTCCACCATCTCGGCTAGCTAGATTCCTTGAAGGATGCATGGCAATGGCTATGAAATCCTCATTTGAAGATGAAGGGAAGTATACTCGTTATTTCTATGAAATCACCAATGTCCCCTACTTTCTATCGGCCCACTTATGCCAGTAGCTCAGCTCGTCGTTAGTGGTAGCAACGGCTCGTATCTACTAGAATGGCTTGAATGATAGAGGGAAGCGTCTGTCATGTTTGTGTCATTCGACATTAATTTTTTTTTATCGAGAGAACAAGTCTGCAAGCTAGCACTGGGGTTGGAAGCAAGTAGTATTTTGTTTTTGTGGTCTCTACATTCTCCAGAGGCCAACCCATTGGAGCTCCTTTTTGAGGGATTCCAGACTGAACATAAGACATGGGGATTGTCACCGGGGAATGGATGCCATAGTTGTGGATCGTCTCACACTCGACGGTATGCGGGTATATGAGCCACACCTGCTAGAGTTCCACCAGTATCACATCCTATCCTGACAATAGTATTTCAACTCACATAGGCAGGTGAGGCACCACTGCACACTTTTGTTTTGACCAATACTTGTGTGCACGAACTATGCCTAAGACTTCAACACTTAGTTAATTATTTTCCAATTTTACTTAGTGTTATCACGCATCAGAAATAAACATTCATACATTCATCATCATCATATAATCATCATTTGCATAATTGAAATATACACATTACTTGAATGGGAGGGGAAATTCCCCAGTATAGAGTCTGCAAAATAATTATACAGTAATTTATAGTTCAAATATAAAATGTGTTGCCTACACAAGTGTTGGCACACTTCTCTTTTTTCACACCAGGTTACACTGCTAGAGACCTTTACTGTTCATTGGTTTGACCGTTCAACTGTTCGGTAGGTCTATCCCTTCATTTGATAGACCGCCCGATCTGCATGTTGAACCACACCATTCAGCTTTGTTGCACTACCATTCCGCCTGAACTCTGCATGCCACACCTGTTCAGATTACCCACACTATCGTGCCACCTCACCTCTATGTGTCACACTATTGAGACTTTCCCAGACTTTCGCCCACCCGAACTCTGCACGTCACATCGTTTAGAGCTTCCCGTACTGCCATGCACCTGAGATCTGCATGTTGCACCATTCAAACCTACCCGCACCATTTTTCACCTAAACTCTGCATGTCCGCGCTTGTTTAGCCTACCAAACTACAGTGCCACCGAACCCTACCTGACTAGATTGTTACCTCCATTATGATTCATCGCTCATGGTTCCGCAACCTGTGTCACCCGTTTAGACGTGCCCTTGGGTCTGCAACCCATGCTGCAACTCAACCTCCACTCATTCTACTGATCTCCTCGGTTCGCCCAGAAATCCTGAACTCAGCTATGGCGAACTTCGATCCTTAGCCCTGTCTTTTCCACCTGTTTCCTTGCTTCCTTTCTCATCTTCCTTTCTTCCTTGTTCGCTAATGCTTTATGCATTTGGTTGCTTCTTGATTCGATGGTTGATTCACCTTCATGCCACCTCTTATATATATGGTTGCTAACACATGTGGAGGGGCTCGGCCTACTCCAAACTGAGTCATCCAACCATCGTGTCGCACCCTTCTAACATGTCGGCCCACCAACATACTCAACCACCACCTATAGGCTTCTCACAGTCGCACTCGTCCAACACTTAGCCAAATTTCGCACTTTTAGTTTTTCACCTCTCGTGTTGTCTCACCCTCTGTGTTGGCTTTCTCGGGTGCATGCTTGAACGGTCTCCCGATGTGGGTTTCTCAACACGCTTGCCCATCTCGATTGCTCGTCGCACATTGTCGGGGTGCACCCACCCATTGCACATGAGCGCGCACACCTGTCACACACGACCCAAGTTAGTACGGGCACCTATCGCACACGGGGTGCCCGAATTAACGTTGTCGCCTTTAACTGAAGTCATCTGATCATCACATAAAACCGAGATCAAGAACCCATCACACACATGGGCGTACCTAACTCAACTCGTGGGCCTCACATCCTCCACCACTCTAAAAATGTTGTCACCCTCGACAACACCATCTAAGCAACAGCCATCACCAAGACATGTCCATAATTATGGGCACCCATATATCTACACCTATGACCCACTCCATGCTATTGATCTACCAAATTATGCAAGAAAATCAAGTGTCAGATCCCCTCATGTTGGTGACTAGTTGGGTAGCTAATCGAACCATGCATTGCCTCCACAAGAATTCATGCTCCCTACATCATCATGACTCATATCTACATCCTACTGTCAATTGTGTCCATCTCATGCCCATGTCTGCTAAAAATATAGGAGACTCATTGCCATGAGCAACTAATAATGAGCCTCATCCCCATGTTAGTCTAAGAAGAGAGGGAGGAAGTGGAGGATGAAGGTTCTCCCTCTTCCTCAGCTAATAGCTCAAACCACCTATCTGGATCTTCCTCCTCCAATCTCTGCATGTATTCTTCTTGAGTTTCCTCCATAAGTTTTGCCTCTATAGAAGACAAATTCTTATATAGTTCTTCATCCTACTTGACTTATTCCACATTCATCACTGTTAATTTACACTCATCTCTTGTAGCTCCGATGGTTGAAACCCCTATAGGATCATCATCCCTTCTGTCATAAATGTACAACTTCCTCATGTGTAGCACCATCATAGCTTCAAAGTTTTTCATAAATTCCATACCCAGTACAACTTCATAGTCATCTATCTGAAAAATTGTGAAATCGATCTTCCCATACAATTCACCTATGCTCACATCCACTTTCTTTGTTATGCCAATCACTAAATCAGGTGTCAAATTCACTTCCTTCAACTGTGCTTGAGTTGGTGTAAACTTTACCCCAATATTCCTCACAATTTCTTCCCTCATGAATTTATGAGTCACACCACTATCCACCATCGTGAGTATAGTGCATAACCCAATCTTCATATCCACATACTCCAACTTATTTCTCTTAGGATTCCGTCGTGGGATAGCTTCCATAGCTACTACAACTCCCAAAATCTGCATAACCCCAACTTTTGGTTGGTCTATCTTCTTCTTCACATCGACTTGTGCTGTTGTAAACACCATCAGTCTTGAAGGACATTCTTCACCATGTGGTTCTCTCTGGACAACCAACATTTCAGAGGCTTCTTCATCTTGACTTGTCATTTGATTTTGAATGCTCTTCCTTTGCAGCTTTATCTTTCAGTTTATCAGACTTCTTCTTTATTTCTTCAGTCCCTTCATCATGATGTTCTACTAAGCGATCAAATATAGAAAATGATTCTTCTAGTGTCTTAATATTTTGCCTCTTCCCCTCATTTCATGCCCAACGTTTCAATCCTACGATGAAATTAAACACCTTGTGTTTCTCCGCCATATCAGGTATCTCCAAGATCACACTCGAGATTTCTTGTTGATATGCCTATAGACTTCTTGTTTTCTTAATGTAGTTAATGTTCGTCCTTGCATCCCAAGTCTCATATTGTGGGCTAAAATAAGCCTGCAATTCTTTCTTCATATCATCCCAAGTAAATATCTTATTAGCATCACCATTGGCAATATGATCCATCTTCTGTCTCCACCACATCTTAGCATCCTTCGTCAACAATTGAATAGCTACTTTGAATTTAGCTTCATCATCCGGTAAGCCCAAGCGCTCCAAGTATTGCTCCATATTCCATAAGAAATTTCCAAGAGATTTAGCAATCCTCATCCCATCATAAGAATTAGGTTCCTTTACTTTCACATGAGTAGCTCCTCCAATCGGTCCCTGCCCAACTTCTTTCTTCAAAACAGTGAGCTCATTCTGGGCATCATCAAGATCTTTCTACAACTTCAAGATTTCCTCCAAACCCTAGTCCCATGCAACACCTATACCCTTGAATTCCTTCTTTGTTTGCATATATAACCAATCTGTTTATTCGTATCGAACTTCGAGGTCCTCATGCTCCTCTTTTAGTTTCATGAACTTCTCTTGAAATTCAACACTTTCAGCCTCTAACAAAGCCACGTTCGAAGAAAACTCCTCCATCTTGTCCGATACCTTGTCCATGAAAAATGTTTCAACATCCCTGATATATTCACCTATCATTACTTAACGTTCTTCCACTTGGTCATCCATTAGCTTCGCTTGTGATATTTTAGGATCCTAAAGAAAGGCTCCACTATAATTTTTCATATTTCTAGTTAGTTCTAGTGTGGGAGGGTGCTTCATTGGTCTAGTTCACTCATTGTCGATGACAGTACGATTTGGGTACCGTTGATTCCTTCATAGTAAGTTCTCTTTCTTGGGCCACCGGATTTCATAGTTTTTCTCCCGAAAGAAGCTTGGGTATGGGTTGATTTTGTTTCAGTTAAGTCCCCTCTCCCCTGGAAATTGTGAAAATTTTCAGGAGTGGTCAAGTTGATAGTGGTAATTATCATGACTTTTTGAACCTTGGTCGCTATAGGTAGGGGCATGGAGATTGGAGTTCTGGGGTGGATTTGGATTCATATCACACGAAAACTGAAAGCCGAGGTCACATTCTACATTTGATGATAGGGTTCAAGAAAACGCAGTTCTAGGACTCGAAGCATTAAACAATGAACATAAAACAACAAATTCAGTGCTAGATAGCAGGATTGAGGGTAATGGTGAAAATATATCCAATGAAACCGTTAAGCTCCCGATGGATGTCGAAATAATAAGAAGTGAGCATAAAACACCAGTAGCGTATGTTGAGAAAGTAAATATAGTGAATCTCTCCAGCAGCCAGATTGACCAAATCACTTTAGGTCTCTTGGAAAGAGGTTTGAATTTTGCGATTTCCCCGCGCACCATACCCAAAGAAGACATTTTGTGCAGTATTGTGTATGGGATTAAGGATTTACCAAATAAAATTAAGGATATTATCAGGAAGGATTTTTCCATCATACTCAGAAAAGCTAAACCACCCAGAAGCAATATTTCCAAACAGGAATACCTTGCACGCAAGACCATAAACCAAGACCCTAATATTGTGGTCTTGAAAGCTGACAAAAGTGGTGCGACTGTCATAATGAACACTAAATAGTACAATGAGAAGATGCTAGACCACCTAACCAATAGTGGTTGTTACATTAAATTAAAAAAGAATCCCATAAAAAGATCTCAGATAATGTTAATAACTAGATAAAATTAAGCAAGGATCACAATATTAAAAATCTTGTTGAAACCAATCTCTACACTCCTAGGATTTATGGAGCCCCTAAAATGCACAAAGAAGGTATCCCCATTAGACCCATTTTCAATACCATTGGAGGTCCCACTTACCATATCGCGAAATATCTTGCTAAAAACAGTTAAGCCTATGGTGGGAAACATTAGTTCCTTTGTCAAAGACTCCAATCACTTCATCAATGAAATCAAACAGATAAAAATAGACCAAAATGACATCTTGGTGAGTTTTGATGTAAAAGTTGTCTATACGAATATTCCCATAGATGAAGCCATGAAGGTATTTCACAAAGTCATTGATCTTGACACAACAAAATTAGTAGAAGTTTGTTTGAATTCTACCTTTTTCAGCTTTAGAGATGATATTATGAGTAGACTTGAGGTGTGGCCATGGGATCACCTCTATCTCCCATCATTGCAAATTTGTTCATGGAACATTTCGAAGCTAAGGCCATTGAGTCCTCCCCTTTAAAACCTAAGCTTTGAAAAAGATTTTTCGATGGCACTTATGTCATTTGGCCTCATGGAAAAGAAAGATTAGACAATTTCCTATATCACCTTAACAATCAATCAAATTCTATCCAGTTTACAATGGAAGTGGAAGAGAATGGTAGCCTTACCTTTCTTGACATCTTAATCAAGAGAAACCAGGATGGCTCAATATCTCATCGGGTCTATCGTAAGAAAACCCACAATGAACATTACCTTCATGCCAACTCCCACCATCATCCTGCTGAGAAACTCGGGGTTCTCAACACTCTAACAACTAGGGTTGTGCGCATTTCTGATCATGATCACTTTGATCAAGAAAAGAACAACTTCTTGGATGTTTTTGAAAATAATGGGTATAGACGACACCAAGTAATCAAAGCTTTCAAGAAAGAAGATAATCCTAGAAATGAACTACCTATGGATGATTGTGCTGGCAAGGTTCACCTTCCCTACATTCTAGGCACCACAAATAGGATTTCTTACATTCTAAAAAAGAGTAATATCAAAACCACCTTCAAACCCATGAATACCATTAGCAATTGTCTCAAATCGGTAAAAGATCCTATTGATCCTAAACACCACAAAGGGGTTTATGTGGTTCCTTTTTCTTGTGGCAAAGCCTACATTGGTGAGACCGGGCAATCTATATTAACTAGGATCCAAGAGCATGTCGTTGACATCAAGCACAACCATTACAAAACATCAGCCATGGCTGAGCACTCTAGTAAAACCAATCATCACATTTGTATCAAAAACTCTTGTGTTGTGGCCAAGATCGATCATTATCACCATAGAAAATTTAGAGAAGCTATTGAAATAGGAAAACACCCTAACAACCTCAACCACAATGAGGGTTGGAAAATAAGTGATAATTGGATTCCTACTCTAACTAGAGAGTCCACCTTACCCTAGATGTTCCCGGCCCCATCATCACTTGGTCTTCCTTTGGTATACCTACCCTATAATTTATTATAATAATATAATTATTTGAATAATAATAAAATAAATATTTGAATAACAATAATAATCAAGAAGGTATTAAGTAATTCTTTATATCTTGAATTTATTTTAATTTTAATTTTAATAAACTTTAGCTAACTTAAGTAGCCTTTAAATCTTTACAAAACAATAGATTATATATATATATATAACATAGGCTAGAAGCATGATGCAAGAGCATTCAACCCAAGAGAAAATCATTATAATTAAGTAGACATAGGGGGTCATGTATTTTTAGGAAGTTGGATTCCTAAGTGATGAATTAATGTAATATTAGGCTTTTGATTGCATAGAATAGGAATTAAATTAGATAATGTGACATGCTTGTAAATGCTCTCAAATAAATGAGAACATGAGTGGGCAATAATGACAAAAGAGTCTAAAGTCAATTAGGACTCTTTAAACAGTTCCATGATTCGAGGAACTAAGGAGAGCTCTTAGGAATTAAATGGAGATTAGAAGTGGATGTAGAGGATAGAGGATTTAGGAGTTAGTTTAGTAGATTTAGGAGTTGAACCAGGATTAGTTCAATGAACCTTTCTGGTATAAATGTAAGCCTACAGGAAGAGTGCAAGGGGAGACCGCAATATTGAAGAATAGGCCTGTGAGAGACAGAGAAGTCTCGATTGTAATCAGTTATTCATATTTATATATATAGAGGTTCATTTGGGAACTGTATAAGTGTGTGAATGAATATCAAATGATTGAATTACATGTAAACTATGAATTCGTAGGTTCTGTGACATGGTTGCAGGAAGAGTTCTGAAGAAATATGTAGAGGAGAAGAGCGATTCGGAGGAATTGTAAGGGATCATTGAATCCACTTGGGTGATCAGAGTGAAGCTCTGAAGAGAAGGTGATGTAAGAATTTGCAGAAGACAAGCTCAGGAAGAGTGCACAATGAAATAGTAGAAGACCCAGAACCTTTGAAGAAACCCGAACCACAAAGGGAAATTGAAGAAATAGCGTAAAAACATAAGTAAACAGAGAAACGAGAAGTGAAGAAACAATGAACAACGACCGTTGGATCTTGAAGATCAACGGCCAAGAGCCAACCACAGAGGAGACGAAGGAATATCGCATCAGTGGTTTTGTAACAATGAATGTGGATTTCGGGCAGCCTCAAAACCATAAGTAGTATTGAAGGACGAGCTCCGATTCCGCCCATCAAATGACGCGTGGCAATAAGAGGAGAGAGGAAACCACTTTATTGGGTGGTTAATCCTCGTGCTTGTTATCTACCTGATATTAATGACAACCGTCGAATCTGTTGGGTGCATATCGACAATGGAGAATAGGCGCGCAAGTTTAAATGGTCAGGAGTAATGTCAGCCGTTGGATCGAAGGATACAACGAACAATCAAGATTTGATCAGAGGCTTCGGTGATCGGATATCGGAGGAGGAGCAGCGCAGTGGAAGTTTTGATATGGAAGGGCGGACGCGACAATAAATATAGACACGGGCTTATAAACTTTGAAGTCTGGCCTTATGTGTTCGGGTCGGAATATCAATGTATTCCTATAAAGTGATGTGCGAGTCTTTTAATGAAAAGGTGTGATTTAAATGTTCTGATAGTGGAATATCGGAGTCGGAAGGGGTGATGATGGCGTGACTGCGAGGATTACGATACCGGATTGTAATAAAGGTGACCTCAGGAAGTGTGTAGAGGCCATATAAAGGAAAAAAGGTGTGTTTTGTGGCATTTCCTTTGTAAAAGGTTATAAAGGGAAATAGCGTCAATGAAAAATTTTATACGTTAAAACATATTTAACCAATGTTAAGAGAGGTAAAAGGTTGCATATGTGTGGTATAAGGGTTAATGAAGGTTATGGAGGGTTTTAAGTCCTGATAGAAGGTTTAAAGCGAGGTGATTGAGTTCCGATATAAAGGAACTGATGAATAGGGCCTTGACCATTGATAAATGAAGACTTGACTCCTTTTAGAGTTAAATACGTGGGACTAATGTGTCTATGCATTGTAGATGCATACTGTGGGGTAAGCGGGGGTAACCCTAGCATCATTTGGTATCAAAGCAGAATTATAATCAGAGCGGGGAAAGATTTTGTTAGGCCCCTATACTACTAGTGTAACCCCTTATTGTTATTAGTACAACCCACTTATTATATTGATGTACCCATGTAGTGCCCATATTGTTACTATTGTGCCACATAGAAGCCCACTATTGTAATTATTGTGCCCTTTCATTATTATTGTTATGTCGGCTCTGATTATGTTATGACCCCTTAGACTCCTATATATAGAAAGGAGGTCTTTTCATTTGTATCATTCAAGAATTGCTCATTTATGTAATGTAAAGGAGGTTTCCCCCTCGAAGAGGCTGAATTCTAAGGTGTGGATCTCTCTTTTCTATCTTTTTGTGAGCTGGTTTCATAACATTTGGTATCAGAGCTTTGGATTCTAGGGTTTCGCTGCTCCAAACAGGTCATCGTGGCATTTTCGCTATACTTTTTTCTGTGACGTTTCAGAAGCTAAAGAAAAAACCAATTTGAGAAGAAATCACGCTGAATATTGGATCCAAATTTCAGAGCTTTTCGCGCTATATTTGCGGAGATATGATCTGAGGAAGTTGGTCTTTTTGTAGACCCCTGAATTACATTCCAAACAGGTGACCTGGGGAAAATCATCATAACTTTCTCTTTGAGCATCGGATTGAAATTTCGTAAGAAGGTACAGAAAGAGGACGGACTATAGTTTCTTGTATATCTTTTTCAGATCCAAAGGTTGAAACAGTGACTTGTGGCATGTCGTACAAGTGGAAAGAAAAATTATCGAAACCAGGAAGCATACCCCTCACAACTATAAAGATGGAAGTGTTGTTTCTCCCAACCTTCCACAACCTACAAGGGTTACACCACAACAATTGGAAGAAAAAAGAGAAAAATGGCTTTGTTACAATTTTGATAGCAAATTCACTAAAGGTCATAAGTGTGTTGAGAAGAAATTATTTTACATAGAATATGAAGAGGAGGAAGAAAAGGATCAAGAAACATCAAAAGAAGAGGATATACACGAGGACCCCACCCCAGAGAAAGAAGAAATGAATCAGACCATATCTTGTAAAGCATTGGCAAGAATTACCACTCCTCAAACTCTCAAGATAGAAGGACATATCAAGAAGAAAAAGGTGCAAGAAGTGAAAGATCGCATCGAGAAAGAAGAAATGAATCCAACCATATCTTGTAATTCATTGGCCAAAATTACCACTCCTCAAACTATCAAGATAGAAGGACATATCAAGAAGAAAAATGTTCAAGAAGTGAAAGATCACATCGAGCATTAAGAAATGAATCTGACCATATCCTGTAAAGGATTGGAAGAAATTACCACTCCTCAAATTCTAGAGGTAGAAGGACATATCAAGAAGAAAAAGGTTCAAGCAGAGAAAGATCACATCGAGCATCAACAACAAGTTCTCCAACTTTTAAAGGATAACGCCACTTCAGTGCAAAATCAAATGAAACAATAGGTAGATCAACATCGTAGTGAAAAATGTTTTGATGTAGGTGATTGGGTATTTTTACTACTACATCTCAAGCAAGCTATTTATGAGAAGGAATGTTGGCAATACTACATGCACTTAAAAAATGGCGACCTTACCGAGTGGGAAGACTCTTCAAGGATGAGGATGTGGAAGCATTGTTTTGTGCTATTTCTATTATCCAACCAGATTGGATAAACGAAGCAAGGGATGAATGGAAGAAGGACGAAGAAGTATGGCCACTTATTCAAAAGTTGCAAAAGATCCCAATTCAAACAATAGCGCCAGAAATTGAAGAGGAAGGAAAAATCATATTGGAACCTGGAGCAGTCACAGAAACAAGAACCCGAAAACTACGAAATCGATAAATTTCAGAGTATCTCATCAAGTGGAAGAACTTACCGGCTGAAGATTCCACATGGGAGGACAAGAATTTTATACAGAAGCATCAAGAACTACTCAAGTGTTGAGGACAACGCTTTTTGCAGGAGAGGGGCATGTTAGGCCCCTATACTACTAGTGTAACCCCTTATTGTTATTAGTACAATCCACTTATTATATTGTTGTACCCATGTAGTGCCCATATTGTTACTATTGTGCCACATAGAAGCCCACTATTGTTATTATTGTGCCCTTACATTATTATTGTTATGTCGGCTCTGATTATGTTATGACTCTTAGACTCCTATATATAGAAAGGAGGTCTTTTCATTTGTATCATCCAAGAATTGCTCATTCATGTAATGTAAAGGAGGTTGCCCCCTCGAAGAGGCTGAATTCTAAGGTGTGGATCTCTCTTTTCTATCTTTATGTGAGTTGGTTTCATAACAGATTTCATATGAAAAGGAGTGTGCACACAAAAGAAGGTAATGTGCATAAGTTAATTGATGAATGATTGAGGCTACAACATAAGATTGTAGGGGAAATTTTGGAGTTCTTGAGAGATTGTAGCAGTTCCAAAAGAGGCTTGAAGTAGACAGGAACAGAGGATTCCTTGAAGAAAAGTGAGAGCAAGATTGCTTAGTACAAGTTCTAAAGGAAAGAGGAATTAGAGACCAAATAGAGGACAACCCATTCAAAGTGCAGAAGAATGGGAGAATAAGATTCTACATAGATATTGGAGATAAGATAGTGTGTTTTGTTTCAAATTGAAATCAAAGATTGTGGTTGCAGATGAAGCATCTCAGCAAAGGATAGCAAGAGAAGCTGTGTGAGGAGAACCAGATGTGTTCTTGAAGACAGAGTAGGGAAAACACTCTGAAGAAAAAGTGGCAGTGAACCTGAAGAATCCAACAAGAGGTTGGATAGAGAGCGGACAATTGAAGTTTTCTCAAGAGAGAGTGAAATATTGCAGAAGCCTAGAAGGAGAAAAGGTGTTGCTCAAGAGGAGGTTTGAGACAGAGGACCCATGCTTACCAAAAGACTGAGAGAGGAGAGCTTAATGAGGTAAGATTGTAGCCACGAGGACTAGTTGTTGCAGAGGTTTGTTGCAGATGAGTGAGGAGCTCATGAAGGAAGAGGAGAAGAAGATGACTACTGATAGTCATAGCATAGGTTCATAGAGAAGCCACAACAGAAGAAAGATGAAGAAAGAGGATTCCAAGGCAAATGGCAAGAGGATGAGTCAAGAGGAAATTGACAAAGAAATTGCCGAGTTAAAAGAAAAACTCGATACATTAAGGAGAATACTAGAGGAAAACTAGAGACAAGGTTGGGTATTAAGGAATAAGCTAGTGGAATGGCATAAGTTGCAGAGAAGGCTACATCAAAAGCAAGTAAAGTGGCTGAGGGAAAAACTCAAGGAAGTTGGGTTGGAAATGGAAGAGTCCATTTGTGAACCAGAACAAGGAGAAATTCTGGGAGAGAGTGAAGATGAAGACTTGAAGACTGAAAATTCAAGTGAGGCCAAAGGATCAGATTGTTTTAAATATGACAATTTGTGTATGTTTGCAGGTGAAACATGTAAAGAAAGATTTTTTTTTGATATTGTCATAAAGGAGAAAGAAGATAAGCAGAATCTAAATTCTGTTCTGGAAGAAGATGACATAGATAGGTCTCATATACAGTTGGGGAAAGATATCAAGCAACCAAGTGAAGGGATTGAGGAGATTGAAGAGGATACCATCGAAGAATTTTTGAGTCATAAAGAGAACTTAAAACAGCAAGGAGATATGATGGCTGAAACATCAAGTGGGACCACAGGGTATTATGTTTTTAAAACTAATAGTTTGTATATGATGGCAGGTATTGCAGGAGAAAAGAAAACTTTTGAAGATATCTTTAGAGTAGATGAATATATAGAAGTAGAAGGTGACAAAGAAAACTTCTTAGAAGAAGAAGAATTTGACTACATATAAAAGAAAAATTCTGTGGATGAGTCTAAAGAAGTTGTCATAGAGATGAAGAATCAAGATCTTATTCTGATGAAGAATGAAGGAATACTGTCTCAGAAAGGTAATAAAATGAGTTTGATTAATGTTATTGATGAAAACTAAATACAGGAGAATGTTAATGCAGATGGTGAGAGCAAGGCAAAGTGTACTGAAGAAAAAGAGACTATGTTAGTTGAAAACATAGTAAAGAATCATCAATTCACCATGATTATAGGCACAGTGGAAATAGCTACGGAAGTTGTTGAGATAGTTAGAAAAAGGGAAAGACATCTATTGAAGAATGATAAGAAGTAAGAAACCTATGCAAAGGATTTAACCTTGGGAAAAATGACATCTGATGATTTATCAGTAACAAAGAAAGGTATGGAAAATTGTGTGAAATTTCCGAATTCTACTCCAATTGAAATTATTGAGTTATGAAAGTACATCAGATCTGTAGTGGTCGTGCAGAGGGACCCCGTCTGGAGGCCGCGGCCACTGTCTTCTTCTTTCCTTGAGGGCGTATCATCAGGAAAACAAATTTCCTAGTTTTGGAAATGATCTTATTGCATTGTTTTGCAGTAATCAAAGAGATGGCGGTAGGTGGTGCTACCTCTGGTATCCTGTACAACTTATTTCCCAATGTAATAATAACAGCACGGGGCCTTGATTCATACACAGCATGTCGCTTCCACAAGTATGGTTGTCCTAGTAATACATCACAAACTTCAAGGGGAGCAATGTCACACAATACCTCATCCGTGAAGGGCTTGATGTTGTATGGAAGGCGACACTGCTGGCTCACGCGAAGATCTCGTCCTTGGTGAAGCCACCCAATGGTGTATGGTTGTGGATGTGCTGTGGTCGATAAGCCCAACCGCCTCACGACCTCTGCCGAAATGAGGTTCTTTTGACTCTCGCTATCAACAATGAACTGTATCGGGGATCCCTTTACCCACATTTGGGAGTGGAAGAGACGCTCCTCCTCCTCTGGATCTTCGGGTTCATTTTTTTGGATCTTCGCGGTAGCGACAGTGGCGCTGGGATCCGCATCAATGATCTGCTTCCCTTTTTCAATCCCCTAATCGGGTTCTGACTCAGAGTCGGAACATGCATCTGATTCTGAAACCTTTAGCTCAGCCACCAGTGACTGCTTGGCCCGACACTCACTTGTGTTGTGAGTGGAGCTCTTATGGAACTCGCACCATTTTCTAGTGTCCTTTCTCGGCTTCGCGGCGCTGTTCTTTGCTTGCAGCTTTGGCTGGTTGTCTTGGGCTATCCCGCCTTGGCTTTGTCCTTTGTTCTGTGGTTTAGGGGCACCTTTCCCCTGCTTTGGATTCGCAGATCCAAAGTCTCGCTTCTTTTGTTTAAACTTCTGCTCGACCTTGACGGCATATCGGTATGCTGCGCCGAGCGAGGAGATGTTTAGGAATTGTATTTCTTCCTGGATGTACTTGTGTAGGCAGCCACGGTATTTGAGTATCAAATGTTGCTCCGAATCCTTGATACCCAACTTTGTGTGAAGGGTATGGAAAAGATTGGTGAACTCCGGCACGTCTTGGTCCCTTCCCTGCCGCAGCGTGGTCCACTTTATGTATTCATCCTCATAGCTTCCAACAGGGTAGTACTGCTCCTTGATGGCATCCCAGAACGAATCCCAGGTGGGTGCGGCTGAAAATAGTGAGCCAGTACTTTCATCCTTCTGCTCGCAGTAGGTTTCCCACCAGTCCTTGACGTGGGGGGCTGCTTTGAGAAGAGCAAAAACAATCTTTTCCCGACTCGAAAATTCATGAACAGAAAAATAACCCTCTATCAGATTTAACCATTTATCTACGGCATCTGCGTCTATTTGACCCTTGAATATGGGGATTTCAAAATTAACTTGTACCTTAAAGGGTGTGGCATTTCCAGAGTAGCTGCTGGAAGCCGATGCGTTGCTTCTGGGTAGCCGCTGAAGGATCTGGGCAAAGCTGTCCATCATCGCGTTTCGTTGTCGCTCGAGGGCTTCTTCGAGCAAGATTTTGATGGGATCTCCTGCCCCCTCGTCTTTCTTCTCATCCGCCATGGGAGGCCGTCGGGATTTGCGAGACTGGTCTTGCAAAGGTTCAACCAGTTCAAGCCCTAACTCCTTATATCCCAACCTTGTTGGGGACATGCAAAGAAAAACAGAGAAAAAGCAGACCTCTCTGATACCACTGATCCGGATTTAGACAGGAACGCAATAGATTACAGAGATAACCATAAACACAGAGATGCGATAACCATAAGTACAGAGATGCAGCGGAAATAATACTTCATTTCATTAATGGAAAATACTGAAATATGCTTACAAACAGAAATGGAAGAAACCAGCTAGGGCGATGGTAGCTTATCTCTGAGAAGAGATGTGATGGCTACATGCCTCTGAACTGTCTTACAATGAGGCTCGAAGGCCTATTTATTGTTGAGAAACAGTGGAAAACCCTTAACATTCCAAAACGTAACCCTAGAGATGAAACACCAAACTATGGGCCCCGTTTGGGGTAAGTTGGTACATCAACTTCCGGGGTCGTAACTTTGGCATACGATCTCCGTTTGACGCATACAATAGCTCGTTAGAAAGATCTATCTGAGCACTATCATTGTTGGAACGGGAAACATCGGTCCATGCCCCCAGATTCCCAAAAAAACGTCGTTTAGGGCCTCAAAACGGCTCCGGAAGTTCAGGACCCGAAAAACTGCTAAAAATAGTAAGTTGTGCTACAATTAAGGAAACTGAAAATGCTGAGAAGAATAATGGTGGGGGTCCAGGTGGACTTGGCAGGTGGCCACCAATATCCACCTAGATCATTCCTCCCCCCTTAGGAAGCAATGGTCCCCATTGCGTTGAGCTCGTCCATGAGATGAGGAAACTTTTGCTGAACTTGTTCCCTGGTGAGCCACTTGCCCTGCTGAAGGAGTTGGCCTGCTTTGACAACTCGATACAGTTGGATATTCTGTTGGCGAGTGTTCTTGATCTGTGTGTCCATGATCCGATCGGTTGCAGCTTGTTCCATGCAATCTGGATTTAATTCTGTGGCTTTGAGCTGTTCTGCAATGTCGGATGTGTCTAGCAATGGTGGAAAGTATGGCCGAAGGCGGTCCACATTGAACACTGGGTGCAGGCCAAGGAATGGGGGAATGCTGAGCTCAAATGCATTGTCTCCCATAGCCTGAGTAATGGTGTAAGGACCATATCGGAGTGGTCTCAATTTCGGATAGGCTCCAGTAAGGCGTTCCTTTTGCAAATGCAACCAGACTTTGTCGCCCACCTAAAACTTGTGTGGCACCCGATGTTGATCATGTCGCTGCTTGTACTTGGCATTTGATTTCTCAAGAATGTCATGGACCTGCTGGCGAATGTGTTGGATGCGCTCGATGAAGCTGGTGGCCTTATCTGTTTCGGACTGGACATGAGCTGAATTTATGTGAGTAGCTGCAAGTGGCATGGCCACATCAATGGGGCATAGTGGCTGGAATCCCAAACCCACCTGAAAAGGGCTATGGCCAGTGGAGCTGTGAAGAGCTCGGTTGTAGCTGTGCTGAACATAGGGGAGGCTCTCGTCCCATGTGCGTAGATGCTTTGAGTTATACATGCGCAGAATGTGTACAATCATCCTATTGACAACCTCTGTTTGGCCATCAGTTTGAGGATGGAAGGTTGTGGACTTCGTGAGTTTGGTGTCCAGCATTGACCAGAGACTGGACCAAAATGTGCTGAGAAACCGACTGTCCCGATCTGAGATGATAGACTGTGGGATTCCAAAGTGCACCCACACTCGTTCAAAGAAGAGTTTAGCAGTGGCTTCTGCTGTGATATTTTTCTTGCAGGCCACCATAATGGCCATCTTCGAGAACCTGTCGACGACCACAAAAACACAGTCATTTCCATGCTTCGTGGAAGGAAGGCCTGACATGTAATCCATGGAGATGGATTCCCAAGGTCGACTTGGGGTAGGCAACGGGGTATAGAGGCCGTGCTTCTTAATGGTTGGTTTGGCAATGGCACAGGCAGTACATGATCTGATGTACTTTCCAACATCCTGTCGAAGATTCGGCCAATAGAAATAATTTTGCAGAACTGCCACTGTTTTCTCGACCCCGAAATGCCCAGCAGCTCGACTGTAGTGGGCTTGCCAAATCATCTTGGCACGCTCGCTTGAAGGAACACAAAGGTGACCGAGGTGGCATAATAAAGCATCCTGAAGGTGAAAATCTGGAACATGCCGACCCTCCAAGAGTGTCTGGTATGTGTGGCCGAATTCTGGGTCGCTTTTGTAGAGAAGTGGCCAATCAGAAGTCTCGTGCCCACAAGAGTTGAGCACGGTGGTTAACGCCATGATCAGTGGTCGACTGAGGCAATTTGCAACATTATTGGTGCTGCCCTTCTTATACTTGATATTCAAGTGGAACTGTTGTAGGTATGTAGACCACTTCTGATGGCGATCATTCTGCAATTTCCCTTGGGTCTGTATGAACTGCAGGGGTTGGTGGTCTGTGTGGATGACCGTTTCCTTCCCCAAAATGTAATGCTTCCATTGTCGGCAGGCCTGTACAATGGAATACAGCTCTTTATCATAAGTGGGGTAATTCCAGATTGTGTCTGAAAGTGTTTCACTGTGATATGCCACTGGATGTCCATGTTGAGTAAGGACTGCCCCAATAGCATAGTCAGAGGCATCTGTCTCGACCTCAAATGGTTGTTGTAAATCTGGTAACGCGAGCACTGGTGCCGTGCAGAGGCGATCCTTCAACTCCATGAATGCCTTCTGTTGAGATTCAGACCAAAAGAATTTTGCTTTCGCCCTCCCTTGGTGACTTGACTCAAGGGCCAAGAAATATGAGAAAACCCCAACACAAACCTGCGGTAGAAGTTGGCAAGACCTAGAAAGCTGCGGAGCTCTGTTAGAGTGGTTGGAGAGGGCCAATCCCGAATGACTTGGATCTTGGCTGGATCGACATGCACCCCCCGTTCATCAATGATGTATCCCAGATACTGAACCTGGGTCATGCCAAAAGTGCATTTCTCCAAATTGGCACATAGCTTGTGTTGCCGCAGTGTTTGGAGAACCTGTCGGATGTGGTGGAGGTGCTCTTCCCAACTCTGGCTGAAGATCAGAATGTCATCCAAGTATACTACTACAAAGGAGTTGGTGAATGGCCGCAAGATGTCATCCATTAGCCTCATGGAGGTTGTAGGAGCATTCGTCAATCCGAAAGGCATAACCAACCATTCGAACAGGCCCTCCTTGGATTTGAAGGCAGTCTTCCACACATCAGAGGGTTCGATTGGTACCTGGTGATATCCTGACTTCAGATCGATCTTGCTGAAATATTTCTCCCCCTTTAGTTGGTCTAGGAGGTCATCAATCCGTGGGATCGGGTACCTATTACGGACAGTGATCTTGTTCAGCGCCCGATAGTCAATACAGAGTTTCCACGTCCCATCCTTCTTCTGTACCAACATGATCGGGCTCCCACAGGGCAATGAACTCGGACGGATGTGACCTTTTTGCAGGAGCTCCTGAATCTGCCTCTTGATTTCATCGTTCTCTAGAACGGAGCGTCGATAAATTGGTCCATTGGGTAGCGGCGCACCTGGGGTCAGATCGATGGAGTGCTTGACTTGACAGTGCAGAGGAACCCCTGCTGGGGAGGTGAAGATGTCCTCGTACTCCTCCACAATCTTGTCCATCTGTAGTTGTCATGCAGAGGGACCCCATCTGGAGGCCGCGACCACTGTCTTCTTCTTTCCTTGAGGGCGTATCATCAGGAAAACAAATTTCCTGGTTTTGGAAATGATCTTACTGCATTGTTTTGCAGTAATCAAAGAGATGGCGGTAGGTGGTGCTACCTCTGGTATCCTGAACAACTTATTTCCCAATGTAATAATAACAGCACGGGGCCTTGATTCATACACAGCATGTCGCTTCCACAAGTATGGTTGTCCTAGTAATACATCACAAACTTCAAGGGGAGCAATGTCACACAATACCTCATCCGTGAAGGGCTTGATGTTGTATGGAAGGCAACACTGCTGGCTCACGCGAAGATCTCGTCCTTGGTGAAGCCACCCAATGGTGTATGGTTGTGGATGTGCTGTGGTCGGATAAGCCCAACCGCTTCACGACCTCTGCCGAAATGAGGTTCTTTTGACTCCCGCTATCAACAATGAACTGTATCGGGGAGCCCTTTACCCACATCTGGGAGTGGAAGAGACGCTCCTCCTCCTCTGGATCTTCGGGTTCATTTTTCTGGATCTTTGCGGTAGCAACAGTGGCGCTGGGATCCGCATCAATGATCTGCTTCCCTTTTTCAATCCCCTTATCGGGTTCTGACTCAGAGTCAGAACATGCATCTGATTCTGAAACCTTTAGCTCAGCCACCAGTGACTGCTTGGCCCGACACTCACTTTTGTTGTGAGTGGAGCTCTTATGGAACTCGCACCATTTTCCAGTGTCCTTTCTCGGCTTCGCGGCGCTGTTCTTTGCTTGCAGCTTCGGCTGGTTGTCTTGGGCTGTCCCGCCTTGGCTTTGTCCTTTGTTCTGTGGTTTAGGGGCACCTTTCCCCTGCTTTGGAATCGCAGATCCAAAGTCTCGCTTCTTTTGTTTAAACTTCTGCTCGACCTTGACGGCATATCGGTATGCTGCGCGAGCGAGGAGATGTTTAGGAATTGTATTTCTTCCTGGATGTACTTGTGCAGGCAGCCACGATATTTGAGTATCAAATGTTGCTCCGAATCCTTGATACCCAACTTTGTGCGAAGGGTATGGAAAAGATTGGTGAACTCCGGCACGTCTTGGTCCCTTCCCTGCCGCAGCGTGGTCCACTTTATGTATTCATCCTCATAGCTTCCAACAGGGTAGTACTGCTCCTTGATGGCATCCCGGAACGAATCCCAGGTGGGTGCGGCTGAAAATAGTGAGCCAGTACTTTCATCCTTCTGCTCGCAGTAGGTTTCCCACCAGTCCTTGACGTGGGGGGCTGCTTTGAGAGAGAGCAAAAGCAATCTTTTCTCGACTCGAAAATTCATGAACAGAAAAAATAACCCTCTAGCAGATTTAACCATTTATCTACGGCATCTGCGTCTATCTGACCCTCGAATATGGGGATTTCAAAATTAACTTGTACCTTAAAGGGTGTGGCGTTTCCAGAGTAGTTGCTGGAAGCCGATGCGTTGCTTCTGGGTAGCCGCTGAAGGATCTGGGCAAAGCTGTCCATCATCGCGTTCCGTTGTCGCTCGAGGGCTTCTTCGAGCAAGATTTTGATGGGATCTCCTGCCCCCTCGTCTTTCTTCTCATCCGCCATGGGAGGCCGTCGGGATTTGCGAGGCTGGTCTTGCAAAGGTTCAACCAGTTCAAGCCCTAACTCCTTATATCCCGACCTTGTTGGGGACATGCAAAGAAAAACAGAGAAAAAGCAGACCTCTCTGATACCACTGATCCGGATTTAGACAGGAACACATAGATTACAGAGATAACATAACACAGAGATGCGATAACCATAAACAAGAGATGCAGCGGAAATAATACTTCATTTCATTAATGGAAAATACTGAAATATGCTTACAAACAGAAATGGAAATAAACCAGCTAGGGCGATGGTAGCTTATCTCTGAGAAGAGATGTGATGGCTACATGCCTCTGAACTGTCTTACAATGAGGCTCGAAGGCCTATTTATTGTTGAGAAACAATGGAAAAACCCTTAACATTCCAAAACCTAACCCTAGAAGATGAAACGCCAAACTGTGGGCCCCGTTTGGGGTAAGTTGGTACATCAACTTCCCGGGGTCGTAACTTTGGCATACGATCTCCGTTTGACGCATACAATAGCTCGTTAGAAAGATCTATCCGAGCACTATCATTGTTGGAACGGGCAAACATCGTTGCCCCAAATTCCCCAAAAAACGTCGTTTAGGGCCTCAAAACGGCTCCGGAAGTTCAGGACCCGAAAAACTGCTAAAAATAGTAAGTTGTGCTACAATTAAGGAAACTGAAAATGCTGAGAAGAACAATGGTGGGGGTCCAGGTGGACTTGGCAGGTGGCCACCAATATCCACCTGGATCATTCCTCCCCCCTTAGGAAGCAATGGTCCCCATTGCGTTGAGCTCCTCCATGAGATGAGGAAACTTTTGCTGAACTTGTTCCCTGGTGAGCCACTTGCCTGCTGAAGGAGTTGGCCTGCTTTGACAACTCGATACAGTTGGATATTCTGTTGGCGAGTGTTCTTGATCTGTGTGTCCATGATCCGATCAGTTGCAGCTTGTTCCATGCAATCTGGATTTAATTCTGTGGCTTTGAGCTGTTCTGCAATGTCGGATGTGTCTAGCAATGGTGGAAAGTATGGCCGAAGGCGGTCCACATTGAACACTGGGTGCAGGCCAAGGAATGGAAATGGGGGAATGCTGAGCTCAAATGCATTGTCTCCCATAGCCTTAGTAATGGTGTAAGGACCATATCAGAGTGGTCTCAATTTCCGATAGGCTCCAGTAAGGCGTTCCTTTTGCAAATGCAACCAGACTTTGTCGCCCACCTGAAACTTGTGTGGCACCCGATGTTGATCATGTCGCTGCTTGTACTTGGCATTTGATTTCTCAAGAATGTCATGGACCTGCTGGCGAATATGTTGGATGCGCTCAATGAAGCTGGTGGCCTTATCTGTTTCGGACTGGACATGAGCTGAATTTATGTGAGTAGCTGCAAGTGGCATGGCCACATCAATGGGGCATAGTGGCTGGAATCCCAAACCCACCTGAAAAGGGCTATGGCCAGTGGAGCTGTGAAGAGCTCGGTTGTAGCTGTGCTGAACGTAGGGGAGGCTCTCGTCCCATGTGCGTGGATGCTTTGAGTTATACATGCGCAGAATGTGCACAATCATCCTATTGACAACCTCTGTCTGGCCATCAGTTTGAGGATGGAAGGCTGTGGACTTCGTGAGTTTGGTGTCCAGCATTGACCAGAGACTGGACCAAAATGTGCTGAGAAACCGACTGTCCCGATCTGAGATGATAGACTGTGGGATCCAAAGTGCACCCACACTCGTTCAAAGAAGAGTTTAGCAGTGGCTTCTGCTGTGATATTTTTCTTGCAGGCCACCATAATGGCCATCTTCGAGAACCTGTCGACGACCACAAAAACACAGTCATTTCCATGCTTAGTGGAAGGAAGGCCTGACATGTAATCCATGGAGATGGATTCCCAAGGTCGACTAGGGGTAGGCAACGGGGTATAGAGGCCGTGCTTCTTAATGGTCGGTTTGGCAATGGCACAGGCAGTTCATGATCTGATGTACTTTCCAACATCCTGTCGAAGATTCGGCCAATAGAAATAATTTTGCAGAACTGCCATTGTTTTCTCGACCCCGAAATGCCCAGCAGCCCGACTGTAGTGGGCTTCCCAAATCATCTTGGCACGCTCGCTTGAAGGAACACAAAGGTGACCGAGGTGGCATAATAGGGCATCCTGAAGGTGAAAATCTGGAACATGCCGACCCTCCAAGAGTGTCTGGTATGTGTGGCCGAATTCTGGGTCGCTTTTGTAGAGAAGTGGCCAATCAGAAGTCTCGTGCCCACAAGAGTTGAGCACGGTGGTTAACGCCATGATCGGTGGTCGACTGAGGCAATCTGCAACATTATTGGTGCTGCCCTTCTTATACTTGATATTCAAGTGGAACTGTTGTAGGTATGTAGACCACTTCTGATGGCGATCATTCTGCAATTTCCCTTGGGTCTGTATGAACTGCAGGGGTCGGTGGTCTGTGTGGATGACCGTTTCCTTCCCCAAAATGTAATGCTTCCATTGTCGGCAGGCCTGTACAATGGAATACATCTCTTTATCATAAGTGGGGTACTTCTGGACTGTGTCTGAAAGTGTTTCACTGTGATATGCCACTGGATGTCCATGTTGAGTAAGGACTGCCCCAATAGCATAGTCAGAGGCATCTGTCTCGACCTCAAATGGTTGTTGTAAATCTGGTAACGCGAGCACTGGTGCCGTGCAGAGGCGATCCTTCAACTCCATGAATGCCTTCTGTTGAGATTCAGACCAAAAGAATTTTGCTTTCGCCCCTCCCTTGGTGACTTGACTCAAGGGCCAAGAAATATGAGAAAACCCCAACACAAACCTACGGTAGAAGTTGGCAAGACCTAGAAAGCTGCGGAGCTCTGTTAGAGTGGTTGGAGAGGGCCAATCCCGAATGACTTGGATCTTGGCTGGATCGACATGCACCCCCTGTTCATCAATGATGTATCCCAGATACTGAACCTGGGTCATGCCAAAAGTGCATTTCTCCAAATTGGCACATAGCTTGTGTTGCCGCAGTGTTTGGAGAACCTGTCGGATGTGGTGGAGGTGCTCTTCCCAACTCTGGCTGAAGATCAGAATGTCATCCAAGTATACTACTACAAAGGAGTTGGTGAATGGCCGCAAGATGTCATCCATTAGCCTCATGAAGGTTGCAGGAGCATTCGTCAATCCGAAAGGCATAACCAACCATTCGAAGAGGCCCTCCTTGGATTTGAAGGCAGTCTTCCACACATCAGAGGGTTCGATTGGTACCTGGTGATATCCTGACTTCAGATCGATCTTGCTGAAATATTTCGCCCCCTTTAGTTGGTCTAGGAGGTCATCAATCCGCGGGATCGGGTACCTATTACGGACAGTGATCTTGTTCAGCGCCCGATAGTCAATACAGAGTCTCCACATCCCATCCTTCTTCTGTACCAACACGATCGGGCTCCCACAGGGCGACGAACTCGGACGGATGTGACCTTTCTGCAGGAGCTCCTGAATCTGCCTCTTGATTTCATCGTTCTCCAGAACGGAGCACCGATAAATTGGTCCATTGGGTAGCGGCGCACCTGGGGTCAGATCGATGGAGTGCTTGACTTGACAGTGCAGAGGAACCCCTGCCGGGGAGGTGAAGATGTCCTCGTACTCCTCCACAACCTTGTCCATCTGTAGTTGTCGTGCAGAGGGACCCCGTTGGAGGCCGCGGCCACTGTCTTCTTCTTTCCTTGAGGGCGTATCATCAGGAAAACAAATTTCTTGGTTTTGGAAATGATCTTACTGCATTGTTTTGCAGTAATCAAAGAGATGGCGGTAGGTGGTGCTACCTCTGGTATCCTGTACAACTTATTTCCCAATGTAATAATAATAGCACGGGGCCTTGATTCATACACAGCATGTCGCTTCCACAAGTATGGTTGTCCTAGTAATACATCACAAACTTCAAGGGGAGCAATGTCACACAATACCTCATCCGTGAAGGGCTTGATGTTGTATGGAAGGCGACACTGCTGGCTCACGCGAAGATCTCGTCCTTGGTGAAGCCACCCAATGGTGTATGGTTGTGGATGTGCTGTGGTCGGTAAGCCCAACCGCTTCACGACCTCTGCCGAAATGAGGTTCTTTTGACTCCCACTATCAACAATGAACTTTATCGGGGAGCCCTTTACCCACATCTGGGAGTGGAAGAGACGCTCCTCCTCCTCTGGATCTTCGGGTCCATTTTTCTGGATCTTCGCGGTAGCGACAGTGGCGCTGGGATCCGAATCAATGATCTTCTTCCCTTTTTCAATCCCCTTATCGGGTTTTGACTCAGAGTCGGAACATGCATCTGATTCTGAAACCTTTAGCTCAGCCACCAGTGACTGCTTGGCCCAACACTCACTTGTGTTGTGAGTGGAGCTCTTATGGAACTCGCACCATTTTCCAGTGTCCTTTCTCAGCTTCGCGGCGCTGTTCTTTGCTTGTAGCTTCGGCTGGTTGTCTTGGGCTGTCCCGCCTTGGCTTTGTCCTTTGTTCTGTGGTTTAGGGGCACCTTTCCCCTGCTTTGGATTCGCAGATCCAAAGTCTCGCTTCTTTTGTTTAAACTTCTGCTCGACCTTGATGGTATATCGGTATGTTGCGCCGAGCGAGGAGATGTTTAGGAATTGTATTTCTTCCTGGATGTACTTGTGCAGGTAGCCACGGTATTTGAGTATCAAATGTTGCTCCAAATCCTTGATACCCAACTTTGTGCGAAGGGTATGGAAAAGATTGGTGAACTCCGGCACGTCTTGGTCCCTTCCCTGCCGCAGCGTGGTCCACTTTATGTATTCATCCTCATAGCCTCCAACAGGGTAGTACTGCTCCTTGATGGCATCCCGGAACGAATCCCAGGTGGGTGTGGCTGAAAATAGTGAGCCAGTACTTTCATCCTTCTGCTCGCAGTAGGTTTCCCACCAGTCCTTGACGTGGGGGGCTGCTTTGAGAAGAGCAAAAACAATCTTTTCCCGACTCGAAAATTCATGAACAGAAAAATAACCCTCTAGCAGATTTAACCATTTATCTACGGCATCTGCGTCTATCTGACCCTCGAATATGGGGATTTCAAAATTAACTTGTACCTTAAAGGGTGTGGCGTTTCCAGAGTAGCTGCTGGAAGCCGATGCGTTGCTTCTGGGTAGCCGCTGAAGGATCTGGGAAAAGCTGTCCATCGTCGCGTTCCATTGTCGCTCGAGGGCTTCTTCGAGCAAGATTTTGATGGGATCTCCTGCCCCCTTGTCTTTCTTCTCATCCGCCATGGGAGGCCGTCGGGATTTGCGAGGCTAGTCTTGCAAAGGTTCAACCAGTTCAAGCCCTAACTCCTTATATCCCGACCTTGTTGGGGACATGCAAAGAAAAACAAAGAAAAAGCAGACCTCTCTGATACCACTGATCCGGATTTAGACAGGAACGCAATAGATTACAGAGATAACCATAAACACAGAGATGCGATAACCATAAATACAGAGATGCAGCGGAAATAATACTTCATTTCATTAATGGAAAATACTGAAATATGCTTACAAACAGAAATGGAAATAAACCAGCTAGGGCGATGGTAGCTTATCTCTGAGAAGAGATGTGATGGCTACATGCCTCTGAACTGTCTTACAATGAGGCTCGAAGGCCTATTTATTGTTGAGAAACAGTGGAAAAACCCTTAACATTCCAAAACCTAACCCTAGAAGATGAAACGCCAAAACTATGGGCCCCGTTTGGGGTAAGTTGGTACATCAACTTCCCGGGGTCGTAACTTTGGCATACGATCTCCGTTTGACGCATACAATAGCTCGTTAGAAAGATCTATCCGAGCACTATCATTGTTGGAACGGGCAACATCGTTGCCCCCGGATTCCCCAAAAAACGTCGTTTAGGGCCTCAAAACGGCTCCGGAAGTTCAGGACCCGAAAAACTGCTAAAAATAGTAAGTTGTGCTACAATTAAGGAAACTGAAAATGCTGAGAAGAATAATGGTGGGGGTCCAGGTGGACTTGGCAGGTGGCCACCAATATCCACCTGGATCATTCCTCCCCCCTTAGGAAGCAATGGTCCCCATTGCGTTGAGCTCCTCCATGAGATGAGGAAACTTTTGCTGAACTTGTTCCCTGGTGAGCCACTTGCCCTGCTGAAGGAGTTGGCCTGCTTTGACAACTCGATACAGTTGGATATTCTGTTGGCGAGTGTTCTTGATCTGTGTGTCCATGATCCGATCAGTTGCAGCTTGTTCCATGCAATCTGGATTTAATTCTGTGGCTTTGAGCTATTCTGCAATGTTGGATGTGTCTAGCAATGGTGGAAAGTATGGCCGAAGGCGGTCCACATTGAACACTGGGTGCAGGCCAAGGAATGGGGGAATGCTGAGCTCAAATGCATTGTCTCCCATAGCCTTAGTAATGGTGTAAGGACCATATCGGAGTGGTCTCAATTTCCGATAGGCTCCAGTAAGGCGTTCCTTTTGCAAATGCAACCAGACTTTGTCGCCCACCTGAAACTTGTGTGGCACCCGATGTTGATCATGTCGCTGCTTGTACTTGGCATTTGATTTCTCAAGAATGTCATGGACCTACTGGCGAATGCGTTGGATGCACTCAATGAAGCTGGTGGCCTTATCTGTTTCGGACTGGACATGAGCTGAATTTATGTGAGTAGCTGCAAGTGGCATGGCCACATCAATGGGGCATAGTGGCTGGAATCCCAAACCCACCTGAAAAGGGCTATGGCCAGTGGAGCTGTGAAGAGCTCGGTTGTAACTGTGCTAAACATAGGGGAGGCTCTCGTCCCATGTGCGTGGATGCTTTGAGTTATACATGCGCAGAATGTGCACAATCATCCTATTGACAACCTCTGTCTGGCCATCAGTTTGAGGATGGAAGGCTGTGGACTTCGTGAGTTTGGTGTCCAGCATTGACCAGAGACTGGACCAAAATGTGCTGAGAAACCGACTGTCCCGATCTGAGATGATAGACTGTGGGATTCCAAAGTGCACCCACACTCGTTCAAAGAAGAGTTTAGCAGTGGCTTCTGCTGTGATATTTTTCTTGCAGGCCACCATAATGGCCATCTTCGAGAACCTGTCGACGACCACAAAAACACAGTCATTTCCATGCTTAGTGGAAGGAAGGCCTGACATGTAATCCATGGAGATGGATTCCCAAGGTCGACTTGGGGTAGGCAACGGGGTATAGAGGCCGTGCTTCTTAATGGTTGGTTTGGCAATGGCACAGGCAGTACATGATCTGATGTACTTTCCAACATCCTGTCGAAGATTCGGCCAATAGAAATAATTTTGCAGAACTGCCACTGTTTTCTCGACCCCGAAATGCCCAGCAGCCCGACTGTAGTGGGCTTGCCAAATCATCTTGGCACGCTCGCTTGAAGGAACACAAAGGTGACCAAGGTGGCATAATAAGGCATCCTGAAGGTGAAAATATGGAACATGTCGACCCTCCAAGAGTGTCTGGTATGTGTGGCCGAATTCTGGGTCGCTTTTGTAGAGAAGTGGCCAATCAGAAGTCTCGTGCCCACAAGAGTTGAACACGGTGGTTAACACCATGATCGGTGGTCGACTGAGGCAATTTGCAACATTATTGGTGCTGCCCTTCTTATACTTGATATTCAAGTGGAACTATTGCAGGTATGTAGACCACTTCTGATGGCGATCATTCTGCAATTTCCCTTGGGTCTGTATGAACTGCAGGGGTCGGTGGTCTGTGTGGATGACCGTTTCCTTCCCCAAAATGTAATGCTTCCATTGTCAGCAGGCCTGTACAATGGAATACATCTCTTTATCATAAGTGGGGTACTTTCGGACTGTGTCTGAAAGTGTTTCACTGTGATATGCCACTGGATGTCCATGTTGAGTAAGGGCTGCCCCAATAGCATAGTCAGAGGCATTTGTCTCGACCTCAAATGGTTGTTGTAAATCTGGTAACGCGAGCACTGGTGTCGTGCAGAGGCGATCCTTCAACTCCATGAATGCCTTCTGTTGAGATTCAGACCAAAAGAATTTTGCTTTCGCCCCTCCCTTGGTGACTTGACTCAAGGGCCAAGAAATATGAGAAAACCCCAACACAAACCTGCGGTAGAAGTTGGCAAGACCTAGAAAGCTGCGGAGCTCTGTTAGAGTGGTTGGAGAGGGCCAATCCCGAATGACTTGGATCTTGGCTGGATCGACATGCACCCCCTGTTCATCAATGATGTATCCCAGATACTGAACCTGGGTCATGCCAAAAGTGCATTTCTCCAAATTGGCACATAGCTTGTGTTGTCGCAGTGTTTGGAGAACCTGTCGGATGTGGTGGAGGTGCTCTTCCCAACTTTGGTTGAAGATCAGAATGTCATCCAAGTATACTACCATAAAGGAGTTGGTGAATGGCTACAAGATGTCATCCATTAGCCTCATGAAGGTTGCAGGAGCATTCGTCAATCCGAAAGGCATAACCAACCATTCGAAGAGGCCCTCCTTGGATTTGAAGGCAGTCTTTCACACATCAGAGGGTTCGATTGGTACCTGGTGATATCCTGACTTCAGATCGATCTTGCTGAAATATTTCGCCCCCTTTAGTTGGTCTAGGAGGTCATCAATCCGCGGGATCAGGTACCTATTACGGACAGTGATCTTGTTCAGCGCCCGATAGTCAATACAGAGTCTCCACGTCCCATCCTTCTTCTGTACCAACACGATCGGGCTCCCACAGGGCGATGAACTCGGACGAATGTGACCTTTTTGCAGGAGCTCCTGAATCTGCCTCTTGATTTCATCGTTCTCTAGAACGGAGCGCCGATAAATTGGTCCATTGGGTAGCGGCGCACCTGGGGTCAGATCGATGGAGTGCTTGACTTGACAGTGCAGAGGAACCCCTGCTGGGGAGGTGAAGATGTCCTCGTACTCCTCCACAACCATGTCCATCTGTAGTTGTCGTGCAGAGGGACCCCGTCTGGAGGCCGCGACCACTGTCTTCTTCTTTCCTTGAGGGCGTATCATCAGGAAAACAAATTTCCTAGTTTTGGAAATGATCTTACTGCATTGTTTTGCATTAATCAAAGAGATGGCGGTAGGTGGTGCTACCTCTGGTATCCTGTACAACTTATTTCCCAATGTAATAATAACAGCACGGGGCCTTGATTCATACACAGCATGTCGCTTCCACAAGTATGGTTGTCCTAGTAATACATCACAAACTTCAAGGGGAGCAATGTCACACAATACCTCATCCGTGAAGGGCTTGATGTTGTATGGAAGGCGACATTGCTGGCTCACGCGAAGATCTCGTCCTTGGTGAAGCCACCCAATGATGTATGGTTGTGGATGTGCTGTGGTCGGTAAGCCCAACCGCTTCACGACCTCTGCCGAAATGAGGTTCTTTTGACTCCCGCTATCAACAATGAACTGTATCAGGGAGCCCTTTACCCACATCTGGGAGTGGAAGAGAGGCTCCTCCTCCTCTGGATCTTCGGGTTCATTTTTCTGGATCTTCGCGGTAGCGACAGTGGCGCTGGGATCCGCATCAATGATCTGCTTCCCTTTTTCAATCCCCTTATCGGGTTCTGACTCAGAGTCAGAACATGCATCTGATTCTGAAACCTTTAGCTCAGCCACCAGTGACTGCTTGGCCCGACACTCACTTGTGTTGTGAGTGGAGCTCTTATGGAACTCGCACCATTTTCCAGTGTCCTTTCTCAGCTTTGCGGCGCTGTTCTTTGCTTGCAGCTTCGGCTGGTTGTCTTGGGCTGTCCCGCCTTGGCTTTGTCCTTTGTTCTGTGGTTTAGGGGCACCTTTCCCCTGCTTTGGAATCGCAGATCCAAAGTCTCGCTTCTTTTGTTTAAACTTCTGCTCGACCTTGACGGCATATCGGTATGCTGCGCCGAGCGAGGAGATGTTTAGGAATTGTATTTCTTCTTAGATGTACTTGTGCAGGCAGCCACGGTATTTGAGTATCAAATGTTGCTCCGAATCCTTGATACCCAACTTTGTGCGAAGGGTATGGAAAAGATTGGTGAACTTCGGCACGTCTTGGTCCCTTCCCTGCCGCAGCGTGGTCCACTTTATGTATTCATCCTCATAGCTTCCAACAGGGTAGTAGTGCTCCTTGATGGCATCCCGGAACGAATCCCAGGTGGGTGCGGCTGAAAATAGTGAGCCAGTACTTTCATCCTTCTGCTTGCAGTAGGTTTCCCACCAGTCCTTGACGTGGGGGGCTGCTTTGAGAAGAGCAAAAACAATCTTTTCCCGACTCGAAAATTCATGAACAAAAAAATAACCCTCTAGCAGATTTAACCATTTATCTACGGCATCTGCATCTATCTGACCCTCGAATATGGGGATTTCAAAATTAACTTGTACCTTAAAGTGTGTGGCATTTCCAGAGTAGCTGCTGGAAGCCGATGCGTTGCTTCTGGGTAGCCGCTGAAGGATCTGGGCAAAGCTGTCCATCATCGCGTTCCGTTGTCGCTCGAGGGCTTCTTCGAGCAAGATTTTGATGGGATCTCCTGCCCCCTCGTCTTTCTTCTCATCCGCCATGGGAGGCCGTCGGGATTTGCGAGGCTGGTCTTGCAAAGGTTCAACCAGTTCAAGCCATAACTCCTTATATCCCGACCTTGTTGGGGACATGCAAAGAAAAACAGAGAAAAAGCAGACCTCTCTGATACCACTGATCTGGATTTAGACAGGAACGCAATAGATTACAGAGATAACCATAAACATAGAGATGCGATAACCATAAATACAGAGATGCAGCGGAAATAATACTTCATTTCATTAATGGAAAATACTGAAATATGCTTACAAACAGAAATGGAAAGAAACCAGCTAGGGCGATGGTAGCTTATCTCTGAGAAGAGATGTGATGGCTACATGCCTCTGAACTGTCTTACAATGAGGCTCGAAGGCCTATTTATTGTTGAGAAACAGTGGAAAGACCCTTAACATTCCAAAACCTAACCCTAGAAGATGAAACGCCAAAACTATGGGCCCCGTTTGGGGTAAGTTGGTACATCAACTTCCCGGGGTCGTAACATTGGCATACGATCTCCGTTTGACGCATACAATAGCTCGTTAGAAAGATCTATCTGAGCACTATCATTGTTGGAACAAGCAACATGGTCCACCCATGTTGCCCCCGGATTCCCCAAAAAACGTCGTTTAGGGCCTCAAAACAGCTCCGGAAGTTCAGGACCCGAAAAACTGCTAAAAATAGTAAGTTGTGCTACAATTAAGGAAACTGAAAATGCTGAGAAGAACAATGGTGGGGGTCCAGGTGGACTTGGCAGGTGGCCACCAATATCCACCTGGATCAGTGCAAGTTTAGTTGTAGATGTTGGAGGAAATTTGGCACAGATGAGAAGCCAAATAAAAATGGAAGAAGAAGATTCTATGGAAGAACTTAATCCATGGAATAAAGATGCTAAATTGTTGGAGAGAACGTTGGAAAGTCATGATTTAGTGCAGACAAAAATAATCATGAAAGAGGGTAAGGATGATAGGGAGGTAGTAAACATAGTAAGAAAAGCAAAAGTTGGAACAAGATCAAAAGAAGAAGAAAATGTAAACCAATAGCTACAAAGAGAAGTAACCAACGACAGTTTAAAGAATTAGTAGACAGCAGTAGCAACCTGAAACAAAGAGAAGGAGGCAGAAGTAAGAAGCAGAACATGGACCAGTCCAAGGATGTATTGGAGACAAAGATTGAAGAGATGTGGCAGTTGATGATGAAACAGTCCAAATGGAGGAAAATGGTAGCAGTAAGAAGCATGATCAATTAGAGTTTGAACTTGATTTACGAGAGGAAGAATATGGAACAAAAGACAACAGATATACAACAACAACAAAGGTACAAGGAATTTGGGCAGTTATAAAAACAAAGTATGGGATCTAGGAAGACAAAGATCAGAAGACACATGATCAGGAGATCATGAATATTTTCTACTTTGGGAGTCTGATGCAGGAGCATTCAACCCAAGAGAAAATCATTGTAATTAAGTAGACATTGGGGGTCATGTATTTTTAGGAAGTTGGATTCCTAAGTGATGAATTAATGTAATATTAGGCTTTTGAGTTCATAGAATAGGAATTAAATTAGATATTGTGAGATGTTTGTGAATTCTCTCAAATAAATGAGAACATGAGTGGGCAATAATGACAAAAGACTCTAAATTCAATTAGGACTCTTTAAACAGTTCCATGATTCGAGGAACTAAGGAGAACTCTTAGGAATTAAATGGAGATTAGAAGTGGACGTAGAGGATAGAGGATTTAGGAGTTAGTTTAGTAGATTTAGGAGTTGAACCAAGATTAGTTCAACAAATATTTCTGGTATAAATGGAAGCCTATAGGCAGAGTGCAAGGGGAGGCCACGATATTGAAGAATAGGCCTGTGAGAGACGGAGAAGTCTCGATTGTAATCAATTGTTCATATTTATATATATAGAGTTTCATTCGGGAACTGTGTAAGTGTCTGAATGATCGAATGATTGAATTACATGTAAACTATGAATTTGTAGGTTTTGTGACAGGGTTGCAGGCAGAGTTATGAAGAAATACGCAGAGGAGAAGAACGATTCAGAGGAATCATTAGGGATCATTGAATCCACTTGGGTAATCAGTGTGAAGCTTTGAAGAGAAGGCGATATAAGAATTCACAGAAGACAAGCTCAAGAAGGGTGCATGGTGAAATAGCAGAAGACCCAAAACCTTTGAAGAAACTTGAACCACAAAGGGAAATTGAAGAAATAGCATAAAAACATAAGTAAATGGAGAAATGAGAAGTGAAGAAACAATGAAAAACGACCGTTGGATCTTGAAGATCAACGGCTAGCAGCCAATCGCAGAGGAGATGGAGGAATATCGCAATGACAGTTTTGTAATAGTGAAAGTGGATTTTAGGCGGCCTCAAAACTGTAAGCGGTATTGAAGGACAAGCACTGATTCCACTCATCAAACGATGCGTGGCAGTGAGAGGAGAGAGGAAACCACTTTATCAGGTGGTTAATCCTCATGCTTGTTATCTACCCGATATTAACAATAGCCGTCGGATCTATTGGGTGCAGATCGACAGTGGAGAATAGGCACACAAGTTTAAACGGTTAGGAATAATGTCAACCGTTGGATCGGAGGATACAATGGACGGTCAATATTTGATCGGAGGCTTCGGTGATCAGAGATTGGAGGAGGAGCAGCACAGTGGAAGTTTTGATATGGAAGGGCAGACCCAACGATAAATATAGATGTGGGCTTATAAACTTTGAAGTCTAGCCTTATGTGTTCAGGTCGGAATATCAATGTATTCCTTTGTATTCCTATAAAGTGTTGTGCGAGTCTTTTTATGCAAAGGTGTGATTTAAACGTTTCGATAGTCGAATATTAGAGTCAGAAGGGGCGATGAGGAATATATGTGGTGTGACCGTGAGGAATGCGATACCTGATTGCGATAAAGGTGACCTCGGGAAGTGTGTAGAGGCCGTATAAAGGCAAAAAGGTATGTTTGTGGCATTTCCTTTGTAAAGGGTTATAAAGGGAAATAGTGCTGATGAGAAAGTTTATATGTTAAAAGATATTTAACCAACATTAAGAGAGGGAAAATGTTGCATATGTGTGGTATAAGGGTTAATGAAGGTTATGGGGGGTTTTAAGTTTCGATATAAAGCATTAGTGAAAGGCTTTAATAAAGTCTTTTATGAAGGCTCGAGGATTGATTAAAGTCCCGATAGAAGATTTAAAGCGGGGTGATTGAGTTCCTATATAAAGGAACTGATGAATAGGGCCTTGACCATTGATAGATGAAGACTTGACTCCTTTGAGAGTTAAATACCTAGGACTAATGTGTTTATGCATTATAGATGCATACTATGGGGTAAGAGGGGGTAAACTTGGTATCAGAGCATTAGGACTAAGGAACATCACTAACTAAATAATCCCAAAAACTATTAAATACAAATAACAATCATTAAAACATTAAAATTTTAACTATTATTTTGAAAATAATAAAATTTCAATTAATTAGAAATATAAGAGTATTAATCATGATATTTTAATAAGTGCTTAACATTTTAAAACATACATTATTTAAAACATTATTATCATAAAATTTTTTAATTAACATAAACCAATTAATTGTGCAAAAACTATAAGTTAGTGGATTTATTAGGTCACAACATTTAATTATAATAATATAATTATTTTAATAATAATAAAATTAACATTTGAATAACAATAATAAGTAAGAAGGGTATTAAGTCACACTTTATATCTTTAATTTATTTTAATTTTAATTTTAAGATAATTATCTAATATTTAATATTTATTAATAAAAATTGAATATTCATTAACAAAAATTAATTAAACAATAACTTGATCTATTAATAATGAGTTCTGGGGTGGCTCTGGATAAAAAGTATAAATAAGTTTTACTGGATTCATTACAAGTATAATTAATATAAGAACAATAGTCTTAATTTTAGTTTGCGGGTCTTAATTTTAGTTTGTGGGTCTTAATTTTTGTATTTCTCTCATCTGGCTTTCCAAAAAATTGATATCTGAATGTACAAAAAAGCAGAAATTTAAAAAATTGACGCGCAGGATCCAAATATAATATCAGCTACAGTCGCAATCTGCAGAGTTGCACTGTGTGAAGAGAGTCAAAAGTTTTTTTTAGATGTCATAGCCACTTTCGTGGGCAACCGCTGGAGTTGTGGTTTGTGAGTAGCCTCGCAAACGACTCAGAGCCACATAGAAGTGGAAAGTATTTTCAACTGTCGTGGAGCCATAGTCTCGACTCTAGAGTGCGCTGCCTCCTTCACTACTACATGTAGGGGGTTTTAAGACAATATTTGAGTCAATTGTCTTAACTTAAGACAAAAAGAAACTTGTGTATTGTGTTAAATATTGTCTTTAAGAGGGTGTCTCAAATTTTAATGTCTCAGAAATTTGTCTCTATAAGGACAATATAGAAGACATATTATTATTGTCTCTATAAAGACAAGAATTATTGTCTATTAAGAGACAATTTCATTTGTATCTCTAGAAACTATTTCATTTGTCTTTGTAGAGACACTTTCATTTTTGTCTCTTTAGGGACAATTACATTTTTTTCTTTTCAAAGACAATAGCTGAGACTAAAAACATATTGTCCCTATAGAGACTATATGTCCATAATTCAAACTATTGTCTCTGTAGAGACAATATAAAAAAATATTAAAAAATAAATAAAAAAATCATTTTAAATGTTCTTTTAAGGTGGTTTCAATATTCAAAGTTCCCAAATAATGATTTTAAAGACCTTAAATCTTTGTTGTTTATGGATACCAACAGAATAAAAGTAAATAAATCCATTATTTTTAAGGCTAACAACAAAGTCATTTTAAATCTAAATGAAAAAATAATCTCGAAAGAAATATTGAAAATAATAAGGCAACACACTTATATTTTCTAAAAATGCATTCATGTCATTTAAACATGCAGGATCCTTAGTTGGAACTTCATTTTAAGACATGTTATGAGGCAAAAAAAAAATGTTCTAGATTTCTCCATCCTACAAGAGTGTTTACTGTCTAACATATGAATTAAAAGCTTCAATCACTTTAAATGGTGGAAATTTTATTCATATCTAGTTGTTAAACCAAAATTTCAAGACTCTTGTATAATTGGAATTGGCTTCCTTGATAATAAAGAATTGTAATAATGTATATGCATTTGAATCTACAATTGATTGGCAATTCTACCTTCATGAAGGTTTTACAAAAGATGGAAAATTGACACAAGTCCTGGCAACACGATATAGGCCCATTCTCAATCTATTGGTGACCTGCAAAATTATCTTCTCCACTACTGGCTTTCACTATTCAAGTTAGCTCCATCTCCTGTTTGCAGCTCGAGAATTGTTGCAATTGGTATCCAAATTGGTGGTGATCTAGTTCCTGGGTAAGCTTCATATCTAATGAATCTAATTAAAGTAATGAACTATTATGATTGACTTCATAGCAAGCTGAAGTTGTAGAGAAGTCTTTATCACTAGATTTTTCCAGGGCAGTTAATCATTTCTTGGAGGCACACCAAACCACCCATCCTTCTTCCTGTTAAGAATAAAATAATAAATTCCTGTAAGGCAAGTTTTATACCATTGCTCAACCATTTCCAAGAGATCTACTTACTGAAATAAAATAAAATAAATGTAGTGCGTACCTAAAATAGAAATGTGTGCACTCTTAGTATTTCTTCATTATCACTTGCCTTGCCTGATTCCCTGGAGCACCTGCAAATGCAATAGTAGAGTCATTTTACTTTTTTTATAATAAAAACCCCTACCATCTTTATAATAATTAATAATTGAAATAAAATTAAAATTCTACAAACTTATTAAACTCTCAATATAAAAATGGCTCAAAAACAAAATCAATCTACTCTTTAATATAAACATAATTTTTAATGATGATACCATCTCTATTTTTGGTTGGTAGCACTGTTTGTTCCCATTCAAAGCCCAAAAATGTCATGAATACTAGTGAAAATACAAGGTAAGTTTCAAACCCTTTTAAAATGAAAGTAAAGCACCTATTTTTCTCTGTAGTGGGATGGAAAGTCTTTGGAAAAATCTTCTTAGAATAGTGTTTTATCAAGAAACTGATCTCTGCCCACAACCTGTTGCCCAATTTCTCTATCTTAATGGATCATGTTATGTTTGAAAACACAGATAATGGTGCACCTCAAATATTTGATCTTGATATCGATCTTCAGATCGCATCGCCGAGGTGGATTAAATACAAGATCTGAATGCGACTAAACTTGAAAGTGAATATATTCTTGGTTTTTTATTCGACTCTTTTATAATTCTTTGAATCTATTATACCTTGGAATTCATTGTTTTAGGTTGGTAGTTCCAGTGGTTGGTTGGAGCTAAGGTTCATTTTTCCATTCACCGTAGTTTAACTTCAAAGCCATATTTCACCATAGTAATAATGATCTCTCAGCATCTGCTAAATCAAAATTACTGATATATGTAATTTTCCAGTTTTGGAAATATTTCAATAGTTATCATAATAGCCTGTTTAAATATAGTTTTTTTTAATTAGTATATGTAATTTCAACAGCCTAAGTTATTAATAAATGGTATATCTAAATATATAATAAGTGAAACAACTACCATGACCTTGCCTATACTTCCATAAAATCGATTTTATGGAACCCGTTTTCCTTTACTCCATCTCACATGTTACATACCTGTAACGAGGATCATAAGGGTAACATAATTTATACTCGAGTAGGGTGAAAAATAATTTATACTCGGGCTGTTGCTATCCCTCACCGAGATTTAAATTTCCAAAAGACATGTTCAACATACCCATGTATACGGGCTAGGCTATATGTTCTAGTTAGAGCCAAATACATATCCTTTGGAAATAGATATCTGCAGTAACAATTTCTTAGCCAACACTGAACAGTTTTCAGAACATCACATTCACTCTTCTTACATGAGAAGTAGTCCTTTACTCAACTGAAAAGAAAAAATGGTCAAATTATTCAATGCAATCCTTCACTACTATACCTAATACATGAACATGCTTTTGGTTGTTTGGTATGCCGCTCTGTACAAACCTTTAAATAAACTAAATGAATTCATGAATGGTCAGAGAACTGGAATAAAAAGGAAAAACAGATATGATAAGCAAGATAGACTTACAATATCTTCAATATAACATAAGTCCATGCCTATTTGAATTGCAAGGAATGTAACAATTTATTCCTACAACAAAATCACTATGGTACAGAGTATATTCGCTACTCTTACCTGAGAAGATTACCCTTTCCATGTCAGACTTGTACATGTCCAGAATGGCATCTCCATGTACAAATCACAAACCTCTTGATACACTAAAAATGAATTCATGAATGGTTAGAGAAATGGTATAAAGAAGGAAAAATAGTTATGTTAAACAAGAGAGGCTTACAATATCTTCTTTATTTATAATATTTTAAATGAAAGAAATTATTCTTATATCGCAGATAATGCCCATGTGCTAATACCTGAAGTGGAAAATTTGCTTAACGAATATGCTTAAAATACATTTTTAAATTACCAACCACATCTTTACTCTTGGTCCTCTTTAAGGTATCAAGAGTTCCAAATACTTACCAAATACAAAGGAAATATTTTCATTATGTCAACAAAAAAACAAACGAAAGACTATCAGCACAAAAACAAAGACTTTTAACACAAAATCCATTTAGCAATAGATCAATAGAATGAATACCTTTGCCAGATGGAGCACTGTATATGTTGAGCTGTAAATCTCTCTTATCTTAACCATATATGGATATTTCCATAAGGTCAACTGGTTCCCGCTAAATCCATGTGAGCAGATAATACCCTTGTGCTCATTCTCAAAGGAGGAAAATCTGCTTAACAGATATGCGTGAGATACATGTTAAAAGCACCAGCCGCATCTTTACTCTTGGTCCTCTTTAAGGTATCAGGAGCTCCAAAGACTTTCCAAAACCTAAGAGTCTCATCTCCTGCAGCCGATGCAACAGTGTACCCATTTGGACTCTGAAAATACAAAACAAAGGAAATACTGTTAGCAAAAAGGCTAAGACTGTCAGCACAAACCCATTTAGTGATAGATTTAATAGAATTAATACCTCTGCCAGATGTAATACTCTAGACATGTGACCAGTAAGCTCTGTTATCTTAACCATAGATGGATATTTCCATAAGGTCAGCTGGTTCTGGCTAAATCCATGTGAACTCAATAGCTCACGCTCATGCTTATTCCATAATAATGAGAAAACTTGAGAGTGAGTGTCAATGGTATTTAGGAAAGCTCCTGTATGAGTATTCCAAAACTTAATGCAACGGTCAGCACTACCTCCACCAGATGCCAAAATATTGCTCTGGAAAGGGCACCATGCCTAGGCTTTTACTACAACACAATGCTCATCAAACCGGTGAACATACTGAGTTGTAGCATCAGAGGATGATATGCTCTTGTCCCATACATTAAGTAAATTGTCATTCCCCTAACTTTCAAGTTGTTGGCCAAACATAGACCATTTCCAACCACACACTTCTTGCACATGTCCTTTGTATGTTTGAACAATGGAATCATGGATGCGGACATCATCATTAAATATTAAACCACCAGTTGTAAGAATATGACCATTCCAAGCAAACAAACCTACACGGGATTGGTGACCTTTTAAGGCTCTCAGTTGTGTTCATTGAAAAACATTACCAAGTGAATGAGATTGCATCTAGAAACAAATAATGAAACTGAAAATATGAGAAAAAAAATTAATTTAATCTACTTGTCTATTAGATGCAGAATCCCATAGCTGTACAATAGAATTAGTCAAGACAACACCAATATGTCTTCCATCAAGTGCCCATTTAACACTGGTTATTTGACCAACATCATCATTGATTGTCATGAGCTAAGAAGTTGTGCTCTTGGAGGCATCCCATAAATACAATGTATTGCTGAGGGCTATCGATAAAACGTTATTGGCACTCCAGTACAATAGATTCAAGTAATAATCATCCACAAGATCAGAGGCATCCAAAGTTCGCTCCATAGACTATAAATAAGGATATGAAAGTTAAAAATAAAATACAAATGTTAAAATCATCAACTGTCAATTTTTAATTATCTAGGTAACATCCTAATATCCCACATAAGTGTGGTCCTGGGGCAAGTAGTGAGGTACTTAGGGCTTGGGCTTGAATTAAGGTAGAGACCAATGTTCCACGGTTGAGGCCAGTTACAAGTCGTAAGTTATTGACGACATAGATACATCCTAGGGAAACAACTTTTCTATAAGAAATATTTCTTAAAATAAAAATTATCTAGGTGATAAAAAGGCAGAACCCGTACAGAGATAGATATAGTAGTGGATCTCAATCATCTTGACTCCAAGAGAAACCCATTCAGAGACAAGGGAGGATTTGTAACTTGTCCAATTCTCAATCCCAACCTGGGCTGTTTGCTCAAATATCAAAATTTATTCATTACAAGCATTAAGAGACAAAAAACCCAAAAACAAAACATGAAACTAACATGGAAGTGTAACATTGTAAGTTCAATATACAAAGACAAAGCTGTAAATTGGGGTTGGCTGAAGGATTTATCCAACACTAAATAGTTTTTAGAACATCACACTAACTCTTCTTACCTGAGAAGTAGTCCTTTACTTAACTAAAAAGAAAAATGGTCAAATTCTTCAATGCAATCCTTCACTACTATACATAATACATAATACATGAACATGATTTTGGTTTTTTAATATGCCCCTTTGTACAAACCTCTAAATAAACTAAATGAATTCATGAATGGTCAGAGTACTAGAGTACAAAGGAAAAACATATATGATAAGCAATATAGACTTACAACATCTTAAATATAACATAAGTCCATGCCTATTTGAATTGCAAAGAATGTAACAATGTATCCATACAACAAAATCACTATGGTTTAACATCATCAATGTTTGTCATATTTACAGGGAACACAATCACTGTGCCGACGGATTATCCAAGGAAGCCTCGCACATTCTAGGAGGACAGTGGATAATCAGCGAACAGAGGGGAAACACTCAGTATCAATACTACCATAGGCCCTACATAGATCAAGTCTACCCTCGGGTGGACGACCATTGATTTTGCCATGTATATAAGCTGATAAAAAGAAATCTAGTAACTTATGAGCAGCATCCTGCGAGATGCAAGTATATATTTTGCTTACTATACATACATCTTGCGTGGTGTTTATTTTTAACATTTTGATACAGTATCATCCTGCGTGATGATTTTTTGATTATGATATAGACATGTACAGGAAGGACCATAGACTTTAAGTCATGAAGGAAATCTGCATATGCTGAATATCATTTACTACATGTAATTTTTCACCATATAATGAAAGATTACGATTTTTCCTTTGGAAAACAAAATCACTATGGTACAGAGAATATTACCCTTTCCATGTCAGACTTGTACATGTCCAGAACAACATCTCCATGTACAAATCACAAACCTCTTGATACACTAAAAATGAATTCATGAATGGTTAGAGAAATGGTATAAAGAAGGAAAAACAATTATGTTAAACAAGAGAGGCTTACAATATCTTATTTATTTATAATATTTTTAATGCAAGAAATTATTATTATACCACAGATAATACACATGTGTTGATTCCTGAAGCGGAAAATCTGCTTGAAATACATGTTTAAAGCACCAGCTGCATCTTTACTCTTGGTCCTATTTAAGGTATCAAGAGCTCCAAATACTTACCAAATACAAAGGAAAGATTGTCATTGTGTCAACAAAAAAACAAAGGAAAGACTGTCAACACAAAAACAAAGACTTTCAACACAAAATCTATTTAGTGATAGATAAATAGAATGAATACCTTCGCCAGATCCAACACTCTAGACATGTGACTTGTAAAGCTCTCTTACCTTAACCATTTATGGATATTTACATGAGGTCAGTTGGTTCTGGCTAAATCCATGTGGGAAGATAATACCCCTTTTCCCATTCCTAAAGGGGGAAAATCTACTTAACAGATATGCATGAGATACATGTTAAAAGCACCAACCGCATCTTTACTCTTGGTCCTCTTTAAGGTATCAGGAGCTCCAAAGACTTGCCAAAACCTAAGAGTCTCATCTCCTGCAGCCGATGCAACAATGTACCCATCTAGACTCTAAAAATACAAAACAAAGGAAATATTGTCAGAAAAAAGGCTAAGACTGTCAGCACAAACCCATTTAGTGATAAACAGAGATAATTGAACGATCTCATAATACATGGGAAACAATCCTCCACATAAGATTTCTAGCATTTAAGAAAAGAAAAAGAAAAAAAAAACAATTAGTTGATGGAACATTGATTTATTGGAGAAGCCATTGGTAACTATCCTTAGAGGTTCCAAACCATTTGGTTGGGGGCAATTCAGGTAGATTGGACCCTCAAAACAACAAATAAGAAAAACATTAGTTTTCTACACAACCAAAAGCCTATGATAATCTGCACTTAGCAGCCTCAGATTTTTCTTTTCAAGAATACGCAGGAAATACATTCTGAAAATTGCATGTACATTCTCTGAAACTTTTGATTGCATAAAAATGAGAATCCTGAAACAAAACCTGGAAATTAAACCCAAAAATTACCAAGGAAAATAATCATGGTCAACCATAGTGAATCATGGTCTAACGTCACATTATGACAAATATTTTCTCATATGAAAATAAACCATGTTCAACCATCATCAACCATGGTTAATCATGGTCAACCATGGTGTAATGTCACTTTGTGACAAAGATTGTCTCAATATCAAAATCAATTATGGTGAACCATGTTAAATTATGGTCAACAATGGTACAACATCACATTGTGACAAAAACTGTCTCAATATGAAAGTCAATCTTGGTCAACCATGGTCCAACGTCACATTGTGACAAAGATTATGTCAATATGAAAACCAACCTTGGTCAACCATTGTCTACCATGGTCAACCATGCTTATTTTAGGGTTTATAAATTTATATACCTTGCATTTATAATATGAAACCGTAGGATTTAATATTATACCCTTTCGTTTATAATCCCTTTGGTTTTTAGTATCAATTCCTTGTGTTTATTAGTCCCTTTCATTTATAACATTAATCCTTTCAATTTATTAATCTAAGGGTTCATATTCCTAGGGTATAATATTATTCATAGAGTTTATAATATAAATTCTAGGGTTTAATATGAATCCCTTTGGTTTATAATAATGGTCAACCATGGTTCTACAGTACATTATGACCAAGATCGTGTGGAGATGAAAATCAACTATGTTCAACCATCGTAAACCATGGTCGAACATCACATGGTAAATATTAAAATAAACCACAGTCAACCATGTTCAATCATGGTAAAACATGGTCAACCATGGTCCATTGTCACAATGTTTCATTACATTGTAATATATTCAATGTAGCATTGTTGCAATAGAAAACTTTGGTTTAACACAAGGTTTATAATATTAGGGTTTTTTAATATTTTGTTTATAATATTAAAGTTTATCGTGCATCCCCTGGTTTTATAATATTAATCCCTTGGGTTTATTAATCCCTTCAGTTTATAATACTAATAATTAGTTGGGTTCATTAATCCCTTGGGTTTTTAATCTCTAACATTTATAATATTAGTCCCTTGGGTTTATAATATTAATAATTAGTTGGGTTCATTAATCTATTAGGTTTATAATATTAATCCATTGGGTTTATAATATTAATTCATTGGATTTATTAATCCTCTCAATTTATAATACTAATAATTAGTTGGGTTCATTAATCTCTTAGGTTTTTAATCTCTAGCATTTATAATATTAGTCTCTTACATTTATAATATTAATAATTATAATCTATTGAGTTTATAATATTAATCCCTTGGGTTTATAATATTAATAATTCCTTGGGTTTATTAATCCCTTGGGTTTGTAATGTTAATCTCTTGGGTTTTTTAACCTCTTGGGTTTATAGTATCAATCCATTTGTTTTATAATTTTTATCCTTTCGTGAACAATAATTATTAATAATTATAATTTCTAATTGTAATAATCAATTAATACCCTAGAAATAATCAATTGAGGGTATACTTAATTATACCCTCAATTGGTTACACCTTAATAAAAAATAATTTTATTATTGTAAGTTTGGAAGGACAACATTTTCATCATGTCCAATATATCACCTTGATGGAGGACCAATTGAATTTGTTTTTTCACATCAAAGTGTGTCTTAACATAACACCCAATCACCATTTATCCAAGACCTCGTCAGCATTAGTTATTAATTATAATTTTTTTTAATTAATAAATAATAATAATAATAATAATAAATTTTTAATTATTAGTATTTATAATTCATAATTGTTAATGATTAATTATTAATTATTAATAATTATAATTTTATTTATTAATATATTAATTATCAACAATTATAATTATTAATATTATTATAAATTATTAATAATTACTATTTATTAATGTTATTATTAACTAATAATTATTTATAAAAAACTATAAATTTTTATTCACCACATTATGCGTTAGGATTATAGAGTTTTTATTGGTAATAAATTTATAGATTTAAGAAATATTTAACAATTGGAAGGTCACAAGTCAGGTGGATTTCACTTGTGATGATTAGATTCCAGCAATTAGTTAAAAAAATTCTACACCGCTTTTCAACTAAAATTTACGCCCTTTTTCAACAAAATTTATCCGTTCTACACCGCTTTTCAACTAAAATTACGCCCTTTTTCAACAAAATTTAAACGGATAATTTTTAATTTGTAATTTATCACTGTAGAGCTCCAGGCTTTGATAACGTGGGTTTCAAGCATTCGTTTGGAATACTTTTCAGGATTTTGTGCTATGCATTTTGAATCGTTTGCTCAATTAATACAGAGATTTCTATGAAAAAATCATTGCATTGGACAGAAAAGGGAAGACTTGTAATAAAGAATTTATTAAACAAGGATCACATAATATGTGAAAGGTATTAAAAGGATTTAAAACTTAGCTTGCTAATTTTTTTTTAAGGTGTAAAGTGTTCAGGTTGATAATCAAATAACTTAAAAATTATCTTTGTATAGCTCTTCAGGTGGTGAGAAGACAAGAGAATGATCACTGGCATATATGTATTTTGAGTACAGCTTCTAAATACATGAGCTATGTTTTAATTATTGTATTGCATTATTATATTGCTATAGTACTGTATTATTATATTGTTTTGGATGTAGTAAGAGGGACAATGATAGTGTGATTTATAAATTATATCACATTTTGTGCTTTTATATTAAGGTACAGTTATACATATCGCTTTTAGATTATTATTATTTTATGGTAAGTCCAATAATGCTATTATTTTAAATGCAAGCTGACTCATTACACCACTCACTGATAATCAATACACCACTCACTGATAATCAATAGGAAGGCAGGCTTTCACTCTGTCACTCTGCCATTTGCTAATGGATTTTGGATTATATATATTTTCAATATTTTTTAATACATTTTAATAAATTAGTGGTTAATTTTTTTTTAATACATTTTAATAAATTAGTGGTTAATTTATTTTAAGTATATATGATTATATTTACAATTTATAAAAGATATTAAAATGGTCAATTTTATTAAATTATTTAGATAAAATTGATGTTTATTTTCAATTTATTTATAGAATTAGATAAATGCATTTGCTTATAAAATAATGTTTTTTAAATTATTAATAATTATCAAATTAATCTCCTTTCAAAAAAGTTTTTTAAATAGTTAATAATATTTTAAATAACTATGATATTATTTTGTTTTTTTAATGGAGTTTATTTAATAAAGTTTGTAAATGTGTTTGGTATAATATTATGACTTTTTTTTTACATTTGCTATTTATTTTAATGGGTATGTATTTGGGAATAATAGTTTTACAATTTTAATTTAATTATTTATAACCATTATGTGGATGGTAGAGATTTAATTTCCACATAATATTTTTCTTTTCGTAGTCAACAATGCAAAAGTTAATATTTATCTAAAAAATATGTCCCTTTTTGCTTTTAATTAAATTGAGTAATTAAAAAGAATGTGTTAATAAGTCATGCTAGGTTTTTACCAACCACATTTAATTTATATGGATCTGCTAATTTATTTATGTCCATAATATTTTAATTCACAATTTAACTTATTAAGGTGTACGACATTCCCTCTGAGAAGAACTCCCCTCTCATGCCATTGTGTCTCGTCATGCATTATCAAATTCATTGTTAGACGATCAAATAATGTTCAGTTGTTGGATCATCAGTGAAGAGTGTTCTAGACAATTTCACTTTATCTACTTCTACTTTTCTCTACACTCTTACGTTCTGTCTTAGGTTGGAATAGAAGATTCCAAAATCCCCCCCTTATGCCAAAAAACTAATGTGTACAAATCCTTCCTTCCAGTTTGCATTCGAACTCAGGCTCTAATAGAATGCCCTTTGTTGTGTGGGACATTGGATATCTACATGAGGGAGAAGGGTAGCATAGTTTTCTGTCCTTGAGATGGTTGTGCTTCCATTCAAACTCTCTCTTACCAAGTAAACGCTCTGTAGCAGAGTTGTATATTTCATCTCTGGGATTCAAGCACTTTGTAGAATGTTATTTGTTTTAAACACCATTCCTGGCGAGTCACGAAAAGGAGGATAGGAAAATTTCAACATTTCGATGCCAAGATAGCTCAACTTCATTGACTCTTTAATTTGATAGTACCGCTCTAGCGATTTCAATTCCAAAGTTCACAGTGGTTCTCCTTAATTATCCCGCAAGGTAGGGTTTTCGATTCCAAAGTTCACAATGGTCATCCTTAATTATCTCGCAAGGTATACAAAGGATTATGACCGCCTTCTCACTCATACATAGGTAATCTTCTTGCAATCCTAACCTTTTCGGTTGCTTATTATTATTCTTTTTGGTTCTTCTTAAGATTTTACCCATCCATCGACACCCCTACTAGCTTAGATTCCATTTTCTTTAATCATTCACAGGTTTTTTGTTCAACTAGCATTGTTTTCTCTCTCATTTTTTATGTACCAAGTTATTTTCTCATTCCTTATCTATTGTATGTCATAGGTCGCCATGTTGGAAGTCATACCTTAATCCAAGCTCTAATAGAATGACCCCTTATTGCATGGGACACAGATATATACATAAGGGAGAAAGGTAGCATATTTTTCCAGCCTTGAGACAATTATGCCTCCATTTGAATTCTCGCTCAATGAACAAATTCTCTACAACGGAGTTGCAAATTTCATCTCTGGTGTTTGAGAAGCATATGGTGCAATGATATTTATTAATTGTGTGGATATTAGAAATTAAGATAAACCATTAATATTACGATGGCTGAGCAATGTTATTTAAGTAAAATAACCAAAAAAACATCCATGTACAATTCCAGAGAAGGAAAACATTGATTTAACAAAATAAATACAATAAAAATAATGTACTAAAAATGATAAACTATAAAGCATGGACTTGGGGAAAGTTAGACTATAATTTTCAAGAAAATTATATGTAAGTCAGAAAACCATTACATGTAAATAAATTTCATTTTAACTAGTCAGCTTGGAGGTAGTTGTAGAATATGGTTTCTTTACATGTATAGATTTGAAGTGAATGCAGAGAATGGAAACTATTCAATTATTTTCCACGAGGGTTTATTCATTGTCAATGTGCCCACCCTGATTGAGAATGGAAATCAAATTCCTTGAAGAAGGAATATTGTTTATTGGTAGTAAAATCTAATGGAAGAAATATAATCATCTAAAGACACATACAGGTCTTCATTGCCATTGAATAGTCTTACAAACCCATTGGCATCTACTTCATATTTCTTCTTGCAAAAACCAAGTTCAGGCCTAGAGTTGAGGCCAGTTTCATTTGAGAATTCTACTGAGTGGGATGAGGATGTTGAGGCTGAGGTTAGGTTTTCCATCCAAACTAAATGGGAGGACATTGTAGGGCCTTCCCCATAATTGAATAGCAGAGCATGTGTTTCTCTAGCTCCATTGTTGTTTGACTCATTCGAGTCGCAAAAAACAAGAGGAGAAACTCTTATGTGGAGGGACTTGACAATTACTATGAGAGGAAAAAGGAAATACTCAAATAAGGTCATAAAGATCTCTAGTGGGTAGGAATTTCCTGAAACACTCATAGTCATCATGGGTCCTACCAAATCTAGGAAGCCAACACTACTCAAAACACTTGTAGGTTTTGTTTAATTTAAAATTTCTAGTCCTACTCTTGCTTGTAGCTATCAATAAAAAAAGGTCATCAAGAGCTCTACTAGGTAGGCATTCCATAGAACACTCATAGTTGTTAGAAAACCAACTCATAAAGTAGAAGAAAATATAGATCAATGACATAAAAATTATCCTCTTCAAGGGCGAAACCTCCTTTACATTATATAAAAGAAAAATTCTTGGATGATACAAATGATAACACTTCCTTGGTATATATAGGAGTCTAAGGGGTCAAAATATAATTAGAGACTACATAACAATAATAATGTTAGGGCACAACAATAACAATGTTGGGCTTCTATGGGGCACAATAATAGAAATAAGTGGGATACACTAGTATTATAGGGACTTAACATGCCCCTCTCCTTAAAAAAAGTGTTGTCCACAACACTTGAGTAGTCTCGTATGCTTCTGTGTAAAATTATCATCCTCCCATGTGGAATATTCAGTGGGTAAGTTCTTCCACTTAATGAGATAGTCTAAAATTAATCGATTCCATATTTGTTGGGTTCTTTTTTCTGTAACTGATTCAAGCTCAATTGTGATTTTTCCTTCTTTGTCAAGTTCTAGAAACAATAACCTTCTTTAAGCATGAAACATGGAAAACTAAGTGTACTTGGGAAGATGTAAGTAACTCCAATGTGTATGCCATGGTAACAATCTTTTACAACACCTTGTAAGAACCATAGTACTTGGGTGATAATTTATTATCCTTCTCAGTTTGCTTGATAGACATTTGTTTGTATGGTTGTAGTCGTAAAAATGAACAATTACCTGCATCAAAACTTCTTTCACTATGATGCTAATATGCCTATTGTTTCATTTGATTATGTGCAAAAGTGATTAAGAGTTGGAGAACTTGTTGTTCATGCTCTATGTGATCTTCTACTGCTTGAACCTTAGAAATTTCTCTTAAATATGATGTGATGGATGGTGGATGATATCCATAAAGTTCCTTAAATGGGGTCATTTTTGCTGCAGTATGGAAGGAAGTGTTATATCACCATTCATCTATAGGTAACCACTTGAACCATTGTGTTTATCTATCAGGTGTAAAGTAATGAAGATATCCTTCCAAACATTTATTCACTATCTCAGTTTGCCTATCAGATTGAGGATGAGAAGATGAGCTATGAGCTATTTGAGTACTAAGACAAGAAAATAATTCCATCCAAACAATTCCAGTGAAAATGGGTTATCTGTCACTTACAATAATCTTTGGGTTTCCATGTATCTTTTGAATTGTTTGCACAAACACAGTAGCAATTGTACTCAATTTAAAAGGATTAGATAATGCACAAAAGTGTGCATACTTGGTAAGTCTATCAACTACTACCATGATGACACTCTCTCCTTTAGACTGGGGTAAACCTGCGATAAAATCCATTTAGACCTCCTCCCAACATTGACCTGGAATCGTTAAAGGTTGTAATAGACCTGGGGTCTTAATTGTGTCAACTTTATTTTGTTGGAAAACCAAACATTCTGCCACAAACTTCTGAATATTATATTTAAGGCCATCCCAAAAAAAACCCTTCTTGACCGTGTGGTAAGCTTTTAAAAATCCCGAGTACCCTCCTAGGGGGGTGGGGTGTTAAATTCCAAAAGAATCTTTTGTTTGAGTTGGGAATTCTTACAAAGATATAAGTGATCTTTGTAAGTTTGTACCATAATGAATCATTTTTCTAGCTACATGTATCATATGTACTTAGATCTTGCTGCAACTTTTGAATGAGTGTCCAGACCACTTCATCATTCTTCCATTCATCCCTTGCTTTAGTTATCCAATTAGGTTGGATAATAGAAATGGAAAAAATAAATCCTTCCACATCCTTATCCTTTCTTCATAGTGCATCTGCAACAACATTTGGACTCCCTCTTTTGTAGAAGATTTCAAAGTCATAACCCAACATATTTTGACCCATTTTTTCTTCTCTTTTGAACATAATATTTGTTCCTAAAATTGTTTAAGATGATCATGATCTGATTTTACCTTGAAGAGTCTTCTCATTAGGTAAGTTCGCCATTTCTTTAATGCATGCAGTATTTCCATCTTCTCGTTCTCATAAATAGGTTTGTGTAAATACTTTCATTTTTATTGGATGATTTTCAAAAGAAATGGGTCTTCCTTCTTGCATTAAAACAACGTGAGTTCCATTTCCTTAGGCATCACATTCCAAAATAAAGGTTTTTGTGAACTTTGGCATAGATAAGACTGTTGCTTGGCACATTGCCTCTTTAAGGTGTTAAAAGGCCTTAGTTGCATCTAGAGTCCAAGAAAAATGCATCTTTCTTCAGTAATGTTGTTAAAGGTACTATTATTCTCCAATAATTCTTAAAAAACTTGCAATAATATCCTATCAACTCGAGAAATCCTTGAGGGTTCTTTATGGTTGTGGGAATTTTCTATTACTTAACGAATTTAATTTTGTTAGGGTATACCTTAAAACCCTCATGAGATACAATATTACCCAAATATTCCACCTCTTGTACTGCAAAGAAAAATTTGGAGGATTTTTCATATAATTGTTTCTCCTCCAATAGTTTGAGCACCCTATCAACATGTTGAACATGATATTTCAAGACTTGTTGTAGATTAGTATATCATCAAAAAATACTAACAAAATATTTCCAAGGAAGGGTTTGAAAATGGAATTCATCAAACCTTGAAATGTAGAAGGTGCATTAGTAAGGCCAAAAGGCATGACCAAAAATTCATAATGACCCTTATGAGTTCTGAATGTTTTTTTCTAAATGTCTTCATTCTTGATTCTTCATTTGATGATATAATGAACAAAGATCTAGCTTAGTGAAGTCAATTTCTCCATGTAATTCATCTAAAAAAATTTCAATGATAGGAATGAGAAATTTATATTTAATAGTGAGCTTGTTGAGCTCCCTATAGTCTAGACACATATGCCATGATCTATCCTTCTTGTGCACCAATACTACTGGAGCAGAGAAAGAACTTTGACTAGGCTGAATTATACTAGCCTCTAGCATGTCTACAACCATACATTTAATTTCAGTCTTTTGCACATAGTGATATTTGTAAGGCCTTATGTTTGGAGGAACACTTTGTGGAATCAAATGAATAGCATAATCATCATCATGAATAGGTGGGAGGCCTTTGGGAGTCTCAAATACCTTGGAATTATTGTCCAAGGCTTTTTGGAGATATGGAGAAATAGACGATTTCAATGTTTCAACCTCTAGTGAGCGTAATTGTACAATTATGCCCTATTGTTCTTTCTTAAAAATAATTTTCATGGAATTAGTGTTATTTATCATTCCTAGTTTCCTCGTGATACCCCTTAATTCAAATTCGTTTCCTTCCCAAAAACAATTCTTGAAAAAATCTTGAAAATTAAAAGTTATCGTCCCCAAAGATTGTAACCATTGGAATCCTAGTACAACATGAACACCACCCATTTGAATGGAAATCATTGAACTATTCAATACATATTATCCCATTGTTATCTTTATATTATGGCACCTTCTAGAGAAATTTATAATTTTTCCATCCTCAACCATCACTTGACACTTTGGTGCTGGATATAGGAAGCAATTCAAATACTTGGCTATCTTACAATGAAAAATATTATTGGTACTCCCTGAATCAATCAACACTATTACCTTTTTCTTCTTGATATATCCTTCTATCTTGAGAGTTTGAGGAGTGGTAATTCTTGCCAATTCATTACAAGATATGGTTAGATTTATATCTTTGTTCTATAGGGTTGGATCCTAGTGTATATCCTCCTCTTTTTATGTTTATTGTTCCTTTTCTTCCTCCTCCTCAAAATCTATGTAAAACAATTTCTTCTCAACACACTTATGACATTTAGTGAATTTTATATAAAAATTGTAACAAATCCCTTTCTCTCTTTTTCCTGCAATTGTTGTTACATAGAACTTGTAGGTAATGGAAGACTAGGAGCAACAACACTTCCATCTTTATACTTGTGAGTGGTAGACATCCTTATTGCCATAATTTTTCTTTCAACTTTTCTTGCCACCCTGAATGTCTTCTCTAATGAATCAGGTTCCTAAAGGTGAACCTCATGTTGGATGTTATTCTTCAAATTCCCTATGAAGACATCAATCCTATGCTCCCGTGGAAAATTAGTTACCTTGATATTCAATTTTTGGAATTCCTCACTATGCTCCACCATTGAAACCTTTAATTTGATATTTATCAATTGGCTAAAGAAGGTGTTGCTTTATGTATCCTCATAATGTTCTATCATTTCCTCCGTAAAAATTGACCAAGTGACAAGTGGTTTATGAGAATAAATCCATAAATACCATACAAACTAACTGGGTCCTAAATATAAAGATGAAATGCATACCTTTTGTGTGTGTTGCACATCATGGAGATAAAAATATTGCTCCATCTGTAGTATCCATGTTATCATATCCTTTCCATCAAGCTTCCTCATATCGATCTTTGAAATGTGGTGGGTCTCAAACCCAACGTTGGAGTCTATAAAATCATAATTTGTATTCCTTTTGTCCTCATCATGAATTTCATGGATTACCTTGTCACCATTGAGAGCCTTTCTTGTAGCAACTTTGTCAACCCTTCCATCTTGGCATTCATCATTGCTTCCACGTCTTCTTTTAAACCACCCTTCAAACCTTCCATGTCCCTTTTTATTTTTACTTCCAAACCATCCATATTAACATTCATCATCACTTCCAATTGATTTTTGGTTACTCTTTGCGAGAGCAAAATTTGTTGCACTTGGTCTTGTAATTTTGATATATCATGTTGCATTTCTTTCTCTTCTTCATGCATCATAGTAGATATTTCTAGATGCTTACTAGGTGTGTCCATTTTCTTTCTTTAATGAACTTTGGAATCAAACAATGACATATATGTTTAACTCTACCGTTTGAATCACTTCAAACTTATTTTTCAAACAAAATTTATGCAAAATAAAATAAAAATACACATTTTTTTATTGCCTTTTAGGAGCTCGATATTGAAATTGTTGTGTCTCTATACTTTTGAATCTCTAAGGTATGAAACTTTGTCATGCATTATCCCTATGATTATTCTCTCCAACTCCATAAGTTATACCAAAATTGGATTCTTCAATATAATATTATGCCCAATCTCCCATGATGACTTCATTATGGACTAGTTCAGTAGAGAAAATTTGTGATGAATGCCATGTGTCACTATTTCAATCTTCGGCCCTAAAAATGATAAAATAAAAACTAAAGTTTGTGTGATTTTTGTTACTTTTTATGAAATTCAAATTTGATGCTCGTACATGAAGTTATGACGATTTTCCCAAGGTTACATGTTTGAGAATGAATTCTAGATCATGAAAAAACCCTAAATTCTTCAAACCATATCTTAAAAAGTATAGCCAACCAATATCTAAAGTTTTTACAGGAATTTCATCAATATTTTAGAACCATGTGGTCATAATTTCAGCTTCAAAAACCTTGTAGAAAAAAATTTATAGTGAAAATTCCAAAATGGCCTATTTGAAGCAGCGAAACCCTAGAATCCAAAGCCTTATGATACCAAATGCTATGCAACTAGCTCACAAAGTAGAAGAAGAGATAGGTCAACGACTTAAAAATTGTCCTCTTTGAGGGGGAAATCTCCTTTACATTACATAAATCAACAATTCTTGGATGATACAAATAATAAGACCTCCTTGGTATATATAGGATTCTAAGGGGTCACAATATAATCAAACCCTACATGACAACAATAATGTAAGGGAACAACAATCAGAATAGTGAGCTTATATCATGCACAACAATAACAATAAGGGGGATACACTAGTATTATAGTGACCTAACAATATTCATCATGGATCCTACCAAATATGGGAAGTTAACACTACTTAGAACACTTGCAGGTTTCATTTCATCTAAAATTTCTAGTCCTACTCTTGCTTGCAGATATCAATGGAGAGCCATAATTGAGTGAAAAATTTAGAGTTGGAGAACATTGTTGAAGTAGTTTATATTGTGTTCTTTTCTTGTAGAATTATTTCTCAAGTATGCAAAAGTTTATGGCGAGGTGCTTTTGAATAGGAGTATGTCTAAGTTAGAGTTTGGAACTTATGTAAGTGTGGTCCAACCATATAGGATACCCAATTCTATGTGTCACACATTATTACTCTTTGTTATACTAGGTCTATCTAGGAGGCACACATATGACATGTTGTTATTGTGTCCTCTATTAGGACTATTTAGGAATCACATATAGGACATGGTGTTATAGTGTATGATATATTAAGGCATATTTAGGAAGAACTATTTGCAATGACTTTCTTCATAGCCTGATATTTTCTTCTAATTATAAATCCCATGTGATATTCTTTGTAAGAGAATCTATAGTTCTGATAGGTCTATTCATTACATGTTGCATAATCCCAATTTGTAATGCCTCAATAAAGTAATCATACTTCCTCTATGTTTCCGACTTTCAATAACATCCTGAAGCATATATACTAAATAATATTTAGCCTACGTGTTCGACATATCATTATCATAACACTTTGATATGAATTTTCCTAACCTAAATATATAAACAGGGCTAAGGGCTATCTTAAATTACCCACTCTCACTATTTTCCACCCTACCTTTTAGGGAGTAACATGAGTGTTTAGGAGGTTAATCCAAACTGAAAAACTAAATAACATAGGGTTAAAAAAGTAACAATTGTCACCATGATGTCCTACTCTGTAAGTTTGTGCATTCATGACACTTTTATTTCTATACATGTGTAATCTTCTGATATTTCAGAGTCCACCTAGCATCCAACATCTACATTCATGGATAGTTTGAGGCCTGGTTAAACTATGTAAATCAGGAATCTTTGTGGATGTCCCACTCATTTTAGCCAGTCAACTTGAGAAGGATGTGTGTAGTAATGAGTTTAGACACCACGTTGGGACTTCAAACCCTTTCATTATGGTGTGCGCCAGTATTGCATCAAGAATGTTGCAACTCCTGGGCTGCGAACTTTATTTTTATCAACCCGGTAGTTCATAACAAACTTGGAAGCGTCGGTGTTATATGCACAAGTACTAGTACTCACTGCAAGTTATCACTTGGTCAGCCGGCGCGAGATCGCTAGGAGCTCAAGCCAAATTCTATAGAGTCTAGAAGAAGCTCTATGTGTGATGAAAGGAAAGAAAGATTACTCTACAGATGCTATTCTAACTGCAGAAAGGAGAAAGACTAGAATGTAAAGCAAAACCTAGTAAACCCTTATTAACAAGCTAATTCTACTTTTGCCAAAAACCTATGAAAACCATGAAAGAAATTCCATTACCTACTCAAGGAAGTAAACAACATCTAACCATGCTATTTCTAGAAGTAAATAATCAAAAAACATATTTTTGGATTTTTATGTGAATTTAACATGCATCTAATTTATTGTATGTGAGTGTGGTAGCGAACAGGTGGCATTAGAGGGAAGTTTTGGAGCTTGGGAAGATGTAGGATGGTGTGGATGGGTCATAGGAGGTCTTAGGTGGCCTTTTGGAGGCTTTTCCCACACTTAGTATTCAAAAGAAAGCCTACAGGAAAAACTACAGGAGGACATAGGAAAAATACAAGAGAAAAACAAGGAAGTTACAGGAGGCCTATAAGAGGAGGCTGAGAGCAATTTTTGTTGTTTTGAGGGTGTGAGAGTGGGTGGAAAAGGTAGATGAAGGTTGGAATGAGGTGTTAGGGTACCTAAGGTCTACCATGCATCACCAAGAGAGAGGAAGATGATTGGGTTTGCTCAAGGAGAGAGGAAGAAGTTCTATGAAAAATGAAGGAAACTAGGGCAGAATTGAGGTGAGGTTTGGGAGACCTATAGGGAATGGATCAGATGGAGGGTGTGATTTCTGGTAAGTTGGCCTGTTTCTGGAAGAGATCTACTGCATATAAATTGACAGTCAACCAAGAAAATCAAGCGACCAATGAAATGAGTGCATTCTTGGAAAAACAGAGTTTTGCATTAAAATGGCCTAAACTATGATGTAAAGAAGGAAATGCTGGGAAATGATGTAAGAAAGAAAAGCATGCAAAAGGACTATTTCAAATCAGGAAGTGAACATGATAAAGGAGATCTAAAGCAAATAAAAACTAGACTATCAACCTACTAGAGAGCTGCAAACACTAGAAGTCCTAGAAATGAGGAAAATTTGTGTTTTTGCGGCAGAAAGAGAGTCTTTGCCTCAAATCATGGTCCTAGAGGGAGGAAGAGAGGCCAAGGCACTATTGCTAGCCTTTTGAATCTTCTCTGGTCACTGCTTAACCTGCTATAGAAAGCACAAATGGAAGCAAGCTACTAAATCATCAAAAGAAACCTATTCTTAACCATAAGAGAAATACATCTAACAGCACACTAATCTACAAACTGAAGTAAAGCATACAAATACAAGTAAAGAGGAGCTTGGCTGCTTGGATTAGGCTCTAACCCAAAAGCTTTAGCCCTCTGAGGTAACTCAGTGCTAGATCAAAATGGATTCCATCTTCATTATAAAAAAATAGCAAGATTACATAAAACTATCATAAAATAGTAAGCTTGAAATTTGAGCAGAGTTTAGACTAGAAAAAAAAGTTGACCCTAGTGAGGCCCTAGGCCTCTCTACTTATACATCTGAAGCTACCAACAACTTCCTTAAATTCAGGGAGGCTTGGCTCCCAAAACTCGAGATAACTATCAATCATCTTCCACTTGCTCGGCTACCTTCTAGTGCATGATTCGGGTGCTTGTACTCTGAGCTAAATGAAAGGGAATTCGAAGTGAGGAGCAATAAATGAGGGGGATTCCCTCCTATAAATCCTCTCCTCCATCTACTTCGAGTTATTTCTACAATTTGACCACTAGATCCTTGACTTTGACCTCGAAATCCATCAATAATCTTCATTAAATACATGTTAGACCACATGGCATAATAACTAACTCAACTCACTCTATAAGCATAAATATAATTAGAAAATCATACAATAAGCTAAGAGAATGGTTGATTTGACTAGGTTAGGAGGTAAAATGAGCCCATATGATTACCCATTTATGAGGCTCATCATCACCCACCAACTGAAGGCGTTGCTCATCCTCTGAGCAACCTAGTCAATCTCTTGGTATTTCATGGCCCTGGTGGCCTCCCTAGCATTCCAAGCTTCTGATGTGGTCTGCTCATGTTCTCCATAAAATCCCGCCTTTCTGTCTATGTCCTTCCATTGCTCCTTCTCTTCTTCTTCTCTTCTGCCTTCTAGCATGCCTAATATGAGTGGAGGATTCAGTTTGAGGCCAATCCAGTTGACCTTCAGTCTTTGCATGGAGTGCTTGTACATTGGCACTCTTTTCAATGCCTCCTTTAGCCTCATGGGGGAATGATATTCTCTGATCTGCAAGTTATGGGGTAGGTTGTTCCATCTTCTCATGCATGCATGCACACAGTCATCCACAAGTAGCCTAAGCATATCTTCAAAGTGTGCAATGGCTTGTTCTTGATTGGCTAGATATTTATGGGCACTCTAAGGGTCATTGGCAAGTAGGTTGAGTGTGCTGACGAATGCCATAGGATCTGATGGCTCAACTCTTATCATCAATGGTTCATTCTGCTCTTTTATTAACAATATTTTCATTTCTGCTGCCCACAATTCTTCATGGTTCATCCATGACGCCATGGCGATTAATTGTAGATCCCCTAGTTTGGCATTGGGGTCCCACACATTTAGGTCTATGAGGGCCATGTTGTGTAGATAGAACTCTGCCATATTTGCTTTGTCCTTGAAGGTGCTTTGGTCACACAAATCCATGAACTGCATGTAGTCTTGGAAAGGCATTATGCCTCTTTGTGCCAAAGTTTTTATTTGAAATTGAAGCCATTGATCCTTCAAATAGAGGCCATAAGATTTGGCTGGTGTTCTACATTGTAATGCTTCTATGGATAAGCTAGCCATGTATGCCAAATGAGTCTTTTTCTCCTGCAGCTACCTCCTTAGTAGTTCATTCTCATTCTCAAGGTGGCTTCTTGTAATGGCTCCTCTGCCCTTGAGAGCACTCAATTCCCTGCCCATTTCCCTGAGTTTGTCTTCCATGTGGCAAATATCCTCAACTCCTTTGGACTTGGATATCTGCATCCACCTATGCATTCTCACTCTCTCTTTTTTCCAATTCAAAAAACAGTGGAATTGCAAATTTCTGTGGGATTATCTTGCCTCCCATAAGTAGTCTGTAATAGGAGTCTAGATTAGGCTGGGGGTCAGGTTCATATAGCTCTTGTGTTTCCTCTTTCACCTATGGCTATCCTCCTATCTTTTCCTCAAGTTTTTGTGTCTCTTGTAGGACTATTTTTGGGTCCTGTAGAATTGCCTTTCCCTTCCATGTAGAATATCTTGTAGTCCTCCTTTCATAGGTTATGGGTGTCTTGGAAGGAGATTCTTTCACTTTGGCAGATGGTGAATCTTCAACGTTAATGGGAGTCTTTGATGATGGCTGAGGTTTGCCTATTTTAATTTTGGTACTCTTCCTTGCCCTAAAATACATGGAGGTTTTTCTTTTCCTCTTCTGCTTCTACTTGACTGGTGTACCGAGGGCAGTGAGGGCAGCTGTGTTAGAAAAATATTATATATGCAGAGAAATGAAAGAAATATAATATGCGGAAAAGCACAAACACATAAAACCAGAGAGACACATATATACGTGGTTCACCCAGTTTAGGCTACGTCAACCTCAAATAGCTAGTCCTTCCTTTCTATTATCTAGCAAAATGAAGAGACACAACCTACAACAGATCCACTGTAATATCCTCTATTTTCTCTCACAGTCTCACCTCTTTGTTTCTCACACGGAGAAGACACATCTATTACAAAACCTCAATACGATGCCCTCATAAAAAGAGAGGGGTTGTCTTCTAGGGCAAAAAACCCTAAACTAAACATAAATTCTACCATCAGGTCATCAGCCTAATGAACGACCCAGATTGACTAGAAATTACTATACTTTTACAAGGAAATTTTACATCTATTTTTTGCTTCGGGGGCACTGCCCCCAAAACCCCCAGCAGGGGACTGCTAGCCCCCAGACCCCCCAACCAGGAGGGATCGGTCCCCCCGAACCCCTGCGAGGGGACAAGTCCCCCCCGCACCCCCCCCGCATGGAGGGGTGTACAATCATCCTCAGGTATACATCCGGCTGAAACAAAGACCTCTAAATTGGGATGATAATCATGCTCCACACCCAAAAAGCTGCTACTTCTCTTTCCAAAGTTTCATGGGACTCTTCTCTTTTCTCTACCCTCTCTACCTCCTTTTCTCCCTCTTCTGTCTCTTTTTCCTCCTCCTGCTCTGTCTCTTTCTCTACCTCATGTTTTGTCTCTTCAACTCTCCCCTCCTCTATTTCTTTTCTTTCCTCCTTCCTCTCTTGCTCTGTTATGTCACCACTGGCTTCATCTTCTCCTCCTTGTTTTTCTCCCTCCTCACTGACAGTAGGATTGACATCATAGGTTAATGCCTTGATGTCATCCTCAATTGTCATATTTCTAAAAACTTCCCATGCTATAGGGATTGTAAAGGTATGGAGAGCTTCTTCTACTAGGATCTTGATTAGACCATGGTGAGCTAGCTGCTGTGAATTTCCTTCTTGTACCTTTGTGCTGGAATAAATGAGGGACTGAAGGAGAAAGTAAGGGATGCTGAGCTTTTGATGTGCTGGGGTATCCATGTCATATCTCAATTCTTGGAGGATTCTGAAATGATATCCATAAACAATGTTGTGCCTCCCCCCACAAGAAATGTATTTGATCACTTTGTAGCTAAGATCATCCCAGGGATATGGTACACTAGCCCTCCTAATTCCAATTTTGTCTTCAACGGGGGTTTCATTATCTTGGAAAATTTTCCTCTTGGTAGCTTGGCCAATTATTTTCTCATCTTTACTCCAAGGTAGCCCAAGAGGAAGGGTAGTGACCCTACTGATGAATTCAGGGGTTATTTCAATGGAGAGGCTTCTAATGGTTATAGTAGCATGAGTTCCTGTGTGAGGGACCAGAGAGAGAGAAAATTCATAGACAATTTCATCGTCAAACCCTCTAAACTTCTCAGAGAAATTCATCCAGTTTGCCCTTGTAAATATTTCCACCACTTGAGGTAGTGCATGGAGTCTAGTGGAGTTACTGGGCTCTTTTCTCATAAACCCCCCTATCATGCTACCTGTACTTCTTTTGAAAAACTAGATATGGAGGTGGAGAAAAATAATTTTGAGTGAAATAGAAAAACAGAGGGGACTATGTTTTTTTTTTTTTTTTTTAACATAATTTTTTTTATGTATTTCTACCCTCTTAAAGACTCATTTTTTCTTCAATTTGAGACCAAATCTTTCACATTTTGATATTCAACAGAGGGAATTCATGAACCCTACCTCTTCAGACTGAAATTCATGCCAAAAATCACATTTCCTTCCTTCAAAATGACTCACTAACCCTCCTATAGAAGCCTATTGTCCCTCCTGTAGATTTCGTGTAGGTGCTCCTCTAGAAAATGCCGAGAGCAAAAATATGGAGGAAATCGATGGAGGATGGTGGATATGAGGCTGTGAGGGCATAAGAAGACCGCTGTCTGGCTGAGTTACGAGGAGAAACTAAAGAAAAGGTGGTGAGAATGAGCGAGGAGGAGTGCTCATTACCTTTTATGGCTGTTTTTGGTTATGAGTGCTGAGCTAGCAAGGTGTACGTTGCCCAAATTAGGACCATTGGTCCCCACCTATTTGGTCATCATGACCCCCCTCATAATCATCTCCTCATTACTGCATCGAATTTAACTCTTCCTCCCACTACATGTCCTTCGCATCTTTTGCTTGAGTTGACTATGCGCACGTGTGGGTGATATCTTGGTTAAGTGGAGTCAACTAAATGAAGGTGGCCAAGTTAACTGGCCACCTTTCCCTCTTTCAATTTCAACCATCTCATTGCCTTCATATGATTCCTAATTACACAAATGCAAATAGAGGAGTGACTTAGCTACTTACCTATAATCCAAGTGTATTTGCTGCCATTAACTATGAGGTGCTGTGGGTTTCTCTGCTACATGCCTTCATTTTCCTTCATGCATGTTGTCTCTGCTTGTTGATGTGTTGTTGTGTGTTTTTGCGGGTTCTTATTTTTCTGGAGCTAAGATGCGTGCACCTTTTCAACTTTTAGATGTGCTGTCCCTTGCTGCTGGTGCTAGACTTCTATGGGATCACCTGTTACAGGAATTCCTACAGGAGCTCCTATAACTGCTTCTCCCCTTGAAACTTTAGCTATTTCCCTGTGCTTGGAGCTCGAGAATGATGCCAGAGGTGGAGATGAATGATGGAGGGATAGTACGTAAGCTTTAGGTAATGTTAATGGTGCCTTTTCCAATGTTTATATTTTAATTTTTTAATTTTTAACTGAAAAACTGTTTTTTTGTGTTTTTTCTTGGAAAGGAAAAAAAAATAATGATGCTTGGAGTGTGATGCAGCCTTGGAAATGATGGCAAGGAGGTTTGAATATGGTAAGAGGGATTATAGGTTCCTCATGAAGCTTTTCTTGTCCCTCAAACTGCCTCTTGTAGACACTTTTGGCTCTCTATAATTCCTACAGGAGCCTCTTGTAGAAAAAACAGAGCCTCCTGTAGAAAACACAGTTTTGGAAGAAGAGGTACAGTGGGGTGAAAGAGATGCCAAAAATGATGGAGGAAGGTGTGAAGAAGATGAGATGGATGATGGTATGAATGTCAGGGTCCCCTTGGCACCTTCTTCTGCTCCCTATAGTCCTCATGCAAACCTGTAATGCAATAAAAATTCATTTTTCCTTTCTCTTTTTTTTTTGACACCACTAGGTTGCCTTAGAAGAGGTTTTCAACCCAATGATGGGACTCAAGTGCCTCATGGAGGTTTTCACTTGAGTCCTTATTTTTCTCTTTTTTTCTTTAGTGAGTGGGTGAAGTGGAAGCTAAGACATGCTCCACTACCATCATTCTTTAATTCAAATCTTCAATAAACTCTCGCTTGGAGAGGGATTTCTAGTATACTTTCAACCGATGTCCATTGAAAAGCATGGGGATGGCTTCGTCATCAACGGTTTTGATCAGAACTGAACCATTGTCATTTCATTTCTCCATAGTGTAGGGTCCTAGCCATCTTGTCCTCAGCTTTCCTTTGAAATCCTTGTATCTTGAATCATAGAGTAGTGCCCAATCTCTCTCTTGGAATTGCTTCTCCCTGATATTTCTGTCATGCCATATCTTTCTCTGAAGCTGAAATACCTTTGTATGGAGAAGGACTTGCAATCTGTATTCATCCAATCCATTGAGCTGGAGTAATCTATCCTTTTGTGCATGGTTGAGGTCTAGGTCTAGCTGAGCTGCCATCCTTAGGGTATTGAATTCAAACTCTATTGACAACAAAGGTTTTTTCCCATAGACCAGTTCATAGGGTGTGAACCCGGTGGTGGTCTTCCATGTTGTTTTGTAGGCCCAAGTGGCATCAACTAATCTGTCTGCCTAGTCTTTTCTATTGTTGCTCACTACCTTGGTTGGGATCCCTTCCAATGCTCTGTTAGTGACCTCCACTTGCCCATTGGCTTGTGGATGGTAAGGGGTGGAAATCCTGTGCTTGATCATATGATGTGTGAGCAGGTCTTCAATTAGGTTGGAAGTGAACTGACTGCCTTGGTCTGTGACCAACTCTCTCGGATACCTGAACTTGTAGAATATGTTTTCCCTCAAAAACTCAGATACTTTTTCCTCTATCGCTGCTTTGATTACTTTCGTCTCCGCCCACTTTGTCAGGTAGTCGGTGCACACAATGATGTACTGCTTCTGCTTTGAAGGGGGGTTGATAAGCTCCATAAAGTCCATGCCCCACTTCTCAAATGGCTCAAAGGTCACTTGAGGTTGCATGGGAATTTCATCCTTTGGAGTGGGTTTCCCCATCCTCTGACACTGATCACACTGGCTCGTGTATCTCCTCACATCCTGATGAAGAGTGGGCCAGTAGTAGTCTGCTTGCAATATCTTGAAGGAAGTTATTTTTGTTGCAAAATGACCTCCACTAGGCCCATCATGATAGGTCAGGAGGATGTGAAAGACTTCCTCCTCCTTGACGTATCTTCTCAAGATCTGATCTGGGCCAAGTTTGAAGACACTGCCTCCAATCCATGTGAAAGGGGCGGTTTTCCTTACTATCTTGCTCTTCTCTTTTGAGGATAGGTGTGGTGGGAACTGTGTTGAAACCAAGTAGTTTGCTATATCAGCAAACCATGGAGAGAGCACTAATATAGAAAATAGGTGTTCATCTGGAATTTGGTCATCCACCATTCCTTCTTCACCTGTAGGCAAATCTACTCTAGACAAAAAGTTAGCAACAACATTCTCTTTACCAGGCTTATCAATAATGGTCAGATCAAACTGCTGTAGTAAAAGCAACCATCTAATAATGCGAGCATTTACATCTGGTTTGTTCATTAAATATCTAATTGCAGCATGATCACTGTGCACAAAGGTTTGATAGCCTATGATATAATGTTTGAATTTGTTTAAGGAATGCATGACATCTAGGAGTTCCTTCTCGGTCACCGTATAGTTTAACTCTACCTTTGACAAGTTTTTTCTAATAAAGTATATGGCATAAGGTAAATTTTCATCAGTTTGTCCTAAGGCTGCTCCTATTGACTTGTTCAAGGGATCTGTGTGAATTTTAAAGGGTCAGGCCCAATTTGGGCCTCTGAGAATTGGGGCAGTCACTAGCTTGCTCTTCAAGGTATCTAGGGCTTCTTGATAGTTTTCTGACCATGTAAACTCAACATCTTTGGCTAGGAGGCCAAACAAAGGGAAGGCTAACTTGCTGAAGTCTTTAATGAATCTCCTATAATATCCAGCTATGCCTAGGAATCTTCTGACATCTCTCACCTTTTGAGGAGGTGGGATGCTTTGGATGATGGCAATTTTGTTGGGGTCCACCTGCAGTCCTTGTTGAGATATTGCATGACCTAGCACGGTCCCTTCAGTCATAAAAAATTCACATTTTACTGGACTGAGGGACATGTTCATCTCAATACACTTATCTAAAACTTTTCCTAGGTTAGATAAAGCTTCCTGAAAGTCAGAGCCGTAAGGAGTAAAATCATCCATGTATATTTCTACTGCATCATGAACCAGTTCAGAAAATATACTCAATACTGCTCTTTGGAAAGTGGCTGGAGCGTTGCACAAACCAAAAGGAAGGACCCAGTATGCAAAGGTATCTCAAGGACAAGGGAAAGTGGTCTTATCTTGGTCTTCCGGGCTGATTTGAATCTGGTTGTACCCGCTAAACCCATCTAGGAAGGAGAAAACTTTTTCCTTGCCAGACCATCTAACACTTGATCTATGAAAGGTAAAGGAAAATGATCCTTTTTAGTGGTTTTGTTCAGTTCTCGATAGTCAACATAGATTCTCACTTACCATTTTTCTTTGGCACTAGCACCAAAGGAGAGACCCATTCACTGTCAGAGATGGGATAGATGAATCCTGCATCAAGCAATTTCTGCAGTTCTTCCTTAACAATATCTTTAAGTATTGGGTTCATCCTCCTTTGAGGCTGCCTAACTGGATTGAAATCTTCCTTCATGTATATATGATGAGTACATACTCAAGGGTGCACTCCCTTCATCTCCTTATAACTCTAGGCGAAGGCATCTAGATGTTTTCTTAGTATGTTGCATAGCTCCTTCTCCTAGGGAGTAGATAGCGATGGATTGATTATCAATGTTCTTTCTGGGCCGAACTCTATATTTTTAACACGGAGAGAAGTGGGTTTGGCCACATAGATATCAGTTGAGGGGTTGTTTTGGGTTTCTCTTACTATGTCTTCTAATGGTGATACATTGGGAGGTGGATTCTGAATCAAATTTTCAATCATATCATCCTCATCTTGCGGTTCCCCCCCCTGGCCATTTCTAATGTACGAAGTGGTGCAGAATAAACTTCATACTCATCCTCCTCCTCCAACCAGAGAGGTAGATCATGTTCTAGAAAGGGTTTGGCAGGAGGATATAGGATTAACTACTTGGACATGTGTCCATTCTTTATGGTCATGTTCCCAGCTCAGCAGCTGATGTAGGCATCGGCTGTAGCCAACCAGGGTATTCCCAGAATGAGAGGATACCTAGTAATCTTTGCCTTTCTCTAGAGAGCTAAGAAATCAACAGGGTACTCCCAAGAATCAATGGAGACCATCACATCTTCCAAAATCCCCTCAGGGGTCACTGTGGAGCAGTCTGCTAGCTACAACACTGTTGTGGTCTGCCTCAAGGAGCCTTGGAGGTTAAGTTTGAGCATTGTGTCCTTTTTCATCACATTATTGGTAGCTCCCAGATCAATCAAGGTATGTGGGACCATTGTGCCATTGATGTGGACATCAACTACTAGGTTTCCAGGTTCCAGATATTTTGGACAGATTATCTGCCCCAACATCAGGTCAGACAGTTTTCCTATGACATTGATGGTTGGGGCATCTCTCTTGCACCTTCTTGGATGCCTAAAGCACTTCTCTTTGATCAACCTATTGTAGATAAGCACATCTTTTATGGCTTGGAGAAGTGGTATCTTCACACATAAATGTTTCAATTCTCCCAGGAGTTCAATCTCTTCTGGGGTAGGCTAGATTGTCATGGATAGTCTCATAGGAAAGGGTGGATTTTCTTTGGGTTCACTTTCCTCTTTATCATCCTCAACCGTCCTGCGTGGAGGCTGGCTATCTCGGAGAACTTTCCCGGATCACAAGTTAATTTCTTGAATCTCCACATATTAAGTTGGGCATGATGGTTCCCCACTATACACTTGTTGAGCCTGTCTATTGTTTGGGTTCGGATTTGGTTGGTCAAGCATTTGGGGTTTCCTCGGTGGAGCAAAAGGTAACAGTTGTGGTTGGGCAGGTGGTGGAGGTAGAAGAGCGAGAAGAGAGTTGTATTGGGGCCTCCACTCCTGATGAGATGCATTCCACTGAGGTTGCGGCTGAGCATAGGATTGAAATGAATGGATGGTTAGTTGGACATGATATTGAGATGTGAAGGACCAAGGAGGAGGCATGGAGTAGGAAGGATGAGTGGGGGGGGCCCAAGAAGGTATGGAGGTGACTTGGTTGGGGTTGCAGTATGTCTGAGATGTCCCTTGCATCCCCTGCTGGTATGGTCTAGATCCATGCGACCTCCTTTGGTTTATGTAATAGATCTGTTCAATGACTCCTTCAGCCCCTTGGTATACAGCTTTAAGTTTGAGCAAGGAAGGGCAATTATCTATAGAATGATCTTCTTCACAGATTGAAAAAACCTCTATAGAGTTCAATGGGAATTCATTCCTAGGATGCCTCCTGGTGCATCTAGGGCAAAAGATGGCCGAAGCCCTCTCTGATTCCTCTTGTTTTCTTTTGATATGTAAGGTATACATTTGCATGGCAAGAGTCTGCAACATCTCATTGTTGAAGTCTTCCAGCATGTTTCCAATTTCACCTTTAATGGATGAATTGGAAGACGAGGTACTGGCTATGGGTTGACTCCCCCTACCGTTCTTTTTGGCTTATCTAGAATGATTTCTAAAAATAGTCTTTATGACCTCATAGGATAGTTGGTAGATGTCTCCCCTAGCGAGTAGATGGAGGGTGTTTAAAAGGTCTTCCCGAATTCCCCTGAGCAGGACCAACTTCAGAGACTCAGAGGTCAAGTGTACACTTGGCCCTTTTGTAACTAAGCTAGAACCTCTCTTCATAGTCTTCGAAGGACTCATCACTTCCTATGGTCATTCAAAAGATTTCTTCTTTAGTATATTTTGACCTACAATGGTCTTGATACTTGTTATTAAAGGCTTACTGCATTTGACCCCAAGTTGTGATGCTATTTCCAGGTAATCCCATGAACCAGCATAGTGTTGCATCCTTGAGAGTAGAAGGGAACAATTTCAACTTTTGCTCGTCTTCTGCATAGTCATAAGTTCAACAAATGACAAAAGACTTGAACAAGAAGGTGTCAGGATATTTTGTAGTCAGACCATGGAAGTGAGGTAGGGCTGAAGGACTTATATTCTTCATTTTGGTGTCCCCATTGGTATCTAGAATGGGAAAGGTACCCTCTATTCTCTCTCCATTTCCCCTAGCATTTCTGTTTTCAACCATTGGTTGTAGAGGAATGTTTTCTTCTTCTTCTTCCCCTATAGGTTCAAATATGTCTGGCTATTCACCTAAGGGTTCTTCTTGATTGCAACCACCAAAGAAGAGAGAAGGTTGGCTGTGTGAAGTAGTGGGGGTGTTGGGCAAAAATTTTCCTAATTTATCTCTACTCCTATGAGGCATGAAAGGAAATATTTTTGGTTGGTTTTTTGTTTCTTTTTCACCACACTGAAAGTACCTACAGAAACTGAAATTGTGATTGAACAAAACAAATTGCAACTAGTTGAAATGAACTTGCTGAATGGATATTTGTAGAATTGAAAAGGAAATCAAGGAAATGCAGAACTGAAAGAAAAGAAATGACTAGTCTACTTTTGCCGAAATAAACTATTAGCAGAATGTTGCAATAGGAAATGGATGAAAGAAGTAATCATAGAATACTCTGACACTTCTTCGGCAGTAGCGCCAAAAAGTGGTGAGCGCAAGTATTGTAGCAAGAATGCTACAACTCCTGGGCTACCAACTTTACTTTTATCAACCCAGTAGTTCGTAACAAACTTGGAAGTGTCAGTGCTATATGCACAAGTACTAGTTCTCGCTACAGGTTGTCACTTGGTCAGCCAGCGCGAGATCGGTAGGAGCTCAAGCCAACTTCTATAGATTCCAGAAGAAGCTCTATGTGTGATGAAATGAAAGAAAAATTACTCTACAGATGCTATTCCAACTGCAAAAAGGAGAAGGACTGGAATGTAAAGCAAAACCTAGTAAACCCTCATTAACAATCTAATTCTACTTTTACCAAAAACACTATGAAAACCATGAAAGAAATGCCATTACCTACTCAAGGAAGTAAGCAACATCCAACCATAATATTTCTGGAAGTAAATAAGCAAAAAACATATTTTTGGATTTTTATGTGTTTTTATGTGAATTTAACATGCATCTAATTTATTGTGTGTGAGTGTGGTAGCGAACATGTGGCATTAGAGGGTGTTTTTGGAGCTTGGGAGGATGTAGGATGATGTGGATGGGTCCTAGGAGGTCTTTGGTGGCCTTTTGGAGTCTTTTACCACACTCGTCCTTCAAAAGAAAGCCTACATGAAAAACTACAGGAGGACAGAGGAAAACTCCAAGAGAAAAATAGGGAAACTACAGGAGGCCTACAGGAGGAGGCCGAGCAATTTTCACTGTTTTGAGGGTGTGAGAGTGAGTGGAAAAGGTGGATGAAGATTGGAATGAGGTGTTATGGTGCATAAGTTCTACCATGAATCACTGGGAGAGAGGAAGATGATTGGGTTTGCTCAAGGAGAGAGGAAGAATTTCTATGAAAAATGAAGGAAACTAGGGCAAAATTGAGGTGAGGTTTAGGAGACCTATAGGGCATGGATCAGATGGACAATGTGATTTCTAGTAATCTAGCCTAATGCTAGAAGAGATATGCTGCATATAAACTGACATTCAACCAAGAAAATCAAGCAACCAATGGAATGAGTGCATCCTAGGAAAAACAGAGTTTTGCATTAAAATGGCCTAAACTATGATGTATAGAACGAAATGCTGGGAAATGTTGTAAGAAAGGAAAGCATGAAAAATAGATATTTAAAATCAGGAAGTGAATATGATAAAGAAGATCTAAAGCAAAGCAAAAATGGACTATCAACCTACTAGAGAGCTGCAAACACTAGAAGTCCTAGGAATGGGGAAAATCTGTGTTTTTGGGGCAGCAAGAGAGTCTTTGCCTCAAATCATGCTCCCAGAGGGAGGAAGAGAGGCCAAGGCACTTTTTCTAGCCTTTTGAATCTTCTTTGATCACTGCTTAACCTGCTACAGAAAACACAAATGGAAGAAAGCTACTAAATCATCAAAAGCAACCTATTCTTAACCATAAGAGAAATACATCTAACAACAAACTAATCTACAAACTGAAGTAAATCATACAAATACAAGTAAAGAGGAGATTGGCTGCTTGTATTGGGCCCTAACCCAAGAACTTCAACCCTATGAGGTAGCTCAATGCTAGCTCAAAAAGGGTTCCATCTTCATTATCAAAAAATAGCAAGATTACATAAAACTATAATAAAATAGTAAGCTCGAAATTTGAGCAGAGTTTACACAAGAAAGAAAAAAAGTCAACCCTAGTGAGGCCCTAAGCCTCTCTACTTATACATTTGAGTCTACCAACAACTTCCTTAAAATCAGGGATGCTTGGCTCCCAAAACTCGATATAACTATCAATCATCTTCCACTTGCTCGACTGCCTTCTAGTGCATGATTTGGGTGCTTGTACTCCGAGCTGAATGAAGGGGAATTCGAAGTGAGGAGCAATAAATGAGGGGGATTCCCTCCTATAGTTCCTCTTCTTTGTCTACTTCGAGTTATTGCTAAAGTTTGACTACTAGATCCTTGACTTTGACCTTGAAATCCATCAATAATCTGCATTAAATACATGTTAGACCACATGGCATAATAACTAACTCAACTCACTCTGTAAGCATAAATATAATCAGAAAATCATACAATAAGCTAAGAGAATGGTTGATTTGACTAGGTTAGGAGGTAAAATTAGCCAATATAATCACCCATTTATGAGGCTCATCACATTGATACTACCAACTTATTTAGAAATTGAGGGTAGTTGTAGATTCTTTGTCATGATTCTAAAACAATTGTCCATTACATAAAACCCACTGAAGAAAACCTTATATGGAGTCAAATATGTTCAATTTACCCATGTTCTTCCCACATACAACAATATCTGATGATAAAAAATTCCTCGGTTCCTTCCTGTGTGACCTATAGGGCATCTTGACAAAGGCCTCAACTCCAACTAATGTTATCTAACTTCTTGTCTTCATGCATCTAGATTATACGTACCTTTAATAGCACCCATTAGAAATCAGTGATGCTTTATTCTTTTCTTTTATTCTACATGTTGCTGATGTCTTTCCTACATAATCCCCACACAAATCTTGGCTTAACACACATTTATGGTGCTTGGACTTGGTTATTGCATAGGATAGAAACTTTGCTTTACTATTTGGCCACGTATTAGGAGTATGATAGTTTATTTCTATAGTATTTTTAGCATAACATGTGGCTTCAAGTTTTCACTCCCATGAAGCTTCTTAAAATTATGAAAATATGAACCTCTGGTATTTTCTGCATTGATTTCCATATGCACTTGGGAGAGGGAAATGACTTGTATTGATTGCTTATGTTTAGTAAGTCTAAAAAATGGTCTCAAAGAAATTCTATTGCATGGGGAGTTTCATAGCTCTTATGAAGTAAGAATAGAATGACATAGAAAATTCATAGCTTGTATGAATCATTATTAGAATTGGAAAATGTTTTCTTCTTTAACGTGAATTTAATTAATTACTTACATCTCTTAAGTCTAAAAATATGCATTTATATAATCTTATTGTATGGAATATTCATGGCTCCTATGAAAGTAGTAATAAAAGAAACACATCATCTTCTGTTCTAACATAAATTTGATATTTTATATAAATAGATTTTTCTATCAAAAATAATTTTACACAACATGCTTTTTACTAAAACATGTCTTAATTTTTGTAGGAACTCGTATTTGAACAAATAAAAGTCAACATGATTGTAATATTTTCATGTTCCTTGTTCATTATTATTATATGTGCTCACATGGTTTATAATTATTTCTTTGTATGAGGAGATAGAAAGATTTCTATTTTTTACTTTTTATGTTCATGCAAGTGGAAGTCCAGATGAGGGAAGGGCATGCCCTAAATATTATTATGTTTTTTCTAGACGGCCTATACTGCTAGTATCCATTATGAGGGAACTAGATGGGCATGGGGTTGATGTTCAACAAGCAGTAATGAATTGCTTCAATGGATTTGCACTAGATGTATTTTAGGCAAAGGTAATCAAATGGTTGAAGTGAATATAGTGAAGGTCAAACTTAATATTCATTAATATTATGGGGATTGGGGCTAACTTTTCCATTTTCTTTGGTCCTACAACATGCCAAAGAAGGATAAATTGCACATGAGGAGATCAAAGTTGTGATGCTACACACTACAAGTTGGCATACTGTAATATAGCCTAAACAATTTTCATGGATTCAAAATATGTATATTATGAAATGACTTCTAACATTTCTCTGACCTAGATGATGTGCTTGGAAAATATCAAATTAGGCTACTTATGGCGATGAAAATTGTTAACTGATGTCAATATGGGAGTTGTTATTTGTAATCATGCAACATCAATAGGATATCATTTTGTGATTGTTCCAAGTCCTAGGCTAAGCATTGTTTCTAATATGTTCCAATTCTTATCAGAGTTGTAAAAAGGTATAGTTAGAATGATATCTCTCCTTCATCCCAAAAAGCCAAAAGTTTGGCACCTAAACATACAAGCTAGGACATGAATGATGTGTGCAACAATTTTTTTTTTCCACTTATAGGTCGTTACATATATGTACAACCAAAAGACAATTTGGAAAGCTGTGTACATAAATGTACAACCAAAGACAACTTGAAAGATGATATTTTGAAGATATGGTGATCATTTTCTAAACAAGTTCTTTGCAAAGAGTTGGGAAATTACAAACATTTATTTTCTTAAATGAAACTATATTTCTTTTAGTTTAATACTTGATAGAATGTAGTTTCTATAAAGTATTGCAAGTTTTCACATTTATCACTGCATTTGTCTACCATGAATCTTTGCACTGTTTTGTACCGCTAATGCCTTGAAATCGATGTGGACAAAATGACTAAACATGAAAATAAATGATGTAAATAACAACACTTAAAACAAAGTTGTAGGTGGTAAATTTAAACATGATGTAATGAAAGATTCAATCAAAGAATAGAAGACAACCATACTAATCTAGGAGACTAAATTCGTTGAATGAGAATCTCTTGAAGCAGGAAACAAAAATAGGAAAGAAACTACAGGATTAGCAGTAAGCTCCAGAGGAGAATCTAGAGGAATATGCACACAACAGAAACAGGGCAAGTTCAAACTAAGTCAATAAGAAACCACACAACTTTGGATCTATACACATATGGAGAATATAAAACAGGGGAACCATTTCAAACTATCCAATATATATGTGCCAATGAACCATGGGGAAAATATGGATTGTTGGAAATCCATTAAGGAAATGAACGATGCAATCAGAGTTGAGAGTTGAGAGTTAAGTTGAGGGTACTTCAATTTAGTGTTAGGTGTAGATGTGGAAAGAGGTGAAAGTGCAGTTAGGGACCCTTTCCTTAAGACATTGGAAGATCCAATGCAAGAATGGGATCCCATGGATGTCAAACCCAAAAAATGAAAATACTTCTGGACAAATAGAAGGATAAGATTGGGTCACATTACAGTAAGACTAGATTGGTTCCTTGTAAACAAGGAGCTATTGTTGCAAAATTTGGAGATCACATAAAAAATGGTCCCATTTGGAGTATTTGATCATGGATTCATATCTCTTTCTATAACAAACTTATAACTATGGTCCCCTTTCATTAGGCTTAATCCTCTATGGATTCAAAGTAATAAATAAAGGGAGGTAATAAGAGAGGCCTCATGAACACAAATCTAAGGTTTTCCCTCTTATATTTCGGAGGAAAAACATACACTGACAAAGAGGGCTCTAAAGTACTATGTCAAAGGCAATAATACAATGATCCATCCACTGGTAAAAAGGAGATTATGAGATAACTAGCAAACATGTCTCGCTTGTGATTGTTTTTGGAAAAGAAATGTTTATGGCTAGAATATTGCTCCTATTTTTCACACGATTCCCAGGTATTTGGAATCCCCATCACAGAAACACACAATTTTGAGGAATTTGGAATTTCCATTGCTGAAACAATGGACAACCTTGGAGATTTTGGAATATTATGAAAATATGATAGAGATGAGAAAAGTCTTTGCTCCTGTCCATCATATATTTTTTGAATATTCTGGACTTTGTTCAGGTATATGGGCTACTCAAGCTGGGAACATATAGTGCTAAAAATATGAAAAATAACGCAACAATTGGGGCCTTACTGTTTTACTTCGCTCATGCTTGTAAAAACTTTAGAATATTTAAAAGTGTTGGAGAATGTAATATTTCATACTTGGTATGATATTGAAATTGTTGGATGAAGGCCTTTTAACTTCATAGTAAGATAAAATGGAAAATACAACATATTTAACACATTTTATCCTTGAATGGTATATTACTATAATTCATATAAATTACTCTTCCATGACTCTTTCATGTCTAACATACTTGTCTCAAGCATATGCATCATGTCTCCAACATGCTTATGGAAATACCTGGAGAGGTGTTGGAATATAGTGGGAAAGGCACAAAAGGAAAGATGGGTAGATAAGCTCTGCTATGTAATTTGGACCAATGATGCATTTAATTATTGACATACAAAATATATACAATCCCTTTACTTATTTTCCATTAATTCTGAAAAAAAACTTGTTATTGACCTGTTATCCATAACATCACAATAGCTTTTCTTTTATGTTTTTTAACCCTACAATGCTTATTGATAATTTCAAAATTTATATGATAGTATTGTCTCTGAGGAATGTTTTTTCTCAAACTCAAACTATTATTGCACCTTAACAAGCTAAGTGTAGTCTACAACCCAATATATATGAGGTATGTCACATTAGTGTGTAATAGTTGTACATTAAAATGAAAAAAAGGGGTTAGTAATGTTAATTTGACATCTTTTAAGCACCAACGAGTTTGCACCTCAATGTTTATTTTGATAACTCTCAATTCTTAATAAATCCAGGGATACTATAGATCATTTATATTAGATGATGTAATAGACTAATTCAATTTGTTTGGAAGTCAAGTGAGATGTGACCAAGCAATAAATTGAATGCCCTTTCATGACTAAGACATAGATTCAATATCCTTAAGAACATGTTGTTCTGGTAAAGTGGCCAATTTGGGCTATCTTGTGATATTTGATTGTTAATTGAACCTAAGGTAGTTTTTACTAATCATTTGTTAGATGACATCAGGTGCATGTCCTGGCCATTTTTGTAGAAGAGATCCCCCTGGGATGTGGCATCTCAGATGAAGGTTCTTACATAAAATAATATTTCACACCCCAAAAACATGTAATTTTTTGGAAGATTACCATTGGCAGGTTGTTTCTTGTAAAGTAATAATAAACTACAAAAAAATTCGAACCAAATAAACTACACCTTCCAAGATAGCGAGGCAACAACTAATCCATGACTTGTCATGCCATGTTTTCATGTTTATGTAGTGGCTAATGTAATGTTTGAGAACAATTTACAACATTTTTTTATTACTGCTCCATTTAGGATATTAATGGTTTGAGAAACATTGAAGATGGATGTAAATCACCAAAATACATGTTTATTCTCAGGTCCTAACTAAAATGATTGAATTTTATTTAGAAATAGCTCTTTTAATGAGACGATGCCTTGAAAGTTCTTTGGTGTCAAAAAAATGGTCGTCATTTCCCAATTAGTAGAAGACTCAGAACTTCCTAGATGAAATTTTTAAGGAATAAGCAATTTAGTTCATGGTTTGTAACAAGGTACTAGACATGTTGCAATCCAATGTTAAAGGCTATTGAATTGTCCATCAAATTTAATGTTTCGTGCTTTGCAAAAGTGAAAGCATCATAGGGATTACAATTTTTGAGGGTTGAATTATGTAGCATACCTTTCAGGTCCCAACCTTAGTTTGCGGAGTTTGAATTGTGAATTTAATGCACCTTTAGATCACATAACATATCACATCAACCATCATCTATGCTCTTCTTCCATATGCTACTGACTTAAGACGTTTCCTTTGCAACATTAGGTGCAATTGCTAGTATATTTTTTTTGTGAGAAATTTAACTTATATAACCACACTAATATATAATTAATTTATAATATTTATTTCAATCATAATATTTAGCTTTAAATATAAATTAATTTCTTCATTTCAAATATTCAATTTCCTTTTTCAAATAATCTATAATTAATTACAAATCTTAATTTTAAGTAAAAAAAACTTAAATCGGGAATCTAAAAACATAATATGAAATCTAAAATTAATTTGAATGCTCCAAATTATGTTTGGGTTCAAAATATCAACTATGAGAATATTTATTTTCAGTATAGATAATGCTATAAAATGAGACATGTAATTAAAAATGACCCAAAACGTTTTAAGAGTAGCAAAGACAAGAAAAAATCCAGAAGACCCAAATGGTGGGAAGGAGGAAAAGCTTCAAGACAAGAATGAACTAGAAGATAAGAAGGAAGTAGTTACGACCAAAGAAATCACATATGCAGTAATTGGATCAAAGAAGAAAAAACCGCATGCCACTATGGATCCTCCAATCACTGGTAAGGATTCCTTGGACACAACATCAGATGTAAAGTAATAATGTTGAAAAGGAATAATGTTGAAAATACATCTTCTTGGACAAAGTAGGCGAATGAGGAAGATCTCAATAATATTATTGTGCACTTTCCAAAGAATGATCCACCAAAATTTCCAGATAATGCAGGTTGGACTCAAGTTGGGAAGAAAGGAAAATGTCTTTCACCAAGGAAAGCAAGATGTCACACTAGATCAAAATAAAAATATCAAAAAATGGAATGCAAATGTGCTTGGATATTGGGGGTCTATTGGAAATTTTTTACTTGGGAAGGAATGAATTTTTTTTGTCATGGGGATCTTGCTTGAGGGTTTGGATTGAGCCTTCGTGCTCAATCTCAAATTTGAAAACCTTGGATATCTCTGAGAAATGTAAATGGTTCTGGCCATGTATCCAATTGTTTTAATACAAATAACATCCATTTTGTTTTAAAATAAAGTATTTTTTTAATAATAAAATCCATAGTTACCAAATTCAGCTGAAACGGGCTAAATGATTTGAAAATTCGCAAGGTTGGTTTGATTCGATTATTAATACGTTAAACTCAATTCCTCTGCAATTTCACCAATAACCCTAAATCGCTCCCTACACCCAAACTTTCCAAATTGTGTAAATTGGAAACAACCCCTAACTAATCACCACTTACTCTATCAACACTCTCCTCCCACTCCTCAACTGCAAATCGCAAAAGCTTTCATTGGTAAAAGCTTCCCATTTTATGCAATTGTAGGAATAGATTGATGTTGTCAGAAAGGTTGTATCCTTTGATCAATCTATTCTAGCTCATCTTTAACAAGTTTATGAAATCTTTATCTTTTTATAATAATGAATACCCCTCCTACCTTGTAATATAACCTCTAAAGCTATGAGATTAGGACAAAATATTTTCAAGCACCGAAATGGAATTCACGTGACTAGCATGGTGTAAAGAAGAAATATTCAGTAGGAAGTGAGACCATTCAATATGAACTTTATTTACACCCAAAAGGATGGAAAAAGAAATGTGATGATGATTATATAAGATATCCTCCTTAGTCACTTAAATATATCCACCCCTATGATAGCCAAAATGACCATTATGTTTTCAAAGAAGCACTCAACCAAGTCACTTCATAATTCTATTATAAATTTTGGAAAAGTTTGATTGGGGAACCACAGTTCCGATGAGTCATTTTATTTTTATACCTATTAGGGTCATACAAAACTAGAGTGGATTTAAGTTCGCTTTATGCCATATTTCACCCCAAATTATCTGCACCTAAACTAATCCTTCCTTATCCCCATTTTCTTCAATATACCCTATTGAAATTTCCACAAATGAGTTAGGTCTTCAGAAAAATTATAAATTGACTAAAATGAAAAGACAACCCTCTCTCTCTATATATGTGTGTGTGTTTCCATTCTATGTGGTTTGCAGTCCCAAGAGATCTTGGCTTGTCAATTTTGGCCCTAAGTAGGCAAGGAAACATGGAAGGAGGTGACCCCTTTGGAAGAGTTCAAAAGAAGAAGGCCACATAATGCCTTATATAAAGATCTAAATCCAAGGACTACATCCTAAAAATAGATAGACATTTATTGAAAGAATTTAGACAACAACCCATCCAAATCTTGATAGAGAAAATAGAACATCCCTTTAATCTCATAATAAATGGGGCATCTACAAATGATGTGATCATATAACTCTATTTTGTGTATATGGAAAAGCTAGCAGATGTTATTGAGAATAGTAATATCATCATGATTAGTTTCAAATCAATGCCAATATAAACCCACTTCAAACCCACCAAGAGGGATTTGAAGGGCAACATCTAGTTCTCTTGTGCATATGTGGGTTAGATAATAAGTGGTGGCAGGAAATAATCCCTAAGGCTAGAGTTGGAAGCCCCAACAGAGTGAAACAGATCAATAAAAAAATAACACTCAATCTAGTGATGAGCCTAGGTATTGCAGCATGAATGCTACAACTCCCAGGGCTACCAGCTTTACTTATCAACCCGGGGTTCGTACAAACTTGGAGGTGATTGAGCTATATACACAAGTAGAAATGAAGGTACTGCTTATTGTCACTACTCATCTGGCAAGAACCCCAGGGGTTCCAAGCTAGACTTCTATAGGGTCAGAAGAAGCTTGATTTTGATGGAAGGAGAGAAAACCTAGTCTAGGAGAGAGATAATCTACTGCAGAAATGAAGAAAACAACATGAAAACCTAAATCACCATAACCTAATTAGTCATGAAAACAACTAAACAAGAAAAATTGCTAAACAACACTAATCTAATGCTAACTATCTAAGTTGTAGGAGTAAAGAAGCAAAACTAGACTAAGGGGGTCAGAAATGGAGCTAGGCTAAGTCTGTGTATAAGAAAAAGAAGCAGTTAGAGGTCAAAATGGTGAAAAGAGGACGTAATGAGCAACATCGCATTAGGACCGTTGGATCAGGCAGGTGAAGGGTAAATGAACGGTTGAGATTGGACAGTATGAGGGTACATAGGCAAATGGGTGGACATGGTGGACTAATAGGATGGACGGCTGGGATTATATCGCAGAGACGATAGTTAGATGAATGGCAGAGATTGACCAAGCTAGTTGGCGATCAGGTTCCGTGACAACCATCACATCAAGAGACAGAATGACAGTGGAGGGTTCAAGGCGATAAAGCAATTAGGTGATGCAATAGCCGTTAGATTAGGGAGGGTAGATGAACGGTGGAGGTTGGATCACGAAAAGAAACATGTGGAAATGAAGAGCGGGTGTGGAGTGTAGTAAGATGTATCTCACGCGCCCTCAAAACCATAAGTTGTATTTTGAAAATTCATGTAATTAGTCTGCTCGGATGACACATAGCAAGGGGAAACCGTCAATCTCATGTGCTCTCAGCCCAATAATGTTCGGACAGAAATCTACACGATATGGCACGAGGGCCGTCAGATCTAGCAAAGAAGATCTATGGTGGAGATGTGATCGAGCAGGTTGGTGAGCAGGTGTGCAACAACGATCGGATCCGATAAGGCAGATCGATAGTGGGGATTTAAAAGGCAGAAAGTTAAACCCAAAAAGTGGATTGGGCAAATATTGGTGGGTTTTGCATGTGAAAGTCGATCGACGGTTAAAAATCGTTAGAACACGAATTAACAACTCTCGTTGAGTGTTTGAAGCTGAAGGAGAATCACATGGGGATGTGAGTAAGGCCTGAATGACAGGAGAGTGAATAAGATGATGACTATTGAAGGGGCAAAGCACTATGAAATGACTTTAGTGACTGTATTAAACGACAAAACTCCATGAAATTCAAAACCCTGTGTTTTTGGGTTGTTGCAGGGTTTCTTCCTCAGACCATAGTCCTAGAGGCAAGAGGTGAGGCCGATACACCTGTGAGTGACCTTGTGGATATTTTTCTTATCCAACCTACTGCTTAGATAAAAACATGAATGGAACAAATTGAAACACATCTACTCTATTCTGCACCACTATAATGAAACTGCAACCACTCAACAAATGAATAGGAAACAAGAAACTACTTAAGTCTATAAGAAGGAAAGCAATGAATCTGTTCTGAACCACTGTAGTGAAAATGCATCTATTTAACCAGATGAATAATCAAACCATGCATCTATGCTACTGTTGTAATGGAAATGAACTACTTAAGTTAATGAATAGAAAGTAGGATTCTATGCTAGAATACCATACAAGAAAGAGGAGCTTTGGCTACTAGGGTTGGGCCTTAACCCAAGAGCTTCAGCCCTCTGAGTTAGCTTAGTGCTGGCTCAAATCAAAACTCATCTTCATTACAAATTAAAAACTATATTACATCAGAACTGTTACAAGTCTGCAACTGGACAAAAAGTCTGAATACTTTCTAACTGACTGACTGGTGACTACCTAGCTGACTAACTGTCTAGTCAATTTAACATCTTAAATTTCTTTACATAAATTATCAATCTGGGTATCATAAACTGATGAAGTGTGGTGCACCATATGTGCTTAGTTAACCTTTTTCTTACTTCGTTGTTTTATAGTTTTTATTTTGTTTTGGGGTTTTGTTCTTGTTGATCTCCTAAAGTGTCTAATGCAAATGGAAATCCTATTCTAAGGTCTTAAGAACACTTTTAAAGGTCAAGTATGGATGTAGATTTTAAGACAAGGTTTATGTCCCTAATGATAACTTCCAAAACTTAGCACTTCAAAAGATCTCAAAACATGTTATTGATGAAATTAGTACATAAACAATAATGGAAATGTGCTAGTATTCAAATCAAACAAATGGTGAACTATTGATCATGAAATCACTATCTCTACTATTTATCTAAATACATAAATAAAAGTTAAGCTATTGCACTCAAACAAATCAAAAACTACAAACTAATAAAAGTAAAATCAATTCAATTCATTCATAGTCCGTTAGCTCGCCAAGTAGTCTAAGCTATGGCTTTAGGAGATAACGTCAATGATATGAGGAATTTGATATCTAATTGCAGAAAAATAAAGCTAAAATCAAATCACGCCATTCATAGTCTGATAGCTCGCCAAGTAGTCTAAGCTATGGCTTTAGTAGATAACGTCAATGATATGAGGAATTTGATATCTAATTGCAGAAAAATAAAGCTAAAATCAAATCACATCATTCATTGTCCGATAGCTTGCCAAGTAGTCTAAGCTATGGCTTTAGGAGATAACGTCAATGATATGAGGAATTTGATATCTAATTGCAGAAAAAAAAAGCTAAAATCAAATCACATCATTCATAGTCCGATAGCTCGCCAAGTACTCTAATCTATGGCTTTAGGAGATAACGTCAATGATATGAGGAATTTGATATCTAAACTAACTAACAAAGCAAATGAATAAGACTGAAATCAAAGCATAATTGAACTTGAAAAGCTAAAAAAAACAAAGTCAGCAGAGTGGCAAATCTCATTTTACTATTTGATGCAAAAACATGTAAAGAAAAACTAATCTACAATCAACCGGTTGAACACACTTACATGAATTAAAATTGCATGAATGGAAAATCTAATCTATCAAATTTGAAAGCAATCAAATGACATAATGAAATCAAAGCAAAATTAAAAAATGAAATCTACTCTACCTTACATTCTAATATGCTCCATGACATCTACTTCACATCTCCTTTCATGTTGAGAACATGAAATCTTTATTCAAATTCTTCAAAATTACAAAGTACAACAAAGCTCTCTAAAGCTTTCAAAAGCCATCAAGGAAGAACTACAAACTCCGAGCTAAGCTAAGACTCACAAGCTAACAAGCTTAAGAACTAACAAGCTCACCAAACTCTAAGCTAACAAATGAAGGAGAAAGATCTCTTATTTATACAAAAAGATGAGAAGCCATCTCATTAATGAGAGTCCATGAATCTCTCCCTCTACCTCTAAAGCCCTAATCAAAATAGGAACTGATAAGACACATGTCTTTTTAGAGTTTCAATACAATTAGGAGATATGACACATATCCTCATGATCCCATGATTCTTTCCACTCAAATTCGAATTTGGCCTTAGAGTGCCACATAAGGGTCTTCTAGAAGTCTCCTTTTGACCTACACATGTCAACAATCTCAACCTACTTGTTAGGTATAAGCATATGCACATTATTTTCTAATTTTTAACCACAAATTCACTTTAAAAGGCTAAGAATTAATAAATTTTGGAAAAACATAAATGTGGCCCAATGATAATGAAAGTGGGATGAATGTAGTGACATAGTAGTGAAATGGAGGTGAAATGGAGGTGATATAATGGACATAATAGTGAAAGTGTAATGGAAATGAATGAAATTTTCAAGACCCAACACTAACTCTGAAAAAAACTGAGGTCCTAAGCCTCTTTATTTTTACATCTAAAGTCTCAATGAGTTCCCTCAAAATTATGGAGGTACAACTCCCAACTTAATGGTAACTTGTCCTTTCATTTTCACTAGCTCAATTGCCTTCTAGTAGGGAGGCTGCTTGTACTTCCACTTGATTGGTTGTCTTTTAGTACTTCAGATTTGGTTATTTGTAATTTCAACTGATGGAGGGATATTCAAATGGATGGGAAGTAAATGAGGAGGATTTACCTCCTGTAATTCCTCTCCCTTGTCCCATTTGAGTTTTTACCAAGGTCTTTTACCATAGTTCCTTGCTTTCACCTTTTATCCCTGCATTTCCTTGCTTTTACCCTTTATTCTTGCATTACAGGCACATTAGACCACAAAGCAAAATATCCAACTCTAACTCAACTCATAAGTAAAATATAATCAAAAGTATGTAATAAGTTGTGAGAATAGTTGGTTTGGCTAAGCTAGGAGGTGAATTAAAGCTAATTAAGGCCCATATAGTTACTCAATGATGAGACTCATCATCACCCCCCTACTGAAAATTTTGCTCATCCTCTGAGCAACTTAGTGGCTTTGGTAGCCTCTCTGGCATCTCATGCTTCTGTTGTAGTCTTTTCTTCTTGTTTATAGCAGTATGCTTTCCTTGCTCCTTCTCCCCACTGATATTCTTTGATCTACAAGCTATGTGGCAGTGCGTTATCTGTTTTAGCGGGCATGTATATTCATTTCTTTAGAAAATTAAACAGATCCTCATAATGTGTATTTGCTTTCCCTTGGACAACAAGATATCTAAGTGTTAGCTAAGGATTACTTGCAATTAGATGCTAATTAGGGCCATGGGGTTTCATTATTCAGCTGCTTCTCTGTCCCTAAGGCCACTTATCTCTTTCGTTTCTTGCTGCTCTTTTTTTTTCAATGCCTTCTTTCTCTTCTGTTTCAGCATCATGTTTCTTTGTGTTCTCCTTCATCATGTCCCTCTATATTAGTTTCTTCTGTATCAATCTCCTCCCCATCTAGCTTTGTATTTGCTTTTTCTTGTTTTGTCTCCTTGCTACTAACAGGAGGACTAACATCATAGATGAAGGTTTTGATGTCATCCTCTACTAGTAAGGCATTGAAGATTGTCCATGTTATAGGGATCCTAAGGTTTTGGAGGACATAGCCTTTTTAGAGGAAACTGGCCACTTTTTTACTCACAAACAACTACCTCTTAACCTTTACAACTTTTGATCAAATGATGCAGATGAGTGAGTGAGTAGGATACTTACCCATGGCCTTAATGCCACATTGCAGTTGTCAAAGATCAGAGGCACTACTGATGGTCATTCTTCTTCCTCTTCTAATGTCTGCTGATGGTTTTTTGACTACAGATTAGATGTTGTTGCTACTATGTAGTCATATTTCTTCCTCCCTTGTTGTCTGTTGATGGTGTCTGTGACTGCAAATCTGATGCTACTACTGAATGTACAGAGGGAGTAGGAGTGTGTGTGGATGCAGGGATGATGGTAATGGATGAGTTGATTCTGTGTAAAACACAATCTTTTCCTGAATTCAAGCAATGAAGTGAAAAACAATGGAACTTATGGAGGGGTACATGGTAAGGAGTGGAGGTGATGAGTGCATGTGAGGTAGGGTTCCCTTTAGATCATCTCCTTCCTTGTTCATTCTCATCCTCCTGCAAACAACAATTATGTTTTTTTATTTTTTCTCTTATTATATATATATATATATATATATATATATATATATATATATATATATTTGAAAAACACTTAGGCTGCCTCAGAGAGGTTTTCACCCTAGGTATTTGCCTTGGGCACCTCAAGGAAGGTTTTCACCCAGGGATCTTCTTTTTTTTCTTTCCTTTTTTATCATCCTTGGGTTGCCTCATGGAGGTTTTCACCTTAATCCTTATTCTGTTTTTTCTTTCTTTTTCAGTGACTTGACGAGGGAGGAGTTGAAACTTGCTCCACCATAGGCACTGTCTTATTGATTTTGTCAATGAACTCTTTTTTAAATGAAGGGCTCTTGTATAATTTCAATCTGTGTCCAATAACTAGCAATGGAATGGCTTCTTCATCTATTGAACCTGATTCGCACTGAACCATTGTCATGGAATCTTTCCACCACACATGGTCCAAGCCATCTTGTTCTTATCTTTCCCTTGAAGTCTTTGTACCTTGAATCATATAATAAGGCCCAATATTCTTCTTGAAACAAATTCTCCTTAATGTGCTTGTCATCCCAGATCTTCCTTTGAAGTTGAACTATCTATGTATGAAGGAGGGCCTGCATTCTGAATTCATCTAGGCCATTCAAATGGAACAACCTTTATTTTTGTGCATGACTGAGATGTAGATATAGTTGGGATGCCATCCTCAATGTTTTATATTCAAATTCAACGGACATCAAATCCTTTTTCCCATAGACCATCTCATAGGGTGTAAACCCAGTGGTGGTCTTCCATGTATTATAGGCCTAGGTGGTCTCAACTAGTCTCTCAGCCCAGTCCTTTCTACTATTGTTCGCTACCTTGGTCAGGATGTTCTCCAGTGCTTTATTGGTAACCTCCACTTGACCATTAGCTTGTGGATGATAAGGAGTGGAGGTCTTATGTTTGATCCTGTGATGCTTGAGCCGTTCTTCGATCATGCTGGAGGTGAACTGGCTGCCTTGGTGTGTGACTAGTTCTTGAGGGTACCCAAATTTGTAGAATATGTTCTCCTTTAGGAACTCATCAAACTTTTCTTTTGTTTCTGCCTTTATTGCTTTGGTTTCTTCCCACTTAGTCAGATAATCAGTGCACACAATGATGTGATGTTTTTGCGTTGAAGGAGGGTTGATATGCCCAATGAAGTCAATGCCCCACTTTTCAAATGGATCAAAAGTCACTTGAGGCTGTAGGGGCATTTTATCGCTTGGAGTTGGCTTTCCCATCCTCTGGCACCGGTCACACTAACTAACATATTTCTTCACATCCTGATGAAGGGTAGGCCAATAATAGCCTGCTTCCAACACCTTGAATGTCACCCCTTTTTCTTCAAAGTGACCTCCACAAGGCCCATCATGACAGGTCAAAGGGATGTCAAAGACCTCCTCTTCCCTTACACATCTTCTCAAGATTTGATCTGGGCCAAGTTTGAATAGATTGCCCCCAATCCAAGTGAAGAGGGAACTTTTCCTGATTATCTTGCTTTTTTCTCTAGAGGGAAAATTTGGTGGGAACTGTGCTGACACTAGATAGTTTTCTATAGTAGCAAACCATGGGGAGAGCACTGTAATAGAAAACAAATTCTCATCTGGGAACTGATCATCCACCATTCCTTCTTCACTTGCAGGCAGATTCATTCTAGACATAAAGTCAACAACAACATTTTATTTACTAGGCCTATCAACAATAGTTAAATCAAACTACTGTAATAAGAGTAACCATCTTATGATTCTAGCATTTACATCTGGTTTGTTCATTAAATATTTAATTGCAGCATGATCAATATGCACAAATGTCTGATATCATGTAATGTAATGCCTAAACTTGTTCAATTAATGCACAACAACGAGGAGTTATTTTTCTGTCACAGTATAGTTTAGTTCAGCCTTTGACAGGTCTTTATTGGTAAAGTAGATGGCATAAGGCAATTTCTCTTCTACCTATCCTGAGGTTGCTCCTATGGCTCTATGTGAGGCATCAACATGGATGTGAAAACGGAGGGCCCAGTTTGGACCTCTAAGGATTGATGCAATGGTTACCTTATCCTTTAAAACATGTCTAAGGCCTCTTCACAGCTCTTTGACCATATAAATTCAAAATCTCTGGCCAATAATCCAAACAAAGGAGAGGCTAGCTTGCTGAAGACTTTTATGAATCTTATGTAATATCCATTGAGCCCTAAGAAACTCCTAACATCTCTCTTCTTTTGTCAATGGGGGACCCTTTGAATGATTGCTACTTTGTTTGGGTCCACTTGTAGCCCTTGCTGAGATACTGAGTGACCTAGCACAGTCCCTTTAGTCATTAAGAATTCACATTTTTCTGGACTGAGGGACAGGTTCATCTCAATGTATTTGCGTAATATTTTTCCTAAATTAGTTAGGGCCTCTTGGAAATCACAACCATAAGGTATAAAATCATCCATGTAGATCTCCACAACATCATGAACTAATTCAACGAAAATACTTATGACTGCTCTTTGGAAAGTGGCAAGAGCATTGCACAGGCCAAAAGGAAGGAATCTATAGGCAAAAGTACCCCATGGACAGGTGAAAGTGGTCTTATCTTGGTCTTCTGGGCAGATTTGGATTTGGTTGTACCCATTGAATCCATCTATGAAAGAAAAGAACTTGACCCCTGCAAGGCCATCTAACACTTGGTCAATGAAGGGTAAGGGAAAATGATCCTTCTTGGTGGCTTTGTTCAACTCCCTATAATCGACACAAATCCTCCACTTCCAGTTTTTCATGGGCACTAACACTAAATGAGAGATCCACTCATTGTCAGAGATAGGGTAAATGAACCTTGCATCTAACAGTTTCTGCAGTTCTTCTTTGGCTATGTCTTTGAGGGCTGGATTGATTCTCCTTTGTGGTTACTTGATAGGCTTGCAACCTTCCTTGATGTATATGTGGTGAGTACACACCGAGCCAAGCAAAGGCTTCTATTTTCTCCCTCAACAAGTTGCATAGTTGTTCCTCCACTAAAGTAGAGAGAGATGGATTAATATTCAAGGTTTTCTCTGGCCCAAATTCTATGGTTTAGACTCAGAGTGGGTTGGAATCAGCCAAGCATAAGTCAATTTGATGATTGTTCAGTGTTTATTTTACTTATTCTTCTAGGGCTAATGAACTAGGAGTTGGACTTTGGAGCAGGTGTTCGATTAAATCATCCTCATCTTGCTATCCTCCTCCTATGATGGCTTCCAAAGTATAAAGTTCGGCAGAATAAAGCTCATCTTCTTCCTCCTCCTCCAACCATAAAGGTAAGTCATGATCTAGGGAGCGTTGAGTAGGAGGGTATAGGACTAATTGTTTCGACATATGACCATTCTTTATGGTCATATTCCTAGCTATGTAGCTAATGTAGGCATCAAATATGGCTAACCATGGCCTCCCAAGGCTGAGAGAGTAACCAGTTAGCTTAGCCATATGCTGGAGAACTAAGAAATCAATTGGATACTCCCAGGAATCAATGGAGACCATGACATCCTCCATGATTCCCTCAGGGGGTAACTATGGAATGGTTTGCAAGTTGCAACATTGTTGTGGTCTTCCTTAATGACCCTTGGAGGTTAAGCTTGAGCATGGTGTCCTTGGTCATCACATTAATGGCAGCCCCAAGATCAATTATAGTGTGTGGGACAATGGTGCCATTGATGTGGACATCGACTGTAGGGCTTCCAGGGTCTAAGTATTTTAGATATATTTCCCACCCCAACATTAAGTCAGATAACTGCCCAATGACATTAATGGTAGGGGCATCCCTTTTTCTTCTTCTTGGTGCTTAAAGCACTTGTCCTTAGTCAATTAATTGTAAATAAGCACATCTTTGATTGCCTCGGGAAGGGGAATATTCACACATAGGTTTTCCAATTCTCCCAGAAGTTCAGTTTCTTCTAGGGTAGGCTGGTGTGGTTGGGCTAATCTTTTAGGAAAGGGTGGATTCGCTTTAAGGTTTCTTCCCTTTTTTTCTTCTTCAACCTCCTTATGTGGAGAGGGAGGTCGGTTATCTAGGAGAATTCTCCCAGATCTCAGGTTGATCTCCTGAATTTCAACAACATAAGCTCGGTATGATGTCTCTCCACCGTATGTTTGTTGGTCCTGCCTATTGTTTGGGTTTGGATTTGGCTGGCAAGTATCTAGGTTTTCCTAGGTGGAGCAGACAACAGGAGTTGCAGCTGGGTAGGTGATGGAGGAAATAGAGCTCAAACATTGTTGAATTGGGGACTCCACCCCTAGGATGGGGTATTCCACTGATGTTGTGGCTAATTTTAAGGTTGAAATGATTGGTTGGGTGGCTGGGAATGATATTGAGATGCATAGGACCAAGGAGGGGATGTAGACCAGGAAGGATGAGTAGGGGGTCCCCAAGAAGGTGTAGTTGTGGTTTGGTTGGGTTTGTAATATGCATGGGATGATCCTTGCATACCCTGTTGGTATGGTCTAGGCCCAGGAGGTCTCCTTTGGTTAATGGATAAAAGTTGCTCATTGACCCCTTTAGCTCCTTGATATACATCTTTGAGTCCAGGCAAGGAAGGGCACTTGTCTATGGAGCGGTTTTCTTCATAGAGTGAGCAAATATCAATACAGTTTAATGGGCATCCATTCCTAGGATGCCTTCTGGTGCACCTAGGACAGAAGATGGTCAGGGATCTCTCTACTTCCTCTTGATTTCTTCTAATATTCATGGTATCCAATTGTAAGGAAAGGGTTTTCAACATCTCAATTTTGAAGTCCTCCAACATATTTCCAATTTCACCCTTGATGGATGAGTTGGAGGACGATGTACTGGCCATAGGTTGACTACTTCTACCCTTGTTTTTATCTACCCTACAATGGTTTATAAAGACAGTCTTGATGTCCTCATAGGGTAGTTGGTAGATATCTCCTCCTGATAACATATGTAAGGTGTCTATGATATCCTCCTTCAGTCCTCTAGGCAAGACCAGCTTCAGTGACTCAAGGTCAAGTATGCACCTGACCGTTTTGTAACTGAGCTGGAATCTCTCTTCGTAGTCTTTTAGGGATTCATCATAGCCTATGGTCATCCTGAAAATTTCATATTTAGTGTCCTTTGACCTACAGTAATCCTTGTATTTGTTGTTAAAGGCCTGCTGCATCTAATCCTAAGTTGTTATGCTATTTCTAGGTAAACCCATGAACCAGCGCAATGCTGCCTCCTTGAGGCTAGATGGAAACAGTTTCAACTTTTGCTCATCATCTGTGTAGTCATAGGTTTGGCAGACAACAACAAACTCAAATAGGAAACTGTTAGGGTCCTCTCTAGTCAAGCCATGGAAATGAGGTAGAGAAGAGGGGATTATGTTCTTCATTTTAGTGTCCCCATTGATTTCCCTAATGGGGAAGGCACTCCCAATTCTCCCTCTATCTCCTTTGTCATTTAAGTTTTTAGCCATTGGTTCAGTAGGAATGGGTTCTTCCTATTCTTCTTCTTCTATAGGTTCCTCAAATATATCAGGTTTCTCACTTAAAGGGGATTCCAATTCACCGTCAGTAAAGAAGAAAGAAGGTTGACTTTTGGATGAGGTGGGGGTGATTGGAAAGAATTTTCCTGAAGTATCCCTAATCCTACGAGGCATGAAAGGAAATTTTTTTGGGTTTTTATGAGACTTTTATTGAAATATGGGACGTAATTGCAGAAAGGAAATTGCTGATTAAATGAAAAAAAACTAATATAATAGAAACTACTTGCAGAATGAAATTGCTTAATTGAGTGAAAACCCTAACAAAAGGAAACTACTTGCTGAATTGAAGTTGTTGAATGGAAGACTACTGACAGAAAGAAAAGAGCTTGCAGAATGAGATTGTTGATAGAATGAAAACTACTAACAAAAGGAAACTACTTGTTGAATTGAAATTGTTGGATGAAACTATATTAATCTTGTAGAATGGAAAGGAAAGAAGATAAATGAAAAAATGAAAGAAAGAAACTAGATTAATTTTGCAGAAATAAACTAATGGAAGAAAGTTGGAAACTTGAAAATAGAAGAAAAGAGTAGTAAGCACTACTACTCTGACACCTCCCTGACAATGGCGCCAAAAAGTGATGAGCCTAGGTATTGTAGCAAGAATGCTGCAACTCCTAGGGCTAACAGCTTTACTTCTCAACACGGGGTTGGTACAAACTTGGAGGTGACTGAGCTATACACACAAGTATAAGTGAAGGTACTACCTGTTGTCACTACTCATCTGGTAAGAGACCCCAGGGGTTCCAAGCCAAACTTTTATAGGGTTAGAAGAAGCTTGATTTTGATTGAAGGAGAACAAACCTAGTCTAGGGGAGAGCTAATCTATTGCATGAATGAAGAAAACAAAATGAAAACCTAAAGCACCATAACCTAATTAATCATGAAAACAACTAAACTAGGAAGAATTTCTAAACAACACTAATCTAAAACTAACTATCTAAGTTGCAGGAGTAAAGCAACAAAACTAAACTAAGGGGGTCAGAAATGGAACTAGGCTAAGTCTGTGTATAAGCGGAAGAAGCGGTCATAAGTCAAAATGGTGAAAAGAGGACGTAATGAGCAACAACGCATGAGGACTGTTGGATTAGGTGGGTGAAGTGTAAATGAACGGTTGATATTGAATAGTGGGAGGGTACATAGGCAAATGGGCAGAGATGGTGGACTAACAGGATGGACAACTGGGATTATATCGTAGAGGCGATCAACAGATCAACGATGGAGATTGGCCAAGCCAGTTGGAAATTGGGTGAAGCAACAATAGTCAGATCAAGAGATAGATCGATGGTGGAGGGTTCAAGGTGATAAAGTGATCACGCGATGCGATAGCCATTAGATCTGGCAGGGCAAATCAACGGTGGAGGTTGGAGCATGAAGAGAAACGTGCGGAAATGATGAGTGGGTTTTGAGGGTGATATGTTGTATCTCGCGCGCCCTCAAAACCATAAGTTGTATTTTGAAAATTCATGCAATTAGCCTGCTCAACCGACACGTAGCATGGGGAAACTACTCATCTCCCATGCTCTCAGCCCGATAATGTTCGAACAAAAATCCACGCGATATGGCACGAGGGCCATCGAATCTAGCAAAGTAGATCTAGGGCGGAGATGTGACCGAGCAGGTTGGTGAGCGGGTGCGCAATAACCATCAGATCTGACAAGGCAGATTGACGGTGGGGATTTAAAAGGTGGAAAGTCAAACGCGAAAGGTGGATTGGGTAGCGATTTGTGGGTTTTATGTGTGAAAGGCGATCGACAATTAAAAACCATTTGAAGGAAAATTAACAGCACTTGGTGAGCATTTCAGGCTGAAGGAGAATGACATGGGGACGTGAGTGAGGCTTGAATGATAGAAGGAGAGTGAACAAGGTGATGACCATTAAAGGGGAAAAGCACTATGAAATGACTTCAGTGACCATATTAAATGAAAAAACTCCATGAAAATCAAAACCATGTGTTTTTGGGGTTGCTGAAGGGTTTCTTCCTCACACCATAGTCCCAGAGGGAGGAGGTGAGGCCGAGACACTTGTAGTGACCTTGTGGATCATTTTCTTTCCCAACCTACTGCTTAGATGAAAACGTGAATGGAACAAACTGAAACACAACTAATATGTTCTGCACCACTGTAATGAAACTCCAACCACTGAACAAATGAACAGCAAATAGAAAACTACTTAAGTCAGTGAGTAGGAGAGCCATAAATCTGTGCTGAACCACTGTAATGAAAATGCGTCTATTTAACTAGATGAATAATCAAACCATGCATCTATGCTACTGCTGTAATGGAAATGAATTGCTTAGGTTAATGAACATAAAGTGGGATTCTATGCTAGAATACAATACAAGAAAGAGGAGCTTTGGCTACTAGGGTTGGGCCCTAACCCAAGATATTCAGCCCTCTGAGTTACTCAGTGCTGGCTCAAATCAAAACTCATCTTCATTACAAATCAAAAATGGTATTACATCAGAACTGTTACAAGTCTGCAACTGGACAAAAAGTCTAAATACTTGCTAACTGACTGACTAGTGACTGCCTAGTTGACTAACTGCGAAACGAAACTGAGGTCCTAAGCCTCTTTGTTTATACATCTGAAGTCTCAATGACTTCCCTCAAAATTAGGGAGGTCGCAACTTAATGGTAACTTTTCCTTTCACTTTCACTAGCTCGACTGCCTTCTAGTAAGGAGGCTGCTTGTACTTCCACTTGCTTGGCTATCTTTTAGTACTTCCGATTTGGTTGTTTGTACTTTCAACTGATGGAGGGATATTCTAATGGATGAGTCGTAAATGAGGAGGATTTACCTCCGATAATTCCTCCCCCTTGTCCCATTTGAGTTTTTACCAAGGTCTTTTACCATAGTTCCTTTCTTTCACCTTTTATCCCCGCATTTCCCTTGCTTTTATCCTTTATTCCTGCATTACATGCACATTAGACAACAAAGAAAAATATCCTACTCTAATTCAACTCATAAGAAAAATATAATCAAAAGTATGCAATAAGTTGTGAGAATAGTTGGTTTGGCTAAGCTAGGAGGTGAATTAAGGCCAATTAAGGCCCATATAATTACTCAATGATGAGACTCATCATCTAGCATGCCAAACATTTTAATTACCTAAATTGGGATTAGGAATGTACCCCGGGGCCATGCATTTGACGATGTTCTCATAGGGTCCAAATCCTATGCTTCCTCTAAGATGTGCAGACCTAAAAAGTAGTCATATAAGAATAGATAGAATATATAATTCAAAGTACATGAATAAGAATACGTTAGAGCATTATAGATACAGATTAAGACTAGTATCATTCATAAGATGACAACATATATCGGGAATAAGACATGAGTTCATTTATTGATGAATAAAAATAAGTACAAGTATTAGATACAACCTGATCCAGGCCAAAGGCACTAGAAAATCCTTCCTCTAGATATGGCCAACCCGAGCCATGAAACAACCTCTGTAATAGATTCAAGGAGATGCTAGATAAGGGAACTGAGCATCTCTGCAAAGGAAACTAGGGTTTCCTAGAGATTGGGAGTGAAAGAGGTACATAAAAGAAGACTTGATTTGGGGGAAATAGAGTATAATGTTGATATCTCCCTTATGATCTTAATTAGGCCTACCCAAGGGGTGTATATATACCACTTAATTTTTTATTTTTTATTTTTTTATTTTTTTATTTTTTATTTTATTTTATTTTATTTTATTTTTTTCAGATAGACCATGGGCTCATGTAGGTGGGATGTCCGTAAAAATTGTAAACCCCACTCGTAAAATAGTATTTATTTCTTTTTTTTCAAATTTAAAAATGTGTACATAGGTATAGTGTTTTGGGACCCACGTATGTATGCATTTTTGTAGTGGGAAGAGTCGCATATGGATTTTGAGATATACTTTTTTAGGATAAGCTCAACTCTGCAAGGGTAAATGGACTGCCCAAGACCATATAAGAGAATCAGGTCTACAAGAATGCTCAATTATGCTATAACAAATCCGACCTGATGTATGAGGTCAGAAGGGAACATAATGGCCGAAATATATTAAGTATATAGAGAGGATCCATTGGAAAAATTGGTAGGAGATCACTAGATTCCATCCCATCAAATACACATGGAAGGAGTGAGAAAGAAAACTCATGTCTAAGGCGGGCATACCCATTCTTAGAAGTAATAAAGCATGTCCATTGATTAAGTATAATGCAGATCCAAAAAGTATACATAAGTGTACAAAATGAGTTGAAGAATACATAGTGGATCATCATATCATAGCCACAAAAGAACACAATGGAGTTATGTCTTAATATCATATACAAGGATGTTTGAACCGAGATGTTGTATAATTGATCTTCATAAAAGTACCAAAACATGTAAGTGGAGTAGTGGTATTGCATAAAATCAAGTGCCAACATATAAGATGTTACTAGAAAACTGTGCAACATATAAAGCTGAGAGGTGTCATTGGCAGAAATCTAAAGGAATTGTTAAGTGAACCAAGATGCTGACACAACCCAAGTTCTCCACTGACCATGGATGGTACATTTCCACACTATGGTAATAAATGAGCTAAAGTCTACCATGTGATAAATTGTTTGATTACCAGTCATTGATGTATACCATTAAAAAACACAAGACAACTCACCAATAATGATAATGAGTGTCAAGGTACCCAAACACAAAATAATACTTGTGAATAGATGTGTTTAAGTTGAACACTTGAAAGAATCTACCAATATGGATACATTGGTATGTTCTCACTATCGATAGTGAAGGAGTCTGCCACTGATGATTGCAAACTATAAGGTACTAAAAGATAATTCTATACCTTCTTCCCAAAGAAATGAGTTGGATTCGATGGGGAAAGATCTACTGGAAGGATGTCATTAAGGAATCCCACATCAACTAGCGTGAGCGTAACCCACAGGGAAATAGTTTGGTAGGAGTCAGATGAACAAATATGAAGAAATGACCTTGAAGTACATTTCGAGTGTGAAAAAAAATGTTTAGGACATGAAATAAATCCTTTGAGAAAACAAATAATGAAAGCTAACACAAAGGCGAGGAATCCACAAATAGGGTCAAATGTAAACTAAGGTACTGCATGAATCCCAATGTGTGATAATGTAAGATGATGTCGAACCCAAGTAAACCACTCAGTCAAAGACCCATGATACTGATCACTGTTGAGCACAAGGTCACCTATCAATGATGTAAATAGGGTGAGGGTGGGACTTTGGGCCTACTCTTAGATAAAAATTTTGAAGTCAATAAGAGCAGACCTGCCAACAAGAAGTCAATGGGGACCTTCTTAAATGACATAAGTTAAGGAACAAGAAACTAATGTGATAGTTATAATAACTTGACAGGCTAGGTATGGCCAATATAAATGAGTCAAGAGACATCACAAAATGGCCAACAAATGGTTGACTTCCCTTGAAAAAAATCATGATTTCATGCAACTTTATGACAACATAAAATAACTTTTTATAAGTTTGCGAAGTAGGAGGCATAAAAAAACTCTCGATATGATTGGAAGGGTTAACCAACGATGGAGGATTGACTCAAAGACAAGGTTTTGACTTCCCTTAAGTCAAAATAACTCCCATTCTTATGGAGGAATGACTCATTTTTAAGTTCTTTTTTCAAGGGTGACACCACTAACACTTGCTGCCATCAAGCGATGAAGAAATTGTCTCATTCCCACTCTTTTTTTGAAATCTTTTTTTCTTTTTTTCTTTTCCATATTATAAAGATTGAAAAAGAATAAAATAATTCTTATGGTATAGTGGAGAGAACAAGGGTCAAGGGGAAGTGAACTAGTTCTTGGGTTTGGAATATTCCTATGCTCAATATAAGGTGGCAGATATAAGTCATTGACACTTAGGAAATGTTCCCTCCATAGAAAATGGTCTCAAGTTGAAAAGGCTAATGAATGCAAGGCTTGATATTCCAAAAACGTCATGGTCAAAAGTGGCTTATATAGGAATCCAATGAAGTCAACTTAAAGACAAAAAAGAGGTGAAATGGTAAATATACAATGTAATAATACGACTTAACACATGGTATCCTCCAGGGTATAAAGCTAGAATAAAATTGGCGAAGAAGAAGAATGTGGCTTCAACGCAATGTCATAGCAGGACTAAAGAGGACTCTCAAGCCTAAGAAAAAATCTTGAGCATGGGTGCCAAGTGGCAACAACGTGCTATCTAGGGCACCCATGATAAGATAGGCTCTACCACACAAGTTATGACAATTTTAAGGAGTGAAAATGTTTCATGTCACAACTTGGTGGGGCCCATCCTAAGGCCAAAATGGAAAAGGAAGATGATAATTCACAATGCAGGTGGTAAACTAACCTATATGCCAGTTTCGATATTTAATACATGTCAGAGCGGATCAACCATCAAAATACATAAAGGAGAAGTATTCAAGGTTTTGTAAACATAATTACAAACATTAGGCAAGAAGTTAATACACCCCATATGTAAACTTTAAGAAACATATTTGTGTTACAGAATAAAAAACTTGAAAATGTGTACCTTATATGTATAATATCTTACGGGGAACCACACGCCCTCATGGCATACGGATAATAGTTTTTCAGGACAAGCCCCTTTCAAGACTCAGGCCAATGACTCCTTTGGTAGCTAAAACTCATGGCTTCAAGTAGATCCTCCTATGAAGGAAACTCAACATCCATGAAATGATGAGAACTAGAAGGATCAAAAGAGGGAAGCAAGGGATCCCATGCCCCCATAGGAGAAATCACTCGATCAACTGTTGGGACCAAGTCTTGAGAAAGAAAATAAGAATTCAAAGGACCCTTCTCAGAAGTAATTGAGCATTTAGGATATAAGGCAACATATTTCACTTGTGGCAGGGAAGAATCTACTTGAATACTTGGAACAAACTAGGGGGTATTCTGAACTAATTTCGAATTAGGATGGTGATTATCACATGCAAGGTGATCAATAGTGACAATAATTCCATTGTGAGCAAAATACATCACTTGAAAGAGTGGAGACACCACAAGATTCATATCATAGATATAATCATGACCCAAAAGCATATTAAAGTATAAAGGATGATCAACCACCATCATATCGATTAAGAAAGTCTTCCCACCTAATGTGATAGGAAATTGACGAAGAACACCCAAAGATTCACCAAGTCTTCTATCATAGGTAAGAAATTGACTATCAGTTGCTAGCAACTTTGGAGAACCCAAATATTTCCAAGTCAAGGATGCAATACTTGCAGAGGATCCTTCGTCCACTATACACCGATAGAAATTTGTGGAAATAACTCTAACCCCTATTTTAAAAGGTGCAAAAGAAGGAAGAAGGGGCTTAACAAGATGATGAGCACCAATATTGCAGCAATAATGCTGCAACTCTTGGGCTACTAGCTTTACTTCATCAACCCAAGGTTCGTACAAACTTTGAGGTGGCAGTGTTGTATACACAAGTAAAAGTGATGGTTCTGCCTTTTTTCACTGTTCATTTGGAAAGAGACCACTAGGGTTTTCAAGCTAGACTTCTATGGATTCAAAATAAGCTTGGTTCCTTGATGAAAGAAATAGAAATCTACTCTAACAGAGAGCTGATCTACTGTAACAATGAAAAATATTGAAATTCAATGCTAAGGCACACCATTTCCTAATTACCTGCTAAGAGCTATGCTTTGCAATAATGCTAAATTAACATGAAAAAAATTCTATTGTCCTAACCATGGAAGTTAAAGATATGTAATAAATATGTTTTGTCTTTTTATTCTTTTCATGAAAAATCAAGTGTGCAAGCTAATCTCTTTTGGTGTTGTGGCAGGTGGCTCAGGGATGCTGGTGGATGGATGGAAGGTTCGGGAGATGGTTGGAAGTTTTGGGAGACCCTTGGGTGACCTTGAGTGGCTTCCTAGAGGTTTTCCCTCAATTTGGCCTCAAAACAGGCCACTATAGGAAAACCTATAGGATGTACTAGAAACCTACAGGATTCCCTATATTTCTACAGGATACAGATGAGAGAAAAACGATGGGTGTTGGAGGTGATGGAAGGCTTAGGGAAGGTGGTTTATGGGTGGAATGGAGTGAGAAAAGGCATAGGATCACTCAGAACCCAAGGCCAAGTTTAGGAGATGGTTGGATTCACTCAACATGCTTGGGGGAATTTCTATGTAAAATGACGAAATTGATGAAGCTCTTGATGAAAACAAAAAATGCCTATGGGTGGATGAAGTTGGAAGGTGGTTAATTTCTATGAGATCTTTTTCTACTTTTGAAGCAACTTCTCTGCATCAAACATGTGAAATTTCCAAAAAGTCATGTAAACAAGAAGAATTCTCATGAGCGAGAAAAGAAGAATTTATTGAACTAATTGTCTACCTTATGTATGAGGAGATTGTTGAATAAAATGGAATCATGGATGATATCTACTGCAATAATGAAGATAGAAGAGATGGCAATGAAATCCTACACTTGCGAAATTGATCAAATGTTGGTTCAAGTACAGTGAACTCTAAATCTTATGAAAGAAATAGAAATCTATCTTTTTGGGGTTGCATAAGGGTATTTTCCTCAAATCATGATCCCACAAGGAAGAAGTGAGGTCAAGATACCTATTGACATGTTTGTGGTGCTTATTTTATCCCTTCTATCCTGCTACTGATTTAAGGCACAAACGGAAAAACTAATAAACAATTAATCAATCTACACTACTTGTAATGTAATACTTCTAACGACAGTTTAACCATGAATCTATGAAACTAAGCTAAGAATATAGATACAAGAAGAGGAGCCTCTACTACTAGGGTTGGGACCTAACCCAAGATCTTCAAACCTCTAAGTTAACTTAGTACTGGATCAAGAAAAATCTCATTCTTATTACCAAAACAGAAAATTACATCAAAGTCTTCCACAAGTCTGGAGATCGAAAATAACTATAGTTTTTTCAACCAAAATTCGAATCCTAATGAGGCTCTATGCCTCTCTACTTATACAACTGAAGTCCACAACGAGTTCCTTAAACTTAGGGAGGCTAAGCTCCCAAACTCAAGATGAACTAACTCTTTATCTATCACTTGCTCAACTTCCTCTTGATCTCCATGACTTGGTTGCTTGCACTCGGAGCTGGTGGGATTAATGGAGGAATATTCAAATTGGGGAGGAGTAAATGAGAAGGATTTACCTCCTACAATCTCTCTCCCTTGTCCCATTCACGTTTCAAACCTTAGTTTTGCCAAAATTCCTTGATTTTCTCTTCCAAACCTACATTCAATGCATATTAGTTGACTAGGCATAATATCTCACTTCAACTAATCTCATCAAACAAAATATAATCAAAACATGTAATAAGCTATGAGAAGAGTTGGTTTGACTAAGATAGGATGTGAATTAAGGACCACATAATTACCCCATGATGAGGCTCATCATCACCCCCCTACTGAAAGTGTTTCTCATCCTCTCAACAACTCAATTATTATCCACGTATTTCATAGCTCTAGTGACCTCCCTGACATCCCAAGCCTCTGCTGTGGTTTCCTCTTCTTGTGCATAGAAACATGCCTTCTTTTATACCTCCTCCCATTTCCTCCTTTCTTCCTTCTAGCATCCTTAAGAGCAGTGGTGGACTGAGTCTCAAGCCAATCCAATTGACTTTGAGCCTTTGAATAGATTGCTTGTACATGTGTGTCATGTTCAATGGTTCTCTCCTTATTTGAGGAGAGTAGTACTCTCTTATCTTTAAACTGTATGGAAATGTATTCCATCTCCTCAGGAAAGCTTGCATGCAGTCTTCCCCTAACAACCTGAACATGTCCACAAAATGTGTAATTGCTTGCTCTTAGGGAACAAGATACCTGGGTGCAAGATGAGAATCATTTGCAATTAAATTATGTGTACTGATGATGGCCATTGGATTGGACTACTCAACTCTGATCATAAGAGGCTCTATTTGTTCTCTTGCCAGTATCTTCTTCATTTCTGTAGCCCTTTCTTCCTCATGGTTCATCCATGATGCCAAAGTCATCAACTGTAAATCTCCAAGCTTGGCATTAGGGTCCCATACATTCATGTCTGTTAAGGCCATGTTATGAAAATAAAACTTAGACATCATGGCCCTATCTTCCAATGTACTTTGATCACAAAGATCAATGAACTGTCTATAATCCTAAAATGGCATTGTACCTCTCTGTGCTAGGGTCTTGATTTGGAATTGCAGCCACTGTTCCTTAAGTTATAGGGCATAGGATTTATTTTGCATCCTACGCTGGATTGCATCCAAAGAGAAACTGGCCATGGATGCCAATTGATTCTCTCTTTCTTGTAATTGTCCTTTCAACCATGCATTTTCTGTCTCTAACTAATTTCTCATTATGGCTTCTCTATCTCTCACGCTACTTATTTCTATGCCCATCTCCTTGAGCTTCTCCTCCATGTGACCAATGTCCTCCACCCCCTTGGACTTTCCAATCTACATCCATCTATGAGTTCTAGCTCTTTCCTTCTCAAGATCAAATAAAAATGGAATAGAAAATTTTTGTGGAATGGCTCTGCCCCCTTCAATAAATCTGTAGTAGGAATCAAGGTTAGGTTCGGGGCTAGGTTCCCTTAGCTTTGGGTCCTCTTCTTTAGTTTCTTGTTGTAGGCTTCCCTCCTTATCCAATTTTGGAGTCTCCTATAGTTTTAGCAGTGTCTCCTGTAGGAGACTTAGGGGAGGTTTGTGCTGAGGATCCTCTTTCTTGAGTTTTCATAGAAGGAGGCATTTTCTCCTATATTTTAGGTGAGTCCTCAATTACAATGGGAATTTTGGTTGGAGTTTGGGGTTTCCCCTACCTTATCCTTGTGTTTTTCCTTGTTCTAAAATATAAGGGGGTTTGGCTTTGTCTTTTGCCTTTATGTTTGATAGGGGTGCTAAGAGCAGTGAGGGAAGCTACTGCTTCTCTCTCAGTGGGTTTTGGAGACACCCTAGGTCACTCCTCCTTGTCTTCTACCTCCCCTTTTCCATTGCCCTTTTCCTCTATGTTTTCCCCCTCTTCTCCTCCTTCTAGATCCTCATCTTATTTATCAGTCTCCTCCTTGACATCATCCTTTGTTTCTTCATCACCTTCATTCTCTTTCTCCTCTTATTCCTCCTCATCTATCTCATCTTCATCCCTCTTTGTTTATTCTCCTTCTGTTTCAGTTTCTTCCTCATCCTTTTCAATGAAAATAGGACTAATGTCATATGTGAGGGCTTTGATATCCTCCTTTGTCTGCATGTCTCTGAAAATTTCCATTGGATAGAAATTCTGAGGTTGTGAAGGGCATCTTCTATGACAATTCTAATTAACCCATCATGGGCTAACTGTTGGTGGTTTCCCTCCTTCACCTTTATGCTTGTGTCTATCAATGATTACAGAAGGAAGTATGGTATGCTGAGCTTGTGGTGAGGAGGTGTTTCTGCTCCAAACCTCAATACTTCAAAAATCCTAAAGTGATATCCATAAACCACACTATACCTACCCTCACATGATATGTATTTTATAAGGTGATAGCTCACCTCATTCCAGGGATATGGTAGGCTTGTTATCCTTACTCCATTCTTGTCCTCAATGGGCTCTTCTCCCTCTAAAAAGAACTTCTTCTTGGCAATCTGGATATCTCCCTTGTCTTCCTTTCTCCAAGGAACTCCTAGGGGAAGTGTGGTAATTCTACTTATGAGTTCAAGGGTGAGCTATATGGAGAGGCCTCTCACCACAACAGTGGCATGCACTCTAGTTAGTGGAATGAGGGAGAGATCAAAATATCAAGCCATTTCATAATCATACCCTCTTAATTTTTCAAAATACCCCATCCAATTATGCTTTGTGAAGATTTCTAACACCTGAGGGTGTTGGTGGATTCTCACAGTGTTCATGGGCTCCCTTCTATTAAACCCCATTTTCATTTTGGCTAGTGAATTCTAAGGATATGAGATGGTTTATGCAATTTTTGAATGCAGAAGTAAATACCTGAAAGAAGTATGGAGACAATTCCATTACATAGCTGCCAAATTCACTCAATAATAGGTGATTTTCTGTTCAATTCACTTTGAAAAAGGGAAGTAATTATAGAGCCTACCTCCTCATAGTGTTTTTTGTAGCCAACCCCCGTGTTTTCCCCTCTAAAACTCCTCTCGACCAATCTTGTAGATTGTCTGTCTGTATCCTGTAGGATTCCTATGCTATCTTGTAGGATTTCTTGTAGGGATTCCTGTGCAGAGGAAAGGGAGAATTTTCTCTTTTGTAGGTTGCCTGGGTATGAGAGCAACTTTGCTAGAGTGAGCCTCAAGGAGATGAATGCATGAGTGCATGGGGATCAATGATTATTTCCTCTTATGGCCGAGTTATGTGAGGTGGTGTGCTGGCAGGGGAGGTACGTCTTCTATTTTTGGACTGTTGGTCCCCAATACCACCTCATCATTCCCCTCTCCTCATAATCAACTCCAAGTTCATGCCTTCGTAGACTTAACTGCTTTTGTCCTTATCCTCTCCTTTTTTGACTTGACTACCACTGCGTGTGGGAGGACCAACTGTTTTGTCTTCGTCGACTGAACAAAGGTGGCTAAGTTAACTGGCCACCTTTCGCTTATAAACGAGCTTGCTTGTAACCTTTACATCTTTTGACTGCATTATGCAAATGAGAGAGTGAAGAGAGATACTTACTTGTGGTGCTAATACCTTGCTGCAGTTGTTGAAGACTTGAGGTGCTTGCTGTGTGTTGGCTTCATGATATTTCTCCTTCCTTCTTTATTTCTCTCTAATGATTCCTTTGATCTGCAGGTGCCTGATCTTGAAGACGATCGTGCTTATTCTACTGTGGAGCTCCTTCTGCCCTTGGATCTTCATGCTTGAAGCTTGCTGCTACTCATGATTTTTATTCTGTGGGAGAGGCTGCTACAGGATTTCCTACAGGATGTCTTGTAGCTGCTTCTCCCTCAGAACTTTTAATGATACACTCTACTGGGATTTTGAAGATGATGACATGGATAGAGAGGAGGTCTAGGAGTGTGAATAATGAGGAATACACTCAGGTGTTGTTCCCTGCTGCCCTCTTGTTTCATTTTTTTCTCTATGTTTTCTCTTGAGGACTGTGAATTTTTTTTTTGGAAACTGATTTTTATGGATGAATGCAGGGGCGATCAAGGTGGAGAGAGGTATGGTAATGAAGTCGTGATGGAGGGATGTTATTGTTTTGACATGGCAGGTCATTTTCTCGCCTCAAGGTCACTTCCTGTAGGATTCCCGAGCCACTGTAATTCCTACAGGATCATCCTATAGGTTTTCAGGGGATCTTGTAGGTTTACATGGGATGTTGTAGAAAATATAGTCCCCTTGTAAATTGAAGGAAAGGAGTGAAAAAATGAAAGAAATTGTGGAGTGGTGAATGATGATGGATGGAGAAATAAATAAGTGAGTGAAATAGGTCCCTTTTTTATCCTCCTTTTTTCTTTGATCGTCCTCCTTGCTGACCTACAAATAGATATTTTCATTATTTTTTCTCTTTTTTTTTTTTGAAAACAACTATTCTGCCACTAAGAGGTTTTCATCCTAGTTGTTTGCCCTGGGCATCTCAAGAGAGGTTTTCACCCAGGGATCTTTTTATTTCCTTTATTTTTTCTATTTTTTTTCTTTTGACACCATTAGGTTGCCCCAAGAGGTTTTCAGCCCACTAGTGGGACTCAGGCACCTCATGGAGGTTTTCACCTAAGTCCTTATTTTTCTTTCTTCTCTCAGTGATTTGATGAGGCAGGAGCTGAAACTTGATCCATTATCATCATTATTTTATTGATACCATCAATGAACTCTTGCTTTGACAAAGGTCGTTTGTAAACTTTCAATCTCTATCCATTAACAAGTAAAGGAATGGCCTATGCTTCTATGGTTCTAATTTGCACAGAACCATTATCATGACATCTTTCTATAACATAAGGTCCTAACCATCTTGTCCTTAGCTTTCCCTTAAAGTATTTATATCTAGAATCATATAAAAAATCCCAATCACCTTCTTGAAATTTCTTATCCTTGATGTTATTATCATGCCAAATCTTCCTCTGAAGTTGGGTTGCCTCTATGTGTAGGAGGGCCTGCATTCCAAACTCATATAAGCCATTCAAATGCAACAATCTCTATTTTTGTGCACTGATGAGATCTAGATCTAGTTGGGTTGCCATCCTTAATGTGTTATACTTAGACTCAATGGATAGCAGGGCCTTTTTCCCATAGACTGGCTCATAGGGTGTGAATCCAGTGGTGGTCTTCTAGGTGGTATTATAGGCCCAGGTGGCCTCAACTAGTCTATCTGCCCAATCTTTCCTGCTGTTGTTAACCACTTTGGTCAAGATTCCCTCCCACGCTCTATTGGTCACTTCCACTTGCCCATTATCTTGTGGGCGATAAGGAGTGGAGGTTCTATGCTTGATCTTGTGCTAGCTGAGCAAGTCGTCAATCATGTTGGAGGTAAACTAGTTGCCTTGATTAGTGACCAACTCTCTAGGGTACCCAAATTTGTAAAATACATTCTCCCTTAAGAACTCAGCTACATTCTCCTCTATTGCTACCTTAATTGCCTTGGTTTCAGCCCACTTAGTCAGATAGTCAGTGCACACAATGATGTATTGGTTTTTCTTGGAAGGAGGGTCAATAGGTCTAATGAAGTTCATGCCCCACTTGTCAAATGGCTCGAAAGTCACTTGAGGTTGTAGAGAAATTTCATCCCTTGGAGTAGGCTTTCCCATCCTTTGGCACCGATCACACTAACTATTACATCTTTTCATATCACGATGAAGAGTGGGTCAATAATAGCCTGCTTGTAACACTTTGAATGTTGTCCTCTTTGCTCCAAAGTGACCTCCACAAGGCCCATCATGACAGTTTAGAAGGATGTCAAAGACTTCCTCCTCCCTGACACACCTTCTTAAGGCTTGATCTGGGAAAAGTTTGAAGAGATTGCTCCCAATCCAAGTGAAGGGGGATCTCTTCCTTATAATCTTGCTTTTCTCTTTGGAGGACAAGTTAGCGAGAACTGTGTTGATACCAAATAGTTTGCTATGTTAGCAAACCATGGAGAGAGAACTGAAATGGTGAACAAGTGCTCATCTGGTATCTGGTCATCAACCATTCCCTCCTCACCTATAGGCAGAGTTAATCTGGACAAAAAAATTTGCAACAACATTTTCCTTGCCATTCTTATCAATAATAGTTAGATCAAATTTCTATAATAAAAGTAACCATCTTATAATACAAGCATTCACATCAAGTTTATTCATTGAATATTTGATTGCAGAATGGTCAGTATGGAAAAAATTTTGATAGCTTGTAATATAATGCCTAAATTTGTTCAATGAATGCACAATAGCCAGGAGCTCCTTTTTGGTCACTGCGTAGTTCAGTTCGGCCTTTGACAAATTCTTATTGGTAAAGTAAATGGCATAAGGCATTTTTTCATATATTTGATGTAGGGCTGCTCCTATGGCTTTGTGTGAGGCATCAGGATGAATATGAATGGAAAGGTCCCAATTTGGGCCTCGGAGAATCGGAGCAGTGGTTAACTTGTTGTTTGGGATGTCCAAAGCCTCTTGACAACTTTTTTGACCATATAAACCCAGAGTCTTTGGCCAACAACCCAAATAAAGGAGAGGCCAACTTGCTCAAGTCCTTTGTGAACCTTCAATAGTATCCAAATAACCCTAGGAAACTTCTAACATATCTCTGCTTTTGAGGAGGTGGGACCCTTTGGATGATAGCTATTTTAATTGGGTCCACTTGCAGTCCTTGCTGAGATATTGAATGACCCAACACGGTCCCTACAATCATCAAGAATTGGAATTTTTCGGGACTAAGAGATAGGTTCATTTCAATGGATTTGTGCAGTACTTTACCTAAGTCAGACAAATCCTCCTCGAAATCACCCCCATAAGGTGTGAAATCATCTATATAGATTTCTATTGCATCATGGACTAACTCAGTAAAGAGACTTAGGGCTGCTCTCTGAAATGTGGTAGGAGCATTGCATAGGCCAAAAGGAAGGACCCTATAAGTGAAAGTACCCCAAGGACAAGTGAAGGTGGTTTTATCATGGTATTTTAGGCTAATCTAGATTTGATTGTACTCGCTGAATCCATCTAGGAAAGAGAAAAACTTTTTCCCTGCTAGGTCATCTAGCACTTAGTCGATGAAAGGTAGAGGGAAATGGTCCTTCTTTGTGGCTTTGTTCAACTCCCTGTAATCGACAAAAATCCTCCACTTATCATTTTTCTTGGGAACTAACACCAAAGGAGAGACCCACTCACTCTCAGAGATAGGATAAATGAATCCTGCATCTAGCAATTTTTTCAGTTCTTCCTTGACTATATCTTTGAGAGTTGGATTCATCCTCCTTTGGGGTTGTTGGACTGGCTTGGAACCTTCTTTGCTGTAAATGTGGTGAGTACACAATGAGGGGTGTGCTCCCTTCATTTCTTTGTAACTCCAAGAGAAGGCATCCAGATGTTCCTTTAGCATGTTGCACAACTTCTCCTCTTAGAGAACAGGAAGAGATGGATTGATTTTCAAAGTTCTCTCAAGGCCAAATTCTATGATTTTGACATGGAGAGGGTTGAAATTGGCCAACTATAGATCAATTAGATGGTTGTTCTGGGCTTCCTTTACTAATTCTTCTAGGGAAAATGTACTCGGAGTTGTACTTTGTAGTAGGTGTTCAATCAAATCATCTTCATCCTGTTGTCCTCCTCCCATGGTTGTTTCTAAGGTATATAGTTGAGCAGAATAAACTTCATCTTCTTCCTCCTCTTCCAGCCATAAAGGTAAATCATGTTCTATAGATGGCTGAGCAAGATGGTATAGGACTAACTTCTTGGACATATGCCCATTCTTGATGGTCATATTCCCAGCTCTGCAGCTGATGTAAGCATCGACAGTGGCCAACCAGGGCCTCCCAAGGATGAGAGGGTAACTAGTAATCTTAGCCTTAGGCTAGAGAACTAGGAAATCTATAGGGTACTCCCAAGAGTCAATGGAGACCATCACATCCTCCACAATCCCCTCAAGGGTCACTGTGGAGCGGTCTGCAAGTTGCAGGACTGTTGTGGTCTTTCTCAATGAACCTTGGAGGTTGAGCTTGAGCATGGTGTCCTTGGTCATCACATTAATGGCAGCCCCAAGATTGATCAAAGTGTGTGGGACAATGGTGCCATTGATGTGCACATCTACTACAGGGCTTTGAGGTTCGAAATACTTTGGACATATTACCTGCCCCGACATTAAGTCGGACAGTAGTCTAGTGACATTAATGGTAGGGGCATCTCATTTTTGCCTCCCTGGATGCTTAAAACACTTCTCCTTAATCAACTTGTTGTAAATAGGTACATCCTTAAAGGCTTGGAGAAGTGGAATCTTGACACATAGGTTTTAGAATTCTCCCAGAAGTTCAGTCTCTTCTGGGGTAGGCGAGAGTGGTTGAGTTAATATCTCAGGAAAGGGTGGATTTACTTTAAGAATTATTTCCTCTCTTTCTTCTTCAACCTCCCTAAGTGGAGGTGGAGGTTTGTTATCCAGGATAACTCTCCCAGATCTCAGGTTAATTTCCTAGATCTCCATAGCATAAGCTGGATATGATGTCTCTCCACCGTATACTTGTTGTGCATGTCTCTTGTTCAGGTTCGGATTTGGCTGGGTAGGCATATGGGGTTTTTTAGGTGGATCAGAGTGTAACAATGATGGTTGGGCAGGTGGTGAAGGAAATAAAGCTGGGACATTTTTGTATTGGGGCCTCTACCCCTAGGGAGGTGCATTCCACTCAGGTTGTGGTGGAGCATATGGTTGAAATGACTGGCTGGATGGCTGGGAATGATATTGATATGAAAAGGACCAAGGAGGAGGTGTATACTAGGAAGGATGAGCAGGAGATCCCCAAGAAGGTATGTATGTGGTCTGGTTGGGGTTGTAATATGCATGGGATGACCCTTGCATGCCCTACTGGTATGGCCAAGACCCATGAGGTCTCCTTCGGTTTATGTAGCAGAGCTGCTCAATGACCCCTTCAACTCCTTGATATTTAGCTTTGAGTCTAGGAAAAGAAGGGAACTTGTCTTTGGAGTGGTTTTCTTCACAGACGGAGAAAATTTCATAGAATTCAATGGACATTAATTCCTGAGGTGCCTCTTGGGGCATCTAGGACAAAAAATGGACAAGGCTCTCTCTGCTTCCTCTTGATTTCTCCTAATGTGCATAATGTCCATCTGTAAGGCAAGGGTTTGCAGAGTCTCAATCTTGAAATCTTCTAGCATGTTTCCAATTTCACCCTTGATGGATGAATTGGAAGAGGATGTACAGACCATAGGTTGACTTCCCCTACCCTTCTTATTAGATTCCATAGAATGGTTTCTAAAGACAGTCTTGATATCCTCATAGGGTAAATGGTATATACCTCCTCCTCCTAACAAGTGTAGGGTATCCAAAAGATCTTCCCTTACTTCTCTAAGCAGGACCAGCTTCAGTGACCCAGGGTCAGTTGTGAACCTGACACTTTTGTAACTAAGTTGGAATCTTTCTTCATAATCTTCTAGGGATTCATAATTACCTAAGGTCATTCTAAAAATTTTCTATTTAGCATTTTTAGACCTATAGTAGTCTTGATACTTGTTGTTGAAGGCTTGCTACATCTGAGCCCAAGTTGTGATGCTATCCCCAGGTAAACACATGAACCAGTGTAAAGCTACATCCTTGAGGGTAGATGGAAATAGTTTCAACTTCTTCTCATCATTTGTGTAATCATAGGTTCGACATATAACAACAAACTCAAATAGGAAAGTGTTGGGATCTTCTATGGTCAGGCCATTGAAATGAGGAAGGGCAGAGAGGCTTATATTTTTCATCTTAGTGTCCCCATTTGTTTCCTTGATGGGGAAGGCACCCTAAACTCTCTCTCTATTCCCTCTGTCATTTATGTTTTCAGCCATTGGCTCGGTAGGAATGGGTTCTTCTTCTTCTTCTTCCCCTTTAGGTTCTTCAAATATGTTTGGGTGCTCACCCAAGGGTTCCTCCAGTTCATAGCCACCAAAGAAGAGGGAAGGTTGGCTGTTTGATGTAGTGGGAGGATTTGGAAAAAATTTCGCCAAGTTATCCCTATTCCTACGAGGCATGAAAGGAAATGTTTTTGGTTTGGATTTGTGAATTTTTTAAACTTTGAAGGTCATTGCAGAATTGAAATTGCAAACTGAATGTAGAACCACTAACTGAATGAAAAGGTTAACTACTTGATTGAAATCTAACTTGTAAAATGGAAAGGAAAGCAAAGAATGCAGAATGAAAAGGAGGAAAACTAAATTAATTTTGCAGAAATGAAACTAAGAGCAGAATATTAGAAACAAGAAATAGAAGAAAGAAAGCAGTAATCACATATTACTTAGACATATCCCTAGAAACGATGTAAAAAAGTGATGAGCACCAATATTGCAGCAACAATGCTGCAACTCTTGGGTTACCAACTTTACTTTATCACCCCGGGGTTCATACAAACTTGGAGGTGACAGTGTTGTATACAAAAGTAAAAGTGATAGTTATGCCTTTTGTCACTGTTCAGCTGGCGAGAGACCACTAGGGAATTCAAGCCAGAGTTCTATGGATTCAGAAGAAGCTTGGCTTCTTGATGAAAGAAATAGAAATTTACTCTAAGAGAGAGTTGATCTACTGTAACAATGAAAAAGACCAAAATTCAATGCTAAGGCACACCATTTCCTAATTACTTGCTAAGAGCTATGCTTTGCAATAATGCTAAATTAACATGAACAAAATGCTACTGTCCTAAGCATGGAAGTTAAAAACATCAAACATCACTGTTATGCATGTAAAGGACTGTAATAAATCTATTTTTTCTTTTTATTCTTTTCATGAAAAATCAAGTGTGCAAGCTAATCTCTTTTGGTGATGTGGCAGGTGGCTTAGGGATGCTAGTGGATGGATGGAAGGTTCATGAGATGGTTGGAATGTTTGGGATACCCTTGGGTAACCTTGGGTGGCTTCCTAGACATTTTCCCTCAATTCAGCCTCAAAACAGGCCACTACATGAAAACCTACAAGATGTACAAGAAACCTACATGATTCCCTATATTTCTACAGGATACAACCAAGAGAAAAAAATGTGTGTTGGAGGTGATGGAAGGCTTAGGGAAGGTGGTTGATGGGTGGAATGGAGGGAGAAAAGGCCTAGGGTCACTCAAAACCCAAAACCAAGTTTAGGAGATGGTTGGATTCACTCAACATGCTTGGGGGAATTTCTATGTAAAATGATGAAATTCGTGAAGGTCTTGATGAAAACAAGGAATGCCTATGGGTGGATGAAGCTGGGAGGTGGTTTCTTGCTATGAGATCTCTTTCTACTTTTGAAGCACTTGCTTTGCATCAAACATGTGAAATTTCGAAAAATTCATGTAAACAAGAAGAATTCTCATGAGCTAGAAAAACATAATTTAGTGAACTAACTATCTACCTTATGCATGAGGAAATTGTTGAATAAAATGGAATCATGGATGAGATCTACTACAAGAATGAAGATAGAATAGATGGCAATGAAATCCTACACTTGAAAAACTGATCAAATTCTAGTTCAAGTACAGTGAACTCTAAATCTTATGAAAGAAATGGAAATCTATCTTTTTGGGGCTGCATAAGGGTCTTTTCCTCAAATCATGATCCCAGAAGGAAGAAGTGAGGCCAGGACACCTACTGATAGCTTTTTGGTGCTTCTTTTATCCCTTCTAACTTGCTACTGAAGTAAGGCACAAATGGAAGCAAACTAATAAACAATTAATCAAATCTACACTACTTGCAATGAAATACTTCTAAAGACAGTTTAACCATGAATCTATGAAACTAAGCTAAGCATACAGATACAAGAAGAGGAGCCTTTGCTACTAGGATTGGACCCTAACCCAAGAGCTTCAGCCCTCTGAGTTAACTCAATATTAGATCAAGAAAAAGCTCATTCTTATTGCCAAAACAAAAAATTACAACAAAGTCTTCCACAAGTCTGGAGCACGAAAATAATTACAGTTTTTACAACCAAAATTCACATCCTAATCAAGATCTAGGCCTCTCTACTTATACAATATAAGTCCCCAATTACTTCCTTAAATTTAGGGAGTCTCATCTCCAAACTCGAGATGAACTAACTCTTTATCTATCACTTGCTTGGTTGCCTTCTGATCTTCATGACTTGGCTGCTTGCACTCCGAGATGGTGGGATTAATAGAGGAATATTAGAATGGGGGATGAGTAAATGAAGAGGATTTACCTCCTACAGTCTCTCTCCCTTTTCCCATTCAAGTTTCAAACCTTAGTCTTGCCAAATTCCTTGATTTTCTCTTCCAAACCTGCATTCACTAGACATAATATCTCACTTTAACTCATCCCATTAAAAAAAATATAATCAAAACATGTAATAAGTTGTGAGAAAAGTTGGTTTGACTAAGCTAGGAGATGAATTAAGGCCCATATAATTACCCAATGATGAGGCTCATCACAAGGTTATCCTAATAAAAGGAAACACTCCTAGAATATGGAGGGGGTATACTCGAAGATACTGACATGCCCCGTAGTCCAGAAGAGTCTGAATTAGAAATCAAGAAGACTCTATTGGTGGGCACTTCACCCCCTGAAAGAGGAGTGGGATCAACCAAATATTCACTCGCTCGACCACATCACCAACTAATTTCTATGTAGATTGTTGGGAAACAATAATAGGTTAAGGAGTAGAAGAACCTTCAGAATCATAAGACAACCTTTTTTCCACTAAAATCTTTGGGAAAAAATGAGTAAGATGATCTTCCTTACATAGCCTACACGGGAACTTAGGTTTAAATATTCTACGCTTAGACCCCTAATCAACATCAATGCCACAAACATGACTAAAAATGGCTCATGGTGAGTCTCCAACATTACTTGCATGGGTTAGTAACTCTTTCTCAAGATAGATGGGATTTATGCCCCCAACATGAATCAAAAAACTAGGTGATTCACCACCAACATGACTCAGAAAAGTAGGTGATTCATCACCAACATGACTCACAAATGGAGGCGACTCATTTCTAGTATGACTATCAGTGACTAGGCTTATGCCCCCAGCATGAATTGTAGTTGTTGAAGGCTCATATCCAACATGACTTGTAGAGGTTGGTGATGATTCATGGAGATAATTATTCTTCTTTGTATTCCTCCTATTTCTCCTCTTTTTATATTTCTTATTACAATACATAAAAGAAAGAGGAAGCCCATATTTCTCTCACAAAGAAGATGAATAATTAACACCCATTTGGTGCCCTTGAAATAAAGTGTTCATTTGAGAAGATTTAAGAAAATTTGGAGTATTTGGAGTGGACCAGAGCTAAACTTGGAGTCTTACATTTAATCCAAGAATATTCAAAATGGCCATTAAGAGGGGACCAATGTTTCAAAAGAAATGGAAATCACAAGGATCCCCTTTTGAAGGGGTCCCTTTGTTGGTATCCATAGGAACATTGGAAGTACTCAAATTATGCACAGATCCTTCCCTTATGGGATTGTTCAAATTACTTTTCAAGGAAGAGAGATGTAGAGTCAAACCTTTTCCCTTAAGGAGGCAACTCCACAATTGAAACAGAAAGACCAAAAACCTTTCTATACCAATGGAGTGGTTGGTTAGTCACTCAGGATCAAATATACAAAAATAACAAGACAAAATCCACCAAAATCCAACTAAATACAAAGAGCAAAAAGCACTCCATTATGAAGTCCTAAAGATATAGACATGTAAACAACTTCCAAGTATTTTCACTCTACGTGATTAGGACCGGACACCAAAATACAAGAAAGTGAAGAAAATGACCTTTTGAAGGTAAGTTGGGATGATGAGGGCCAAATCCTTCCAACGAAGGTATCAGAAGTAGTTACACTAACCTCTAGAAAATTGGCCTTGTCATTGAAAGAACTTGGGCTTCATGAGGACACCCTCCATAAGTGCTATGAAGGTAATGCAACGTCTGCCTCATGTACCATGTGAATCACCCCCCCACAGTCACCTGTGTTTTCCCTAGGAAAGGAAACTAAGGTCACCAACTCGTACTCATAATCCGAGGGGAATAGCCTTGAGTGCATGATCCAACAAGTAGGAAAGGGAGTATCTGACTTTCCTTATCTTCACACATCCTCATGCTTAACTCTTGTGTTAGAAGATATTTCCTAGAAAACTTAATGACACTGTATTTCCATTCATTAATCAACTTCTATAACTTTCAATTTGAGTTTCATTGGATATTTTACTCTCCACAAACATATTCCAACGCCATAAAATTCCCTAGAATAGTTGATGTTGCTATTACAAAAAGAAAAAAGTCTAGTTCATTTTAATTTTAGAATTAATTTTAATTGTGTGTTGTTTTACTAGGGAGATAGAAGAGAAAATGATGGTGTTATGATGCAAAATAAATCAATAAGAAAATCTAAGCTACATAAAAATGAAACTCTTCTTTTCTAAGATGAAAAGAGACTTCTATAAGGTTCTACGAGAAAATTAATAAAGAAAAACTCTTTTTTTCTTTTTCTTTCCCAATTTGGCACTCACACATTCAAAATCTAACAAAAAGAACTAAATGACATCTAAAATGCATATAAAGTAGTGCACACTAGTATGTAAATGCAAGATTCAAAGAGAATTCTAAAGGCAAGCAAACATGACCAATAAGACAAAGGAAAATCAAAATAGCAAAGAGAAGCAAATCCCAAAGAAAAAAGAACACTTCCCAAAGTGAAAAAAGATATTTGACCTTATCACAACAACTTGCACATTTTCCAAAACCCAAAAGACTACAAAACCAAGAAATAAAAAGAAAAGAAAGCAACAAGAAAGTGATTTTCCTTTTCTTTTAAGAATCTTGAAAACTAAAAGTTAAAAAAGGGAAGAAAATCAAAGATCTCAAAGCCAAAAGTATGAAGAACACTCAAGTTCACCTAGTCACAAATATTATCATAAAGATTGAAAAACTAGTGAAAAAAAGAGACTTACAACTTTAATAACTTGGGAAAAAGATGCAAGAGACTCAGAGAATCAAAAATACCTCAGAAGAATAAAATTTCAGATTCACCAAAGAATCTCTAACCCTTTTAGAAAAACAATAAAGAGAAAGCAAAAAGATCCCTTCTAGTCCATAAAAGAAGCAAATTAAAAAACTGTGTTATCAACAACTTTAACAACAATAAATATTTGCTCCAGAGAAACATGGCAGCCAAATAGTTCACAAGTAAGATCTAGAACCAAAATTCAAATGAAAAAATACTAAACAACTTAAAACCCTAGGTTGACATAAGCATTTCTCCAAGAAGAGGAAATATATCAAAAAACGCAATTACCAAGATGATTCCAGGGCTTACAAAGATTAAAAAATCTTAAAGAAACTTGGTTAGAGTCTCAACAAATTCAAGAAGTGAAAATTTTTCATCTATAAACAATTATTGAGACGCAATTTATCATATATATGTGACTCTGTGTGAATAAACCAATCTAGACGTGAATTTATTTGGAAGAAGTTGCGTGTACGCGACTGTCTATAAAGAAAAGTTTGCATATAAAGAAAACTGAGGAAAAATAAAATGGAAATCTAACATCTTAAAGATCAGGTTAGAAGACCAAATTTCTCAATACTTCAGAAGGATAAACAAAAGGGAAACAACAAACTAAAAACTCAGATCAAAGAAAACAATCCTTCTAGGAAATACCTAATGGTATTCCCCAGTGGAGTCACCAATTCTGTTAGTGGGTAATAATCCCTAAGGCCAGGGTTGGAAGCCCAAACATAGAAAAATATACCAATCAACAAAGAACACTCAATGAAACATGCCAAAAATTCGAATTACTAAAGCTGGGATTAGGAACGTAACCAGGGGTCCTACGTTTGAAGATGTTTATATAGGGTCCAAACCCTCTGCTTCCTGCAATATGTGCAAACCTATAAATCAATTAAAAAAGCATAGATAGAATATATTATTTAAAGTACATGCACAAGAATATGTTAAATCATCACAAATACGAATTTAGACTGTCATTTGTAAGATGACAACATATATTGGGAATAAGACATGAGTTTCTTTATTGATGAATAGCAATAAGTACAAGATAGATACAACTTGATCGAGGCCAAAGGCATTGACGAACCCTTCCTACAGATTTGTATAGCCTGAGACATGAAGACAACCTCTCTAATAGATGCAAGGAGATGATAGATAAAGGGACTGAGCATATCTACAAAGAAAACCAGGTTTTCCTAGAGACTGGGAGTGCAGGAGGCATGAGAAAAGCAAACTTGGTTTGGCGGGAATCAAGTATAATGTCGATATCTCTCTTCTGATATTAATGAGGCCTACCTAAGGGGTGCATATATAACACCTCAAATTAGTTTTTTGAGTTAGGCCAGGGGCTCATATAGGTGGGCTCTCAGTAAAAATCGTAAACCCCACCCAATGTTTTTTTTTTTTTTTTTTTTTCAAATTTAAAAATGTGTACGGGGGTGTAGTGTTTTGGTACCCGTGTATGTGCCCATTTTTGTAGTGGGAAAAGTCACATATGGTTTTTAAATATACACTTTTTTAAGATAAACTCAAGTCTACAAGGGTAAAGGATTTCCGAAGGCCATATAAGATCATCAGGTCTACAAGACTGTTGAATGATGTTATAACAATAAGCGTCTGCCTTATTTGCATGAAGTGTTCCTAGTACAAGCATGCTCTAAGTGTGAAAGAGTATGAGAGAATTATAGAATAGAAAGGAGATGTAAAACAAAACTGACAAAAAGGTTGTGCACTGATCCTTTGAAGCCTTTTTATCATCAAGGCCTCTATTTTCTTAATTTTCCTTAATTTTTCATTCAATTTCCCTCTCATGCAAATAGATGACCCTTAATCTCCCTTTTCTCCTATTTTCCTTTGTTTTCATAAATGAAATTCCAATTATTTCCACTTTTCCTGTTGACACCTAATAATTAGGATTGGGTGAACATTTTTAAATATTGTAAATTGTAAATAATAAAGAATAAGAAAATGAAGAGAGACTGGGAGGTGAAGCCCAAGAGTCTCTCCCTTATTGTTTATAACCACGAGCAACCTTAATGAAGAAGCACAATTAAATTTTAGGAGTTACCTCCTCGCCTGACATGGTATCAGAGCCAACCTCTAGTTTTAGTTTTATTCCCTTTGTAACTCCCTCCTACCTCTGCTCTCTGTCAGATCTCTGCATTTGGACAGACCACCCTCTTCATTCAAATGCATAATCAAATTATCTCTATGATGATTGTAAGGATTTGAGAGTTAACCTTTGGTTGAATAACTCTCATAGAAGCTTTGCACTTGCATGATGTGGAAGTGTTGGAACACTGGTTAAAATATTGTTGAGCGGATTTGCAAACATTAAGTGGGACCATTGAAGATGGTGAGATTGTAGTGTTCATTCTCATGGTGAGATTGCAGTGTTCATTCTACATTGGATGGTGAGATTGCAGTGTTCATTCTACATTGAAAGTGTTTGGTCAGTCCTTCTTTACAACATGAATCCATTAACATTGAATTTTTTTTATAGTCAATGGAATGGAAGAACCATAATTGTGACTGTGTTAATTTCTGAGTTTCTAATAATGCCTATTATGTAACTCTCCCTCCAAATCACACCATATATCATAATACCATACTGACTCCTTTCATAATATACAACGCTACAAACAACCAGACTGGTATCCAACCCATCGTGTTAGTGAATCCGTTATACTCAGTTACCAACCCATCGTGCCAACGAATCTACTACACCACATACCAGTGTCCCTCCACCTTTTTGCCCACCCTCTTTTCGGCTCTGCGACATTGACTACTTCTTCAAAATCTTGCATAGTCGGCACTCCATCCAAACTCCTGCACAGTCGATGCTCCCCATACTCCATACTCCATACTGCTGATGAGCCTCATCATTGGGTAATTATATGGGCCTTAATTCACCTCCTAGATTATTCAAACCAACTTTTCTCATAACTTATTACATGTTTTTTATTATATTTTGTTTATGAGGTGAGTTAGAGTTGGATATTATGCTTAGTGGACTAATATGCATTGAATGCAAGATTAAAGGAGAAAATCAAGGAATTTTTTTAAAGACTAAGGTCAAAACTCGAATGGGACAAGGGAGAGGGATTGTAGGAGGTAAATCCTCCTCATTTACTACTCCTCCATTCGAATATTCCTCCATTCATCACATCAGCTCGGAGTGCAAACAACCAAATCATGAGGATTAGAAGGTAGCCGAGAAAGTGAAAGACAAAGCAACAACTCTTCTCGAGCTTGGGAGCTGAGCCTCCCTAATTTTAATGAAGTCATTGGAGACTTTAGTTGTATAAGTAGAGAGGCCTAGGACCTCAATAGGATACATATTTTTATTTTAAAACTTTGAGCCATTTTCGAGCTCCAGACATGTGAAATTTCTATTAAACACATATTTCAATAAAATTGGAAAATGTTTATTACAAAGACATCACTAGAATTGAGTTTTTTGGTTATTTTGAAATTCTAGATCCATTATTTAATTCCAAATTTAATAAATTATGTGTTATTAATGTAATTTATTGTTTTGCTAATAAGAATGAGTTTTCTTTTGAGCCAGGGCTGAGTTAACTCAGAGGGCTGAAGCTCTTGGGTTGGGGCCCAACCCTAGCAGCCAAGGCTCCTCTTTCTTGTATATGTATGTTTAGTGTAGTTTCATAGCTTCATTGTTAATTTGCTTTTTAGATGCCTTTCCATTACAAGTAGTGTAGATTAGATTGGTTTTTTATTAGTTTGCTTCCATTTGTGCTTGACTTCAGTAGCAGGTTAGTAGGGATAAAAGAATCACCATAAGGTTGTCAGCAGGTGTCTTGGCCTCACTCCTCCCTCTGGGATCATGACTTGAGGAAGGGACCCTTAAGAACCCACAAAAACACAGATTCCTAGTTCCTTTATGAGCTTTGGAGTTTGTTGTCTTTAAATTAGTATTTGGTTAGTTTTGCAAGGTAGATTTCCATTATCAACTTTTTCATCTTCATTTATACAGTAGATATCATTCATGCTTTCATTCCTTTCAACAACTTTCCTCATCCATAGTGTAGGCAGTTAATTCATTAATTCTTATTTTCTAGTTTATGAAAATGTTTCTTGTTGGCATATATTTTTGGAAGATATACATGTTTTATACAGAGCAAGTGCTTCAGGAGGAGACTAAGACTTCATAGCCAGTAGCCACCTTCCACTCCATCCACCTTAGCCATCCCTTGTTTTCACCATAACCTTCAGTAGTTTTTCATCATTTTTCATAGAAATTCTTCCAAGCACATTGAGCAAATCCAACCATCTACTATCTTGGATGTTGACTTCTGAGTGATCCTAGTCCTTCTTCCACTCTATTCCACCCACCACACACCTTTCCTAGGCCTTCCATCAGCTCCAACACCTCACATTGTGCTCTCGGCTGTATCCTATAGGTTTATAGGGGATCCTGTAGGTTTCTAGTACATCCTGTAGTTTTTCCTGAAATGGCCTATTTTGAGACAGAAGCAATTAGTTTGCATATTTAATTTTGCACAAAAAGACACAAAAGAAAAAATAGATTTAGTTCAGTCTCTTTACTTACACATTAGTGATGTTTGATGCTTCTTACTTCTATAACTTAGATAGTAGCATTTGGTTCATGTTGATTTAGCATTTCTTCCAATCATAGTTTCTTAGTGATTAGTTGGGAAATGGTATGATTTAGCATCACAAGTCGACCTTTTTCATTATTGTAGTAGAGTAGCTCTCTCTTAGAATAGATTCACCTTTCTTGCATCAAAGAATCAAGCTTCTTCTGACTCCATAGAAGTTTGGCTTGAAACCCCAGTGGTCTCTCGCCAGCTAAACAGTGACAATAGGCAGAACCATCACTTTTACTTGTGTATACAACACTGTCACCTCCAAGTTTGTACGAACCCTGGGTTGATAAAGTAAATCTGGTAGCCTAGGAGTTGCATCATCCTTGTTGCAATACTGGCGCTCATCAACTACGACACTGACTACTCCATCCAAACTCCTGCAGAGTTGGTGCTCTCCATTCTCCATACTCCATACTGCGTTTTCTAGAGATTACATTGAACACTGGCCCATACCACCATACAAATCCACCATACCACTCTGACTTTTTTTAATGTAATATTGTGTTGCATTTGTGGGTCCCATTGCTACCCACCATGGACTGACATCAATACTCCGCCTACGTGCCCCCACCTACTCTGGATCCCCTACCCTATATAAATCTTCACTACATAACCCCTCCCCCATTAAAACTCCTTCACCATATAACCCCTTACCAAAATATACCTCTAATATATACATATCATAATCATATTTTCATAGTGAAAATTTTGCCAACATAGGAGATATTTTTTTTTACACAGTACACATTTAAATGCATTCATTGATCTCTATAGTTGGAGCAGTTATCTCTGGAACGAAGAATTATCCCGAGTGGTGTTGGAAGATCAAACACACTCTCATTTTCAATGAGTTGTGGAAAGGAGTCTATGAAGGTTTAGGAGATAATGCACATGAAAAGCCCAATTCAGATAAGGAATTCGCCATTTGGGAAAAAAGAATAGCAAGGCCTATCCCTTGATTGCAACATCTGTAAATAAAGAGACGATTCACCATATTTCACCATTTTCAAATTCTTTTGATGCCTAACCGAAGTTGAACGAACTCTATTACTCACACTCTGCACTTGAAGTTGTCCAATTGATGATTAAATTGTTCAGTATTGAATTACAAAATGATGATCCTCTTTCTCTATCATCAGAAGTAAAATCTATTATGCATGATATCAAAGTCACTAATGTTGAACTGGAGATTCCTCTGATAGATTTTTTCGAGGCACTTTATCCCACTTATTCAAATTATCTTGAGTCATTGCAAGCAAATGGAAACCTCAAAGAGATTACCTTTGACTCCCTTGTGAATAAATTTGTTGAGAGAGAGAAAGCTTTGGGAAGAAGACAACTCCTCAGTCTTCTAAAGAAGCTATGTGTCTTGCACATAGAGAGTAGAATGATGCTCAAGATTATTCCAGAGGAAGAGGTGGTTGAATAGGAAGAGGACAAGGAAGAAGAAATTTAAGAGGCGGGGGGGAAGACAATCTCAAGGAGAAAAGTATGATGTTCATTGAATACGTTGCAATAGAAATGGATCACATGATGCATCCACATGCAATTTGCCTTGGGACAAAATTGAGAAGGAAAGATACAAAGACAACAATAAAACCAATGATAAAGAGAAAGGTAAAGCACCTAAATCACTAGCATGTTGTGGCACATTGTAATATTGGAGTAAATGAAGCCTTGTTTAACGCTTCACTTTCTTCTTCGAAAAATGATTGGTTGCTTGATTCAAGAGAAAATTTCCACTTGAATTTTGGAAGATATTTTTCTGAAGAATTTAATGACAATGCTAATGGAGTAGTATACTTTGTAGACAAATCAAAACTCAAGCCATCAGGGCTTGGCACAATCAGACTTAAATTGTCTGGTCTTCCATAATTTCTTCTCCATGATGTTTTATATCTCCCACAGCCAAGGAGAAACGTGTTTTCCTTGTCCACACCCGCCAACAAGGACACTCCATTCGTATGTTTGATGGCAAGGTTGAGGTGAGAAAAGCATCAGATCACTCACTTATCATGATGGGGATAGAAGAAGAAAGACTTTTGAAGCTGCAAGGTACCTCTACTTGTGTAGAAAATTTCTCATTCAGTTCTCATTATGATGAAGGTACATTTCAATCAAGTCTATTATGGCATGCTATATTTTGACACTTGAACTGTGACAACGTTCGCTTGTTGAAGAAAAATGGTGTTATTGGTTTGCCTACAATTCCTAGGAAACTTATGAAATGTGATGCTTGTATTCTAGGAAAGCATAGCAAACAATCTTTCCATGATTCACATTCCAAAGAACATAGAAAACTTGAACTCATTCATTCAGATTTATGCAGTCCAGTGAATGTTCATTCTGCAAATGGAAATAAATATATGATGAAATTTATTGATGACTACACCAGAATGTGTTGGGTTTATTTATTGAAGAACAAATCTGATTCTTTTCAAACATTAAATAACTTTCATACATGGATTGAAAATGATGCACAATATCATATTGGCTCTATTTGCACTGATAATGGAAAAGAATACACTTCAAATGAATTTGAAAACTATATTCACCAACATGGTATCAAACATCAAACATATGTGCCTTATAATCCCTATAGAATGGAGTAGCTGAAAGAATGAATAGGACAATCTTAAATATGGTACATTCCATGATGTTTTTCAAAATGTAAAACTGATGTTTTGGATTGATGCAGCTCTATGTGTTGTATATGTAAAGAATAGATGTCCACCTAATGCTATTAGAAAAATGACTCCTTATGAAATGTGGTATGGCCACTTTCCTTTGGTACAACATCTCAGGGTCTTTGGTTCCACCTATTATGCCTTGATACCAAAGGTACAAAGAGGCAAACTTGGTGCAAGGAGTCATAAGTGTATCTTCTTGGGGTAATTAAATACCTCCAAAGCATACCATCTCGATGATGAAGATAATAATTTTTTTTTTTGTATCTAGAGATGTAATCTTTCTTGAATCTTCCAAAGATGGCAATGTTGTTGAGAGGAAACTTGATTGCTTGGATAGATTCGGAAATGCAAATCATTTCAATAATTTGGAAATCATATTCCACATATTGAAGGGGGGATTCCTATACCAGATCAATCTATGGAATCTTCTTTTGAAGCACTCTCTCACCCACATGAAACTCTAATCATTGATGATACTTTGATTGATGTGATTGACAAAATTGGGAGACTCAATCTTGATTCAGTCCAAACTCATTCAACTTAGTAGCCTGGAACATCTCATAAAGGTCCCCCAAAGTGGCTGACAAAGACACTTGAAAGTGTTCATCCTGATGAGGTTGGAAAGACAGGAACAAGAAATTAAACTAGGAAAATTGGAGGTGATGTAGATGATTCTGATTCACCTGTTGATATCTATGTTTCTTATGATTTTGAACTGAATTTGTCTACAGATTTTGAACCAACTTCCTTCAAAGAAGTCGCTTCTCATGATGAATGGAAAGAAGAGATTCAAAAGGAGTATGATTCCATGATAAAGAATGGCACTTGGAAGCTGGTTGATCCTCGATTGGGAACCAAACCAATTGGCTGCAAGTGGGTGTAAAAGAAAAAGTATAAATTTGATGGCTCACTTGACAAGCACAAAGCCAAGCTTATGGAAAAAAGTTTTGCACAAAAGGAAGGGATCGATTATGACGAGACCTTCCCCCCACAACAAAATGGGCTACCATCCACACACTCTTTTCCTTGGAAGCTTAGAACAATTGGAAAGTCCATCAAATGGATGTAAAAACTGCTTTCTTAAATGGAGAATTCAAAGAAAATGTTTTCATGTCACAGCGAGAAGGATTTGTTGTGAAGGGACATGAACATAAAGTATGAAAGCTTTTGAAATCCTTGTATGGCCTCAAGCCAGCACCGTGATCGTGGTATGAAAAGATAACCTAGCATCTTTTGAAACTCAACTGCAAACATTATGATCTTGATGATGCAACTTTGTTTGTAAAGAAAGCTGGAAAAATCATTGTATATCTTGTGGTATATGTAGATGATCTTCTAGTGAAATGGAATAATGAAAGCTTCATTGCATCCATAAAGAAGGAATTGAGGAAAGGTTTTGAAATGACTGAGTTGGGCTATGTTCACTACTATCTTGGTATTGAAGTAACTCAACATCTGAAGTATATATTCCTCTCTCAAAAGAAGTACATTGGAGATATGTTAAATAGGTTTGGCATGGTTGAGTGCAATCCTTTGACTACTTCAATGGAATAAAACTTAAAGCTCACATCCATTGAAGGAAAAGAATTTGAGGATGCAACAAGCAGGGAAAATTTTAAGGATGAAAAATTATTTTGAAGTTTAAAAACATTGGCGAATCTCACTAGTCCCTAATATACAAACTATACAAATTTTATTCACGTATTTGTCAAATTATTCAAATTTATAATTTTTTTATATATGCTTTCTATATAATGTTGGCGATTTTTAAGGAAAAATAATTTTATATTGTAAAATTTGGGCGAAACAATTTTATAAAAAATGGAAATTGGCGAATTTGTTTTTGGAAAATTCATGGAAAATTACCCCACTTGCGAATATTAGCCCCTAAAATTTTCCATGGCAAGAAGGTATAGACAACTTGTAGGAAGTCTCAACAAACTTACTACTACAAGTCAAAATATTTCATTTGTTGTTGGAATCCTCTCCAGGTTTATGCAAAAGCCCTGTGAAGGACATTGGTCTGTTGAAAAAAGAGTTCTAAAGTACTTGAAGGTAACCTAAGACTTTGGACTCAAGTATACGCAGGTGGACGACTCCAACTTTATTGGATACTCTGATTCAGATTTCGATGGAGACAAAGAAACTGGGGTATCTACTTCATGTTATGCATGAGTCTTGGATTAGGAGTTGTCTCTGTTGGATCTATGACACAGGTGTTGTCCTTGAGGGCAACTCACTTAGATGACAGATCACAGTTCAGACTCACAGAATGAAGAAATAGAGGCACACGCAGGTTCCCCGCTGACCAAGCTGCGTGTACACGTGGGTTTGCAGACCAAAAGGTGCATATGGCGTACACATGCACTTTCACGAAAGGAAAGGTGCATACATATTGGAAAACTTAGTTTTGGTCTGTGGTATTTGGTCCATGGTATTTTGATCCATGGTATTGGTCCAAGGTATCTTGTTCGAATTGTTGACCACAGGTATTTGGTCCAAGGTATTGGTTCTAAGTGGTTTTGGTCCATGGTATTGAGTAAGGCCTAAGACTATAAAAGGAGGAGAAGATCATTAGGCAAAGGCACTCATGAATTGAATATCTGATGAAGAGCAAGATCTAATATACAGGCTATTGGGTTATGGTGCATAGCTGGATCTGAACCAAGGACGAACCTTAGCGCTTGATGAAGGATAAGATCTAATGATGGGTCAAGATTATAAGGCTTGAAGTGAAGTATATTTATATGGATTTGATCATTTATTTGTATAGCTGGCACATGTTGTAGTTTGTAAATATGATGATCTGGGTATAACTGAAGTCTGAAATTGTTGTAGAGTTTAAATCATCATTTACAGATCTGTACACAGGTTCACTTTAGAAAAGACGGGTATACATGCTGGTTCAGCATATCAAAACAGCGTATACATCTTAATTTTGATTTGCAGATCTGTACGCAGGTTCGCCTTGAGAAAAGTGCGTATACACACAGGTTCGTCAAAAGGAAGTAGCGTATATCTCACAAAATATATTTTAGCTACTTCTATTTGCTGTTGTAGTGTTCTGGGTTCTGGCTTGGGTTCTAGTTACTGTATTTTGGTTACTTTATTCTGGTTACAGCAGTCTGAATATTTGTCAAAGTGATTGGTTGATTCAGTTTTGGTTGGTGCAAAAGGAGATTGGTTGATATAGATGATTGAATGATGCTATTGATGGATCCAGTCTGAAAATTTATGAAACGTGTTCCCTGCAAGAAAAGGGAAGGTTGGACCCTTTTGTAGGTCGGCATCTACGTACTAGTAAACATTTCAGCTAGTACAAGAGCTAGGAGGTTGTAGCTCCCTTCCAGGAGAAGCTGAAGAATGAGAGAAGGTTGTAGCCTTCTGTAGGTAGAAGCCTACGTACTGGTATAAGACTACACCCGTACAAAAATTGTAAAAAGAAGTTTTTAACTTAAAAAGAAGATAGAGACGATTGCAGCAGGTGGTTTTCAGCCACGTTGGGTTTCCACCATATATCTTGTGTTCATGTGTGTGATTTTCTGTTCTGTTTTACTACACCTGGTTACTATTTATATGGTTCTAATGCACTGATTAAAGATCAACATATGAAGAATTAACTGAATCTTAAGTCTATAAGATATACACTAGTTGCCTTAAACATAGTTGCGTATACATGCAAGTTTCATTAACTGAAGTAGTGTATATGAATTTGATTATGGAAATGAAAAGTTATTGACTTGCTAATACTGATTCACCCCCCTCTCAGTATTATTTCCAACAATTGGTATTATAGCAAGCCCTTCAGAAGAAGCTTGATCGCTTGAAGGAAGATCCATTATCATAAGTAACCACAAAAAAGAGGGATCCATCAGACCACCAATATTTGATGGGAGAAGCTTCGTATATTGGAAGGTAAGAAGCACAACCTATCTTCAGTCTCTTGGAATAGATGTCTGGGAGATCGTGGAAGGAGGATATACATTTCCATCGGCAATTCCTACAGATGCGGGAGGTAAAAAGAAATATGAAATCAATGCCAAGGCTGTCAATACATTATCAACGAGTCTGTCACAATCAAAATATTTCAAAGTTATGCAGCTCAAATCCACCAAAGAAATATGGGACAAGATCGTTCTAAGCTATGAAGGAGACACTCAAGTAAAACGTGCAAAACTGCAAACTCTCGGAATTCAATATGAAACTCTAAAAATGCACAATGATGAAAGTATAGCTAGTTACTTCTTATGTATAGATGAGATTGTTAATTGCATGAAGAATTTGGGTGAAGAGATAAAATAATTTACTTTAGTTGAAAAGGGTTTAAGATCCTTGTCTACTAAGTTTGAATCAAAAGTATCTGCCATAGAAGGAAAGCACGATCTTCAAACTATTACTATGACACAGCTGCACGGAATCTTAACTGCTTTCGAAAATAGAAAAGGAGGTCCATCAAATATGAGAGAAGCTGTATTCAAAATTTCAGGAAGAGAAGAACTCAATGAATCAGGACATATTTCAGAAGGAGAGGAAGAAGCAAACTTTGTCAAAAACCTTTAACAGGGTTTCGGAAGATTTAGAGGTAAACTACCTTTCAAATGTTTTTCTTGTGGAAGAGTCAGTCATTATGCTGCCAAATGTCCTCATAAAGATAAGCTTGATAAAGTTAAAGAATCATCAAAATGGAATAGAAAACAAAGTGTAAGTAAGAAAAGCTACTATACGCATCAAGATAACAATGGTCTATCTAATAGTGATGAAAATGAAAATAGTAATGACTATAGACTTGTAATGGCTTTTGAAAATGATAATTTCTTGGATGCTTTAGATGAAGATTATCTTTATGAAGAAATATCTAAACTCAAAATTTGTTTAGAAGAAAAGAATATGATTATAGATACTTTGACATTCCAACTTGCTAAAAGAGAAAAACACAATGAAAAACTAAAATGTGAAATTGTTGGTCTACGAAAGGATATTGAGAAAACAAAAGCTCTCAATATTAGATTTGCTAAAGGATCAGAAACATTAAATGAAATTATCAAAGTGCAGCATTCCCCTCTTATAGAGACAGGTCTTGGATATACTGAATAAGCATCTCAATCATAGAAGTCGTCAACCTCCACTAAAAGCTATCTTGATGCAGTAAAGAGTAGTGAACAATTTGACAATCATCAAAAAAGGCATAAAGAAGATCACCAGTAAATCAGGCTCAATTTACTTCAAGGATGAACAGAAGCTACAAACCTCAAGTAAATCACACTCCATTTGCTTCAAGAATGAATATCAATAGAAACTACAATCACCAGGTCAGTAGATTCGATATCGCAGGAACTTCTTTAATGGCCAATGTTTTTCATGTCATAACTTTGGACACAGAGCTGCTCAATGTGTTGCTTACAAGACCATCATGACTAGAAAAGCACAAAATCAAAGGAATGTGACAAGGATCATGAAACAGACTTACAATAACTTTTCTCTTCTTGAAAATGAAATAAAATGCTCTATCTGTAACAATTTTGGTCATGAAGAATCTGAATGCAAGAGTAAATTTTGGCAAACATCTCAGAAGGAGCAAACTTCATTAAGTCCCAAAATATGGAAAAAGAAAGAGCTGCAACCAGAAAGATGTGGTATAGCCTTGTATGCAGAAGGACAAGAAAATCAGTGGTATATCGACAGTGGATGCTCAAAACACATGACAGGTGACAAAGAAAAACTTCAGTCATATAATGCCTTAGAAAAGGAAAATAAGGTCTCATTTGGAAATGACACTCCCACTGTCATAAAAGGTAAAGGCTTTGTTCTCTTAAAAGAAAAGGTTAAAGTTGGAAATGTTATGTATGTTGATGGTCTAAATCTTAACCTGTTGAGTGTCAGTCAAATGTGTGATCAAGGAAATGAAGTAGTATTTTGATCAAATGGATGTGTTGTTCGTGAGCTTGATACAGGTGAAACCATGATCAAAGGTATAAGAACTCCAAATAACTTATACATACTCAAGGGAGTACAATAACAGTGCTATCTAAGCAAAAATGATGAACACTGGCTATGGTACAGAAGATTGGGGCATCTAAGCTTCTCTCAAATAAGGAAAGCATGAAAATTCCAAGCTGTTTGTGATCTTCCTGATATCAGCATTCCAGAAAATACAATATGCAAATCATGCCAATTTCGTAAGCAAACTAGGTCGCGTTTCCCTGAAAAGGAAGGATCAGCTAGTAAGCCTCTTGAACTTGTTCACACTGATTTATGTGGTCCATCAAGGAAAAATTCACCTTGTGGAGAAGAATATTTTATATTGGTCATTGATGATTTTTCCAAAATGTGTTGGATAGGACTTCTAAAGCATAAAGATGAAGCATTTGAAAAATTCAAAACCTTCAAAGCTTTGGTTGAGAATGAATCGGATCGTAAAATCAAATGCCTCAGATCTGATCGAGGAGGGGAATTTACCTTGGATGAATTCTTTGACTTTTGTGAAGAACATGGAATAAAAAGTGAATTCTCCACTGCAAGGACTCCTCAGCAAAATGGAGTGCTATAAAGGATGAACATAACTGTTCAACAAATGGCTTGTGCTATGCTAGATAAGTCTGGAACTCCTGCAACCTTCTCGGGTGAATCTGCATTCACTGATGTCACTATTCTCAACAAAACAAATGTTCGGGTAAAAAACACTCAAACTACTCATGAACTTTGGTATGGTAAGACTCCTATTGTAAAATACTTCAAATTTTTTGGAAGCAAATGTTACATCAAAAGGATTGATGAAAAACTTGGTAAGTTTGAACCCAGAGTAGATGAAGGTATTCTCCTTGGTTACTATCCCTGAAGTAAAGGATATAAATGTTATAATAAAATACTTGGGAAAATTATTGAAAGTATTGATGTTGTGGTTGATGAAACATGCAAAAATCCAAGGCAAATAAAAACCGAAGAACATGAAGAAGATGAGGATTATCCTTCCACATCAAATCAGACTAATTCTGAAGAAGAAAACAATGAAGCACCATAAGATGAGATAATTGTAGAAGAAAAGACTTCGTCCAGGTATGTTCAGAAAGATCATCTAGAGACTCAAATTTTGGGACAGAAAGAGGCAGGTGTGTATACAAGAAGAACTATTTCAGAAGCTTCAAGCTATCTAGCATTACTATCCTCCATCGAACCTCAAAATGTAAGTGAAGCCTGTAAAGATGAATGCTGGGTCAAAGCCATGAATGAAGAACTTGAGCAAATTGAAAAGAATAATACCTGGGAATTAGTTCCTAGGCCTCATGATAAGAATATCATAGGAACTAAATGGATATTCAAAAACAAGTTGAATGAAAATGGAGAAATTATTAGAAACAAGGCCATACTTGTTTGTAAAGGATATGCTCAACAAGAAGGTATAGATTTTGAAGAAACTTTTGCACCTGTTACTAGACTTGAAGCTATAAGAATGTTCCTTGCTCTTTCTAGCTTTCAGAAATTCAAAGTATACCAAATGGATGTAAAATCTGCGTTTCTTAATGGAGATTTAGAAGAAGAAGTCTATATTGAGCAACCAGACGAGTCATTCTTGGAAATGATGCAAAACTTGTATGCAGACTCAGAAAAGATCTCTATGGTCTAAAACAAGCTCCAAGGGCCTGGTATTACCATCTTGACAAATATCTCCATCAACAAGGTTTTTTAAAAGGGCCATCTGATAGCAATCTATATACAGAGATTGACAATAATAAATTGCTAATAATTGTTGTGTATGTTGATGATATCATTTTTGGTAGCAATGAATAAGCCATGAGTCGGAATTTTGCTTCGATAATGCAGCAAGAATTTGAAATGTCCGTACTTGGTGAGCTTGCATATTTTCTTGGTCTACAAGTTAAACAACATAAAGATGGTATTTTTCTGTCACAAACCAAATATCTCAAACAGATCTTGAAAAAGTATGGCATGGAAGATTCTAAACTAGTATGTACCCAAATGGTAACAGGAGGCAGTCTCAACTAAGAGTCAAAACAGTGAAGATGAGATTTGGAAAATAAAGTCCTAAAGGATAATTTTTAAAGAATCACATTTGAATGTTTCGTATTGATAGTTCTGTAAAATTTCAGACATACGTCAAAACGTTTTCTGGGAAGAGTATATTCACAAACATACGGGATACATTAGGGTTTATATTTGGTGCGAAAAGGCGTGTGGATCTCTTACTAAAGTATGAGCTGCAGTTTTAGGCAATTCATTCGTGAAGTGTATACTAAAACCACTTTAGGTAAAGCTGCTACGATTTTGCAGCACCCAGGACTGAGTTTTTTTTTCTGGGCAGCACCCTGAACTATATGTACGCATTGAGTGCGGGGACAAATAATTGCGCCCATTAGGTTCTAACTTGCCAGGACCAGTAGTAGTGCAAAGTGCATCAAGGACATTGATGAGGGTTGTCAATATAGATTAAATCATGTGTTCGACTCTGATATATATATATATATATATTCCTCTCTTTTCGAGGACTTTTTTTAATTAAATTTTGAAGTATATATTGAAATCACTTCATGAAAAGCTGCCAAGATTTTGCAGCACCCTGAAATGTGTTTTTTTCCTTGGGCATATCAGGCTATCAAGCTATAAACATGCGGGGTAGTATATATCTACAACTGAATAATGTGAGTCTTTAGATTCAACAATGGCCTTAATGTACGTGTTTAGATTAACAATGGGCATACACTGCCCATCATATTTATGGCTCAATAGACTTGATTATATTAGTTGTCCTTTTTCTCAGTAGCACCCTTAAGTGTATGTATACATTGACTGAAGGAACAAATATAGGAGTACTCTTGGGAGGCCGGGAATTGCACGGATTCCGTTCCCACCCAGAAAAACTTCCGGGTCCAGCCAGCATTCCTCCAACACCGACGCGGCGGCCTGTGATGTGATTTTGTCACTGTCAGAATCGGAATCGACTCGGATCCTCCCCGATGTCACTCTCTGCTTCCTTCTCGTTAATGCGCAGTGGGTGGCGGGTGGAGGAACTCCATTCAATTCAACACAAAAATGAACAAAACCGCGCATTTGCTCTTCACACATTGTTCGCCTGTAGAACCAGCAAAACCTGCTCCCCTGCTTCCCCTGCAAAACAAGAGAACACACCTTGGCGCTCAACAGATCACTCCTGTGCTTCCTTGTCTTGCCACTCAATTGCTCTAGCCACAGTGCCAGTAAGTTCGATTAAGCTCTTCCATCCGTTCATTTAACTTAAAAAGCACAGACAGAGTTGAGGTTGAGGTGCATAATTGCATATCTGCCATAACACATATGCTACTTTTTAATATGGTTGTCATATCCAGCCCTTGCTCTTTAACGAATTCAACAAGCAATTTATTTATTTTATTGAAGAAATTTATTTGCTGTAACTGATCAGTTCTAAAACACTCACATTGAAGATTTGGTTTTTCATAACAGCAAAGACTTTCATGAGTTTACATCACCTTTCATCATCGGGCCTGGACATTGTCTAACGGATTACAAATAGATCAAATCAAATAAATGCATGCACAGACAGAAGATACAGAGAGCAACATATACATATGTAAGATACAGAACAAAGAAAGCTTAAGAAATTAGTTTAAATTGTTATGAATGTTATTAGTATATGGCTGCTTTCTTGTGTCTGAGCAAACCAAACTCATGAATTGCTAGGGAACATAGAATATGCTATTCTATCTGGAGTTCTTTTCCGCATACTGTGAATTGAATTCTTGGTACATCGGTGGAAGTAAAGTAGAAATATTAATAGATACCAAATATCATTTTTGCGATTCAACTGCGATAAGTAAGTCATTCACGTATGACCATTTCCATGAGAGGTAGTCGTAAGTGACTAATTTCTCATGATTTGAATAGTTCAATTAGCACTCATTGCATCGGGTGATGCTCACAGGGGTGAAGAAGTGTTTCTCATGATTTGAATAGTTCACTTAGCACTCATTGCATCGGGTGAAGAAGTGGGATTGAAACTGGTGATATAAATCACATAGCGTCAATCATCACTTCCGGGGATTTCTCATGATTTGAATAGTTCACTTAGCACTCATTGCATCGGGTGATGCTCACACGGGTGAAGAAGTGTTTCTCATGATTTGAATAGTTCACTTAGCACTCATTGCATCGGGTGATGCTCACAGGGAAGAAGTGGGATTGAAACTAGTGATATAAATCACATAGCGTCAATCATCACTTCCGGGGCTTGCACCCGGTAACCATCACTTTCGGGGCTTGCACCCGGTAACCAGGACTTCCCGAGAGGTCACCCATCTCAGATCTCCTCTGACTCAAGCGCACTTAACTGTGGAGTTTTCCCCACAATCAAGCCCACTTAGCTTGCTACCCCATTTGCAAAACCTTAGCAAGTATTGTGCCTCATGAACCATTCAAGTAGAGATCCCTTCACTCTTTTTGAATTTAGGTATAGGGGGTTTACGCAGTGCATTATATATATCATTTTTGGGATTCCACTGCGTTAAGTAAGTCATTAACGTATGACCATTTCCATAAGAGGTAGTCGTAAGTGACTAATTTCTCATGATTTGAATAGTTCACTTAGCACTGATTGCATCGGGTGATGCTCACAGGGGTGAAGAAGTGGGATTGAAACTGGTGATATAAATCACATAGCGTCAATCATCACTTCCGGGGCTTGCACCCGGTAACCAGGACTTCCCGGGAGGTCACCCATCCCAGATCCCATACCATTAAACTAATCCCTCTATAGAATTGCGTATATACCATTAAACTAATCCCTCTATAGAATTGCGTATATACCATAACATAAGCTACTTTTTAATATGCAGGTTATCATATCGAGCCCTTGCTCTTTAACGACTTGAACAAGCAATTTATTTGTTGTATTGAAGAAAAATCCCAATGCCATTTTATGTGGTCTGGCATCAATCAAAGAACCCATCTGAAAATGGCACAAATAGTAACAAAAATTAGAATATTCAAGATGCAGAATAAGCACATCATATATATAATTGGAATATACTGGGAAATTAGGAATAAATCAATTGGAAATATGCCCAAAATCTGTATACTTTCAATTTACAGTCTCTTTGAATTAAAGAGCTGCTTTTGTCAAACCAGGATCACTGTCCAATTGCACACAGATACACAGTTGTGACAACTTCAAATTTGGTCGAGCCATCACAATTGTACATCACAACACATCATTTGTAGTTGGTTTTATGGTGCATCTACAAGATGCATCAGTTCACAACAATTCTAGAAGAAAACCAATTATTTACACACAACACAAAGGTTCATTACGATTTGGTTATGTCAATAATGTTACAATAAAGCTAGCAATAGACAAAATCACAGTGAGATATAAGATAAAGAAAAACCAGAAGAAAATGCTCATACTTAAGATATAAGAGAAAGAAAAACTAGAAGAAAGTGCTCATACTTAAATTTAGTTTAGCTTATAGACAACAATTTCCATAATAATAGTGTGAAATAGCCCAGGGTGTCATGGATGATATGCAATCAACATTATGTGGGTGCTTGGCCTCATAATGTAGATACAGAAGGAGATACTCATAAGCGTACATATTCTTCACAAGAAAAAAGGGAGGCTAATACCCAATCATTCTTTTGCCAGCTCTATGCATTGCAGTTGTAGAGAACACATATATAGTTCCAAATTATTCACATACCAAACTCAACTAGATCAAACTCATTTGCACGAGTTGCTACATACAATATTTAGATTGGAAACATGCTAACCATCCTAGCTTGGTTAAGATTAGCTACACAATAATGAAGAGAAAGTATGTTTACATGTTCATGATAATTCACGATAAGATAGGAATAATAGTCCATGGAGAGAAAATAGGAGGAACCATGTGACGTTTTTGATTGAAAGATTTCAATCTTTCACCTCACATCAACTACAGGGCCGATTCTTTTTCGGAACGATTTCTGTATGCCCATAATGAGTTGAAGACTATGGGGACCATGAAGAGATAGAGAGGCTATATGGTGCAGGTGACAAATCTGCTGTTGGCATATGAGAACCATGAGCTGAAATGCAGGTTGGACAACTTCTGAATATTTAAAAACGATTTAATTAGTGACACTAAATTATACTCAGCCACAAAAACTACATTCCTTTCAAAGGAATTCCAGCAACAATGAGGTGACTTATTAGGGTATGTTTCTTGCACATATATAAAAAAATCTATATATTTTATATGTGGGATTCTACGATGGCCACGTGCTTAGCATCATCACCAACTGAATGGCACCTAAGGCTACCCATCTATGTTTGGCTATTCCCCTGATTTTTTCTCTTCCTTCAAATATCTCTATTTAGTGTATTACCTCAAATGCATATGCACATGTGTTATGTGACTCATTTGTGCAAATTTCTATTTAATAACTGATTCATGAAACATATTATGAATATATCTCCAACTTTATGCAATTTTGGCACAATTCTTTGAATGGGAAGAAAGAAAAACTGAACATCAAACCCCCACAAGCAGAATTATAGAGAGGGGGGGGAAATGAATACTAACCAGCGAGAAGTGTGCCCCTGCTATTGAATGTAATGCACCTTGCTACCCCTTGTTCTAGGAACTCTTCTATGACTTCGGGAAGTCTCCCTGATATGGGTTTGCTCAATACCAGAAAAACAAACATTGAAGCAATTTAGGATTTAGCTGATTAAAAGGAGGTCTGGTTGCAATGCAAGATCTAGACCTATTGAACTTTCTTCAAACTCCTAGAATTAGTCTTAACTATGGGACTATTTTTGATAAGTCATTAAATAAAATGAAGGGGCATTCAAAACTGATGTGTACCTCACTTTTCAAAGAGCAAACAGGGTCTCCACCCTGATGCAATGTCATATTTCCAATAAAGTGACTTTTGATTTCAAAGGTGCAGTCATCCTATAGTACACCTTTCCAATGGATCTAGCCAAACAATATGCTCTAGAACCTAGTAAGTAGCTAGTACCATTTATTTTTTGCCACCCCACACTCTTAAAAAAGATTAAAAAATTGTTTCTTCTCTTATTGAGGATGAGAAGGCTTTGTGAGTCTAGTTTTTTCCAATCTCTTCCACTGAATGACCTTGTAGACTAGGAAAAACTTCTTAAATTGTAAGGACCTCTAACTGTCCACAACGTTTTTTCAGCTTGAGTACTGAAATACATTCCATATAACTAATGCCTCACATGTTATTAAAGAATGGCACAAATAGGGCTCTAATGTTAGGATATTCCGACACATAGGAAATAGTTAAGTACAACTTGGTCTAGTATAGAGTTAGGTAAAGTGTGTTTCTTTACCGTTGTACATTTTGTAACTTAAAATCCGACGGTCACGATATGTAGTGATCCGACGGTTCATTCTCTCCTCGGTATTACCAACACTTGATCCATGGCTTGACACCCGATTGGTCCATGATTTCTATTTAAAGCGCATGGAGGGTCATTTGTAGGGTAATCCGTGCATGAGAGAAACATATGTAAATTTTCATTCTTTTATTAATAAATTCCCTGAAGTGGCCGCGTTGGCTTAGGCCGTGGACTGTTTCCCTCTTTGAGGGTTTTAACCACGTCAAAAATACTGGTGTATTGATCTATGATCTGGTTGTGAGCGGTGTCCTTTGGTGTTCTGTCTGAGGAACTTACCATGTAAATTCCTACATGGTATCAGAGCTATTTGAGGGCCGCGTCCGTTGGTGATCCAAATCTGAAGCCGGTAGAACTGCATCCGACTGCTGTTTCCTAGATCTGCTGTTTCTGACTGCTTTTGGGCCGAGAGGACTGCTCTGTTGTGTTGGGAGCATCTGTTCCAGTGAGGAACCCCTTTCGTTTCACACGAAAATGTTTCCAGAAGCCTTAGCTGCGTCATTTTTAAGATTTGGAGGTATATAGTGTTTATTTGCAGTTTACTATTATTTTCTCTCTGTTTATTTCGGTTTCGGTTTATTTAGCTTTTTTTATTACCGGATCTATACTTTTCATTTCTGCGTATGCTCTTTGCCCTGCGACTCTGTGCGATCTGAGCAAATCAGAAACATAAAGGAAGGATTTTTCTCATGCGTATGCTCTTTTCCCTGCGCCTTAGGGTGATCTCGGAAAATCAGAGACATTGAGGAAAATATTTAGTTTCCGGCCAAAGCTAACTTTGAGCCGTAAGGTTCATTTTTGAAAATATTTAGTTTTTCGACTAAAGCTAACTTCGAGCCGTAAGGTTCGTTTTCTTTGCATGTCCGTGTTGAGTTTTGTGTTTTTTGTTTTGTAGGGAAAAAGAACTTTCTCAAAGCAAGCACGCAACCCAAAGCACTCCCCCCGCCCCCCCCCCCCCCCCCCCCCCCCCCCCCTCTCTCTCTCTCAAATTTTTTGTATAGCTCAATTGGTTCAAACCTATTTTAAGAGAGTAGAGGTCTTGGGTTCAAGTCTCCATTTTGTGGGGGCGGACTTTTTTCATTTCCGCACATTCCCGCACTTCGTCGGCAACTTCATCAACCTTTTTCAAAAAGCCATAACGTCTTCATCCGGAAGCCGTTTTCAGAGCAGTTTTTTTTAAACCAGCCTAACTTTTCAAGATCTATCCATTGGAAAACTTAGTTTCAGCATCTTAAGCTTCAGTTTCCATTGAAATGGAAAGTCAATACCAAGTTACCCTTGACAGCACCAACTACTTCCAATGGTTGGCCTACATTGAGGATTTACTTAGAAGTAAAGGCCTCTACAGAATAGCCTCAGGCCAAGAAAAGAAACCGAAGGATAAAGATAAGGCTGCTAAATGGGAAAATAGGCAAGATCAAGCACGTGGATTGATAGGGATGTCTATTTCACCAGATGTTAGATTCCATATTGCAGAACTTGATACTCCTGATGAAGCAATGAAACAAATCAATAAAGTTTTTGGGATTAAAAATGAACTTAGAACCCATCAACTTGAAAATGAGTTTCTTACATTGGACCCTAATAATTTTTCTTTCATTGACGATTTCTTGTCCAAGTTCAAGACCCTTAGATATCTCTTGGAAGGTGTTAAAGTTAAGAAAGAAGATAGTAACCTTATTTATTCCATTCTTACTAAGTTGGGACCAGCCTACTCTGTGTTTGTTTCCACCTTCCATTCTAGAAGAGAAGCCTTCATTTCTCAAGGAACAGACCACAAGCCTCCTTCCTTTGACTCTTTTTGTGATTCTTTAATAAGAGAACAAGAAAAACTCTTACACCTTGGTCTTCTTAATCTTGGAAACTCTTCCAAGAAAGTGTTAGCCGCCCAGCAGCAACCAAATTCAAAGAATCCTAAGAAGTCATATCCTAAAAAGAATGGTCCTAAACCAAACAAGGGTTCTAAGCAATTTCAGCCCCAAAATGAAAAATCATTTCAACAAAATGATAACACAAATAAAAACAAAGGGAAGAAGACTGATAGACATTGCAATTTTTGTAATCGAAATGGCCACTTAGAATCAAAATGCTTTAAGAAGATGGAAGCCTTGGAAGCAGCAATGAAGAAGCATAACATCCATTTGGGGCAATCTTCAACTTCAACTTCATCTTCAGGAATGGCACTTTCTGCATGTGGTTGTCAAGCATCTTGGTCTGGCTATGCATTAAATGTATCTTCTTCTTCTCATTCTCATGAGTGGCTCATTGATTCTGGAGCTTCTTATCACATGGCCAAAAACAAAGCCATGTTTTCTTCTTTAAATGATTGTAACACCAAAAATATATATGTTGGTGATGATAGATCTCTTAGTGTTGTAGGGACTGGAACTATTCATCTAGACAATGGTCAGTTTAATGATGTATTATGTGTTCCAACCTTATCCTACAACCTTCTATCTGTATATCAGATAACTCATTCAGGTGAAGGTAAAATCGTTGAATTTTCACCTCATGATGTTGTAATCAAGGACCTAAGAGATCCTAAAAAGATTTTAGCCACTGGAATTGCTGATGATTCTACAAGGTTGTATAAGTTTCACAACTTTGGGTCATCAAATCTTCCCTCAGTATTTGTTGCTCATAACGATGAAGTGAGCAAACTTTGGCATGAGCGATTTGGTCACTTAAATTATCGCTCCCTTCAGCATCTATGTAAATAAAATATGGTGACATGTCTTCCTATGGTATCTTGCAGAGATGGTGTTTGTTCCGGATGTGTACACGGAAAACATCATCGGGACAGTTTTGAAAAACATGCCTCTTGGCACGCCTCAGCCCCTTTACAGCTTGTGCATAGTGATTTATGTGGTCCACTTCCTGTTGTTTCATTCTCTGGCTGCAAGTATTTCTTAACTTTCATTGATGATTTCTCCAGACGCACTTGGGTATACTTCTTAAAACTCAAGAGTGAAGTATTTAACACATTCCTGGCCTTCAAAGCCTTTGTTGAAAAACAATTTGGACATCAAATTCTTAAGCTGAGATTTGATAATGGCGGAGAATATGTTAAAAACACATTCATCAACTTTTGCACTGAGAATGGAATACAAATGCAACATATTGTTCCATATACTCCACAACAAAATGGTGTAGCTGAAAGGAAGAATCGCACCTTAAAGGAAATGGCTAATTGTATGCTACAATCTAAAGGACTTCGTCTTAGTTTTTGGGCAGAAGCAATTAACTGTGAAAATTACATAATAAATCACACTCCTACTAAGGTTTTAAAGAATATCACTCCAGAAGAAGCATGGAGCTCAATCAAACCAGATGTAAGTCACTTTCGTGTTTTTGGAAGTGAAGCGTGGGCTCATATTCCAGATGAAAAGCATAAAGCTTTAGAACCGAAGAGTGAAAAATGTACTTTTGTTGGATATTCTGAAGATGTTAAAGGCTATAGACTTATTCCATTTAAGTCCAAAAATGTTATCATTAGAAGAGATGTAAAATTTGATGAAAATATATCGGCCTGCGAGCCTAGTCCGGCGGTTGTGCCACCTCTCCCTATCTCTTCTACTTTTGAAAACATTTCTTCTTCAGATGATGAAAGTGAGGATGACAATCCTCCCCCACCATCTCAGGATCCTCCTCAGCTTCCAAAATGGGTTCGTGCTACTCGAGATGCAGCAGGTGATCTTGCAGGTGATCCTACAGATCAGCGACGTACACGTTCTCAGTTCGAGAGAGCCTCTTCTTTACTGGCTCAAGCTCCAGTAAATTATGATCCTGACACCTTTGCAAAAGCTTCAGGCCATCCAGATTGGGAAGCAGCTATGAATGAAGAATATCATTCATTGTTGGCAAATGATACATGGGATCTTGTTCCTTTACCAAAGGGACGAAAACTTGTTAGATGCAAATGGGTTTATAGAACCAAGTATGGACCAGATGGGAACGTTGATAAACATAAAGCTTGTCTTGTTGCTAAGGGTTTTTCACAGGTTGAAGGCATTGGCTACACTGAAACCTTCTCCCCTATTGCCAAAATGAACTCTATCTGCCTTGTTCTTTCCCTTGCTGCCTCTTTCAAATGGGAAGTCCATCAGATGGATGTTAAATCTGCCTTCTTGCATGGGGACTTGCATGAAGAAATCTATATGGAACAACCCATTGGCTTCATACAAACAGACTCCAGCCTTGTATGTCGACTTAAGAAATCCCTTTATGGTCTCAAGCAAGCTCCTTGGGCTTGGTATGCCAAAATGGATAGCTTTCTTTTAGAATCTGGCTTTTCTAGGTGTCATTCTGACAATACTGTCTACACCAAGAAAGTGGGCAACTCTCTTATCATCCTTGTTCTTTATGTTGATGATCTTATCCTTACTGGTAGTGATCCCAACCTTATAAACCATGTGAAGTCTAGCCTTAAAAGGAAATTTGAAATGACAGACTTAGGACACTTACACTATTTTCTCGGTCTTCAAGTCTTGCAATCCAAGGAGGGTATTTCCCTTTCCCAGTCAAAGTATGCTTGTGATATTCTACGTCATTTTCACATGGAAGACTGTAAGCCAGCCCCTTCTCCCTTTCAGTCTGGAGTCAAACTTTCAGTCACTTGTACTTCTCCTGAAGTTGATGCTACCTTATACCATCAACTTGTAGGAAAACTCTTGTATCTAACTCATACTCGTCCTGACCTTTCCTTTGTTGTTGGTCTTGTTGCTCGGTTTATGAAAAACCCACGTGAAAGTCATTGGAAGGCAGCTAAAAGTATACTTCGTTATGTTCGAGGTACAGTTTAGTTTGGGATTCATTACAGTGCCGAAGCAACTCCTCTATTGGTTGGTTTCACTGATTCTGATTGGGCTGGTGACCCTGATGATCGGAAGTCTACTTCCGGTTATGTGTTCACTCTTGGTTCAGGACCTATTACATGGGCTTGTAAGAAACAAGTTGCCATTTCTCTTTCATCAGCAGAAGCAGAGCATCGTGGTGCCGTAGAAGCTAGTAAGGAAGCCTTGTGGCTTCGTCAGATCCTGTCAGAGTTTGGCTTTCAGCAGCAGCATCCGACTACACTTTGGTGTGATAATCAAAGTGCCATTCAGCTATGCAAAGATCCAGTGCAACATCAGCGCAGCAAACACATTGAACTGCACATGCACTTCATCAGAAAGCTCATCCATGACCATGTTCTTGAAGTGCATTATTGTTCTACAGATGATCAAGTTGCAGACATCTTTACAAAGGCTCTCACAGAGGAGAAGTTCACTAAACTTCGATTTATGGTTGGAGTTCAGGAAGTTGTCACTAAGGGGGGATAGGCTCTAGTGCCTCCTTCCTTCTCCTATTGTGTCATATTTGTAAATCCTTAAATCCTATCCCAAGTTGTTCTTAAGGGGGGATGTTAGGATATTCCGACACATAGGAAATAGTTAAGTACAACTTGGTCTAGTATAGAGTTAGGTAAAGTGTGTTTCTTTACCATTGTACATATTGTAACTTACAATCCGATGGTCACGACATGTAGTGATCCGACGGTTCATTCTCTCCTCGGTATTACCGACACTTGATCCGTGGCTTGACACCCAATTGGTCCATGATTTCTATTTAAAGCGCATGGAGGGTCATTTGTAGGGTAATCCGTGCATGAGACAAACATATGTAAATTTTCATTCTTTTATTAATAAATTGCCTGAAGTGGCCGCGTTGGCTCAGGCCATGGACTGTTTCCCTCTTTGAGGGTTTTAACCATGTCAAAAATACTGGTGTATTGATCTGCGATCTGGTTGTGAGCGGTGTCCTTTGGTGTTCTGTCTGAGGAACTTACCCTGTAAATTCCTACATCTAAGTAGAGGGAGAGGAGAAGATCCTTAGATATTGCTACTTTATCTGAATTTAGCAAGTTGTTTTTCATTTTTTTGTATGATGTATGTAAGGTTAAGAAGCAAGAGTAACTATGCTTTAAAGTTTACCCAACCTCCCTAGCTTATCATGCTTCTTTCGCTACTTTGTTGCAACCAACTTTTCTAGGTTCTTTTGCAACTTGATCATATTTTTTCCAGGTTAGTTGAATCATCTTAAGTCTTTAACAATATTGTCCAAGGCACCTAAAAATAATCATATCTTGCTCTCTAGGTATAATCTTAACATTTTTTTTACATTTGTTTTTTCCAAAGTATTCTAACTAGTCTTCTTGGGGACAATGAGATGTCAGTTTTGGCTCTAAACTTTTACCTATTCAAGTATTTGCTGACTAATTCTAGAAAGACCATTTAAAACCTCCATACCCAGAAGCTTTGAGTCAGATGGACCCAACATTATAAATATATAATCTCTTCAAAGAGACTCCAAAAATACCTCACGTGATCAAAACTTATAAATCCTTATTCTAATAAAAATTTAAAACAAACACTTAGGTTGAAAATGTCACATCTAATTTTGTTCTCAAAATTCCATGTGCACCTAGAGAGTTCCATCCAATACACACATTAATGGGTTCTATATTTTTACAAGTTCCTAAAGGTAATGTGTCTCTTCCATGTATCTTAGGTTCTAAACATCTTTTTTCGTCAATTTTCAAAGAAGTTAAAAAAATCCTTTGGAAAAATTTACCATACTATCTACCTATAGTGCACAACATCTAACAATTGTGTACATTGCTAGTGTAAAGCTTCAAGATTTATCTTACAGGTATTGTTGATAGTTCTAAATCGCACAAATCTCATGTCCTATGCAACAAAAATCAATCTGTTTCTCAAGGTTCTACAAATTCTTCAAATATTCACGGGTCTACAAATATTCTTCATTTCTCAAGAACACATCTTGTTGGATGTCATACTATCTTAAAACATCTTATCTTTGCATGAAAATATGCTCTAGACATCTGCCTTTTCATTTCGGATGGATTTTTTTCTTTCCTGCTATAGTCAACTACAACAATCTCGAAAACTTGGGTCATGTTAGTGTCTGCAAAACCCTTGTTCTTCAGGGCATAAATCTGCTAATAAGTAATAAACTGCTAGAAAATCTCTACTCACACTGGCAACTGGATAATTTCTTTGACATTCATATACCTAATTACCATCACAACCTCATATGCTAGTCTTCATGGGCTATAAAAAATTGATGTGCTAAGATTTCAAATCTTATGTTAAGCTGAGAAAGTGGTGATTGTATGTTGGATACCCTCAAGCTCCCATTGCTATACTTGTTGCAGCATCATTAATATAACATTTATTGCTCTCTCCACATTTACGTGTTTACCTATTATTTTGTATACAATGTTCACACCCATATGAAATCCCATAGTTGGCAAGTGAGCTTGTGTCTTTTAGCTCCGAAGTGTTTGACCACAAAAGTCGTGTTACCATCGGAATGCTAACACTCCCAAAATATTTTTCATAGTGATCAGTGTCACGACACTGTCAAAGAACATATTTTGTTACACATTTGACTTTCTACAATTGATATATCAAAGTTTAAATTTTTAAAGATACACCAAATTCAATCTTTATGTGAACAAAAACAATACATAGGCATTAGAAACAAACAATTGTAACAACTCACATCCAACAAAGAAACCAATAAGAAAAGTTACAAGTTACCTTTCTTTTCATCTCTTTGAGCATGTCTTCCAATCCTACTCGCTTTGATCCAAGCATTTCCTAGTACCTTTGAAATACAATAAGGTCTCCAGGGAGTTAGATCAAAAGCTTTCACTGTCAATAAAAATTGTAATGAAGAATGAAACATAAATCCAAAGAACTTTCATGTTTTGGAAATTAATGTTCAATGTGTATAGAATTAATATGTATCAAACATATTAGTTCCATTATAGACCGAGCCATTGGCTCAACCAACACAGTTGTTTCTTTTGAGCTTCCAATCATCTCAGATGAGCAGAAATGAGGTATGCTATGATATTCTATCTATTTTTATGAATATGACATATGCATGAAGCCTATTCTTTAGACTTGCACAAACATTATAATTATAGGGATAAATAACTTGTTATGTAGGACAATTCCTATCATGTAGAATACAGATCTGAAGACATTCATATTTTTCTAATATTGAACTAAGAGTGATTGATATTTTAGACCTCAAAAAGAGCATAAAAGAGGTTTTATATTTATATATATGATGGATAACTTGCTAAGCTTGAAATTTCAGTTCTGGTTTCCTTGCATATTGTTTCACCAAATCAATTCAAAATGGGTAAGCGAAGAAAATGTTAGCATATCATGGATCTTGAGGTGCAAGACCTCAAAGATAAAATGAGGTTCTCTAGTAAAGACTTGGTTTGGACAAAAATAAATTGAAAAAGCAATAGAATTAATTGAGTTGTCTTAATCTTGTTAAAATGAGTTTTTGACTTTATCAAAGGAGAGGAAGAAAATCATACTGCTCCATGTAAATTCATACATAAAACAAACGAAGAGTTACCGCTACATTGCAAAATCAAATGCGAGTATTTAAAAAATGAACTTTTAGATCCTTTTAAACCACATTTATCTTTCTTTGTATGTACTAACATTTGAAACTTTTGGTGTAGTTATCATTGTTCATTTGGCCCAAAAGAAAAAAGAAGAGATCCTCCAGCTAAATGAAGGACCTCATTTGTGCAAAAGATGAGTTGTCAATGCCATTTTATTGTAAAAGTTATGAATGAAATTCCTTATAGATAAATAGTAACTTTCAATATGTAAGAACATGAATATGGGGAAGGTTGGGCTTGTCATGGCCAACAGGTGAGACCAGGACCTTGCATAGGCCAAATTTTTCAAGGGAAGTTGTTGCATATGTAGAGGGTTGTTTCCTTTTGGGAGTTTCTCTTGATATAGTGTATATAAACCAAATTAAGAGACATTTTGACATAGATGTGGCAGCTCGAGATAGAGATTTCCTCTTATGTAGGAAATATATTGTAAATATATATAATAGGTTGGCCAAGGGAAATTATCAACTTCACAAAAAGGATGAAATGAATGTAAACCTTTGGTATCAAAAGCATCAAGAATATGTTTTGTTTTACCAAAATCCCAATGGTGTGGAGGTCCCTTTTATAGTAGGGATTCAAGCAAAGTGGATTCTAGAAACAATGATCAAGATATCACACAATAGCTTAATAGGCATGGATTCAACATTTAATATAAATAAATATGGGGCAAGTCAGATGACAATGATTGATTGAATATACTTATTTAAGTTGTAGATATTCAATATGATTAATAAATTGTATTTGACTTTATGTAACGTTGTATGATAGTATTAGTTGTATACACTCATGGCATTTGATGAAAAATAATGTGGGGTGCCATTTGCATGGGTTGTGACATCACAAACACATAAGATGATATTGCAATATGATTGGAGCATCTCATGCACAAGAGTTTCAAAACATGTCCTAATTGGAAAGTCAATGCTTTCATGGTTGATGATGCATTGGCTGAAATCAGTACCTTGAGGTAATTTTAACATTGTCATGATATAACCAAACTTGCATTTTTTCTAAAAATAGCACACTAAAATGTATTGAATATGGAAGGAGGATCACAAGTTATGATGTGATATTTTGTGTTTGGAATGTACATAGGGCTTGGTTAAAAAATGTCAATCCTTTGGCCACTAGTTCTATAAAAGCCAATGATATGTTCAGCGAGTTAGGTTTCATCATGAAACACATTATCAATTATGAAGTGGAAGATGCAGTCAATCAATTTTTTATCAAATTTGCAGATGAATAGAAGTTCTTAGACTATTTCCACAAGAATTGGATTGTCGGAGATAGGATTCGTAAGTAAACAAACTTTTCATATTATATGTATTTTTTTTCTTGTATAAAGGTGATATAGTGAGACTACCATGGCTCTATTTGCAATGAGGGATGTGGGTGAAAGCTTGTATCGAGTTTCCTCATGCAAAACAGGAGACCAGTAATGATGTTGAGTCATACCATTGTTACCTAAAAACAACATTTCTATTTGATAGAAGGAAAAAATATGCCCAGATGATGGATTAGTTATTTCATATTCTATTAACAATGGTTGAACCTTGCTACCGATTCAAAAGAAAATTGGATATAGATCGTTGTCCTCATGAGAGCATAACTCATGCTTACTGTGTGAGAAGTCAGACAGAGCGAGGTAAAAAATACCTTGTCACCAGGTATTACACAGATTTTATGGCATGTGAATTTCCATGGTCTATCCATGGAAACATTTGTAAGCATGTCGTAAATGTTAATTGGTTGTATTTCCACTCAGATAATTCAAATCCATTGCTTCATCAACATGTAGAGGATGACATATGCAATGACCTGACTAAGATCAATACCAAGCCTCAAAACTATGATGTATATGTCTATGCTACTCTTATGGCCACAAATATTATAGATGCGGATGCCGAGGCACTTCATTTGGCAAGGGAGGAGTTATTTATCCATGTACATCTCATTTTGGATAACCCTCCTACTACTTTGACAAAGACAAACCAATTGATTGGTATGCTTAAAAAAATGTTGGATGAAGCCAATAATTTGCACATTATGGATTTTGACGTCACACCTAGGTTGGGTTCTCTTGATTCATCTTTGTAGAGGAAGAAGAGTTTACTTAGCCCTACAAAGAAAAGAAGAAGTAGTAGAAAAAACAAAGGTTTGGAAATTGATTTAAATGTTGATCCATCAGAATACGAACCATTTGAGTTTTGATACCTCAATAAGCGAGGACGTCATCAATCATATAGTTCTCTCTCTATGGTTCCAGGTTAGTTTCATGTGTTGAATATAGTCATGGTTTTAGTTTTAAGTATTTATTCATCACCATTCTTTAACATGTGGTATGTTTATTTTTATAGCAATGCAAAAATCCACAAACATGGCGATAACCCAAAACCAAAGGGAGATGCAAGACCATATAACCTTACCTACCATGTTGGGTACATTTGCCACTCTATTTCATTGTGTGTGCACATATACCTTGATGCTCTAGCAAATTTCATTGCACTAACATATGCCACTTTTCTAGGTAACTATAGAACAAGTGGAGAAGAATCATCTTCTACCATAAACTACCATCCATGGGAGGGCTTCAACTCTAGTGGGAATCAATGAGATATGAACAAACAATAGGTAAGTACTTTCCAAAGAGCGTATTAAAAAAGGAACATTTTTTTAGGCATTGCAACTTCCATCTTACTAGACCAAACTTTGAATTTTGAAAAAATCATATAAAAAATAAATACAATATATAGATATATGATTCATATAATGTGATTCTTAGTATTTTTCTTGTCCTCATTTCTTGAGTGCAAACTTCTTACATATTTGTTACTATTTGCGACATCCTATTATGTGCAACATTATGCCTGGAACATTTTCAAACTATAGGATCGTGACATAGAATCATATGGTTCCTGTAGTCTTGAAAAGAAGTATTATGGGCACTCATGACGAAAGAAACTCAAAATAGAAGAGGAGAACTTGCACATGACCAGGTACTCTATTACACAACCAATATTATCATAAAAATGTGGAGAGATTGGATGGTTGTACCAACTTTTCTGTAACTAGGAATATATACTTGAACTTCATATTTTATATATATATATATATATATATATATATATATATATATATATATATAAACATTAGTTGTCAAAAATGGTCATGTAGCAGATTTTATTTTCAAATATCATTGTCTTCATTGTTTGGTAATTTACAACACTTATATGTGTTGCTCATTTGAGATAAGTTCAAACTGAAATTGTTGACAATAAATTTGATATTGAAGACAATACACATAATTGACTGCTTTAATTATTATTGTCATTAAGTGATTTTCAGTTGTGGTTTATGCATCATGAAGATTGCCTAAAGAGTGCTGAGATTTGTGGCATAAGTTTTGGTATCTTTTCTCATTAACTACCTAGTGGATTGGAGTTGTTTAGAAGTGAAATATTTTATTATATTTCATATCAACCCTAAAGCTCTAGATTCACAAAGACTAAATACATAGACTACACCACCTTAAATAATTAATGGAGACTGGAGATTGTTGTGCATATTCAAAGAATTTTCAAGAATATTTCAAAAAATTGTTGTTTTTCTTATAAAATTGCATATTTTTGCTTTAGCTAATAACATTGTCAAACCCCATGAGACTTCCAAGGAGTTACAATTCCATCCCCAATTCTCAACACAAATCCCACAATGGCAACATACCTCCTACATATATGATGCCACAAACTCACAATAACCTTATATAGAGTACAACTTACGTAATCCAATTGGGTGGCCATAATTCCATCATGTGTTCTTTACCTCATATGTTAGAAGTGTCAAGTCACTTCACACAAGAATTTCACCCATCAATATCAAGCTAGGACCTCTTCTTCAAGTCCTTGAATACTATTTACTATTTGAAACACACTTGAAATGATTATCATTACTTCACTTTGTTATTTTTCTTTGTCCAAAAAAATTAAGCAATCCATAATGGCATCACTGTCATATCAACTACAACAAACCTGACAGACTATGTAATAACTGTGAAATTAGAGACAAGTGTCTTATTTTATTATAGGATAAACAACAGACATTATAATATGTCTTCCCTACTATCTCAGACTACTATTTACTTTCCTTTCCCATCTTCCCTTATTATGTGTTGTTAGTGACACTACCAACTTTTATGTTGTACTCATTCAAGAAGGCGAATGCGACTTCTGAATATCACCACAAATCACAACACTAGTGGTTCATGCCTATGAATGTCAAGTTGGGTAATTAGTTTCATATTTTTTTATAGAATTCCTTTTGATTTGCTATGCCTAGAAACAAATTGCAAAAGATCAATCTATACTTTTTATACTAAAATTATGAGCTACATGGTCATGAATTTTGATATTATATTAGGATTATCATTGCTTCACTTTGTTCTTTTTCTTTGTCCAAAAAAATTAAGCGATCCATAGTGGCATCATTTTCATATCAGCCACAACCAACCTGATAGACTATGCAATGACTGTGCCACTAGAAATAAGTGTCTTATTTTATTATAGGATAAACAACAGACATTATAATTTGTCTTCCCTACTATCTCAGACTACTATTTACTTTCCTTCCCCATCTTCCCTTATTATGTGTTGTCAGTGGCACTACCAATTTTATGTTGTAGTCATTCAAGAAGTCCAATGCGACTTCTGAATATCACCATAGATCACAACACCATTGGTTCATGCCTATGAACATCAAGCTGGGTAATTAGTATCATATATTTTAAAAGAATTCCTTTTGATTGGCTATGCCTGGAAACAAATTAAAAAAAATCAATCTATACTTTTTATACTATATTTATCATCTACATGTTCATGAGTTTTGATATTATATTAGGATTATCATTGCTTCAGTTTGTTCTTTTTCTTTGTCTAAAAATATTAAGCAATCAATAGTGGCATCATTGTCATATCAGCCACAACCAACCTGACAGACTATGCAATAATTGTGCCAATATAAATAAGTGTCTTATTTTATTATAGGATAAATAACAGACATTATAATATGTTTTCCCTACTATATGAGACTAAAATTTACTTTCCTTTCCTCTCTTCCCTTATTATGTGTTGTTAGTGACACTACCAACTTTTATGTTGTACTCATTCAAGAAGGCCAATGCAACTTCTGAATATCATCATAGATCACAGCACCAATGGTTCATGCCTATGAATGTCAAGATGGGTAATTAGTTTCATATTTTTTAAAAGAATTCCTTTTGATTAGCTATGCCTCGCAACAAATTGCAAAAAATCAATCTATACTTTTTGTACTAAAATTATCAGCTACATGGTCATGAGTTTTGATATTATATTAGGATTTTCATTGCTTCACTTTTCTATTTTACTTTATCCAAAAAAATTAAGCAATCCATAGTGGCATCATTGTCATATCAACCACAATGAACCTCACACACTATGCAATAATTGTGCCATTAGAAATAAGTGTCTTATTTTATTATAGGATAAACAACAAACATTATAATCTATTTGCCCTACCATCTGAGACTTCTATTTTCTTTCCTCTCCCATCTTCCCTTATTATGTGTTGTCAGTGACACTACCAACTTTTATTTTGTACTCATTCAAGAAGGCCAATGCGACTTCTGAATATCACCATAGATGACAACACCAGTGGTTCATGCCTATGAATGTCAAGTTGGGTAATTACTTTCATATTTTTTTAATTAATTCCTTTTGATTGGCTATGCTTGGAAACAAATTGCAAAAAAATCAATCTATACCTTTTATACTAAAACTATCAGCTACATGGTAGTGAGTTTTGATACTATATTACGATGTCATGCATCATTTATCGCCTTCCGTAATAAAAATATGAAACTAAGGCATATTAAATATTGTTATGAGATATGTAGAAGGCACAATAAATTTGAAATATTTATCCCTACAAATGAAAGAAGAGAATTTTCACATGATGTGCATCCCAATCACTTTAAAGTTTAAATTTTGAACCTTGTCCAAGTTATTTAGATGTTGTGGATCTCCTACTATTTAGATGTTGTTGATATCCTATATCCTCCTCCTTAAAGACATAAAAATTCATATTATTCTCCTTCAACACATAAAAATCCAGGTTGGCAACTCCATTTTTTTTGTTAGTTCACAGTCAACAAAGAAAGTAAATAAGCATGATGATGTTATTTTTTATATTCTAACTCTCATGTCTACCTGTTATGATTGGTGTTCACTAGAGGTAACGTAGATTGCACTCAAAAGAGAAGGGAAGTCTTTACAGTTAGTGATAGTGTGATGCCTCCAAGTACAAAGTCTACAGTAACAGTCTTTGATCACTTAGATTTTGCCTTACAATAGTAAAATTTGAATTTAAAGAGAATTTAAGCAGTCTCACCACCCAAAAATGACATGCATGCTACTCCACTAGTCACTCTAAAGACTAGTTGATGGTGCCATCTTCTCTCGTGTGTGAGAAGTCAGACACAAGGCTATGAGAAGTCAAATTAATGCCTGATTAATAACATCTTGATTAATGCTACGAGTGCACTAGCTGAGTTAAAAGAGTGTAGGAAACTCACAACCTTGATTCTCTCAATTAATTTTCATGAAGCACTCCTCCTTGGCTTGGCTATTTCAAATTTATGTTTTTTTGGACATGCCAAACAATTCCCTCTCAAGAGACATTCCACTACAACTTACCCAGTTGCAGAGTCCCACATTGATATTTGAAATTTTGGGCATTAACAGTGAGTGATACTTGCAAATAAAAGAGTAAAGATAGATTTGAAATATGAGAATCTCCAAATTAAGGTCATTTTCCACTTGTGGATAAAGCAGGTTAAGGTTGGTTGGTTCTTGATCCAAAAATTTGCAACTCAAACCGTAATTTGCTACCAACAAAATATATAAATATGACAAAAATGAACTAGATTCAAATTTCAGTAACTCATTATAAGTTCAATTGATTTTTGACCTTAAAATTGGCATTGCGATTGTACTTTTCTAACACTGGCATAGATCTATCTTAATCATGGATCTGCAATATAAAAAAACCTCAAGGTGCAAACCTCAACATTTTTTATCCCTCTCGAAAAAATACTGGGGAAAAATGCATCTCTGATATTTTTATAGTGGTCATTGTTTAAATATGGTAAAAAGGATAAATATGTTTGGTTCTTTCATATTTTTTACGTTATAGCGATTAACATAAAATACATGATGTGGAGCTAGATCCACCCGCCTAGTGGTAAAACACCTTGACCTAGTTATTCTCTGTGCAATTAAATTAAAGAAAACCAACTGGATTTTTCTCCTTCGCAAGAAACCTTTGTGCATAATTAGAAAAAACTACAGGAATTGACTTCAGTCTTCAATTTATCTTGGAAAGCTGGCACAAAAAGGCCAAACCACTTGTTATGAAACTAACTCACAAAAAGATATAAAAGAGAGATAAACGCCTTAGAATTCAGCCTTTTCGAGGGGGAAACCTCCTTTACATTACACAAATGAACAATTCTTGGATGATACTAATGACAAGACCTCATTTCTATATATAGCAGTCTAAGGGGTCATAATATAATTAGGGCCGACATAACAATAATAATGTAAGGCCACAATAATAACAATAGTGGGCTTCTATGGGGCACAATAATAACAATATGAGGACTACATGGGCACAACAGTATAATAAGTGGGTTGTAATAATAACAATAAGGGGTTACACTAGTAGTATAGAGACCTAACATGCCCCTCTCCTTAAAAAAGTGTTGTCCTCAATGCTTGAGTAGTTCTTGATGTTTCTATATAAAATTCTTGTCCTCCCATGTGGAATCTTCAGCGAGTAAGTTATTACACTTGATGAGATACTCTAAAGTTGATCGATTTCATAGCTATCATTTTCTTGTTTCTGTTACTGCTCTAGGTTCCAAATGATTTTTCCTTCCTCGTCAAGTTCTGAAAATATTGTTTGAACTGGGATCTTCTACAACTTTTGAATGAGTGGCCACACTTCTTCGTCCTTCTTCCATTCATCCCTTGCTTCATTTATCCAATCTAGTTGGATAATTGAAATAACACAAAACAATACTTCCACATTCTCATCCTTTCTTGAGAGTTCATCTACAACAACATTTTACTTCCCTTTTTTGTAGATGATTTCAAAGTCATAACCCAACATATTTGTGACCCATCTTTTCTGTTCTTCTAAATATAATCTTTGTTCTAAAAAGTATTTAAGACTATCATGATCCATTTTTATCTTGAAGTGTCTTCCCATTAGGTAAGGTCGCCATTTCTTAAGTGCATGTAGTATTGCCAACATTTCCTTCTCATAAATATCTTGCTTTATATGTAACCGTAAAAATACCCAATCGCCTACGTCAAAACTTCTTTCACTGCGATATTGATCTGCCTGTTGTTTCATTCGATTCTGCACCAAAGTGGTGTTATCCTTTAAAAGTTGGAGAACTTGTTGTTGATGCTTGATGTGATCTTTCACTACTTGAATCTTTTTCTTCTTGATATGTCCTTCTATATTGAGAGTTTGAGGAGTGGTAATTTCTTCCAATGCATTACAAGATATGGTTGGATTCATTTGTTGATGCTCGATGTGATCTTTCACTTCTCGAATCTTTTTCTTCTTGATATGGCCTTCTATCTTGATAGTTTGAGGAGTGGTAATTCTTGCCAATTCATTACAAGATATGATCAGATTCATTTCTTCTTTCTCAATGTGATCTTTCACTTATTGAACCTTTTTCTTCTTGATATGTCCTTCTATCTTGAGAGTTTGAGGAGTGGTATTGTTGCCAATGCTTTACAAGATATGGTTGGATTCATTTCTTCTTTCTCTGGTTTTGGTTCCTGGTGTATATCCTCTTCTTTTGATGTTTCTTGATATTTTTCTTCCTCCTCTTCATAATCTATGTAAAATAATTTCTTATCAGCACACTTATGACCTTTAGTGTATTTTCTATCACAATTGTAACAAATCCTTTTTTCTCTTTTTTCTTCGAATTGTTGTGGTGTAAACCTTATAGGTTGTGGAAGAATAGGAGAAAAAACACTTCCATAATTATAGTCATGAGTGGTGGGATTCCTTGTTTCCATAATTTTTCTTTCAATTTTTCTTGCCAACCTCAATACCTTCTCCAATGAATCAAGTTCCCAAAGATGAACCTTATGTTAAATGTTATCCTTTAAAGTCCCTATGAAGACATCAATCCTTTGCTTCTATGGAATATCATTTACCCTTATATTCAATTTTTGAAAGTCCTCAATGTGCTCTACCATTGAACCCTTTTGTTTGAGATTTATCAATTAGCTAAAGAAGGTGTTACTCTTTGTATCCTCATAATGTGTTATCATTTTTTCCATGAAAATTGACCAAGTGACAAGTGATTTACGAGAACAAAACCCTTTATACCATAAAAATTGTTTTGGTTCTAAATATAAAGATGCGATATGTACCTTTTGTAACAGTTGTACACCATGTAGATTAAAATATTGTTCCATCTATAGTATCCAATTACCAGATCCTTGCCATCAAACTTCCTTATATCGCATTTTCTTGATTTTAGGAGACCGATATTGAAATGACTGTAACTATGTAATTTCGGATATCCAAGGTCTAAAATTATGAGCTACAGTAGCCCTTTGTGTTCTCTTTCTAATGCCACCAGTCAAGAAGAAAGAGTTATGCCCAATCTCCCAAGATGACCTACTTATATACCTTTTCCGTAGAGCGAACTTGTACGAAGTACCACGTGTTACTGTTTGACCTTCATACCTAAACAAAATACACAGAAACATCCAGTCCATCCTCTTTTTATAGCTTCTTATGAAATTTCAATCTGATGCTAAGAGAGAAACTTATGACGATTTTCCCTAGGTCACCTGTTTGGGATGTAATTCGGGAGCCCACAGAAACCCTAAATTCCTTGGACTATATCTCCAAAAATATAGCGAAACAAGATCGGAAATTCGGGCCCAAGATTCACCAAGTTTTCTTCTCAAATGGGTTTTAATTTCAGAGTTCGAAGCATTGTAGAAAAACAATTATAGTGAACATTCTAAGATAACCTGTTTGAGATGGAATTATGGAGCTTGCAAAAACCTTAACTTCCTCAAATCATATCTCCGAAAATATAGTGAGACAAGATCTTAAATTCGTAACTGAGGTTCAGATAGATGACTTCTCAAACGCGTTTTTGTTTTAGCTTATGAAATGTTGCAAAAAAAACATTATAGTGAAAATTCCACAATGACTGGTTTGGAGAATCGAAACCCTAGAATCCAAAGCTCTAATACAAAATGTTACGAAACCAACTCACAAAAAGATAGAAAAGAGAGATAAACGCCTTAGAATTCAGCCTCTTCGAGGGAGCAACCTCCTTTACATTACACAAATGAACAATTCTTGGATGATACAAACGACAAGACCTCCTTTCTATATATAGGAGTCTAAGGGGTCATAATATAATTAGAGCTGACATAACAATAATAATGTAAGGGCACAATAATAACAATAGTGGGCTTCTATGGGGCACAATAATAACAATATGGGGACTACATGGGCATAACAATATAATAAGGGGGTTGTACTAATAACAATAAAGAGTTACACTAGTAGTATAGAGACCTAACACCACTTCACTAAAAGTATACCAACTAGTATGAAGTATCTAAACAAAAATATTCAGATGTTAGTCTTTCACAAAACAAGCATATAAATACCTTATCAAGAATGCCCATAAATTGCCTGATTATAATATAAACAATAACTACAAAAAATTGATATATGGATGTTATTAACTATTTTTGAAATATGAATATATTAACAAATTTCCATGGAGCTGCAGGGGAAATCTACCAAAAGTATTTGTACATTCTGAGACAGATACAAATCAAATAATGATTTCACTTCAAAAAAATATCTCAAGATTTCAGCCAAAAATCTAAAAGATAAAACTCAATTAGACAACACCACATTGTATTAATGACAATCACAAAACCATGAACCAATTAATTACATGGAATATATTATATTTGTCCATTTATTTGTTTCCTATACAAAAAATTTCAATTGTTGCAAGTTGGGGAAAAATAAAACATTAACAAATTATTCTTTAGTGAAAGAACCACGTTATGATGAACGCAAGAAAAATGATAACCATAAACCATTCACATACTAGGGACCTATATTGATAGTGATCAATGATTTATGTTGTAATGGATGGTGATCCTATGTCATATTTGACATCTACATGTGTGCTTAACAATTCTCTAGACATTATATCACTGGACATCTTTTCAATGTTTGCAGAGTGATTAAAGTTAAAATATTGAATTTGACAACTCCAATTTATTGTTTCCTTATAAAGGTGTTTTAAATTTCCCTTCCAAACCTAATATATGCCTTTCATCTAATTACATATCAGCGCCAAGTTGGTGAAGACTTCAATATCATTGAAATCATGTTGTTCCTCTTTTAGCCCTTCAAAAAGGGAAATGTAGTATGCCTCATTTTTTGTTGTCATTCGAGGAACTTCTCTCTTTCCATGAATTAAATGATTTGTTTCCATACTATAAAGGACAAATTTAACAACTGCTCAACCCGGATTTGGAAAGAAGGACACTTCAATGCATAAACGCCACTTTTGCACCATTTTTTACACTTCAAAGACCTGCAAAATAAGATAACAATAAATTCATGTTAAACAAGTAGATATTTATCTATTTCTCAATACTCAACATGTTTTTCAGTGATATATAATTGAAAAAATCAGTTATCTATTCCTAATATATTCCACTAACTACTAATTAATTGAATAGTCATAAACCATTCCATTTTTCTTTGATTTCATGCCTTTCAAATGTCACTTGAATTTGATGGTGTTTCATATGGAACATTCATTCAAAAAATGTTACTTATTTATATATTAGTAGCTATAAATCCCAACAGCATTATGAATCTAAATAAAACAACAGGGGCCGAAGACATCAAAATTAGAATTTTCATGCTTGACATGGTGCCAATTAGCATTATGAGTCTATTTATATATGTGTGACTATGAGGCGATAGCTTTATCACAGTCCATGTCTTCTTGTCTTGTTAGGAAATTTCATTGATTTAGTATATTTGTCTAGGAATGTAGTGCCTACCAATTTTGTCTTGAGGTTGTGCTTGTTGTCTCAAGTCACCACCCATCATGGAGTGGCTAGCAGTTATTCAAGGGAGAAGCTATGAGTATTTGGGAACTTGGAATAAAATACTTGTATGTTATAAGTTATAACCCCTGAAAAAGGTGTGATTTGGAAGCAACAACAACATCTCTAAATGCTGAACTTCATAAAAATCAGATCGAAAATGGAAACAACAAAAGCAAAGGAAAAAGGTGATTCTTCTAGTCTCTCACTAGCTCTACAGCAACTAGACTTTGAGGCTGAAGAGGCTAAGAAAGAGGTTGAAGTCCCTAACTAAATTCTCTATCCGTTGTGATAATTAACCACAAAAAAATGATTCTAGCTCAGAAGATACTTCCAATAATACATGATTGAGTATGATTTTCCATGGCTTTGATATGCTTTCGTAGCTCTAACTAGTGATTCGTGAAATACCCTTTCTCATCTTCTCTTAAGATAGTAGATAAGTCCAAGACTGCTAAACGAAGTACAAGAGAAACTGAAGTAGAGGAAAAAGCATGGACATGGTTGTATCCTCCTTAAAAGAAGGAAAATCCTAAAGAGGAAAGCATAGCTAGTGTTAGTAGTGTTGAAAGTAACTATATTACCAACATACGTGAACGAAGTTTGCTAAATTTCAGAGAACAGGATGGTCTTATCAAGGAAGGGGACACCATCAAGCAGCAACTTCTTGTACCCAACAGTATTTTCTACGATGCTTATGTAAAAGACGGTAAACCTATTGGCTATTTCCTACTCCAGGAAGTTAACAAATGGGAAAATTCATGAAAAATATCTTCCTCTGCATGCAAACACAAGTGTATTTAAAATGCACATTCTTCACAGTAAGTTGGCCCATAAGAATATTCTGGATGGGCATTTATATGAATTTATTAGGCCATCTATCTCAAACCATTGGTATAATCATGATGATGTAAATGATATAGGGAGCAGGAATTCTAAGAAAATTACTTTGATTTTAACAAAGAGAGAGTCATCTAAGGCCCTTGCGATGGGAAGGTTGATTGTTGTTAGTCAAAACCATCATTGTGTGTTTCCTTCTCGAGGTAAGTTGTTGAATGTAAGGTTTACCAACAATAAACAGGGCATGGAAAATGCTAAGATTCAACATATCAATAAATTCCTTGTTTTGCAGCATGAAAAGGAATATGGCAGTATCAAATATCTGAGATATGGCCATCTTACGATTATGGTATATCAAGATCATGATGGTTCACACATCAAAGGATTGTCAGTCAATTTCATACACTCTTTTTGGCCATCCCTACTCAATACTCCCTCATTTAACCCATAAAGATGGGCGAGTATTGTCTTTCTATACCATGCATGAGTATGAATCATGGAGAAAAATTTTGGTTTTGATTAGCATCTGGATGGACCATAAAGTGGCTAACATTTCAGGCTCGGAACTTATTTGGACCAGATTGATAAGCTTATCAAGTACAACAAGTTTGTAAGCAAGGAATTGTTCTTATTTTCCATGGTTGGTTTGGAAAGCTCCATCCCATCCATGGCTGATGGTTTATAATTAGGAGAAATTAAAATATTATTTTGTTCTTTCAAAAAGAAATTTTGTTACGCAAGTGAATGTGGCTCAATTCTTGGGTTATGTCTAAGAGCATTATTCTTACCATCACAATGAGAAGAGTCTTGCTAGCACAATTATTGGAATGAAATACAATTTTGTTGGGAATAACAACATCAAATTTCTTGTTCCACTTGGAAAATTAAATAATACAAAATTGAAGGTCCTTTTACCTCTTTTTGGGTGCTTATTTTTACAAGGTATCCTTGATTCTCAATTTGTGACGCCAAGGAAAATCAAGGTTTGGTTTGCTGAATTTTCGCCTCCTATTTGGGGCAAGTTGATAGAAAATAATGGTGGTGGTTGTACACCATGGTTGTCATGGCTACCCTTAAATAACCTACTATATGGATCTCTCTCTAGCTTAGACCATTGGATGATTTGCCCCCTTCTTACAATACACTTACAAATGAAACCCATGTCTCAAGCAATCATATTCTAGTGCCACTTTCTTTCCTCTTACCATGCTTATCTACAACAAAATCATGAAATAAATGAATTAGAAACATTTAAATTGGTGTCAAAATTGATGACATAAAATTTCTTAAAACTTACTTGGTAGGAAGCCCTTGAAGCAAATGATATTTGTTGTTGTCAATCATTTTGGTATTTTTTCACTGTTTCATAAGTTGTGTTCTCCAAGTCTGATTCAAATAGTTTTCAATACAAGAAAACAAAATTTGGAGAATTCATATGTTTTATGAAATTTCAATTCTCTTGCTGGACAAATGAATTTGCTAGATATTTTGTGAGTGGTAAAGAGATGATTGAAATTGTAGGAGATTGTTCCCAGTAGTATCAAAATCACATGGCCATAAAGCCATCAGAATGCTAGTGCATTTCCTGTCAACAATGCTTGAAGATTCATTATTGAATTTATCCTTATGTTATTTGAATTAGGATTCTTATCTTTTCTAAATCAATCAGAGGGAGAAGAATTTCCCATCAATGTTTGTTCTAAAAAAATAATTAGAAATCAAAAAGGTAAGATAGATCAATGTGTTATCTCGTAAAGATAAAGGTATTTTTGGATCACTACCTTCGGTTAATACAATTTTGATGTATCAATAATCTAGCCATCTCATTTGATTGTTCTAGTGAGCTTTTCTTTAATCAACATGATGTGATGCATCATTTAACCTTGCGTCTAGCAAGCTGGGATAGCGCCATTCATAAGAGGCTTTTCATATCTTCCAAATAGGATGGTATTCCTACAAATTGGTTGGCACTAGAGCATACATCTAAGGTTCAATTTGTTTCAATTCATACAGGTCTTCCCTGAAACTTAGTTTCTTTTCCCTGCCTAAGCATTGAATAATTATTTGTTCAATTTACTAAATTTTTAAATTTAATAAGGAATCATTTTTATCAGTGTAGCATCTGAGCTTTCTGACTTTTACATTTCTGGGACATTACTCTAGGTTCAATGGAAGAACAAGATTGGTTCAATGCCCATCAAATTCTGTTCTTAACCTCAAAACTAAATTTTGGACACTGGGCTCTAAACTCTGATTTTGTTCAAACTCTGATTTTGTCAATTGCTAGCTTTCTTGTAACATTATTGACATAACCAAATGCTAATGAACCTTTGTGTTGTGTGTAAATAATTGATTTGCTTCCAGAATTGTTGTGCACTGACTATTGCTGCAGCTTGTAGATGCACCATAAAACAAACTACAAATGATGTGTTGTGATGTACAATTGTGATGGCTGGACCAGCTTTGAAGTTGTCACAATTGTGTATCTGTGTGCAATTAGACAATGATCCTGATTTGGCAAAAGCAACTCTTTAATTCAAAGAGACGGTAAATTGAAATTATACAGACTTTGTGCATATTTCCAATTGATTTATTCCTAATTTCCCAGTATATTCCAATTATATATATGATGTGCCTATTATGAATCTTGAATGTTCTCATTCTTGTTACTATTTGTGCCATTTTCAGATGGGTTCTTTGATTGATAGATGACCTTCCAGACCACATAAAAATCACATTGGGATTTTTCTTCAATACAAAAAATAAATTGCTTGTTGAAGTCGTTAAAGCGCAAGAGCTGGATATGACAACCATATTAAAAAGTAGCTTATGTGTTATGGTAGATATGAAATTCTGTAGAGGGATTAGTTTAATGTTATGTTATTAGTATTTCTACTTTACTTCTGCCGATGTACCAAGAGTTCAATTGGCAGTACGTGGAGAAGCGATTTTGAGATTTTTCATTTGGAAAAGAGAAGAAGAATAATGTATGGAAACAATTGGCATGTTTCAACTCTAGATAGAATAGCATATTTTATGTTCCCTAGAAATTCATCAATTTGGTGCTCAATTTTTAACCAGACACAAGAAACCAACCATATACTAATAACATTCATAACAATTTAAACTAACTCCTTAAGCTTTCTTTGTTCTATATCTTACATATGTACAATTGGTTCTATGTATCTTCTGTTTGTGCATGTATTTATTTTATTTTATCTATTTGTAAGTTGTGAGACAATGTCCAAGTCCGGTTTTGAAAGGCAATGTAAACTCATGCAATTATTTGTTGTTATGAAAAAGAAAATATTCAAAGTGAGTGTTTTAGAAGTGATCAGTTACATTTCATTGACAGACTACTTATGTAAGGCATAAGAAGGTTGAACGAACCATCATCATCAAGAATTAGGGAATATCTAACATCTCATAAATTATAATGTTTTTAATTTTGCCCATATCATCATAGATAAATAAAAGATACCCCGATGGGGGTGACAGTCCCAAGACACACAAGAGATGGTGGTGGCAGTGTTAATAGCTTGAGGGAAGAGTTTCCAAATGATCGTGTGGAGTGATGGCACTTTGTTTGGGTAGGGTGGGAAATTTAGATCCTTCACCTCGCACTAGTTACTTATGTTGGCATTGGTTCATGGTGGCAACTAGATCATGTTGGCGTTAATGTCAACCCTTGCAGACTAGTTGATGTTTGGATGCCTTCATTGTATCATGGTTGCAACTAGTTGTGTTGACATTGTGATAACTATGTTGGAATTGATGTCAACTATATGATGTCACACACATGATGGTCAAATGATGGCATTGGTTCGATTGATGATGCTTCTATAGGTGGATGATGAAAATCTACATGTGATATAGATGGTGATTGACACATTAGTTGAGTTGACAAATGGGTCTTCATCTAGGTTCTCATGCTTTTACTCATGGAGATGACTTGTTGCAATGTGATGGCATTATGTTTGATGATGGAGATGTGCTACAGAGTATTGCAGGTACGTCAGAGGTGTTGCAGGTTGTGGAGATGATTGTTGGAGAGTAGAGGGCTTGGTGGCACTCTCGCCAACTTTGTTTATTGCCCTTTCAAGTCAACTTGGCACTGACACTTGGTATACATGTTTGATCCACTTGTATATGTGTCCTAGGCTATGTCAGAGGTTTGGAGGCTTGTAAAGATGCTAGAGAAGGTAATCAAATAGGTGGTAGAGGTTTTGAGTTGAAGGCTTGATGTTTTTCTTCATCCTTTCCCCTGTCACATGGACCCAAGAATGTGCATGCATTTGAAGGCTCTTGCATGTTGGCATACTGCCTTATGCATGGGACTGAAGCTTCCAGTCGATTTTTTCCAGTGTTATGCATGCGACTGAGGTTTTTCACGGGAATTTATCTGCATTCCTAGTGCAAACCAGAAGGAAATTAGCATAGAAATTCATAGATACTTCCAGAATTAGTTGTAAATGTTGGAAATGGTTTGAAAAGGTCCTCCAATGATGTGAACTCATTTAGTGCATAATTAGTAGACTTAGTGGATTGATTTGATCCAATTTTTGCACCATTGATCCCACCCCCAAGCTCAATTTCTCCCTACATGTTTTATATTCATCAATTGGGAGTTGTGTGATGGTTGATGTTGAGTGTATGTGTGTAAGAGAAGGCTACAAAGAGTGATTATGCCTAAGACCTATTGTAGAGCATAGTGGCTTCAATTAGTGAGTGATAATGGTTGCATAGTGAGGAGATTTGAAGCATGCTACAGAATAGATTAGATTTGAAGTTGTTGTAGTGGAGATTGTCTTGGAGAGTTTTGTATGCTTCTTGATAGTTGTTGTTGGTGACTCTCACACTTATTTTTAGAGGAGATATTGATGCATTTGGCACATAGCCATATTGTCTTTTGTTGTTGATTATATTATGCAACATTATATTATAATGTGAGGGTTTGATATTATGATGGTATTTCAAATTTGATGTGGCTACTATTTTGCTTGGGTGAGAACATATGATTATGGATTTTTTTATTGATATGATGATGTCTTGCTGCTAGAGGTCATATTGGAGAGCTGAATGAAGTTGAGCAGAAAGTCTTGGGATCCATTTTGAAAATTGATGAAATGAGGTCCACATAGAGGAGAGTAGTGAATTCATGGATGTGGAGCAGTGATTGCGAAGTTTCAACGAAAAGAACACTTTCTAAATCTAATGGTAGTTGGATACTCCAATTGGAGTTGGGGCAATGATCGATCTCTCGTGGTGGTTTTCTACAGATGGTAGTCCATAGATCCGTGTGAGAACATAGTCTTCTGAGGTGATCAATATAATTGAGTCTCTAGGCTGGTGGGTGTTAGCTAGTAGTATATGAGGTCGAGTCTCCTAGCTGATGGGTGTCAACAAATCTATGTAAAAGACATATTTTTCTTAATAGAATATTCAGAGTAGCACAACAACAACAAAGGTGGTTTTTTACCTGGTGAAAGATCTTCCACTAGATATCTTTTGTTTCTTATGTGATGGTTTTCATCATTGTGCTTGATGGTTTTGTTTCTCTCATGGTTGTTTGCTTTCGCTGCTTAGATTGTTATATTCATGTGATGATATAATATGTTTTTGGTTATATGCATGATTCAGTAAGTCAAGTTTAAAATGGTAAAAATTGTTAAGAAAATCACACTACTATTCACCCCTCCCGCAAGTAGTGATCAAAGGTTTCCAAAAATTCATATCATAGAGGGGATATTCATTGCAGATTGATCACTGAAGAGTAGATTTGTGTTCTATTAGTGAAATTTGATATATATATATATATATATATTTCTTTTTTTCTTTTTCTTTTTCTCTGAGAATGGTTGTCCTCACTACTGCAAATTACATTATATGGCACAAAAAAGTAAAATATCAATTATTATCTCGTGGATCTAACATTTAGAGAGTAGTATGTGAAATTTGTGGCAAGGATCCAATTGCAGATGAAGTTTTTCAGTAGGATGCACAAGCTAGATGCATAATCTACAAGAATCTTCATGTTGATTATTTGAAGAGACTAGTAGGTTTGAAATATGCCAGGAAAATATGGGACAAGCTAGAATTCATATTTGGAGATGGTACCAATAGCAATAAGGAAAATGAGAAGAAAGGCCACAAGAAGAAGAATAGGAAGAGGGGCTTTCGAAAAAGGAAGCTCAGCCATAAGAGTCTCATTCTTCTAGTGCACATGATTCAACAAATGATAAGAAGAGATCAGAAAATCATGAACACAAAGGTATAAAAATTAATGATTTCATTTTGAGTTATAACTTTGATGATTCATACTTAGATCATGTTGAATCACGTAGTGAAGATGAGGATAATGTTAAGAGTCTTAGAGTTGATATTTATAGACTAACAGTTGCATGCAAGGATCAAGAAAAAATATTGCAGATATGTGATGATAAGGAGGCCAAACTCAAGGAGGAAATCATCAACTTAAAGATTAAGTTGGCAGAATAAAAAAAAATCAGGAAGGTATGAAGAAGGAATATAAAGTGAAGGTAGAGGAGGTTTAGATATTACAAGATGAACTGGTTTCCTTGAAAAAGAAATGGAAGATGGAGAATATTACCGTAGCGTTGGATAATTTGGTTCAGATCGAAATATCACCATAAGATAAATTTGATCTTAGATTTCAAAAGGGTGAGTCTAGTTTTCATGAAAGAAAAAATAACAAAGAATAACCTAAGAAACCTATAGAAAACAATACCAACAACAAAAGTGAGACCCGAAGAAACAAGAAGCAGATCCAGTAGCCGAGTAGAAAACAAAAGAATAAGTAGTAGAAAAACAAGCAAAAGAAACAACTTAGAAGAAAATCTCAAGGAGCACCTACATTAAAAATAGATTTTTCTCCTAGATATGATCGTCGCAACTCCATTAGATTTCAAAGGAAGAAAATTCCTGTTATTCCTTTGATGCATGAGATACAATGCTACAACTGTCACAAATTTGGGCATATTATAGTTAATTGTTGGACCATAATGTAGCGATTAAATCAACAATTATTGCAACAATATCAGTAGCCACAAAGATTGGCCAACTTATATAATTGTGATTTTTATGGTTATTGTTACTCATGTCACCTTTTTGGCCATAAGGTAATAGATTACATATCTAACTAATGTAGGAAAAACACATTTAATGCAAGATTTAGATATGGCATGAGCAATAGGAGATTTTATCCTCTTGGCCATGTAGAGTGTTATACATGCCATAAGTTTGGCCATATGGAAAGAGATTGTTTATTACCCCGTTATTTAAATAAAAATCGACCAAAGCAACAAAAGCACAAAGGACCTAGCTAAAAACCAGTGAAGGAAGAAAATTAGTCTGTCAAGGAAGAGAAGAAGCAAACAAAGACTATGTGGAGGAAGAAGGAGCAACAACTCTTCAAGAAGTGAAGATCATTCCCCTCTGTAGTCCATGATTATTTCATGCATATTCATAGAGTACTGCAAAATTAATCAGAGGTTCACAACCTGAGGGGGAGAATTTGGTCTCTTGATGAGTACGAGATTATTGCAACAACATATTATGAGTTCATTTGAGCCTCATGCACTTTCACGTCCAAAAGAACAACTTGTCTATTGGAGATATATTGAGCTCAGGGGGAGCTATGCATGGTATGATTCTTTCCTAGATTATTTGGCATATTCTTCTTTGTTTTCACTCAATTATTTGTAGCAAATTTATGTGTGCTTTCAATAGTGAAAATGAGTACATTTTATGTTTTTGTTTCCCACTAATAGTTGGTCAAATATATGTGCAGCCATGCATAGAATGTACTCATTCCTCCAACCAAGTATAGAGATGGCATGTGATATGGAGCAACCATGTATGGGCTATTCTATGATGATTAATACAACCATGTATTTGTTATTGTATCATCATTATGTATTGGTTGACAGTCCAGCCTTTATTATGATGAGTCATCATGGTGATAGGCTTGTTATGGAGGAGTATCATGAGTCTATTTTGCAGCAATATGTATGGGCTAATGATGATATAATATTCATGATGTATTATGTATTTGAGTCATTGATCCATAGGAGATGATCATAACAACTATGTAATTCATTAAAAATCTATGTAAAATGCTCATGAAGCCATGTAATTATGTTGTACTATCATTGGGTCATATAGTCATGAGTCATGAGGTCATGATATCGTCATATGAGAGAATGTATGAGTTTTTTATGTCACTACTATAGCCATGTATTTATCAATGTATATGTTGTTTGAGTCATAGCCATGTGGAGTCTTGCTCCATATTGTGCTTTTGTTTGTCAAAAGTAAGCATTTTTTGAAGCAGAAGTGATCACCACAATTTATAATTGGCACATGTTTAAGGGAGCATCTATTTTCTCTTGTTTACCTCAGCCAGAATTGTTGGCATTATTATCGTTCATGGTGTGCCTCATGTTATGATTTTGATTGGGGTTCTTGGCCTCATGTTATGAGCAGAGAGGTGTGTTAGTTGTTTCTATGTGGCTACTATGGAGGGTGATGGATTGATGCTCATGTGCATATTTTTGTATACACTTGATGTTCCTCATAGTTGCTATTATGATGATGCTCATTGTTGCTTGTTACCTCATGTGCATATTACTCTTATTGTTAGAGGTTGTTGATTGGATATGCTACTCTGATGATTTTTCCACTTGCTACTATTGATGTTGAGATGCATTGATGTTGATTGAAATACATTAGTTTTTAGGTCTGTGGAGGTTAGATGCTTCAGTTATTTTTTCCATTGATGTAAAAGGGGGAGAGATAAAGGATGATGGTCTGGAGTTTGTGTATAGTTTCCATCAATGCCAAAGGGGGATATTGTTGGAATTGGTTCATTGATCTAGGTGGATGTTGGTAGCCACCTACCTATTCCACTTGGATCCCCACCACTGTCTCTTTTAGTTTTTCAGTTTCCTTAATTGTAGCACAATTTACTATTTCTAGCAATTTTTTTGTGTCCTAAATGGGGGTCAACATGGCTCCTTAATCATTATCGGCCACTCGAAAGTTGTAGTCCTCAGATAGATATTTCTAGTGAGGTATTGTGCATGTCATACAGAGATCATATGCCAATGTTTCGACCCCGAGAAGTTAATGTACCAATTTACCCAAATGGGGCCCACAATTTTAGTGCTTCATCTCCTAGGGTTAGGTTTTTGGATGTTTAGGGTTTTCCATTGTTTCCCAATAATGAAGAGGACTTAGAGCCACTTTGTAACATAGTTCAGAGGAATGTAGCCACCACATCCCTTCTCATAGATAAGCTACCATTGCCCGAGCTAGTTTATTTCCATTATTTATGTAAGCATATTTCAGATCTTTTAGATTAATGAAATGAAGTTTTATTTCTCCTACATGTTTGTGTTCATGTTTATGTATGTATTTCGTTGCATTCCTTCATATGTAAAGATCAGTGGTATCAGAGTGGTCTCATATTTTTCTGTTTTTCTTTGCATGTCCCCAATGAGGTCAGGGTATAAAGAGTTAGGGCTCGAATTAGTGGATCCATTGCAAGACCAGCCTCGCAAAACCCAACGGTCTCCCATGGAAGAAAAAAAGAAATAAGAGGGAGCAGGCGATCCCTTCAAAATATTGCTCGAAGAAGACCTCGAGCGACAAAGGAACGCGATGATGGACAACGTTACCCAGATCCTTCGACGGATGCCCACATGCGATGCATCTTCATCTGGTAGCCACTCTGGAGGCACCACTCCCTTAAAGGTATAAGTCAACTTTGATATTCCCATATTTGAAGGCAAGATAAATGCATACGTTATAGATAGATGGTTAAATCTATTGCAAGGGTATTATTCGATTCATGATTTTTCCAATAGGGAAAAGATTAAATTTTCACTCCTCAAATCTACCCCCCATGTGAAGGACTAGTGGGAAACATATTGTGAGAATAAGGACGAGAGGGAACCCTTACTATTTTCAACCACACCCACTTGGAACTCTTTCGGAGATGCCATCAAGGAGCAATATTACCCTAATGAGAGTTATGAACATAAGTACATAAAATGGACCACACTACGGTAAAGAAGGGACCAAGATGTGCCAGATTTCACAAGTATTTTTCATACCCTTCACATGAAGTTGGGTATCAAGGGTTCTAAGAAACATCTGGTAATAACGTACCATGGTTGTCTGCAAAAATACCTCTAGGATGAGATGTAGTTCCTGGACATATCCTCACTTAGCTCCGCCTACCAATATGCTATCAATATCGAGCAGAAGTTTCAACAGAAAAAATGAGACTTTGGATCTTCAAATCTAAAGTAAGGGAAAGGCACCCCCAAACTGCAGAACAAAGGAAAAAGCTAAGGTGGTGTGACCCAGGACATCCCATCGAAGCTGCAAGTAAATAACAACACCACAAAGTAAAAGAAAGACACAACAAAGTGGTGTGAGTTCCATAAGAGCCCCACTCACAACACAAGTGAGTTTCGTGTCAAGTAGTCATTGGTGGCTGAGCTAAAGGCTTCAAAATCAGATACATGTTCCGAATTTGAATCATAATGCAACAAGAGGAATGACAAAGGGAAGCATATCATTGATGCGGAGCCCAACATCACTGTTGTGACCACTAAGATTTGGAAGAATGAGCGTGAAGATCCAAACGAGGGGGAGCATCTCTTCCACTAACAAATGTCGGTGAAGGGTTTGCCGCTACAATTCATTGTCAACAATGGGGGCCAAAATAACCTCATTTCAACAGAGGTCATGAAATGGATGGGCCTACCAACTACAACACATCTACAACCATACACCATTGGGTGGCATCACCAAGGACGAGATCCTCGTGTCAGCCAGTAGTTTCGCCTTCCCTACAAAATCAAACCCTTCATGGATGAGGTACTGTGTCATGTTGCTCCTCTTGAAGTTTATGATGTATTATTAAGACAACCATACATGTGGAAGAGACAAGTTGTATATCAGTCTAGACCTCGCTATGTTATTATATATTTGGGTAATAAGTTATACAAGATACCAGAGGTAGCCTTGCCTACCGCCATCTCTTTGATCTTTGCTAAGCAATACAATAAGGTCATCTCCCAGGCTAGGAAATTTATTTTCTTTCTAATTCTCTCTCAAAGTAAGGGGAGGTTCGTAGCCGCATCCATGGCCCCTCAGAAGGGTTCCTCCACACAATATAAGTAGGAGGATAAGGTCTTGGAAGAATATAGTGACATATTCTCCTCAGCCATAGGGGTACCCTTGCACTGTCAGGTCAAGCATTCGATCGATCTGACTCCTAGAGAACCTCTACCCAACAGACCAATATATCATCACTCCATTATGGAAAATGAAGAGATGAAGTAGAAAATCTAGGATTTGCAGCAAAAAGGGCACATTTGACAGAGTTCCTCGCCTTGTGGAAGACTGATTGTACTTGTACATTAGAAGGATGGGACCTAGAGGCTTTGCATTGATTATCGAGTACTAAAAAAAATCAATACTCAGAACAGGTATCCAATCCCATAGATTGATAACATTTTAGACCAACTCAAGGGGGCCAAGTATTTTAGCAAGATCAATCTGAAGCTTGGCTATCATCAGGTTCCGATACAGCCCACAGATGTATGGAAGACCACCTTCAAATCCAAGGAAGGCCTTTTTGAATGGTTGGTTATGCCCTTCGGTTTGAAAAATTTTAATGAGACTAATGGATAACATATTACAGCCCTTTGCCAACTCATTTCTGGTTGTTTATCTCGATCACATCCTCATCTCCAGCAAGAGTTGGGAAGAACACTTACAACACACTTGACAGGTCCTTCAAACCCTTCGATAACACAAGCTATATGCGAACTTGGAGAAATGCACCTTTGGCATGAGTTAGGTCCAATATCTCAGTTACATTATAAATGAGCATGGCGTGGATGTGGATCTGACTAAGATCCAAGTCATTCAGGACTGGCCAACCCTGACCACTCTTACAGAGTTTCGTAGATTTTTCAGCTTTGCAAACTCTTATTGGAGGTTCGTGTTGGGATAATCCCATATCACTTGGTCTTTGAGTCATATTACTAAGGGTGGGGCGAAAGAAAAGTTTTCCTGGTCTCAGTCCCAGCAGAAGATGTTCATTGAGTTGAAGCACCACCTCTGCTCTACACCTCTACTCCCACTGCCAGACCTACAACAACCATTTGAAATCAAGACAGATGCCTCAGACTATGCCATTGGTGCAATCCTCACCTAGCATGGGAATTCAATGGCCTATCATAGTGAGACACTTTCCGATACAATTTGTAAGTACCCCACATATGATAAAGAATTATATTCCATAGTTCAGGCTTGTCGATAATGGAAGCACTACATTCTGTGGAAGGAGACGATCATCCACACCGATCACCACCCTCTTCAGTTTATATAGACACAAGGGAAGTTGTAGAATGATCTCCGTCAGAGATGGTATACATATATGTAACAATTCCAGTTGAACATTAAATACAAAAAGGGCAACACAAATCATGTTGTAGATTGCCTCAGTCGGCGCCCAGTTGCAACACTCACTATTGTTCTCAGCTCTTGTGGTCACGAGACCTTGGGATGGCCGGAACTATAAAAAAAATGATTAATATTTCACCTCCACATACTATATGCTAGTATATGGAAAGAAATTTCTTGATTTCTACCTCCAGGATGCACTATTATGCTACCTGGGCCACCTTTATGTTCCTTCGAGTGATCGTCCGAAGCTGAAGAGGAAGGCACACTATAGTCGGGTCACATGACACTTTGTTGTGGGAAAAATTGTGGTTGTATGGAAAAATTACTTTTATTGGCCCAAACTCTGACTAGTTGTTGGGAAATATATCAGATCTTGCACTGCCTATGTCATTGCCAAGCCAACCATCAAGAAGCAAGGCATGTACACTACTCTTCCTACTGCCAGTCAACCATGGGAATTCGTATCCATGGACTATATGTCTGGCCTCCCTTCTACCAAGCATGGTAATGACTATGTATTTGTGGTCATGGACATATTTCCTAAGATGTCTATATTGGAAACCTGCAAGAAGAGTATCACAGCATATGACACTATAAAACTCTTCTCTTAATGAGTATGGGTACATTTTGGGATCCCACAGAAAATTATATTATATCGGGATAGTATGTTCCTAAGTACATTCTGGTCAAGCCTCTATACACTATTGGACACCAAGCTCACCAAGTCGACTTCCTTCCATCCCCAGACTAATGGTCAGACGAAGGTCATCAATAGGATGATAGTGCACATACTCATCATGTACAACTCCAAGCATCCTCAAACCTTGGATGAGAGTCTTCCATATGTGCAAGAAAGTTATAATAGATCTCTCCATAGCTCGACTGGTCATAGTCCCTTTCAAGTGGGTCTAGGATTTCAATCATTATGTCTGATTGATGTTGTCATTCCTCATGCGACTACACATACAAAATCCACACGTGTATTGCCCGAGGCTGATAAAGAAACCATATTTATTAAATGCATCCAAAACATCCACCATCAAATTCACGACATCTTGGAGAATTGAAATTCCAAGTACCAGTAGCAACATGATCAACATCCGGTGCCACACAAGTTTCAGGTCAATGACAAATTTTGGTTGCATTTGAAGAAGTAATGCCTTAACGAAGCGCATCAGAAGCTCAAGACACTTTGATATGGTGCTTACACTATTACCAAGGTTGTGGGAGACAATTATTTTGATCTTAGTATTCCCCTATTCCTTGACCTCCACCCAGTTTTCAATGTGGACCAGCTTCGACCATACTTCCCACAATTACTGGACACATCAGACATTGTAGAATAACTCACACCAATAGAATTAAACCAAGACTACATGGAACATGAAACAACTGATCATATTATGGACACACAAGTCAAGAACACTTGCCATTAGAAGATCCCACTATATCAAGTTATCAAAGCTGGCCAACTCCTGCACCAAGGAAATTGGCTCACCAGGGACCAAGTTCAGGAGAAGTTTCCCCATCTCATGGAGGCACTCAATCCAATGGGGACCATTGCTTCCTAAGGGAGGACTGATCCAGGTTTATTTTGGTGGCCACCAACCCATTCGACTTGGACCCCCACCACCATCTCTTTTAGTTTTTCAGTTTCCTAAATTGAAGCACAATTTACTATTTTTGGTAGTTTTTTGGATCCTAAACTTTCGGATTCGTTTTGAGCCACTAAATGGGGCCAACATGGGTCCTCAACCAATTTTAGCCACTCGATAGTTGTATTCCTTGGATAATTATTTCTGGTAAGGTATTTTACACATCAAATGGAGATCATATGACGAAGTTTCGACCCTAGGAAGTTGATGTACCAATTTACCCAAATGGGGCCCATATTTTTGGCGCTTCATATCCTAGGGTTAGGTTGTTAGATTTTTAGGGTTTTCCATTGTTTCTAAATAATAAATAGGCCTTGGAGCCTCATTGTAACATAGTTCAAAGGCATGTAGCTACCACATCTATTCTTAAAGATAAGCTACCATTAACTGAGCTAGTTTATTTCCATTCTGTATGTAAGCATATTTCAGTTCTTTTATATTAATGAAATGAAGTTTTATTTTTGCTACACCTCTGTATTCATGTTTATATATGTATTTTTTTGTGTTCTTGCATAATTCTAGATCATTCGTGGTGGCAACTAGCCCATGTTGGCATTGATGTTAACCCTTGTATACTAGCTTATGTTTGGATTCCTTCATTATAGCATGGTTACAACTGGTTGTGTTGACATTGGCATGATTATATTGGAATTGATTTCAACTATATGATGTCACACACATGATGGTCAAATCATGGGATTGGCTTGGTTGATGATGTTGGTGCAGGTGTATGATGCATATCCACATGTGATAGGGATGATGATTAGCACACCAGTTGAGTTGGAAACTAGGTCTTCATCTAGGTCCTCATGCTTGTGCTCATGGAGATGACTTGTTGTAGTGTGATGGTCTTATGTTTGATGATGGATATTTGCTACAGAGTATTTCAGTTTTTTCGTAGGTGTTTCAACTTGTGGAGATGGTTGTTAAAGAGTGGAGGACTTGTTGGCACTCTCGTCAAACAATTTTGTTGTCCTTTATGTCAACTTGGAAGTGACACTTCGGAGACATGTTTGATCCACTTGCAGATGTGTCAGAGTATATGTCAGAGGTTCGAAGACATGTACAAATCTTAGAGAAGGTGATCCAACAAGTGGTAGAGGTTCTGAGCTAAAGGCTTGATGTTTTTATTCATCATTTTCCCTGGTTCCATGGAGCCAAGAATTTGCATGTGGATGAAGGCCCTTGGATGCTGGAAAAAAATATTATGCATGCGACTGAAGATTCCAGTCAATTTTTTCTAGTGCATGCATGTGACTAAGGTTTTCTAGGAGAATTTCATTGCATTCCTCACACAAACGAGAAGGAAATTAGCATAGAAATTTCAAAATACTTTCGATATTAGTTGTAAAGGTCAGGAATGGTTTGAAAAGGTCCTCCAATAATGTGAAATCATTTAGTGCATAAGTAGTGGTATTAGTGAATTGATTTGGTATAATTTGGGCACCCTTGATCCCAACCGCAAGCTCAATTCCTCCCTACATGTCTTATATCCATCATTCAGGAGTTATGTGATGGTTGATTTTGAGTGTATGTGTGAAAGATAAGGGTGTAAAGAGTGATTATGCTTCAGACCTATAGGAGAGCACAATTTCTTCAATGAGTGAGTATTATTGGTTGCATAGTGAGAAAATTTGAAGCATGCTACATAATAGATCAGATTTGAAGCTATTGTAGCGGAGATTGTCTTGGAGAATTTTGTACACTTCTGGATAATTTTTGTTGGTGACTCTCACACTTGTTCTTGTAGGAGCTATTGATGCATTTGGCACATCGCGATAATGTCTTTTGCTGCTGATTGTATTATGTAACATTATATTCTGATGTGAGAGTTTGATATTATGATGGTGTTTCGGAATTGATGTGGCCACTATTTTGATTGACTGAGAGCATATGATTGTGGTGTTTTTGATTGCTATGATGATGTCTTGTTGCTATAGGTTGTATTGGAGAGCTGAATCGAGTAAAGAAGAAAGTCTTGGGATATAGTTTGAAAATTTATGAAATGAGGTCAACATAGAGGAGAGGAGAAGTGACTTCATGGATGTGAAGCAATGATTGTGAAGTTTCATCAAAAGGAACAGTTTCTCAATTCAATTGTAGTCGGATAGTCCAATCGGAGTTGGGTGAGAATCTATTGATCGTGGTGGCTTTCAACAGATGGTAATCTGTAGATCTGTGTGAGAACATAGTCTTCTGAGTTGATCAATAGAATTGAGTCTCTAGGTTGATGGGTGTTGGCCAGTAATATATGAGGTCGTGTCTCCTAGATGAATTGAGTCAACAAATATATGTAAAATACATATTTTACTTAATAGAAGATTCACAGGAGTCTAGTGGCAATAAGGGCGGTTTTTTTCCCGGTGAAGGATTTTTCACCAAATACCTTGTGTATCTTGTGTGATGATTTTCATGGATGTGATTATTTGTTTTGTTGCTCTCAAGATTGTCTAATTTAGCTGCTTACATTTTTGTATACATGTGATGATATAATATGTTACTGGTTATATGCATGATTCAGTAAGTCAAGTTTAAATTGGTAAAAATTGTTATGAATATCACACTACTAATTCACCCCCCACCCACCCCCCCCCTCCTAAGTAGTGCTCAAAGGTTTCCAACATATTATATTTCAGTAGATGAAAGAGACAAAATATTGTGAAGGTGATGAGGGAGTTGGTGGGAGGTGGTAACATTGAGTAGTAGGGACAAACGAACCGACTGTGCATGCCCCTATATTTGTGGTTACACCATAATACTATTAGAAATATCATTAGGGCCAGAGGAGTGGTTTTTGAAGTGGGTGGGACTAGCTGGGTTTGGAACCCTAGCATGGGCAAGATGGAGTAGTTCTTCTTCCATAGGAAATTGAAACCAAATTGTGGTTTCCTAGACTATGGACCTCCGAAGGGAAGAGCAATGGGCTAGGTAGGCTCCCTGCGTGATTTGGTAACCCCACTTATCCCTAGTTCCATACTGCAATATGACATGGCCTTTAATTGTCTTTCCATTTTGTTTTTATGGCTTGATTCTTTGGTCAGATTCGTGTAATCATTTGGGTAAATTGTGGGGAGTCTGGGTCAAGTTGGTTTTCCCTTCTAGGTAGCTCTATGGGGTTGAGGTTCTCGGTGCAGGTGGAAACCATGGTTTTAGTGGTCATGACTCTTTTAGAAAGCGGTGTTGGAGGAGGAAAATTTATCCTAGTGTTGAGGGGGTGTGTCAGTGGCCCCATCCCATTTCCCTGGGTGAATTATCTACATGTTGTGGTTGAGGCTTGTTGGTCCTCAGTGTAGCAAGTAATGGAGGGGCAAAGCATCTGGAGGGGGCTTGGTGGATACGTAGATGACTCACTGTAGATTCCATCATTATGCATCAAAGAGGTCAAGCTAGGCGAGGAGGTGCCCACAAGGACGAATTACAGGCCCACACTGGCAGAGGAGAAGGAGAACTAGCTAAGGGTAGGCATGAGGATGTATTGAATTGTGAGGTGGCCCAAGAATTCATCCCTATTCCTGGACCACCTACTGGCCTACCCTCTCTTAAATCCATAACTAGGAAACTTCAAATGGTTATAGTGGTCATTGTTTAAATATGGTAAAAAGGATAAATATGTTTGGTTCTTTCATATTTTTTACGTTATAGCGATTAACATAAAATACATGATGTGGAGCTAGATCCACCCGCCTAGTGGTAAAACACCTTGACCTAGTTATTCTCTGTGCAATTAAATTAAAGAAAACCAACTGGATTTTTCTCCTTCACAAGAAACCTTTGTGCATAATTAGAAAAAACTATAGGAATTAACTTCAGTGTTCAATTTATCTTGGAAAGCTGGCACAAAAATGCCAAACCACTTGTTATGAAACTAACTCACAAAAAGATATAAAAGAGAGATAAACGCCTTAGAATTCAGCCTTTTCGAGGGGGAAACCTCCTTTACATTACACAAATGAACAATTCTTGGATGATACTAATGACAAGACCTCATTTCTATATATAGCAGTCTAAGGGGTCATAATATAATTAGGGCCGACATAACAATAATAATGTAAGGCCACAATAATAACAATAGTGGGCTTCTATGGGGCACAATAATAACAATATGAGGACTACATGGGCACAACAGTATAATAAGTGGGTTGTAATAATAACAATAAGGGGTTACACTAGTAGTATAGAGACCTAACATGCCCCTCTCCTTAAAAAAGTGTTGTCCTCAATGCTTGAGTAGTTCTTGATGTTTCTATATAAAATTCTTGTCCTCCCATGTGGAATCTTCAGCGAGTAAGTTATTACACTTGATGAGATACTCTAAAGTTGATCGATTTCATAGCTATCATTTTCTTGTTTCTGTTACTGCTCTAGGTTCCAAATGATTTTTCCTTCCTCGTCAAGTTCTGAAAATATTGTTTGAACTGGGATCTTCTACAACTTTTGAATGAGTGGCCACACTTCTTCGTCCTTCTTCCATTCATCCCTTGCTTCATTTATCCAATCTAGTTGGATAATTGAAATAACACAAAACAATACTTCCACATTCTCATCCTTTCTTGAGAGTTCATCTACAACAACATTTTACTTCCCTTTTTTGTAGATGATTTCAAAGTCATAACCCAACATATTTGTGACCCATCTTTTCTGTTCTTCTAAATATAATCTTTGTTCTAAAAAGTATTTAAGACTATCATGATCCATTTTTATCTTGAAGTGTCTTCCCATTAGGTAAGGTCGCCATTTCTTAAGTGCATGTAGTATTGCCAACATTTCCTTCTCATAAATATCTTGCTTTATATGTAACCGTAAAAATACCCAATCGCCTACGTCAAAACTTCTTTCACTGCGATATTGATCTGCCTGTTGTTTCATTCGATTCTGCACCAAAGTGGTGTTATCCTTTAAAAGTTGGAGAACTTGTTGTTGATGCTTGATGTGATCTTTCACTACTTGAATCTTTTTCTTCTTGATATGTCCTTCTATATTGAGAGTTTGAGGAGTGGTAATTTCTTCCAATGCATTACAAGATATGGTTGGATTCATTTGTTGATGCTCGATGTGATCTTTCACTTCTCGAATCTTTTTCTTCTTGATATGGCCTTCTATCTTGATAGTTTGAGGAGTGGTAATTCTTGCCAATTCATTACAAGATATGATCAGATTCATTTCTTCTTTCTCAATGTGATCTTTCACTTATTGAACCTTTTTCTTCTTGATATGTCCTTCTATCTTGAGAGTTTGAGGAGTGGTATTGTTGCCAATGCTTTACAAGATATGGTTGGATTCATTTCTTCTTTCTCTGGTTTTGGTTCCTGGTGTATATCCTCTTCTTTTGATGTTTCTTGATATTTTTCTTCCTCCTCTTCATAATCTATGTAAAATAATTTCTTATCAGCACACTTATGACCTTTAGTGTATTTTCTATCACAATTGTAACAAATCCTTTTTTCTCTTTTTTCTTCGAATTGTTGTGGTGTAAACCTTATAGGTTGTGGAAGAATAGGAGAAAAAACACTTCCATAATTATAGTCATGAGTGGTGGGATTCCTTGTTTCCATAATTTTTCTTTCAATTTTTCTTGCCAACCTCAATACCTTCTCCAATGAATCAAGTTCCCAAAGATGAACCTTATGTTAAATGTTATCCTTTAAAGTCCCTATGAAGACATCAATCCTTTGCTTCTATGGAATATCATTTACCCTTATATTCAATTTTTGAAAGTCCTCAATGTGCTCTACCATTGAACCCTTTTGTTTGAGATTTATCAATTAGCTAAAGAAGGTGTTACTCTTTGTATCCTCATAATGTGTTATCATTTTTTCCATGAAAATTGACCAAGTGACAAGTGATTTACGAGAACAAAACCCTTTATACCATAAAAATTGTTTTGGTTCTAAATATAAAGATGCGATATGTACCTTTTGTAACAGTTGTACACCATGTAGATTAAAATATTGTTCCATCTATAGTATCCAATTACCAGATCCTTGCCATCAAACTTCCTTATATCGCATTTTCTTGATTTTAGGAGACCGATATTGAAATGACTGTAACTATGTAATTTCGGATATCCAAGGTCTAAAATTATGAGCTACAGTAGCCCTTTGTGTTCTCTTTCTAATGCCACCAGTCAAGAAGAAAGAGTTATGCCCAATCTCCCAAGATGACCTACTTATATACCTTTTCCGTAGAGCGAACTTGTACGAAGTACCACGTGTTACTGTTTGACCTTCATACCTAAACAAAATACACAGAAACATCCAGTCCATCCTCTTTTTATAGCTTCTTATGAAATTTCAATCTGATGCTAAGAGAGAAACTTATGACGATTTTCCCTAGGTCACCTGTTTGGGATGTAATTCGGGAGCCCACAGAAACCCTAAATTCCTTGGACTATATCTCCAAAAATATAGCGAAACAAGATCGGAAATTCGGGCCCAAGATTCACCAAGTTTTCTTCTCAAATGGGTTTTAATTTCAGAGTTCGAAGCATTGTAGAAAAACAATTATAGTGAACATTCTAAGATAACCTGTTTGAGATGGAATTATGGAGCTTGCAAAAACCTTAACTTCCTCAAATCATATCTCCGAAAATATAGTGAGACAAGATCTTAAATTCGTAACTGAGGTTCAGATAGATGACTTCTCAAACGCGTTTTTGTTTTAGCTTATGAAATGTTGCAAAAAAAACATTATAGTGAAAATTCCACAATGACTGGTTTGGAGAATCGAAACCCTAGAATCCAAAGCTCTAATACAAAATGTTACGAAACCAACTCACAAAAAGATAGAAAAGAGAGATAAACGCCTTAGAATTCAGCCTCTTCGAGGGAGCAACCTCCTTTACATTACACAAATGAACAATTCTTGGATGATACAAACGACAAGACCTCCTTTCTATATATAGGAGTCTAAGGGGTCATAATATAATTAGAGCTGACATAACAATAATAATGTAAGGGCACAATAATAACAATAGTGGGCTTCTATGGGGCACAATAATAACAATATGGGGACTACATGGGCATAACAATATAATAAGGGGGTTGTACTAATAACAATAAAGAGTTACACTAGTAGTATAGAGACCTAACACCACTTCACTAAAAGTATACCAACTAGTATGAAGTATCTAAACAAAAATATTCAGATGTTAGTCTTTCACAAAACAAGCATATAAATACTTTATCAAGAATGCCCATAAATTGCCTTGTTATAATATAAACAAGAATTACAAAAAATTGATATATGGATGTTATTAACTATTTTTGAAATATGAATAGATTAACAAATGTCCATGGAGCTGCAGGGGAAATCTACCAACAGTAGTTGTACATTTTGAGACAGATACAAATCAAATAATGATTTGACTTCAAAAAAAAATCTCAAGATTTCAGCCAAAAATCTAAAAGATAAAACTCAATTAGACAACACCACATTGTATTAATGACAATCACAAAACCATGAACCAATTAATTACATGGAATATATTATATTTGTCCATTTATTTGTTTCCTATACAAAAAATTTCAATTGTTGCAAGTTGGGGAAAAATAAAACATTAACAAATTATTCTTTAGTGAAAGAACCACATTATGATGAACGCAAGAAAAATGATAACCATAAACCATTCACATACTAGGGACCTATATTGATAGTGATCAATGATTTCTGTTGTAATGGATGGTGATCCTATGTCATATTTGACATCTACATGTGTGCTTAACAATTCTCTAGACATTATATCACTGGACATCTTTTCAATGTTTGCAGAGTGATTAAAGTTAAAATATTGAATTTGACAACTCCAATTTATTGTTTCCTTATAAAGGTGTTTTAAATTTCCCTTCCAAACCTAATATATGCCTTTCATCTAATTACATATCAGCGCCAAGTTGGTGAAGACTTCAATATCATTGAAATCATGTTGTTCCTCTTTTAGCCCTTCAAAAAGGGAAATGTAGTATGCCTCATTTTTTGTTGTCATTCGAGGAACTTCTCTCTTTCCATGAATTAAATGATTTGTTTCCATACTATAAAGGACAAATTTAACAACTGCTCAACCCGGATTTGGAAAGAAGGACACTTCAATGCATAAACGCCACTTTTGCACCATTTTTTACACTTCAAAGACCTGCAAAATAAGATAACAATAAATTCATGTTAAACAAGTAGATATTTATCTATTTCTCAATACTCAACATGTTTTTCAGTGATATATAATTGAAAAAATCAGTTATCTATTCCTAATATTTTCCACTAACTACTAATTAATTGAATAGTCATAAACCATTCCATTTTTCTTTGATTTCATGCCTTTCAAATGTCACTTGAATTTGATGGTGTTTCATATGGAACATTCATTCAAAAAATGTTACTTATTTATATATTAGTAGCTATAAATCCCAACAGCATTATGAATCTAAATAAAACAACAGGGGCCGAAGACATCAAAATTAGAATTTTCATGCTTGACATGGTGCCAATTAGCATTATGAGTCTATTTATATATGTGTGACTATGAGGCGATAGCTTTATCACAGTCCATGTCTTCTTGTCTTGTTAGAAAATTTCATTGATTTAGTATATTTGTCTAGGAATGTAGTGCCTACCAATTTTGTCTTGAGGTTGTGCTTGTTGTCTCAAGTCACCACCCATCATGGAGTGGCTAGCAGTTATTCAAGGGAGAAGCTATGAGTATTTGGGAACTTGGAATAAAATACTTGTATGTTATAAGTTATAACCCCTGAAAAAGGTGTGATTTGGAAGCAACAAGAACATCTCTGAATGTTGAACTTCATAAAAATCAGATCGAAAATGGAAACAACAAAAGAAAAGGCTAAAGGTGCTTCTTCTAATCTCTCACTAGCTCTACAGCAACTAGACTTTGAGGCTGAAGAGGCTAAGAAAGAGGTTGAAGTCCCTAACTAAATTCTCTATCCGTTGTGATAATTAACCACAAAAAAATGATTCTAGCTCAGAAGATACTTCCAATAATACATGATTGAGTATGATTTTCCATGGCTTTGATATGCTTTCGTAGCTCTAACTAGTGATTCGTGAAATACCCTTTCTCATCTTCTCTTAAGATAGTAGATAAGTCCAAGACTGCTAAACGAAGTACAAGAGAAACTGAAGTAGAGGAAAAAGCATGGACATGGTTGTATCCTCCTTAAAAGAAGGAAAATCCTAAAGAGGAAAGCATAGCTAGTGTTAGTAGTGTTGAAAGTAACTATATTACCAACATACGTGAACGAAGTTTGCTAAATTTCAGAGAACAGGATGGTCTTATCAAGGAAGGGGACACCATCAAGCAGCAACTTCTTGTACCCAACAATATTGTCTACGATGCTTATGTAAAAGACGGTAAACCTATTGGCTATTTCCTACTCCAGGAAGTTAACAAATGGGAAAATTCATGAAAAATATCTTCCTCTGCATGCAAACACAAGTGTATTTAAAATGCACATTCTTCACAGTAAGTTGGCCCATAAGAATATTCTGGATGGGCATTTATATGAATTTATTAGGCCATCTATCTCAAACCATTGGTATAATCATGATGATGTAAATGATATAGGGAGCAGGAATTCTAAGAAAATTACTTTGATTTTAACAAAGAGAGAGTCATCTAAGGCCCTTGCGATGGGAAGGTTGATTGTTGTTAGTCAAAACCATCATGGTGTGTTTCCTTCTCGAGGTAAGTTGTTGAATGTAAGGTTTACCAACAATAAACAGGGCATGGAAAATGCTAAGATTCAACATATCAATAAATTCCTTGTTTTGCAGCATGAAAAGGAATATGGCAGTATCAAATATCTGAGATATGGCCATCTTATGATTATGGTATATCAAGATCATGATGGTTCACACATCAAAGGATTGTCAGTCAATTTCATACACTCTTTTTGGCCATCCCTACTCAATACTCCCTCATTTAACCCATAAAGATGGGCGAGTATTGTCTTTCTATACCATGCATGAGTATGAATCATGGAGAAAAATTTTGGTTTTGATTAGCATCTGGATGGACCATAAAGTGGCTAACATTTCAGGCTCGGAACTTATTTGGACCAGATTGATAAGCTTATCAAGTACAACAAGTTTGTAAGCAAGGAATTGTTCTTATTTTCCATGGTTGGTTTGGAAAGCTCCATCCCATCCATGGCTGATGGTTTATAATTAGGAGAAATTAAAATATTATTTTGTTCTTTCAAAAGAAATTTTGTTACGCAAGTGAAGGTGGCTCAATTCTTGGGTTATGTCTCAGAGCATTCTGCTTACCATCACGATGAGCAGAGTCTTGCTAGCACAATTATTGGAATGACACAAGATTTTGTTGGGAGTAACAACATCAAATTTCTTGTTCCACTTGGACAATTAAATAATACAAAATTGAAGGTCCTTTTACCTCTTCTTGGGTGCTTATTTTTACAAGCTATCCTTGATTCTCAATTTGTGATCCCAGGGACAATCAAAGTTTGGTTGGCTGAATTTTCGTCTCCTATTTGGGGCAAATTGATAGAAAATAATGGTGGTGGTTGTACACCATGGTTGTCATGGCTACCCTTAAATAACCTACTAAATGGAGCTCTCTCTAGCTCAGACCATTGGATGGATCTGCCCCCTTCTTACAATACACTTACAAATGAAACCCAGGTCTCAAGGACTCATATTCTAGTGCCACTTTCTTTCCCGTTACTATGCTTATCTACAACAACATCATCAAATAAATGCATTAGAAACATTCAGATTGGTGTCAAAATTGATGACATAAAATTTCTTAAAATTTACTTTGCAGGAAGCCCTTGAAGCAAATGATATTTGTTGTTGTCAATCATTTTGGGATTTTTTCACTGTTTCATAAGTTGTGTTCTCCAAGTCTGATTCAAATAGTTTTCAATACAAGAAAACAAACTTTGGAGAATTCATATTTTTTATGAACTTTGAATTCTCTTGCTGGACAGATGAATTTGCTGGATCTTTTGTGAGTGGTAAAGAGATGATTGAAATTGTAGGAGATTGTTCCCAGTAGTATCAAAATCACATGGCCATAAAGCCATCAGAATGCTAGTGCATTTCCTGTCAACAATGCTTGAAGATTCATGATTGAATTTATCCTTATGTTATCTGAATTAGGATTCTTATCTTTTCTAAATCAACAGAGGGAGAAGAATTTCCCATCAATGTTTGTTCTAAAAAAATAATTAGAAATCAAAAAGGTAAGATAGATCAATGTGTTATCTCGTAAAGATAAAGGTATTTTTGGATCACTACCTTCGGTTAATACAATTTTGATGTATCAATAATCTAGCCATCTCATTTGATTGTTCTAGTGAGCTTTTCTTTAATCAACATGATGTGATGCATGATTTAGCCTTGCGTCTGACAAGCTGGGATAGTGCCATTCATAAGAGGCTTTTCATGCCTGCCAAAGAGGATGGTATTCCCACAAATTGGTTGGCACTAGAGCATACATCTAAGGTTCAATTTGTTTCAATTCATACAGGTCATCCCTGAAACTTAGTTTCTTTTCCCTGCCTAAGCATTGAATAATTATTTGTTCAATTTACTAAATTTTTAAATTTAATAAGGAATCATTTTTATCAGTGTAGCATCTGAGCTTTCTGACTTTTACATTTCTGGGACATTACTCTAGGTTTAATGGAAGAACAGGATTGGTTCAATGCCCATCAAATTATGTTCTTAACCTCAAAACTAAATTTTGGACATTGGGCTCTATACTCTGATTTTCTTCAAACTCTGATTTTGTCAATTGCCAGCTTTCTTGTAACACTATTGACATAACCAAATGCTAATGAGCCTTTGTGTTGTGTGTAAATAATTGATTTGCTTCGAGAATTGTTATGCACTGACGATTGCTGCAGCTTGTAGATGCACCATAAAACAAACTAAAAATGATGTGTTGTGATCTACAATAGTGATGGCTGGAACAGCTTTGAAGTTGTCACAATTTTGTATCCGTGTGCAATTAGACAATGATTCTGATTTGGAAAAAGCAACTCTTTAATTCAAAGAGACGGTAAATTGAAATTATACAGACTTTGTGCATATTTCCAATGGATTTACTCCTAATTTCCTAGTATATTCCAATTATATATATGATGTGCCTATTATGCATCTTGAATATTCTCATTTTTGTTACTATTTGTGCCATTTTCAGATGGGTTCTTTGATTGATAGATGACCTTCCAGACCACATAAAAATCACATTGGGATTTTTCTTCAATACAACAAATAAATTGCTTGTTGAAGTCGTTAAAGCGCAAGGGCTGGATATGACAACCATATTAAAAAGTAGCTTATGTGTTATGGTAGATATGAAATTCTGTAGAGGGATTAGTTTAATGGTATGTTATTAGTATTTCTACTTTACTTCTGCCGATGTACCAAGAGTTCAATTGGCAGTACGTGGAGAAGCGATTTTGAGATTTTTCATTTGGAAAAGAGAAGAAGAATAATGTATGGAAACAATTGGCATGTTTCAACTCTAGATAGAATAGCATATTTTATGTTCCCTAGAAATTCATCAATTTGGTGCTCAATTTTTAACCAGACACAAGAAACCAACCATATACTAATAACATTCATAACAATTTAAACTATCTCCTTAAGCTTTCTTTGTTCTATATCTTACATATGTACAATTGGTTCTATGTATCTTCTGTTTGTGCATGTATTTATTTTATTTTATCTATTTGTAAGTTGTGAGACAATGTCCAAGTCCGGTTTTGAAAGGCAATGTAAACTCATGCAATTATTTGTTGTTATGAAAAAGAAAATATTCAAAGTGAGTGTTTTAGAAGTGATCAGTTACATTTCATTGACAGACTACTTATGTAAGGCATAAGAAGGTTGAACGAACCATCATCATCAAGAATTAGGGAATATCTAACATCTCATAAATTATAATTCAGGAGTATATCTATTATTCCTTCACCCACAACCAAAAGATAGTTTTTTATTGTGAGTGGTTTTGATTTCAGCTTGGCAACTTCCAGGTGCATAAATTGGGTTTTAACAAAATTTATTTGTAGTTCAAATTGGGTTTAGTTTTGATTTGACATCAGACTGGGTTTAGTTATGATCAGAATGTAAGGAAAGATGACAATCGTAATCGGCACAACCAGTGGGATTGGAGAGACCACAACTTTCCTCTTTGCAGTGCATGGCACCTGGGTTCTAATAGCAGACATGCATGATGCCGAGAATCTCACAGAGGAATTGGGAAATGGATCTCAGTTTATGTTCTGTGATGTGAAGAAAGAGGATGAAATAGTGACCACAGTGGAGAAGGGGGTTTCAATGGGGAAAGGTAGAGTAGACTGGTACACCACTCAAGCATATATCATCCCACGAAATATTTTTCTTCATGTCAACGGCAATCAATTTCTTAACATCACAAAGAAGGAAATATACAATGGAGATGAGGTGCTTGAAAGGACTTAGAGTTCAGAAGTTCCGGAGGCACGGGCAGCTGGAGCAGTTCTGTAGGCGCAAGGAGCCCGAGAAGTTCTAGAGGCATAGGGAGCTCGAGTAATTCTGGAGTTCAATGAGTTCTGGAGAAGCAGGGATGCGATGAGTTTTGGAGAAGTAGGGCGTGGTTCTAATTTTCCCCAAGTTTTGAATTCAAATCATAAATCGCCCACCCGCCACCCTTATTTACGCATTAACGAGTGGAGTAGTCGTTGCCTAGCTGGACAAAAGGGGATGTGACTCGACCAAATCCTTCCAGATTCTGATTCTGATGGATTATGTTAGTCACATCAGTGTCGCGGGTTTGAGGATTATTGGCCAGATCGTCAGTTTTTTCCAGGCAGGAACGAAAGTCAAGGAATTCCTCTACCTGGCTAGACTACTACCCAATAATTGTGTCCATTCGGTTCTCATTTGACACGATAAATAATTGCGTCCATCATATTCTAGTTTGATGGGATAGTAGTGGTGTATCAAGGATGTTGGTGAGTGTTGTTAATATGGATTAAATCATGTGTTCAACGCTGATATCGATGTGTATCTACTTAAATCCTGATCATATATATAATTTTTTATAAATAAATTATAATAATATTATTAAATTAATGATTATATATTAATTAATATTTAATAATTATTATTATTTTTTCTGTTTGGGGTAGCTCAATTGGCAATGGCCATGGAAATGAAGTCTCATTGAACTGGAAGTCATGGGTTCAAATATTGTGCTATCACCCAAGTTGGACATGATGAAGATGTAGTGCTACCAAGATTACATAAGAAAATAAATAAATAAATAAATAAAATTGTCCACTTGGGGTACTTCAATTGGCAATGACCATGTAAATGAAGTCTCACTTAACTGGAAGTCTTGGATTCCAATCTTGTGCTATCCCCTGATTGGGGTGAGAAGTTGGACATGATAAAGATGTAGTCCTACCAAGCTTACAATAATAATAATAATTATTATTATTTTAAATTTGCTTGATATTGTTATTTGGTCAATAATAACATAAGTGAATAATTATATATTAGCCTAAGATTTATAATAATTTTGGATATTAAATACTAATGAAAGATAAAAAATAGCTTATATGCATTCTAACTCTAGATATAGCAAGGAATCAAATGTCTCAACGTGCAAAAGTCTTTTTTGAGTGCAAAAATTGACGAAAGGTTTACACCTAGAGGGATTTCATACCTATCAGCCAATTTTCAAAATTGAAGTTTTCATTGACCTTCAAGAGTTCTCTAGCGTGTCATAGAAGGGCATAAAATTATTTCCCATGCAAAATGAAAACTAGAACAAAATATTACTTTCCAAATTTGAAATGAAGGTTTTTTAGAATTTTTTTAATTAAAGGATAAGAACATTTTTCATAACATGTGTCATTATTTTTATAAGTTTTTTTTTCCTTATGAATCATTTTTCTATACACCATGACAAGTAACAAAAACTAGAATGTTTTTAATTTTGCCCATATCATCATAGATAAATAAAAGATACCCCGATGGGGGTGACAGTCCCAAGACACACAAGAGATGGTGGTGGCAGTGTTAATAGCTTGAGGGAAGAGTTTCCAAATGATCGTGTGGAGTGATGGCACTTTGTTTGGGTAGGGTGGGAAATTTAGATCCTTCACCTCGCACTAGTTACTTATGTTGGCATTGGTTCATGGTGGCAACTAGATCATGTTGGCGTTAATGTCAACCCTTGCAGACTAGTTGATGTTTGGATGCCTTCATTGTATCATGGTTGCAACTAGTTGTGTTGACATTGTGATAACTATGTCGGAATTGATGTCAACTATATGATGTCACACACATGATGGTCAAATGATGGCATTGGTTCGATTGATGATGCTTCTATAGGTGGATGATGAAAATCTACATGTGATATAGATGATGATTGACACATTAGTTGAGTTGACAAATGGGTCTTCATCTAGGTTCTCATGCTTTTACTCATGGAGATGACTTGTTGCAATGTGATGGCATTATGTTTGATGATGGAGATGTGCTACAGAGTATTGCAGGTACGTCAGAGGTGTTGCAGGTTGTGGAGATGATTGTTGGAGAGTAGAGGGCTTGGTGGCACTCTCGCCAACTTTGTTTATTGCCCTTTCAAGTCAACTTGGCACTGACACTTGGTATACATGTTTGATCCACTTGTATATGTGTCCTAGGCTATGTCAGAGGTTTGGAGGCTTGTAAAGATGCTAGAGAAGGTAATCAAATAGGTGGTAGAGGTTTTGAGTTGAAGGCTTGATGTTTTTCTTCATCCTTTCCCCTGTCACATGGACCCAAGAATGTGCATGCATTTGAAGGCTCTTGCATGTTGGCATACTGCCTTATGCATGGGACTGAAGCTTCCAGTCGATTTTTTCCAGTGTTATGCATGCGACTGAGGTTTTTCACAGGAATTTATATGCATTCCTAGTGCAAACCAGAAGGAAATTAGCATAGAAATTCATAGATACTTCCAGAATTAGTTGTAAATGTTGGAAATGGTTTGAAAAGGTCCTCCAATGATGTGAACTCATTTAGTGCATAATTAGTAGACTTAGTGGATTGATTTGATCCAATTTTTGCACCATTGATCCCACCCCCAAGCTCAATTTCTCCCTACATGTTTTATATTCATCAATTGGGAGTTGTGTGATGGTTGATGTTGAGTGTATGTGTGTAAGAGAAGGCTACAAAGAGTGATTATGCTTAAGACCTATTGTAGAGCATAGTGGCTTCAATTAGTGAGTGTTAATGGTTGCATAGTGAGGAGATTTGAAGCATGCTACAGAATAGATTAGATTTGAAGTTGTTGTAGTGGAGATTGTTTTGGAGAGTTTTGTATGCTGCTGGATAGTTGTTGTTGGTGACTCTCACACTTATTTTTGCAGGAGTTTTTGATGCATTTGGCACATAGCCATAGTGTCTTTTGTTGTTGATTATATTATGCAACATTATATTATAATGTGAGGGTTTGATATTATGATGGTATTTCAAATTTGATGTGGCTACTATTTTGCTTGGGTGAGAACATATGATTATGGATTTTTTTATTGATATGATGATGTCTTGCTGCTAGAGGTCATATTGGAGAGCTGAATGAAGTTGAGCAGAAAGTCTTGGGATCCATTTTGAAAATTGATGAAATGAGGTCCACATAGAGGAGAGGAGTAGTGAATTCATGGATGTGGAGCAGTGATTGCGAAGTTTCAACGAAAAGAACACTTTCTAAATCTAATGGTAGTTGGATACTCCAATTGGAGTTGGGGCAATGATCGATCTCTCGTGGTGGTTTTCTACAGATGGTAGTCCATAGATCCGTGTGAGAACATAGTCTTCTGAGGTGATCAATATAATTGAGTCTCTAGGCTGGTGGGTGTTAGCTAGTAGTATATGAGGTCGAGTCTCCTAGCTGATGGGTGTCAACAAATCTATGTAAAAGACATATTTTTCTTAATAGAATATTCAGAGTAGCACAACAACAACAAAGGTGGTTTTTTACCTGGTGAAAGATCTTCCACTAGATATCTTTTGTTTCTTATGTGATGGTTTTCATCATTGTGCTTGATGGTTTTGTTTCTCTCATGGTTGTTTGCTTTCGCTGCTTAGATTGTTATATTCATGTGATGATATAATATGTTTTTGGTTATATGCATGATTCAATAAGTCAAGTTTAAAATGGTAAAAATTGTTAAGAAAATCACACTACTATTCACCCCTCCCGCAAGTAGTGATCAAAGGTTTCCAAAAATTCATATCATAGAGGGGATATTCATTGCAGATTGATCACTGAAGAGTAGATTTGTGTTCTATTGGTGAAATTTGATATATATATATATATATATATTTCTTTTTTTCTTTTTCTTTTTCTCTGAGAATGGTTGTCCTCACTACTGCAAATTACATTATATGGCACAAAAAAGTAAAATCTCAATCATTATCTTGTGGATCCAATATTTGGAAAGTAATATGCGAAGGTTGTGGCAAGGATCTAATTGCAGATGAAGTTTTACAGTAGGATGCACAAGCTAGATGCATAATCTACAAGAATCTTCATGATGATGATTTGAAGAGGCTAGTAGGTTTGAAATATGCCAAGAAAATGTGGGACAAGCTAGAATCCATATTTGGAGATGGTACCAATAGCAATAAGGAAAATGAGAAGAAAGGCCACAAGAAGAAGAATAGGAAGAGGGGCTTTCGAAAAAGGAAGCTCAGCCATAAGAGTCTCATTCTTCTAGTGCACATGATTCAACAGATGATGAGAAGAGATCAGAAAATCATGAACCCAAAGGTATAAAAATTAATGATTTTATTTTGAGTTATAACTTTGATGACTCAAATTTAGATCATGCTAAAGAACATAGTGAAGATGAGGATAATGTTAAGAGTCTTAGAGTTGATATTTATAGACTAACAGTTGCATGCAAGGATCAAGAAAAAATATTGCAGATATGTGATGATAAGGAGGCCAAACTCAAGGAGGAAATCATCAACTTAAAGATTAAGTTGGCAGAATAAAAAAAAATCAGGAAGGTATGAAGAAGGAATATAAAGTGAAGGTAGAGGAGGTTTAGATATTACAAGATGAACTGGTTTCCTTGAAAAAGAAATGGAAGATGGAGAATATTACCGTAGCGTTGGATAATTTGGTTCAGATCGAAATATCACCATAAGATAAATTTGATCTTAGATTTCAAAAGGGTGAGTCTAGTTTTCATGAAAGAAAAAATAACAAAGAATAACCTAAGAAACCTATAGAAAACAATACCAACAACAAAAGTGAGACCCGAAGAAACAAGAAGCAGATCCAGTAGCCGAGTAGAAAACAAAAGAATAAGTAGTAGAAAAACAAGCAAAAGAAACAACTTAGAAGAAAATCTCAAGGAGCACCTACATTAAAAATAGATTTTTCTCCTAGATATGATCGTCGCAACTCCATTAGATTTCAAAGGAAGAAAATTCCTGTTATTCCTTTGATGCATGAGATACAATGCTACAACTGTCACAAATTTGGGCATATTATAGTTAATTGTTGGACCATAATGTAGCGATTAAATCAACAATTATTGCAACAATATCAGTAGCCACAAAGATTGGCCAACTTATATAATTGTGATTTTTATGGTTATTGTTACTCATGTCACCTTTTTGGCCATAAGGTAATAGATTACATATCTAACTAATGTAGGAAAAACACATTTAATGCAAGATTTAGATATGGCATGAGCAATAGGAGATTTTATCCTCTTGGCCATGTAGAGTGTTATACATGCCATAAGTTTGGCCATATGGAAAGAGATTGTTTATTACCCCGTTATTTAAATAAAAATCGACCAAAGCAACAAAAGCACAAAGGACCTAGCTAAAAACCAGTGAAGGAAGAAAAGTAGTCTGTCAAGGAAGAGAAGAAGCAAACAAAGACTATGTGGAGGAAGAAGGAGCAACAACTCTTCAAGAAGTGAAGATCATTCCCCTCTGTAGTCCATGATTATTTCATGCATATTCATAGAGTACTGCAAAATTAATCAGAGGTTCACAACCTGAGGGGGAGAATTTGGTCTCTTGATGAGTACGAGATTATTGCAACAACATATTATGAGTTCATTTGAGCCTCATGCACTTTCACGTCCAAAAGAACAACTTGTCTATTGGAGATATATTGAGCTCAGGGGGAGCTATGCATGGTATGATTCTTTCCTAGATTATTTGGCATATTCTTCTTTGTTTTCACTCAATTATTTGTAGCAAATTTATGTGTGCTTTCAATAGTGAAAATGAGTACATTTTATGTTTTTGTTTCCCACTAATAGTTGGTCAAATATATGTGCAGCCATGCATAGAATGTACTCATTCCTCCAACCAAGTATAGAGATGGCATGTGATATGGAGCAACCATGTATGGGCTATTCTATGATGATTAATACAACCATGTATTTGTTATTGTATCATCATTATGTATTGGTTGACAGTCCAGCCTTTATTATGATGAGTCATCATGGTGATAGGCTTGTTATGGAGGAGTATCATGAGTCTATTTTGCAGCAATATGTATGGGCTAATGATGATATAATATTCATGATGTATTATGTATTTGAGTCATTGATCCATAGGAGATGATCATAACAACTATGTAATTCATTAAAAATCTATGTAAAATGCTCATGAAGCCATGTAATTATGTTGTACTATCATTGGGTCATATAGTCATGAGTCATGAGGTCATGATATCGTCATATGAGAGAATGTATGAGTTTTTTATGTCACTACTATAGCCATGTATTTATCAATGTATATGTTGTTTGAGTCATAGCCATGTGGAGTCTTGCTCCATATTGTGCTTTTGTTTGTCAAAAGTAAGCATTTTTTGAAGCAGAAGTGATCACCACAATTTATAATTGGCACATGTTTAAGGGAGCATCTATTTTCTCTTGTTTACCTCAGCCAGAATTGTTGGCATTATTATCGTTCATGGTGTGCCTCATGTTATGATTTTGATTGGGGTTCTTGGCCTCATGTTATGAGCAGAGAGGTGTGTTAGTTGTTTCTATGTGGCTACTATGGAGGGTGATGGATTGATGCTCATGTGCATATTTTTGTATACACTTGATGTTCCTCATAGTTGCTATTATGATGATGCTCATTGTTGCTTGTTACCTCATGTGCATATTACTCTTATTGTTAGAGGTTGTTGATTGGATATGCTACTCTGATGATTTTTCCACTTGCTACTATTGATGTTGAGATGCATTGATGTTGATTGAAATACATTAGTTTTTAGGTCTGTGGAGGTTAGATGCTTCAGTTATTTTTTCCATTGATGTAAAAGGGGGAGAGATAAAGGATGATGGTCTGGAGTTTGTGTATAGTTTCCATCAATGCCAAAGGGGGATATTGTTGGAATTGGTTCATTGATCTAGGTGGATGTTGGTAGCCACCTACCTATTCCACTTGGATCCCCACCACTGTCTCTTTTAGTTTTTCAGTTTCCTTAATTGTAGCACAATTTACTATTTCTAGCAATTTTTTTGTGTCCTAAATGGGGGTCAACATGGCTCCTTAATCATTATCGGCCACTCGAAAGTTGTAGTCCTCAGATAGATATTTCTAATGAGGTATTGTGCATGTCATACATAGATCATATGCCAATGTTTCGACCCCGAGAAGTTAATGTACCAATTTACCCAAATGGGGCCCACAATTTTAGCGCTTCATCTCCTAGGGTTAGGTTTTTGGATGTTTAGGGTTTTCCATTGTTTCCAAATAATGAAGAGGACTTAGAGCCACTTTGTAACATAGTTCAGAGGAATGTAGCCACCACATCCCTTCTCATAGATAAGCTACCATTGCCCGAGCTAGTTTATTTCCATTATTTATGTAAGCATATTTCAGATCTTTTAGATTAATGAAATGAAGTTTTATTTCTCCTACATGTTTGTGTTCATGTTTATGTATGTATTTCGTTGCATTCCTTCATATGTATAGATCAGTGGTATCAGAGTGGTCTCATATTTTTCTGTTTTTCTTTGCATGTCCCCAATGAGGTCAGGGTATAAAGAGTTAGGGCTCGAATTAGTGGATCCATTGCAAGACCAGCCTCGCAAAACCCAACGGTCTCCCATGGAAGAAAAAAAGAAAGAAGAGGGAGCAGGCGATCCCTTCAAAATATTGCTCGAAGAAGACCTCGAGCGACAAAGGAACGCGATGATGGACAACGTTACCCAGATCCTTCGACGGATGCCCACATGCGATGCATCTTCATCTGGTAGCCACTCTGGAGGCACCACTCCCTTAAAGGTATAAGTCAACTTTGATATTCCCATATTTGAAGGCAAGATAAATGCATACGTTATAGATAGATGGTTAAATCTATTGCAAGGGTATTATTCGATTCATGATTTTTCCAATAGGGAAAAGATTAAATTTTCACTCCTCAAATCTACCCCCCATGTGAAGGACTAGTGGGAAACATATTGTGAGAATAAGGACGAGAGGGAACCCTTACTATTTTCAACCACACCCACTTGGAACTCTTTCGGAGATGCCATCAAGGAGCAATATTACCCTAATGAGAGTTATGAACATAAGTACATAAAATGGACCACACTACGGTAAAGAAGGGACCAAGATGTGCCAGATTTCACAAGTATTTTTCATACCCTTCACATGAAGTTGGGTATCAAGGGTTCTAAGAAACATCTGGTAATAACGTACCATGGTTGTCTGCAAAAATACCTCTAGGATGAGATGTAGTTCCTGGACATATCCTCACTTAGATCCGCCTACCAATATGCTATCAATATCGAGCAGAAGTTTCAACAGAAAAAATGAGACTTTGGATCTTCAAATCTAAAGTAAGGGAAAGGCACCCCCAAACCGCAGAACAAAGGAAAAAGCTAAGGTGGTGTGACCCAGGACATCCCATCGAAGCTGCAAGTAAATAACAACACCACAAAGTAAAAGAAAGACACAACAAAGTGGTGTGAGTTCCATAAGAGCCCCACTCACAACACAAGTGAGTTTCGAGTCAAGTAGTCATTGGTGGCTGAGCTAAAGGCTTCAAAATCAGATACATGTTCCGAATTTGAATCATAATGCAACAAGAGGAATGACAAAGGGAAGCATATCATTGATGCGGAGCCCAACATCACTGTTGTGACCACTAAGATTTGGAAGAATGAGCGTGAAGATCCAAACGAGGGGGAGCATCTCTTCCACTAACAAATGTCGGTGAAGGGTTTGCCGCTACAATTCATTGTCAACAATGGGGGCCAAAATAACCTCATTTCAACAGAGGTCATGAAATGGATGGGCCTACCAACTACAACACATCTACAACCATACACCATTGGGTGGCATCACCAAGGACGAGATCCTCGTGTCAGCCAGTAGTTTCGCCTTCCCTACAAAATCAAACCCTTCATGGATGAGGTACTGTGTCATGTTGCTCCTCTTGAAGTTTATGATGTATTATTAAGACAACCATACATGTGGAAGAGACAAGTTGTATATCAGTCTAGACCTCGCTATGTTATTATATATTTGGGTAATAAGTTATACAAGATACCAGAGGTAGCCTTGCCTACCGCCATCTCTTTGATCTTTGCTAAGCAATACAATAAGGTCATCTCCCAGGCTAGGAAATTTATTTTCTTTCTAATTCTCTCTCAAAGTAAGGGGAGGTTCGTAGCCGCATCCATGGCCCCTCAGAAGGGTTCCTCCACACAATATAAGTAGGAGGATAAGGTCTTGGAAGAATATAGTGACATATTCTCCTCAGCCATAGGGGTACCCTTGCACTGTCAGGTCAAGCATTCGATCGATCTGACTCCTAGAGAACCTCTACCCAACAGACCAATATATCATCACTCCATTATGGAAAATGAAGAGATGAAGTAGAAAATCTAGGATTTGCAGCAAAAAGGGCACATTTGACAGAGTTCCTCGCCTTGTGGAAGACTGATTGTACTTGTACATTAGAAGGATGGGACCTAGAGGCTTTGCATTGATTATCGAGTACTAAAAAAAATCAATACTCAGAACAGGTATCCAATCTCATAGATTGATAACATTTTAGACCAACTCAAGGGGGCCAAGTATTTTAGCAAGATCAATCTGAAGCTTGGCTATCATCAGGTTCCGATACAGCCCACAGATGTATGGAAGACCACCTTCAAATCCAAGGAAGGCCTTTTTGAATGGTTGGTTATGCCCTTCGGTTTGAAAAATTTTAATGAGACTAATGGATAACATATTACAGCCCTTTGCCAACTCATTTCTGGTTGTTTATCTCAATCACATCCTCATCTCCAGCAAGAGTTGGGAAGAACACTTACAACACACTTGACAGGTCCTTCAAACCCTTCGATAACACAAGCTATATGCGAACTTGGAGAAATGCACCTTTGGCATGAGTTAGGTCCAATATCTCGGTTACATTATAAATGAGCATGGCGTGGATGTGGATCTGACTAAGATCCAAGTCATTCAGGACTGGCCAACCCTGACCACTCTTACAGAGCTTCGTAGATTTTTCAGCTTTGCAAACTCTTATTGGAGGTTCGTGTTGGGATAATCCCATATCACTTGGTCTTTGAGTCATATTACTAAGGGTGGGGCGAAAGAAAAGTTTTCCTGGTCTCAGTCCCAGCAGAAGATGTTCATTGAGTTGAAGCACCACCTCTGCTCTACACCTTTACTCCCACTGCCAGACCTACAACAACCATTTGAAATCAAGACAGATGCCTCAGACTATGCCATTGGTGCAATCCTCACCTAGCATGGGAATTCAATGGCCTATCATAGTGAGACACTTTCCGATACAATTTGTAAGTACCCCACATATGATAAAGAATTATATTCCATAGTTCAGGCTTGTCGATAATGGAAGCACTACATTCTGTGGAAGGAGACGATCATCCACACCGATCACCACCCTCTTCAGTTTATATAGACACAAGGGAAGTTGTAGAATGATCTCCGTCAGAGATGGTATACATATATGTAACAATTCCAGTTGAACATTAAATACAAAAAGGGCAACACAAATCATGTTGTAGATTGCCTCAGTCGGCGCCCAGTTGCAACACTCACTATTGTTCTCAGCTCTTGTGGTCACGAGACCTTGGGATGGCCGGAACTATAAAAAAAATGATTAATATTTCACCTCCACATACTATATGCTAGTATATGGAAAGAAATTTCTTGATTTCTACCTCCAGGATGCACTATTATGCTACCTGGGCCACCTTTATGTTCCTTCGAGTGATCGTCCGAAGCTGAAGAGGAAGGCACACTATAGTCGGGTCACATGACACTTTGTTGTGGGAAAAATTGTGGTTGTATGGAAAAATTACTTTTATTGGCCCAAACTCTGACTAGTTGTTGGGAAATATATCAGATCTTGCACTGCCTATGTCATTGCCAAGCCAACCATCAAGAAGCAAGGCATGTACACTACTCTTCCTACTGCCAGTCAACCATGGGAATTCGTATCCATGGACTATATGTCTGGCCTCCCTTCTACCAAGCATGGTAATGACTATATATTTGTGGTCATGGACATATTTCCTAAGATGTCTATATTGGAAACCTGCAAGAAGAGTATCACAACATATGACACTATAAAACTCTTCTCTTAATGAGTATGGGTACATTTTGGGATCCCACAGAAAATTATATTATATCGGGATAGTATGTTCCTAAGTACATTCTGGTCAAGCCTCTATACACTATTGGACACCAAGCTCACCAAGTCGACTTCCTTCCATCCCCAGACTAATGGTCAGACGAAGGTCATCAATAGGATGATAGTGCACATACTCATCATGTACAACTCCAAGCATCCTCAAACCTTGGATGAGAGTCTTCCATATGTGCAAGAAAGTTATAATAGATCTCTCCATAGCTCGACTGGTCATAGTCCCTTTCAAGTGGGTCTAGGATTTCAATCATTATGTCTGATTGATGTTGTCATTCCTCATGTGACTACACATACAAAATCCACACGTGTATTGCCCGAGGCTGATAAAGAAACCATATTTATTAAATGCATCCAAAACATCCACCATCAAATTCACGACATCTTGGAGAATTGAAATTCCAAGTACCAGTAGCAACATGATCAACATCCGGTGCCACACAAGTTTCAGGTCAATGACAAATTTTGGTTGCATTTGAAGAAGTAATGCCTTAACGAAGCGCATCAGAAGCTCAAGACACTTTGATATGGTGCTTACACTATTACCAAGGTTGTGGGAGACAATTATTTTGATCTTAGTATTCCCCTATTCCTTGACCTCCACCCAGCTTTCAATGTGGACCAGCTTCGACCATACTTCCCACGATTACTGGACACATCAGACATTGTAGAATAACTCACACCAATAGAATTAAACCAAGACTACATGGAACATGAAACAACTGATCATATTATGGACACACAAGTCAAGAACACTTGCCATTAGAAGATCCCACTATATCAAGTTATCAAAGCTGGCCAACTCCTGCACCAAGGAAATTGGCTCACCAGGGACCAAGTTCAGGAGAAGTTTCCCCATCTCATGGAGGCACTCAATCCAATGGGGACCATTGCTTCCTAAGGGAGGACTGATCCAGGTTTATTTTGGTGGCCACCAACCCATTCGACTTGGACCCCCACCACCATCTCTTTTAGTTTTTCAGTTTCCTAAATTGAAGCACAATTTACTATTTTTGGTAGTTTTTTGGATCCTAAACTTTCGGATTCGTTTTGAGCCACTAAATGGGGCCAACATGGGTCCTCAACCAATTTTAGCCACTCGATAGTTGTATTCCTTGGATAATTATTTCTGGTAAGGTATTTTACACATCAAATGGAGATCATATGACGAAGTTTCGACCCTAGGAAGTTGATGTACCAATTTACCCAAATGGGGCCCATATTTTTGGCGCTTCATATCCTAGGGTTAGGTTGTTAGATTTTTAGGGTTTTCCATTGTTTCTAAATAATAAATAGGCCTTGGAGCCTCATTGTAACATAGTTCAAAGGCATGTAGCTACCACATCTATTCTTAAAGATAAGCTACCATTAACTGAGCTAGTTTATTTCCATTCTGTATGTAAGCATATTTCAGTTCTTTTATATTAATGAAATGAAGTTTTATTTTTGCTACACCTCTGTATTCATGTTTATATATGTATTTTTTTGTGTTCTTGCATAATTCTAGATCATTCGTGGTGGCAACTAGCCCATGTTGGCATTGATGTTAACCCTTGTATACTAGCTTATGTTTGGATTCCTTCATTATAGCATGGTTACAACTGGTTGTGTTGACATTGGCATGATTATATTGGAATTGATTTCAACTATATGATGTCACACACATGATGGTCAAATCATGGGATTGGCTTGGTTGATGATGTTGGTGCAGGTGTATGATGCATATCCACATGTGATAGGGATGATGATTAGCACACCAGTTGAGTTGGAAACTAGGTCTTCATCTAGGTCCTCATGCTTGTGCTCATGGAGATGACTTGTTGTAGTGTGATGGTCTTATGTTTGATGATGGATATTTGCTACAGAGTATTTCAGTTTTTTCGTAGGTGTTTCAACTTGTGGAGATGGTTGTTAAAGAGTGGAGGACTTGTTGGCACTCTCGTCAAACAATTTTGTTGTCCTTTATGTCAACTTGGAAGTGACACTTCGGAGACATGTTTGATCCACTTGCAGATGTGTCAGAGTATATGTCAGAGGTTCGAAGACATGTACAAATCTTAGAGAAGGTGATCCAACAAGTGGTAGAGGTTCTGAGCTAAAGGCTTGATGTTTTTATTCATCATTTTCCCTGGTTCCATGGAGCCAAGAATTTGCATGTGGATGAAGGCCCTTGGATGCTGGAAAAAAATATTATGCATGCGACTGAAGATTCCAGTCAATTTTTTCTAGTGCATGCATGTGACTAAGGTTTTCTAGGAGAATTTCATTGCATTCCTCACACAAACGAGAAGGAAATTAGCATAGAAATTTCAAAATACTTTCGATATTAGTTGTAAAGGTCAGGAATGGTTTGAAAAGGTCCTCCAATAATGTGAAATCATTTAGTGCATAAGTAGTGGTATTAGTGAATTGATTTGGTATAATTTGGGCACCCTTGATCCCAACCGCAAGCTCAATTCCTCCCTACATGTCTTATATCCATCATTCAGGAGTTATGTGATGGTTGATTTTGAGTGTATGTGTGAAAGATAAGGGTGTAAAGAGTGATTATGCTTCAGACCTATAGGAGAGCAAAATTTCTTCAATGAGTGAGTATTATTGGTTGCATAGTGAGAAAATTTGAAGCATGCTACATAATAGATCAGATTTGAAGCTATTGTAGCGGAGATTGTCTTGGAGAATTTTGTACACTTCTGGATAATTTTTGTTGGTGACTCTCACACTTGTTCTTGTAGGAGCTATTGATGCATTTGGCACATCGCGATAATGTCTTTTGCTGCTGATTGTATTATGTAACATTATATTCTGATGTGAGAGTTTGATATTATGATGGTGTTTCGGAATTGATGTGGCCACTATTTTGATTGACTGAGAGCATATGATTGTGGTGTTTTTGATTGCTATGATGATGTCTTGTTGCTATAGGTTGTATTGGAGAGCTGAATCGAGTAAAGAAGAAAGTCTTGGGATATAGTTTGAAAATTTATGAAATGAGGTCAACATAGAGGAGAGGAGAAGTGACTTCATGGATGTGAAGCAATGATTGTGAAGTTTCATCAAAAGGAACAGTTTCTCAATTCAATTGTAGTCGGATAGTCCAATCGGAGTTGGGTGAGAATCTATTGATCGTGGTGGCTTTCAACAGATGGTAATCTGTAGATCTGTGTGAGAACATAGTCTTCTGAGTTGATCAATAGAATTGAGTCTCTAGGTTGATGGGTGTTGGCCAGTAATATATGAGGTCGTGTCTCCTAGATGAATTGAGTCAACAAATATATGTAAAATACATATTTTACTTAATAGAAGATTCACAGGAGTCTAGTGGCAATAAGGGCGGTTTTTTTCCCGGTGAAGGATTTTTCACCAAATACCTTGTGTATCTTGTGTGATGATTTTCATGGATGTGATTATTTGTTTTGTTGCTCTCAAGATTGTCTAATTTAGCTGCTTACATTTTTGTATACATGTTATGATATAATATGTTACTGGTTATATGCATGATTCAGTAAGTCAAGTTTAAATTGGTAAAAATTGTTATGAATATCACACTACTAATTCACCCCCCACCCACCCCCCCCCTCCTAAGTAGTGCTCAAAGGTTTCCAACATATTATATTTCAGTAGATGAAAGAGACAAAATATTGTGAAGGTGATGAGGGAGTTGGTGGGAGGTGGTAACATTGAGTAGTAGGGACAAACGAACCGACTGTGCATGCCCCTATATTTGTGGTTACACCATAATACTATTAGAAATATCATTAGGGCTAGAGGAGTGGTTTTTGAAGTGGGTGGGACTAGCTGGGTTTGGAACCCTAGCATGGGCAAGATGGAGTAGTTCTTCTTCCATAGGAAATTGAAACCAAATTGTGGTTTCCTAGACTATGGACCTCCGAAGGGAAGAGCAATGGGCTAGGTAGGCTCCCTGCGTGATTTGGTAACCCCACTTATCCCTAGTTCCATACTGCAATATGACATGGCCTTTAATTGTCTTTCCATTTTGTTTTTATGGCTTGATTCTTTGGTCAGATTCGTGTAATCATTTGGGTAAATTGTGGGGAGTCTGGGTCAAGTTGGTTTTCCCTTCTAGGTAGCTCTATGGGGTTGAGGTTCTCGGTGCAGGTGGAAACCATGGTTTTAGTGGTCATGACTCTTTTAGAAAGCGGTGTTGGAGGAGGAAAATTTATCCTAGTGTTGAGGGGGTGTGTCAGTGGCCCCATCCCATTTCCCTGGGTGAATTATCTACATGTTGTGGTTGAGGCTTGTTGGTCCTCAGTGTAGCAAGTAATGGAGGGGCAAAGCATCTGGAGGGGGGCTTGGTGGATACGTAGATGACTCACTGTAGATTCCATCATTATGCATCAAAGAGGTCAAGCTAGGCGAGGAGGTGCCCACAAGGACGAATTACAGGCCCACACTGGCAGAGGAGAAGGAGAACTAGCTAAGGGTAGGCATGAGGATGTATTGAATTGTGAGGTGGCCCAAGAATTCATCCCTATTCCTGGACCACCTACTGGCCTACCCTCTCTTAAATCCATAACTAGGAAACTTCAAATGGTTATGGTAGAACCAGGCAAATTGAGGTAGCAACACTATGATGAATGAAACAAGATGATTTCCTTCCTAGACGATATAAAACACAACCAATTAATGATGATGGATAGGATGGAATCTACCAGATGCAGCCAATGTCACATAATGGAATGGTTAGACGAACTAAATGAAGGATTGACCACCTAGAGCATCATGCCCATGATGGAATTTGTCCCCTGGGCCCACTAGAGGTTGCGCAAAGCCCAACGCCCCTAAGAAATTTATGATGTTGGTTGGTTTTTTTTTTTATTCTCAATTTTTTTTAGTGTATCTACGTTAATGTCTAGTGTATCGAACACAGTGTATGACATGTTGTTATTTGGCTATACATCTCTCTCGTGGCCAACTAATCAAGTCAGAGCGAGGCCACGAGAGCAAAGTAGACATGGAAAATCAAATGTAATCTTTTGAGAAGATAATAGAATCCCTTTTGATGAACAAAAATAAAAGAAAAAATAAATAAAATATGTATTATGGTTTTTATACAATATACTTCTATTGTTATGGAGCTCATCCATTCCAACATTGTCTATTTACTAAACTTACATCTTAGTAATGGACATTGAAAATAAAAAGATTTGGTTGTGGTGAATTCTTTTGTTGCTTAGAGAGGAGAAACAATTCCAATTCAAATCCATTGCCCATCCTCTTGTACAAATGGTGCCTACCAATCTTGGATTAACCCAACTACACATCTTCTTACTCCCTACTATACTTGCTTGTATTTACTCCCTACTTGAGCTACCTACCTATAGTTCTTCCTCCCTTTGTTTACATTTATGAATATTACATGCGTATTTTCGTTATGTCTATTTAAAATGAAGACGCAAAAATAGGCACTCTGGATCAAAATTGATTTAATGTAAACATGACTCTAGAACGTCAATGCTAAACATGTAGTATTCAATTTAAATATTTATTTTTGTTGAAAAAAATGTTGTTTTTGTGTTCTTTTAAAGATGGTTTTATGTTTTATGTATCATAATGCACACATGTATTAATCATTAAGCCTATAATTATTATGATAAAAAAATATTCTTGTAAGTTATATTTCTTTTATGGAAACTTGTGTTATTCGGCATTTTAAATTTTAGTAGTTGGTTTCTATTGTTTTGTTATTGAGGATTGCAATAATATCCATAAAGAATATTTTATTACTTTCAAAAACGCATTGTAAATACTTCAATGATTGAATCCATTAACTTATAATAAACAAGAATAATTTCCTTGTATTTGAGGAATGACATCTATGAGATAAAAGATAAAATTGTTCTATTTCATTTCATCCATATGATTTATATATAGTGTAAGTAAATGGTATTATGAAATTTCCTCTATAAATAGATTGTAATATTGGTGAAACAATGTCATTTAAGTATTCTTATTCAAGTGTAGTTGGAGTTTTGACCTATAGATAATATTTTTTATTTCAGATTTAAGGTTTAAGGTCTATAAAACTTGAAATAATGGAAGGTGGCATGTGTGAGCTATACATGAAATTCATTCTTTTTTAAATATTTTTGTGTCAAAATATAATTTATTTTATCTTGTAAATTTTTCTTGTTGTTGAGTGGGCCTATCAATGCTCCCAATCCATTTCCCTGGGCAGAGTATCTACATGGTATGGTTTGAGCTTCCTAGCCCTCATCGTCAAAATCAGTGGAGGGGCATAGTAGCTAGAGGGGTGGCCTAGTGGATGCCTAGACAGGTCGTTCTAGAGTCCACCATTATGCATCAGAGAGTTCGGACTAGGCGAGGAGTCACCCACAAGGGCGAATTACATACACATGCTAGCAGAGGAGCAAGAGAGCTAGGGGGGGGGGGGGGGTGCAATGACATGCTCGATGGTGAGGTGGCCCAATAATTCATCCATGTGCCTGGGCCACCTGCTAATCCACCCTCACTTGAATCCATAAATAGGAATCTTCATAGGATTATGGTATGCCTAGGAAACATGAGGTAAAAACTCCATGGTGACTGCAATGAGTTGATTTCCTTCATGAATGATATACACACAACTAATGGGTGATGATGCATAGGATGGACTTTATCATACGCCACCAACGTTGCATAGTTGAGTGACTAAAACAACTGGATGGAAGGATTGACCACCTAGAGCATCATGTGCATGATGTCCTTTGTCGCCTAGGCCCATTAGAGGCTAGAGAAGGCCCAACGTCCCCAAGAAATTTTTTATGCCAGTTGGTTTTGATTTTATTCGCAATGTTTCTATTGTATGTATGTTAATAGCTTGTGTATGAGACATAGTGTATGGAATTCTGTTTTTTGGCTATACATCGCTCTCTTGGGTAACAAATTCGGTCGCAGTGAGGATGGGGAAGCACAAAAGACACGGAAAATTAGATGTAATTTTTCTAGAAGATAATAAAATCCCTTTTGATAAAAAAAATAAAAAAAACATGTATTTTGGTTTTTATATAACTTAATTCTATTGTTGTCGAGCTCATCCATTCTAGTATTTTCTATTTATTAAACTTACATCTTAGTACTAGGAATTAAAAATATAAAGCTTCGGTTGTGGAAAATTCTTTTGTTGCTTAGAGAGGAGAAACAATTCCAATTAGAAGAAACTTCCCAACCTCTTGTACGAATCATACCTACAAATCGTGGATGACCCTGATAGTAAATTATCTCTATGACCTCAAATTTATGTGAACTAGCATAATAATATCTATAAGTGCTAATTTGTTATAATTTTTAAAATTAAATTTAATTTTAAGTAATTTGATATATATATATGTGTGTGTGTGTGTGTGTGTGTGTGTATTTCACCATGTCAAAATGTTTACATAACATAATATAATATGAAATTACAAGATCTCTTTCATAATAGGCTGGGAAGCAACTCTAGGTGCAACATTAAAAACAACCTTGTTTAAAAAAAAAAATTAAAAAAAAATCATGTAAATTTAAAATGGTTAATTATGGAAAATCAATTATTAAAAAATAAATAATGATTTTAAATTTTATTTTCATAATCAAAAATCACTACATTTGAAATGGTGAAAGCTCCTATTCCTGTAGGTGTAAATTTATATGTAGAATAATGTCCGTAAACATGGGAAGAGGAAGAGGAAATTTCTCATGTTCCATCTCTGAGTGTAGTTGGAAGATTGATGTACTTGATGGTCCATACAAGAGTATACTTTGCAAATGTAGTGTGAGTATTGAGCAGGTTTATGTCAAAACTAGTGAAGGAGCATCAGGCAACAATAAATTGGGTTTTCAAGTATTTGCGTGGCACTAGTGATTATGGTTTGTGATACCACATAAGATCAGGATTGGATAGAGTGTTAGGCATACGTGAATTCGTTGATGCAAAATTGGCTGGAGATATGGATCAAATAAGATCTACAAGTGGGTATGTGTTTAACCTATTTGGAGGAGAAATAAGCTAGATGAAAAAGAGACTATCTGTAGTGACACTTTTAGTTATAGAGGTTGAATACATGGAAGCCACTTATGCAAGAAAGGAATTCATTTGACTATAGGGATTTTGTTTAGTAATGAGGTTGTTACAAGATATAAGGATAGATTGTGATAGCGAAGGTGTGATTTTCTAGGAAAACAATGTTAGTTATTATTTAAAAACAAAGCATATAGATGGCCAATATCACTTTATGAGGGATATGGTTGAAGAAAGAAAGGTGTCCATATTAAAGGTGGACACTTTGAGGAATGTTGTAGATGCATTGAGAAAGTATATGAGCTTTGATAAGTTTTCATTATGTAGATAAAAAATGGGCATTACTTCCCTAGAGGGGTGATTATGTACTTCTGCGGCCCCCTATGTGAAAATAAAAAAACATGTGAGAGAATGTTGGGTATGCGTTATATTCTTTGCATGACTAGTCTCATGTGTTATATGTTACACCGCGCATGGTGGGGGGTCAAAATGGCGTGGAAACCCATATTGTTTGGGGCTTCCAGGGGGGCATTAACCCCCTTGCACGGGATTAGGAGCAGTGCCCCGAATTTGTTTTTTCGTTTGACCCATCCGTGGTTTTATGCATGGTTCTATATATTTGGTCAAAGGAATCTATAGTTATGCTCTAATATACTGTTAATGGATTAGGGTTTTATGAATTCTTTGGCATGTGTGTAATGTATTGTAACACTAAAGAGAATATAAAGGCAAATCAATTTATTTTTCCTATTTTTGAGTTTCAGGAGAAAATATTGTGAGTATTTTAGTTCTCGTCATTGTATATTTATAAGATTTGATTTTTAGGGATTATTTGTATAGGTTTAAATCTACAATTTTCCCATTTTCTTGAGCGAAAAAGAGCATTATTTTTTCTCTTCTTCACCTACATCCTTTTATGGAAGAGATCGATCATCCGCTTCTCTTCCCGTTTTTGAAAGGTACATTGACTCACCCCCTTCTACATTGATGTCTAGATAATCTTATCATCCACATCTAAGTTTTTTTCCATTTAATTTCTCTAATCTCTGGCTATGAGATTTTTTTTATTCCTTTCCTTCTACCAATTCTTCTAGTTGACTTATGGATGTAATTTCCGACATGTCTCCTCTTTGTGACAACTAATGTTATGGTAATTGGAGTGGTTCCTAGGATATTTGCACTAGTGTGTTATGGATATTTTATTCTTTTCCTTCTCCCCACTCCATTTCTTCTTCCCTTGTTTTGAATCTTCCCAATGTTCCTTCTTCTTTGAACCACTCAACTACCCTTTCGTCTAACATAGTTTTTCTATGTATGGTGCTATACACAAGCTTCATCCATAATTATAGGTTTGAAAAACATCACTTGCTTTCATAAATGGCTATGTAGATCCCCAAAATAATTGAGGAGCATGTATAGGTTCTTAGGAGAGATACCAAATATTATTTCCATCTTCCTAAATTTTGTGGTGTAGACTTGTACACTTAACCCTTATCTTTTCCTTAGGTAATGCCACTAGATCTACTAGTCTGTTACACATATGATAGAGGATAATTGAGATTTTATATCAATTTTAAAATTCTCTCACTTAGCTACTATAGGATCCCCTTCTAGCCTCATGATTTTTGTGTGGTTTTCCCACTAAGTTAGGGCATGACCTTTTAATTTCAAAAAATATAATATATATATTTTTTGTTCCACATCTATGTGGTGAACACTAAAGTAAATCTCTAACTACTACAACTAGTGATTTAATTTAAAAGCATCAACATCATGTTGATATGGATTGATCTCCATATTTGCATCCATCTTGAAGAAATATTGTGAGTGCTTCACAATGCTAGATATTGGCTACTGTTTCTTAGGTTTCATGGACTCCTTGTTTGGCTCTTCCTGATCCCTTAAGTTCACCTCTGATCTGACCTCTACATTGGAACCTCCATCTCCAAATAGATTAAGCCTATAGGTTAGGGTTTCCATGAGGATATTCACATTACAGTTTATATTTTCAACTTGCACTTCCAACCACAAATATCTTTCCTCTATCATATCACAATGATTATCATGAATTTGTTAGTCAACCATGGTTTCAGGTTCATGACTTTTTGCTTAAATGAATATGATCCCCTGCAACTTCAGACAAAATAATTAAAAAATCCTAGCTCTAATGTTAATATGATATGTAAAATACCATGGACATTCCACTGGATATTTCATCATAATAGATTTGATAAAAATATACTGAGATCTAAAATCTATACTATGAGGTCAATTTTTCCTTGTGTTATTTGTTTTCTAATTATGCATGCAATAGATAAATGTAGAAAATAGGGAACAATGAAACATAAAATCTCACAAAGGTTTCCATGAGTCACAAAGATTGATGTGGCATCCTATCCAATTATGGTGGTAACTCATGTTAGATCAACTTCCAAGAGGCATAAATTTGGCATCTAAAATGTGATTGACGTATTTTCCTGGATTGTTGGAAAATTATCTACATGTAGAATACAATGAATGGATTCATGCTTAATTGACAATGTTTTATCCCCAAAATAGTCAGTTAAGGCCTCAAACTAGCCTCAAAATGTTTTTGACCCCACTCCTCTAAACTAGACCACCCTGCTAAAATTTCTCCTGTAAGTTGATTTATCCTTTTTCTTACACCTATAAAGCATTGAGATGAATGAAAAACAATATAATGATCCATTCAGGATCAAATGTGAAAGTCAAGGAATCTTTTTACTTCTAATAAAGTTTGACTTTAGTAGACATAAATTGATTTGAATGTGCAATTTTCATCATTTCTAGATCAATGCATCTAAAAATGGACATGCACACTGAAATCAATGCATTAAAAATTAAATATAAATAGGAATTGAATTTGAATAGAAATAGAAACAAAATTTGGCATGTACATTAAAATGAACAAAATAATTTTGTGCACATTTTTCATCGTTTCTAGATCAAAATTTGTAAATAAAACTTCTAAATAATATTATATATGATATAAACAAATTGAGGAAACTAAATAAGTTTGAAATCTTGAAATTAATTTTGAACATAAACATATACATAATTTTGATGATCTACAGATTACATTCATCGACAAAGTACTCAAATGCGGAATAAGTGACACATTTGTATGAAAAGCACACAATGATGTCTATATTTGGACAAGAGGAATCGTAACTAGAAAAATTCCAATATCTTGTAAACATAATCCACCAACCAGATTCACCAAGTTTCACATTAAGAACACTACAATAGATACATAGAGAGAGTGAAATGGAAGATAGACACTATTTGTAGTCACACTCCAATGAAATCCCATGAATATCAGTTATTCTATAAATGTCTAAAGACATCATTTCCAAATTTGCAAAAAAGATATCATGATGCAAATAGAGATAGATGGGCAATTTAAGGAATTTTTCTAATTCTGAGAAATCTTGATTTTAGTATACATGCATTGACTTTAGTATACATTTTTAATCATTTACAGAAAAATGCATCTAGAAATTGACATGTACACTAAAATCAATGCATTAAAAATTGAATAGAAATTAACATGTATGTTAAAATCAACACATCGATTTCATTGTATGTGCATTGATTTTATGTACATTTTTCATCATTTCTAGATCAGAAGTTCTAAATAATACTCTATGTTCTCAACAAATTGAGCAAAGTAAGTAAATTTCAAACTCTCAAATTAATCTTATATATATTCATATACACAGTTTCCATCATTTACAAATTTTCTCGCTAGACTAAAAACTGGAAAATAAAATAAAAGAGAGATTAATATTGTTCCTTCTCGATATTACTCTCTATATTTTTAACCATATGAGAAATGTGAGTAAATTTTAAATGATTTGATTCATATATAACATATGTGCATTTACATAATTTTTTATCCCATACAACTTGTGTCACTATATTAAAATTGACAAAAATACATTGAAATTGGTCCTTCTCAACAATACTCTATATTTTCAACCAATTGAAGAAAGTGAATAGATTTCAAATGAAAAAATTAATATTATGCATATACATATACAATATGTTCATCATTTACAAATTGTGTCGTAATAATATTTGAAGAAGATAGATTGACATTTATCCTTCTACTCTTTATACTTTCAAATAAGTAAAGTGAATAAATTTCAAATGATCATATTAATTTTAAATATATACATAAAAAATAATGTTAATCATTTGCAAATGTTGTGTAACCGCTCATGATTGAAACCATTTTAGATCAACTTTTACCGGGGATCGTCAAGGATACATAGGGATCAAATATGTCGAGGAGAAAATCGTTCCTCTCAAGTTTTCCACTCTAAAAGAGATTTGCACATCAAGGGATTTGATCTTTCTAGGAACTTGATAGTTTCAGGATTAAGATCGATATAGGTTGATTTTAATACAAGGTTATTTTGTGTTTAGATTAAGGTAAATTCTAATGCTAGACTGAAGAACAAAGTATTCAATAGAAAAATGTTATTACAAGATTGTAAGACACTTAGTATCACTTAAATGCCTATTGAGACGTTTTCCCCTCATAACTGGCTCCCACCCTTAGCCCTTGACTAAAGAAATTAAATTTGGAAACTAACAAAAACTAAATCTCGCATAAACCAATTAATATATACCTCATAAATTGAATAACAAATTATCAATATAGGTAAAAACTCTATTTTCTTACTAATATTAAAGACCGTGGCGTTTTATCCATTTTTTTAACTATTCATATAAATCAAATCAATATATAAGTCTTTAAAAAATAAACACTGTAATAAAATAAATTTGTTCTATTTTAATTATATATACACTGTTTTTCACAATCAACTTGTTCACTGAAATCTTAACATTCTTACACATCATCTAACTATTTAGATTAAAAAAACTTGTTAATAGAAAGACATAAATAATATTTTCCTCGTGTTATTATCATGATATTGTTTAACGTTTAGAAATTTAATAATTTTTAAAACTTTATCACTCTAATAGATAATTAGTATATAACTCTATTAAATGTGATGATAGGTGACAACTTAGTAATCTATTCGATAAATAATTTGGTATAATAAGATTCAGTAATTATTTTAATAATTTGAGAAAATATAAATAAATTAATAAAAACTAATTTATCAAACCAAATTTGGATCCATGTGCCCTATGGTAAATTATATTTTTAACATAATCTCTTTATACCATAACTGTGTATTATGGTAAAAAAGAAATTAATACTTCCATCCATGGTAACAAGTTGCAACTGAGCTTCTTCTTTTTCTACCTCTTTACTCTCTTCCTTCTATAGGGAAAGCTGACCACATCTATCATCAATATTCAAACCGAATCACGAAGGAATACAGTATATGTATATTATCTAACGGATAATCATTTTTTTTTAAATGAATTGTTGTATTTTATAGTCATTGTTATAACATTTTCTATGGGAAAAGATAATATTTTTATTTTTAAATGAGAGGAAAAATTACTATAATTAAGTTTTGAATTAATACTGAGAGTTTCATTAATGTTTGTTATTTACTAATGCAAATTAGTTTATTGTAACATCCTCTCATAACCTCACATGAAAATGTATGGAGTTAGAAAATGTAACTTTTATGAATTACTTTCCATATTCCTTCAATGACTATTAGATAACCTATCATCATTACATAAAATAATCTTTAGTAGAGTAGTAAGTTACATATCCATTAACTCTCACCATCGTAGGATATTAACATAAATTTCCTGATGTAATCTTGCATCAATTCCTTGATTCTTTTAACTTAGTTAACTAATCACATACTTGATAATATCAACAACACGTCATGCAATGAATCAACATCATAGGAATATCACGATATGCAAATCATTGAACACTGAAATACTCTGGAAAACTCGTAGGGTGAAAATAAAAAAATGTTTAATTTTATTATAAAATGCTCATGAGAGTGTTCACCCTCACTCAATCGCTTGTAAGGCAGTCTGTCCCTTAACCATTGTCGAAAAATCTTACAAATAAATATAATTAAATACAACATATTTAGTTAAAGGTTATTAAAATCATCATCATATCAATTACCTACAAATCCTTAATCTCTATGTCTTTATGGCCTCATTGTTCTCATTAATGGATCATCCTACATCTAACATTCCTCAATCTACATGGATCTTTATCAGTCACAATGTTAAACATAATCTATCCTTTTCATATGTCATCATCCTTCCTCCCATTATTGTCATTAGGAAACTTCAATATCATGATTAGTTAAAATATGAATCAACCAATAATCAATCTTAACATAGTTACTGATCAAACGAGAAAATTACCTAGTACCCCTTTTTTGAAGTAGCAAAAAATCACTCGATTTTGAAAAGTGGTGATGCAAAATATACCTTTCTTTTTAGGAATATATTTTTGGAACTTTAAATTTTCTTATGTATCAAGTATAAATACGTTTTTTAAATGTTAGTGATTTTCATGCTGATTTTGAAAGGTGTTGATGCAACATCAACACATTTTTTTAGAGGGCTTATTTTGTACACATTAGGTTTTTTTATGTATCAAGTATGAACATTTTTTTTGTTAGTAATTTTCATCTTCGTTTTCAAAAGGGTTGATGAAACATCAAGCTTTTTTGTTTAGATGGCTTATTTTTTACACTTTAAATTTTCTAATGTATTAAGTGTGGATTTTTTTTTTTGAAATGTTGGTGATTTTCATGTTCATAATAAAACAGAAAAATAAATAAATAAACATGACAAAAAAAAGTGAAAAAAAAAAGGTTAATGGAAAAAAACCAAATTTAACTTGTAAAAATAAAAAAAATTAAATTAAAAAAATAATATCAAAAAATAAATAAATAAAGGAATTTTTTTCAAAAAAAAAACATATAATTTCAGGGAAAAAATAAAAAATAATTAAAAAAATCTGAAACATTTTTTTAAAGTAAAAAAAAAAACTTTCATAACAGAAAAAATCAAATAATTAAAATACAAAAAATTAAATTAAATAAATAAAAAAAAAAAATTATATATATATATATATATATATATATATATATATATATATATATATTCCCATAGCCCAACCAACCAAAGGTGGCAGGGCTCAACTCTGGGGATCGACCCCTACCACCCTAGGCCAGTTGGGCTGTGGGTTTGGAAGGGAGGGTTTTTTTATTTTAATTAGTTTAAAATTTTGTTTTTTATTTTTTTTATTTTTTTTAATTTTAATTTTATTTCTTTTTAATTTTTTTAAATTTTTTTGTTTTATGGTTTTTTTTTTGTATTTTTTTTCAATTCTGTTTTTGTATTTTCTTTTTAACTTCAAAATAAATGTTTCTGATTTTTTTTTTCTTATGAATTTTTAACCCTTTTTCCTTAAATTATGTGTACTTTAGAAATATTTTCCATTTTTCGTTTGTTTAAATCTTAAAATTTTTAACTTTTATATATATATATATATATATATATATATATATATATTAAAATTTTTAACTTTACTATATATATATATATATATATATATATATATATATATATATATATTTTATTTTGTTTTTTTTTTTTTTTTATGTTTTATTTTGTATTTTTCAATTTTTTTTTTTTTTACTATATTTTTTCTGCATAGTCCATGTCCATTAGAGAACTTTTAAAGTCTAAAATGAGCCTCCTAAGAATAATGTACAACCAAAATAAAATTTATAAGAGGCAATAGGATTTAAGATGATAATGTCAACCATGGGGAATAGTTCACCATTTTTGGAGTAAGAAAGTAAAAAGATTAAAAAATAATAAAATAATAAAAATACTTTTTCAACTTATTTCCCTAAGGTTCTAGTCAGATTTCGAGCAGGAACACTCATTGCATGAGAAATTTAAATCTTCATCCAAGAAGTATCCATGTTGCATACTTTCGATGGACCCTGCTACACGAAAAATAAGAAATACATTAAAAACGTTATTGTAATCACGTTTTTTTCATGTATTTTTCATTTTTCGTGTAGAATGGTCCATCAAAAGTATGTAACATGGGTACTCCTTGGATGAGGAATCAAATTCTGCATCCAAAGAGTGTTCCTGCTCGAAATTTGAGTAAACCCATAGGGAGATAAGTTGAAAATGTAGTTTTTTTCCTCTAAAATTTGATGATGTAATCTAATCTTATTTTATTGTTTCCACTGTTATTTTATAATTTCCTTAGGAGACCCATTCTAGACCTCAAAATTCCCCTAGGCAATGCTTGTCTAACTACCCAATCCCATCATGTGCAATCTCATAGTTGATTTTAAATTTTTTGTTATAATGAATCTATTCTACCTCCACAATATGTCAATTTCATGGTTGGCATTTAAGTTTTCATTACAATGGGTCGAGTTCACCTTCATTACGTGTGAATTTGATGGCTGATTTTTAAATTTTTGTTGCAATGTATCAAGTCGTCTTAGGCTAAGATTTTAAAATCGTTACACATTTAATATTTAGAAAATAAATTACTCTTTGTATAATAACTCTTTCATTCAAGTGTTCATTTTAATTTTTTTTTGACATAAATTTTTTTCATAATGTCATGCTTGAAATATTTTGAAAACCTAAATTTTTTTTGTAGTCATAATATTTGGTTTTAATTCCATAGTTGAAAAATTGTCAAGATTTTAATGTTTTTCTAAGTCATCATATTTTGTCTTTAACGCTATGGTTGAAAATAGTTATAAATATTTTTTCTTTACACCATGCTTGAAAATTGTTGGAATTTTAAAGGCTTTTCAAAGACGTGATATTTTATCTTTAATGTGAAGATTGAAAATTGTTGGAAATTTAAATTTTTTCAGTCATGATATTTTATTTTTAATGTCATTATTTAAAAAATTGAAAATTTACCTTCAAAAAAAAAGTTATGCGAGCATCAACACTTTTCATTTTTAGGGTGTTTTTTGCACAAAAAAAATTGGTTTTTACAGCCATTTTTAAAAATTGTTGAAAATGTACCTCGAAAAAAAATGTTATTCCAACATCAAAACTTTTTGTTTTCAGCCTGTTTTTTCATGTTTTTTTGCTAGAGTTCTCGTTTTGAGGTAATAGTTCTCATTTGATCGGTAACTATGTTTTTTTATCAGTGATGCTTCAACATCTATTTGTGTGCATACATAAAACATAAACAAAATATCATGTCATGTCTTCTTTAACATCACTTCACACACATTAATAAAAACATATATCTATCAAGCATATTTATAGATAACTGTCATGTAATTGTTATTCCACTCACATTTGACTCCACATTAATTTCCAAGGAATAACCATTTCATATGTCCTTATTCATTTTAAGAGATTTAGTACACTAATTATGGTTTTTCATGCAAATACATAATATCTTCACAATAATTATTATTCGTGCATGCAAATACATAACATTTTCTTAAAAGGAAGCTAACAGAATCTCACCTGCAAATGCATAATCTTTTCAAAATAAAATCTAACATCATCTTGTATGAAAATGCACAAACTTTCCTAAAGAAAGGTTAACATAATCTTATTTCCAAATGCATGATCTTTCTAAGGAATGCTAAGATAATTGTGTATGTAATTGTATAATCTTTATTAGATAAAAGTTAACATAATATTCACTCTTTCCATACATGGAAACTCCATTTCTTCCCCAGAAATCTATCTCAATAGTTTTATTTCCATACATGTAAAATGCATCCCTTTACAAAGAATTTATCTCAATCAACTATTATTTTCATGCATGCAACACATATTTTATTCTCTAGAATTCTACCATAATTAACTATTATTTTATATAAACAAAAACATGCCTCTTTCCCAAAAGGAAATTAACACAACAAGTAATGTTTCTATGCATAAGTATTCTTATTCTCTTTTCACATTAGCTATAGTCTTTTTGTGTGTAAAGACACTATTTTCTTCAAGATGTCTAACATAATATTCATCCCTTCATGCACATATTTCTTCTAGCTTTCTACACAGTAACACCCTGCAATCTTTTCCAATTAAGAAACAAGGTTTCTTTATCTTTTTATGTGTAAAGTTCACACATATTCTTTTCAACAAATATCATTACTTATTTTCCTACTTCAAGAAGTTATCATGAAATATTTATCTTTTTATGTACAAGGTTCATGTGTACTTTTTCACAAGAAAATGATGTAGGTTAATTACTTATTTTTCACATAGATGTTGTTATCGTTCACAATGTCCCAAGGCTAAGAAAGGAGATTGACAGAGATAACCTCAAACCACCTAGGGTTCGACAGCTAACCCTACTAAACCAGAGAGGGCTCTCTCTATAAAGCTCACAACCAAATATAACTCGAGTGGGAAAAATATATTAGGCTAGGTTTGTTTTATCTCTAGGATTTTGAAATTTAGGGTTTTGCTAGATGAGGAGTCAAAGGCAAGGAACTAGGTCACATCTCCAGGGTTTCAGTAGACAGAGATATAAAGGAGCAGGGTAGGTATGCTTTTTTGATACTTTGGGGTTTTGTCGATGTAGTGTAGGGTAGAAAAGCAAAGATTCAAAATTAGCATGACAAGCATGAATTCATTTATCAGAAGACTAGGTACAGAAAATGATATTCCTAACAAAAACATAACTTAATTAAAAGAATTTTTGTTAAACCCTCTTAGGAAAATCACTGAAGAGGAAGATATGTAAAAGAGACTTGTATATCATTCATATAAAACTATAACAAAGAGAAAACATTATAAAAATCTCACATCACAAGAATTCATGAATAATAGTTGCAATTGTCCTTTGATTTCCTATAAAAAGTGATGAAGTACAAGCTCCAAGCCTTTCACTCTCTCATGTCCAACCCCTAATACTTCGAAATATGAAGTATTTATACAATCGTTTATAGAAAAATATCTTGAAACATATTTCATAATTTGTTACAATAAATTCATAAAAATAGATGAACACTACTAAAAATATCATTTGGATGAGCTTTTGGTGCTGTTCTTGGCATTTTGGTGTATCTGAGGCCTTGAATAAACAATTATGTTAGTCCTGCTGACTGATGAACTACCTTGATGTTCCATGTTTTCTATATTCTGTTTGAGTAGAGGTGAAAGGAATTTGCATCGAAAATGACCTCGCTATCCTATGAGCGATAATGACATGGATGATCTGGTGCTTTGTGAATGGAGGTCAGATGTTTTAGTTGAGAAATTACATAAAAGACAATGAGAAATCGCAGCTGAGGGAGTGAAAAATTGAACTGATAATGACCATTGGGAAGAAATATGATTCGTTGATGTGATGTGGGCTCGCTGATTCAGGCCGATTAGATCTAGGTCATTCATGCGAGCCAATTATATATTGCAATCACAACAGGGAGAGGGGCTCTAAACCATGTTCCATAGTGTTTTGTTGACGGGATGGACCCGAAACCTTATCAAGAATAACATTATAAAATATTGCATCCGAATGAGCTGGTTTGTTGTATTGCTATCGCAATGTGGAGGAGGGACTTTTAAATTGATTTTTCTTGTTTTACTGATTGGATGGACTTGAAAATTAGAGAGTCGTAATATATAAAATATTGCATCCATATGGGGATTTCAACATTGCAATCGCAACTTGGAGGAAGACCTTGTGGGGGAGGAACTCAAAGTTGATGCGATCACCGAGGGCTAGGACTTATCGCAATCGTGAGCTGAAACTCATATTCGAGGGACTTATTAGTTGTGGGGTTTATAGGGTGCTAGTTTAATCGCAATCAGCACCATGAATGGGGCTATGTATTACATGGGCGATTGAACTAGGTGAACCCGACATCTTATTAAATTACTTGTTATCCCATTTCGCATCTGGGAAGGGTTATCACAATCAGTGGAAGGGTAGCGACTTTACATTATAGACGATCAGAACTGATTGCAGGATGCGGGATAGGCCGATTGAGGGATGCAGGATAGGCCAGTTGCAGGATGATGTGATATGGTAATATGTGGCCTACAGATCCAATTTTTATCTCAGGGGTAATGTATTACGTTGTAATACATTACAATGTAATGTATTACAAAAGGTATGCGGGCATGTTAAATGATTTGGGAAAACATCTAGAGTTTATATATCAAATGGACATTTCAACTAGAGTTTTGGAATTTTAAAAGGGATTTCAATATAGTTTCGATGTATAAAAATGGAAATGTGGTTAAAGGAATATACAAAGGGACTTTCGGATATGGCTAGAGTTTGGGAATTAATATGAAATATGAGTGTTTTCCAAGGAAAAATGGGTTTTAACTAGGATTTAAGAATTTTCCCAAGGAAAAAAGGGTTTTCAAGGGAATAAGGAGATTTATGAGGGAAGTTGAGGGAGGCATACGAAATATGAATGGAGATGTTGAAACAAGCTGAAATCTCCTTGAGCATCATTTTTCCCTATTATTACTCCCACGATGATGGCATAAGGTAATTACATGACCACTATATGACTCATTGATGATATTACGAAGACTCTCTTTATTAACAAGGAGTGATGACAACACCAAGATGGCAATGATTGACCTTGAGAATGGAAAGAGTAGTAATGAACTAGAACTGACCAATGATCAAATTTTATTTGAAAATATAACAATTTGACCTCATAACCCTATCAACAACTTTGAAAGAGTACACTTGATCATTATTGACTAGCAAGACTGAAAGACACTAACATTGGCTCCATCTGGTGATGGTAACTCCTTTTGGAGGTGTCAAGAACACCGTAGACCAAGTAGCTTGATCCATTGGGCATGGTGTCAAAAACAAAAAGACCAAACTCAAACTTGAAAATTACCCAACAAAGTGAACTTACTTGACACACTGAAAAAAACTGACTTAAATCTCAAACTAACTATTGACTGAACTTACTTATGGTAGTAGACCATTGAGATCCCTCCAGTGTAACCAATCCAACAAATGGCTACTTAGTTGAATCCTTCTCACACTTTCCTTGAGCAGGCAGAAAAAAATAAAAATAAAAATAAATAAATAAAAAGATAAAAAAAAATTAAAAAATACTAGGCAACTCCAAATATCCACTGAAGATTTTCTCATGATCCATAAATACAATAAAATCAATCTTCCTTGTTGACTGTAGCAAATCAATGTAAGGATCATTAAAAAAAAACTAGGCAACTCCAAATATCCACTGAATATTTGCTCATGATCCATAAATACAAGAAAATCCATCTTCCCTGTTCACTGTAGCAAATCAGTGTAAGGATCCTTAAAAATATCAAATGTTACCTTGCCTTGAAATCCAACAAAAATACAAGTAATCCTTTCATTTTGATCTAAAAGAATACTTGGTTGTTGATCCATAAGAAGACATAGGGAAGCATGACTTTCTGCTACCTAAGTGTTGGTTGTAAATTCTTCAAGCATGAGAAACTCTTATTCTATCTCTGGCATACTATCTATCTCAGACTCATACTCTTCCCATTCATAGTCTAAATCATCCTTGAACAAAAAACATTCTTCAAGATTATTAAACATGTCAACCCTATCCTTTCATGAAAGAAATAGTCCCTGTTAGTTGATTTCCTTGTAAGAAATTTACACAACAAATTGGCTTACTCACAACAACTTCTTGTATAGTTTCTTCAATCTCATGACTATCATCATTTAAACCAAGATTTTCATTTTCAATAATGGAAGAAATTCCACTCACACATTCTTGACTGTGTGAACACTGCAAACATGCCTTAACTAGGGCTGTAACATGGAATTTCAGGAGCTGATCTATTTCATCTTCAGACAAAGGAGAACACTGAGTTTTATAGAAATCAACATTAGCTTGGTGATTTTCATTTTCAAGACTAGGAATAGGCCTTTCTCTATTTTGATCCCATTCTGTTTCATTCAAAGAGGAAGCTTCTGATTCTAGTTGGGAGGAAAAATGATAAAGGGCTTCTAATATCACTTCTTCCATACATTCTTCATCCTCATATACATTTTCAAAAAATTTAATGAAATTTTCAAAAATCTCAAAACATCTATCCATCATTAATAAGGAAAAATTGCATCTTCGATAATGTTGAAAGAAAATTGAATGAAATTCCTTTAGAGAATATAAACTAGCAGATTGTAGACTCTCATACCATTTCCTCGGTATTTCCTCTAAGGTAGACATGAAGATCTTCATCAGAAAATCTTCAGGAAACTTAGTCTTTAATCTGTGAATATGAAAATGAAATTTGACCAAATGCAAACTAGCATCCTCTCCATCCCGACCTTTAAACTTTGGAAACCCTATTTTCCAATCTATACAAGAAATACGGTTCGGAAAACCAGGAATATGAGCTCGATTCATATGAGCATACCTTCGAACAGTTGAATCCATATTGAAAATAATTAAGTCACTAAGAAGTTCTTCAAACGTCCGGTTTTTGAACAATGGAGTTGCCATGAAAATTCTAAACCTTTGGATTCTTTGACACTGCATTTGCCAGGTGAAAGATGCATAACCTTTCTTGTGTCTCATCATTGTTCACCATCAGCAATCGGATCTTATCCTTGTCATTCTTTGCATGGGAAGATATGATCTTGTGTTCCCCGAAAACGTCACCAAAATGTTATCATCCACAATGTCCCAAGGCTGAGACTGGAGATTGATGGAGGTAACCTCAAACCACTCAAGGTTTAGCAGCTAGCCGTGCTAAACCAGAGAGGGCTCTCTCTATAAATCTCACAGCCAAATATGACTATAGTGGGAAAAAGATATTAGGCCAGGCCTCTTTCAACTCTAGGGTTTTGAAGTTTAGGGTTTTGTCACATCAAGAGTCAAAGTTAAGGAACTAGGTCAAGTCTCAAGGGTTTCAGTAGCAAGAGATATAAAGGAGCAGGGTAGTTATTCCTTTGTGATACTTTGGGGTTTTGTCGATGCAGTGTAGGGTGGAAAAGAAAATATTCAAAATGAGCATGGCAAGCATAATTTCATTTATCATAATACTAAGTACATAGAATGATATTCCTAACCAAAACAGAGGTTAACTAAAAGAATTATGCTTAAAACCTCTAAGGAAAATCATTGAAGAAGGAATATATGGAAAATAGGCTTGTATATCATTCATATAAAACTATAATAGAGAGAAAACATTATCACAAACTCACAACACAAGAATTCCTCAATAATAGGTACAACTGTCATTTTATTTCCTGTAAAAAATGATGAATTACAAGCTCCAAGCCTTTCACTCTTTGATGTCCAACCCCTAATACTTCAAAATATGAAGTATTTATATAATGGTTTATAGAAAAATATCTTGAAATAGATTTCAAGATTTGTTAGAAAAAATTCATAAAAATAAATCAAAACTACTAAAAATATCATTTGGCTCAGCTTCTGATACTATTCTAGGCATTCTGGTGTAACTAAGGCCTTGAATAAGAAATTATATTAGTCGTGTTGACTCATGAACTACCTTACTGTTGCATTTTTTTACATCTGTTTGGGCAGTGGTGAAAGGAATTTGCATCGAAAATGACCTTGTTTTCCTATGAGTGATGGTGACACCGATGATCTCGTACTCTGTGAGTGAAGGACAGATCTTTCAGTTGAAAAATTACATAAAATACAACGAGAAATCGCAGTCGGGGTCGTGAAAAACTGAACTCATATTGACCATCAGGAAGAAATATAAGTCATTGATCCACATTGGCTGATCGAGGCGGATTAGATCTAGGTTGTTGATCCAGGCCGATTATATATCACAATTGCAACAAGAAGAGGGGCTCTAAACCATGTTCCATAGTGTTTTGCCGACAGGTTGGACCTGAAACTTTATCAAGAATAACTTTATAAAATATCGCATCCGAACGGGCTAATTTTTTGTATTGTTATCTCAATGTGGAGGAGGGACTTTTAAATTTATTTTTCATGTTTTACTGATGGGATGGACTTGAAAATTCGAGAGCCGCAATATATAAAATATCGCATCCGTTTGGGACTTTCCACATCGCAATTGCAACCGAGAGGAAGACCTTGTGGGGGAGGAACTCAACATTGATACGATCATAGGGGGCTGAGACTTATCACAATCGAGAGATAAGACTCAATCGATAGTGGGTTTAATCGCAATCGGTAGTGAAAATAGGGCTATGTATTATATGGGGATTGAACTGGGTGGACCCGAGCAAACCCGACATCTTATTAAATTAAGTGTTATGCCATTTCATGTCCGAGAGGGGTTATCACAATCAACAAACGGGTAGTGATTTTACGTTTTAGTTGAGCGGGACAGATTGTGGGATGCGGGATAGGTCAAATTTGGGATGCAGGATAGGACAGTTGCAGGATGCAGGATAGGGCAATTGCGAGATTATTTGATATGGTAATACGTGCTCTGTGGGCCCAGTTTATGCCTCGGGGTTAATGTATTATGTTTTAATACATTACAATGTAATGTATTACAAAAGGTATGCGGACATGTTAAATGATATGGTAAAACGACTAGAGTTTACATATCAAATGGACATTTCAGCTAGGTTTTGGAATTTTTAAATGGATTTCAATATAGTTTCGATGTATAAAAATGGAAATGTGGTTAGAGGAATATACAAAGGGAATTTGGGATACGGCTATAGTTTTGGAATTAATATGAAATATAAGTGTTTTCCAAGGAAAAAGGACTTTAAATGGAATGAGGGGATTGATAAGGGAGGAATATGAAATACAAATGGAGATGTTGAAACAAGATGAAATCTCCCTGAGCATCATTTTTCCATATTACTACTTCCATGATGATGACATAAGGTAATGACATGACCCCTATATGACTCATTGATTATATGACCAAGAAACTCTTTACTGATAAGGAGTGATGACACGACCAATATGGCATTGATTCAACATGAGAATGGAGGTAGTAGTAATGACCTGGAACTGACCAATGATCAAATTTTATTTGAAAATATAACAATTTGACCTAATAACCATATCAACAACTTTCAAAGAGTACATTTGATCACGAGTGACTCGCAGGACTAACAGACACTAAAAGAAGCCATGAAATTTTTCCACAACACATCTTTCCAACAATATAAACTTTCAACTTGCATTTTATGCACACAAGAACCATGGAAATACTTTCCAAGAATTCTAATGCATAAAACCATGCAATTACATGTTTTTATTCCAAAGTCTAACATAATAATTATTCTTTTCCCTGTATGAAAATATTTATTCATTTTTCTACATAATATAGCTCACTAATTATTCATTTTCCATTTTATGCATCATGTAATTATATATTTATTTTTTCCAAAAAGTCTAAATTATTAGTTATTCTTTTTTTTTCCTAAAATTGCTAACATGGGTTTCTATCATAATTGCTTTCCAAGAAAACCATCATAATCATTGTAATCTTTAAGCACAAAGACATTAGCGAGGAGTGACAGACACTAACATAAGCATTGAAATTTTTCCACAACACATCTTTCCAACAATAAAAAGTTTCAACCTGCATTTTATGCACACAAGAAGCATGGAAATATTTTCCAAGAATTCTAATGCATAAAACCATTCAATTACATGTTTTTCTTTCAAAGTCTAACATAATAATTATTCTTTTCCCTGTATGAAAATATTGATTCCTTTTTCTACTTAATATAGCTCACTAATTATTCATTTTTCTTTTTATGCATCATGTAATTATATATTTATTTTTTCCAAAAAGTCTAACTTATTAGTTATTCTTTTTCTTTTCCCAAAATTGCTAACATGGGTTTCTATCATAATTGTTTTCCAAGAAAACCATCATAATCATCGTCATCTTTAAGCACAAAGACATTAGCTATTCTTTCAAATGAAAAGCCTATAATTTATTATCTTTTTTTGGAAAATTTAACCTACTAGTTATTCAATTTCTTTTCCCAAAATTGCTACCATGGGTCTCTATCATAATTGTTTTCAAAAAAAGATTTGTCGCACAAAGACATTACCTATTTTTTTAAAAAGAAAATCTTATAATTTATTATCTCTCTTTTAGGAAAATTCAAAGGAATATTTCCAAGAATTGATTATAAACACTAGAATTATAAAACATTTTAACAAGGTAAACCTATTTTATCTACCTCGTTTGGCACAATAATTTTAAAAAAATCTTTTCCCAAAAAAATGTTAATTAGTCTCTTCATTCCAAAATTCATGAAATCCTTTGAGACTCATTACTACTTGTGAACAACAAATTCATTAACTAGTCTATGAGTAGCAATAGTTGACGAGATCTTAAGTGCAGATGCTCCCCCTGTGCTCTTTACACTGGTTTTGTGCATATATTTCAACATGTACAACAAATGCTATGCAATTGACTGCAACTAAATTGTAGTGAAGCTTCTACAACTTCATAGTGAAGCTTCTACAACTCATTTTCCATCATTCCGTGAATATATTTCAAAGCTCATTTTCCATCATTCCGTGAATATATTTCAACATGTACAACAAATGCTATGCAATTGACTGCAACTAAATTGTAGTGAAGCTTCTACAACTCCCATGAGTAAGGGGAATTTAATGGAAGTGCAAAATAGCCATACATATCAGAACTTTTTCAAGCCACACGCTACTCATCTCGGAAAATTTTCTTCGTATTTTTCTTCCACAGAGAAAAATAACTTGTTGGATTAGTTACACAACGGTTATTGATATCAACAGTTCATTAGAGTTATCACCATAATAATTTAAAAAATTAATACAACGGTTCGCAATTGTTCTTGGCTTGTCTACGTATATATTATTTTCATGTTTAATAAAGTCACGATGCAAACGAACAGTATAAATAAATATATTAAAATTCTACCATCTTTAGTTTGTAAATATATAAGTTTCACTGGGTTCACATTCATCATTTTTATTTAAAATAAATCACATTATTATTTATTTATTTATTTTTGAGCTTTGGAATGTGAATTTTATCAATATTAAAATTTTAAAATACATAAACAAATACAACATTCTTGCAATTATTTGTATTTTTAAAATATTTATTATTTTAAACCAAAATCATGACTGGGATGATAGTTTAAAATAATGTAATAATCTTTAATTTGCCTTTGTCATAATGTAATTATCAAAATAAAGGGATCACAGTATTAATTCGTTGATTTGTTTTTAATTTGAATTTCAGAATAATAAACTAAATCCATGATTAGTGTGATATTATAAAATAATGTAATAATCTTTAATTTTCTTTTATCATAGTCTAATTATTAAAATAAAAAGATTCCAATTAATGTTTGTTTTTAAATTTTGGAATTAAATTTGTTAATTTATTTTTTTATTTGAATTTTAGAATAATAAACTAAAGTCATGATTAGTACCATATTTTAAAATAATGTAATAATCTTTAATTTTCCTTTATCATAATGTAATTATTAAAATAAGAGAGTTGCAGTATTAAATTTGTTGATTTGTTTTTTATTTGAATTTCAGAATAATAAACTAAATCCATGATTAGTGTGATATTATAAAATAATGTAATAATCTTTAATTTTCTTTTATCATAGTCTCATTATTAAAATAAAAGGATTGCAAATAATGTTTGTTTTTAAATTGAAATAAAAGGGTTGCAGTATTAAATTTGTTGATTTTTTTTAATTTGAATTTCAGAATAATAAACTAAATCCATGATTAGTGTGATATTATAAAATAATGTAATAATATTTAATTTTCTTTTATCATAGTCTAATTATTAAAATAAAAGGATTGCAAATAATGTTTCTTTTTAAATTTTGAAATTAAATTTATTGATTTGTTTTTTTATTTGAATTTTAGAATAATAAACTAAAGTCATGATGAGTACCATATTTTAAAATAATGTAATAATCTTTAATTTGTCTTATCATAATCTAATTATTAAAATAAAAGGATTGCAATATTAAATTAGTTGATTTGTTTTTTATTTGAATTTCGGAATAATAAACTAAATCCATGATTAGTGTGATATTATAAAATAATGTAATAATCCTTAATTTTCTTTTATCATAGTCTAATTATTAAAATAAAAGGATCGCAAATAATGTTTGTTTTTAAGTTTTGGAATTAAATTTGTTGATTTGTTTTTTTATTTGAATTTTAGAATAATAAACTAAAGTCATGATTAGTACCATATTTTAAAATAATGTAATAATCTTTAATTTGCCTTTATCATATGTAATTATTAAAATAAAAAGTTGATTTAAATTGGTTGATTTATTTTTTTATTTGAATTTTAGATATTTGGATATATAAAATATATATTTTTATTATGTTGATATAAATTTAGGTTGATAGTTTAAATTGATTATCAATTTAAACAATAATATTATAATTGTTGAACATTTTTTATTTCAACTTAAAGTGGATAGGGATCTGTTGACTTTTTATTTTGTTTTTTTTAATTGAGGTCTTAAATTGATTCTCAAGTGAATATTGTTAGAAAATGCTTAGTCTTAATGGTTATCAATAGTTATACTTTACTAAAGAGTTTTTTAGGTTGCATTGGCTTTAAATTTAAAAAAAATAGATTTCCATGTGGCTCCTTGCCCACCAATTCCGTAGGGATTTGAGATTATTCCAATTCTAATAGTTCTTCCATGACATGTTCCTAATTATTATTTATAATCGTTCGTTTATACATAAGTAAATCTTATTCATAAAAATGGTCCATTACTTTTAATTAATTTTTTTAAAAATTAGATTGGAGTCACAAGACTTCTTACCATCAAATTTCCTAGGGATTTGAGATTATACCAATTCTAATAAGTTCATCCATGATAAGTTCCTCATTTTTTTATTATATTTATGAAGTTTTCGACTTTATAAGCTACACTAATATTTTTAATATGATTACACTAATTATATTATAGTTATTAATTCAAAAGATAATAATTTTATAGATTAATTTGAGTTATAAAATATTCTGAATATGTTTTTGAGTTTATTATTTCCATATATATTGTAAAATAAACAAAGCCCTGTGTCAAAACTGTAATTAATAAATTTATTTAATGCATTATCCTCAAAAATTTAAAAATAAAAAATATTTGATACACTATACTTAAAAATAAATAAAAATAAAAAATTCACAAAATTGAATATAATAAAATGCCTCTACTCTTTTATAAACTTATAATTTTTTTTAATTTTTTCCATTTAAAAAAAATAAAAATAAAAATTATTAAATAAAAATAAAAAAATTCACGAAATCGAATATAATAAAATGCCTCTACTCTTTTATAAACTTATAATTTTTTTTTAAAGTTTTTCCATTTAAAAAAAAAAAAATTAATAAATAGTGTGTGAAAATTAAATATAATTTTTTTTAAATTTTATTATTTTATTTTCTAATATATAAATAATTATAAATTGGATTTTTTTTTAATAGTATTTAGAAAATAAAACTAGAATATTTACTATAATTTATATAAAATATTTCAGAAATATATTGTAAACTGTTTTGGTTGTGGTGGTGGTTAATGTCTACTGAGACCAAACTTTGGTCTATCGGACCTAAAGAAACGAATTATTTAGTTTGATTTGAGATTTTATTCTTATGCTCAAAAATCTTGGAGAGAAGCCTCTCGAGCTCACTGTGTAAAAGGCTAGGAAGGTGTATTGCAACAAAGATTTTGAAATGAAGATCTAATATGGTTGTAGCACTTTAAGAAGAAGTGATTTTCATCCTCGTATTCTCACATAGATGGCAGAACCTTTCCATCCATAATGTTATATATTATAGTTGAATTGTATTTCTTAAAAAATAAAAAAGAATTGTCTAAAAGTAATAATGTGAGTGGTATTTTCCTAATAACATATTGAAGAGTAGTCTAGAAACATGGTAATTTAATCTATTGAAAATCTTAATGCTTATTCAATCCTATGTCTAGCCGAAACAAACCAAAATATAAAAACTTTACAATTTCATACGAATTTTATAATATATAATTACTGAAATTTATTTATTTTAAAAAATAAATTTGTACTATTTAAAAAATCTATCTCTTTAATATATATATATATATATATATATATATATATATATATATATATATAATTTGATAAAATTAATTATTTATTAATATGATGGTAATGATTAACATTCACTAAGACTAATACGGTTTACTGAACCTCAAAAAAATATAGTCTAATTGTGATTCTTCAAAATCTTGTTTCTATGATAAAAAAGAAGGGAAAGAAGTGTTCCAAAATAGTTATTGTTGGATTGATTTAATAAGTCAAGAGGATTGGAAGTGTGGTAAATGTTAGGGAATTGAGATCGAATGTGAGTAAGAGTCCAGCAGTCTAAAAGGAAGTGGTTTTCATCTTCCACTCTCTTAGTATCGCAAATCTGATTGATTCTATCATTCTAGGGAGTCTTGAAAGTAGACCTTTCACTTCGAATGCCGTGAGCATTAGTTCTTATCGTAGCCATGTTCATTTTCTTCTTAGTGTTGGTCAGCACAGAGAGATAATTCTAGTTATCAAGGGAAGGTTGATGAACTCCTTATAGTATCTTAGATTCCTTTTGCTCTTGAGCTCTTTATCATCCCATAGCTTGTCCTGAAAATTGGAGGTAATAGTGTCTTTGACATTATGCTTGCTTCCCATGATGATCTCCTCCTTAATCCCTTAATGGTTGAACCAAGACTGGGCATCCTTATGCCACGAGCATTTGACACGAAGGTAAGGGTTTTGACTAAAGTTAGAAGCAATTTATAGGAGCCTCTTGGATTTCATGTTGTAAAACTTTTTCTTGTACATCAGAGATGTTATAAAGCTCTTCAATAATATTGATATATTTTCCTTTTTCAATTCTTATATATATATATGTATGTATATATATAATTACTTTCTTAATTTTTAAATTGTAATTAAAATATATTTAATGTCAATTTTTATAAATAATAATGTTAACCATATTATAATATAATAAGAAAAGAATAATTATTTCATTTAAATTTAAATTATATATATAGATAGATAAATAGATAGATAGGTAGATTATTTATTTACATAAAATATAAAAAATTTAAATAATTTTTATTTTTTTTAGATTTAACACAAGAAGTTTATAAAAACTTTACCAAAACAAAAAAAAGAGTCTCAACCCTTTTTCCATATTATCATGATGCTCATAATAAGTATTATTAATAATATTGCATATATAAATGAATTAGCTAACTTTTTATATGGAATCCATCATGTCTTATGCGAAGTGTCAAAAGTATCATCCACTCGAGTCAATGTGCTAACCTTCTTTATGAGATCAAGATATCCCAAAAAAAAATGTTAGCCACACCTCAAATATATAAAAGTTCTATTGTTTTCTTTTTAAAAAAATAAATTAAATTTTACATTAATTTTAATAATTAAATTTTTTTATTTATTAATAATAAAAATTTGAAAATATATAACTTAAATTATTTTCAAATTATAAAATATAAAAGTATTGATGATGATGATGATGATGATGATGATGATGATGATGATGATGATGATGATGATGATGATGATGATGATGATGATGATGATGATGATGATGATGATGATGATGATGATGATGATGATGATGATGATGATGATGATGATGATGATGATGAACGTCCGCTGAGACCAAATAATGATCTATCGAACGTCCACTGAGACCAAATAATGATCTATCGGACCTAAAAAGACAAATTATTTATTTTGATTTAAGATTTTATTCCTATGCTCAAAAATCTTGGAGAGAAGCCTCCCGAGTTCACTATAATTTTGCCATTGTAAAAGGCTAGGAAGGTCAGTATTGTAACAAAGGTTGTGAAATTGAGATCTAATGTGGTTGTATGCAGGGCACTCTAAGAGGAAGTGGTTTTCATCCTCGATGCTCCTATTCTCACAAATATGGCAGATCCTTTCCATCCATGGCGTTTTAGGAACTGCCCAACGGCCAGTTTCACTATGGAGCTCATGAGAATTCGTTCTAATATTTGCTATATTAATTTTCTTCTTTGAGCTAGTTAAAATAGAGAGATACTTTTGATCTTCAAGGGTGGGGTTGATGACCTTCTTATAATAACTTAATTTTCTTTTAGACGCTAAATCTTTCTCACACCACAATTTTTCTTTGAACTTAGAAGTAACAATATCTTTAATGTTATTTATGTTTTGCAAAGCATCATTCTCATTGATCTCCCAATAGTTTAACCAGGCCCTTGTGTCCTTATGCCATCCTCGGTTAAGCCTTAGGTGGTTTTGGCTGGAATTTAAAGCTAGCTTAGGAAGTCTATGATTGTCTATGTTATTGAGCTTGTGCTTGTACAACAGAAACCTGAGCATAGCTAGGCTCTCAATAGGAGAAAGACCTGCTTCTATAAGGAGAATAGGATAGGGTGTATTACTTTTAATTTTCAGGTTATAAGTTATAAAACGCTTCTGGATTTGCTCAATCTTTCTCCATGATTCTCTGGAGATGCTGCAGCCTCAAACTTCACAGCCATATAAGATAACAGGAGTGACTAAAGTTTCAAAGAGGAACTTCTTTTTATCCCACATTACGAGGTTTGCTGTTTTACAATTATTTTCAAGACCAAAATAAGCTTTCCATCCCCCATTGATCCTTTTCTCAATGCTATGGTTCCAGTTGAGCTTGTGATGGATATCAATTCCTAGGTACTTGTAAGAATATACTTCCTCCAAGTTATTATTGTCATACATAAAATTAGCGCAAGTGTCCTTCTTGGATTTGATAATCATAACTTTTGTTTTGTCAGTGTTAACAGTCATACCCATGGTAGAGCAGAAATCCTTAAGAAGCTTGAGTTGCTTATCAAGATCAAAAGGGCACCTTGCCAAAAGAACAATATCGTCAGCATAGAGAAGAAGGATAACGACTATCCCAGCTAAGATTGTGCCACCACATCTTGCTTCTTCTAAATAACCTTCGAGCTTATCGATGTAAATGCCAAATAGGGTAGGGGAGAGGGGGCAACCTTGTTTAACTCCGATGTTACACTTAATATCTTTTGACCACCCCTCATTGTTCTTTAGCTTGGCAATTACATTCTCGTATAGCCTTATAGCAGCAGCTCTCAATTCAAGAGGAACCTTTAGCTCTTCTAACCTATTCCAAAGGTTGTATCTAGGAACCGTATCGAAAGCCTTTCTAAAGTCTACAAAGCAGCAAAATAAATTGGATTTATCATTACGACAATCCTCCGCAATGATCCTAAGCGTAACAAGGTGGTCTGTTGTTGAGTGATGCCTTCTGAAACCTGCTTGGCCTTTAGCCCGCTTACCTTCACTTTCAAGCCATATGCTTAACTTTTTTTCCAGAATACTACCATACAACTTGGCTAAGAGAGGGCTGATCATAATTGTCCGATAATTAGAGGGGTTATTTGTATCTCCACTTTTAAAAATAGGGATAATGAGGCTCTCAGTCCAAGGTTTAGGGAACCCTTGCTTAACAGCTTGGTTGAAAAGCTTGTGGATGTGGGGGATGAGGACAGGGCCTCCAATTTTTAAGATTTCTGCCTGGTAACCTTCAATGTCCTTAGCTTTCCCATTCGCGAGGCGATTAACCCCAAACTTAATGTCTTCTAAAGAGAAGACTTCTTTCGTTGTGAGCAGGGTTTCCAAATTATCCATGACATTAGGAGATTCATAAAGCTTTTTAAGATAAGAATTCCAATCGTGAAGAGCAATTTTATTATTATCCTTAGTTTTCCTAGTCAGAATTTGCCTCCAAAATTTCTTAGGAGCTACCTTAGAGAGGTGTAAGAGATTCCCCTGTCTATGACGAATGTACTGCCTCTTTTTCCTTTTAATTAGGGCTTTGTATATTCTTATCTTGTCCATTTTAAGAGAATCATCAACAGCTTCCTTAATTGCTCTCCTCGCATTTTTACAATCTTTGTTATACCAAGGATTGGTTTTGCTATTTCTTTTATTATTTGAGACTTCAATTGAGAACTTATCAATATCGATCAATTTTTTATTTTTATTTTTATGATATGAACTTCATAATCATTGCTATAAAAATTAATAAACAAATGAAATTAAAAATAAATAAATTAAAAGATATTAACATGCTAAGTAAGAGTACTGGTATATTATAAAATGTTGCGTAAAACCAATGGTTCAAATCGCCTATTTAATTTCAAGTTGCAAAAGGTCATAACAACCATCAATTTTTTGTTTTTATTTTTATGATATGAACTTCATAATCATTGCTATAAAAATTAATAAACAAATGATTTTAAAATAAATAAATTAAAGATATTAAAATACTAAGTAAGAGTACTGGTATATTATAAAATGTTGTGTAAAACCAATGGTTCAAATCGCCTATTTAATTTCACGTTGGAAAAGGTCATAACAACAAGAGTCATATTTTTTTAAATTTAAGTATTATGGTTGAATCTGATGGGAAGTTTGTCATCTAGGTAATAAACAATGGACAAGCACCAGACAAACCACTGACTTATTGTCTCACGGTGACCATTGAATATAACTTTATTTTTATTCCATGAACCTAGCCTAAACCGTGCCATTTAATATCATTTTCGATAGCCTAAACAGTGCCATCGATTATGCCATATCCATATGGATGCGTTAATAGGTGTTATGTGACGTTGATGAGAATTGCGCAGAAAGCTCTTCTTTAAAATTGCCGGTTACCTACTCCTTGATGAAGACTTTTCTCGGCAAGAAACGGCGGTCTAATCTTGTGAAGGGATCTCTATATAATGGCATTTAGGGAGGTTGATGATTACACAGATCTGCCCTGGTCTCTGATACAAGCATCATGGCCGGCGAGAATGGCAAGAAGCAGCTTCATTTTCTGCTGTTCCCATGGTTGGCTCAAGGCCACATAAATCCATTCGTAGAGCTCTCCAAGGCTCTCGCCATGAATGGCCACACCGTTTCCTTCCTCTCCACGCCCCTTAACATTTCTAGAATCAAGCGTTCGTTAACGACCCAGGACTGGCCAGGCCGGATAGATCTATTCGAAATGCCCTTACCGCAGACAGAGGGCTTGACTCCGGGCGCGGAATGCACCGCCGATGTCCCAGAAGAAATGGCAGGTCCGCTGAAGAATGCCATGGACAGCATGGAGAAGCCGTTCCGAAGCCTTCTCGGGCAGGTCTCGCCGGATTATGTCGTCCACGACTTCTCGCAGTTTTGGACGCAGAGCGTTGCCGCTGAGATGGGCGTTCCGGCAGTTTTTTTCATAGTCTTCTCCCCAGCCACCTGCGCTCATTCCTTACACCCTGCTAAATTGCGAAACCCGGAAATAACTGTTGAGGAGGTGGCTGCTCCGCACCGTGGCTTCCCGTCTAATGCTATCTTTTTCAGGCTGTACGAAGCGCGGGGTGCCTTGCCGGTGTACAGAGAAGTACCTGGTCAACTCTCTGCACCAGCTCGGCTGGCTAGATGCCTTGAAAGATGCGTGGCAGTGGCTGTGAAATCCTCATTTGGAGACGAAGAGAAGTATATTCGTTATTTCCAGGACGTCATAAGTGTCCCTGTGCTTTCTGTGGGCCCACTTATGCCAGTCGCTCAGCCCGTCGCCAGCAGCAGCGAGGGCTCTTATCTGCTGGAATGGCTGGACCAGCAGAGGGCAGCCTCCGTCGTGTTTGTGTCCTTCGGAAGCGAGACGTTTCTGTCTAGAGAGCAAGTCCGAGAGCTGGCGCTGGGGTTGGAAGCAAGTGGTCTGCCGTTTCTGTGGTCTCTGCGTTCTCCAGAGGCCGACCGAAAAGATTAGGCACTGAGATGTACTTGATTGTCTGAGATGTACGGATGGATTAAGAGGTAGGTAAGTGAATTGGTTTCTTCAATTGAAAGTAAAATTGATAATATTGCTCACCAATTTGAAAGAAGTCCAAAATGAAATCTGCATAGGATTAAAATTCTCTGATTTATCCTTAAAAAAATAAAAAAATAAAAATAATGTTAATTATATTTTGAAGTAATTTGGACAACGATCCAGATCAAACCTTTTAAATTTTTTTAAATTTTATTTTTTTTGAGAAACTTTTCCTTTCCACTCTTCCACTCAACCTGACAAATCTGGCAGATCAGGGATGTGGCTGGAAAAATTGATTGTTTTTGGAAGACCCTCTCTTTTTCGAAATGTTAGAGCGTTGGGTATCCTTCACATTCACTCGTGAAGATCTAATATAAAAGTTTCTCTTACCTCACATCACCAAGGAGAGGCTTGATGTTATTATCGCTGTACAACAACCAGTCATTGATCTTTCTAAAAGAGAAATATAAAGCTTTTAGTAGAAATTTTTCTTCGTTGTGCACAGGATGATTTTGAAGGCGAATGACATAGGTTGCTTAGTATTGCACTAGTCGTTCTTTGAACCTTTCTTTTTGCTCCCGAATTTTTTGGCTTTTCAAGAATTTATTTGGCTCACAGAGTAAAATGATGCTGAAACAAACATGTTGGAAGAGAGAAGGTAAAACACAAATATTAACAGAGACAATAACATACTAGTTACTACTCTTCTATTGATCACAGAAAACTTGATTTGAATTAACTTGATTACAATGAAGCGGGTGAGAGTATTTAAACTTTTTCAACTAGCAACTGACCTAAAATAACTTAACATACAAACACACACTTTGGACTTCTCCAAATATAGACTAAACTCAACACTACTCACACTTAACTCACTTAACTCACACTCTAAATATGGGCTACATTTAACTCAACTTATCTCTTCATGCATCACTGGACTTTGCTCTTGCTAGATCTTCATGCAGTAGTAATTACTATTTCCAACACCCCCCTTAATTACGACCGTATGACTCAAGGTGACTCAACATGACTCAATTATGTCTACTAGGATTACAATAGAAATTGTCACAATCATCACTCATTAGAAATTGACTCAATCATCACTCAAACATGCCCGGTGGTCTATGTCTTAGCTAGGCTTACAATGACTCAAAACTTTTAGAATTTTGCATTTTCCTTTTCGTTTCTTCCATATTCTATATCCTCAAAAGTGCTTCGTTTTTAGTTGTGCTTTCTTATTGTAGGCTCCATATTTCTTTACTTGCTGCTACTGCAATTTTTCTTTGACTTTTCTTGAATTTGTGTTGAAACACAATCTATTCTTTTTTTCTTGTTTTCAATACCTTCCTCTTCAAATATTCATACTGCGACAACATTGTATCTTCAAATTGTGCTCTTTCCTCTATTTCTTGTGTTTTATAATCCTAACTTTCTTTCTCCCATATTTCTTGATAACCGATTTTTATCTCTTCTTGACTCCATTGCTGAAAAATTGTTTCAATGCATTCATCTTTGTCTTCAAAAACATCCATATCATTCTTTTCACTTTCATAATCATCTACTACTGCTTTTTTCCTATAATCTTCACACTCAAGATCATCATTCACCATTTTATTCAATTCTTTTATTTTGGTTTCTACCTTAAATCACATCAATTTATTCAATTGATTTCTGAATCCATTCTTCAATAAGTTTCAAATCTACATCAAACTTATTAACAACCCTGTTTTCAACTTTTTCTCCCGTGCTATATTGAATACTTTCAAATTAAAAAACAATGTTAAAAACATTTTTATTATGCTCTTCAGAGAGCTTCATTCCCTACCTCTACCTTCTCTATCTTCTTTTCAACTGCATTAAGAGTATCTTCCACTATTATGTTGTCAGTGGATATTCTCATAAAAAAACTCTTCAATCACTTTATCATGCTCTTGATCATTAGCTCTTGCTAGATGACATATTGCTCCATAAGCAGTTCTAACTGCTTCATAACATGTTGTTACAATGAAAGCTTCAACCTTCAATTTTTCATCAAACATGGCACATACCATATTACCATAATTAATCCGTGTTTAAAAAAAGGAACCACACATAACATCAGCATAATGTTCATCCACACTATGTTGGGATATCTAAGCATGCATGTGCTCATTGAGAATTTCAACTTCACCAAATCCATTTGCAGTGATCATCAACACGTGTCTCATCAAAATGGGATTCATCATCATTTGCACCATCCACGTTACATTCGAGTCCTTCAACATTCATATGCTCTTGCTCTGTTTCACATACAAAGTATTTTTCTTCTCTCTTTGTAATATTTGTTGCATCTTCTTCATCCACCTGCATGGTTGCATAAACAACCATCATCCACTTTTGATTGGGATTCTCCAAGCTCTGTTGTCCTCTGAGAGTCTTTCTCATCTACTCTTAGATCTGCGACTAACTCAACAAATTGTGACACATCTTGGTGCTGCATGTTACTCCCCCTTACACCAAATTCTTCTTCCAAGATCTTCCATGCTTCCTTCGAAGCTGTAGTTTTTTCTACATTGTACATAACTGTTTCATCCATTGCTTTCTAAATGATACTCAAAGCTACCGAATCAGTAAACATAGGAGGTGGTAGCAAATCCACGCTACACCAATCAACCTTAATTTCTTATTTGTCTTTTGCTAGAATTCCTAGTTCCTCCACTGCGACCTGAACCTCTCTAAACATGACAACAATATCGACCTCTTCTTTTCGATTCCTTTTCTTAATCATCTTTAATCACACTTTGTGACCCATGAATATTGTCTTATAGCTTGTTTCCTGATTGTATGAGGTTATTTTCCATATCTTCCGCGAAAAAAATTATGATTTTTAATATGCCCCCTATAAAACAAAATCTTCACCCAAAACACTGTCATGCTTGCCAAAAAATTGAGAAATTTTGCAGATAAACAGACTTCTGCAAAGACCTAAATGCACTTTCTAAAAAAGACTTTTTTAAATTCTCTTTTTCCAATAACAATATAAGAATATCATGCAACTTTTTTTTTTAATTAATTGCACCTTACAAAAATCCATAAAAACACACATTTTGTAGCCCCTTTTATAAATCCTTCAACTAGTCATTTTCAATAAAACCTTCAACGAAAACATTGATTTCTTATAAAATAAAAAACTTTTACGAAAAGAACTCATGTTACCAAATCAACTTTGGGGTACTTTTAAAAAAAAACTTTGTTGACTTTTCACGCTACAGGGAAGGCCCGCGTTAGTTGGCTAACGTGCCCAAGGCCACAATGAAATCATGTCCATGCAAATCACTCCAAACTTTGGAACTTGGAATGCGGCTTGTTTTTTTTTGACAATTACGACTCTACTAAACGACACTGCGGAAAATACTTTCCACTTTCTTGACATGACTTATTACTCACACCATATTGTTATACAAGCTATGGTTCCAGACTATTTCATACTCAAATTATTTGAAATCTCTTATTTAACCTCGCTATGATATCAATTTGTTAGAAAGGCAGAGAAGAGAAACACAAAAATTAACACACATAAATCATAGGAGTTGCTGCTCTTCTCTATTGATCACACAAACTTGATTTGACTTGCAATGAACTCGGTGAGGGCTATTTATACTTTTTCTACTAGCAACTTGCCCAAAATAACTTAACATGCACACACACTAAATTTGGACTTCTCCAAATATAAACTAAACTCAACCCAACTCACACTTAACTCAGTTAACTCACACTCTAAATCTGGACTGCACTTAACTCAGCTTATCTCTTCATGCATCACTCAACTTCGATCTTGCTAGATCTTCATGCGGGAGTAATTACTATTTCAAACAAGACAAACATTATTGACTTTGTTATTTTACTTAAATATCATAGATGGTCGACATACTCCAATACGTTATAAAACCATACAATTGACCAGAATAATTATAAGAGAAATGTATGCTACATTTTCCCTAATATTTCATCATCCTTGCAGGGAGAAGATCACAGTGTTTGCTTATCTCCGTGTTTATTCATTATTGCTTACATGATCTATATTTGTCATCATTGAGATCACAGTTAGGGTAGGATTTTGGATTTCTCTTTACGAGTCATACTAACTAGTTTTGACCTTTTGGGTCATTATGCTTCCCTTCAAGAAACATTATGTTTAAAAATTTTCCCTTCATGAGTGATGTTTTAATAATAAATTAACCTTTCACCAATAAAAACTTATTAAAAAATTACCCTTCAATAACATAGTTACGTTCAAAAAATTCACATATTATAAGAAAATAAAATGATTATATAACACAAATGACTTATTAAATCTTGAATCTTGGTTTGAAATTGCATGGAACACTCACAATAAAATCTTCAAAACCAGAAATCAAATTTCCTTGACCTAGACATGCCATAGCATTTGTATATATGAGATATGACTAAAGAGATCTTAAGGAGATCTTATGGGACATATAAGATGACCAACATAATAAAACTATTGAATGTTATCAATAAGAACTCAAAAGTAGATTAATTAATATGATTTATGTTATGATTTACATAATTTAATATATACTATTGGATCTAAAAGATAAAATATATAATTTACAGTATATATTTTGGCATTATATCATAGGGTATACACTAGTATTAACAAGATTGAATGCATAATATGTGAACATTTTAAAAATTAAAAGACTAAACTTATATAAATAGATGAATTATAATAAATGGATGCCTTATTACTAGAAGAATCATCAATTCCTAAAATTGGGTTTTCAAGAAAAAACAAAAAATACAAAAAAAAAACATTATTTTCTTCGATAGTGTTGACACTCACCTTTTTACGAGTTGTTGAGGACTGGATCTTCAGTGAAATGCCAAAATAATAAAATATTATTAAGGTTTTGACAATTTCCCCCTCCAATGAAATGTTGCTTCAAGGGTCTCCAAATATATCATAGGCTTATAATTTGAGAGATTGGTGGGCAAATTTAAAACTACATTGAATCAGCGTTTGACATTTTATGAGAATTATACAAAAAAAAATTATACATTCCTACAACACCACGTTTTTTAGCTCTTTAATAAACATTGAAAATAGGCTTTTAAGGTTTCTGAAAGTATCACACAAGGTCACATTGTGTTACGAAACCAACTCACAAAAAGATAGAAAAGATAGATCAACACCTTAGAAATCAGCCTCTTTGGGGGGCAACCTCCTTTACATTACACAAATGAACAATTCTTGGATGATACAAATAAATAAACCTCCTTTATATATATAGGATTCTAAAGGGTCACACTATAATCAAAGCCGACATAATAATAATAATATAAAGGCACAACAATAATAATAGTGGGCTACTATGGGGCACACTAGTAACAATATGGAGACAATAGGGGCACAATAGGGGCACAATAATAACAATAAGGGTTACAATGAAAATAGTAATATGAGAATCACTAGTATTATAGGGACCTAACATGCCCCTCTCCTTCAGAAAAGTGTTTTCCTCAACGCTTGAGTAGTTTTGGATGCTTCTGTATAAAATTCTCATCCTCCCATGTGGAATCTTCAGTGGGTAAGTTCTTCCACTTGATGAGATACTCTGAAATTGATTGATTTCGTAGCTGTCAAGTTTTTGTTCCTGTGACTGCTTTAGGTTCCAATATCATTTTTCCTTCCTCGTCAAGTTTTGGCAATATTGTTTGAACTGGGAGCTTGTGATGCAGGAGCATCTAACCCCTCCCTAAATCAAAGAAGAATTCAAAGCAGAGCGAAGTTGACGTGGCCAGAAAAAAACCATATTTTCGTTTAATTCATATTATTAATAGAGATTGTTGTGATTCGGTTGAGTAAATTTAGAGATCTTATGAGGGGAGATCGGATCTGGAATGATCCAATCTACTTTCCTCCATTGTTATAAACTAGTCTTCGTGCATTTGTATGGGGGGAGCCAGGCGCATGTATATCCAGCGTTGCCAAGGCAACCTGGCTCATAAAAACGTATTGTAATCTGAATTCAGAATTAATAAAAGTCATGTGTTTTGTGGTTATAAGTTTCTTTCATTATGTATACAAGTATGTCAATTCTTAAACTGATCCTGCGTGTTGTTGTGAGAAGTATGAGACGGCGTAGCAATCGACAGTTGTAGTGGGTTGCAAATCGTATTTGTGAACGCTGATTAATATCACATCGGCGCAGATTGAAGGTGGGAGTTCGACTGTTAGAGAAGTGATAGTCATCGCATCGGAGCAGCGGAGAACGTGTTGAATCGGAGTTGGACGTAGCTGTGGATCTGCCGACGTATATAGAGGCGCCCAGGACTGTGGAATGATATCACATCGGTTTGTTGAAACTGCCGATTGTTGGAGATCGCCGTGAACGATCAGATCAATCAGATCGGGGGTGCAGTCGTATGTATAGAATCGTTGTTTTTAACACGCATTCAAATGTTGTTTAAAGGGATGGTTCGATAGTTAAAGAAGATCTATGTTTAAAGGTTTTAGAACGCTTCCGTCGAGGCTTCGTGGGCCATAACCCACAGGCCCAGGTTCGAGATTTTAAGGGAATTGGGATTTTGGGCTTACTCCAAGATCTCTTTTCATCAAGATTGCATCAGCTTGTCACCTATAACCTTCTTTAAACATAAAACATGGAAAACTAGGTGCACTCAGGACGCTGCAAGAGGCTCCAATTTGTATGTCATAGTAACAATATTTTGCAACACCTTGTATGGACAATAATACTTTGGTGATAATTTATTATCCTTCGTAGCATGCTTGAGGAAAATTTTTTTATATGATTGTAGCCATAGGAATACCCAGTCACCTACATCAAAACTTCTTTCATTGCAATGTTGATCTGCCTATTGTTTCATTCTATTCTGCGCCAAAGTGAGGTTATCTTTTAAGAGTTGAGAACTTGTTGTTAATGCTCGATGTGATCTTCCACTGATTGAACCTTAGAACTTTCTCTTAAATATGATGTGATGGATGGTGGATGATATCCATAAAGTGCCATAAATGGGGTCATTTTTGCTGTAGTATGGAAGGAAGTGTTAGACCACCATTCAGACAAAGGCAACCATTTGACCCATTGTGTATGTTTATCAAAGACAAAGCAACGAATATATCCTTCCAAACATTTGTTTACTATCTCAGTTTTCCCATCAGATTGAGTATGATAAGATGAGATATGAGCTAACTCAGTACTAAGACAAGAAAATAATTCTATCCAAAAATTTCTAGTGAAAATGGGATCTCTATCGCTTACAATAATCTTTGGGTTTCCATGTAGCTTTTTAATTTTTTCCATAAATGTAGTAGAAACTGTACTTGCTTTAAATGGATGAGATAATGCACAAAAGTGTGCATACTTGGTAAGTCTGTCAACTACCACCATGATGAAACTCTTTCTTTCAGACTTGGGTAAACCTGTGATAAAATCAATTGAAACATCCTCCCAATGTTGGCTTGGAATGGATAAAGGTTGTAATAGACCTGTGTTCTGAATTATTTCAACTTTATTTTTTTTGCAAACCAAACATTCCACCACAAACTTTTGAATATCCTATTTAAGGCCATCCCAAAAAAATTCCTTCGTAACCCTATGGTACGTTTTAAAAATCATGAGTGCCCTCCTAAGGGATAGGTGTGCAATTCCATAAGAATCTTTTGTTTGAGTTGGGAATTCTTACATAGGTATAAGCAATATTTGTACCATAACGAACCATTTTTCTAGATAAGTTTTGAATGAGTGTCCACACTTCTTCGTGATTCTTACATTCATCCCTTACTTCGTTTATCCAATATGGTTGGATAATAGAAATGACATAAAGCAACGCTTCCACATCCTTGTGCTTTCTTGGGAGTGCATCTGCCATAACATTTTGCTTCCCTTTTTAATATATGATTTCAAAGTCATAACCCAACATCTTTGTGACCCATTTTTGCTGCTCTTCTGAAGATAATATTTGGTCTAAAAAGTATTTAATACTATCATGATCCACTTTTAGCTTGAAGTGTCTTCCCATTAGGTAGGGTCGCCATTTCTTAAGTGCATGAGTATTTCCAACATTTCCTTCTCATAAATAGCTTTGTGTATATAGTTTCATTTGATTGTACGACTTTCGAAATCAATGGTATTTCTTCTTACATTAAAACAACATCAATTACATTTCCCGAGGCATCACATTCCACAATAAATGTTTTTGTGAAGTGTGGTGTAGCTAATACCGGTGCTTTACACATTGCCTCTTTAAGATGTTCAAAGGCCTTTGTTGCTTTTGGAGTCCATGAAAATGCATCTTTCTTCAATAATGTTGTTAGAGGTGCTATTATTCTCCCATAATTCTTAACAAACTTGTGATAGTACCTTGTTAACCTAAGAAATCCTCGTAGATGCTTTATGGATGTGGGGATTTTCCATTCCTTAAAGGCTTTAATTTTTCTAGGGTCTACCTTAAAACATTTATGAGATACAATATGACCCAGATACTCCACCTCTTTTACTCCAAAAAAACATTTGGAACCTTTTGCATATAATTGTTTCTCCTCCAATAGTTTGAGCACCCTGTCAACATGTTGAACATGATCCTTCCAAGACTTGATGTAGATTAGTATATCATCAAAAAATACTAACACAAATTTTCTAGGGAAGGGTTTGAAAATGGAATTCATCGAACCTTGAAATGTAGAAGGTGCATTGGTAAGGCCAAAAGGCATGACCAAAAATTCATAATGACCCTCATGAGTTCTAATTGTTGTTTTCGAAATGTCTTTAGTCTTCATTCTGATTTGATGATATCCTCAAGGAATATCCAACTTGGTGAAGTAAATTGATCCATGCAATTCATCCAATAATTCATCAATGACAGGAATGGGAAATTTATCTTTAATAGTGAGCTTGTTGAGCTCCCTATAATCTAGACACATGCGCCATGATCCACCCTTCTTGTGCACCAATACTACTAGAGTAGAGAATGAACTTTGACTAGGTTGAATTATACCAGCCTCTACGATTTCTGCAACCATACATTAAATTTCACTCTTTTTGGAATAAGGATATATGTAAGGCCTGATGTTTGGAGGAACACTTCTTGGAATCAAATGAATAGCATGATCATGATCATGAATAGGTGGGAGGCCCTTGGGAGTCTCAAATACCTTGGAATGATTGTCCAAGACTTTTTGGAGATCTGGAGAAATAGATGATTTCAATATGGGAACCTATAGAAAACATAATTGTGCAATTATGCCTCGTTTTTCTTTATTTAGAAGCTTTTTCATTCCATTAGAGCTGATTATCTTTCTAGATTTCCCTGTGATACCCCTTAATTGAACTTCCTTTCCTTCCGAACAAAATTTCATGAAAATTTCTTGAAAATTAAAAGCTATTGTACCTAAGGATTGTACCCATTGGAATCCCAGTACAACATCATCACCACCCATTGGAATTGTTGGGTGTGGAGCCTGATTATCTTCTGTATTCAAAGGTGTCGCCGCATTGGACCCCCAGTTCATAATGGGGCGGCAACACTGCTCGTAAAATATTCGCTACAGGGGGGGTCCAGGGGGGATCGGGGGCAGCGCCCGCGAAGCTAAGAATAGATGTAAAATTGCCTTATAAAATGTTGTAATTTCATAGTCAATCTAGGTCGTTCATTAGGCGAAGATCTGATGGTAGAAGTTATGTTTAACTTAGGGTTATTTGCCCTAGAAGGCAACCCCTCGCTATATATGAGGGAATTGTATTGCATCTATGTGCATCTGTATTCTGAGTGAGGAAGAGAGAGGAGATTGAGAGCGAAGAGGGAATTACATCAGATCTGTGGTAGGTTGTATCTCTTCAGTTCACTGGATGATATAAAAAGAAGGACTAGCTGTTTCTCCGTGGACGTAGCCCAAACTGGGTGAACAATGTATATCTATGTCTCTCTTGTTTTATGTTATTTCTATGTTTATATTTCTACAATATTTTATGTGTTCCATTGCTCTGTAATATATAATTTTCTAACAACTAGTATCAGAGCCAAAGGTCTTTTTTGGCTAATAAACTCGTAAGAGAGAAGGGTTCCTGGTTCGAGTGGGAACAATGGCAGAAAATGGTAGGTTTAGGGTCGAAAAATTTAACGGCCAAAACTACCATCTGTGGAAGATGTAGATGGAAGATTATTTGTACCAGAGAGATCTATACCAACCATTGAGCGGAAAGACAAAGAAGTAGATGAGTATGACAAACACAAAATGGGATATTCTTGACAAAAAAGCACTTAGAACAATACACCTATTCCTAGTGGTGTCGGTAGTGTTTAATATTTCAAAGGAAATGACAATAGAGGGTTTAATGTCGAAATTGGCCAAACTATATGAAAAACCCTCAGCCTCAAATAAGGTATTTATTACGAAGCGTTTATTTAATATGAAGATGTCAGAAGGTGGATCTATTTCTGAAAGTTTAAATGAATTTAATATAGTTACCAATCACTTAAGTTCTGTAGGGGTAACTTTTGATGATGAAGTTAGGGTTCTGTTATTTCTGTGCTCATTTCCAGAAAGTTGGAATGGTTTAGTTATGGTCATTAGTAACTCTGTCTCTGGATCTAGTACTTTAAAGTTTGATGATGTTGTCGATGCAATCCTTAGCAAGAAAATGTGATGGAAAAGCTCCGGTGAGACATCACATAATGCTTTGACTTCAGAGACTAGGGGAAGAAAAATGGAAAGAGGAAAGAGCCCTGGATATTGCAGTAAGTCAAGAAATGGTAGATCCAAGTACATATCGAGGATAGTGTGTTGGAAATGTGGGAAGAAAGGACACTTGAAGAAAGACTACAAGTCTTGAAAGGGGAAAGAAGGAGACGCATAGCAAGAAAATAATCATGAAACGACTGTAATAGGTGATGTGTTGCAAGATGCTTTGATTCTTTCATCAGAAAATATTATTGATACCTGGGTGGTAGATTCAGGGGACCCATTCCATGCCACACCTGATGGGAAACGTTTTTATGATTATGTTCAAGGAGATTTTGGACAGGTTCGATTGGGTGATGATAAACCCTGTAAAATCATTGGAATGGGTACAGTTTTCATAAAACAACAAAATGGAAATCAGTGGCTATTGAAGGAGGCAAGACATGTTCCAGATATGAAGAAAAATATTATTTCAATAGGGAAGTTGGGAGGTGAAGGTTGTGTAACTACTTTCACAGATAAAACCTAGAAGGTCACTAAAGGATCCCTGGTAATAGCGAAAGGAGGAAAGGTTGGTACATTGTATTTATGCAATGGTATTTCTAATTCTGTTAATGCTTTAACCTCTACAGGAGAAGATACGACATTGTGGCATCATAGGCTTGGGCACATGAGTGAGAAGGGGATGTAAATTATTCACTCAAGAAATTTGTTGCCAAGTTTGAAGCATGTTGATTTAAAATTATGTGAGAATTATGTTTATGGAAAATAGAAGAGAGTCAGATTCCTTAGAGTTGGGAAAGAAAAGAAGAGCGAAAAATTAGAGCTTGTGCATATAGATGTATGGGGATCTGCTCAGGTATCATCTCTTGGTGGCTCTTTTTATTATATTACTTTTATTGATGATGCAACCAGAAAAACCTGGATTTATTGTATTCAAAATAAATCAGGTGTATTTGATACTTTCAAGAAATGGAAAGCTTTGGTTGAAAATGAGACAAGAAAAAGGTTGAAGTGTCTCAGATCAGGCAATGAAGGTGAATATTGCAGCATAGAGTTTGATAGGTACTGTTTATAGAATGGAATTCGTAGAGAGAAGACAGTTCCAGGAACACCACAAGAAAATGGTGTGTCAGAAAGGATGAACAAGACAATCATGGAGCGTGCAAGGTGCATAAGATTGCGTGCAGGATTACCTTTACAATTTTGGGCAGATGTTGCAAATACTATTATTTATCCAATAAACAGAGCGCCTTCAAGTTCCTTGTATGGTGGTATTCCAGAGGAGGCATGGATAGGTAAAAAGGTAAACTACTCTTTTTTAAACACTTTTGGTTGTGAAGCCTTTGTCCACATTAATAAAGAAAATAGAACAAATCTTGAGGCAAAATCAAAGAAATGTACCTTTATTGGATATGGTGTTAATGATTTTGGTTATCGTTTTTATGATTATGAAAAACAAAAAATCATTAGGAGTAGAGATGTCATATTTAATGAAAAGGTTTTGTATAAGGATCAGCTGCAAGAAAAGAAACAAGAAAAAGAAAATAGAGAATACACAGTGCTTGACGAGAACACAGGAAAAGTGGTGGTGCCTGAAAATCATAATTATCAACAGCCAGAACAACAACCATAATAGCAACAAGCACCTCAAACACCTGAAAGTGGTGTTAGAAGATCTACCAGGATAAGTAGACCCCTTGAACGATACTCTCCTTCAATATATTATGTATTGTTGATTGATTTTGGTGAACCAAAATATTATGAAGAAGAAGTGTAGGTAGAAACCAGGAAGAAGTGGGAGCAAGCCATGAAAGAAGAGATGGACTCCTTAGCACATAACCAGACTTGGGAGTTAGTCAGGTTGCCTGCAGGTAAAACAACATTGTAGAATAAATGGGTTTACAAGTTGATGGAAGAAGATGGAGGTAGAAAAAGGTATAAAGCTAGACTTGTGGTGAAAGGGTTTGCACAGAAAAATGGTATAGACTTTGATGAGATATTTTCTCCTGTTGTTAAAACAACTTCAATCAGAACTATTTTAATTCTAGTAGCAGCTGAAGGTTTTCATCTTGAGCAGTTAGATGTAAAGACAACCTTTCTCCATGGGGATTTGGAGGAAGAGATATGTATGTAGTAGCCACAAGGATATGAGGTAAAAGGGAAGGAGAAACTAGTGTGCAGGTTGAAGAAGAGCTTGTATGGCTTAAAACAGGCTCCAAGGCAGTGGTATCTTAAATTCGATAGGTTTATGTCTGAACAAGGTTATACTAGATGTCTCTCTAATCATTGTGTTTATCTCAAAAGGCAAAATGATAACAGCTATATTATATTGTTATTGTATGTAGAGGACATGCTTGTTGCAAGTTCTAACATGCAGGAAATAAATGCGCTCAAAATAAAATTGGCAAACTCATTTGCAATGAAGGATTTGGGTGCTGCAAAACAAATCCTTGGTATGAGAATAACTAGAGACAGGAAGAATCACAAATTAACATTGTCTCAAAGTGAGTACATAAAAAAGGTGTTGAAAAGATTTAATATGCATAATGCAAAACAGTTAGTATACCTTTGGCTAGCCATTTCAAATTAAGTAAGGAGGAGTGTCCCAAGACTCAAGAGGAAATGGCTCATATGTCTAAAGTTCCATATGCATCAACGGTTAGAAGCTTAATGTATGCAATGGTCTGCACAAGGCTTGATATTGCACATGAAGTGGGAGTTGTAAGCAGGTACATGAACAATCCAGGAAAATAACATTGGATGGCGGTGAAGTGGATTCTCAGGTATTTGAAAGGTACCACAAATCAAGCATTATGCATTGGTGGTTCAACCATTGCTCTACAGGGATATGTTGATGCAAATATGGCGGGTGATAGAGATAACAGGAGAAGCACAATAGGGTATGTGATTACTGTAGGTGGAATAGCTATCAGTTAGGTCTCAAAACTGCAAAGTGTTGTTGCACTCTCAACAACATGAGCAGAGTATGTTGCTGCTACAGAGGCTAGTAAAGAAATGATTTGGTTACAAAGGTTTCTGGATGAATTGGGTAAGAAGCAGGAGTTGGGAAAGTTATACAGTGACAACTAGAGTGCCATACATCTTGCAAACAACTCTGCATTCCATTCCAAGACTAAGCATATACAGTTCAAGTACCATTTCATATGGTCAGCATTGGAAGATGGAAAGTTGAAGCTGGAAAAGATACACACTAGCCAAAATCCTACAGATATGTTAACAAAAGTTATAACCAGGGAGAAACTAAGAATTTTCTCAGTTTCAATTTGTCTTCAAGTATGATGAAGAAGATGAGAAACAGGCAGGTCCAAAGTGGATTCATTGTCCAGCAAATGAAGCAGCGGTGGAGTTGCTATAATCAATCTCCAAGTGGGAGATTGTTGGTTGTGGAGCCTGATTATCTTTTGTATTCAAAGGTATCGGCGCATTGGACGCCAATTCGTAATTGGACGACAACGCCGCCCACAAAATATTCGCTGCAAGGGGGGCGGCTAAAACCTTTGGGAGCCCACCCCTGGTGGGGGGATCGAGGGCAATGCCCCCGAAGCTAAGAATAGATGTAAAATTTCCTTGTAAAATGTTGTAATTTCATAGTCAATATGGGCCGTTCATTAGGCGGAGATCTGATGGTAGAATCTATTTTTAACTTAGGGTTTTTTGCCCTAGAAGGCAACCCCTCGCTATATATGAGGGAATTGTATTGGGTCTATGTGCATTTGTATTTTGAGTGAGGAAGAGAGAGGATATTGAGAGCGAAGAGGGAATTACAATAGATCTGATGTAGGTTGTATCTCTTCAGTTTGCTAGATAATATAAAAAGAAGGATTGGTTGTTTCTCCGTGGACGTAGCCCAAACTAGTTGAACCACGTATATTTGTGTCTCTTTTGTTTTATGTTATTTCTGTGTTTATATTTCTGCAATATTTTATGTGTTCCATTGCTCTGTAATATATAATTTTCTAACAGGAATTGAAAGCATTGGGCTATTCAATACATATTCTCCCATGGATAGTTTGATATTATGGCACTTTCCAGAGAAATGTATGCTTCCTCCACTTGCAACCATCACTTGACACTCTGGTGTTGGATATCAGAAGCAATTCAATCCCTTAGTTAAATGTTACAATGAATAAAATTATGGGTACTACCCGAATCAATCAACACTATTACCTTTTTCTTCTTGATATGTCCTCCTATCTTGATAGTTTGAGGAGTTGTAATTCCAGCCAATGCATTAAAATTTATGGTCATATTCATTTCTTCTTTATCTAGGGTTTGTTCTTGGTGTATATCCTCTTCTTTTGACATTTCTTGTTCCTTTTCTTCCTCGTCTTCACAACCTATGTAGAATAATTTCTTCTCAGAACACTTATGACCTTTAGTGTATTTGCTATCACAACTACAACAAAGCCCTTTTGCTATTTTTCCTTCCAATTTTTGTGGTGTCGACATGGTAGGTTGTGGAAGGTTAGGGGAAACAACAATTCCATCTTTATAGTTATGAGTGGTAGGCTTCCTGGTTGCCATAATTTTTATTTTCATTTTTCTTTCCAACCTGAATGCCTTCTCCAATGAATCAAGTTCCCAAATGCCAAGCTCATGTTGGATGTTATCCTTTAAAGTCCCTATGAACACATTAATCATATTCTCCTCTGGAATATCTTTTACCCTTATATTCAATTTTTGGAAGTCCTCAATGTGCTCCATCATTGAACCCTTTTGTTTGAGATTTATCAATTAGCTAAAAAATGTGTTGCTTTTTGTATCCTCATAATGTGCTATCATTTCATCCGTAAAAATAGCCCAAGTGACAATTTGTTTACGAGAGTAAAGCCATCAATACCATACGAAATGATTTGGTTCCAAATATAAAGTTGCAATGTGTACCTTTTGTGTGTTTTTCACATTATGTAGATCGAAATATTACTCCATCTATAGTATCCATTGTTGGAAATACTGAGAGGGGTGGGCCGGGGGGGTGAATCAGTATTTCTTTTTAATTGTTCTTTTTATCACCAAAACATTTATATATAAGGAACACAGAAATAGATATTTTAAGTAAATGCTTTTATTAATATAATCAGTGCACTAAAATAAATACAATATATAAGTTGTTGCATTCAGTTGCCAAGCACCAACTTGGACCTTTGTGAGGCTTCAACCTCCATAGCACTAACTCTGTTTTGCCGAGACAATAGTCCTGGACCTAGGAGCACCAACTCCCAAGGACTCCAATCCTTTTATTTCTAAGGCTCCAACCCCATGGGTTGCATCCCTTTCCTATAACCTGTTAGAGTATGTTCTGTTGTTGTTCTTAGCTCCCAAGCCTGTTGAGCTTATGCTTCACTTTTGTTCTCCTGGTTCTCCGCCTCTACCTGAACTATCGCTTCCTCTCGCTCTGATTATATGCAAACACTATCCTTTCCTTGTTTTTCCTATTTTATGTATTCCTGATGCTTCTGACAATTCATTTCCTCTTTCAACTAGCTCTTCGGCTTCTTCAACACTCGCTTCAGCTCCCTCTGCGCTGGCTTGTCCTTTGGCTTCCCTCTTCTTCATTGCTTTGGCTTTTTCGTTTTATCTATGATGGCTTACCCTTTGGCTTCCTGGCGTTTTGGTCATTGTAGCTTCCTCTATCTCTTCGTGCTCACCAAAACTCCCAGGACATGTTGATTTAACGACAAGGACCAAATACACAAAGAAAAACTACTGCATGTTAAAACTATAACAGAGCCCCTTTTTTCAATGATAACAGGCATACATAGGACTTTATTGTTTAATGGAGATGTCATGTCCCAATCGCAATCGAAATCGGCTTTCGTTCAGGCCTCCTGAACTATCGGGAGCTTTTCTTAATTTATTTTTTCCTTCAAACGTCGTGCAATGCAAATATTCAAATACACAGTCAATATATGAGAAAAATCGGCCAAAACACTAAAGGGCAGACTTCAAAGAAAATTACACCCACATCTACTCCTGTATCGGGTCCACTACATATATTGCAATCGACAGTCGCAGCTTCCCAATGGTTGATGGCCCTGCAGGACGCGATATAATATTGAACTGTGTTACAATCAGAGCATCGGGTCCACGACATATATCGCAATCAGTGCTTTTGAAGCAGAAAGGCCTTAAGCATTTGCGATATGTCAGATGCGACATAACCATAGACCAAATTGCATTGTTGCATCGAGTCCACAACATTCATTGCATTCGATGCTTGCAGGAGGACAACTCTTTGGGTATTGTGATATGCGATTACCGATAGGGCGGATGCGATATGATATTAAATCATATTTCAGTGTTTCAGCGGGTCCGCATGTATCGCAATTATGTATATATATATATATATATATATATATATATATATATATATATATATATAGATATATATATTGCAGATTCGCAAGTTTGAATGCGCCAAGGCTTAGAGCCCATACACTGAAAAGACATGCTTTAGAACACTTATCTATATCTATCTATATATATATATATATATATATATATATATATATTTCTCCGCTCCGATAGTGTATTCAGATACAACTATGATTTCCGCCTCCGATAGTGTAAATGCATATATATATGAGTCTTCTGCCTTCGATAGTGTATATACCCTATATATATGTGTTTTCACCTCCAATAGTGTATTTGCATGCATATACACTATATTGCTCCCGATAGCTCCCGATAGCGTATTCTTTGGCATTATTTTCCATACTTTGCTCCGATAGCTCCCTATAGCTCTGTTTACTTCCTCCGATAGCTCTGATAGCTCTGTTTGCTTCCTCCATTGCTCCGATGGCTTTGTTTGCTTCCTCTGGCTCCTCGAATATTGCCATATTGACATCGATGACAATCTATATCAACAATCTCCCCCTTTGTTATTGATGGCAGTATTGTTCTACTCTCCCCCTTTGACATTAATGCCAAAGGAATGCATACGGACTCCCACTGTAGAAATGCTCCCCCTATCCTACAACATCTTTATGAATGAACTTGAGTGATGCTAAAGAGATAATCCCCAGCTCTTGACGAAGATGTTCAAATGCTTCGTGAGGAAGAGGTTTTGTGAAAATATCAGCTATCTGCTCTTTAGTAATGATATATTCCAAGATGATGTTTTTTTCAGCTACTTGTTCACGAAGAAAATCATACTTGATTGGTATATGTTTGGTCTTTGAGTGCATCACTGGATTTTTGCTGAGACTAATAGCACTTGTGTTATCACAATAGATATTAATTAGTTGATTTGTACCTATGTTGACATCTTTTAGAGCTTCCTTCATCCATAGTATTTGAGTACAACAGTCTGCTGCAGCTATATACTTAGCTTCGGCTGTGGATATGATATGGATGTCTAGTTTTTGCTGAGCCAAGATACTAAACAGTGTCCTAGGAAGAATGCATTTCCACTAGTACTTTTCTGATCATCTACACTTCCGGCCCAATCAGCATCAGTGTATGCAGTTACAGTCAGTGTTGAGCTATTAGGGTACCAAAGATTGAAATCAGGAGTTCCTTTCAGATATATGATAATTCTTTTCATAGCTAACAAATGGGATTGTTTGGGAGTAGATTGAAATCTTCCCACCATTCCTACTTCCTGCATTATGTCGGGTCTTGTAGCAGTTAAGTACAAAAGGGCTCCAATTATTGACTTGTAATGAGTTGCATCTACTGGAGGGGAGTCATCATTTTTTCTCAATTTGCAATTTGTGGTCATAGGTGTGCACATGGGTGCACAGTCTTCCATTCCATATATTTTAAGCATGTCTTTAAGGTATTTGGCTTGAGATATAAACAATCCTACTCTGGTTTGAGATACTTGTAGTCCAAGGAAGTGAGATAACTCTCCTATCATCGACATCTCGAACTCTTTTGACATGTTTTGAGATAGTGATCTAGTCTTGTATACCACGCTCTAGGAGCCTGTTTCAACCCATATAATTCCTTTTTCAAGTTACATACTAAGTCTTTTCCTCCTATTAGATCAAACCCTTCTGGTTGCTCCATGTAGACTTCTTCCTTGAGTTCCCCATTCAAAAACGTTGATTTTACATCCATTTGATAGATTTTGAATCCTTTTGAGCAAGAAAATGCCAAGAACATCCTAGTAGCTTCCACACGAGTTACTAGTGCAAATGTTTCTTCAAAGTAAATTCCTTCAATTTGTGAGTAGCCTTTACAAACAAGCCTTGCCTTGCTTCTGATGACTTGTCCATCTTCATTCATTTTGTTTTGAATACCCACTTGGTTCCTATAATTTTTTTGTCCTTTGGTCGAGGTACCAGCTCCCATGTCTCATTCTTCTCAATTTGGGACATTTCTTCTTCCATGGCTTTTACCCAATGGGGATCCTTACTTACTTGTGCAAATGTTTATGGTTCTATCATGGATAGAAGAGAAATAATGTTTCTCTTTGGTGTAATTATCATCCTTCTTTGGGTTTGCATCCCCTCATCTCTATTGCCAATAATCTTCTCCTCTGGATGATATTTATGGAGAAACTTCATCTTTTAAGGGGTATGAGGTGGTTCTTTTTCCTCTTCTTCTTCTTCCTAATCTATTTCTTCTTCTTCAATGAGAGGATCATCTTAATGTTCTTCAATTTCATTTTCTAGAAGGTGTTCATGAATCTTTGCATCAATGCTTTCCACTATTTTCCTTAGTCAAAAATTGTAGCACTTGTAGGCTTTGCTCTGTGTAGAGTATCCAAGGAATATCCCTTCATCAACCTAGTAATCAAACTTTCTTGGTGAGCCATCATTGATTTTTATGAAGCACTTACTTCCAAAGATCTTGAAGTACTTTACTGAAGCAGGTCTTCCTTTCCATAATTAATAAGGAGTTTTTTCACAATTTGGTCTTAATTGAGTTCGATTCAAGGTATGGGCAGTTGTCCCAACTGCTTCTCTCAAGAATTTCGGATGCAAGTCTACTACTAATAACATTGTTCTTTCCATTTCTTGAACTGGTCGGTTTCTTCTTTCAACTACCCCATTTTGCTTGGGTGTTCTGGCAGCAGAGAATTCTCTTTTAATTCCATGTATATTACAGAACTCATTAAATTCTTTTCATGTGAATTCTCCCTCTCTATCTGTTCCGAGGCACTTAATTTTTGAGTCCTTTCCATTTTCTACAAGAGATTTTATATTCTTATAACACTCAAATGTTTCAGATTTATATTTTATAAAATATATCCACATCATTCTAGTATAGTCATCAACAAATAAAACAAAGTACCTTTCTCCTTGGAGTGCGTGATTTCTAGTTGGTCCACATAAATCAGCATGGATGATCTCCAAGGGCTTTGATGTAGAGAGCACCTTGGTCTTGTGGCTGGTTTTGGTTTGCTTTCAATGTTGACATGGACCACATACTCCTTGATTTGGTTTGAATAGGCTTGGGATGTCTTGTACAACTTTAATCTTGCTGATATTGATCAGATTTTCGAAGCTTGTATGTCCAGGTCGCTTGTGCCACAACCAAATTTCATTTGTCTGAGTCAGGTAGCATTTATTTTCTTGAATCTTGTTCAAGATGTAAATTTTTTCTCGTGTTCTAACCCCTTTTTCTACAAGTTCCCTCGAGGAAGAGTTCCTTATTTCACAGTCTTTGGTGCTAAAGACAACATTATGTCCTTGATCACAGATTTGGTTGACACTCAAGAGGTTGTGTTTGAGCCCGTCTACTAGGAGAGCATCTTGAGCTTTACCTTTTCCATTGATAAGAGTAACAATTCATTTTCCCGCAATTTTGGAAGATCCACTTCCAAAGGATACATTTCCTTTCTTTTTGCTCAATGAGACAAACTTACTTTTGTCCCATATCATGTGTCTGGAGCACCCACTATCCACAAACCAATGATTTTCATTATTTTGAGCATATAGAGTTAGGCCACATTTATCCATGTTGAGATCATCACTACTTTCTTTTCCTCTTTTGAGTGGGCAGTTTTGTTCATAGTGTCCATTATTGTAGCATAATGAGAAAATCAGATCAAATTTGGTCAAGCGATCAAACATATTGAAGGTTTTGATTTTTCCTTGCCTTTTGGGGCCATATGGTTCGATTATTTGATCCTTTAGCTTTGGTGTTTCACTCTTGTGAGCCATGCAATGTCTGACTTGATGACCAAAGTTTTTACAATGAAAACAATGTCCAAGAAAGATAGTTCTGTACCTGTTGTAGTAGCCATGGTTTGAGTCAATTTCCGTCCTTGGAATTACTCTTGCTTCATTCTTTGGATTTGAGATGGGCCTTTGATGGAATAGTGGTTTGTTTTTTCTATATTATCCATGATTCAAATCCACATTCTTCTTTGGAGTTATTCTCTCTTCAATCTTTGGATCTGGGATGTGCCTTTGATGACATACTTTTTCTTCTTTTGGGTAGCTGGAAAGTGCATCGGCATAGCTTTTCACACTATTCTTAGTGCTTGATGATTCTCCTTGAAAACCTATTCCAGACTTGTCATGTTGAGTTTTTTGACTTTTTAGGATAGTCTCAAGTATTTGAGAGCTTTTCCAACCCTTTTTGACTTGCTCCAATTCCTTCCTTAGAGATACTATTTCAACTTCACGTTCTTCGCAAGTATCTTATTTTTCTTTTAGCTTTGTTTCCAAGAGATCTTCTCTTCTTCTTGTTTCCTCATTTTCTACCTTAAGAGAGATGATTTTATTCCATAATTTCTCATTTTCTTCAATCACACTTATTAATAGTTCATCTACATTTCTTTCTAGCCCTGAGTAATCATCATTTGTGAATGCCATGAATAACGTTCTTTGGCTTTCATCATGGTCACTTTCCTCATATGATTTCTTTTTGATGACTACAAATTCATCCTCATCAGACTCATCTTGCTTAGAGAAGAAGTTCTTCTAATTGAAACCCTTCTTGTTGTATACCATTCTTTTAGAATTTCCTTCATCATCACTATCATGTTTATGAGGACATTTTGCAACATAATGACCTATTTTTCCACATTTGAAACAGATAAGAGGGTACTTACCTTTTAGCTTAGATCCTTTCTTCAGCTTTCGTACAAATTGAACCAATTCGGATTCCACATCAGATTCATCACTACAGTTATTCCTTTCTTTCCCCTTCTTTGATTTTGAAGCCTTGAATGCTGCATCTTTGGAGCTTGGGCCACCTTTCCTCATCTCATAGGCAGTGAGAATTCCATGGAATTCATCCATGTTGAGAGTATTTAGATCCTTTATTTCTTATATGGTGCTTATTTTGGAGTCAAATTTGTTTGGAAGAGATCTCAAGACCTTTTGAAAAATGGTACTTTCTTTAATGTTTTCACCCAATCCTTTAAGAGAGTTGACCACTTCAGCTACTCAGAGAAAGTATGTTGCAATGTCTTCTTCATCATCCATTTTCAAACTTTCAAACATCCTTATATGAGTTTGAAGCTTTTCTTTCTTGACTTTTGAGTCACCATCATATAAGCCAATTAGCTTATCCCACATTTCTTTGGTAGAGTTGCAGTTCATGACTTTTGTAAACTCGGAATCAATGATTCCACTAGTGATAGAGGCTTTTGCATTTGCAGTGTAGGCTTTCCTCTTGTCTTGATCTGTTGGAAGAGTGGAAGGAATTGGGTACTCATTTAGAACCGAATGCCAGACTTCAGGTCCAAGGGACATTAAGTAGTAGGTCATTCTCTTTTTCTAGAAACCAAAATTAGTGCCATCGAACAGAGGAGGTCTTCCTAATGCTTCGTGATTTCTCATCATGGCTATGAATCATTCTTCAAGCTGTTAGGCTAATATGAAGAAGCCTGCTTTGATACCAATTGTTGGAAATACTGGGGGGGGTGCGTGAATCAGTATTTCTTTTTAATTGTTCTTTTTATCACCAAAACATTTATATATAAGAAACACATAAATATATAGATGAAGTAAATGCTTTTATTAATATAATAAGTGCAATGAAATAAATACAATATATAAGTGGTTGCATTTAGTTGCCAAGCACCAACTTGAACCTTTGTGAGGCTTCAACCTTCAGAGCACCAACTCTGTTCTGCCAAGACAACAGTCCTGGACTTATGAGCACCAACTCCCATGGACTCCAATCCTTTTAATTATGAGGCTCCAACCCTTTACTATAACCTATTAGAGTATGTTTTGCTATTGTTCTCATCTCCCAAGCTTGCTAAGCTTATGATTCACATCTGTTCTCCTGCTTCTCCCGCCTCTACCTGAACTATGGCTTCCTCTCGCTCTGATTATACGCACACACTATCCTTTCCTTGTTTTTCCTATTTTATGTATTCCTGATGCCTTTGACTATTCGTTTCTGCTTTCCACTTGCTCTTCAGCTTCTTCAATGCTTGCTTTACCTCCCTCTGCGTTGGCTTGTCCTTTGGCTTCTCTCTTCTTCATTGCTTTAGATTTTCAGTTTTCTCTGCGTTGGCTTACCCTTCGGCTTCCTGGCTTTTCAGTCGTTGTAGCTTCCTCTGTCTCTTGATGCTCACCAACACTCCCAGGACATGTTGATTTAACGACGAGGACCAAATACACAAAGGAAAACTACTGCATGTTAAAACTATAACAAAGCCCCTTTTTTTCAATGATAATAGGCATACACAAGACTTTATTGTTTAACGAACATGCCACATCCCAATCGCAATCACAATCGTCTTTCATTCAGGCCTCCTGAACTATCGAGAGTGTTTCTTAATGCATTTTTGCCATCAAACCCCGCACAATGCAAATATTCAAATACACAGGAATATGAGAAAAACCGACCGAAATGCTAAAGGGTGGACTTCAAAAAACATTACACCCACATCTATTCCTGTATCGGGTCCGTTACATATATCGCAATCGGTAGTCACAATTTCTCGATGGACGATGGCCCTGCTGGATGCGATATAATACAGAGCTGTGTTATAATCGAACCATTGGGTCCACGACATATATCTCAATCGACGCTTTTGAAGCTGCAAGGCCTTAAAGCACTTGCGATATGTCAGATGCCACATAACAATAGACCAAATTGCGTTGTTACATCGGGTCTGAAACATTCATCGCAATCGGTGCTTGCAGGAGGACAACCCTTTGGGTATTGCGATATGCGATTACCAATAGGGCAGTTTGAATGCGCCAAGGCTTAGAGACCATACACTGAAAAAACATGCTTCGGAACACTTATATATATATATATATATATATATATATATATATATATATATATATATATATATATATATATATATATATATATCAATGACAGTGTAATCAGCTGGTTCTACTATGAGTCACCACCTGAAACCCCTGACTGTGATATACATGTGAAATATATATATATAGATGCTGCCTCTATACTCTAATATATATATATATATATATATATATATATATATATATATATATATATATATATATATATATATATATATATCTATATATATATATATATATATATATATATATATATATATATATATATATATATATATATTTCTCCACTCCGATACTGTATTCAGATACAACTATGATTTCCGCCTCCGATAGTGTAAATGCATATATATATATGAGTCGTCTGCCTCCGATAGTGTATTTGCATGCATATACACTAAATTGCTCCCGATAGCTCCTGATAGTGTATTCTTTGGCATTCTTTGCCATACTTTGCTTCGATAGCTCCTGATAGCTCTATTTGCTTCCTCTGATGGCTTCGATAGCTCTATTTTCTTCCTCCATTGCTCTGATAGCTCTGTTTGCTTCCTTCGATGGCTCTGTTTGCTTCATCTGGCTACTCGAATATTGCCATATTGACATCAATGACAATCTATGTCAACAATGTTATGGGATCCTTGCCATCAAACTTCCTCATATTGATCTCTGGAACATGGTGGGTCTTCAATCCAACTTAGGGTCTATGAAATCATGATTAGCATTTATTTTTTCTCATCATGAGTTTCCTTTTCTACCCTTTCACCATTAGTAAAAATTTCTTGTAGCAACTTTGTCAAATCTGTCTTCAAATCTTCCATTTTTCCTTCCATCTTAGCTTACATGCCATTCATCTTAACTTCCATGACTTTCTTTAAACCATCCATCTTATCTTCCATGTCATTCATCTTAGTTTCCACTCCATCCATCTTAGCTTCCATGCCTATCTTTAAACCATCCATCTTATTAGATTCTATTACTTTTTGTGAGAGTGAATTTTTTTGCACTTGGTCTCGTAATTTTGACATATCATGTTGCATTTCTTCCTCTTCTTCATGAGTCATGCTAGATTTTTCAGGTTGCTTACTAGGTGCTTCCATTTTATCTCTTCGAGGCATCAATTAATGATAATTATGCTTCACTATGCCCTTTGAATTCCTTCAAACTAATTTTTAAAACCAAACTTATGGAAAATTTAAAAAAAAACTACACACATTTTTTCACTTTGTAGGAGCTCGATATTGAAACTGATGTATCTATAAAAATTTTGATCTCTAAGGTCTGAAATGTTGAACTGTGGTATCCTTCTCAGTCCTCCTTCCAACGCAAATAGTCTGATCAAAATTAAATTTTCCAAGAAAGAGTTATGCCCATTCTCCCAAGATGACTTGATTATACACTTTTTTAGTAGATAAAACTTGTATGAAGTGCCACGTGTCACTGTTTCAACCTTCGGACCTGAAAACGATGCACAAAAAAGTACAATATGTCATCTTTCTCTACCTTCTTACGGAATTTCAATATGGTACTCAAAGAGAAAATTATGATGATTTCCCACGATAACCTATTTGGGATGTAATTCAGGAGCCTGCAAAAACCCTAACTTCCTTACATCATATCTTCAAACCTATAGTGGGACAAGATCTAAAATTTGGATCCGAGGATCATCGATATTTTGAATCAAATGTTTTCTTTTATCTTCTGAAATGTCGTATAAAACAAGTTATAACAAAAATTCCTCAATGACCTGTTTGGAGCAGCGAAACCCTAGAATTCAAAGCTTTGATACCAAATGTTATGAAACCATCTCACAAAAAGATAGAAAATATAGATCAACACCTTAGAAATTAGCCTCTTCGAGGTGGAAACCTCCTTTACATTACACAGATGAACAATGCTTGGATGATACAAATGACTAAACCTCCTTTCTATATATAAGATTCTAAGGGGTCAAAATATAATCAATGTCGACATAACATTAATAATATAATGGCACAACAATAAAAATATTGGGCTTCTATGGAGCACACTAATAATAATATGGGGACAATAGGGGTACAATAATAACAATAAGGGTTACAATGAAAATAGTAATGGGGGAATCACTAGTATTATAGGGACCTAACACATTAGCATAGTAACACGAAACATTATTAACTTTTTACTTTTTCACTAGGGAATCTCCTTGATAAATTCCATTATTCTTGCTCCATAAACCTCTCTCCTATATTTGAATGAGATTTATTCAAATTTTGAAGTTGGAATGCCATTTGACTTGTTTTGAAGGGATTTGACTAATTCAGCTGCCTTCAACTAAAATTGGTGGAGATATTTGTGTGCGATAAGGTGCAAAACAGTGAAAATATGGGTTTATACGTGGCTAGCTGACCTGTTTCATATTTGTTAATGTTTGCATCTAAATATGGGCTTGTCATTTTCCTCTAGGTTAGATGTTTAATCATGGAAGGTGGTCATGCTCGCTTTCACATTCATGATAGTTATTTTTTTTTTGGAACATTATTTGGCACCAAGCTTGTGATCTATACTCAAGTATCATTGATCTGAACTAGGAAGCAATGGTTAAGTAACAAGGTGGTTCTCAATTTTAGAGTTGATGTGCTAAAGATACCTATAGAAAGAATGAATGTTTTCCCATTGAATTATACTGAGTATGTTCCTTGTCATGATTTAAAGTATATCAACACTCTCAAAATTTTGAATTATTCTTGAAGAGTGAATTTTGAAAGAAATTTGTCCTCTCCACTTGAGGAATGACCTTTCTGTTTAATACCTCCTCCTAAAGAATACAAGATCCCAATAAAATGGCCAATCAGTAAAGATTATGTGTGGCAAAGAAATATGAACCACTCACATCTAGAAAAAAGTCAAAGGTGGGAAAAATTAGGTGCATAAGCAGGGTAAACTATGGTGGTTCCCTGGTGGTGGTACTCATTTCAAGCATGGAGCTTCAAAGTACATCCAAAGGTTGGGAAACATGATAACTAATGGAACAAGGGATTTACGAGCCGCAAGAGTGGTGGAATTTCTTGATGTTGGTTATGGTTTTGCAAGTTTTTCAACTTATCTATATCCATTGGGTATACAAACAATGTCATTTTCTCCAAGGGATGGGCTTGAGAATCATATTTAATTTTATCTTCAACAAGGAATTAGTGCCATGATTGCAGTTCTTGGTACAAAACAACTAGCTTATCCAAGAAATTCATTTGAAATGGTCCATTGTTCACGTTGTCATGTCGATTGGCATGAAAATGATGGTGTTCTACTAAAAGAACTGGATTTCCTTTTGAGAGATAGTGCTTACTTTGTTTATTCTGCGCCTCCTACTTATGATAAGGATAAAGATTATCCCCATAAATGGAAGAATTTGATGTCTAACAACTTCAACATGTGGGAATCTTATTTCTCATCAAGTTCAAATAGCAATTTGGTTCAAGCCAGGAGATAAGGCATGCCAACTAGAGAAAGAAAAATATAAAAGCTTGATTTTATGTGATCAGGCACATGATCGAGAAAATTCATGGAAGAAACCATTACATAATTGTTTAAATTTAAATCCAGAAGAAGAGAACATTTGGCAACTTCCTCCATTGCTAGAATGTTTATTCGTCTTCCCTAAATGATATGAGAAAATAGGGATCACTGCTAAAAATTTTAATGTGGACACAACATTTTGGCTGAGGAAAGTGAATGAATATTGGACATGTATGAATGTTAGTAAATATGATATTAGAAATGTAATGGATATGATCTCTTTCTATGGCAGATTTTTTGTTGCTTTAAGCATAAAACTAGTTTGGGTGATGAATATAATTCCTCCAAGCTCAAGGAATACTTTACCTACTATTGATGAGAAAGGCTTGATTGGATCTTTCCATGATTGGTGTACTCCATTTTATACTTATCCATGTACATATGATTTGTTTCATGCATTTCGATTGTTTTCATATTGCAGAGGCATTGGTAGAGGTTTCCAAATATAAGACATTATACTGGAGGTGGATCACATTCTTCGCCCACTAGGATTTTTCATCATCCCAGATGACTCAACCATAATCTCAAAAGTGGCACTGAGATGCAAAAGTTAATTTGGAAAGTGTTGGAAATTGAGGAGAGAAACTGCTAATTTTCCAAAAGATGTTGGAACCTCTCCTTCAGTAGGGTATTAATGTCGGCGCTAATAGAAATTTTACATGGGGTATTAATGCCAAGGCTAATAGAACTTGTCAGCAAGATATCAATGCTAGCACAAATACTAATGACATTTTCAAATAAAAAGGCACTGTCAAAAGTACGTTTTTTAAATTTAAAATCACATCACGAATGAAGGTTACATAAAAAAAAGTAAACATAATTAAGGGCCAAAATTCTTTATGACAGTCATTTTTACCATAAAATTCCAACCCTAATCGCAGTTTGTGCTTATCACTATGATTATTCATTATCGCTTCCCTGATTTGTCTTTGTCATAATTGTCTAATGCTATAAATGTGCCTCTCTATCTTTGTAATGTTAAGTACAACGAATATCTTATGGAAATGTGAAGGGATATCCATTAATTATTAGGTTTTGAAGGCTTTTGGATTATGGTTAGAAAAATGAGGGTGTTTTTATGTAAATATATTCAATTACCATTCATTATTAAGTGGATATTAGAGATTTAATCTAGAATATGTAAATATGAAATGTTGAATTTATTTATGTTTTTTAATCAAATTAATTAATTAAAGAAAATATCATGTGTCATATGAAATGAGTTATGTTTTCTTTTGGTATGTGGTATTGATAAATTATGAGCTATGTTTTTTTTTGGTATGTGGTATTGATAAATCAAAATCATGATGTTGTATCATATACAATTTAAATATATGATAGCGTTGATCTCGATTTAAACAGGAACGCAATAAAATACAAAGATAACGATAAAGACAGATATGCAGCGGAAATAATACTTCATTTCATTATTGTAAAACACTGAAATATGCTTATAAACATAAATGGATAAAACCAACTAGGGCGATGGTAGCTTATCTCTGAGAAGAGTTGTGGCGACTACATGCCTCTAAACTGTCTTACAATGAGGCTCAAGGGCCTCATTCTTTACATAATTCGCGCATGGACCTGTCGATTATGGTCCCACGTATACATCAGAAACATTTCAATCAATGGACTTCACAACAGAATAATACCACAACCGCAATATAACTTTACTAACCGAAACCATTATCACAATTCCCTTAAACCTTCATAAATTCCACTGTTGATCTATTTTCCCATCCAACGGTTATCATGTAATTGCGCTCTAACTAGCACGATGGATAAGTTTTTGGAAGCACATGAGAAAAATTGTTTTGGGTGTGATACTTGGTGCCTCTATGTTTTATCATGCGCTCTCAAGAATTTTTGCTTACCATTTTATTTCCACACGATATACCACTTACCGTCTTTGGAAAACTCCTCCACGGTTCTGTTGTGTTGTTCAATCGACTCTAGTTGCAACTGAAACTCTCCTCCATTGATCTGTTCTCAAATCCAACGGATCTCTCATTCACTTATCGATGGAATTCATATTACAACACAAATTTATCTCTGCCATACTTTGTCTAAGGCTAAGTTCATAGGAACTTTGTCCCTTACACTTGCACATGCAATTTATCAATTTACAGTAAAGAATGTATATGTAAACAATACACAGACACACAAAATCCAGATTTCATTTAGATGTATAATAACACACATATTTCAATTATAAACAGAATTTGATTATAGGTTAAGGCCTCACGGCCCGAGTCACAAATTTCCTTGCGGCTACATTGCATACTCTATCCCTTTCACACAACACAAACTCTCTTATATAGGAAATTACAAAGGCAGGAATCGTTTAAGATCCATGATTTTCTCTCACAATCGCTCAATCAAACCCTTAAATCTCTCTATATGCATTCATGGTAGATAATTTACATTTAATCAAGTCTTCTAGAGACTTATCAATTCCATCAATTTAGCTTTGTTTAAATAGAATTTGCATCGGTTTACAATGATTGTCCAGATTTCCCCTTTCATAGATTTGAATTTAAATTTTGATTAAAGGTATTTCGATGCTCCTGTATCACTTCCTAATGGTCACACTTTTTATTTATTGCAAATCCTAGAATTTGCAAAAATACTACAAGAATGAAATTAATCAACTGCATGAAGTCATTTTCAGATCGAACTACAGTAGAAGACTTTAATTTTCAAATGAAATATTATAATTACTCGATCCGATAACATAGCCAACACCACAACTTGAATGATAGGCGACATTGCTTTCTGAACGTTCATTGTAAGCTCGACTCATATTGATCACCACCTTTCCCATAGTCAGAATTAGAAAATAACATAATTAGCTTACACTACGGTATTCGGAGAAAGAATCAATGCGAGACTCTTCGCCATATACATAACCATTACCATTTCACTGGCCTCTAAAGGAATTGAAATAAGCTATGATGATCCCTCCCTTGAATCGACAACCAAGTTACAGTGAATTTGACCCTCCCTCGAATAGACTGCCACATTACACTTCACGAGGCCACGATGGAGGACACTTCACCTCGAGACTCAGGGTGTCGCTCCATTCTCCAAACATAGACGAAGGATATTCCTTCAAACTCCATTGTTGCCCTCCACTTGTAAAAAAACTAAAAAGTCAACACTAGTACATCCACCCCTGGGTTGATATAGAGGCGCCTTTGGCGAACTACATTTGATTTCGTTGATTGATTAGGAGGTTTCAGGATTCACCTTAGCATTTACTTCAGTGATTGCGATTAGAAATTGTAATTATTCTTGCATGTGGAGTTGGCTAAATATAGAGAGTTAGTTAGCTAACTGAGTGATTAAGAGTTGAGTGTTTGAGTGTTGATTCAAGTAGAGTTAAATGATAGATGACTTTTTGTGGTTTCATGTAGTTTCATGTGGGTATATATCAAGATATTTGAAGTGAGTTGCTAGTGTGAAAAAGTTAAATACCCTTCACTGGGTTCATTGTAAGTATGATATTTGTGTGATCAATAGAAGAGTAGCAACTGTTTTATGTGTGAATACATGCTTTATCTCTTTCGCCTTTCCAACAAATTGATATGAAAGCGAGGTTAGAAGGAGTCACAGAGAACGGATTAGCAGTCGCCCATGATAAAGAAAAGAGAAATAATTTTTTTTCTTGTTTGAGCTATAACCGACTTTACTACGGTATACGGGGTGTTATAATGCTGGTAGGCTTACCGTGTTTTCCATGTAAGCGCATTCCTTCCGTGGTTGAAAACGTTAGAGCACTAATGTGAACTATCGTTTCCATGAAGGCATTAGCACGCAGGCCACAAGCAGTGAAGGCTGCGTTAACAAAGTCAAGAGATTTTAGTTGTGGTAGCCATCGCCGTGAGTTGCAATCCATGAGTAGCCTGCAAAGCTGCGTGGAGAAAGTTCTGTAGTGGACCTATAGCTCATTCTTAAGACAATTGTGAGAGAAAAGCGGCCTACCATGTCGGTTGTAACTCATCTTACGTTAAACGATGAGGGAATAAGCTAAACTCCCTGTTGAAAAGTGTGTGGCCCGAAAAATATCAAGAACTTGCGTAATAAAGGCATTCTACTTGTGAGACGTCAAAGCACGTGGGAAAATTTAAAGGCCAAGACCATAGGGTAAGCTCATAAGTGTTTGAATGAGATTTTATGGAAAAGGGAATTTATAAAAGGTTAAGGATTTTATGGAAAAATGATTTTATAAAAGGAAGGAACTTTTATTACAAAGGAGATTTTGTTAAAAGTTTATGAAATATTTGAGTTTCATAGAAGGGATTTTATTAAATTGGTCTTTTTTAGGGTTTATAATATAAATCCTAGAGTTAAATATGAAAATCAACTATGGTCAATAATCATGGTCACATTGTCATAAAGATTGTCTCTTGGGCCAACATCACATTGTGACAACCATGTTCATCCATGATAAACCATGGTCGATGATAGTCTAATATAGCATTATGACAAAGATTGTCTCAATATGAAAATCAAACATGGTCAACCATGCTCCAACATGGTGTTGTGAAAAATATTGTCACAATATGAATGTAAATCACAGTCAACTATGGTTCAATTTCACATTATTAAAAAGATTGTGTCAATATGAAAATCAACCATGGTTAACCATGCTTATTTTAGGGTTTATAATATTTATCTTTGTTTTTATATACCTTGGGTTTATAATATTAATCCCTTGGGTTTAATATTATTCCCTTGGTCTTATAATGTATTGGGTTTTTAGTATTAATCCCTTGTGTTTATCATATCATTCCCTTGGGTTTATTAATCTAAGGGTTGATATTCCCAGGGTATAGTGTTATTAATAGGGTTTATAATATTAATCCTAGGGTTATATATAAATCCCTTGGGTTTATAATCATGGTCAACCATGGTTAATCATGGTCCAACATGACATTGTGACAAAGATTGTCTCGATATGAAACTAAACCATGTTCAACCATGGTCAACTATGGTTCAATGTCACATTGTGACAAATATTGTCTCAATATGAAAATCAACCATAGTGAACCATGTTCAGTTATGGTTAACCATGGTCCAATGTCACATTGTGACAAAGATTGTCTCAATATGAAAATAAATCATGGTTAACCATGGTCAATCATGGTCAACCATGGTCCAACATCACATTGTGACAAAGATTGTCTCAATATGAAAAGCAACCATGGTCAACCACCATCTAGCATGGTCAACCATGATCAACCTTACTTATTTTAGGGTTTGTAATATTTAGGGTTTATATACCTTGGGTTTATAATATTAAACCCTTGGATTTAATATTATACCCTTGGGTTTATAATCCCTTGTGATTTTAGTATCAATTCCTTGCCGTTATCAGTCCCTTGCCTTTATAATATCAATCCCTTCAGTTTATTAATCTAAGGGTTCATATTCCTAGGGTATAATATTATTCATAGTGTTTATAACAGAAATCTTACTGTTTAATATGAAAATCAACCATGGTCAATAATCATGGTCACATTGTGAAAAAGATTGTCTCTTGGCCCAATGTCACATTGTGACAACCATGTTCATCCATGGTCAACCATGGTTGATCATAGTCCAATGGTGCATTTTGAAAAATATTGTCTCAATATGAAAATAAACCGTGGTCCAACATCATATTGTAACAAGCATTGTCACAATACGAAAATCAAACATGTAGATTTTAGGGTTTATAATATTTATCTTAGTGTTTATATACCTTGGGTTTATAATATTAGTCCCTTGGGTTTAATATTATTCCCTTGGGTTTCTTAGTACCTTGGGTTTATAATATTAATCCCTTGTGTTTGTTAATCTAAGAATTCATATTACCAATGTATAATGTTTTTTTTTGTTAAGCTTGGAAGGACCTTTCATTTTCTATTTATAATCAACAAATCTACACCACATATATTGAATAGGTGGGCTCAACTTGTCCAGTGGGAAAGAAAGTATGTTGGCCACCTATCCCCATTATAAGCCATCCAAAAACAATACAGTTTCAATGTTTCTAACTAAGCTAGTTATGTTTATGTTTGATGACCGGACTCTCTATGTCTAGCTACCCTTAAACATGGATGACGTAAAGTAAATGCTAACCGCATATAAAACAAAAAGAAAACAAGGTAAACTGACTAGCCCTTCTACTCCTCTGATGTCGATTCCATGACTGTCAAATCCTTGACAGTTTCCCCAGGGATCTCAGTCAATTCTATGATGCATGGTATGTGCCTTTTAATTTTGTCCAATCTAATATCCTTCTTGTGGAGTTGAAACTGAATTATCTACAGATCCTATTTGTAGTTCGACATGCCTTGAAGGGAGAGAGCCATCCCCACTGAGATCTGTTCCATTGCCTTCCCTAAGAAGCTTTTCATTAGCCATTAGAGATATAAAGCCTTCTTGAATTAGGTTATCCTTCCTTTGGTATTCCCATGGTCCGGGACTAATGTCCTCCAATTCTGCAACTCCTCCTCTGTATCACTACCCTGCTTGATTTCTTCTTCCCATTCTTCTAGAAAATTTCAAGTGCCTTCATCCATTCCATCCCAGTATGCCATGACTGCTTCACTGATGACGTGCTCAACTGATTTTCTTCCTGTGCAGAGTTTTGACATGCTCATATACTTAGCCTTAACAAGCTCCTGACCTCGTCTCCCTCCACCTTGCCCTCTTGTTGGCCAAGCCATATCCACATTGTTTGATAATTGTTCATAAGAAAAAGATCTTATTCGCAAGCACTGTAGCTTATTACTATCTTGGTTGGGATTTTCTGTATTAGTATGCTCTTCATTCTTAGTCTTGTCCCATTTACGAGCATAGAAGGGTGTATGGTGGGCAGTGGGATAATCTTGAGACATGACCAGTATCCAAATCCCATTTAGCTTTTCACTCCTTCCTCTCTGTTGCCTCACATACTCAGTGTGGTTGCCAGGCCCATGCAAATGAGTTTAGCTACCACCTAGACAATTTTCTTTCATGATATGTCGTTCCATTCCCCTCTTCCCAGTAAGCCAGGGCTATTGCTCTGCCCTTGTCATGCCCTTCCTCCCCCACAGGAATCATAGCTAGATTCTTAGTGCGATTATTACTCCCAGTTCCCCATAGCTTGCCATGGTTGGAGTCACTACTCAATCTGCCAACCCAACATGTTAGCTTCGCTTTGCTCCCCTTAGCCTCCAGTGCTGAGCTGCTACTTACCCATCCCCAATAGCCATCCCCTCTCAGCCAACATAATGCAAGGTCTGGGGTCTCAACACCACCCACAATAAGGTCCTCACAACCACAAGCCGAAAAAAATCCTGATAGGCTTAAAGAAAAGATGCAAAGCTAGACTAGAACAACACGATGCCTCTGCTAATTACCCCTATATTTCTCCCAATTTCCTTTCCCATGTATATCCCTATACTCTTAGCAATCAAACCATCATGACATTGCAAATGAGACGAAGATCCAAGATACATACCCATTTTCGCTCCAAGGTTGTTGTCGTTGTTGCCATCATCTTCGTTCTCTGTTGTTCCAACTCCTAACTCCACAAACCATATTATGATTCTTACACACCTGTCTTACCTTAATTACTATGCCTTTCACCTTATCCCTGCCATCTTTGCCACCATTCCCCCCATCCTTTCATGTACTCATGCCAAGCACCATCGCACCCATCTCTTTGAGCATGTTTGGGGCACTGGGATCTAGCTCTCTTCTACTCATCCTAACTATCCACAGACATTTCCATCCTCGAGCACACACCTCGTTTGGGGTTTTGAATTTCTGAAAACCTATTTTCCTAGCTCTTCCTGTAGTCCTAATCCATTATTTCAACCAGGGTATCAAACCTCTCATCCCTGGGTTGTACCAGCCATCATTTTTCCAACAGGCCATTTTGTTGGTTGCAGCTCCAGTTTTCTAGAAAATATGCCCCTTTGTTTTGTTCTCATCTTACCTGTCAAACCAATATATAGTAAAACCTTTAAATTAGTTCTCCTATCTCTTGTATAAGGTGAGTTGTTTGTCATCTTTGGCTTAGCTTGTCCCATGTGGTGCCATTATTCAGTTTCACTGGAATCTTTATGACTAGAATTGAGTCTCCTTCCACCACTATGTTTCGGTATCCCATTCTGACAACTATTCAAAGACCTTGTCTAGCTGCATCGAATTATTCCTCATTGTTACTTTATATCCCACATGATTTGGCATATATGAGTTGCGTGTTGGCTTGGTTGTCTCGGAAGAGGCCACCATGGCTTGCTACACTTGGGTTTCCTTTCGATGCCCCGTCAAAGTTAATTTTTATGAATCCTTCTCCTGGGGTAGTGAAGTGAGCCGGGGATATTACACTAAGCCTATTTTATTTCCAAGCAGTTGGGGCCAACATTTCCATTGTAAGATTAAATTTTCGTAAGATTCGACTTCTTAGGGAGCGATTTTCTAGTATTATTGTTTCCATTGTTTTGCTAAGATAGTTTCTTTGATGTTTTTAACTATTCCTTCCCACACTTGTTCTTGAGATGGTGTTTTATTTTTAAAAACTCTACAATTCCTCTCTTTCCATATGGCCCATAGGTTTAATCCTATGGCCAATCCCGATGCTTAGTTTAATACTGGGCTTAAGAATATGTTGTTATGCCATTATAAGATTGTTTCCTTTATGTTGTGGTAGTCTTGGTCCATCCTTTCAAAGACACCTTTTTCTCCAAACAGACAAGTGTTGAGCACGTGCTCCATATCCTCTCTATTCTGCTGACATAAAAAAGAAAGGGACGGGCACTGGAATTCCCTTTTCTATAGTTGATCCTAGGTTAAGATTCATCCTTTGCATACCGGCCAAAGGAAATGAGCTACCTTTGGGCACCACCCTCCCTTTTAGATTTTTTTTCCAAAGAAGTCCTTGCTCATCTTATGCTTGTTCGGCTTGGAGGTGATAAGCTTCTTTGATGGTAAAGGTTCCTTTCATGGTATGTCCCCATCTCAGAATGTCTGGGTCATTTCAGATCGTTACTTTTCTCGATCTCATTCTTTTTCGAACTCTATCCATTAGTCTGTCTCTGTAGCTTGACACTAATCTTCCTTCTTCTTCCATCTCCTCCAATTCCCTATTCCTCAGTCCTCTTTCTAGAACTAATCTACATAGTGTATGTTGTTGTCTCTGGTAAATTGATATATATCCTTGAGGTCTTGCCTATTTACTAGTCATTTTATTTGTTTCCAAGAGTCTTGCAAAAATCTTTCTGCTTTTCCATTACAAAATTCCCAGAAAGCATGCTGGTTTATGAGGTCCCTATTTTGGTTTGCCAAGTTCCACACTGTTGATCCTTTAGGGGGATCTCTGTATCGTAGGATATCCTCATTTCTCTCAGGCATATTATATTTTGTTATCTATATTTGTTTCCATAGGTCCCTTCCTCCTCCTATCCATCTCCACCATAGCTTTGTGCCCATTACTTGATTTAACATATAGGGGCTTCTAAGGCCTATTCCTACTTCCATTTTTTTTTACCATTCCCTGCCATGGTATTAGATCCCATTTTGTGACCTATTGCACCCTTTCCGATGGAATGTTTTTGAAAATATCTACGTTTTTGGAGCACACCTCTTTATGGGTAGCCATACTTGAGAGTTGGTATATAGGTATCGATTGAAGAACTGCCTTCAGGAGGACAGTTCTACCTTCCAAGTTAAGGAATCTAAAAGTCAGTTTACTTAATCTTCCTTGCAACTTTTGAAGGATATGCTGCCAGCATGATAATTTTAGGGAGTTTTCTGATAGGGGCACGCCCAAGTATTTAGAGGGGATATTTTCATTACTAAACCCCAAGATCCTAGCTAGGTAGGTATTGATATTTCCCTGGGTGTTGAAAAAGAAAACACAAGATTTTTCATTGTTTATCTGAGTCCTTGAAGCCTCCATGAATATATTCAGAATCTATTTTATTCTACGGGATTACTTAAGTGAGACTTGACATAAGAGCATGATATCGTCAATGAATTGTTGATGGGTGATGGCTAAATGATTACCCCAAATCGTGAAGCCTCTAATCCTAGATTCATGGACTTCGTTTTTTATCAATCTTCCTAAACCTTTGGCAAAAATAATGAATAGAAAAGGAGACAAAGGGTCTCCTTGTCTCAAACCTCAAGTTGGGTTAAAGGTTTCGGAAGGAGCCCCATTTAGCAGAATAGAAATAACATGATTGGATATCATAGCTCTAATCCAATTTGTCAATCTTTGGTTAAAGTCGTAGGCTTTGAGGATGTTGCTCAAATACGTCTAGCTTAACTAGTCATATGCCTTATAGACACCCAGCTTAATCATCATTTCTGCGATCTTTTTTCCTTGAGAAAGTGGACAACTTCTTGAGAAGTTACCAACCCATCCAATATTTTCCTTCCCTAGACAAAGATCGTCTGCTTCGGAGATATGATATTCAACAAGAGGGGTTTTAGCTATTTTACAGTCAGAGTAGTGATGATTTTATATATAACATTACATAGGGTAATAGGACAAAATACCTCAGGATTCTGATTTTGACGTTTTAGGAATGAGAGCAATAAAAGTGGATTTCAGATTGGGGCATACCTTTTGATTGCACCGGGATTCCTGAACGACCTCAAGAATTTGTCGTCCCATGAATTTCTAGGTGGCTTGGTAGAATTCTATTGTGAATCCATCTAGGCCTGGGGCCTTGCTTTTCTTCATACCCTTGACAATTTCTTCCACCTCTTCTAGAGTAGCTTCTCTCATCAAGGTAGGTTATGGTCGTGAGTTACCCTATGAGGTATATGTTGTGAGATCCTTTCAATTTCTTTCGTTCTATTAACTTGTGGTTCTGATAGGAGGTTTTTGAAGTGATTTACCAAAAGTTCCTCCATTTCTTCATGTTGGACTCTACAATTCCCCTCCTCATCTTTCAAGGAGAAGACTATGTTGTGATGTTGATGTTGGACCACGACCTTGTGAAAAAAAAGGGTGTTCCACGCCCCTTCCCTTAACCAGTTCAACCTCAATTTCTATTTCCACAAAATCTCTTCTTGTTTTCTCCTTTCTTCTAGCTGATTTATCAGTTGTCCTTATTCTATAGCTAGCTCTTTTGATTTCCCTTCCTATATGATTTTTTGTTGCACCTATATCATATGCTTGTTGATCTGGTTTTGGTCATTCATTATGTGCCCAACTTCTTCTTTATTCCATTTATTCAGTTTCTTCTTGAGAACCTTTAGTTTTAGCTAAAACGTATGCATGCAGTTCCTCCCTTGTTGTTCACTCTGAGTCCACCATTCCTTGATTTTATTTACGAGGTATGGTTCTCTAAGTGAGAAGGCTTCAAACCAGAAAGGTCAATTTTTAGGGCTCACTTTTACATCCACTTCTAGTCTTATCGGCCAATGGTCTGATCCCATGCCAAGGAGGATCGAGGCTTCTATGAATATATCTTTTCTTATGACTTGTTCTGATAATAGAAATCTATCCAGACGTGAAGAAACTTGGTGACTCCCTCCTCTTCTATTGTTCGAGGTGTGGACCCCGTTGATTGTTGGGAAATCTACTAAGCACAATTCTGCAAGGGTATCCCAAAATATTTGCATGTTTATAACCATTCTTCTCATACCTCCCTTCTTTTCTACTAGGGGGGTTATCATGTTAAAATATCCTACTACTACCCAAAGGTCTTTTGTGTATAGGTTTCTTATCATTTCTAGGTTTTGAAGGAATTCTCTTCTTTCCCCTGGGATATGCGGTCCATACACTCCTATGAGCAGCACCCAATATCTCGATCCAATAATTCTAAATCTACCCAAGAGTATTCGTGGGAGGCTGACCCAGTATTCAAACTAGATCTCTCCACAGTTCCATATAGTCACCAACCCTCTTGCACTACCATTTGCGTCCTGGGCTATAACTTGGTATCGGGGTTTAAAATTTTCTAGAATTCCTTTCAGTTTACTTTCACTAATTTTGGTTTCTTGTATTATCATTATGCTTCGTATATCTTTCTTCAATTTCTCTATGAGGTATCTCTATTTGCCTCTACCATTGAGGCATCTTATTTTCCATGTCATAATAATCATTTCAACAATTTGGGGGGTTGTTGAGAGACCTCTGATAATGGAACTACTCTTCCAGAGTTGACTAGTAGTTCCCCAACCATATGGATGTCTTCATTCATTGTTCTACTACCCCCTGTCTTCCCTTCTTTTCCTAAGGTTCATGATTCTTTCCCTTACCCTCCTCGAGACCTTGGGTGATCTAGTTGTCCTATGATATCTGATCCTTGTTTGTCCTTATATTGCTGAAACGTTTCCTTGTAGAGTTTCTTATAATCTTCTGGAATGAACCATTCATCCAAGTGTCTCCATGCTTATAGTAAATGTTTCATCACTTGCTCTTCCCCACTGAGATCTTCTTTCAGGTTATCGATCTCCATTGGGTTTTTCTCTATCATTTGCATTATGCTCTCCTATATTGGGTTTTTTGCTACCTTCTGGCTCTTTACCTTGTTTCCTTCTAGATCCTTCGTTTGCATGTTTTCCTTCCCCATGATATTATCCAGGATTGTCTCCCCCATTTCTTCCTCCAAGAGGGTGATGAATCTATTATGGGTGCATTCTTCTTTCTCATTTTGATTTTCTCTCTGGTTACTTACTGGATTTTGGTTCTTTTTTCTCATGTGCACCTCTTGAAAGTCATCTCTATCTTCTCTTGCCATTGAGTCTCCTGACTTCTTCTCAGTCGTATTATTTTCATGGTTATTTAAGGGGCAAGCTAAGTATAGGTGACCGTATTCATGGTATCGTCCGCATCTAAATGGCATATGTTCATAGTCGAGGGGTGGCTTCCATATCTCATCAAGGTATTTCAACTCTATGAAGTCTGATAGTGGCTCAGCCATATTCATGTACACACAAATTCTTGCATAAGAGGTGCACCTACCTTTTCTTGTCAAGTATGCTACTTTGACGAAGGTTCTGATCAAGTTGCCTATCCCTTCCAGGATTTCAGGGTCTCGGAAATCCATTGGTAAACTGAAAATTCATACCCATATGGGGGCTTCCAGAATATCTTTCTGATTTGGGTTATAACAATCCTCCCAATGTCTCATAAAAAAAGTCTACATTGTCGAAAAAATACGGCCCATCTTCGAAAATATTCTCCTTGTCTTCGAGGTTAGAAAATATTACTGAGAAGAACCCTTTCGCCTGTAGCTTAAGATCTATATGCCCCTTTGCTTTCCACAACTGCTAGATCCATTGGATCAATTCCTTCTCTATTGGCCAAGCCCTAATAATCTTACATATCAGGGCATGATCCTTTATATATATTCTGTATTCCTCCAGTTTATTGTTTGGTATAACAAATCAGGGTTTCTTGGTTGCCCTCGGTAGGCATTTCCCTCCCATACCCACTTCCCATTTGGTTCCCAAAACCGGCATTCCTTTTCCATGACTTCTGTTACCTTTGGCAGCTCTATGTTGGCTCGATTATCATGTAGTAATGTTTTGGTGGGAGGACATCTCTCCCCCCCTTCCATGCCACTCATGGCTCTTGCCACCAGTACCTCCTTGTCATTTTGCCGCAGTTGCCTCTATGTATGCAGGGTTTGTAGGTTTTTCAGGCAGAGTCCATGATAAAATCCTAGCTGCTCACGCTATCATCGCTCTCCCCCTATGCCCCTCAGTAGCATCCCCATTCCCAACATATAATGTTATTCATAGCGTTTATAATTTTAATTTTAGGGTTATATATAAATCCTTTGGGTTTATAATCATGGTCAACCATGGTGAATCATGGTCTAACACCACATTATGACAAATATTGTCTCAATATGAAAATAAACTATATTCAACCATGGTCAACCATGGTGCAATGTCAATTTGGGAGAAAGATTGTCTTAATATCAAAATCAACCATGGTGAACCATTTTCGATTATGGTCAACCATGGGCCATTGTCGCATTGTGACAAAGATTGTATCAATAAGAAAGTCAATCATGTTCAACCATGGTCCAACGTCACATTATGAAAAAGATTGTCTCAATATGAAAATAAAACTTGGTCAACCATGGTTGACCATGGTCAACCATGCTTATTTTAGGGTTTATAATATTTATCTTAGGGTTTATATACCTTGCATTTATAATATTAAACCCTTGGATTTAATATTATACCCTTTGGTTTATAATCCCTTGGGCTTTTAATACCAATTCCTTGTGTTTATTATTCCCTTGCATTTATGACATCAATCCCTTCAATTGATTAATCTAAGGGTTCATATTCCTAGGGTATAATATTATTCATTGGGTTTATAATATAAATCCCTTCGATTTATAATAATGGTCAACCATGGTCCAACATCACATTATGACCAAGATTGTCTGGAGATGAAAATCAACCGTGTTCAACCATTGTCAACCATGGTTGAACATCACATGGTCAATATTAAAATAAACCATGGTCAACCATGCCCAGTCATGGTCAACCATGGTCCATTGTCACAATGTATAAAACATGTGTTTAATACAAGGTTTATAATATTAGGGTCTTTTAACATTTTGTTTATAATATTAAAGTTTATCATGCATCCCCTGGTTTTATAATATTAATCCTGTGGGTTTACCAATCCATTGGGTTTATAATAATAATTCGTTGGGTTTATCAATACCTTCACTTTATAATACTAATAATTAGTTGGGTTCATTATCTATTAGGTTTATAGTATTAATGCGCTAGGTTTATAATATTAATTCATTGGATTTATTAATCCCTTCAATTTATAATACTAATAATTAGTTGGGTTCATTAATTCTTTTGGCTTTTAATCTCTAGCATTTATAATATTAGTTCCTTGGGTTTATAATATTAATAATTAGGTGGGTTCATTAATCTATTGGGTTTATAATATTAATCCATTGGGTTTATAATATTAATCATTACTTCGGTTCATTAATCCCTTGGGTTTGCAATGTTAATCTCTTGAGTTTTTTATACCCTTGGGTTTATAGTATCAAATCATTTGTTTTATAATATTTATCCCTTTGGCTAACAATAATTATTAATAATTTTAATTTTAATTGTAATAATCAATTAATACCCTCGTAATAACCAATTGAGGGTATAATTAATTATACTCTCAATTTGTTATACATTATTAAAAATTTTATTATTACTTATTAATTATTAGTTATTATTATTGTAAGCTTGAAACCACTACATTTTCTTCATGTCCAATATATCATCTTGATTGGGGAGAGAATTAAACTTGTGACTTCACATCAAGGTGTGTCTTAATAGAGCACCTGATCACCATCTATCCAAAGCCCCGTGAACATTGCTATTAATTATTAATTATTAATTATAATTTTTTAATTAATAATAATAATATTTTTTTAATTATTAATAATTATAAATTGGAATTTTTAATTATTAATACTTGTTAATTATCCATAATTGTAATTATTAATTTTTAATATTTATAATTACAATTTATTTAACATTATTAATGTTATTAATAATAAATAATTATTTATCTATAAAGGCTTATAGGTTGTTATCGAATGTGGTCGTAGTAGTATGTTAATGTTATGATTATAGAGTCTTGGTCCGTAATGAATTTGTAGATTTAAGAAACATTTAACAATGGGAAGGTCAGAAGTCAGGTCGATCTCACTTCTGCTTATTAGATTCCAGCTATGATTTAGTCGATAATCAAATAATTTAAAAAATATAATATAAAAATTATCTTTGTATAGCTCTTCAGGTTGTGAGAAGACAGGAGAATGATCACTGACATGTATGTTTTTTGAGTACAGATTCTCAATACATGTACTATGTTTTATTATAGTATTGCATTATTATATTGCTATAGTATTGTCTTATTATATTGTTTTGGATGTAGTAAGAAGGATAATGATCGTGTGATTTATAAATTATATCACATTTATAAATAATTTATAATTTATTATTGTAGAGCAGAGAAATGTGCGACCTCTCTCAGCAATGAATTTCATATTACATTGATTAACAATATCTCATTACTGATAATGTTTATAAATGAAGTTTCTTCTTCTCACCGTCCATCCTGCAAATTATTTCTATTTGTCCTTCTATTGTGTGTCTGATTACTGGTCGCAGAGATGGATCTGGATATCTTCAATTGATTGCAGTTTGCCAGTGCATCTCTACTTTCTGCATTTGGATATTTAGCTAATATGAGGTTGCATTTTACAGTTTAACAATGTTAAAGTACAGTTACACTTATCGCTTTTATATTATTACCATAATATGAGGTTGCATTTTACAGTTTAACAATGTTAAAGTACAGTTACACTTATCGCTTTTATATTATTACTATTTTATGGTAGGAAAATTTATCAGAGTTATTAAAAGTCCAATAATGTTGCTATTTTAAATGCAAGCTTACCCACTACGCCACTCACTGATTATCAATAGGGAGGCAGGCTTTCACTCTGTCATTTGCCGTTGGATCTCGGGTTATATATATTCTCAATATTTTTAAAACCTTTTAATAAAGTAGTGGTTAACACCTTTCAATAAAGTAGTGGTTAACTTTTTTTAAGTATATATAGTGATATTTATACATTATAAAATATATTAAAATTATTTATATGAAATTGATGTTTATTTTCAATTCATTTATCAAATTCTATAGATACATTTGCTTTAAAAAATGTTTTTTAAATTATTAATACTTATCAAATCAATCCCATTTCAAAAAAGTTTTTTAAATAGTTAATAGGATTTTAAATAACTACGATGTTTTTATGTTTTTTTAATGGAGTACATTTAATAAAGTTCGTGAATGTGTTAGGTATAATATTATGAGATTTTTTCTTAAATTTTTTAATTAAGTGGCAGGGAAAGTATTTTGGAATAGTAGTTTTACAATTTTAATTTAATTATTTATAATCATTAAGTAGCTGGTATAAATTTAAGTTTTATAGAATATTTTTTTTACTAGTCAACAATGTAAAGTTAAGATTTATTTTAAAGATATGTGTTTTTTTTGCTTTTAATTAAATTGAGTAATTAAAAAATTATCAGTAAATCATGATAGATTTTTACCTACCACATTTAATTTATATGGATGTGCTAATTTATTTATGTTCATAAATTTCAATTAACAATTTAGCTTATTATAGGGTATCACATTCCTTTAGAGAAGAACTCCCCTCTCATGCCATTGTGTCTTGTCATGGTTTGTCGAATCCATTGTTAGACAATCAAATAATGTTTAGTTGGAAGAATGTTCTAGACAGTTTTACTTTCTCTACTTCTACTTTTCTTTGCACTCTTACTTTTCTTCTTAGATTGGAAGGGAGGATTCCAAAACCCCCACCTTAGGCCAAACAACTAATGCGTCTAGACCTTTCCTTCCAACTTGCATTTGAACTATGGCTCTAATAGAATATCCCCTTGTTGCATGGGGCACTGGATATCTACATGAGGGGGAAAGGTAGCATAGTTTTCTATCCTTGAGATGGTTGTGCCTCCATTCAAGCTCTCTCTTAAAAAATAAACGCTCTGCAATAGAGTTGTATATTTCATCTACGGGGTTCAAGCACTATGGGGAATGTTATTTGTTTTAGACACCATTCCTCGTGAGTCATGAGAAGGAGGACTAGAAAATTTCAACATTTCAATGCCATGATAGCTTAGCTTCATTTACCCTTTAATTTGGTAATATCGCTCTAGCATTTTCAATTCCAAAGTTCACAATGGTTCTCCTTAATTATATGAGAGGGTAGCATTTTTTATTCTAAATTTCACAATGGTTCTCCTTAATTATATCACAGGGTATACGAAGGATCATGACCACCTTCTTGCTCATACACAGGTAATATTCTTGCAATCCTAACCTTTTTGATTGCTTATTATTATCATTTTTGGTTCTTCATGAGCTTTTATCCATCGATCGACACCCCTAGTAGCTTAGCTTCCATTTTTTTTAATAATTCACATGTTTGTTGTTCAACTGGCATTATTTTCTCTCTCATTTTGTTAGGTACCAGGTTTTTTTCTCATTCCTTCTCTGTTGTATGCCACAGGTCACCATGTTCGCGATTAGACATTACTCCAAGCTCTAATAGAATGACCCCTTATTGCATGGGACACTAGATATATACCTGAGGGAGAAATGTAGTGGATTTGTCCCGCCTTTAGATGATTATGCCTCCATTCGAACTCTCTCTTGGTGAACAAATTCTTTAGAAGAGAGTTGCAAATTTCATCTCTGGTGTTCGAGAAGTGTATGGTGGAATATTATTTGTTAATTGTATGGATATTAGAAATTAAGATCAACCATTAATATTACGATGGGTGAGCGATATTCTTTAAGTAAAATAATCAAAAGAACATTGATGCACAATTCCAGAGAAGGAAAACATTGATTTGATAAAATAATTGCAATTGATGTACTCAAAATGATAAACTATAAAGCATGGACGAGGGGCAAGTTAGCCTATAATTTTCAAGAAAATTATATGTAAGTTAGAAAACCATTACATGTAAATAAATTTCATTCAACCAGTCAGCTTGGAGGTAGTTGTAGAATATCGTTTCTTTACATGTACATATTTGAAATGAATGCAAAGAAGGGAAACAATTCACTTATTTTCCAATAGGGTTTATTCATTGTCGATGTGCCCACCATGATTGAGAATGGAAATCCAATTCCTTGAAGAAGGATTATTGTTTATTGGTTGTAAAATCTAATGGAATAAATATAATCTACAAACACATACAAGTCTTCATTTTCATCGAATAGTCCTACAAACCCATTAGCATCTACTTCACATTTTTTCTAATGAAAATCAAGTTTAGGCCTAGTGTTGAGGCCAATTTCATTTGATAATTTCGCTGAGTGGGATGAGGATGTCAAGGCTGAGGCTAGGTTTGACATCTGAACTGAAGGGGAGGACACTTTAGGGCCTTCCCCATAATTGAATAACAGAGCAGGAGTTTCTCCAGCTCCACTATTGGTTGATTCATTCCACCCACAAAAAAGAGAGGAGAAACTCTTATGTGGAGGGACTTGACAATTACTATGAGAGGCAAAAGGAAATACCCATATAAGGTCATAAAGATCTCTAATGGGTAGGAATTTCTTGGAACACTCATGTTCATCATGGGTCCTACCAAATCTGGGAAGTCAGCACTACTCAAAACTCTTGTAGGTTTTGTTTCGTCTAAAATTTCTACTCCTACTCTTGCTTGCAAATATCAATCAAATAAGATCATTAAGAGCTCTACTAGGTAGTTATTCCCTAGAACACTCATAGTTGTTACACAACCAACTCATAAAGTAGAAGAAAATATAAATCAATGACTTAAAAGTTATCCTCTTCAAGGGTGAAACCTCCTTTACATTACATAAATGAACAATTTTTGGATAATGCAAATAATAAGACGTGCTTGGTATATATAGGAGTCTAAGGAGTCAAAATATAATCATAGACTACATAACAATAATAATGTAAGGGAACAACAATAACACTATTGGGATTCTATGGGCCACAACAATAACAATATTGGACTTCTATGGGGTACAACAATAAAAATAAGTGGGATACACTAGTATTATAGGGACTTAACATGCCCCTCTCCTTCAAAATATTGTTGTCCTCAACACTTGAGTAGTTTTGGATGCTTCTGTATAAATTTTCATTCTCTCGTGTGGAATATTCAGTGGTTAAGTTCTTCCACTTAATGAGATACTTTGAAATTAATCAATTTCGTAGTTGTTGGGTTCTTTTCTCTGTGACTGATTCAAGCTCAACTATGGCTTTTGCTTCTTCGTCAATTTCTAGCAACATTGTTTGAACTAGGAGCTTGTCACTGATAACCTTCTTTTTTTCTATGACTAACTCAAGCTCAAATATGGTTTTGCCTTCTTCGTCAAGTTCTAGCAACATTGTTTGAACTAGGAGCTTGTCACTGATAACTTTTTTTAAGCATGAAACATGGAAAACTGTTATGAAACCAGCTCAAGAAAAGATAGAAAATAGAGATCAGCGCCTTAGAATTCAGCCTCTTTGAGGGGGCAACCTCCTTTACATTACATAAATGAACAATTCTTGGATGATAGAAATGACAAAACCTCCTTTCTATATATAGGAGTCTAAGGAGTCACAATATAATCCAGCCGACCTAACAATAATAATATAAAGCCACAAAAATAACAATAGAGGGATTCTATGGGGCACAGAAATAACAATATGGGGGTAATAGGGGCACAACAATATAAATAAGGGGTATAACTACAATAGTAATGGGGTAATCACTAGTATTATAGGAACCCAACATGCCCCTCTCCTTCAAAAAAGTGTTGTCCTCAATGCTTGAGTAGTTCTGGATACTTCTGCATAAAATTCTCATCCTCCCATGTGGAATCTTCAGCGGATAAGTTCTTCCACTTGATAAGATACTCTGAAATTGATCGATTTCGTAGCTGTCGAGTTCTTGTTTCTGTGACTGCTTCCGGTTCCAATATAATTTTTCCTTCCTCGTCAAGTTCTGGCAATATTGTTTGAACTGGGAGCTTGTCGCCTATAACCTTCTTTAAACATGAAACATGGAAAACTGGGTGCAATCGAGAAGCTGCAGGAAGCTCCAATTTGTATGCCATAGTACCAATCTTTTGCAACACCTTGTACGGACCATAATACTTTGGTGATAATTTATTATCCTTCTTAGCTTGCTTTAGGGACATTTGCTTATATGGTTGTAGCCGTAGGAATACCCAATCACCTACATCAAAACTTCTTTCACTGCGATGTTGATCTGCCTGTTGTTTCATTCTATTTTGTGCCAACACGAGGTTATCCTTTAAGAGTTGGAGGACTTGTTGTTGATGTTCGATGTGATGTTCCACTGCCTGAACCTTAGAATTTTCTCTTAAATATGATGTGATTGATGGTGGTTGGTACCCATAAAGTGCCATAAATGGGGTCATTTTTGTTGCTGTATGGAAGGAAGTGTTATACCACCATTCAGCCAGAGGCAACCATTTGACCCATTGTGTCTGTTTATCAGATACAAAGCAACGAAGATATCCTTCCAAACATTTGTTTACTATCTCAGTTTGCCCATCAGATTGAGGATGATAAGATGAGCTATGAGCTAACTGAGTACCAAGACAAGAAAATAATTCTGTCCAAAAATTTCCAGTGAAAATGGGATCTCTGTCACTTACAATAATCTTTGGGTTTCCATGTAGCTTTTGAACTGTTTCCATAAATGCAGTAGAAACTGTACTGGCTTTAAATGGATGTGATAATGCACAAAAGTGTGCATACTTGGTAAGTCTGTCAACTACCACCATGATGACACTCTTTCCCTCAGACTTGGGTAAACCTGTGATAAAATCCATTGAAACCTCCTCCCAACGTTGGCTTGGAATGGATAAAGGTTGTAATAGACCCGGTGTCTTAATTGTTTCAACTTTATTTTGTTGGCAAACCAAACATTCCGCCACAAACTTTTGAATATCTGATTTAAGGCCATCCCAAAAAAATTCCTTCTTAACCCTGTGGTAAGTTTTTAAAAATCCTGAGTGCCCTCCTAAGGGAGAAGTGTGCAATTCCATAAGAATCTTTTGTTTTAGCTGGGAATTCTTACAGAGGTATAAGCGATCTTTGTACCATAACGAATCATTTTTCCAGCTAAATGTATCAGAAGTACTGGAATCTTGTTGTAGCTTTCGAATAAGTGCCCACACTTCTTCGTCATTCTTCCATTCCTCCTTTGCTTCGTTTATCCAATCTGGTTGGATAATAGAAATGGCACACAACAATGCTTCCACATCCTCATCCTTTCTTGAGAGTGCATCTGCCACCACATTTTGCTTCCCTTTTTTGTAGATGATTTCAAAGTCATAACCCAACATCTTTGTGACCCACTTTTGTTGCTCTTCAGAGGATAATCTTTGTTCTAAAAAGTATTTAAGGCTATCATGATCCGTTTTTACCTTGAAGTGTCTTCCCATTAGGTAGGGTCGCCATTTCTTAAGTGCATGGAGTATTGCCAACATTTCCTTCTCATAAATAGCTTTGCTTAAAAACTTTCCCTTGATTGGACGACTTTCAAAAGCAATGGGTCTTTCATCTTGCATTAGAACAACACCAATTCCATTTCCTGAAGCATCACATTCCACAATAAAGGTTTTTGTGAAGTCCGGTGTAGCTAAGACCGGTGCTTGGCACATTGCCTCTTTAAGATGTTCAAAGGCCTTTGTTGCTTCCGGAGTCCATGAAAATGAATCTTTCTTCAATAATGTTGTTAGAGGTGCTGCTATTCTCCCATAATTCTTAACAAACTTGCGATAATACCCTGTCAACCCAAGAAATCCTCGCAGATGCTTTATGGATGTGGGGATTTTCCATTCCTTAATGGCTTTAATTTTGCTAGGGTCTACCTTAACTCCTTCATGAGATACAATATGACCCAAATATTCCACCTCCTGGACTCCAAAGAAACATTTGGATCTTTTTGCATATAATTGTTTCTCCTCCAATAGTTGTAGCACCTTGTCAACATGTTCAACATGATCCTTCCAAGACTTGCTGTAGATTAGTATATCATCAAAAAATACTAACACAAATTTTCTAAGGAATGGTTTGAAAATTGAATTCATCAAACCTTGAAATGTTGAAGGTGCATTGGTAAGGCCAAAAGGCATGACCAAAAATTCATAATGACCCTCATGAGTTCTAAATGCCGTTTTCGGAATGTCTTCAATCTTCATTCTGATTTGATGATATCCCGAACGAAGATCCAACTTGGTGAAGTAAATTGATCCATGCAATTCATCCAGTAATTCATCAATGACAGGAATGGGGAACTTATCTTTAATAGTGAGCTTGTTGAGCTCCCTATAATCTGGACACATGCGCCATGATCCATCCTTCTTGTGCACCAATACTACTGGAGCTGAGAAAGAACTTTGACTCGGTTGAATTATACCAGCCTCTAGCATTTCTGCAACCATACGTTCAATTTCACTTTTTTGGACATATGGATATCTGTACGGCCTGATGTTTGGAGGAACACTTCCTGGAATCAGATGAATAGCATGATCATGATCACGCATAGGTGGGAGACCTTTGGGAGTCTCAAATACCTTGGAATGATTGTCCAGGACTTTTTGGAGATCTGGAGAAATAGATGATTCCAATGTGGAAACATCTAGCGAACATAATTGTGCAATTACACCTCTTTGCTCCTTTTTTAGAAGCTTTGTCATGCCATTAGAGCTGATTATCTTTCCTGGTTTCCCTGCAATACCCCTTAATTCAACTTCCTTTCCTTCCACAGAAAATTTCATGAAAAGTTCTTGAAAATTAAAAGCTATTGTACCCAAGGATTGTAGCCATTGGACTCCTAGTACAACATCAGCACCTCCCATTGGAATGGAAAGCATTGGGCTAGTCAATACATATTCTCCCATGGATAGCTTGATATTATGGCACTTTCCAGAACAATTTATTGTTCCTCCATTTGCAATCATCACTTGACACTCTGGTGCTGGATATAGGAAGCAATTCAATTCTTTTGCTACCCTACAATGAATAAAATTGTGGGTGCTTCCTGAATCAATCAACACTATTACCTTTTTCTTCTTGATTTGTCCTTCTATCTTGATGGTTTGAGGAGTGGTAATTCCCGCCAATGCATTACAAGATATGGTCGGATTTATTTGTTCTTCATCTAGGCTTTGTTCCTGGAATATATCCTCTTCTTTTGACCTTTCTTGCTCCTTTTCTTCTTCCTCTTCACAATCTATGTAGAATAATTTCTTCTCAGCACACTTATGACCTTTTGTGTATTTGCTATCACAATTGTAACAAAGCCCTTTTGCTCTTTTTTCTTCCAATTGTTGTGGTGTCAACCTTGTAGGTTGTGGAAGACTATGGGCAACAACACTTCCGTCTTTATAGTTGTGAATGGTATGCTTCCTAGTTGCCATAATTTTGCTTTCCATTTTTCTTGCTAACCTGAATGCCTTCTCTAATGAATCAGGTTCCCAAAGGCGCACATCATGTTGGATATTATCCTTTAAAGACCCTATGAACACATCAATCCTATGCTCCTCTGGAATATCTTTTACCCTTATGTTCAATTTTTGGAACTCCTCAATGTGCTCCATTATTGAACCCTTTTGTTTGAGACTTATCAATTGGCTAAAAAAAGTGTTGCTTTTTGTATCCTCATAATGTGCTATCAATTCTTCCGTAAAAATTGCCCAAGTGATAAATTGTTTACGAGAAAAAAGCCATTGATACCATACAAACTGATTTGGTTCCAAATATAAAGTTGCCATACGTACCTTTTGTGTGTTTTGCACATTATTGAGATCGAAGAATTGCTCCATCTGTAATATCCATGTGGCGGGATCCTTGCCATCAAACTTCCTCATATCGATTTTTGGAATGTGGTGATTCTTCGATCCAACATTAGCATCTATGGAATCATGATTAACATTTCTTTTGTTCTCATCATGAGTTTCCTTTACTACCTTTTCACCATTAGTAAGTATTTCTTGTAGAAAATTAGTCAAATCTGTCTTCAAATTTGCCATGCCTGTCTTCAAATTTGTGTTCAAATCTATCTTCAAATTGTCCATCTTATCTTCCATGCCACTCATCTTAGCTTCCACGCCATTTATCTTAGATTCCATGCCATTTATCTTAGATTCCATGCCACTTATCTTAGCTTCTGTTAGCTTTTGTGAGCGTGACATTTGTTGCACTTGTTCTTGTAATTTTGATATATCATGTAGCATTTCTTCCTCTTCTTCATGAGTCATGCTAGAGCTTTCAGGTTCCTTACTAGGTGTTTGCATTTTCTTTCCTCGGGGCATCAGTTACCGATAATAATGATTTACTATGCCCTTTGAATTCCGTTAAACCAAGCTTACAAAAAAATTAAAAGAAAAACTACACACCTTTTTTCACTTTCTAGAAGCCTGATATTGAATCTGATGTATCTCTGTAATTTCGGATCATCCAATTCTGAAATTGCTATCCATAGTAGCCTTCTGCGTCCTCTTTCCAATGCCACAAGTCTGAGCCAAATTAGATTCTCCAAGAAAGAGTTATGTGAAATCTCCCACAGTGACCTGTTTTTAGTCTGGTTCAGTAGAGCGAACTTGTACGACGTTCCACGAGTCACTGTTTCAACCTTTGAATCTGAAACACACACACAAGCAACTAAAGTCAGTCCTCTTTCTGTACCTTCTTACGAAATTTCAATCCGATCCCCAGAGAGAAAGTTATGACGATTTTCCTCAGGTCACCTGTTTTGAATGTAATTTAGGAGTCTGCAAAAAGACCAACTTCCTCAGATCATATCTCCTCAAATATCACGTGAGAAGCTCTGAAATTCTGACCCAAGGTTCAGCGCGATTTCTTCTCAAATGGGTTTTTTTTGCGACTTATGAAATGACACAGAAAAAAAGTTATAGCGAAAATGCCACGATGACTTGTTTGGAGCAGCGAAACCCTAGAATCCAAATCTCTAATACCAAATGTTATGAAACCATCTCAAGAAAAGATAGAAAATAGAGATCAGCGCCTTAGAATTCAGCCTCTTCGAGGGGGCAACCTCCTTTACATTACATAAATGAACAATTCTTGGATGATACAAATGACAAAACCTCCTTTCTATATATAGGAGTCTAAGGAGTCACAATATAATCCAGCCGACCTAACAATAATAATATAAAGCCACAAAAATAACAATAGAGGGATTCTATGGGGCACAGAAATAACAATATGGGGGTGATAGGGGCACAACAATATAAATAAGGGGTATAACTACAATAGTAATGGGGTAATCACTAGTATTATAGGGACCCAACGAAAACCATGTGTACTTGAGAAGATGTAGGCAAATCCAATTTGTATGCCATAGTACCAATGTTTTACAATACCTTGTAAGAGCCATAGTACTTGGGTGATGATATATTATCCTTCTTAGTTTGCTTGATATAAATTTGTTTGTATGGTTGTAGTCGTAAAAATGCACAATCACCTGCATCAAAACTTCTTTCACTCCAATGCTAATATGCATGTTGTTTCATTCGATTATGTGCCAAAGTAAGCTTATCCTTTAAGAGTTGGAGAACTTGTTGTTGATACTCAATGTGATCTTCTATTACTTGAACCTTAGAATTTTATCTTAAAGATGATGTGATGGATGGCGGATGATATCCATAAAGTTTTGCTACAGTATGGAAGGAAGTGTTATACCACCATTCATCTAGAGGTAACCACTTGAACCATTATGTTTGTTTATTAGATACAAAGTAATGATGATATCCTTCCAAACATTTGTTCACAATCTCAGTTTTCTTGTCAGATTGAGGATGAGAAGATGAGCTATGAGATATTTGAGTACCAAGACAAGAAAATAATTCCATCCAAAAATTTCCAGTGAAAATGGGATCTCTGTCACTTACAATAATCTTTGGGTTTCCATGTAGCTTTTGAATTGTTTCCATAAATGCAGTAGCAATTGTACTGGATTTAAAAGGATGATATAATGCACAAAAGTGTGCATACTTGGTAATTCTATCAACTACTACCATCGTGACACTCTTTCCTTGAAACTTGGGTAAACCTGGGATAAAATCCATTCAGATCTCCTCCCAACATTGACTTGGAATTGTTAAAGGTTGTAATAGACCTGAGGTCTTAATTGTGACAACTTTATTTTGTTGGAAAACCGAACACTATGCCACAGACTTCTGAATATTAGATTTAAGGCTATCCCAAAAAAACTCCTTCTTAACCCTGTGGTAAGTTTTTAAAAATCATGAGTACCCTCCTAGGGGGGGGTGTGAAATTCCAAAATAATCTTTTGTTTGAGTTGGGAATTCTTACAAAGATATAAGCGATATTTGTAATTTTGTACCATAATGAATCATTTTTCTAGCTACACGTATCAGATGTACTGAGATATTACTGCAACTTTTGAATGAGTGTCCACACCTCTTCATCATTCTTCCTTTCATCCTTTGCTTTGGTTATCCATTTAGGCTGAATAATAGAAATGGAATAAATAAATTCTTCCACATCCTTATCCTTTCTTGAGAGTGCATCTGCGACAACATTTTACTTCCCTTTTATGTAGATGATTTCAAAGTCATAACCCAACATCTTTTGACCCATTTTTTCTTCTCTTCTAAAGATAATATTTGTTCCTAAAAGTATTTAAGATGATCATGATCTGATTTTACCTTCAAGAGTCTTCTCATTAGGTAAGGCTGACATTTCTTTAGTGCATGTAGTATTTCCAAATTCTCCTTCTCATAAAGAGGTTTGTGTAAATACTTCGTTTGATTAGATGACTTTAAAAAGAAATGGGTCTTCCTTCTTGCATTAAAAAAATGCGAATTTCATTTCATGAGGCATCACATTCAAAAATAAAGGTTTTTGTGAAGTCTAGCATAGCTAAGACTGGTTCTTGGCACATTGCCTCTTTAAGATGTTCAAAGGTCTTAGTTTCATCTGGAGTCCAATAAAATGCATCTTTCTTTAATAATGTTAGTAGAGGTACTGCTATTCTCCCATAATTCTTAACAGAATAGCAATAATATCCTATGAGCCAGAGAAATCCTTGAGGATGCTTTATGGTTGTGGGGATTTTCTATTGCTTAATGCCTTTAATTTTGGTAGGGTCTACCTTAAAACCCTCATGAGATACAATATGACCCAAATATTCCACCTCCTATTCTCCAAAGAAACATTAGGAGGTTTTTACATATAATTGTTTCTCCTCCAATAGTTTGAGAACCCTATCGACATGTTGAACATGATATTTCAGGACCTGTCATATATTAATATATCATCAAAAAATACTAACACGAATTTTCCAAGGAAGGGTTTGAAAATGGACTTCATCAAACCTTTAAATGTAGAAGGTGCATTAGTAAGGCCAAAAGGCATGACCAAAAATTCATAATGACCCTCATGAGTTCTGAATGTTTTTTTTAATGTCTTCATTCTTCATTATACTTCGATGATATCCTAAATGAAGATCCAACTTAGTGAATTAAATTTCTCCATTTAATTCATCAATGATAGGAATGAGAAATTTATCTTTAATAGTGAGCTTTTTAAGCTCCCTATAATCTGGACACATATGCCATGATCTATCCTTCTTGTGCATCAGTACTACTGGAGTAGAGAAAGAAGTTTGACTAGGTTGAATTATACTGGCCTCTAACATGTCTACAATCATAAGTTCAATTTCACTCTTTTGGGCATAGGGATATCTGTAAGGCCTGATGTTTGGAGGAAAACTTCGTGGAATCAAATGAATAGCATAATAATGATCATGAATAGGTGGGAGGCCTTTGGGAGTCTCAAATACCTTGGAATGATTGTCCAAGACTTTTTGGAGATATGGAAAAATAGATGATTTCGATGTTTGAACCTGTAGTGAGCATAATTTTACAATTACGCCTCATTGTTCTTTCTTAAAAATATTTTTCATGGAATTAGTGCTAATTATATTTCCTAGTTTCCCTATTATACCCCTTAATTCAAACTCATTTCCTTCCCAAAAAAAAATCTTGAAAATGAAAATTTATCGTCCCCAAAGATTTTAACCATTGGAATCCTTGTATAACATCAACACCACCCATTTGAATGGAAAGCATTGGATTTTTCAATAGATATTAGCCCATGGTTATCTTGAGATTCTGGCACTTTATAGAGCAATTTATAATTCCACCATCTACAACCATCACTTGACACTTTGGTGCTGGATATAGGAAGCAATTCAATTCCTTGTCTATCTTACAATGAATAAAATTATTGGTATTTCCTGAATCAATTGATGCAGGAGCATGTGACTCATAGGGGAAAAATCTTCCAAATTATTCAAAAAAGAATCCAAAAAAATATACAAGCAAGGGAGTGGGATCCTTTAGCCTGCAATTTGTATGTTTTTTTTAGTTAAAAGATAGAATAGAATCTAGCAATAAAACATGCTATTTATGCTCAGATGTAACAAAGATTTTCAAGCTTTAAATCATTCTGTAAAGCATGCTTTTCTTTGTATCGGATAAGGACCGAGAAGGCCTATCCTTAGTTATAAATAAAGAGGCAGCGAAGCTCTCAAGAGGGAGAGAAAGAGAGAAGAGAGGAGTGAGTGCCAAGCATTATTATTGAAACTTTTCTCTCGGCATTGTTGATCCAATGGGTTCCGGTAATATGTATGCATAATTTATCACTTTGTGTATTGACAGTGTGAAATTGTTTTACTGGTTCCGTTTGATACACCTGCTGTGTGAAATGGCATTTGGTCGTTTTCCTTTTCATTTACGTGCCCATAGGCCCTTAGTTACATTTTATAAGTTTCACATATATTTCAGTTTACTTTAAAGATTCATACATTAAGTGGCACTGTAGTGGACGTCAACTACTATTCATATTGGTTCATAACCCATCGGGTCCGAACCAAATATCGCGTCGGAAGGGAGAGAGGCCTTAACATTGCGAAAGCTCCGATATCCCAGAGCCGATTTGTTATAGAGTTTGGTTTATAATCTTTTCGGGTCCGAAAGGAACCCTCGGCATAGTTAAGTTGGAGAGCTCCGAAATCCGGAGCCGAAATATAATATATCACAGTTAAATGGTTTCGGCGGGTCCGTAAGGTCCATTGTGTTAACAACTGCTGACGGAAATCGACGAAAAGACCGAACCCGAAATTCCTATAGAACGGTTCAGAAAGGGGTCGTCGGGTCCGTAAATTCGGAGGTGGAAGGGTTGTCAATTGTGGCGATCGCCGATAACTGGACCCAGTGAAGTTATTAAAGACTGCATATAAAATATTGGGTCCACAAGCTTTGCTTTAGCGATCGTGATACATATCGGACCCGAATTCAATATAGAGACAGTAGAATAAGGACATCGGGTCCGTGGCATATCGAGCATTGCTCCATATAATCTGCCGATATACCAAAGGGATAGCGAGCGCCGATATAAGGAAGAGGGGAAATGTAAAAGCGCGACTCTGTGTGTGTTAAAGTAATTCTTTAGAATTACTGCCCGATAGATTATATTATGTAAGGCCTCCATTTGCAAAGCAATCGCCGATAGTGTTGGGGGTATAACCCTTCTTATAAGACCTCTGATATTGTGTTGGCATAATTCTTTGAGAATTACTTCCGATACAGATAAAGCCACTGTTTTGCCAATTTGGAATTGGAGGGACAATGAGACTATCAGTTAATGACTGATACTAAAGAGGGACCAGAAAGGGAAGTTGATCAAGACATAGAAGAACTTGCTGGCAGATTAGGGAGATTGTCTCTAGCGCCTGCAACCCCGCCATCATCAATCAACATTATTACCTTTTGTATTATTTTTATATCCTTCTATATTTAGAGTTTGAGGAGTGGTAATTCTCACCAATGCATTACAAGATATGGTTCGATTCATATCTTTATTCTCTAGGGTTGGCTCTTAGTGCATATCCTCCTCTTTTTATGTCTATTGTTCCTTTTTTTCCTCATCTTCATAATCTATGTGAAACAATTTCTTATCAACACACTTATGCCATTTAGTGAATTTTCTATCACAATTGTAAAAAATCCCTTTTTCTCTTTTTTCCTCCAATTGTTGTTGTGTCAACCTTGTAAGTCATGGAAGACTAGGAGCAACAACACTTCCATCTTTATAGTTGTGAGTGGTACACATCCTTGTTGCCATAATTTTCCTTTCAAATTTTCTTGCAACATGAATGTCTTCTCCAATGAATCAAGTTCCCAAAGGTGAACCTCATGTTGGATGTTATTCTTTAAAGTTCTTATGAAGACATTAATCCTATGCTCTGCTGGAAAATCAGTTACCCTGATATTCAATTTTTGGAAGTCCTCACTACTCTCTACCATTGAAGCCCTTTGTTTGAGACTTATCAATTGGATAAAGAATATGTTGCTTTAAGTATCCACCGTAAAAATTGACCAAGTGACAAGTGGTTTAGAAGAAGAAATCCATACATACCATACAAACTGATTGGGTCCTAAATATAAGGATGCAATGCAGACCCTTTTTGTGTGTTTCACATCACATAGATCAAAATATTGCTCCATCTGTAGTATCCATGTTATTGAATCCTTTCCATAAAAAATCCTCATATCGATCTCTAGAATGTGGTGGGTCTCAAACCCAACATTGGAGTCTCTAAAATCATAATTCGTATACATTTTGTCCTCGTCATGATTTTCATGGATTACCTTGTCACCACTGGGAAGCCTTTCTTCCAACAACTTTGTAAACCCTTCCATCTTGGCATTGATCATTGCTTCCCAATCTTCTTTTAAACCACCCTTCAAACCTTTCATGTCCCTTTTTATTTTTTCTTCTAAACCATTCATCATCGCTTCCAATTCATTTTTGGTTACTCTTTGTGAGAGCGAAATTTGTTGCACTTGGTCTTGTAATTTTTATATATCATGTTGCATTTCCTCCTCTTCTTCATGAGTCATAGTAGATCTTTCTGGTTTCTTACTAGGTGTGTCCATTTTCTTTCTTTAACAAACTTTGGAATAAAATAATGATATATATATATATATATATATATATATATATATATATATATATATATATATATATATTTCACTTTGTTGTTTGAATCACTTCAAAATTATATTTCAAACAAAATTTATGCAAAATGAAATAAAAATACACACTTTTTATTTGTTTTTAGGAGCTCGTTATTGAAATTGTTGGGTATTTGTACTTTCGAATCTCTAAGGTATGAAATTTCTTCATGTGGTATCCACATGAATCTTCTCTCCAACTCCATAAGTTATAACATAATTGGATCCTTCAATATAATGCTATGCCCAATCTCCCACGGTGACTTCATTATGGATTAATTCAGTAGAGAAAACTTGTGATGAATTCCATGTGTCATCATTTCAACCTTCAGCCCTAAAAATGATAAAATAAAAACTAAAGTTCATGTGATTTTTATCACTTTTTACGAAATTCAAATTTGATTCTCATACAACAATTTATGACGATTTTCCCAAGGTAACATGTTTGAGACTGAATTCGCATGAAAAAAACCTAACTTATTCAAACCATATCCTAAAAAATATAGCCAACCAATATCTAAATTTTTTTCAAGGATTTCATAAATATTTCATAACCATGTCATCATAATTTCAGCTTCTAAAGCTTTGTAGAAAAAACGTTATAGTGAAAATTCTAAGATGGCATATTTGAAGCAGTGAAACCCTAGAATCCAAAGCCTTTTGATACCAAATGTTATGCAACCAACTCACAAAGTAGAATAAAAGATATATCAACGACTTAAAAATTATCCTCTTCGAGGGGGAAATATTATTTACATTACATAAATCAACAATTCTTGGATGATGCAAATAATAAGACCTATTTGGTATATATAGGATTCTAAGGGGTCACAATATAATCAAAGCCTACATAACAACAATAAGGTAAGTGAACAATAATAAGAATAGTGGGATTATATTGGGAACAACAATAACAATAAGGGGGATGCAATAGTATTACAAGGACCTAACAATAGTCATCATGGGTCCTACCAAATATGGGAAGTCAACACTACTCAGAACACTTGTAAGTTTCATTTCATCTAAAATTTATAATCCTACTCTTGCTTGCAGATATCAATGGAGAGCCATAATTGAGTGAGGAATTTAGAATTGGAGAACATTATTGAAGTAGTTTATATTGTGTTCTTTTCCTGTAGGATTATTGGTCGAGTCTACAAAATTTTATGGGGAGGCTCTTGTGAATATGAAGATGTCTAAGTTAGAGTATGTTACTTATGTAAGTGTGGTACAACCATCTAGGATACCCAATTCTATGTGTGACACATTATTACTCTTTTTATAATATGCCTATCTAGGAAGCACACTTATGACATGTTGTTACTTTGTATTCCATTAGGGTGATTTAGGAATAACATATAGGACATGGTGTTAGGGTGTATGCTATATTAAGGCCTATTTAGGATGAACGATTTGCAATGTCTTTCTTCATAGCCTGATATATTCTTCTAAATATAAAATCCATGTGGTATTCTGTTATATACCTAGGGGGATAACATGGGGTACAAAGGGAGGTACCCAAGGGAATAATATAATAATGGGATGGGCCATAGTAATAAATAAGGTGGTTAACCCATATCATGTAAGGGACCACAAGTAGTTAGTAATAATGTAATGGGCCCATGGTATTAGATAGATGGTATTGAGGGAACCATGGTAATGACCCATGGTATTATATGTATGAGGCCTATAAAGAGGCTAGAGACTCCACATTGAGGGATGTGAAGGATTATTGTCTGAACAGGCCTATGGCTTATGGAGTGTTCTCCTTCCTTAAGGAGTGAATATATGGTGTTGCCCTACCTTAAGGGTTTGATCAATAAAGTGAATCATTTCTATTTATATTCAGATCTTTTTATTTCTTGGGTTTATTTGCATTGTCTTATATTTTCATATCAGATCTATAACAAGTGGTATCAGAGCACTTTCTTGGGCAAAAGTGGAGATTTTTTTTTAATTTTTTGCAGGAATTTTCTGGGGTAGCAAGTTTGCAGATCCGATCTATACATTTTGGGGAAAAATCTGCAAAATCTAATTGCAGATCTAGATTCTTTGTGAAAAAATACCCGATTTCAAAAAACAAATCGGCAGAATCAGAGTCCGGATGAGGGAGATATCGCTGATCTAAAAATCAGTGGTGTTGTAGACAATTTCTTGGGGCAGCGAGTTTGCGGCATAGATCTGGACATTCTGGTGCAAAATTTGCAAAATCTAATTGCAGATCTAGATTCTTTGTGAAAAAATAGCCAATTTCAAAAAAAATCGGCCAAATCGGAATCCGGATGAGGGAGATATCGCTGATATAAAAATCAGTGGTGTTGCAGACAATTTTTCGGGCAGTGAGTTTGCGGCGCAAATCTGGATGTTCTGGTGCAAAATTTGCAAAATTTAATTGTAGATCTGGATTCTTTGTGAAAAAATACTCGATTTCAAAAAAAAAATGGCCGAATCAGAGTCCGGATGAAGGAGATATCGCTGATCTAAAAATCAGTGGTGTAGACAATTTTTCGTGCAGCGAGTTTGCAGCGTAGATCTGGACGTCTTGGTGCAATATATGCAAAATATAATTGCAGATCTGGATTCCTTGTGAAAAAATACCCGATTTCAAAAAAAAATCAGTTGAATCGGAGTCCGGATAAGGGAGATATCGCTGATTTAAAATCAGCTATTTTTTAGCAATTTTTTGTGATGGTGGGACAGTTGTAGCGTGGATCGGCAATTCCAGTGCCTAGATCGGGATTTCTACCACATGGGAAGATGCAGAATGGTTGTTCCATTTCCGAAAGTAGCTCATAATAGGGATTCTGAGCAATATTGACGGAATTGTGGCCATTTCAAACTTTGGCCAAGTAAGTGAATTTTTTTCAAAACCCTCTTCATGGCGGTTCTATGTTTTACAGGGAAAGATAATGGTCCTACTATTGAAGAATACATAGAGAAAACTAAGACGGTATGGGCAAAAAATTGGAAGGATTCAATGTGGCTTAATTTTGGAGATGAGGCTCATAAATGGTATTTCTCACTTGACGACAAGCAATTGTCCAAACTTTCAGATGTAGAATTTGAAAGAGTCCTTTTAGACAAACGGTCTCGGACTAGAAAAAAGGAGAATGAGACACGTAAGGGGTTAGTTTCTATGGGTGTCTCCTTATTGTAGGTTCATGGATTGATTCAGAAGGATAAAATCATTGTATCTATAAATCCTAGTTGCAAGCATAATTTTATGAATGTTAATTTGGCAAAAAAATTGCAAGTTCTAGCAAAATACATTGGAAAAACACAGGTGGATGATGAGGATGTTCAAATGTATAAGGATTTGAAGATTTCTATGGATAAGTATGTGTTGCATGGTGATTTTTATACTTCAGAGATGGATAATATGGATGTTGTTTTGGGATATCCTTGGATGGAATCCGTGGGTACTATCAATATTAATGTGCAGAAGAAATTTCTAAAGCTCTGGTATAAAAAGAAGAAAATTACATTACAGGATATTTCCATCAATAAACATGTAGAGTCTATTAAGGTTGACGCAAAAGATGTTCCAAGGACTAACACATCAGATGATGAGCCATTGATGATCGACAATCAAACACAAACAGAGGTTGAAGCAGAAAAGGATACAGGTGCTGATACATCAGATGAGGGCTCAGTGGTTGAAGTAATATTGGAAGATAAGACACCACATCAGGGTGAATTAAATAAAAAGACACCGTGGGTTAAAACTTCAACATATCATCACCAGCATCACCCCGCAAGAAAACAACCAACAAAATGGCAACCAATTAGCGACAAGGACAACAACCCCCGCATGACAGATAGAGAGGAGTGAAGATCCACCTACTACACATCAACACAGAAGAGCTGCCACGGTCAACTTCCATCTCAAGCGAGCGAGGCACTAGCGAGATCGAGGGTTCACCTTTCTCTTGGATGGATAGATGCACGTGCATGGTACCAGTGGACTACTCTTTTGAGTAGATCTTATTATTTGTGTTCTTCTCATGTTTCGGGGACGAAACATGTTAAGGGGGGTGGAATGTTATATACCTAGGGGGGATAACATGGGGTACAAAGGGAGGTACCTAAGGGTATAATATAATAATGGGATGGGCCATAGTAATAAATAAGGTGGTTAACCCATATCATGTAAGGGACCACAAGTAGTTAGTAATTTAATGTAATGGGCCCATGGTATTAGATAGATGGTATTAAGGGAACCATGGTAATGACCCATGGTATTATATGTATGAGGCCTATAAAGAGGCTAGAGACTCCACATTGAGGGATGTGAAGGATTATTGTATGAACAGACATATGGCTTGTGGAGTGTTCTCCTTCCTTAAGGAGTGAATATATGGTGCTGCCCTACCTTAAGGGTTTAATCAATAAAGTAAATCATTTCTATCTATATTCAGATCTTGTTATTTCTTGGGTTTATTTGCATTGTCTTATATTTTCATATCAGATCTATAACATATTCTCTGTAGGAGCATCTACAGTTTTGATAGCTCTATTCATTGCATGTTGCATAATCCCAATTTCTAATGCCTCAATAAATTAATCATATTTCCTCTATGCTTCAGACTTTCAATAGCATCCCGAAGCATGTATAGTAAATGATATTTATCTTACTCGCTTGACATATCATTCTCATAACACTCTGATATGCATTTTTCTAACCTAAATATATAAACAGGGCTAAGAGCTATATTAAATACCCACTCTCACTGTTTTCCACTCTGCCTTTTATGGAGTAACTTGAATGTTTAGGAGGTTAATCCAAACTGCAAAACTAAATAAAATAGGGTTAAAAAGTAGCAGTTGTCACCACGATGTCCTACTCTATAAGTTGGTGCATTCATGACACTTTTATTTTTATACACGTGTAACGTTCTGATACTTTAGCATCCATGTTATAGATCTGATAAAAGAATATATGAGAATACAAATAAACCCATAAATAATAAGATCTGAATATATATAGAAATGCTTCACTTTATTGATCAAACCCTTAAGGTAGGGCAACACCATACATTCACTCCTTCAGGAAGGAGAACACTCCACAAGCCATATGCCTCTTCATACAATAATATTTGACATCTCTCAATGGGGAGTCTCTAACCTCTATATAGGCCTCATACATACAATACCATGGGTCATTACCATGGTTCCCTCAATACCATCTATCTAATAACATGGGCTTATTACATTATTGCTAACTACTTGTGGTCCCTTACATGATACGGGTTAACCACCTTATTTATTACTATGGCCCATCCCATTATTACATTAATCCCTTGGGTACCTCCCTTTGTATCCCATATTATCCCCCCTAGGTATACTACATTCCACCCCCCTTAACATGTTTTGTCCCCGAAACATGGGATGAACATAAATAATAAGATCTACTCAAAAGAGTAGTCCACTGGTACCATGCATGTGCATCTAGCCATCCTAGAGAAAGGTGATCCCTCGATCTTGTTGGTCCCTTGCCCACTTGAATTGGAAGTTGACCCTAATGGTTCTTCTATGTTGATGTGTAGTAGGTGGATCTTCACTCCTCTCTATCTGTCATGTGGGGGTTGTTGTCCTTGTGGCTAATTCGTTGCCATCTTGTTGGTTGTTTTCTTGCGGGGTGATGTGGGTGGTGATATGCTAAAGTATTAACCAATGGTGGTTCTTTCTTTAATTCACCACGTAATGGAGCCTGATTGGTATCTAGTACATGTTGTGGTGCCTACTGTTGTTTCTTATCTTCCAATATTACTTCAACCACTGAGTCAAGTCATCTGATGTATCATAACCTGTAACCTTTTCTACTTCAGCCTCCTTGGACACTACCTGTTTTTGTGGTACCTGGTTTGATGTTTGTGTTTGATTATTGACCATCAAAGGCTCATCTTCTGATGTATAAGTGTCATTAGAGCTTTGTGCTTCTGCCTCCATAGTCTCTGCTTGGGTCTTAATGGAAATATCCTGGAATGTAATTTTCTTCTTTTTATACCAGAGCTTCAGGAATTTCTTCTGCACATTAATATTAACAGTACCCGCAGATTCCATCCAAGGATATCCCAAAACAACATCGATGTTATCAATATCTGAAGTATAAAAATCACAATGAAACACGTACATATTGTTGGAAATAATACTGAGAGGGGGGGTGAATCAGTATTATCTAGCAATTTAATAAATCTTCCTTATTTGATCTTTGAATTATTTTTGCATGTCAGTACCATAAAATAATGAGCATGAACAAAGACAACAGATAGTCACACCAAAGAACACAAGATGTAAGGTGGAAACCCAATGTAGGTGAAAACCACCTGCTGCAATATGTCTCTATCTTCTTTCAAATTAGAGACTCATTTTACAATGATTTTGTACTGGTGCAGTCCTTTACCAGTACGCAGGCTGCAACCTGCAGAGAGCTACAACTCTCTCTCGTTTTCCAGTCTTCTCCTGGAAGGGAGCTACGACCCCCTACTTCTTTTCATAAAGCATCAAATGATCATCAAGTACATAACAGTTACAGTCCACTACAGTTATCAGATCAGTAATAACAAAACTAACCCAGAACACCTTATCAACAGAGAAATTTAATCAACAGAACATCTTAAGACAGAGACGCAGTTTTCCCTTCTGTGGCCTGCGACCAGACGCCGTTAACCTTTTGCTCCCCTGCGTCCACATGCAGAGATCCTTCTGTTGCGCTGCGTGCCCACGCACTGTTCCTTCAACTGCACTGCGTCCTGTTGCTGCAGGGACGCACCCAGAAATAATATCGCGCCGCGTCTTTTTGATCAGAGACGCCCCTGATCCTTATTATGCTCCGCGTCCCCACGCAGTGCGCCTGTTACTGTACTGCGTCCCGGACGCACCTGAATCTTACTCTGCGCTGCGTCCCCACGCAGGTCTCTTCTTACTGCACTGCGTCCCGGCGCACTTGCCTTTCACTGAACCTGCGTACCTTCGGGTATGAATGATTTCAAGACTTTAAGAGTAACCCAAACAGTCATATCTACAGATCTGATCATGCGCCAAAGAGATCTCAGTCTTTCAGAAGATTCGCCTTTTTAGATCTAGACCAGATCTAGCCTCATAAGATATTCAACCAAAGACATGTTCAAACCAAATGATCTCCTTTGCTTTATATAGGCAAGCTCCTCCTCAAATCATGGAACAATACCACGAGCCGACACCATAATAACACAATACCGTCGGCTAGATACCAAGAGTAAAACACAAGAAACCCCCACGTGAGCTTTTCTCTGCCTTGAAATGTGTGCACTGGGTGGACGCACCTCCTGAATGGCTGGCCTGCGACTCTGGACGTGGTCCCTGTAAGGTGTACCTGCGGGTACGCACCTTCTGAACTGATTTCCTGCGTCCTTCTTATTTTTCAATAAATTGAGAGCCTTGTCATGGGAGTTGCCATCAAGTACAACATCTGTAACATATAGCCATACCAGAGAACATAATGCCAACAATCTCCCCCTTTGGACTTGATGGCAACCTTACAATCTTCAGCTTCATTCTCCCCCTTTGACATCAAGGGCAAAGGGGTATGCTCCCCCTAAGATCATGCTCCCCCTGAAAAAGAACCAGATCTGTAACAAAGAACCATAATCCACCATGAAAGAGATAGAGACATATTGCAGCTATTTCCAAGATCTCCTTCTGACCATCCTCCATAATGCCAACAATGCATTATATGCTCCCCCTGAACCTGTACCATCAATCAGAAAAGATTCAATAATAAGATGATGCATCAACAACCCCCAGATTTTTCCTGAGGTATTCAAAAGTGTCCCTGGGCAATGGTTTGGTGAGAATATCAACAACTTGTTCCTTAGAAGGAACATACTCCAACTTGACCTTCTGTTCAAGCACTTGTTCCCGGAGAAAATGATACTTGATTGGTATGTGCTTGGTTTTTGAATGCATAACTGGATTCTTTGAGATGCTGATTGCACTTGTGTTATCACATAAGATGGGGATAGGTGGTGTACAAGTGATTTGAAAATCCTGCAAAGTCTGCATCATCCAAAGGAGTTGGGTGCAACAAGATGCAGCAGCAACATATTCCGCTTCAGCTGTAGACAAGGCAATTGAACTCTGTTTCTTGCTGAACCAAGATACCAGTCTAGAACCCATAAAGAACGCACCACCACTTGTGCTTTTCTTGTCATCCACGCTTCCGGCCCAATCTGCATCTGTATAAGCATGAAGAGTAAGATCTGTATCTCTAGGATACCATAAGCCATAATTTTGAGTCCCTTGAAGATATTTGAAAATTCTCTTCACTGCCTGAAGATGAGTCTCCTTCGGATTTGCCTGAAATCTTCCAACTATTCCAACTGCATGCATGATGTCCGGTCGGGTACCTGTCAAATAAAGTAAACTTCCAATCATAGATCTGTAGGTTGGTTGATGTACTGCTGCAGATTCATCATTTGTACTGAGACTACATCCTGTGACCATGGGTGTACATACTGGTTTTGCATCTTCCATGCCATATTTCTTCAAAATCTGTTTGAGATACTTGGTTTGAGATAAAAAGATTCCTCCTTCCTTTTGTTGGATTTGCAAACCAAGGAAATATGTCAGTTCTCCTAGCAAGGACATTTCAAATTCTTTCTGCATGACCGAGGCAAAGCTTTGACTCATAGCTTCTTCATTGCTGCCAAAAATAATGTCATCTACATACACAACAAGTATTAGCAATTTGTCATTTTCAACTTTTATATAAAGATTGCTATCTGCTGAACCTTTTGAAAAACCTTGTTGATGAAGATATTTGTCCAAGCGGTAGTACCAAGCCCTTGGAGCTTGTTTGAGACCATAGAGGGCCTTTTTCAATCTGCATACAAGGTTTGGATCATTTTCAAGAATGAACCCATCTGGCTGTTCAATGTATACTTCTTCTTCCAAGTCTCCATTCAGAAAGGCTGATTTCACGTCCATTTGAAATACTTTGAAGTTTTGAAAACTTGAGAGAGCAAGAAACATTTGAATGGCCTCAAGTCTTGCAACAGGAGCAAAGGTTTCTTCAAAGTCTATTCCTTCTTGCTGCGCATACCCTTTACAAACAAGTCTGGCTTTATTTCTAATTACTTCTCCATTTTCATTCAATTTGTTTTTGAAGACCCATTTTGTCCGATAACATTCTTATCTTTTGGTCTAGGAACCAGCTCCCAAGTGTTGTTCTTTTCGATCTGCTCAAGTTCTTCATCCATTGCTTTCACCCAACATTCATCTTTGCATGCCTCTTTCACATTTTGTGGTTCAGTTGAGGAGAGTAATGCTAAATAGCTTGAAGCTTCTGCAATTGTTCTTCGAGTTTGTACACCTGCTTCTTTTTGTCCCATAATCTGAGATTTTGGATGGTTCTTCTGAACATATCTGGATGGAGTCTTTTCTTCTATTCTTGTTTGCTCCTCTGGTTCTTCTTGAGGTTCTTCTTGAGATTCTTCTTCTTCATCATTCTGTCTCTGAGGGTAGCCTTCATCTTCTTCGATGTCTTCTCGATGTACTTGCCTAGGAATGTATCCCTTCTCATCAACCACTACATCAATGCTGTCAACAATTCTGCCAAGTCTTTTATTGTAGCATTTGTATGCTTTGCTATATGGAGAATAACCAAGAAGAATGCCTTCATCTGCTCTAGGTTCAAGTTTGCCAAGCTGCTCATCAGTATTCTTGATATAGCATTTGCTCCCAAAGATTTTGAAGTGCTTTACCGAAGGAGTCCTACCATTCCAAAGCTCATGAGGAGTTTGAGTGCTGTTCACTCGGACATTCGTTTTGTTGAGAATAACAACCGCAGCATGTGCAGCTTCACCCCAGAAAGTAGCGGGAGTTCCTGATTCATCAAGCATAGCACGAGCCATTTGTTGGATTGTTCTGTTCATTCTTTCCACAACTCCATTTTGCTGGGGAGTTCTTGCTGTAGAGAATTCTCTTCTTATCCCATGTTCTTCACAGAAATCGAAAAATTCATTTGAAGTAAATTCCCCACCTCTGTCGGATCTGAGGCACTTAATTTTGTGACCTGATTCATTTTCCACCAAGGCTTTGAAGGATTTGAATTTTTCGAATGCTTCATCTTTGTGCTTCATAAGTCCTAACCAAACAAACCTGGAGAAATCGTCAATGAATAATATCAAGTATTCTTCTCCTCGAGGTGTTCTTTTCCTGAAGGGACCGCATGTATCTGTATGTACTAGCTCAAGAGGCATGCTAGCTGATCCTTCTTTCTCTGGAAAGTTAGTTCTGGTTTGTTTTCCAAACTGACATGATTTGCATATGGTGTTGTCAGGAATTTTGATATCTGGAAGATCGCGAACTGCCTGATATTTGCATGCTTTCCTTATTTGTGAGAAGCTTAGATGTCCCAACCTTCGATGCCATAACCAGTGCTCTTCATCCTTGCTCAGATAGCATTGTTTTTGTCCTTCTTCAAATATGTACAGATTATTTGGAGTTCTTTTGCCTTTGAACACTGTTTTACCTGTATCAAGATCACGAACAAGACATCCATTCGATCTGAATATAACCTCGGTTCTTTGATCACACATCTGGCTGACACTTAGAAGATTATGCTTCAATCCATCTACATACAAAACATTTCCAGCCTTGACCTTTTCTTTTAACTGAGCAATGCCTTTTCCTTTTATAGTTGCAGGAGTATCATTTCCAAAAGAGACTTTCTTTCCCTTTTCTAGAGCAGAATAAGATTCAAGTTTTTCTTTATCACCTGTCATATGCTTCGAACATCCACTGTCAATGTACCATAGATTTTCCTGTCCCTCTGCATAAAAAGCTATCCCACATCTTTCTGTTTGAGGTTCCTTTATTCTCCATGTTTTGGTGCTTGAGGCTTGTTCCTTTTTCTGCTGAAACCTACTCCTGCATTCAGAGTCTTCATGCCCAAAATTATTGCAAATAGAACATTCAACTTCATTTTCAAGAACCGAAAAGTTGTTATAGGTCCTTTTTGTAATCCCTGTCATACTTCTTTGTTTTTGAGCTTCCCTAGTCATGATTGTTTTATATGCAACACATTGAGCTGCTTTGTGACCAAAGTTATGACAAGAAAAGCATTGTCCATTGAAGAAACTTCTGCGGTTATCGAATCTACCAGCCAACTGATTGTAATTTCTATTTTCATCTATTCTTGAACCAAATTGAGAAGATTTTACCTGTGGCTGGTTCACCCTTAAGATGGATTGCCCCTGATAGTTTTTGTTTGTAATTCGTCCCTGCTTTACCTGATGATCTTCATTGTTCTTTTGCTCATTTCTTCTTGCTGCATCAAGATAACTCTTAGAGGTGGATGCTTGAGAGGTTTCTCCATTGTAGCCCAGACCTGTCTTGTTTAGAGGAGACCGCTGCACATTGATAATCTTATCCAAAGTTTCAGATCCTTTGACAAACTTAAGATTAATAGTTTTTGTTTTCTCAATCTCTTTTCTAAGACCAACAATTTCTCCTTCTAGTTTTTCAAGATGTTTTTCCTTTTCATCAATTTGAAATTGTAAAGTATCAATGATCACATTCTTTTCTTCTATACATCTCTTGAGTCTAGTAATTTCATCATAAAGGTTATCCACATCTATAGCATCCATATAATCATCATCTTCAAATGCCATTAACAACTTATATTCATTGCCTTGTTCATCTTCATCACTGTTCGATAGACCATCACTATCTTCATGGGTGTAGTAGCTTTTCTTATTTGCACTTTGTTTCTTGTTCCATCTAGCAGGTTCCTTTCCTTTATCCTTATAAGGACATTTTGCAGCATAATGACCTACTCTTCCACAAGCAAAGCATTTAAAAGGTAACTTACCTCTGAATCTTCCAGAACCTCTTTGAAGTTTTCTGACAAAATTTGATTCTTCTTCCTCTTCTTCTGGGACGTGGATTGCTTCATAATAATCTTCTTCACCTGATGCCTTGAAAGCAGCTTCTCTTCTGTCTGATGGACCTCCCTTTCTCATTTCATAAGCAGTTAGAATTCCATGTAGCTGAGACATAGTGAGAATTCGTAGATTTTCCTTTTCTTCTATAGCAGATACTTTAGATTCAAACTTGGGGGACAATGATCTTAGAACCTTTTCAACCACTATAGCCTCTCTTATTTCTTCACCCAAATTTTTCATACAATTAACAATCTCATCTACCCGAAGAAAATAGTTAGCCACACTTTCATCATTATACATCTTGAGAGTCTCATACTGAATCCTGAGAGTTTGAAGTTTAGCACGGTTTACCTGTTCATCTCCTTCATAGCTTGTGACAATTTTGTCCCATATCTCTTTTGCGGATTTGTAGTGCATTACCTTCATGAATTCCGTTTGGGATATACATCCTAACAGAGTACTGACTGCTTTTGCATTTGTTTCATACTTCTTTTTCTCAGCTGGATCTGTAGGAGTAGCTGAAGGAAAAGCGTAGCCTGTTTCAACAATGTCCCAAACTTCTGTACCAAGAGATTGAAGATATGCAGTAACTCTTACCTTCCAATAATTGAAGTTTGTCCCATCAAAAACCGGTGGCCTGATTGATGCTTCTCTCTCGTAGTTGCTCATGATGAACGATCTACCTTCAAGCGATCAAGCTTCTCTGAAGGACCCGCTCTGATACCAATTGTTGGAAATAATACTGAGAGGTGGGGTGAATCAGTATTATCTAGCAATTTAATAAATCTTCCTTATTTGATCTTTGAATTATTTTTGCATGTCAGTACCATAAAATAATGAGCATGAACAAAGACAACAGATAGTCACACCAAAGAACACAATATGTAAGGTGGAAACCCAATGTGGGTGAAAACCACCTGCTGCAATATGTCTCTATCTTCTTTCAAATTAGAAACTCCTTTTACAATGATTTTGTACTGGTGCAGTCCTTTACCAGTACGCAGGCTGCAACCTGCAGAGAGCTACAACTCTCTTTCGTTTTCCAGTCTTCTCCTGGAAGGGAGCTACGACCCCCTACTTCTTTTCATAAAGCATCAAATGATCATCAAGTACATAACAGTTACAGTCCACTACAGTTATCAGATCAGTAATAACAGAACTAACCCAGAACACCTTATCAACAGAGAAATTTAATCAACAGAACATCTTAAGACAGAGACGCAGTTTTCCCTTCTGTGGCCTGCAACCAGACGCCGTTAACCTTCTGCTCCCCTGCGTCCACACGCAGAGATCCTTCTGCTGTGCTGCGTGCCCACGCACTGTTCCTTCAACTGCACTGCGTCCTGTTGCTGCAGGGACGCACTCAGAAATAATATCGCGCCGCGTCTTTTTGATCAGAGACGCCCCTGATCCTTATTATGCTCCGTGTCCCCACGCAGTGCACCTGTTACTGTACTGCGTCCCGGATGCACCTGAATCTTACTCTGCCCTGCGTCCCCACGCAGGTCTCTTCTTACTGCACTGCGTCCCGGCGCACTTGCCTTTCACTGAACCTGCGTACCTTCGGGTATGAATGATTTCAAGACTTTAAGAGTAACCCAAACAGTCAGATCTACAGATTTGATCATGCGCCAAAGAGATCTCAGTCTTTCAGAAGATTCGCCTTTTTAGATCTAGACCAGATCTAGCCTCATAAGATATTCAACCAAAGACATGCTCAAACCAAATGATCTCCTTTGCTTTATATAGGCAAGCTCCTCCTCAAATCATGGAACAATACCACGAGCCGACACCATAATAACACAATACCGTCGGCTAGATACCAAGAGTAAAACACAAGAAACCCCCACGTGAGCTTTTCTCTGCCTTGAAATGTGTGCATTGGGTGGACGCACCTCCTGAATGGCTGGCCTGTGACTCTGGACGCGGTCCCTGTAAGGTGTACCTGCGGGTACGCACCTTCTGAACTGATTTCCTGCGTCCTTCTTATTTTTCAATAAATTGAGAGCCTTGTCATGGGAGTTGCCATCAAGTACAACATCTGTAACATATAGCCATACCAGAGAACATAATGCCAACACATATCCATAGAAAGCTTCAAATATTTATAAACTTGAACATCCTCATTATCAACCTGTGTATTTTCAATGTGTTTTGCTGGAACTTGCAATTTGTTTGCCAAATTAAAATTGATAAAATTATTCTTGTAGCTAGGATTTATAGACACAATCATATTCTCCTTCTGAATCAATCCATGAACCTACAGTAAGGAGATACCGGTAGGAAATACCCCCACATGTTTCTCATTATCTTGTTTTCTAGCATGAGAACATCTGTCTAAAAGTAATTTTTCAAATTCTTCATCTGAAAGGGTGTACAACTTCATTTTGTTTTGTAATTCCCACCATGTGGCCGCCTCATCTGAAAAATGAGCCACTACCAAAAATCTCCAATGTTGTGCCCCTACTGAATTTTTTTCTTTTATGTATTCTTCAATAGTAGGACCATTATCTTTTCCCGTAAAATATATAATCACCATGAAGAGGATTTGGGAAAAATTGACTTACTTCGCGAAAATTTGGAATTGTCACAATTTATTCAATATTGCTCAGAATCCCTATTATGACATGTTTTCGGAAATTGAACAACCATTCTGCATCTTCCTATGTGATAGAAATCCCGATCTAGGCACTGGAGTTATAGATCGGTGCCGCAACTGTTCTGCCATCACGGAAAAATTCTGAAAAAAGAGCTGATTTGAAATCAGCGATATCTCCCTTATCCGGACTCTGATTCGACTGATTTTTTTTTTGAACTTCGGTAATTTTTCACAAAAAAACCATATCTACAATTAGAATTTGCAGATTTTGCACCAAAACATACAGATCTGCTCCACAAACACGCCACTCCAAAAATGTTTGTCACACAGCTGATTTTTAAATCAACGATATCTCCCTCATCCGGACTCTGATTCGACTGATTTTTTATTTGAGCCTGGGTATTCTTTCACAAAAAATTCAAATCTGCAATTAGAATCTACAAATTTTCCACCAAAATGTATGTCTGCTCCACAAACTCGCTGCCCCAAAAAATTACTGCAAAAAAAAAAATTATTCTCCACTTTGCCCAAGAAAGTGCTCTAATACCACTTGTTATAGATCTGACCCAAAAATATATGATAATATAAATAAACCCAAGAAATAACAAGATCTGAATATATATAGAAATGCTTCACCTTCTTGATCAAACTCTTAAGGTAGGGCAACACCATACATTCACTCCTTAAAGAAGGAGAACACTCCACAAACCATATGCATGTTCATACAATAATCTTTGACATCTCTCAATGGGGAGTCTCTAGCCTCTATATAGGCCTCATACATACAATACCATGGGTCATTACCATGGTTCCCTCAATACCAGCTATATAATACCATGGGCTTATTACATTATTGCTAACTACTTGTGGTCCCTTACATGATACAAGTTAACGACATTATTTGTTACTATGGCCCATCCCATTATTACATTAATCCCTTGGGTACCTCCCTTTGTACGCCATATTATCCCCCCTAGGTATACTATAGTCCACCTACATTGATGGACAATTTGAGCCCTAGTTAAAATATCAAAATAGGGATTCTTTGTGGATGTCCCACTCATCTTAACCAGTCAACTTGAGAAGAATGTGTATAGTAATGAGTTTAGACACAATGTTGGGACTTCAAACCATGTCATTGATACTAGAACTTTATTTAGAGATTTACAGTAGTTATATACTCTTTCTCTTGATTCTAAAAAATTCTCCATTACATTAAACCCACTCAAGAAAACCTTATATGGAGTCAAATATGTTCAACTTACCCATGTTCCTGCCACATACAACAATATCTAATCATGAAAAATTCCTTGGTTCCTTCGTGTGTGAGCTATAGGGAATCTTGACGAAGTCCTCCACTCCAACTAATTTTCTCTAAATTCTTCTCTCCATGCATCTAGATTATACATACCTTTAATATCACCCATTGGAACTCAATGATACTTTATTGTTTTCTTTTATTTTGCATGTTGTTGATGTTTTTCCTACATAATCCCCACACAAAATCTTAGCTTAACACACTTTTATGGTGCTTGGACCTAGGTGTTGGATAGGATAGAAACTTTGCTTTACTATTTGGACATGTATTAGGAGTATGCTAATTTCTTTTTATAGTATTTTTGGCATAGCATGTGGCTTGAAGATTTCACTTGCACGAAGCTTCTTAAAATTATGCAACTATGAACCTATGATATTTTCTGCATTGATTTCCATATGCACTTGAGAGAGGGAAATGACTTACATTGATTTCTTACATTTAGTAAGTCTAAAAAATGGTCTCAAAGAAATTCAATTACATGGGGAAATTCATGGCCTTTATGAAGTAAGAATACAATGACATAAAAAATTGATAGCTCTTACGAATCATTATTAGAATTGGAAAACATTTTCTGTTGTAATGTGATTTTAATTAATTTCTTACATCTCTTAAGTCTAAGAATATGCATTTATATAATATTATTGTATGGAATATTCATGGCTCCTATGAAATTAATAATAAAAGAAATATATCATCTTCTGTTCTAACATCAATTTGATATTTTATTTAAATAAATAGATTTTTCTATCAAAAAACATTTTACACAACATGTTTTGTACTAAACATATCTTAATTTTTGTAGGAATTCATATTCAAACAAATAACAATAAACATTATTGTAATCTTTTCATGTTCCTTGTTGATTATTATCATATGTCCTCACATGGTTTATCAATGTTGCTTTGTATGAGGAGAGAGAAATATTGATAATTCTCATCTTTTATGTTCATGGAGATGGAAGTCTGGATGAGGGAAGAGAACGCCCTAAATATTCTTATGTTTTTTTCTAGATGGCTTGGACTGATACTATCTGTTATAAGGGCACTAAATGGGTGTGGGATTTTTGTTCAGGAAGCAGTGATCAAATGCTTCAACGGATTTGCACTAGATGTATTTCAGGCAAATGTAATTAAATGATTGAATTGAATATAGTGAATGTAAACTTAATATTCATTAAGATTGTGGGGATTGGGGCTAACTTTTCCATTTTCTATGGTCCTACAACATGCCAAAGAAGGAGAAATTGCACATGAGGAGCTCAAAGTTGTGATGCTACACACTACAAGTTTTCATACTGTAATATAGTCTAAACAATTTTCATGGATGAAAAATATGTATATTATGACATGAATTCTCACATTTACCTAGATGATGTGCTTGGAAAATATCAAATTAAGCTACTTATAGAAATGACAACTCTTAACTGATGTTAATAGGGAGTTTTTATGAGTAATCATGTAACATTAACAGGAGATCATTTTGTGATTGTTCCAAGTCCTAGGCTAAGCATTGTTTCTAATATGTTCCAATTCTTATCAGAGTTGTAAAGAGGTATAGTTAGAATGATATCTCTCCTTTATCCCAAAAAGCGAGAAGTTTGGCACCTAAACATACAAGCTAGGACATGAATGTTGTGTGCAACAATTTTTTTTTCTACTTATAGGTCATTACATATATGTACAAACAAAAGACAATTTGGAAAGGTTTGTACATAAATGTACAACCAAAGACAGTTTGAAAGATGACATTTTGGAAGTATGGTGATCATTTTCTAAATAAGTTCTTTGCAAAGAGTCGGGGAATTACAAACATTTATTTTCTTTAATGAAATTATAGTTATTTTAGTTTAATTCTTGATAGAATGTAGCTTATATAAAGTATTTCAAGTTTTCAAATTTATCACTACATCTGTCTACCATGAATCTTTGCATTTTCGGTACCTCTAATGCCTTGAAATCAATGTAGACAAAAGGACTAAACATGAAAAAAAAATGATGCAAACAACAACACTTAAAACATAGTTATAGGTGGTAAACTCAAACATGATGTAATGAAATATTCAATCAAGAATAGAAGACAACCATACTTATATAGGAGACTAAATTAGCTAAATGAGAATCTCTTGAAGCACGAAACAAAAATAGGAAATAAATTACAGGATTAGTGGTAAGCTCCAAAGGAGAATCTAGAGGAATATGCACACAATAGAAATAGGACAAGTTCAAACTAAGCCAATCAAAAACCACAAAACATTGGAACTATAGACATATGGAGGATATAAAATAAGGGAACCATTTCAACTATCAAATATATATGTGCCAATGAACCATAGGGAAAATATGGATTGATGGAAATACATTAAGGAAATGGAGGATGAAATTGTAGTTGACGGTTGTGCCTTGATGGGGTACTTCAATTTAGTGTTAGATGAAAATGTGGAAAGAGTTGAAAGTGCAGTTAGGGAGCCTTTCCTAAAGAAATTGGAAGATCCAGTGCAAGAGTGGCATCCCATGGATGTTAAAACCCAAAAATGAAAATACTTATGGAAAAATAGAAGGTTAGGATTAGGTCATATCACAATAAGACTAGATCGGTTCACTGTGAACAAGGCGTTGTTGTTGCAAAATTTGGAGATCACATAAAAAATGGTCCCATTTGGAGTAGTTAATCATGAATTCATATCTCTTTCTCTAGAAAACTTATAACTATGGTCCCCTTTCATTAGGCTTAATCCTCTCTGGATGAAATGTAAGAAAGAAAGGGAGGTAATATGAGAGGGCTGATGAACACAAATCCAAGGTTTTCCCTCTTATATTTGGGAGGAAGAACATACACTAACAAAGAGGGCTCTAAAATACTACGTCAAAGGAAATAATACAATGATCCATCCACTAGTAAAAAGGAGATTATGAAATAACTAGAAAACTTGTCTTGATTGTGATTGTTTTTGGAAAAGAAATTGTTATGGCTAGAATATTGCTCCTATTTTTCACAAGATTTCCAGGCATTTGGAATCCCCATCATAGAAACACACAATTTCAAGGAATTTAGATTCCCATTGCTGAAATAATGGACAACCTTGGAGATTTTGGAATATTTTGAAAATGTGATATAGATGAGAAAAGTCTTTGCTCCTATCCATTACATATTTTTGGAATATTCTAGACTTTGTTCATGTATATGGGCTACTCAAGTTGGGAACATATAGTGCTAAAAATATGAAAAATAATACAACAATTAGGGGCTTTCTGTTTTGATTCACCCATATCTGTCAAAATTTTAGAATATTTAAAAGTACTTGAAGATGTAATATTTCAGAATTGGTATAATATTGAAATTGTTGGATGAAGGCATTTTTACTTCATAGTAAGATCAAATGGAAAAGACAACATAGTTAACAAATTTTATCCTTCAATGGTATATTACTATAGTTCATACAACTTACTCTTCCATTACTCTTTCCAGTCTAACATATGTGTCTCAAGCATATGCACAATGTCTCCAACATGCTTATAGAAATTCGTGGTCAAGTGGTGAAATTTAGTGGGTGTTAGAGTCGGTCTTGTCAGTCCTCTGTCAGAGATCAAAACTCTTTCTGCATTTCATTTTTAGGTGTCTCGCTCCATTCACTCAGCTGCATTCTGCTAGGGGCATGCCATAATCTAACGGAAAGGTCTTGTCATGTATTTGTTGGCTTGTGTATGATCATTAAAGTTCATCAAAATTCATCAAAGTCAATGTTTCAGTCATTCATAGTCATGGATGGTCTTTTGTTTAGCAAAGAGTTGTTAGAGTTTTTTAGGTCTAGGGTTTTGTCGATTTAGTCTTCAAATGCCAGCAGACACATGAGAGGTTCGAAATAAGTTTTAATGATATAAATGTCATTGTCAATATGCTTGATTATGATTCTTCTTCAAAACTCTGTTTTGAAGAAAAATTGTCCATTTTATCCTTGTGACAAATATGTAATCCCAAAGCTCCTTCGGTTGCGAAATGTTTCATGGTGTAGCCCTGATCATTCTCTGCCAAAATATGCCACCATCCCTGCAAAAATAATTAAAAAGATTCATCAAACAAACCAAAATCAAAAAGGAAGTTGGAAAAAATAGAGTTATATTAAATGTGAAAAAGTGCCCAGCTAAACATTACAAAGATGGGTTTATGAGAAACGAAAATCCAAGCCATGTCTTTAAAAAAGATTTTTCTATGTGTATCAATCTCATTTGCATGTAAGAAATCAATGAAAAACGAATTGTAGTGGTGAGAGGGTGATTGTCAAAACCCAAAGACTATGTTTAGGCTGTGTAGCGCATTAGGTTAGGTCGCAGTGCACATAGGCCGCGCAACGCACTGGGCACAATTTCATAGAGTTATTTCTGATTTGCATGGTGCATCCATGGGTCACGGTGCACTGGGTGTGCGTGTGGCGCACATAGCCTCCAAGTATGATATCACACCAATTTTGAAAAATGAATCCAATTCTTTTGCTGCAAGTGCGTCATATCATTGTTTTTATTTGTGAAGGAGCACACTTCAATGTTTAATTATTAAAAACATTTCACACTTTTCAAGTTTCAAAGCATGCATTGGCTCCATTTGTAAAGACTCAGGTCCTACTTGGCCTGCTTCCTTTTCCTGGTTCCTCATTGAGAGCCACAACTTCAAGAGCAATGGGTGCCCATCTAGTAGTTTTCCAGAAAGAGGTGGGATCATGGGGCAACATTCATCTACCATTTGGACTTACGTCAACAGGCCTCATACTACTTCAAGTATGGAGGAAGCTGTTAAGGTAGTTGCTTTGGGTAATTCTCAAGGAGTTTTAGGTTTATAATCATCCGGAATAGTCCATATCTCAAGAACAAATATAGAATCGAAATGCTTCAACTCCTGTTGTAATGCTGACTATGTGATTGAATTCAGCGCGGCGCACTGGGTGTGCACATGGCACACAGAGCCCCAAAGGCCAAACTCATCTTTTCTCGATAAACACTCAAGGGAATTTACTTCATTTTTCTCCAAATACCAACGGAGCGCCCATTTCTCAGCAAAAATGCAGACGAGTTGGAAATTGCTCTGGTGAAGGCTTCGATGCTAAACAAAACGCTGATCATGACAACAGCGAACAAAGCATGGATGGAGCCCAACGGCCTTATAGACTTGTTACTGGAGAGTTTTCGTATTGGCGAGGGAACACAGGAACTTCTGGACTATCTCCTCATTGTTGCCTTAGATGAGAGTGCCTTCAAACGCTGCAAGGAAATACATCCCCATTGCTTTGATTTGAGGACAGAAGGGGTTGATTTTTCAGGCGAGAAATTTTTCATGACTGAGGATTACTTGAAGATCATTCGGAGAAAAATAGAATTCTTGAAGGATGTGGTACAACACGGATTCAGTTTCGTCTTCACTGATGCAGATGTGCTATGGCTCCGAAATCCATTCAGAAGGTTCTCAAGTGAGGCAGAATTCCAAAATCTCTTGTGATACATGCGACTATGATCCTAGAGATGTCAAAAATTTACCAAATACAAGTTTTACATTTGTTCGTTCCAATAAAAGAATAATCAACATGTACAATTTATGGTACAACTCCACCCAGCGCTATCCTGGGAAACATGATCAAGATATGTTCAATGAGATGAAGTTCTTAAACGAATTTACCGAGATCGGGGTCAATCTATTGTTTCTTGATGCAGCGTATTTTAGTGGGTTCTGTGACACAAGGGCCACATTAGAACACGTGTGCACTATGCATGCCAATTGTTGCAAAGGTTTAAAGGCCAAGACTCACGACCTGAGAGCAACTCTTGAAGAGTGGATGTTATTTAGATTAGACGTTGCAAGAAGAAATGAAATGCACTGGAGATCTCGAGATGAATGCAGAGCGTCTTTATAAGGGATAATTGAAAGCTCGAAACAAAATTGCAGCTGGGATCATTCATTAACCATACAGTCCTCCCTTTATGAAAGGCAAAATTTTAGTTTAAAGGCCATTTTTATTAAAAAATTAGTTTTATTCAGACGGCAAAAGTGAAATAGTAAAAAACCAAATGCCTACATTTAAAACAAAGACACCTATCATAGCAGAGAAAATAGGAACAGATGGTTTATTTTTTCCTCAGCCATGATTTCATGGGATCCACGCTACAGTTTTTCCTTTTTAATTGGTCATCAGAGAAATTAAAATGTAACGATGTTCGTGTTACAGATGGTTGGCTTTCCAGCTTCTATTAGTTAATGATTAAACAGCGCCCCACTTGTGTCGATATGTTTTACCACAGATTGAGTCTATTTATTTTATGGAAAAATCAATTGTAAGGGTTGGAATTTCTGGGAATAGTATGGAGGAAAAACCCAGCACTTTCATTGTACAGTTTTGGCCAGGAGATTAATAGAATGATGCAGCTCTGATTTCAAGAGATCCCTGCGGTGTGAGTTTAGCAATGTGTTTTTTCTCTGTTCTCATATGTATCCTGTTATGTTTACATTTCCTTCATAATCCTTTCTAGTTTGAATGCTTTTTAAGTGACAGAGGTAGAATCCAGTTTATTGCTCTGCCTTGGGAAGGCATTCATGTTTTGTGTCTTTTCTTCTGTCTTAAAAGGATTCATCACATATGCCCTTTTCAACCTCTCAAATAGTCCTTCCACTCCATATTATTTTAGTTTGATTGCTAAAACTTCATGCCTATCTTGCCTCATGAAACAATCTGTGTCTTTGATTTAATTTCTCAGCTCCTGTTGTCTTTTGGTCCCATGCAGCCCAGAAAATTCAGTCATTCAATCAATTATCTCTATCATATCTATTTACTAGCCTAAAATCAATTTCCCATTTTAAATTCATCTCAAGCCCCATAGATCATCTTTCGCTGAGATTGATCCAGAGAGAGCCCTCTCCTATTCTGCTAGGGCTAGCTACCAGACTGAGCATGATTTGTGGTTATCTTGAATTTTGCCTTTTTCAGCCTAAGGCAGGTTTAGGCTCTAACAGTGGGAAAGGAATAAAAGGAAAGATGGGTACATAAGTTGCCCTATGGAATTTGGACCAATGATGGATTTAATTATCAACATACAAAATATATACAATCCTTTACTTATTTAACATTAATTCTGCAAAAACTTATTATTGACCTCTAATCCATAAACATCACAATAACTTTTCCTTTATGTTTTTTAACCCCACAATGCTTATTGATCATTTCAAATTTATATGATATTATTCTCTGCGAGGAATTTTTTTTCTCAAACTCAAAAAATTATTGCACCTAAACAAGCTAAGTGGAGTTTACAGCCCAGTACATATGAGATATTGTGGTGCATGTAAATTCTTAGTGTGGACAAAAACAATTCCTCTAACATGAGAGAGTGGGTATAGCCATAAAAAAGCAATCTACGGAAAATATCCTTAAGCTAGAATCAAATAAGAGAGCCCACCTCTTAGAACACTATTCGACTTGGTGATGATCCTGCTTCCTCACTCCGGCTACTTTCCATTTCGTTCCTTCGAATACCTAAAAAAAGAAAACACACAACAACAACAAACATGATAGCATACAATATTGTATTCAGCCGACTTATAGGTCCAGGAACATTAAGCCATAAAATGTAAGATAACAATTTAATGTAGGAAATCAATCAACAGTTGTATTCATATAAGTTCAGAAAGAGATTACAACCAATGCCTTGACATTTTTGGTCTCTTCTGACGTATCCGGGTTCTCACACTTTTGTGATCTTCTCATGGATAACCCCAAAAATGGAAGTTTTAAGGCCTCTTCCCTTTATTCTCAAACCAAACCAAACACACTATTCTCCCTCAAAGATACACTAGAAAGCTACAAGCTATAGATGTCTTGTTGATTATTCAAGCTCCAAAAATACCAATACTTAAAAAATAGTGAAGCTTGTAAAAGGAGGGGTTTATATGGCCTGGATAGAGGGGATATGGTTCCTCTTATCATGGGAGAAGGATTTATCTCTTTGGTTGGTTCAATCCTAACAGGTGAAACGAGCCCAAACTGACTTCCTTAGATCCATCCAACCTAACAATCTACTAGACTTCTACTACGAAGCTTCTAGACATCGAAAGTTCGACTCCATATTTAAAAAACTTCTCAAAAGAGGATCAACGCGATTAAGAAAAGGCTCAGTAACACTGTATGGTGCTATTCCTTGTTTTAATCTCTACAAATCGACGTGAGTAGAAAATTGGTCAATAGCACCTGTCTTGTAAACTGGGGTAAAAGGAATATTCTTGGGAAATGATGCAAAAGGGAATTGTTCTGCTCACGAAGAGGGACATGATGTTCATTTCTTCATGACGGAAAAGCATGTAGGTTTTACTGTAGAGGTCCTCTAAGATCATGGACATGGAATAGAGGGACAATGATAAAATGTTGTGCAACAGATGCACCGTAAAGCATGAAAGCCGAACTAGATTGAGGGGTGAAATGATTTACAAGTGGATGCGGGAAACCAGAATCTGTCATTGGAAAACTTGCAAGAAAGCATAGATATGCATATATCATTGAAGACTCTAACAAATGATACATGAACCATGGTATGTATGCAACCATCAAAAGAATGATCATGTAAACAGATCTAAGGCATGCGCGCAACCATCCAATAGAAAGGATCATAAAGAAACCAAGGTATGGTTGCAACCATCCAATAATGAGAAGGATCACATATAACAACTCATGGCACGGTCATAGCCATCCATATGAAAGAGACATGTATATTAACATGATCATGTCACATCGGCTCAGAACGTGGACTTGTATAATCTAAGCCCAAGGTCTTGTGCTCCAAATGACCCAATCAAAGTACAAATCCTAACATGCGAATGAATGTGTTGAAGTCAAACATGCTAGAAAGTTGCTTGAGTATCAGTCAATGATGTGAACCATTAACAAGCATGAGAAGAACCACCAATAATGAAATGGCTCTCAAGGTACTAGCAACACAGTTCACATAATGTAAATAAAGGAATTGAAGTCGAACACCTGTGAAATCATGATGTAGGAGCATCAAGGGCATTTTTTATTTGTGGATATGTTAGAAAAGGGGGTGTGACAAATTGTAATATGTTATTAATTAATTTGTTATTTTTAATAAAATAGGAGATAATTATGAAAAGAGAGGATTATGTAAATATTCTTTTAATAAATAAAAGGATATGAGAGAAATAGTTTAGGAGCAAAATTTGGGATTAGGATTTCTATGTATGGGATTAGTTGAGGATTTGGTGGAGAGATATTTTGAGTGAATTAAATGCATTATTTGTGTATAAATAGGAGTTGGTTTTGTGAGAAAAATAGAACTGAATAGTTGGAGAGTGAGAGTGATTGAGAGCAGGCTTGAACAACCAAGGCTATAAGCCTCTGGCAAATTGTAAGGGCCATGAATGTTGTATATTTGGCTAAGAAGAAAAGTTTGTAAGTATGTTCATTTTTATGAAAGTGTGACTAATGAGTTATGCGCCTTAATTCGGTCAATTCATGTATGGGTCAATTACTCTGTTAAGAGTGAATTTGCTAGAAATTGTTGGTTAGTTAGTGCATTTATTCCCGTGGAATAATAATGGTGGGCGCATGAATTAAATATGGAAACATTGTGATCATAAGTGTCACATAAGAATAGATAACTGCAAAAGTTAGTCGATGAACAAGGCAGCATTGAAATCGACCTTCAGATATTATATATCTGGCATCACAGTTATAAACCAATAGAATACTGTGAATTGGGTATTTGATTAATAAAGGTTAAACCTCTGTTTGCTAGAATGTTGAAAGAGACATGTATATTAACATGATCATGTCACATCGGCTCAGAACACCAAACTATGGGCCCCGTTTGGGGTAAGTTGGTACATCAACTTCTCGGGGTTGTAACTTTGGCATACGATCTCCGTTTGACGCATACAATAGCTCGTTAGAAAGATCTATCCGAGCACTACCATTGTTGGAATGGGTAACATCGGTCCATCCCATGGACCCATGTTGCCCCTAGATTCCCCAAAAAACGTCGTTTAGGGCCTCAAAACGGCTCCGGAAGTTCAGGACCCGAAAAACTGCTAAAAATAGTAAGTTGTGCTACAATTAAGGAAACTGAAAATGCTGAGAAGAACAATGGTGGGGGTCCAGGTGGGCTTGGCAGGTGGCCACCAAGATCCACCTGGATCATTCCTCCCCCCTTAGGAAGCAATGGTCCCCATTGCGTTGAGTTCCTCCATGAGATGAGGAAACTTTTGCTGAACTTGGTCCCTGGTGAACCACTTGCCCTGGTGAAGGAATTGGCCTGCTTTGACAACTTGATATAGTTGGATATTCTGTTGGCGAGTGTTCTTGATCTGTGTGTCCATGATCCGATCAGTTGTCGCCTGTTCCATGCAATCTGGGTTTAATTCTGTGGGTGTGAGCTGCTCTGCAATGTCGGATGTGTCTAGCAATGGTGGGAAGTATGGCCGAAGGCGATCCACATTGAACACTGGGTGTAGGCCAAGGAATGGGGGAATGTTGAGCTCAAATGAATTGTCCCCCACAGCCTTAGTAATGGTGTAAGGACCATATCGGAGTGGTCTCAGTTTCCGATAGGCTCCAGTAAGGCGTTCCTTTTGTAGATGCAACCAGACTTTGTCGCCCACCTAAAACTTGTGTGGCACCCGGTGTTGATCATGTCGCTGCTTGTACTTGGCATTTGATTTCTCCAAAATGTCATGGATCTACTGGCGAATATTTTGGATGCGCTCAATGAAGCTGGTTGCCTTATCTGTTTCGGACTGGACATGAGCTGAAGCTGTGTGAGTAGCTGCAAGTGGCAGGGCCACATCAATGGGGCATAGTGGTTGGAATCCCAAGCCCACCTGAAAAGGGATGTGGCCAGTCGAGCTGTGAAGAGCTCGGTTGTAGCTGTGCTGAACATAGGGGAGGCTCTCATCCCATGTGCGTGGATGCTTTGAGTTGTACATGTGCAGAATGTGTACAATCATTCGATTGACAACCTCGGTCTGGCCATCAGTTTGAGGATGGAAGGCTGTGGACTTAGTGAGTTTGGTGTCCAGCATTGACCAGAGACTGGACCAAAATGTACTGAGGAACCGACTGTCCCGATCTGAGATGATAGATTGTGGGATCCCAAAGTGCACCCACACTCGTTCAAAGAAGAGTTTAGCAGTGGCTTCTGCTGTGATATTCTTCTTGCAGGCCGCCATAATGGACATCTTCGAGAACCTATCGACGACCACAAAAACACAATAATTTCCATGCTTTGTGGAAGGAAGCCCTAACATGTAATCCATGGAGATGGATTCCCAAGGTCGACTAGGGGTAGGCAACGGGGTATAGAGGCCTTGCTTCTTGATGGTTGGTTTGGCAATGGCACAGGCAGTACATGATCTGATGTACTTCCCAACATCCTGTCGAAGATTTTGCCAATAGAAATACTTTTGTAGTACTGCCACTGTTTTCTCAACCCCGAAATGTCCAGCAGCCCGACTGTAGTGTGCTTCCCAAATCATCTTAGCACGCTCGCTTGAAGGAACACAAAGATGACCCAGGTGGCATAATAGTGCACCTTGGAGGTGAAAATTTGGAACATGCTGACCCCCCAAGAGTGTCTGGTATGTGTGGCCAAATTCTCGGCCACTTTTGTAGAGAAGTGGCCAATCAGAAGTCTCGTGCCCACAAGAGTTGAGCACAGTGGTTAACGCCATGATTGGTGGTCGACTGAGGCAATCTGAAACATGATTGGTGCTGCCCTTCTTGTACTTGATGTTCAGATGGAACTATTGCAGATATGTAGACCACTTCTGATGGCGATCATTTTGCAATTTCCCTTGGGTCTGTATAAACTGCAGGGGTCGGTGGTCTGTGTGGATGACTGTTTCCTTCCCCAAAATGTAATGTTTCCATTGTCGGCAGGCCTGCACAATGGAGTACATATCTTTATCATAGTTTGGATACTTCCGGACTGTGTCTGAAAGTGTTTCACTGTGATATTCCACTGGATGCCCGTGTTGAGTAAGGACTGCCCCAATAGCATAGTCAGAGGCATCCGTCTCAACCTCAAATGGTTGTTGTAAATCTGGTAACGTGAGCACTGGTGCCGTGCAAAGGCGATCTTTTAATTCTATGAATGCCTTCTGTTGAGATTCAGACCAAAAGAATTTCGCTTTCGCTCCTCCCTTGGTGACTTGACTCAAGGGCCAAGCGATATGATAAAACCCCAACACGAACCTGCGATAGAAGTTGGCAAGGCCTAGAAAGCTGCGGAGCTCTGTCAGAGTGGTCGGGGCTGGCCAATCCCGAATGACTTGGATCTTGGCCGGATCCACATGCACCCCCTGTTCATCAATAATATATCCCAGATACTGAACCTGGGTCATGCCAAAAGTGCATTTCTCCAAATTGGCACACAGCTTGTGTTGTCGCAGTGTTTGAAGAACCTATCGGATGTGGTGGAGGTGCTCTTCCCAACTCTGGCTGAAGATCAGAATGTCATCCAAGTATACCACTACAAATGAGTTGGTGAATGGCCACAAGATGTCATCCATTAACCTCATGAAGGTTGCAGGAGCATTCGTCAATCCGAAAGGCATGACCAACCATTCGAAGAGGCCCTCCTTGGCTTTGAAGGCAGTCTTCCACACATCAGAGGGTTCGATCGGTACCTGGTGATATCCTGACTTCAGATCGATCTTGCTGAAGTACTTTGCCCCCTTTAGTTGGTCCAAGAGGTCATCAATCCGTGGGATCGGGTACCTATTACGAACAGTGATCTTGTTCAACGCCCGATAGTCAATACAGAGTCTCCAAGTCCCATCCTTCTTCTGTACCAACACGATTGGGCTCCCACAAGGCGATGAGCTCGGACGGATGTGACCTTTCTGCAGCAACTCCTGAATCTGCCTCTTGATTTCATCGTTCTCTAGAACCGAGCGCCGATAAATTGGTCCATTGGGTAGCGGCGCACCTAGGGTTAGATCGATGGAGTGCTTGACCTGACAGTGCAGAGGAACCCCTGCAGGGGAGGTTAAGATGTCCTCGTACTCCTTCACGACCTTATCCATCTGTAGTTGCCGTGCGGAGGGGTCCTGTCTGGAGGTCGTGGCCACCAGCTTCTTCTTTCCTTGAGGGCATATCATCAGGAAAACAAACTTCCCAGTCTTGGAAATGAGCTTACTACATTTTTTTGCAGTAATCAAGGAGATGGTAGTAGGCGGTGCTACCTCTGGTATCCTGTACAACTTATTCCCCAATGTAACAATAACAACCCAGGGCCTTGATTCATACACAGCATGTCGCTTCCACAAGTATGGTTGTCCTAATAATACATCACAAACTTCAAGGGGAGCGATGTCACACAATACCTCATCCGTGAAGGGCTTGATGTTGTACGGAAGGCGACATTGTTGGCTCACGCAAAGATCCCGTCCTTGGTGAAGCCACCCGATGGTGTATGGTTGTGGGTGTGCTATGGTCGGTAAGCCCAACCGCTTCACGACCTTCGCCGAAATGAGGTTCTTTTGGCTCCCGCTATCGACAATGAACTGTAGCGGGGAGCCCTTTACCCACATCTGGGAGTGGAAGAGACGCTCCTCCTCCTCTGGATCTTCGGGTTCACTTTTCTGGATCTTGGCAGTAGCAACAGTGGCATTGGGATCCGCGTCAATGATCTGCTTCCCTTTTTCATTCCCCTTGTCGAGTTCTGACTCAGAGTCAGAATAGGTATCTGATTCTGGACCCTTTATCTTGGCCACCAGTGACTGCTTGGCCCGACACTCACTGGTGTTGTGAGTGGAGCTCTTATGGAACTCACACCATTTTCCCGTGTCCTTTTTCGTCTTCGCGGTGCCATTCTTTGTCTGCAGCTTTGGCAGGTTGTCTTGGGCTGCCCCGCCTTGGCTTTGCCCTTTGTTTTGCGTTTTAGGGGCACCTTTCCCTTGCTTCGGAGTCGCAGATCCAAAGTCTCGCTTCTTTTGTTTAAACTTCTGCTCGACCTTGACGGCATATCGGTATGCTGTGCCGAGCGAGGGGATGTTCAGGAATTGTATTTCTTCCTGAATGTACTTGTGCAGGCAGCCGCTGTATTTGAGTATCAAATGCTACTCCGTATCCTTGATACCCAACTTTGTGCGAAGGTTATGGAAGAGATTGGTGAACTCCGGCAGTCTTGGTCCCTTCCCTACCGCAGCGTGGTCCATTTTATGTATTCATCCTCATAGCTTCCGACAGGGTAGTACTGCTCCTTGATGGCATCGCGGAATGAATCCCAAGTGGGTGCGGCTGAAAATAGCGAGCCGGTAGTTTCATCCTTCTGCTCGCAGTAGGTTTCCCACCAGTCCTTGACGTGGGGGGCTGCTTTGAGAAGAGCGAAAACAATCTTTTCTCGACATGAAAATTCATGAACAGAAAAATACCCTTCTAGCAGATTTAACCATTTATCTACCGCATCTACGTCTATTTTACCCTCGAAGATGGGGATTTCGAAATTAACTTGTACCTTAAAGGGCGTGGCATTTCCAGAGTAGCTGCTAGAAGCTGAAGCGTCGCTTCTGGGTAGCCGCTGAAGGATCTGGGCGAAACTGTCCATCATCGCGTTCCGTTGTCGCTCGAGGGCTTCTTCGAGCAAGATTTTGATAGGATCTCCTGCCCCCTCATCTTTCTTCTCATCTGCCATGGGAGGCCGTCAGGATTTGCGAGGCTCGTCTTGTAAAGGTTCGACCAGTTCAAGCCCTAACTCCTTATATCCCGACCTCGTTGGGGACATGCAAAGAAAAACTGAGAAAAAGCAGACCGCTCTGATACCACTAATCCGGATTTAAGCAGGAACGCATCAGATTACAGAAACGCAACAGATTACAGAGATAACCATAAAAACAGAGATGTGATGACCATAAAAACAGAGATAACCATAAACATAGATATGCAGCGGGAATAATACTTTACTTCATTAATGTAGAATACTGAAATATGCTTACAAACAGTAATGGAAATAACCCAGCTAGGGCGATGGTAGCTTATCTCTGAGAAGAGATGTGGTGGCTACATGCCTCTGAACTGCCTTACAATGAGGCTCGAAGACCTATTTATTGTTGAGAAACAGTGAAAAAACCCTTAACATTCCAAAACCTAACCCTAGAAGATGAAACGCCAAACTATGGGCCCCGTTTGGGGTAAGTTGGTACATCAACTTCCCGAGGTCGTAACTTTGGCATACGATCTCCGTTTGACGCATACAATAGCTCGTTAGAAAGATCTATCCGAGCACTACCGTTGTTGCCCCCGGATTCCCCAAAAACGTCGTTTAGGGCCTCAAAACGGCTCCGGAAGTTCAGGACCCGAAAAACTGCTAAAAATAGTAAGTTGTGCTACAATTAAGGAAACTGAAAATGTTGAGAAGAACAATGGTGGGGGTCCAAGTGGGCTTGGCAGGTGGCCACCAAGATCCACCTGGATCAAGAAAGGACTTAGAGTTCTTGACGCAGAGTTGGAATTTGAAAATTCCACACGCAGATCTATTCGGAAGGAAGTATTGGAGGAAGCAGTCGAGACTGAAAAGTCTTGTGGTTTTAAAACTAATGAGTTGTGTATGTTTGCAGGTACAGTACAAGGAGATGAGCAAGCTTTAGAGTTTGTTCAAGAAGATTTGAATCTGAAGACTGTTCAGATCGATGCTGAGATACCAAGATCTCAGGAGGAAATGAAGACAGAGGAAGCAGAAAATGATAAGTACTATGAAAAAGAAAGCATTGATGCTTTTTTTGTTATAGTACAAGAGAAAATTCTTGTGGATGTTGAAGAAGAGAATCAGTCTGAAGCGCAGATAGGTAAAGTAACAGTTGATACTATTGAACATTTTGATATGCAAACTGAAAGTTTATGTATCATTGCAGGTGATGATGATATGCTTCAACAATGCTACAGAGAAATTGCCTTGTTAGAATACTTGTTGATAAATTCAGAGTATGATAGAAAGATTGCAGCAGATGAAAGAGTTCAGTACAGTGAACGAGAGCAGAAAGATATCTTGGAGATAGATGGTAGGAAGGCGAGACTAGCTGACAATGTCATGGTGAATGCGAATCAGCATACTGATGTGCTGAAAGAGAAGTTGGGAAGAAACTCATAGCAGCATATTGAAGTGTTGCCAGAGAAAGCTGGGGAGAAAGCCAGTAAATATTCTTTGAGTCTTGAAGAAGACTTAGAATTGTAGATGACTAAATCAACAAGTAAGACCATTGGGGCTTGTGATTTTAATGCTGACAATTTGATTGTGTTTACAGGTGATATAAAAGATAGTTCATCACTTGGAATTGTCTCGAGAGAAGAAGAACTGTTGCGGGTAGAAGATGAGACAGTCATGTCTCATAAATAGAGGCTTGTTACCATGGGTGACAAGAAAGAGTTGGCTTGTTCGTATAGCCAAGAGAAGACTGGTGTACGAAATTTTGGAGCTGCTACAATGTTAGAAGATGAGGCTACAATGTTTGAAGGACTTGATTTGATTAACAGAATCAATCAAGATGATGTTGGACAATTACTGAAGGTTGTCGAAGGGGAAGATGGAAGTTATGCTAGAGTTAATTTGCAGCATGTTGATAAAATGCTGAAATGTTTGTTGGAGACGTTTGAACTAGAGAAAGAAGTTGCAGATGAAATTGCAAGTGACGAGCAAAGGAATGTTGCAGAGGAACAGGAAGTTTGGGAGGTAGCAACATCCAAAGTGACAACTAGAGCAACATATGTGATGACATTAATGGTGACATCTGAGGCAACATTGATAGCAGCAGAAGAGGCACTCAAGCCTTATGGTTTTTATTCTAACAATTATTTTATGAGTACAGGTTTTATTGAAGATGTTGGAGAAAGTCTATTAGAGAGAGAAATTGAAATGATGAGGTGGATGATGATGAAAGAATCCCGGAAGAGACCAGCAACAACGAAATAAAGGAGAAGTAGCAAAAGGAAGACAACAAAATATTGCGAGAGCACAGCCAGTAGAGTGATGAAACATAAAGTGTGGAAACCTCGAGAAGAACATCAGAAAGAAGCAGTGACAAGTGGAAATTTGCAGTACAAGATATGGGATCCAGGCATACATAGATTCAAACACATGATTAGGTGATCATGATTATTTTAATGTTGGGAGTTTGATGCAGGAGCATCAAGGGCATTTTTTTATTTGTAAATATGTTAGAAAAGGGGGTGTGACAAATTATAATATGTTATTAATTAATTTGTTATTTTTAATAAAATAGGAGATAATTATGAAAAGAGAGGATTATGTAAATATTCTTTTAATAAATAAAAGGATATGAGAGAAATAGTTTAGGAGCAAAATTTGGGATTAGGATTTCTACGTATGGGATTAGTTGAGGATTAGGTGGAGAGATATTTTGAGTGAATTAAATGCATTATTTGTGTATAAATAGGAGTGGGTTTTGTGAGAAAAATAGACTTGAATAGTTGGAGAGTGAGAGTGATTGAGAGCAGGCTTGAACAGCCAAGGCTGTAAGCCTCTGGAAAATTGTAAGGGCCATGAACGTTGTATATTTGGCCAAGAAGAAAAGTTTGTAAGTATGTTCATTTTTATGAAAGTGTGACTAATGAGTTATGCACCTTAATTTGGTCAATTCATGTATGGGTCAATTACTATGTTAAGAGTGAATTTGCTGGAAATTGCTGGTTAATTAGTGCATTTATTCCGGTGGAATAATAATGGTGGGCGCATGAATTAAATATGGAAACATTGTGATCATAAGTGTCACATAAGAATAGATAATTTCAAACATTAGTCGATGAACAAGGCAGCATTGAAATCGACCTTCAAATATTAGATATCTGGCATCACAGTTATAAACCAATAGAATACTGTGAATTGGGTATTTGATTAATAAAGGTTAAACCTCTGTTTGCTAGAATGTTCAAATCGATTAGCTGGATTTTAGATCTGAATGGATTATGGCATGATTGTATGAAGGGCGTAGACTTTTAACTCAGTCCAGTATAAGAACGTAGTTTTCAGAATGAACATAGCTTTCAGGATTGAGTAGTATGTGATTGTATAGAAATCGATTGGCAGTTTTAAAAGTGTATAAGTCTGTTGGATAAAATCTATTATTAGATGCCAGATTCATTGTGAATCGATCCCTATGATTGAAGATCTTAGTGCTGAATGTATTGATTAAAACAGTTCAAAGTTATTGAGTGATCAGTTTGTGTACAAGATGTAGAGTCAAACGGAGCTCAATTAGACTTGGAAAGTCGACTTCATAGTGGGCGGAATTGTTTAATGGAATTTGGACTGAACTGTTTGAAATCGTATTTGAATTAAAACTGCAGGTTCAAATCCTGATTGATGAAAAGCGGTTGGATGAAATTGTTTAAATCCAACATAGAGTTGTATATATATCTTGCACAAAGCTGACTGAGGAGTAGTCTAAAACGCAGAGCTTATGAAGCGCAGAACTAAACTCTGTGTGTTAATTGATTGTAATTGCAATAAAGGGTTGTTGCTCTATCGATGGAATTCAGATCTGCAATCACATGTATAAATGATGTACTGTGGAATCACATGTATACATGATGATATATTGTAGGAGTTGAACAGAGTAAGATAGAATGAAAGTGTTAGCTAGACTTGAACATGCGTAATTCAAAAGGTCGATTCCAAGAAAGCGCAGTCCATAAGTTGAAGGCGGTCCAGAGGTTGATACATTGCCGAAATTTTAACGAGTAATATATGTTGGTGTTTGCATAAATATGATATATGGTCGTATTAAATTGCCAGACTCAATCTTCACAAATGGGTGCATTTGTTTATGGAGATTGTTTGAAAATCCGTATTGAAAAACCATATATGCAGATTGTAGTTTTGAATTGATGTGTATGTGAATGTTGGTGATTAAAGAATGAGGGAATTAAGACATGGGTATGGTTTAAGGAAGCATTCACAATTTTGATGCTTTAGACATATTTACTGTGATATGGTGAAAGATAGCTTCCGCAATTGGGAACTATATGAAATTTCCCTGTCTTGGAATGTTAATTGGGCAGTGATTGCAAAGCATTTTTATATGCACAGAAATTGTTGAAGATTCTGGGGTTTGTAGGCTAGCCTTGCATCAAATCATCCGATTGAAATCCAATGATGTGAACTTGTTGTCCAGTGCGAAGAACTTTCTATTAGGGAATGCAAGCTCTAAGGTACTAGAAGGGAGTCCCTCGGTAATCTTCCTGGATAATAAGCTAAAGTCAACAAGAAGTGACCATGTTGAAGGAAGGCCATGATGTATCCCACATCATCGACACGAGACAAAGAGATGCAAATGATTTTAGATGATACAAAGAATCAGGAGTAAGTGTAACTACAGAAGGACTAACTCTTGAACATATCAACGACACGACTATAGAGTTTGGCAGCTTTTGGATCCATAAGATCGAAGGTCATGATGATGTGGTAGAGTTCAAATGGAAGGAAAAAATGAAGGGCCCATCCTAGGAAGGTTAATGATGAAAAGGAGGATATCCCAGCCCGAAACGAAGGAGAAAGTGTCATGCTCAAGAGTGAGTTGCCACCATGATTGATAGAATTTCCAATTTTTCCCCACCATTTCTGGCAGGTACCCCAATTATTTTTTATCACAAGCTTGAAGGGGATATCATGTGCTTGCACTGTAAGTTCATCCTTCAGACGAATCCGACCTAGTAAAGTTAATGAACCCTAGGAAGGAGAAGCTTATGTTCATCATGGTGATGAATCCAATGTCATTTAATGTTTTAACAAGTCCAACAAAGGTGTAACACAATATCTTTTTCATGTTTAGAGAGTTTGAAAAGGACACAAAAAAGAAAACTCCACATGGTTTCTTTCCGTACATTTGTGAATCTCGAGCCCAAAAAGCTAGAAAATGATACTTGAGAGAACAACTTGACCATTTCAGTCAAGGAGTACCTTATTTGTAAATATTTTAGCCTACTTTTGTAAATTAGCGACAATACTGTGGAGCCAATCCTTCTTTTTGATTGATTGTCATTTTATGGTTTTGTGTGAACTTTTCTAGTCACCATTTTCCTTTAGTGTTCTCTTCTTTACCTACTTTACTGCTCTAAACCTGAAATTTACAGTGGTAAGTCTGGTTTTAGCCTTTGAAACATTTTAATTTTTTTCCTTGAATCCTCGGTTAGCATGTTTATTTTTTTGAGAGTCGAACCGATCAGCATAATTTTCTCAAAAACAGTCATGCTGGACCCCTTTTGGAGCTTGTTGTCAGTCAGGCAGTCACGCCAATTCCTATAGGTGAATATCAGGGTCTCCCTTAGATCATAACCATTGTATCTTACCCTTCTGATTTCTATCTCTTTGTTATGAAACCAGCTCACAAAATGATAGAAAAGAGAGTTGAACACCTCATAATTCAGCCTCTTCGAGGGGGCAACCTCCTTTACATTACACAAATGAAAAATTCTTGGATGATTCAAATGAAAAAACCTCCTTTCTATATATAGGAGTCTAAGGAGTCACAATATAACCCAACTGACCTAACAATAATAATATAAAGCCACAAAAATAGCAATAGAGGGATTATATGGGGAACATTTATAACAATATGCAGACAATAGGGGCACAACAATAGTAATAAGGGATACAACTACAATAGTAATGGGGTGATTACTAGTATTATAGGGACCTGACATGCTCCTCTCCTTCAAAACAGTGTTGTCCTCAATGCTTGAGTAGTTCTAGATGCTTATGTATAAAATTATCATCCTCCCATGTGGAATCTTTAGCAGGTAAGTTCTTCCACTTGATGAGGTACTTCGAAATTGATCGATTTTGTAGCTATCGAGTTCTTGTTTCTGTGACTACTTCCGGTTCCAATATATTTTTTCCTTCCTCATCAAGTTCTACTGGGAGCTTGTCGCCTATAACCTTCTTTAAACATGAAACATGGAAAACTGGGTGCACTCAAGAAGCTACAGGAAGCTCCAATTTGTATACCATAGTACCAATTGTAGAGCTATAAAAAGGGTCTCTTTCACCTCTAATTATCTCAAATTAATATGTCAATCCGGGAGCGCTTGGTTATTACAAAGAGTGACTCAATCTGAGGCTATTTGTTAGAGTAATGCTAGTAGTACAGCATTCTACAAAAATACAAGAGTAAACGGATGCTTGTCTATAACTAAGTTACTTCAAATGACTAAAGCACACGCTCTTAAAACTAGGCAACTGATCAGTCAAGGGTTCGGTGACGATAACCCATCCCTTTGGAAACTGATAAAAAGGAATTTAGAGCATGGATCACGAGTCTGGGAGCGAGGTAGTGAATGTCGAGGCTCACTACAACCTTAAATCGTCTTTCACACCAAATTAACAAATGCAAGTAACTGGAACAACAAATAGCAAAATTGAACAGCAAATAAGGAATTGAACAGCAAATCTGGAATGGAACAACAATAATAAAATGGAACAATAATCAAATAACTAAGTCTCGCGAGTCATAACCAAACTTAATCTATTAACCCAAATGCACTCTTCACAATCAAATATCAATCTTTCACTCTTAAGGCGAATCAAGCAGAACTCACTAATGGAACAGCATTAACTATGAATAAATTATGGAACAGCACCAATAGATCATACACACGCAACACACTGGAACAGTAATCTGATCAATCTTAATTAACAAGAATACGACTGTGTTTCCAAATAGAACAGCATTATTTCTGAATCCAACAATCGTGAAGAACACAACTTCAAATGAATCTATGACATAAATGTTTAGTACAAGAGCTTTGTAACAAAACAATAATAATATTCGGCCAAGACTAATAATCATTCAATCAACTCTGAAAGGATCAGTAATATAATGTAGAGTCAATACACAATTCTATCTGTAAAAACCTTAATGGATTAATCTTTAATAGAGCATGTAATGGCGATTCATAAAGAATATCAGATTACCAGATAACAATGATAAGCAAACCACGCAGAAATCAAATCGTAGTGATACAGAAGCAAGTGTCCTCCGGGGCCGGGCCCTTAGCCTCAAGGGTACACCGCTTTGAGTTAATCCAGATGCAGAGATAAGATAATCACCAAGTTTATATTAATGCATAAGACAAAAGTACAATGAACCAGTTCTCAACGAGACTCGATGATCAAAGTTGACCTTTTACAGAAAATTACATAAAATTATATTATCCAAGTTAACAGTGTTGTCCCTTTATATAAAGGTGACGGCGGAGATGTCTACGGAACAAGATAAATAAAGTAGCGATCCCTCAGGATCAAAGATCCTAAGGGATTCACCAAACTATCAATCCTTATTCTTTTCTTTTCTTCTCCGTTGAGCTGGTGTCTTCTCCTCCTTTTCCGGGCCGATTTGCTTTGATCTGCTTAGCCTTGTTTACATTCGGTTTCCCTTCAAAGGGACAACAGTTATCTCGTCTTTATCTTTTCCTTCGGAATGGAAACTCTTCGTTTTCACCCTTTCCTGCACAGAAGAATAACAATTATCAGTGATTAAGTCTTGCATATTAATTCTCATGTTTTGTTATAATTCTTTATTGTTTTCCAGATTCATGATACAAAAAGGTTTACAAATTCTACTGAAAAGCTATTGAAATGATCATCAAAAGCATACCTTTTTGGTACTCCACACACCCCCCTACTTACCCTGTTTCATGCCCTCATGAAAACATTGTAGTTGACATGCAAGGGTAGTGAGAGATTAGGCTAGAGAAGGAATCTCATGCGGAGGCCTACAGCCATGATGAGTGACTAGATAGTCAAAGAACTGACCTGTTTGACCCTCAGGCATCTCATACAGGGCTTGATATCTGGGTGCAGGGTGCCAAATAATTGGACTGTGAAATCTATATCCTAACCAGGATGGTCTTGCTATCAAAATTCTCTCGCCATAGAGGTTCAAACGGTTGGCAGCTAATTCAAAATTCTCATACTTAAACGGTTCCCTGAGTTGGATGTTTGGATTAGAGATTCAGTACCGCAATTTGGCTGCATCAATGGCGAGGTCTTTGATGGATAGAAAATACTCTAAACTTTGTCGAATGAGTGCCTCATGCATAGGTCCTAATGTTTCAATGACACCTGGAGTTCTCATAAGGTTTCTATGTGCTTTCCATAACCGCACTGGGTCCCTAGGCTCAGCCCTTACCCACAAGTCTAGGCCATTTTCCCGCCTCTCGAAAGTGTTATAGGCTTTGAGCCATTTAATCTGATTAACCTTGAATGAGATGAATGCTTGTAATTGAATGTCCCCAACAAAAGGACCAGGGTTCAATTCTGTCTCCTGATCTAGCATGAGGTTATGCAAATAAAATTCACACAACAATCTCTGGACCTTCACCCCATAATGTTTACAACAGTCTATAAAGTCATTAACAGTGTTGATTTGTATAGGGGCGCATGCTTTAACAACTTTTATTTTTAATTGTAAATATCGTTCTAGTAAAAACAAAGCATAGTTTTTGGCAGGGGCCCTACATGCTAAAACGTCATTGTATAAAGAACACAAGGTATCCATCTGCTTGATAACAGTATCTAGCCTACGGGTTACCTTTGTAGCTTTCTCTTGTTCCTTTTGCCACCCTTCAAAGGCCTGGCTTTCGGATTGATTGATGTTCCTTATCTGCTGCTGTAACTCTTCATACTTCTCACGGGGGACCGTTTGCTCTCTAAGTTGTTCAGCTTCTTGCTCGGCTTGCTTCATCATCTTATGCAAGGTCCTTGTCTTCGGATCTCTTTTACATAGGTCAGTGGAGGCCGGGAGTTTTACGTGAACTTTCTTATTACGCTGTTTGGAGTTCAGAACCCTTACTACCCCTGAGGGTGGTGCCTCTGTCTGGATCTCCTTGTTCTCCTTTTCTTTTTTAACACAAATATCAGCTTGCTGCTATTCCTTTTCAAATGGAACAACAGTATGTTCCTCAACATCATTTGGAATAGCTGTCTGTCCTTCAGATTCATTTGGAACAACATTCCGTTCTTCAGCAGGGTTTGGAACAGCAGGGCGATCGTTGGTCCTTCGCCTTTTTGCCTTGTGGGATTTTACTGCAGTGGCCCTCTTTTTCTTCCCCGCAGTCTTCCTTACCTTCTGGTTTTCTTTCAGAATTCTAATTTGTTGTTGGAGCTGGGCTATTGTATTCAATAATTTCTGTCGTTCCTTTCACAATTTCTTAATTTCTAGCGTTTCATGAGAAGGGACAGCAGGCTGTCTACTATGGTCTGGACCATGACTAGTCTCTGGGTCTTTCTCCTGGGGTGCTTCCTCGCTGTTCTGCTCTGGCTGTTCTGGGGTGGGAACCTTAACTGGTTCCGTCTCTACCTGGACAAATGCTTGTTCTGCTCCTACTCCCTCCGGAATTCCCTCTGGTGACTTGGGAACAGATTCTTCCCGTTCAGTATCTCTTATCTTTGCTTCATCATGAACAGGCAGATTTTCTTCTTCTGCCCCTGCTTCATGTGGTTTTTCGGATGTGTTTTCTTCTTGGGGTTTGTCGTGGAGGTCTGCTGGACTGGAAGGTTGGCCATACTCACCCATATTGGCCAAAACTACGGCCAATTCGTCTTCTCCCACTGGGTCTTGTGGTGGGCTACCTTCCTGTTGTCCTATTTCCTCCTCCTGCTTGGATTGCTCAGTTTCTGCCGCGGAATGCTCAGCTTCTGTTTCTGTTTCTGAATGCTCAGCTGCTTCCTCATTTTCCTCTTCAGATTGCTCGGCCTCCTTTTCAGATTGTTCTATCTCTACTTCTAGTTGTGAGGGTTGCTCGTCCTCAATTACCACTGGCTGGCTTGTGCTTTCTTGGAGCTTTTCTAACCTTCCTCTTATTCGAGCTAACCGGGCTGATTTTCTGGGCCTCTCTGGCTGTTCAGGTGTATCAGTGGCATGCTTACGCTTTGCCGATTCCTGGTGTATTTCTGGTCGTTTAGATGCACTAGCAACATGTTTTTGTTTTACCAATTCTCTACATTTTTCCGGATGTTCTGGTGTGCTTGAAGAATGTTTATGTTTTGGGGATGGTGTTGTCACTCCCCCCTCAATCATTGCAATCAGTTCATCCCAACTACTTTGCTGCTGGGTAAGACTATGACTAACAACTAATCGAATTAATCCATGGTGACTGACGACTGACTCTACATGCTATGCCTTTTTTAGGCTTCGTGCAGCATCATGCAGTAATGAATTCAGAAGTGCAAGTAGATTTACAGAGCATTTTTGCTTTAAAACAGCTAAGAGTTTAAGATGTCGCGGCCTTACCATGTCTTTCCTCCCCTCGCAGGTAATGTAACTCTGAATTGTTCTTGCTAATTCGATCCAGGGTTCTCCAAAGGTTGCTGGCAGAACTCCCTTCCCCTTAATTGTCAAGCTCTGGCCTTCGTCCTGGAAAATTTCCATGATCTTCTGTAATCTTTCCTTCTTTAGTGTCCATACTGGTCCGGTGGCTGGTAGTCCCGAGACTTCTGCAATTATATCGTCGGTGACCGTTATCCGCTTCGCCCTTACTGTGGAGTGGTCCTCCTATAGCTTCTACAAAAATTCCATCGCTACTGTTTCATTAGACTCCAGCGGCGACTGAGATAATTCAGCCACCCTGCTCTTTCCAGGATCTCTCAGGCAGCAGCGGAGACTGTCAACTTCTGAGGTTCGCTTCAAATTGTCCTTCCTCCCATGGTTTCACTGTGGATCCTTAATGGAACAGCAACTGCTTGTTCTGTTTGAAACACAGAGAGGGTGCTAATCGCAAGCTTCAGAAAAAACACAGAGTATGCAACAGAAATGGATTATGAACAATAACTTGCGTAAAAATAGAAATGTCATGCCATTAAGCCATGCCATACCGTCGTACACTATCTTTCCCGAATAGTGAGCTGACACGTAGTTCAAGGAATAATGAGGTTAACCTCCCCCCCCCTGCACTGTGATAGGCTGTCCCAGCCATCAAATAAGGAGCAGCACTCGATCTGCAACGGAGTCATAAAGGAATAGCGTATGAAGTTATGCCATGTTTAGAAGGACAACGAATTACCGAAATCGAGGCAGAGAGTTGATCGCGTATTACGTAAGAGGCTGCTGTGATATGATATGAGGCTGGGGGATAGGACGTCTGTCGTACTTGCCAAATCTCGAGTGGTCATTGTCACTTCCTTTGCCATGATTGGTGGTAATAAATGTTCATGCGATGTATAAATCGGGAAATAATATATGATTAGTTCCTTAGGATATAAGAGACAAAAGAGTATTAGTATCGTACCCATTGGTGTAACCAATGTGACTTCAATACCATTAACAGTGCTCTGCTGCCGACAGGTGTCCATAACCTTGGCAGAGTTGTTTTTTCACCCCTGGAACCATGATCCTTTGTGTATACTTAGGAATGTTGTTATGTCAAAGTGTAGGCCATTATGCTGGCTTGGTGACCAGTTAACCATAATGCCATTCACGAGGAAGGAGCGAAAGGTGGGCAGGCCGGCTCGTGATGAGACCTCCTGTTCCAAGGTTCGATTTTTTTTTATATACCTTTTGGACCATATCCCTGGTGTGGTGGCCATAGTGGGAATGCCACTTCACTTCCATCCTCATGATCATGGTAGGCTGGCTCTTGATGAGACCCCCTATCCTGCATTTGACATCTCATAAATCATGTTCACACATTTTTTCTTTTTCATAGAGTACTTTTCTTTATTTATACACAAAGGGTGGTTCAACACTCCTTAAGAGTAGGAATGGTGGAAGAAGTCTTATCATCTCAATAGGAAGATATAAGCCCTTTGCTCTTATTCCTAAATAATAATCAAAGAGGGTTAAAGGGATCAACATGATAAAGATAACCAATCAGAGCAAAATTAGTAAAATAATGACAACAAAAGATAAGAAATAAGTATATCCTTCCTTTTGTCCTCTTACCAATGCAGAGCCTTATAAATATAGCGATATATGATTTGCGGATTTCGGTATGTTTATATTCATTGCATAAGTGCATAGCTGTATCTTAAAGACTTGAAAGAATATGGGCAAGAAGCATCCTCTATTAAGATCAACAAAAGGCTGTTTCACAAGGAGAGCAAAAGTATGCTAGTGGTGTTCCTCTTGGAAAAAGACAAAGAATGCAAATGTCGTTCCTTTTGAAAAAGGAACAACAAAGATAATAATAAAAAAATGCTATGAAAAAAAATACTCAAAATGTCGTTCCTTTGAAAAAGGAACAACAGCAACCAAAAATGTTGTTCCTTTGAAAAAGGAACAACAGCAATCAATAGTGTTGTTCCTTCGAAAAAGGAACAACAAAAGAGGCAAAAATGTCGTTCCTTTGGAAAAGGAACAACAGAAATCAAAATATGTTGTGCCTTTGGAAAAGGGACAGCAAACACACCGCAGTGTCATTCCTTTTGAAAAAGGAACAACAAAAATCCAAAATGTTGTTCCTTTAGAAAAGGAACAACAGAACAAGCAAAGCCGTTCCTTTTGAAAAAAAGGAACAGCAGAAATCCAAAAATGTTGTTCCTTTGGAAAAGGAACAGCAAAAAAAAATCGAAAATGTTGTTCCTTTTGAAAAGGAACAGCAGAAATCAGAAAATCAAGAATGTTGTTCCTTTTAAAAAGGGACAGCAGAAAATCCAGAATGCTGTGCCTTTTGAAAAGGAACAACAAAACACGCAAATGCCATTCTTTTAGAAATGGAACGGCAAAAATCGAAATTTTGAGAAAGCAAAAAAAACATTGAGTTCAAACATATGTACAAGAACAACTTAAAAAAAGAACTTATGTACAGACTGTAAAAAAAAAGGAATGAATTCCTTAATGAATTACAGGTGAGGAAGATTTCTCTTCCTCTCCTAAAATCTCCATATCAGTGTCTCGACGTAGCTGCTGGCAGAAGGACTCCCGAGTAAGTGGTTTGCGATAGAGACGAACTCGGTGGCCATTCACTTTGAAGGCGTATCCAGAACCGTCAATGGTGATTAACGTGATGGTCCCATTGTCATGCACCTTCTGGATTTCATATGGTCCCAACCCAGGGAAAATTTTAAGAACCCCCCCTAAATTTATAAATATAATAAATGGGCGAATCTCCATGGTATATAGGGAAAATGGAAGGCGATTTTATCAATAATATAATATGTATATATAATTTTTTGGCGAATCTCTCACCAGGAATGGCGAATATTTCAAATCTTGTAAGATCTTGGTGAGTCTTTCACTAAATAATAAAACTTTGTAAAGTCCTAGTGAATAGCATTGTGAACTCTTAGAGAAGAGTAAAAATGGATCTATGCTGGTTTAATCGCCCCATTTAAATAGGCCACATTCCAGGTGAATACCATGGGTCAATACCATGTGCCATTTTGGTGAATACCATGTGCGATTTTTATTTTTAATAATTCTAATATTAGGGTTAATAATGGTTTTTTGCATGGTATTAATAGCAATCTAGTCCATGGTATTTGTCCCATAGTATTATTCCCATAGGTTTCACCTAAATATAACCCATTTCTTGAGTGTTCGTAAATATAACGTGAATTATGGAGTAAATATAAAAAATGTTTTATTTGTTTACCATACCTCTAGTTTATTTATATTTTTATTAATTTACCATACCTTTGTTACAAATATGGTATTTGGCCCATAGGATTCACTTAAATAAAACCTCTTTCTTGAGCCTTCATAAATAGAACGAGGGTTATGGACTAAATATAAAAAGAGGTTTTATTTATTTACCATACGTCTAGTTTATTTATATTTTTATTTATTTACCATACCTTTTGAGTAAGTATAAAAATACGTTTTGTTTATTTACCGTACCTCCACGTTACTTATATTTTTATTTGTTTACACCACTTGACTTATGGAGTAAATATAAAAAATGTTTTATTTATTTACCATACCTCTTTTATAAATATGGTATTTGGCCCATAGGATTCAATTAAATAAAACCTATTCTTGAAAATGGGCGAATGGAAGGTTGTAACTCCTAATTTCAAGGGCTAAATTTACCTTTTTTACCCTCTCCCTTAAAATAAGGTGGGCTATTTGAGGTGATTTGTAAAAATGTACTATGATACAAAATATTCGCCCACTAAAAATTTAAAACCCCTTAATTTCGCCAAAGGGCGAACATTCGCCCCTAAAATTATCTTTGTCCCAACCAATGAGTCTGGAGTTTACCAGGGAAGTCCTGAAATCGAGAGTCATATAACAGAGCCCAGTCTCCCTCATGGAAGACTTTGTTTTTGATGAGCGCGTCATGCCATTTAGCCCGCTGTTGTTGAATCAGTGTTGTATTTTGTAGTGCAGAGAGCCTAATTTCGTCCAATTCATTGATCTGCTGTAGTCGATTGATTTGTGCCTCGCGTAGATCTAGGCCAACTTCCTATGCGGTTCGTAGGGTTTGGATTTCAAATTCTATGGGAAAAATAGGTTGTTTTCCAAACACTAATTGATAAGGTGAGTAACCAGTGGTGCTTCTCCATGTTGTTCTGTAAGCCCAGAGTGCTTCAGGTAGTCTAGCAGCCCAATCACGCCTATGTGACACAATGGTTTTCGTTAGGATTGATTCTATTATCTTATTGCTGCTTTCTACCTGCCCATTCGCCTGTGGGTGATATGGAGTAGTAATTTTATGCTGGACGTGATAATTGTTGAGTGTTGCAGCTAATTTATTTCCAACAAATTGTGGTCCTCCATCTGTAATTATTTCCCTTGGAAGGCCATAATGTACAAATAGATGGAACAGGAACTGTATTACAGAATCCTCTGTGGCTCTTGGCAATGCTTCGGCCTCAACCCATTTGGTGACATATTCTGTTGCCACCAAGATATATGTTTTCTGATTTGATGATGGGTTGATGGGGCCAACGAAATCAAGAGCCCATCGCTCGAATGGTTCAATGACTAATTGTGGCTTCAGAGGCATCTCGTCAACTTGACCAGGTCGTCCTACTCGCTGGCAGTTGTCACAGGCTTGGACAAATTTCTTTGCATCTTTGAAAATCGTGGGCCAGTAGTATCCTGTCTACAATACTTTATGTCCAGTTCTACGCTCAGCGAAGTGTCCGCCACACGGTCCATCATGACAGGCTTTTAGGATGTCAAAGATTTCATCTTCTCTAACACATCTCCTGATATGCATGTCTGCCCCTGTGTGAAACAAATAGCCCCCAATCCACAAAAATCGAGCACTCTTCTGAACAATCTGCTTGCGGTCATTAGGGGTTAAGTGTTTTGGTAGCTTACCTACTGCAAGGTAATTGGAAACATCAGCATACCAGGGTGTTTGAACAGCAACATCAAACAGGTGCTGATCTAGAAATTGATCTTCAACTGCTGCTGCATCGATTGGCTTTGGTATTCTTGAGAGAAAATCGGCTACAGGGTTTTCTTTGCCAGGCCGATCCTTGATTGTGATGTCAAATTCATGCAATAAAATCAACCATCTAGTTACTCTAGCATTTGTGATAGGCTTATTTGCTAAATATTTGATGGAAGAATGATCTGTATATAAAATAACAGGATAGCCTGTAATATAATGTCTAAACTTATTGATAGCATGTATCACAGCTATGAATTCTTTTTCAGTAACAGTGTAATTTAATTCAGCAGGGGATAAATTTTTGCTAATGTAATAGATAGCATATGGTTTTTTATCCTCTTCCTGCCCAAGGACTGCGCCAATGGATGTATCTGAGGCATCAGATGATATCCGGAATGGTAAATCCCCGTTTGATCCTCGAAGGACTGGGGTTGTAGATACGAGCTTCTTTAGATCTTCGAAAGCACGGTCACATTTTTCTGTCCAAAGAAAATCAACATTACCAGTTAGTGCATATAAAGGTGCAGCAATGTGCGAATAATGTTCTATAAATCGTCTATAATAACTAGAAAATCCAAGAAAGTTGCGTACCTCTGTTTGAGTAGTAGGAGTGGGAATAAGTAAAAGTATTTGGATTTTAGCCGGGTCTACCTGAATGCCGGCTGCTGAAACATAGTGTCCTAGGATAAGTCCTTCGGTCATCATCATGTAGCATTTTTCGTGGCTTAAGCAAAGCCTGGTAGCAATGCAGCGTTGTAGGACTTTTTCTAGGGTGTCTAGTGTTGGATCAAAATCATTTCCATATGGTGTAAAGTCATCCATATATACTTCAAGTCCATCATTTATTAAATCTGCAAAAATGCTAAGGATAGCCCTTTGGAATGTGGCAGGAGCATTACATAGGCCAAAGGGTAGAACTCTATAGGCAAATGTTCCCCAAGGACAAGTAAAAGTAGTTTTGTCCTGGTCTTCAGGGGAAATCTGAATCTAATTGTATCCACTGAAGCCATCCAGGAAAGAAAAGAATTTCTTTCCTGCTAAAGTATCTAATACTTGGTCTATGAATGGGAGTGGAAAATGATCTTTTTGTGTTGCTTTATTTAGTTCCCTGCAATCCACACAAATTCTCCATTTTCCATTCTTTTTTGGTGCCACCACAAGTGGAGATATCCATTTACTATCAAAAATAGGATAGATAAAATTAACATCTAAAAGTTTCTGAAGTTCAACTTTTACCACATCCTTTAGATGAGGATTAAGTCTTCTTTGCGGCTGACGAACAGGTCTGGCATCTTTTTCTATATAAATGTGGTGTGTACATAATTGGGGATCGATTCTTTCATTTCAGGGTAATCCCATGCAAATGCTTCTTGATATTTTGTTAACAGATGGATGAGCTTCGTTTCTTGTTCAGGTGTGAGATTGGCATTGATATTTAAAGTTTTTCCCGGTTCAATTTCCACAATTTTACTATTTGTAACAGAAGTAATAGGTATCGTTTGGTCATGTGTATATTTCAGAGGATCTTCTTCTAATTCATTATGAAATGCTGCTTCTATCATGTGACACTGTGCGCGGGATCTAGATTCAGTTTGACTAATGAAATTATTAATGGCATCATCTTCTGTTTGATCTTTAAAATCAAGTGCCTCTTGTATAGTCAATGGAGATCTAATGTTATCAGTAAGGTATGATACAGGGTGTTTATTAGTTTTGATTATTGTGACACTTGGCTGCGCTGGAGGGTATAAAACTAAATTTTTGATATTCGGTCCTCTGGTTATAATCATATTTCCCTGTCGGTAGCCAATGTAAGCATTGGCAGTGGCGAGCCAAGGTCTACCTAGAATTAGCGGGTGTCCATCAAGTCGGGTTTTTGGATTGATTATCAGGAAATCGGTTGGATATTCCCAGGAGTCTACAGAGACCATGACATCATGTAGAGTACCCTCTGGTCTAACCACAGATCGGTCAGCTAATTCTAACAGAGTAGAAGTGGGTTCTACAGATGTAATGCCGAGCTTTTGACAAGTAGTGGTTGTCAAAATATTAATTGTAGCTCCTAGATCCACTAAGGCATTAGACAGAGTCTGACCATAAATTTGAACAGTTACAATTGGATTTCCTGGGTCTTCATATTTAATGGGTGTTTCTTTTCCGGATAGTAAATCAGATAAAGTACCGACTACTTGGACTCTTGGATTAGTTGTAATATTCCTCCTCAGTTTCTTGATGCATAATTATTTGATAGTTTTTACGTATATAGGAATGTCTTGAATGGCTTGAAGGAATGGGATTTTTATGTACAGATTTTGTAATTCTCCCAGGATGTCAAAGTCAGGATATTGTATGGGTCGAGGTATGACTAATCATTCTGGGAACGGAGGAGAGGATGTGGTTGCTTGATTATAAGTCTGCTGCTTGTTTACATCCTCTTGTTGTGACAGATGTTCTCTTGGTAACTAATCTTCAATATGAACTGTTTTATCTCCCTTAGTTTGAATTATACGCCCAGATATTAACTGAAGATCATTGCACTCCCTCAGGTCGGGTCCTATTTCTGGTGATTCGATGATTTGGAGAGATTGGACCGGTCTGTTATTTGGATTGGGATTGGGTTGGGCTGGGAGTTGCGGTCTCAAATTAGACTAGGGATTTTGTTGTAAAGCTGGTAGACTAGGTTGAGGGAGCGGAATAGTTCCTGCTGGCTGGTGCATCGGTCTTTGCCAGTTTGTTTGCCAGGGTGAACTTTGTGAAGTAGGAGGAGTCCATTGTGGAGGATATGGGCCATTTTGCCAATATGGTGGAGTGTAAAGAAAATTCGGCCAACCAGATTGGCTTGTCTGATTCAGCCATGGGTTTGAAGAAGGAAACGATTGTGGTGACCAGTTTGAAAATGGGGGTTGAGATTGATTTTGCCACATACCATATTGTTGAGCATTATACTATGGAGGCTGAAAAGAAGAGGTTGGGTCTGGAAACATACCAGATTGTCTCAGCTGCCACTGGCGACGCTGGTTGATCAAGTACACCGATTCTGGTTCTTCTTCTGCTTCCTTATATATCGCTTTCAATCCAGGAAGTGAGGGGCAGCTCTCTGTAAGGTGATCTTTTGTACAGATGGCGCATGTTTGAACTGTATCCAACGGACATTCTTTGTGGCTATGTTTTTTCCTGCATCGGGGGCAGAAGATCGCCAAATTCTGTTCTGCCTCCATCTACTTTTGTTTAGCCTGCACAATATCGAGTTGTGTAGTTAGTGTCCCCAGAATATCAGTTTTAAAATTTTCTAATAAATTTCCAATTTCTACACGTGTTACTCCTTCTATTGATACTTTGTTATCTCTTGCAAACCGATCATATTCTGCCAGTTTTATTCTTGTGCTGCCTCTCGAACTCTTGATACATAAGTCAATGATGTCAGCAAAATTCTCTTGATAAATATCCCGTTTTCCCATGATGTTTAATGTTTCTATCCATTGTTCCTTCATGCCCCTTATCAATGCAGTTTTTAATACATTATCAGGTAAAGGTAGTGATGCATAAGGGGATCTTTGTAGATTGTACTGAAAGCGTTCCACATATTCCTCTAATGTCTCATTCGTTTTGGCTGTCATTTGAAGTATTTCGTCTTTTAATTCTCTGGACCTACAATAATCCTGATATTTCTTTAGGAAGGATTCTTTCATTTGATCCCAATTGTTGATAACCCCACCACCTAGTCCCATGAACCATCTTAAAGCAGCCCCTTTTAATGTAGAGGGAAATAGTTTCAATTTCTGGGGATCGGTGGTGTAATCATATCCCCTGCATAACACATCGAATTCAAATAAAAATGCATCCGGATCTTCTGATGTGAGACCGTGAAATGTAGGGATATGCTGAAGAGGGATAGCTTTCATGGGCGCATTTGCTGTAGAATCCACTATAGGATATTGTAATGTAGAGGTTTGAGCATTTGGTTGGTTCTGAGCCATAGGATCGAATATATGCCAATAAACTTCTGGGATATCTAGGAGGGTATTCCTAGGTTGAGAGGGAACGGTTTTGACAGGGATAGTTTTAATAGCACTTCCTTTATCTGGGATAATAAGAATACCTGATGTCTGAGGAGATTGGATTCCTCCAACAATGATTTTTGCAGCACTCCCCTTATCTGGGCTATTTAATGGCTGATTTGTCTCAATAGGAGATTTTGGTTCCTCGGTTTCCCCTGTTTCTCCTTCTCCTTCACAAAAGTTACTGAAATTTCCTTCCTGCAATAGTTATGGAGTAGAATTTTCAATTTCTTGAAAGTCCTGCTCTTCAGTTTGACTATGCACCTCAGCAAAGGCTACAGATGGTGATCCTGTGGCCTGAAGGAACTAGTAGGCTATTTAGAAATGATTTTCCTAGGGCCTACTGATGGCTGAGATTATGTTTTCTTATAGATTTCGTCTATGAAGGTCGTTCGGCCAAGGGTCACCGACCCCTTAGCTTTTTTGGGTTTGGATGGAGGTTTGATATTCTTTTTTGGTTTTTCCTGCTTAGTCATGCACTCAAATGAACTACTAAATTCTATTCAAACAAAGCAAAAACAAATCTGTTAGGAAAGCGAACAGTGGAGCAGGGCTTTTACATGCTCCGCACGCAGGTTCTTACCTTCCGTTTTTAAGATCCAACTCTTCCCTAGCAGGTTCGTACACTACTCTGAAAAGACAAATGGCTACACTCTTTCCCCGGCAACGGCGCCAAAATGTAGAGCTATAAAAAGGGTCTCTTTCACCTCTAATTATCTCACATTAATATGTCAATCCGGGAGCACTTGGTTATTACAAAGAGTGACTCAATCCGAGGCTATTTGTCAGAGTAATGCTAGTAGTACAGTGTTCTACAAAAATACAAGAGTAAACAGATGCTTGTCTATAACTAAGTTACTTCAAATGACTAAAGCACACGCTCTTAAAACTAGGCAACTGATCAGTCAAGGGTACGGTGACGATAACGCATCCCTTTGGAAACTGATAGAAAGGAATTTAGAGCATGGATCACGGTTCTGGGAGCAAGGCAGTGAATGCCGAGGCTCACTACAACCTTAGATCTTCTTTCACACCAAATTAACAAATTCATGTAACTGGAACAACAAATAGCAAAATGGAACAGCAAATAAGGAATTGAACAACAAATCTGGAATGGAACAACAATAATAAAATGGAACAGTAATCAAACAACTAAGTCTCATGAGTAGTAACCAAACTTAATCTATTAACCCAAATGCACTCTTCACAATCAAATATCAATATTTCACTCTTAAGGCAAATCAAGCAGAACTCACTAATGGAACAGCATTAACTATGAATAAATTATGGAACAACACCAATAGATCATACACACACAACACACTGGAACAATAATCTCATCAATCTTAATTAACAAGAATACGACTGTGTTTCCAAATAGAACAACATTATTTCTGAATCCAACAATCGTGAAGAACACAACTTCGAATGAATCTATGACATAAATGTTCAGTACAAGAGCTCTGTAACAAAACAGTAATAATATTCGGCCAAGACTAATAATCATTCAATCAACTCTGAAAGGATCAGTAATATAATGCAGAGTCAATACACAATTCTATCTGTAAAAACCTTAATGGATTAATCTTTAATAGAGCATGTAATGGCGATTCATAAAGCATATCAGATTACTAGATAACAATGATAAGCAAACCACGCAGAAATCAAATCGTAGTGATACAGAAGCAAGTGTCCTCCGGGGCTGGGCCCTTAGCCTCAAGGGTACACCGCTTTGAGTTAATCCAGACGCAGAGATAAGATAATCACCAAGTTTATATTAATGCATAAGACAAAAGTACAATGAACCAGTTCTCAACGAGACTCGATGATCAAAGTTGATCTTTTACAGAAAATTACATAAAAGTATATTATCCAGGTTAACAGTGTTGTCCCTTTATATAAAGGTGACGGTGGAGATGTCTAAGTAACAAGATAAATAAAGCAGCGATCCCTCAGGATCAAAGATCTTGAGGGATTCGCAAAACTATCAATCCTTAATCTTTTCTTTTCTTCTCCACGAGCTGGTGTCTTCTCCTCCTTTTCCGGGCCGATTTGCTTTGATCTGCTTAGCCTTGTTTGCATTCAATTTCCCTTGAAAGGGACAACAGTTATCTCGTCTTTATCTTTTCCTTCGGAATGACAACTCTTTGTTTTCACCCTTTCCTGCACAGAAGAATAACAATTATCAGTGATTAAGTCTTGCATATTAATTCTCATGTTTTGTTATAATTCTTTATTGTTTTCCAGATTCATGATACAAAAAGGTTTACAAATTCTACTGAAAATCTATTGAAATGATCATCAAAAGCATACCTTTTTGGTACTCCACACCAATCTTTTGCAACACCTTGTACGGACCATAATACTTTGGTGATAATTTATTATCCTTCTTAGCTTGCTTGAGGGACATTTTTTTATATGGTTGTAGCCGTAGGAATACCCAATCACCTACATCAAAATTTCTTTCGCTGCGATGCTGATCTGCTTGTTGTTTCATTCTATTCTATGCCAGCACGAGGCTATCCTTTAAGAGTTGGAGGACTTGTTGTTGATGTTCGATGTGATGTTCCACTGCTTGAACCTTAGAATTTTCTCTTAAATATGATGTGATGGATGGTGGCTGATATCCATAAAGTGCCATAAATGGGGTCATTTTTGTTGATGTATGGAAGGAAGTGTTATACCACCATTTAGCCAGAGGCAACCATTTGACTCATTGTGTCTGTTTATTAGATACAAAGCAACGAAGATATCTTTCCAAACATTTGTTTACTATCTCAGTTTGCCCATCAGATTGAGGATGATAAGATGAGCTATGAGCTAAATGAGTACCAAGACAAGAAAATATTTCTGTCCAAAAATTTCCACTGAAAATGGGATCTCTGTCACTTACAATAATCTTTGGATTTCCATGTAGCTTTTGAATTGTTTCCATAAATGTAGTAGAAAATGTACTGGCTTTAAATGGATGTGATAATGCACAAAAGTGTGCATACTTGGTAAGTCTATCAACTACCACCATGATGAAACTCTTTCCCTCAGACTTGGGTAAACCTGTGATAAAATCCATTGAAACCTCCTCCCAATGTTGGCTTGGAATGGATGAAGGTTGTAATAGACCCAGGGTCTTAATTGTTTCAACTTTATTTTGTTGGCAAACCAAACATTCCGCCACAAACTTTTGAATATCAGATTTAAGGCCATCCTAAAAAAATTCCTTCTTAACCCTGTGGTAAGTTTTTAAAAATCCTAAGTGCCCTCCTAAGGGAGAAGTGTGTAATTCCATAGGAATCTTTTGTTTGAGTTGGGAATTCTTACAGAGGTATAAGCGATCTTTGTACCATAACGAATCATTTTTCCAGCTAAATGTATCAGATGTACTGGAATCTTGTTGTGACTTTCGAATAAGTGCGCACACTTCTTCATCATTTTTCCATTCCTCCCTTGCTTCATTAATCCAATCTGGTTGGATAATAGAAATGGTGCACAACAATGCTTCCACATCCTCATCCTTTCTTGAGGGTGCATCTGCCACCACATTTTGCTTCCCTTTTTTGTAGATGATTTCAAATTCATAACCCAACATCTTTGTGACCCACCTTTTTTGCTCTTCAGAGGATAATGTTTGTTCTAAAAAGTATTTAAGGCTATCATGATCCGTTTTTACCTTGAAGTGTCTTCCCATTAGGTAGGGTCGCCATTTCTTAAGTGCATGTAGTATTGCCAACATTTCCTTCTCATAAATATCTGTGTAAAAGCTTTCCCTTGATTGGACGACTTTCAAAAGCAATGGGTCTTTCATCTTGCATTAAAATAGCACCAATTCCATTTCCTGAAGCATCACATTCCACAATAAAGGTTTTTTTGAAGTCTGGTGTAGCTAAGACTGGTGCTTGGCACATTTCCTCTTTAAGATGTTCGAAGGCCTTTGTTGCTTCTGGAGTCCATGAAAATGCATCTTTCTTCAACTATGTTGTTAGAGGTGCTGCTATTCTCCCATAATTCTTAACAAACTTGCAATAATACCCTGTCAACTTGAGAAATCCTCGAAGATGCTTTATGGATGTGGGGATTTTCCATTCCTTAATGGCTTTAATTTTGCTAGGGTCTACCTTAGCTCCTTCATGAGATACAATATGACCTAGATATTCCACCTCTTGTACTCCAAAGAAACATTTGGATCTTTTTGCATATAATTAGTTTTCCTCCAATAGTTGTAACACCCTGTCAACATGTTCAACATGATCCTTCCAAGCCTTGCTATAGATTAGTATATCATCAAAAAATACTAACACAAATTTTCTAAGGAAGGGTTTGAAAATGGCATTCATCAAACCTTAAATGTAGAAGGTGCATTGGTAAGGCCAAAAGGCATGACCAAAAATTCATAATGACCCTCATGAGTTCTAAATGTTGTTTTCGGAATTTCTTCAGCCTTCATTGTGATTTGATGATATCCTAAATGAAGATCCAACTTGGTGAAGTAAATTTATCCATGTAATTCATCCAGTAATTCATCAACGACAGGAATGGGAAACTTATCTTTAATACTGAGCTTGTTGATCTCCCTATAATCTGGACACATGCGCCATGATCCATTCTTCTTGTGCACCAATACTACTGGAGCAGAGAAAGAACTTTGACTAGGTTGAATTATACCAGCCTCTAGGATTTCTGCAACCATACGTTCAATTTCACTCTTTTGGGCATAGGGATATTTGTATGGCCTGATGTTTGGAGGAACACTTCCTGGAATCAGATGAATAGCTTGATCATGATCATGAATAGGTGGGAGACATTTGGGAGTCTCAAATACCTTGGAATGAATGTCCAAGACTTTTTGGAGATCTGGAGAAATAGATGATTCCGATGTAGAAACAACTAGCAAACATAATTGTGCAATTACACCTCTTTGTTCCTTTTTTAGAAGCTTTGTCATACCGTTATAGCTGATTATCTTTCCCAGTTTCCTGGAAATACCCCTTAATTCAACTTCATTTCCTTCCGCAGAAATTTCATGAAAAGTTCTTGAAAATTAAAAGCTATTGTACCCAAGGATTGTAGCCATTGGACTCCTAGTACAACATCAACACCTCTCATTGGAATGGAAAGCATTGGGCTAGTCAATACATATTCTCCCATGGATAGCTTGATATTATGGCACTATCCAGAGAAATTTATTGTTCCTCCATTTGCAACCATCACTTGATAGTCTGGTGCTGGATATAGGAAGCAATTCAATTCTTTTGCTACCTTACAGTGAATAAAATTGTGGGTACTTCCTGAATCAATCAACACTATTACCTTTTTCTTCTTGATTTGTCCTTCTATCTTGATGGTTTGAGGAGTGGTAGTTCTAGCCAATGCATTACAAGATATGGTCGGATTCATTTCTTCCTTACCTAGGCTTTGTTCTTGGAGTATATCCTCTTCTTTTGACCTTTCCTACTCCTTTTCTTCTTCCTCTTCACAATCTATGTAGAATAATTTCTTCTCAGCACACTTATGACCTTTAGTGTATTTGTTATCACAACTGTAACAAAGCCCTTTTGCTCTTTTTTCTTCCAATTTTTGTGGTGTCAACCTTATAGGTTGTGTAAGACTAGGGGTAACAACAATTCCATCTTTATATTTGTGAGTGGTATGCTTCCTAGTTTCCATAATTTTGCTTTCCATTTTTCTTGCTAACTTGAATGTCTTCTCTAATGAATCAGATTCCCAAAGGCAAACATCATGTTGGATATTGTCCTTTAAATTCCCTATGAACACATCAATCCTATGCTCCTCTGGAACATTTTTTACCCTTATGTTCAATTTTTGGAACTCCTCAATGTGATCCATTATTGAACCCTTCTGTTTGAGACTTATCAATTTGCTAAAAAAATTGTTGCTTTTTGTATCCTCATAATGTGCTATCAATTATTCTGTAAAAATTTCCGAAGTGATAATTTGTTTATGAGAGCAAAGCCATTGATACCATACAAACTTATTTGGTTCCAAATATAAAGCTGCCTTTTGTGTGTTTTGCACAGTATTGAGATCGAAAAATTGCTCCATCTGTAATATCCATGTTGCGGGATCCTTTCCATCAAACTTCCTCATATCGATTTTTGGAATATAGTGGGTCTTCAATCCAACATTAGAGTCTATGAAATCATGATTAACATGTCTTTTGTTCTTATCATGAGTTTCCTTTACTACCCTTTCACCATTAGTAAGCATTTCTTGTAGAAACTTTGTCAAATCTATCTTCAAATCTATCTTCAAATCTTCCATGCCTGTCTTCAAATATTCGATGCCTATCTTCACATCATCCATCTTAGTTCCCACGTCATTCATCTTAGCTTCTACGCCTTTCTTTAAACAATCCATCTTAGCTTCTACGCCTTTCTTTAAACCATCCATCTTAGATTCTGTTACTTTTTGTGCAAGTGACACTTGTTGCACTTGGTCTTGTAATTTTGATATATCATGTTGCATTTCTTCCTCTTCTTCATGAGTCATGCTAGAGCTTTCAGGATGCTTACTAGGTGTTTGCATTTCTCACCTCAGGGCATCAATTACTGATAATAATGCTTTACTATGCCCTTTGAATTCCTTCCAACTAATTTTTCAAACCAAGCTTATGCAAAAATTTAGAAAAAACTACACACCTTTTTTCACTTTGTAGGAGCTTGATATTGAATCTGATGTATCTCTGTAATTTCGGATCATCTAATTCTGAAATTGTGACCTATGGTAGCCCTCTACATCCTCTTTCCAATGCCACTAGTATGATCCAAATTGGATTCTCCAAGGAAGAGTTATGCCAAATATCCCACAGTGACCTGATTATAGACTAGTTCAGTAGAGTGAACATGTACAACACGTCATGACTCACTATTTTGACCTTTGGCTCTGAAAAATATACAACGAAACTAAAGTTCATCCTCTTTCTATACCTTCTACGAAATTTCAATCCGATCATCAAAGAGAAAGTTATGACGATTTTCCCCAGGTCACCTGTTTGGAATGTAATTCAGGAGTCTGCAAAAAGACCAACTTCCTCAGATCATATCTCCGCACATATAGTGCGAAAAGCTCTGAAATTAGGACCCAAGGTTCAGTGCGATTTCTTCTCAAATGCAATTTTTTAGCTTCTCAAATGTCACAGGAAAAAATTTATAGCGAGAATGCCACAATGACCTATTTAGATCAGCGAAACCCTAGAATCCAAAGCTCTGATACCAAATGTTATGAAACCAGCTCACAAAAATATGGAAAAGATAGTTGAACGCCTTATAATTCAGTCTCTTCGAGGGGGCATCCTCCTTTACATTACACAAATGAACAATTCTTGGATGATTCAAATGACAAAACCTCCTTTCTATATATAGGAGTCTAAGGAGTCACAATATAACCCAACCGACCTAACAATAATAATATAAAGCCACAAAAATAACAATAGAGGGATTTTATGGGGCACAGTAATAACAATATGGGGACAATAGGGGCACAACAATATTAATAAGGGATACAACTACAATAGTAATGGGGTGATCACTAGTATTATAGGGACCTAACACTCTTAGCTTTTTTCGAATGTGTTCTCCCTGACTGGAAATATCTATTAGCTTGGTTTATATGCTTGTTTGGTTTTCCTTTTCTTCACTTGGTTTCTCGAGCTCTCTAATGGTTTGTAGCCCTAGGGCATCTAGGTCGCCATCTATTCATATGCTTTTGTGCTCAATAAGTCAAGATTAATAGTTAAGTTGCTCATTGCATTTCGTCTCTTAGTCCTTTTGTTGCTTTGATTTCCATTTAACAAGTTTGAAAAGTTTCATTTGTTGATTAAGCATTTCTTTTTGGGCATAGATCACATTTCTCATCTTGTTCTTGGTTGAGTCTTTCCATCATTAGTTTGGAAGGAATTCTTTTTGTGCCTTGCATTTTCTTGAGGTTGAGTGATTTGAAAAAAAATCATTGAAGTGTTTGTGAAAGATTCGTTTTCTCATTTCATTGAAGAATACATAATTCTATTTTTTTGAATCAATATGTTACATTAGTTAGCATCATTGAAGACTCAATTTGCATCATCATTTGCATTGGAAAAGAAATGAATTCTCTTTACTAGTGAAAGGACTACTTGAAGTGCATTTGGTAGGAATGATAGGAATTGGAAAGAGTTTTTCATTATTTTTTTTTCCAAAATGTGAAGTAGTGAAAAGGTCATTTTTCTTTCAATTTTTTGTTTTGTTGCATTCAGTATGTTTTCTACTCTCATTAATGTAAAAATTTAATCGAATTGAAAGAGTATTGTCTCATTTAATTGCATATACGATTTTTTTCGAGTCACATTGATAAGGCCTGAAAACTGAGACGTAATTCCAAGATAAACTCTAAAATCTATTCAATTAACCTAAGGTACATTTGAAACCTAACAATCACACTTAGAAGGTCTAGTCTAGAGACATGTTCTGACATCTTTAAACCTAGCATTTGTTGTTCGCTTTGGCACTAGAAAATGTTAGTAGGGACTTGCACCTCCCATATCGTCACATATATAAAGGGAGACCCCTCTAGGTTGCAATCCTTTATCCATAGGAAGCCGAGTCTGCCACCTTGTAAATGTGATACACCAAAAACAACATTTGGGGGGATTTCCTTCCCATACTTCTCGGTTCACCGGGAGGTATTCTGTAGTTCACGGTTACCTGGTAATCCTTTTTGCCTAGATCGTCCTGAGTAGTCATTTTGATCTTTTTGATTCCCTAAATTTAAAAGTTCACTTGAGCACTTGTCCTTTCAAGCTCATTTCAAAACGAAATTGATAGAGTCACCTTTTCTTCTTTCTTGACTCTTGAAACATGAAAGAGCACTAGTTTATTTTCATGTGTTAAACAACTATTGCTAGCGATCATATAACATTATTGTTAGTATTTTTCTAAACCACATCATGAGTATACCTTTAAGTATATTTTAAAGCCTTGGAATCAATCTCTCCCTTTTGGTTATTTGAGAGAAAATCATTGTGGCTGAACCATCAAGTTCGCCTAGTTGCTCTTCCTCTCCTCTGTCTGAAAGATCGTCTAAGGAGCCTTTTCCTGAATTTCCGCAGTCACTTGTAGACCAAGGTGTTCAACTTGGAATTGTTCTGAGAATTCAACCTTTTTCATCTCATCCTCCCCCTCCCTCAGATACTCAGTCACTTTCTAACATTGGCTCAGAATCTCTGGATAATTCTATCCAGACTCCCAAGAGTTTGTAAACTTCTAAAGGTGAGCTTGGATTGGTTGTTTATCCTCTGAATCCTTTGTTCATTCCTATTGTGATGTCACTGCAGCATCCACACAGTCCGTACAATCAGATGGGTATTCCTTTGGAATTATCCCCTCGAACACCTTCGGTAGTTCGTCGTCACCTGTTTTCACCCATGGAATCAGAAGGAGAAATCCCAATCTCCTCTCGGGGTCACTCAGAGGTTTTCACTCTACGCAAATTCGAAGAGAAAGAATATCATTTCCCTGATGAAGGTTTCCCTTATACGGGAAGCATTTCGACCAGTGTTCATCCTGAGTTACCATGTAATTACGTGACTTTAGCTCAGTTGGTTTTAGGTACACCTACTGCCTCATCACTATATCACAACCCTATCTAGGCTCATGTAATGCCTACCTCAAGTTCATTCATTTAGGACCCGATCTCCCAACCAATGGTGCATTTTGCAGTTACTTCAGTCTTGGTGCAACCCACTTTTCTGAATCCTCCTATTTCATCATTTAAAGTAACACATTTAGTTCAACCGATGGTATCGAGTCATGTCTCTATTAGTTCTTTGATCCCTCTAGTAAGTGGACAGGCTATGCCTTAGGGGCAAAGTCTGAATGTTTCTATGATGTCTAATGCAACCAATGTAGTGGCTTACAAGCTCACATGGCTAGAATGAACCAGCCCTCTTAAGGTGCCATTCTAAACCTTGTTGGTCCTACTAGAATGAGTAATGTCCACTACCAATAGCCAAACCCTGTTGGTTCATCTGGGTCAAGTAACATTTACTACCAGCAGCCTAATATGGCTCAGGTTCAGTACCAACCTCCTTATGTTCCATATGGTTCAGAAGTGCTGGTTAATTCTCCCTACATCGCTTAACCTGGACCTTATGTCCAACTTGGTTCGTCTTTTGCACCTGGTGGGTATAGCCAAATACAGTTTTAGAACTTTCAAGGTGTCATTATGGGAACTGTTCAAGTATCCTTGTAGCAGTAGGGATAGCTTCTACAGCAACAAGGGAAACCTTTATTGTAGCAAGGGCCATCCATGTAGTAGCAAGGCCAAATGATGTCTCAGCAAGGACAACTGCAACAACCGCAGGGGAAACTCTCACAACTGTGTTAGCAAACCATGCAGCCGCAAGTTTAGTATGTGCCGCAATCCTCCCAGTCTATGCCTTTAGAAGGAAAACCTCTGTAGTTGTCAGGATAGCCTTTACAGCTGCAAGGTCAGCCCTTGTAGCAACAAGGTCAACTCAAGTCATAGCAACTGTTATACTCATATCAACAGGGTCAACCTTTGCAAGGGCAAGTCAAGGTCAAGTCCTGTAGTAGCAAGCCCAAAATCCTTATGTCTAAGGGAAATAGGTTCAACATCCTTTTGTCCTAGGGCAATAGGTCCAAAATCCTTATGCCCAAGGACAGCAAGTGAAGAATCCTTACATCCAAGGGCAGCAAGTCCAAAACCCTTTTGTCCAGGGGCAACAGGTCGAAAACCCTTATGCTCAGGGGCATCAGTTGCAAAATCCATATGCCCAAGGTCAATAGGCTCAACATCCTTTTAACCCATATGTTGCTTATCAATAGCCTATGGCTAGACAATTTCAAGGCTTTCAAGGTTAGAATCCTCCATATGGGCAAGGTAACCTACAGTGGGGGAAAATTAAATATCATATGGAAAAAATACTCCACTATGGGGAAAAAATTGTTACTAGCAGGGATGCATCCCTCCAATTGATCCAAGTGGATATTGGTGGCCACCTTCCAAGTCCACTTGGACCCCCACCATTGTTTCTTTCAGCTATTCAGTTTCCTTAATTGTAGCATAGTTTACTATTTTTAGCAGTTTTTTGGGTCCTAAACTTTCAGAGCTGTTTTGAGGCCCTAAACAACATTTTTTGTGAAAATTGGGAGCTCCATTAGTCCATGGATTGATGTTTCTCTTCTCAAACTTGTAGTTCTCGGATAGATCTTTCTAACGAGATACTGTGCGCATCAAAATGAGATCGTATGCCAAAGTTACAACCCCAAGAAGTTGATGTACCGATTTACCCAAAAGGGGCCCACAGTTTGGCGTTTCATCTTCTAGGTTTAGGTTTTTGGATGTTTAGGGTTTTCCATTTTTTCTCAACAATAAATAGGCCTTCGAGCCTCATTGTAACTGTTATGCTCTTAACCTGAAAAATGATACCCAAATACAGAATATGCGAAGAAAAGATACCCAGAACACAGAATAGCAATGATTTTATTATTCAGAGAGTAATGTTCACTTGTCTCTTCGAGGGGGCAACCTCCAATAGAGCAGATCTCGACTACAAAATAAGACACAATGCTCCTCGCAGGGAGTCTCTATCCTTTATATATGACTCATACATGTAATACCACGGGCCAATACCGTGGGTTTTATTAATACCATCTATCTAATACTACGGCCCATTTGCAACTAACTGTGGTCCCATCATTAATTGCGGGTTAATCACTTACAAATATTAATATGGGCTTTATTGACTCTTGACTATGACGTGATCCCATGACATAAATAAGGGGGTTAGGGTGGGACCCTAACATGCCCTCCCCCTTAAGACTAGCCTTGTCCTCAAGGCTGAAGCTGCAGAAACTGCTGAAGAATAGTGGCTGGTTCCCAAGTTGCATCTTCCGGAGAGGTGTCTTTCCATTTGACGAGGACTTCCTTAATCATGCGGCCGCGCAGGTGCTTGTCTCTTGTGTCTAAAACCTATTCGGGTTGAAGCAAGATTGACCCTTCTTCCTCCAATTCAGGTAGACTGGTTTGAACACGGCAATTGTTCCCAATCACTTTCTTTAGGCACGATACATGGAAAAATGGATGGATTTTTGCCGTAGGTGGCAAAGCCAACTTGTAAGCCACTTCTCCAATGCGTTGAAGTGCTTGGTATGGTCCGTAGAATTTTGGAGAGAGCTTTTGACAACCCTTGTCTTTGAGTGATGTTTGCTTATATGGTTGCAGCCTCAAAAAGACCTGATCCCCTTCTTGAAATTGGCGCTCTGAGCGATGCTGGTCGGCCTGTTGCTTCATGCGGTTCTGAGCTTGATGAATATTCTCTCTAAGATGGGTGAGCATGGTTGCGCGGTGTTGTAGGAGTTGATCCACTGCTTTTACTTTGGAGCACCCCTTGAGATAAGAAGTAGGGGAAGGCGGAAGTTGACCATATACTGCTTCATAGGGAGTCATTTTGGTGGTGGCATGATAGTTGGTGTTATACCACCATTCAGCCAGAGGTAACCACTGTACCCAAAGGTGTTGCTTTTCTGAAGTGAAAGACCTAAGGTAGGTTTCTAGACATTTGTTGACAGCTTCGGTTTGACCATCTGTTTGCGGATGATATGAAGTACTGAGTTTCAGTTAAGTGCCTTGTATTCTGAAGAGTTCCTGCCAAAAATTACTGGTGAAGATTGGGTCGTGGTCAGACACAATAGAAGTGGGCATGCCATGCAATTTGAAGATCTGATCCATGAAAGATTGAGCAATCAAAGTTGGTGTAAACGGGTGGGGTAGGGCGCAGAAATGAGCATACTTCGACAGTCGGTCCACAACCACCATGATGAATGACTTGTTCCCTGACTTTGGAAGACCTGTAATGAAATCCATAGAAACCTCCGTCCAAATTGATGCCGGAATGGGCAATGGTTGTAATGTGCCTGGTGTGTTGACGGTTTCCCCTTTGTGGCGTTGACAGACATCACATTCTGCTACGAAAGTAAGGATGTCCTTTTTCATGCCTGTCCAAAAAAATGATCTTCTGGTGCGAGCATAGGTCTTTTGAAAGCCCGAATGTCCTGTAATGGGAGATGAGTGCAATTCTGCCAAAATGCGACTTTTGAGGGTGGATGTTGGTGATATTACAACTCTGTCCTTGTAGCGAAGAATATCATTCTGCCACGAGTAGCCCTTGCTGGAATTAGGATCTACCTGCAATTGAGAAATGAGTTGGGAGAGCCTGAGGTGTGAAAACCATTCCGTGTGAGCCTCTTCAATCCAGTCTGGAATGGGGAGGGAAATTGCGAGCAGAGTACTTTCCTCCTCAAATTGGCGAGATAATGCATCTGCTACACTATTGTCTTTCCCTTTCTTGTAAATGATCTCATAATCATATCCCAACATTTTTGCTAACCATTTATTTTGTTGTGGGGAGGATAGGCGTTGCTCCAAAAAATATTTAAGACTGTGATGATCTGTGCGGATTTGGAAACGTCGCCCCAATAAGTAAGGTCGCCAGGTCTCGACTGCATGTAATATGGCCATCATTTCCTTCTCATAGGTAGATTGGCCAAGATTCCTCCCATTGAGTTGTTGGCTTGTGAAGGCCAATGGTCACCCTTCCTGCATTAAGACCGCCCCAATATCTGTACTCGAAGCATCACATTCAATGACAAAGGATTTGGTGAAGTCAGGTAGTGCTAAGACTGGAGTGGAACACATGGCGTTTTTGAGAGCGGTAAATTCCTGTTGTGCTTCCTCATTCCAGAAGAAGGAATTTTTCTTTAGGAGTTGAGTGAGGGGCTTCGCTATGCGGCTATAGTTGCGGACAAATTTACGATAATAGCCTGTGATACCCAAAAATCCTCTCAAGCTCTTCAAGGTCTTAGGTTGAGGCCATTCTTGCATTGCCTGGATCTTTTTGGGGTCCACCTTGACACCTTCACGCCCCACAATGTGGCCCAAATACTCAACTTCTTCCATGCCAAACGAACACTTGGACATCTTGACAAATAATTTATGCTTGCGGAGCAGTTGCAAGAGTAGATCTACATGCTGAAGATGTGCAGCCCAAGTGCCACTATAGATGAGGATGTCATCGAAGAAGACAAGGACAAATTTTCTGAGATATCGTTTGAGAATATGATTCATAAGGCTCTGAAAAGTAGAGGGGGCATTACAGAGACCAAATGGCATGACCATGAACTCATAATGGCCTTCATGAGTTCTAAAAGCCGTCTTGGGAATGTTGACTTCCTTCATGCGAATTTGGTGGTAGCCTGAGCGAAGATCCAACTTAGTGAAGAATTGAGCCCCATTGAGTTCGTCCAGCAAATCGTCAACCACCGGGATGGGAAATTTATCTTTGACTGTCAACTTATTGAGGGCCCTGAAGTCGGGACACATCCGCCACTCCCCATCTTTCTTGAGCACCATGACCACTGGGGATGAATAAGGACTAATGCTGGGACGAATGACACCTGCTTCCAACAGTTCCTTGATGATTTTTTCTATTTCATTCTTTTGGGTGAACGGATATCTGTATGGCCGCACATTTGGGGGTTGGGCCCCTGGAACCAAGGTGATTCTATGATCATGTTCCCCTCACGAGGGTGGAAGCTCATGAGGCTTGTCAAAGACCGTTCGATGGTTATTTAAAATCTGTTGCATCTCAGGATGAATTGGCAGAGACATGGTTTTGACTACCTGGATGGCATTAAATTGAGCTACCACTCCATGATGGCCCTTTTTTAACAATTTTTCCATCCTATGCGAGCTGATGATAGAGGGGACTCCCGCCTGGAGTCCACGGAGGGTATGTGTGGAGTTGTTCTGCTTAAAACTCATATATAACTCATGGAAATCCATTGTGATTGGCCCAAGAGTGCGGAGCCATTCAGCGCCGAGGACAATGTCGCAACCCCCCATGTGTATGGCAAACATGTGGGTTTTCAACTGATAATCCCCCATTTGAAGTTTGACATTTTCACAGCGGCCTTCACATTTCATTGTGCCCCCATCCACAATTTGGACTTGGAAGTTAGAAACTGCTCGTACAAAACAATGCGCTGCTTCTGTGATTTTTTGATGGATGAAATTATGGGTACTTCCACTATCAATCAAGACTACTACTGGGCGATGTTTAAGAAAACCTCGGATTTTGAGAGTTTGAGGGGAAGAAATCCCTGCCAACGCATGCAGTGAAATAACTGGTTCGTCAGAGACATTCTCCTTTGCGTTGTCTTCTTCTAGCGCCTCATGTTCCTCAAGTGGTGGATCTTCCTCTGTTGAGCTGTAGTCGGTGGCATCTATTTGAAAAAATTTGGGCTCCTTGTATTTATGACCTGGGGAGTATTTTTCATCATAGTAGTAACATAGTCCTTGCTTCCTTCTTTCGGCCATTACCGCAGGTGACACCTTTTGGACCTTAAGTGTTTGAGTCGTGTTGTGAGCCTATGGGGGACGACCTTTAGCGGGGAAGTTTGGGCGACTGTATTGGGCTGCTAATGCACGTTCCACCTTACGAGCTACCTGGCAAGCCTCCATCCACGTGGGAGGGTGGTGAAGTAGAACTTGAGCTTTGATGGCTTCTTTAAGACCACTAATAAAACATTCCGTGTAGAACTCATCTGTTAGACCCCTAGTGCGGAAGGCTAAGGCTTCAAAAGTGGTAATATATTCATCCATTGTACCAGTCTATCGGAGCTTAGTGAGAAGACCCAAAAAAGTGTCTTCCTGTTCAAAGCGATCTCGAAGAGCTTTAGTAAATTGGGTCCAAGTCCTAAAAGGTCCATTGCAGCCTGATGCCATTCCCACCATTGCCACCGTTCATTGTCCAAGTACATGCTCCCCAACATAAGCTTAGTCGCATCATCTGGGATATGATTCAATTTGAAATACTGCTCCATTTGTGCTAGCCATGTGGACGGGTGAGAACCGTCAAATTTATGCATATCCAACTTGGGAGGTCACTGATTGGGTGGTGTATGGGTGTGCCAGACGTGAGGAGAGTGGCTAGACTCACCCTCATTGTATTCATTTCTATTATACTCCTCCTCGTGGGCTTGCTCCTTGCCCTTCGGAAGTAATTGCTGTATCTGGATACTTAGTCCTTGAAACTCACGTTGGAGGGATTGCACAGAGTCTTCTAGTTTGTCCATCCTTTCATTTGCCATCGCTTGAGCTCTAGTCTCTACCATACACCAACCTGATGAAAAATTGGGACCGCCAAAAAAATTTGACTAATAAATTGAATGGTACCACCTTGCTCAGCTCGTCGTCCTGATTCTGATGGGCTAGATCACCAATAAGCGCCCCAGAAGATCTCAGACTTTTTTTTTTTTTTGAAAACTCCTAACGGAGTTTTACTCCTTCTTGATCAATACTGCAGTCGCCAAATCCTCAAAATGTCAATGCTTCCAAAAGTCCTACGAAAAGTATACCCCGGTATAGGAACCCTTCACAACAACTCCGATCTGGTGGGTCTGAGAGATCTGAATGGCGGAACAACTACTGCGGCGGATCTGATGGATCTGATGTCTGCTGCTGCTGCACCTCTTTGCACCTGTGGATCGGGAATAGATGATGTGTGATCCCCCGATAGAAAAGGAAACTATGGTCGTGAGGAGTGTCAGGTGCTACAGATCGCAATATACATATGGGTCTGGCAGTAGTACTCGGCCCAATGTTTCAGGGCTCTAACTAAGGAGGATCGACCGTACCCTTAGCCGTACAACCCGACTTCCCTATCGTACGGGTGAGTAATCTCTCCGAGTGCTGTTCTCGGTGTACTGTAGCCATAAGACGGCCGACGGTTTATCTATGGCGAGGTTTCAAGGGAGCCTAGGGGGCTTCCGATATACCCAGAGGGTACGTGGAAGACATTTCGTGTGCGGTTCTGCCTAATGCGCTACTACTCGAAGCGGTACCCACAGGGGTTACAAGGGAGTCCAACAGATGTGACCACCTCTTGTATTTCCTGCGTACATGCCTCCCCAAATCCGCAGGTTTATGTGCTCAATGACAGATCCCGTGGTTTAAAGACGCCGGAACACGTCTCTAGCCGATTTTTTTTTTTGCTAAGAATTGGAGATCCCACCGGCCCTAGAAAGTGCTCTGATACCACTTGTTATGCTCTTAACCTGCAAAATGATACCCAAATATAGAATATGCGAAGAAAAGATACCCAGAACACAGAATAGCAATGATTTTATTATTCAGAGAGTAATGTTCACTTGCCTCTTCGAGGGGGCAACCTCCAATAGAGCAGAGCTCGACTACAAAATAAGACACAATGCTCCTTGCAGGGAGTCTCTATCCTTTATATATGACTCATACATGTAATACCACGGGCCAATACTGTGGGTTTTATTAATACCATCTATCTAATACTACGGCCCATTTGCAACTAACTGTGGTCCCGTCATTAATTGCGGGTTAACCACTTACTAATATTAATATGGGCTTTATTGACTCTTGACTATGACGTGATCCCATGACATAAATAAGGGGGTTAGGGTGGGACCCTAACAGTAACACAGTTCAAAGGCATGTAGCCACCACATCTCTTCTCAGAGATAAGCTACCATCACCCTAGCTGGTTTATTTCCATTTCTGTTTTTAAGCATATTTCAGTATTTTACATTAATGAAATGAAGTATTATTTCCACTGCATCATTGTGTATATGCTTACCTCTTTATTTTGTTTTGTTCTTGTTTAAATCCAGATCAGTTGTATCAGAGTGGTCTGCTTTTCTTCTCTGTTTTTCTTTGCATGTCCCCAACGAGGTCGAGATATAAGGAGTTAGGGCTTGAACTGGGAAAATGTTTGCAAGACTAGCCTCACAAATCCTGATGGCCTCCCATGGCAGATGGAAACAAAGAAGAGGGGGCTAGATATCCTATCAAAATATTGCTCAAAGAATCCCTCGAGTGACAAAGGAATTCGATGATGGACAACTTTTCCCAGATCCTTCAACACCTACCCAGGGGCAATGCATTGGCTTCTAACAGCTACTCTGGAAACGCCACATCGTTTAAGGTACAAGTTAATTTTGAAATCCCCATATTCGAGGGTTAGATACACGCAGATTCCATCGATAAATGGTTAAATCTACTAGAGGTTTATTTTTCTGTTCATGATATTTCCAGTCAGGAAAAGATTATTTTCGCTCTTCCCAAAGCAGCCCCCCATGTCAAGGACTGGTCGAAAACCTACTGCGAGCATAAGGATGAAAGTACAGGCTCACTATTTTCGGCCACACCCACTTGGAATTCATTCTGGGATGCCATCAAGGAGTAGTAATACCCTGTCGAAAACTATGAGGATCAATACATAAAGTGGACCACGCTGCAGCAGGGAAGGTACCAAGATGTGCTAGAGCACACCAGTGTTTTCCATACCCTTCGCACAATGTTGGGTATTAAGGATTTGGAGTAGCATTTGGTGCTCAAATACTGTGGTTGCCTACACAAGTACATCTAGGGAAGAAATAGAATTCCTGAACATCTCCTCGCTCGGCACTGCATACCGATATGGCATCAGGGTCGAGCAAAAGTTTAAAAAGAAGAAGTGAGACTTTGGATCTTGAATCCAAAGCAAGTGAAAGGTGCCCCCAAACCGCAGAACAATGGACAAAGCCAGGGCGGGGTGGCCCAAGACAACCCACCAAAGCTGTAAGTAAAGAACAGTGCCGCAAAGCTAAAAAAGGATAAAGGAAAGTGGTGTGAATTCCATAAGAGCATCACTCACAACACAAGAGAGTGTTAGGCCAAGAAATCACTGGTGCTTGAGCTAAAGGTTTCAAAATTAGATGCTAGTTCCGACTATGAGTCAGAACCTGACAAGGGGATGATAAAGGGAAGCAGATTATTGATGCGGAGCCCAACGCCACCGTTGCCACCATGAAGATCTAGAAGGAGGAACCTGAAGATCGAGAGGAGGAGCATCTCTTCCACTCCTAGATGTGGCTAAAGGGCTCCTTGCTACAGTTCATTGTCGACAGCGAGAGCCAAAAGAACCTCATTTCGACAGAGGTCATGAAGCAGATGGGATTATCAACCATAGCACATCTACAACCATACACCATTGGGTGGCTTCAGCAAGGATGGGATCTTCGCATGAGCCAACAGTGTCACCTTTCATACAACATCAAGCCCTTCACAGATGAGGTATTGTGTGACATTGCTCCACTTCAAGTTTGTGATGTATTACTAGGACAACCATACTTGTGGAAGCAAGACACTATGTATGAATCAAGGCCTTGCTTTTTTATTGTTGCTTTGGGAACTAAGTTGTACAGGATACTGGAGGTAGCACCGCCTACCGCCATCTCTTTGATTACTGCAAAACAATGCAGTAAGCTCATTTCGAAAACCGAGAAATTTGTTTTCCTGATGATACACCCTTAAGGAAGAAGAATATGGTGGCCACAACCTCTAGAGAGGGCCCCTCCACACGACAAATATAGATGTACAAGGTCGTGGAGGAGTACGAGGACATCTTCACCTCCCCTGTAGGGGTTCCTCTACACTGTTAGGTCAAGCACTCCATTGATCTAACCCTAGGTGCACCGCTACCTAATGGACCAATCTATTGGCGCTCTGTTTTGGAGAATGATGAAATCAAGAGGTAGATTCAAGAGCTATTGCAGAAAGGTCACATTCATCCAAGTTCATCGCCCTGTGGGAGCCCGATCGTGTTGGTACAGAAGAAGGATGGGACTTGGAGACTCTGTATTGACTATCGGGCATTGAACAAGATCATTGTCTGTAATAGGTACCTGATCCCACAGATTGATGACCTCTTGGACCAACTGAAGGGGGAAAATATTTTAGCAAAATCGATTTGAAGTCAAAATATCACCAAGTACCAATTGAACCCTCTGATGTGTGGAAGACTGCCTTCAAAGCTAAGGAGGGAATGTTCGAATGGTTGGTGATGTCATTCAGATTAACGAACGCTCCTGCAACCTTCATGAGACTGATGGATGACATCTTGCGGCCATTCACAAACTAATTTGTAGTGGTATACTTGGATGACATCCTGATCTTCAGCCAGATTTGGGAAGAGCACCTCCACCACATCCGACAGGTTCTCCACACACCATGGTAACACACGTTATGTGCTAATTTGGAGAAATTCACTTTCGGCATGACCTAGGTTCAGTATCTGGGATACATTATTGATGAACACGAGGTGCATGTGGATACATTCAAGATCCAAATAATTTGAGATTGGCCATCTCCAACCACTTTGATAGAGCTCCATAGCTTTCTAGGTCTTGCTAACCTCTATCGCAGGTTCATGTTCAGATTTTCTCATATCACTTGGCCCTTGAGTCAAGTCACCAAGGCAGAAGTGAAAAAAAATCCTTTTGGTCTGAATCTCAACAGAGGGTATTCACAGAATTGAAAGATCGCCTCTGCACAGTACCCATGCTCGCATTACCAGACTTGCAACAACCATTTGAGGTTGAGACAGATGCCTTTGACTATGCTATTCGGGAAATCCTTACTCAACATGGGCATCCAGTGGCATATCACAGTGAGACAATTTCAGACACAATCTGGAGGTATCCCACTTATGATGAAGAGATGTATTCCATTGTGCAGGCCTGCCGACAATGGAAGCATTACGTTTTGGGGAAGGAAATGGTCATCCACACAGACCACCGACCTCTGCAGTTCATACAAACCCAAGGGAAATTGCAAAATGATCACCATCAGAGGTGGACCACATACTTGCAAAAGTTCCATTTGAATATCAAGTATAGGAAGGGTAGCACCAATAATGTTTAAGATTTCCTTAGACGATCACCGATCATGGCGTTAACCACTGTGTTCAACTCTTATGGGCATGAGACTTCTGATTGGCCACTTCTCTACAAAAGCAATCTAGAATTTGGCCACACATACTAGACACTCTTGGAGGGTTAGGATGTTCTAGATTTCAACTCCAGGATGCCCTGTTATGCCACCTAGGTCACCTTTGTGTTCCTTCAAGCGAGCGTGCCAAGATGATTTGGGAAGCACACTACAGTCGGGCTACTGGACATTTCGGGGTCGAGAAAAAAGTGGCAGTACTATAGAAGTATTTCTATTAGCCGAATCTTTGACACAATGTCGAGAAGTACATCAGATCATGCACTGCTTGCGCCATTTCCAAACCGACCATCAAGAAGCAAGGCCTCTATACCCTGCTACCTACCCCTAGTCGACCTTGGGAATCCATCTCCATGGATTAAATGTTAGGTCTTCCTTCCACTAAGCATTGAAATGACTGTGTTTTTGTGGTCGTCGACACGTCCTCGAAGATGGCCATTTTGGCTGCCTAAAAGAAGAATATCACAACAGAAGCCACTGCTAAAATCTTCTTTGAATGAGTGTGGGTACACTTTTGGATCCCACATTCTATCATCTCATAATAGGATAGCAGGTTCCTCAATACATTTTGGTCTAGTCTATGGTCGATGCTTGACACCAAACTCACTAAGTCCACAGCCTTCAATCCTCAAACTGATGACCAAACAGAGGTTGTCAACAGGATGATAATACACATTCTGCGGATGTGTAACTCAAAGCATCCACACACATTGGACGAGAGCCTCCCCTATGTTCAACACAACTATAGCCAGGCTCTCCACAGCTCGATTGACCACATCTATCTTCAAGTGGGTTTGGAATTCCAACCACTATGTCGCATTTATGCGACCATGCCAGTTGCAGCTACTCACACAAATTCAGCTCATGTCTAGTCCGAAACAGATAAGGCAAATAACTTCATTGAGCACATCCAAAATATTCACCAGCAGGTCCATGACATTCTAGAGAAATCAAAAGCCAAGTACAAGCAGCGACATGATCAACATTGGGTGCCACACAAGTTTCAGGTGGGTGACAAAGTCTGGTTGCATTTTTTAAAGGAACACTTTACCGGATCCTATCGAAAACTTATACCACTCTGATATGGTCCTTACACCATTACCAAGGTTGTGAGAGACAATGCATTTGAGCTCAACATTCCCCCATTCCTTGGCCTACACCCAGTGTTCACTGTGGACTACCTTCGGCCATACTTCCACCATTACTAGACACATTCGACATTGCAGAACAGCTCACACCCATAGAGTTAAATCCAGATTGCACGGAACAAGCTGCAACTGATCAGATCATGGACACATAGATCAAGCGCACTCACCAACAAAATATCCAATTGTATCGAGTTGTCAAAGCAGGCCAACATCTTCACTATGGCAAGTGGCTCACCAGGGACCAAGTTCAGTAGAAGTTTCCTCATCTCATGGAGGAACTCAACGCAATGGGAACCATTGCTTCCTAAGGGGGGAGTAATGATCCAGGTGGATATTGGCAGCCACCTACCAAGTCCACTTGGACCCTCACCATTGTTTCCTTTAGCTTTTCAATTTCCTTAATTGTAGCACAATTTACTATTTTTAGTAGTTTTTCGCGTCCTGAACTTCCGGAGCCGTTTTGAGGCCCTAAACGACATTTTTTGGGAAAACTAGGAGCAACATGGGTCCAAGGACCCAAAATTCTCTTCCCAAAGTTGTGGTTCTCAGATATATCTTTCTAATGAGATATTGTGCATGTCAAATGGAGATCGTATGCCAAAGTTATGACCCCGGGAAGTTGATGTACCAATTTACCCAAACATAGCCGACAATTTGGCATTTCATCTTCTAGGGTTAGGGTTTTGGATGTTTAGGGTCTTCCATTGTTTCTCAACAATAAATAGGCCTTCAAGCCTCATTGTAACAGTTCAGAGGCATGTGGCCGCCACATCTCTTCTCAGAGATAAGCTACCATCACCTTAGCTGGTTTATTTCCATTTCTGTTTGTAAGCATATTTCAGTATTTTACATTAATGAAATGAAGTATTATTTCTACTGCATCTTTGTGTATATGGTTACCTTTGTATCTTGTTGTGTTCCTGTTTAAATCCAGATCACCAGTTGGGTCCACTTATCAACCTCAAATGCCTTTCAATACCTAATTACCGTTCTTGGCTACACTGGAATTGCCAAACGTGTCTAGACTCACGAATGACCTAATTCTTCATTTACCATACCAGCCTCCAGTTCCATCCAAGATCCTAAGATATTGTCTGAAGTTTGAAGGAAAAGTGAAAGAGGATCAACAAGCCCATGTGATGACATATCACCTCTGGTGCTCCTCGAATTCCTACATGATGATTCCATTCATTTTCGGCTTTTCCAATGAACTCTTATAGGAGCTGCAAACAAATCGTATATTGAGCTACCTCGAAATACCTATCATGACTTTAACACTCTTGCCATGGCATTTATCACACATTTCCAGTTGTCGGTTCGCTATGAAACTAGCACCCATCTGCTATCGTCGCTCAAGAAAGACACTGCAACCCACATCTCCAATGACATCCATGAATGGAGATGCAAGTGTCGCCTAATTAACTTTGAGGTTGCTGATCATTTGTTGACCGAGTGGTTCAGCAAATCACTCGTCATCAAAATTGATGAGGAAATTTCTATGGGTGGATCCATCACTTAGGAACAAGCCATCATGCGTGCCTAGTATCTAGACCTCTTCTATTCACAATCTGGCATTTTATATGCTGTGTTACCCAATGTTCCTAGACCATCATTTGATCTGGTGACTTCTATGTCTCCGATTACGCCTCCTGTTGATGGAGTAATTGGTTTAGTGACTTAGAACCTTGCAAAATCTTCTTCCAAAAAAAAATTCGGTCTCCAACACTGCTTCCAATGATTCCTCTAGCGATTCATTAGGCCCTGGTAAAACCTCAAAGGTTCACGCTGTCCATTTTACTGTAGCGGAAAGATCCTCTAAATTCAGAGAGAAAGGAAAAGGCAAGGGTAAAGCTGATGCCCCAAAACAGGGCCCTCCTAAGTCATCTGCCGGTGATGCTTCCCAACGGAAGCCCAAATATTTATGCCTCATCTTTGAGGAGGATCACTATACCAAGGGTTGTCCTAAATGATCCAAAGGTAGTCGTTTGCTCAAAGAGACCCTAGCTATCCTAAAAGATTCCTTTCCAGCCTCAATTATCCACTTCCAGAGGTTCAAAAGTGTTCATAACGAATACATCGATTAACATGACAATAGGGAAAGAGAAAGAGGGTACCCCTTCTTCTTCTACCCTGCCTAGTTCTCATCCTCTCCATATAAAGCGACCTAATCCTGATTCTGCCATTCAACCTCCTTGTCAAGGTATGCTATGAAATTCCTCGTACAATCCAAATGCTTGACCCACTCAACATTATAACATTGTTGAAGATTTGGCTCAAGCCCCATCAGCTATGTTTGCTCTTGTTGTCCTTCTCAACGGAAATCATTACTGTCAGCTATTGGTGGTGTTGATCCAAATGACTCTAATCTCATTTGTTTTGACCTAGAAAACCATGTTCCTTGTTTACCTCATCAGATTTCCTTTCTCATTCAGGTGATCATAAATGAGAAAACAATTCATAGGACTGTCATTGATGAAGGTGCTTCTACCTGCATCATGTCTGTCACTTGTTGGAAGGTGATTGGTTCTCCTACTTTGAACCATCCCCTAACACTTTGGAAGATTTTGACAGATGCAATTAAAGACCATTCGGTGTCCTTCCCAACCTTTCCATTACTTTGCAGGGAAATATAGTATACATCGAAGTACAGATTGTTGACGCTAATCTTAACTATAATATTCTACTCGGACGAAGCTGGACCCATGCCATGCATGCTGTAGCCTCCTCCCTTTTACGTGTGATTCATTTCCCCATCAAGGGAAGATAGTCACAATTGACCAACTATCCTTCTTTTCCTCCTCCTCCTTGGATGTAAATGTTTCGTATGTTAAGCACATCGATGCTCCTTATGAGAGTGTGGGGGCAGGACTCTTTAAAGATCCTACCTTCATGGGTATTTTTCTCCTCCCACCTCCTCATGTTGCCTTTGTGAACATGATTTCAGTCAAATCTGATCCTTGGGTCATTCCCTCACCCGATCTTGTGGATACATGGAGAGAGGTTATGCCGTTAAGCCCTGCAGAAATTAATTATGAGGAAATTGTTTTCTCTTTTCCTTCGGTATCCTCTGATCATTATGTTTCTATTTCATCACGTGTATTCTCACTTCCCATGTTTTAGTTCTAGCCTGGTGGTCATGTCTATGTGTCGTGAGAAGTTATCTTCTTCGCTTCCTATTGACATGCCAGTTTCTCCTGACGTTGTCAATAGCTTTCAACTGGGGGCACCTTTATCTCTTCATAGATTCAGAATTTTTCTCCTTCCTTGGGTTTTTACCAATTGCCCATTATTGCAATGGGGTTGTCATCTTATGCCTGGTAACCCTCCCTCGCCAGTGGGCATGGGGGAACAACCTTATATGAGTTCTACTCTATTATTTGGCCGATTCGATGCTTGCTCGTCATGTTAATGGTAAAACTTTGGTTTTCATCCATGTTTATTGATTACCCTAGTTCGAGCATGGACTCTCTCAAAAAGTGCTATGCTTAGGTCATCTTGCATGGCTACTTTTGTACAATAGTGTGTTATTCATTTTTGTACTTTGTGGTTTGGTGTATTGTTTTGCAAGCAGCTTTCCTACTTATTACGTTTTTACCTGCTTTGTAGATGTCGGTGTCTCCTCACATTGGTTTTGTTGATGGTGCTTGCCATAGTACTTGGAATCTATAATCTATGGCATGGGCCATGTATAACCCCCATGGTGAGTTGATTGATCTTAAAGGTATTTGTCTAGATCGAACAACTAATAACATCACTGAGTATAGCGCAGTTATCGAATTGTTGTTAGAATCTATAGCTCTTGACATCTGGGAATTGGTTGTCAACCTTGATTAACAAGTTGTTGTTATTCAACTCAACTGGCAATATTCCATCAGAAACCCTTAGATAGTAAGAATGTATCTGTGTATTTGTCTATTGAAGAGAAATTTTGATTACATTACATATCATCATATTCCTATGCATATGAATACATTGACAGATGCATTAGATAATTATGTGCTAGATAGACATTTGTGAAACATGTAAAAATAAAAAACAAAACATGTGTACCATAGTAGGCAAGAAAATATAGCATATATATATATATATATATATATATATATGTATGTATGTATGTAGGTATGTATGTATGTATGTATGTATGTATGTATGTATATATAGATATAGATATATATCTATATATATATACATATATATATATATGTCGATAATGTTTGTCATACATCAAAACCCCAAAAAATAACATGTGTGCTCAAATACATACGTGGTTCACAGGCCTAAAAAATGTGGAATGATAGACCTATGAACTAATCGACATGATTCTTTGGTAGCATGTAACGGCTTGTACTACATGAGTCAATAGTCATCAGATCGTGTCTTATACCCCCAGTATGTGCCTCTGATACTAGTGTGGGATGTCACCTACCCAGGCATACTCTCAGATACCGTGGGTCCTCGAGGTTCTGTGCAATCTCATCCTCATCACCGCTTCCTTCCTGATAAAGAGAAATGTCGAACTAGTGAGAAACATGGAGATTGGGTACATACCGACAGGATGCTCTGGTCCCACATATGGATTTATAAAATTGAAATGTCATGAATTCATATATTTCAAAAATAAAAAAAATAAAATTGTTTGTTTTTACCTCCATCATCGTAATCCTCTCCCTCTGGGAGCAGCATATTCAGATCACTGTGGAAGTCGGTATCACTATAAGGCCAATCCTCTACTACGATCAGCTAGTGTTGTAGCCACGAGAAGAAGGCAGGCTTATAGGACATCTGTTGGCCCTCAGTAAGCCTAGTCATTAATTCACTCCAACGGACCATCCATGGGTCTTGTGGCAATGATTGTTCCACCTCAGCAAGCTAGTAGTGAAATAGTGGGACCTACTCCAAAACTAAGGTCACTAGAATAGAACCGTAGCAGAACTGCTTTAGGTTTCCTGCCTTGGTTTTTGATAGTTGGTGCTTCATGTTTACCTTCATGGCTTCCACCCAGTTGAAGATAGTCGGTGTCATACAGTTTATGGCGTACTGAAACTTGAATTTTTTGGTTTCATGCTATGCTTGAGCCTGAGCCACTCTATTTATGATCAACAACAACACAAGATCTCGAACAATCATGATTTCTATGTTTTCGCTCTTTGATTTTAGTGCTTCTGGGTAGTGTTCTGCAAGTAACGTGGTCACACTGGCCTTAATAGGCATGGACCCATACAAATTGACCAATTCCCCTCTTTGGGATAGTCCCATGATCAAATAAATGTTGGAAGTTTCCAACTCTAGTTCTTGGTAATGGATCATAAAAACTTCATGATTGACATCCCAGAGACTGGTCAGATACCGTAGCAATTCAGGTTGAGCCCACGGACCTCGCGTGAGGAAGAACTTGAGGAGCCCGCAGTTCCTCAGGGCATTCAAACAATTGTGGTTTGTCATTGCTTGTGTATCAATGTCCTCAAGCTCGCGTTCCTTCCAATCAACCATTTTTTGCAATATTTTCCCTGCAAAAACCATAAAACCACGTTAATAATCATCCTTGGCTAGAAGAATTTGGATTAAATAAGAGAAATTTGGGGAAAACTTGAATTTTTTATGTTCACAGCACCAACGCGCTTGATACTATTCATAAGCCCTGATCAGCCTGATTTCGTGCCCAGACATTGCGCCGACAGAGGGCGAATTTGTTTTTGCTAAAACCTCCTAAAGAAATCCCAAAATAGGAAAAAGGAGCATTAAAATGAAGCTAAAGGTCCTGGATCTTATCTACAACTGATGGATCGTCGAATGGCCTCCCGGATCTCCCACAATCTGCTCCTGAAAATCTAGGGCACAATTGGGTGGAAAATGCTCCACACAAGGTAAAATGGTTAAATGGCAAAAAATCATTACTTTTTCCTCTTATTCATTTTTCTTGAAATATTAGGGTTTTAAATGTATTTTTTTGACATATTTTGCCTTATAAATTGGATAACTCATTTACCTTTTGTGCAGTGATAGGCGACAGATTACTGATGATGGTACTAAAGTCACATTTAAGCTCTTTTCTCGACTCGTAAAACTCAAATGAAAAGATTGCCGAGTATTTTTCCCTTTTTAACTTGTAAAAGCAAATAAAAATGGGAGGTCCTCTCTCAATCTATTTTCTGACTCTTTAAACATGAAAATACTGTTGATCTCTTACTGTTTCGAACTTGTTAAAGGCTGTGAAATGATGTTTCCCCAGTATGGTTGCCAATTTGTGGTGCAGGTAAATTCTCAGTGTGGACACAAACAATTCCTCTTACTTGAGAGAGCAGGTCTAACGGCAAACAAACAATCTATGGAAAATCTCCTTAAGCTAGAATCAACTAAGAGGGCCTACCTCTTAGAACTTTATTCCGCTTGGTGATGATCCTGCTTCTTCACTCTAGCTACTTTTCATTTCCTTCCTTCGAATACCTGAAAAAAAAAGAAAACAAACAACAACGAAAAACATGATAGTATACAATATTATATTTAGCCTACTTAATAGGTCAAGGAACATTAAACCATCAAATGTAATATAACACTTCAATGTAGGAAATCAATCAATAGTTGTATTCATATAAGTTCAGAAATATATTACAACCAATGCCTTGACGTTGTTGCTCTCCTCTGATGTATCTGGGTTCCCACACTTCTGCTAGCATCTCATGGATTGCCCCAACAATGGAAGTTTTAAGGCCTCTTCCCTTTAGTCTCAAACCAAACCAAACATAGTATTCTCCCTCAAACATACACTAGAAAGCTACAAGCTATAGATGTATTGCTAATTATTCAAGCTCCAAAAATACCAATACTAAAAAACTAGTGAATCTTGTAAAAGGAGGGGTTTATATACCGTGGATACAGGGAACATGGTTGCTCTTACCATGGGAGAAGGCTTTATCTCTTGGGCTGGTTCCATCCTAATAGGGGAAAGGAGCCCAAACATACATCCTCAGCTCCATCCAACCCAACCATTTACTAGAATTTCGTTACGAAGCTTCTAGATCTGGAAGATTTGACTCCATATTTAAACAACCTGCCAAAAGACGATCAATGTGACTGAGAAAAGGCTCAGTAATGACATATGGCGCTAGTCGTAGTTTTAATCTCTGCAAATCAGCGCAAGGAGAAAACTGGTCAGTAGTGTCGGTCTTGGAAGCTGGGGTAAAAGGAAGATTCTTGGGAAATTATGCAAAAGGGAATTGTTCTGCTCATGAAGAGGGACATGATGGGACTTTCTTCATGATGGGAAAGCATGTAGGGTTCACTGTAGTGGTCCTCCAATATCATGGACAGGGAGTAAAAGGACAGTGACAAAATGTTGTGTAACAAATATTCCACATGAGTGTGTAATAGTTGTACATCAAAATGAGAAAAAGGGGGTTATTCATATTAATATGATTGTTAGCATCAGTACTTGAAGACTTCCACCAGTGATCAAACATTCTCTCACAAAGTGGTGTTAGGGTGTCAAAGTCAATTTTTTCATTTTAGTGAGTCTTCAAGTAAAAATTTTGTCACTGGGTATTAGGTCTAAGACTTTTTTCACTCCTTCCAAAGTTTTCCAAGTACTGGTCCATGTCACCCTCTACTGAATGTACCATCATCAAAATAATTTTCATTATTATTACGGGTTCCAAATATCATTTCTAAGTGAGTGGGTCATCTTATACCTTGTTGCCTCAGTTGTTCTTTTAAGGCTCATTTCCCTCTCCTAGGGTTTTGAGGGCATTTTTCTTGTTTCCATGAATCCCAAATTAAAAAATCAACAAAACTTATATCCTAATGCTCATATACCTTCCCTTGCCCTTCATAGACCTTCTTAAACACTTCCCATCACTTATATCCTTCCAATTCACCATTTTCCCACAAACCTTAGCCTGTTGTTACAATTTGACACTTTTTTAGGCTAGGCTTGTGTTTTTCCCTTTTGGACCCCATACCCTCACTCAATATTTGAAATTCCACTTTCCCCCGTTTCCTAACATCCCTTCCTACCTCCCAAAATTTTCCTAAGAATTTAGAATCCCACATCCCCTTCACTAAAGCCTAATTTCCTCTCCCACTGAGCTAAGGTTTTCCATGGAATAAAGGATATCTGAGTAGAGCATGCATAAGGGATATCAGCAGGTATGAGGCCATTTCATATCATCAACATCAAGTCTCCATAATTTGTCAATAAGTCATTCTAAGGGACAAGTCATTAACCATACATAAGGGACATTTTTTTTTTAAACTGTGTTTCTGACAAAGATAATATGAATTTGGCAAAAGTAAGAGATTTTTTTGTCCATAACAGGCCATGGATGAAAAACATCCTTCACTTTTTACACAAATTTCATGGTTTTAGAGAAATGTTAAAAATACAGTGGCTATAAGAGAGTTATTGCACTTCTAAAGTGACTTTGGGAAAATCTTTTTAGATTGTCCAAATGACCTTCTTGATGATGCAACTGATAACTAGAGAGCAAGATCTTTCCAATGAGCTATCAGGATCTCAATTTGGAGTCGAGAAAGACCTCCAAGAGTTTCCTGCAAGAGAACACTTCATTTTTTCATCCTCATTCTATAATTTTTGACCAATCTTGGGAGAATTGACTTTTCAGGGGCTATAATTGATCATTTTTAGTCCTTGATAGGTCCATTGTGTAGCCAAGAGAGAGTTCTTTTGAAAGTGCTATCATTTGCTCAATTTTGACACTGCAAAAATAGTCAAAATCAACCTCCAAGTTGGAGGGAGCGTTTAAGCGGGGCATTGCGCATAGAGCATGCGTGCCTGTGTATTTTTGCACAGTGTTGCACATACAACAAGGAGCTATGCACCTATATAAGGTTCTGTGCATAGGGCAAGAAAACACCAAAACTACCCTAACAACCATCTAAATCACTGCTTTTTCTTCTTAGAGGCTCTAAGCAAGTAAGTACACTCTTTAAACCATCCTCCCAACACTCATTTCACGATTTTTGAGTTTGTTTGCTATTTAAATTTTCAAACACTAGGTTGTCTCAAAACCCTCCCTGCTTACCATTTTCCTTCATTCCCACATCTTGTTTTCATATCCCTAAATATCATCCCTATTCCATATTCCCTACTATGAAATACACTTATCCCCTATAGCCTAATCCCCCAAACAAAATCCCTAAAACGCCACTTGTAAAATAGTCCCTACTAAAAAATACCCCCTTCTCACTCTTAGATCATACATATGTCATCCTACATCACACTGTTGAAAATGGCAACAAGAAAGGCTAAAAATAGAACTGATAAAAATAACACTGCTAAAAATAACAATTTGGGTACTAGTGCTGGATTGGGCAACAGGGAATGAAAAATGGAATTACCAAAAATATAATTGCTATTTTTAGCAGTTCAGTGTGGATTCCTATTTTAGACAATCCCTGGACTAGAAATAGGAAGTAAAATTCGAATTTGATATTAACAGTAGTTTGCAAATTAATTAATTAATTCATCTTGAGTTAATTAGTTAAGGAAAAACAAACTTGAAGTCTATGTGAGGACATGCAATAGTTTATCTATTAATTGAGGAATTTATCCATCATTTAAAGAGATAAGGATGAGTTGTAATTAGTTGGCTCAGTTAACTGAGTCAAGTCCAGTTAGATTAATTTAACAGTTTGTTAAATTAATGAGAGTTCAGTTAGTTAATGCTTTCATGCATGTAACTACTGTATTTCAGATAATTGAGTATTCACTCATGGATAACTCATGCATGTGAGTTTAGATAGAGACCCAGTTGAGATCAAAGAAGGGATAGTGTACTATCAGTTGGATGAATATTTTTCCGATAAAGGAAGCTCATCCATGATGATGATTTATCTCCTTCAGGACTGCGCAGTTGGATCAAAGGTTAGTGAGTGTGTGAAGTGGCCAATTCACACAAGTGGCAGCACTGGACCCCAATCAAAATTGCATAAAGAAATAGGAGGTTTGGAGAGCAGACCAAAGGTTAGATAGAGACCTTTGATTTTCTATGAGCAGTAGAGGTATTGCAGAGAGAGCAGGATAGCCTTTGAGCTGATTCTTTTCATAATACTAGCTATATTTCCACTTGTATGATAATATAGAGCTCGGGTTTTAGGTTGAGGCTTTCGCTGAGTAAATTCTTCTATGTTATGTGTGATTGATTCCTTCTTATCAGTGATATGTGTTCTTGATTGATGTTGCTCATGTTCGATTAAGATTCAGCTAAATTGTTTGTAGAAGTAGATCAAGTGTTTTTCTTTAGTATATTGCATTACCAGGTGATCTACAGGTGGGAATTTCTACATGGTATCAGAGAAAAGTTGATCAAAGGAGAGAAGATTATACTGAGAGGAGATTTCAAATATTTAAGTTTTGGACTGAGAGTTTGTAGAGCAAATCTAAAAATTTTTGTACAAAATTTTTAGAAACAAATAGCAGATTTGATTCCTTCCGGAAGAAGACCCAAATTCAAGAAAAAAATTGGCTGCATCGTAGTTCGGATGAGGGAGATATCACTGATTTAAAATCAGCTCCTTTTCCAGAAAATTTGGTGACAGCAGGAAAGTGGAAACAAATTGGTGTGCTAGCCAAGAAACTGTATGCAGTTGAGGTACAATATTCATGCAAAGCCTTGAGGAAAAATGCAAAGGTTAGATACTTGGTGGTTGAGAGGGAGAGTAAATTACCCGTCAACATGCAACACCAGAAGAAGTCTCAAACAATTGTGGAGGAGCCATAATTGGTGAAGCAACTTGAGGAGGTTGTGGAGCAGCCAAAACTAGATAAGCTTAGAGGAGATCGAGTAGGGACATCTACTCATGCAGAGACCTCCAATAGGGGGAAACTTCGAGCCAGGTGGGTATAGGGATCACATGCAGTCATACCTATAGGTAGGAGGTGGGGCGATGTGGAGTGATCATCCCAAGGAGGAGGGGCAGGATCCTTGAGGTACCCAACCTCTTTGATTTGACTTTGCTACAGGAGCCTCGATGAGGAGTTGCACGACTGACTGATTAGGTAGAGATAGATGCGGATGGAGCAACAGAGAGAGCTACAGTGCAGGAATCCCAAGACAATGTAGAGCTAGTAGGTTGCCACAATGCGAGAGGCACAAGTGTGTTGCACTAGTACAGGATGGCACAGAGAGGTGTGCAATGGTGCGAGATACATGGAAATGTTGCAATAGTGCATAGGTCAAAGAGGAGCCATCAAACATCATAGAGTTAGAGGCTTCCCATATGACTATCTCTTGTTTTAGGTATTTGGGATGTTATGAGTTTCGTGAGTAGGTACAAAGAGTTAAACATCATCCTGAGCTGACCAGGCTTTTTGTAGCCAATCTTTGTGACAACAATGTAACTCTTGCTGGGGTAACATTTATAGTTTCCTCCTCCATCATTGTTGATGCTACAAGGATTTTGAATGTGGGGGAAATTGGAATAAATCACAAGAGTTGGATGAGCACTACTATGAGCCATACATAAAATCCATGTACAGGAGTGAAAAGAAGAGGACCTTTCCTTTCAGTTTCCTTCATGACAAGTATGCACCTATGATGAGGATTATTATGAAGTATTTTACTTTTGAGGGCAGGTTTTCCAAGTTATGTACCTATTATATTAGGCTGCTTATGCACTTCACAAGAGTGTAAATGATAAACATCCCATACTTATTATTCAAGAACATTGAGAAGATGGCCTACATTGTACAAAAAATGACATACCTCTAGTAGATGAATATTATTAATCACTATTCCTTGATTAATATTATTGTGCTACATCATCTCAACATCCTCAACATCTCCTAGGATACATTTATTGCCAATGACATCTTCAATGGTCCTCAAATTCCTCCGTCAGTTTCTCAAGAAGCAAAGGCCTTCCAGCAATGCCGAAGTAAAGAAAAGTAGGAAGGCTAAAAAGACTAAAGTTGTTGAGGAGCCAAAAACCTACAAAACATATCAGAGAGGGGCTAGAAAGTTTCTTGTAGTGGATAGGAAAGTGTTTACTCCACTTGATATGGAAGGGGCCTTGCCTTCTTCATCATCTCATAGGCAAATGCTTGCTCCACAAACTATGGATGGGGCTTTTCCTTCTTCATCAACACAACATGTACAACAGGTGCAACAGGTGCATAAAGGGAAGCAAAATATGCTGGAGGATAGCCTCAATGATTAAGAGGAAAGGGAATTTGATTTTATTTAACATGATGAACTAGAATAGCCACACATTCATCATGGCATTGAGATAGTCGACTTGGAGGCTCAAGATGAGGCAACAAATGAAATTATAATGATAAAAGAAAAAGATGCATAGATCTAAGCACTGATGGACAACTTGGCGAGAGCTAAGTATGTCATTTCATATCTTGAATAAGAGAAGAAGGAGCTAAGTGACAAATAGCTCCTCATGGAGCTAGAAATTCTCAAGGAAAAGAGGCAAAATGACAAAGGCAAATCAATAACGCAAGAGAAAGAGACCCCAGCCACCTTGACTACAAAACAAAGCCTTGAAAAGGAGATTAAGGAGGATAGAGAAACATGGCTTGACAGGCTTAATTTGCATTTGCATAAGTTGCTACAAAGGGCCAACAGGGACAATAAAATCATTAGGCACATGGATCACCATTACAGGACTCGTAATAAGATTTGTAACATAAGAGTCAAGCAAATGAAGGCAAGGCTAAAACAAGCCCTCAAAGGAAAAAAGGAGGGTGATAGGCTTAGGCTGCTTTCTAAATCTTCCTTCGCTGACCCAGAAAATTGGTGGTGATGTTCCCCCACAAATTTTGTGTAAGTTTTGAGAATTTTTGCATCTTTGAAGAATATAACAGTTTTTTACTTAGAAAAATTGGTTATATGCACAGTGCCACTGGCGCTGCGCCTTTCCTAGGGGCATCTAATCAGGAAATGGTCAGCATTTTTGGATTCACAATGATGCGCACATGCACCCTGTGCATTTTCTAATCTTTGGAGAAAAACTTGTTAGCCAAAAGGTCAAAAAACACCTAAAAAATGACCTTTCTACCCTATTTTTCACCACAGTGTTGCACATAGAAGCAGTCTTCGGAGAATCAATATTTGAGGGGACAAATCAGCTCTAAATGGGAAACTAAAGGCATATTTAGAATGTAGGTAGGACAAGCTTTACAGTGAGCTAACATGAGCTCAATTTGGACAACAGGAGGGCCTCTAAAATGGCCCTACAAAACACGTTGCGCATAGCCTTCTAGCGTTGCGCATAGGACAAGTTTTGCTAATTTGCACTTTACTGTGCCATGACTGTAATTTTTGGGTTTTCTCTCATGAATGATGTTTTTACTGATGTAAATGGTGACTAGGAATGTAAATAACATGAATAATAGTTACTATAGGGGAGATTCATTAGATCAAAAGTCCTCGTGAAGTCAAATGAATCAGTTTCCTCCCTTTTATAGCCAAGTTGTTAGGGTTGCCTAGATTTTAGTTTCTTATTCAGATTTTGATGGATTAGTTCCTCATCTTAGGGATTAGACCCCTGAGGATGGTAGGGTGTTGAATTGAGATCTATATCTTCTTTTTCTTTCACATTGTAAAGGGTTTGGACACAATGGGATGCTAAGGCTTTGATAGACATCATTTTGTAGTAGTTACAGGAGGAGATTAATGAAAAATTGCAGCTATTTCTTTGGGATCCATGTGGTATGATGCTAAGTTCAATTTTTATTATTTTTTCATGTGTTAAAATGTATTTTTGACTCCATTTCATCATTTCATACTCTTTATGTGAATGTATACAAGTCTGAAAGGTAGAATCCATAACTTTTATGCTATGTTTTGGGTAGATATTTCACGGTCTTTGTTTTCTTCAGTTTAGGAAGAATCCATGAGGTTTACATGTTCTTCCTAGCTCCTCACCTGTCTTTTCACCTCATCTATAAAAACTTGAGGTTTTGATCATTGTGCCTACCTTTCCCCAACGAAAAACCTGTACTTTTGACCTAATTTCCTTTCCCTAACTATTTGGCTTCTCCTGATCTAGCAAAACCCTTCAAAATCAAATCAAACCTTTTGCTACAATCAATTTGGTTGAGATCCTTATGGAGAGATCCCTCTCCTAGCCTAGTAGGGCTAGCTACTTGGCTAAGCACAGTTTTTGGTTACCCTGACATTGCCTTCCTTCAGCCTGAGGTTCAATCTAGGTGCTAACAAAGTCGCGACCATACTGGGGAACGAGCGAAAGGTTTTGTATTTCCTAGAAAATGTCATCAAAGTTCAGATCTAGATCTGATTATTGATGGTGGACAACGATCATACACAGGAAGGATGAAATCAGTCACCTGGAGACTCGAAACCAGTTTTGAGATCATATCCAAAGACTCCGCTGGAGGATGAGCCCGACCAACAAAAACTTGAAAGGTCAATATGAAAAGATCTGGTATTCAAGTTGGAATTTCATCCAAGAAATTATTTTCTTTATCATCAATTATTTTTTCTCTTTTCCTGAAAATGTAAAAAAGGTTTTAAAAAGTATATTGTATTTGAGAAAATATCCTAGACCTGCATGTGATTCATTCCCTTTAAAGATTGTGAAAAAAAATTCTTCGTACACCTTTGATCTTGATCAAGACCCTTATTCTGAATCTTATGATGACCATCTTCAACCTGATTAGCCTAAAGAGATGAAGACTAATTCTATAGCCTCTGTACGTACTACTACACCTTGTAAAATTCCAGATCGATACAAACCACTCATATTACCTCCTATACTCCATGCTTTCCCTTAAAATCATTACCTATACCTACCGAGGTTTGATGTTGAATATGACAATATCACTGATGAGAGACATATGCAGAAATTTGAGACTTTCCTCGACTTCTTTGAAGTCAACAAAGAGGATTTCAATATCAAGCTATTCGCTCTCTCTTTATAAGGAAAAGTCAAGAATTGATTCAAAAACCTGCCTGATGCGAGCATCTCAGATTTCCAGCAGTTTGTCAAAGTTTTCCTCAACAAGTGGGTGGTAAAAAAAAACCCTTTCTTGATTCTAGAAGAGTATAACCAGCTTAAAAGACTGACAGGGGAGACAATACAATAGTTTTCTGCCAGGTTTAACCAAGTATATTTTTCGATGCCTGCTAATATAAGGCCTCCTCCTCGATCCGCTCTCTTTCATTACCCAAATACCTTTGATCCAGAAATGGAGTTTCAGCTGAGGAAAAGGAACCTTGAAACACTTGAAGAGATGCAGAAGAGTGCAGTAGATGTAGAGGCTAATTTGTTGATCAGAAGGACAAAGCTTAAGGAAGAAGAGAGGAAGAACATTGTAGAGCACCTAACATCTTCAGAGGTAAAGCTTGACATTTTGGTAAGTAAAAAATGGAATAAATTATGCAAAGAAACACCTTGAGAGATGAATTTTCTATTCAATATCACCATGACCCACCTGTCCTAGACAAAGAAATGATTTCTAGCCGTAAAAATTTTCTTGCTAATCCTAGCTACCATAGATTTGAAAATGGATTTGTAGATCAATTCGAGGAGAAAAATTCTGATAATATAATGTGTATGATTGGTGACATTACTTATATTTATGATTTGCCAAAGTTTGATCAGTAAGACAATTATTATGTTCTCCAAACATAAACTAGTCTTGCAGAGAAACCAATAGCTGGTTTGTGGAAGGAAGAAGTTCAGTTTCAGCGACTCAAATACAGTAATCAGTCGAAGCATATCAGCTATGACAGTGATGAGGAAAGTGTATAAAATTTGGAAGTAAGTGAAGGATCTCTACCTCTTTGTTTTACTTCATTTCAGTTCATCAGTTTGATGTGATCAGAAATCAACCCTCATTGAGTTTTGATCTTGAAAAACAAGAGGATAATCAAATTCTTTATCAGAGTGCCTTACCCTTGTGTTTCTCCTCATTTGCAAAAATAAGAGAAAACTATAAGCAAGCAGATAAGCGAGTGGTCAACACTATAAAGGATAAGCCTTCTCATGAATTGGTCGAGGAAATCATTTGCGACATATAAGCCTCCCTAGCTCTAGATTTGCAGCTAGTGAGTTCCATTGAATTTCAAATTGCAGATGAAGGCTTGAAAGCTGAAACATATGATCAAATGATGCAATATGACTTTGTACCACTATTTTTTGAAACATTTTAATTTTTAAAGAAAAAATTTCATAATATCTCTAAAGAAAAGGATGAGAAACCTGTAGAGTGTCATGTAGTCTCATTAAAACTGATGGGAAATAGGTTGTAGAAATCTTTGCAAGTTTTTAATGACCCAATCGCTGATGTGTTGGATGATATTTGTAGTAAAATTCCACCATTAGCTAACTATGAGCCTGGAAATAATTTGGTATAAACTTGATCCGACAGCCGACTTCATTGTCTTGTTCAAAAGGAGTTTGATTACAAAGCTCTCACCAATATTTACAGTCATATCAGGAGAGTAATGAAGAAGATTTTTTTTTGTTATTAGTCATCAAGAAAAATTAGTCATTCGTGAGTTTCAGGATCCTTTTATTAATTTGCTGCAATCATCAAAGAAACAAAACATAGATATTACGGAAATTTTAAAACGAATGTACAAAGACTACCTAGAGTGGAGCAGTAATGTATTAGATGGGCTGGAAATCAATATGTATTCCTATGAATTTACTTTCACAGCATTCTTGAGGTTAGTAGGTGGGATCGTGCTTTGCAATTTCCTCAAGATTCAATCTGTTGACAAATTTTCATGTGAGTTTCCTTTCAATAGTTCTCTCTTCTTGCTCATAAACAAGAACTTGCAAAGAATTCAAACAACAGCCAGAATGCTTACTTGGTTGCATTGGTTGTTTCACTTCACTTGATCAGGGGATGAATGGAATAGTTAGGGTATATTTTATTGAATAAGCTCCATTTTGAGTATCTCTTTCAATTTTTCAGTTGTGTTTTAGTATTGAGTCAAGTTTTTATGTTGAGCTACAACAATTAATAAGTTTTCTTTAGTTCTTTACCATATTTCCCCGACATGGTTAAGCACTTGGTCTATGATGTTCTTGACACCTCCAAGGAGCTGCCATCTCCAATAAGGCCAATGTTAGTGTCAATACTGTAAGCCTTCCACTAGTGATCAAACATTCTCTTACAAAGTGGTCTTAGGGTGTCAAAGTCAAATTTTTTCATTTCAGCGAGTCTTCAAGTAAAAAGTTTGTCACTAGGTATTAGGTCTAGGACTATTTTCACTCCTTCCAATGTTTTCCAAGTACTAGTCCATGTCACCCCTCAGCTGAATGTACCATCATTAAAAGAATCTCCATCATTATTACATGTTCCAAACTGTCATTTGTAAGTGAGTGGGTCATCTTATACCTTGTTGTTTCAGTTGTTCTTTTAAGGCTCATTTCCCTCTCGTAGGGTTCTGAGGGCCTTTTTCTTGGTTCCATGAATCCTGCGATCAAAAAATCAACAAAACTTATATCCTAATGCTCATATACATTTCCCTACCCTTCATAGACCTTCTTAAACACTTCCCATCACTTATATCCCTCAAATTCACCATTTTCCCACAAACGCTACCCTATTGTCACAATTTGACACTTTTTTTAGGCTAGGTCTATGTTTTTCCCTTTTGGACTCCTTACCCTCACTCAATATTTGAAATTCCACTTTCCCTTGTTTCGTGACATCCCTCCCTACCTCCCAAAATTTTCCTAAGAATTTAGAATCCCCCATCCCCTTCATTTCACTCCATTTATACAAATCCCATGTTTTCCCTTCACTAAACCCTAATTTCCTCTCCCACTGAGCTAGCATTTTCTATGGAATCATATATATATTTGAGTAGAGGAGGAATAAGGGATATAAGCAAGTATGAGGCCATTTCATATCATCAACATCATGTTTCCATCATTTGTGAAGAATTCATTCCAAGGGATAAGTCATTCACCACAAATAAGAGCCAATGTTTCTATAAACTATGTTTCTGACCAAGAAAATATGAATTTGGAAAAAGTGACAGAGGTTTTTGTCCGTAATATGCTACGGATGAAAAAATCATTAAAATTTTTACACAGGTGTCATGGTTTTAGGGAAATGTCAAAAATACAGTGGCTATAAGAGAGTTGCCTCACTTCTACAGTGACTTTGGGAAAATCAACTTTTATTCTAGTTGTATCCACATGACTTTCCTGATGAGCCCACTAATAACTAGAGAGAAATATATTTCCAATGAGCTATCATGATCTCAATTTGGAGCTGAGGAAGACCTCCAAAAGGTTCTTGCACAAGAGCACTTCATTTTTCCACCCTCATTCTGCACTTTTCGCCCAGTCTTGGGAGAATTGACTTTTCAATAGCTATAATTGATCATTCTCAATGCTTGATAGATCCATTGTTTAGCCATGTGAGAGACCTTTCCAACGCGCTATCATGGGCACAATTTGAACACCAGGAAGGTAGTCAAAATCAACCTGCAAGTTTGAGGGCACGTTTTAGTGGGGCACCACACATAGAGCATGGAGCACTGCACATACAACTAGAGTGTTGCGCATAGAGCCTGTGTTCCTACGTATTTTTGCATGGCATTGCACATACAACAGGGCTTTACGCACCTATACAAGGAATTGTACATAGGGCTAAAAAACACCAAAAATAACCTAACAACCATCTAAATCGCTCTTATTGCTTCCTAGAGCCTCTAAGCAAGTAAGTACACTCTTTAAACCATCCTCCCAACACTCGTTTCAAGATTTTTGAGTTTGTTTTCTATTTAATATTTAAAACCCTCGGTTGTCTAAAAACCCTCCCTAGTTACCATTTTCTTTCATTCCCACATATTTTTGTCATATCCCTAAATATCATCCCTATTCGCTATTCCCTACTATAAAATGCACTTATCCCCTCTACCCTAATCCCCCAAACAAAATTTCTAAACCCCTACTTACAAAACAATCCTTACTAAAAAATACCCCCCTTCTCACTCTCACATCATACATATCTCATCCTACATCACATGAACTCCTCTCCCTTTCGCTTGTCGTTATTCACCATAACTCACTTCCTAATTACCTTCTCTAGGGTTTCTAAAGCTTCAATCTCAAAAACATGGATAAAGAGGATAAAGATTATGAGGAGGAGGAAAATAGTGGCAGTGAAAGCATGGAAGATGAACCTCAGCATCAGAGAAAACCACATAAGGGAGGTAGAATTATCAGAGAGGAACCATCAAACATTAGAGAGTTAGAGGCTTCCCGTATGATTGTCTCTTGTTTTAGGTATTTGTGATGTTATGAGTTTTGTGAGCAAGTAAAAAGAGTTCAACATCATCCTGAGTTGACCAGGGTTTTTGCAGCCAATTTTTGTGATAACAAGGTAACTGTTGCCGGGGTAACATTTAAAGTTTCCTCCTCCATCATTGCTGAGGCTACAAGGATTCCAACTGTGGGGGGAAAATGGTATAAAGCATAAGAGTTGGATGAGCACTACTACGAGCCATACATCAAATCCAAGTATAGGAATGAAAAGAAGAAGACCTTTCCTTTCAGGTTCCTTCACGACAAGTATTTCCCTATGATGAGGATTATTATGAAGTATTTTACATGTGAGGGCAGGTTTTCTAGGTTATACACCTATCATATTAAGCTTCTTATGCACTACACAAGATTGAAAATGATGAAAATCCCATACTTCTTATTCAAGAACATTGAGAAGATGGCCTACATTGTACAAAAAAGGCCATACACCCAGCAGATGAATAGTGTTTATCACTATTCCTTGATTAATATTATTGTGCTACATCATCTCAACCTCCTCAACATCTCGTAGGATACATTTATTGCGAATGACATCTTAAATGGTCCTCAAATTTCTCCACCAATGCCTCAAGAACTAGAAAGGACTTCCAGCTCCCAAAGTAAAGAAAAGTAAGAAGGCTAAAGAGACTAAAGTTGTTGACGAGCCAGAAACCTACAAAAAATATCATAGAGGGGCTAGAAAATTTTCTATAGTTGATAGGAAAGTGTTTACTCCACCTCATTTGGAAGTGGCCTTGCCTTCTTCATTAGCTCATAGGAAAATGCTTGCTCCACAAACTGTGGAAGGGGCTTTGCCTTCTCCATCAACACAACAGGTACAATAGGTGCAGTAGGTGCATAAGGGAAAGAAAAAGATGCTAGAGGAAAGCCTCCATGATGAAGAGGAAAGGGAATTTGATTTGATGGAACATGATGAACCATAACAGCCACACATTCATCATGGAATTGAGATAGTCAACTTGGAGGCTCAAGATGAGGCGACAAATGAAATTATAATCATAAAGGAAAAAGATGCATAGATCCAAGCACTGATGGATAACATAGCGAGAGATAAGTATGCCATTTCATATCTTGAGCAAGAGAACAAGTAGCTAAGTGACAAACAGGTCCTCATGGAGCTGGAAATTCTCAAGGCAAAGAGGCAAAATGACAAAGGAAAATCAGCAATGCAAGAGGAAGAGACCCCAACCACCTTGACTACAAAACAAAGGCTTGAAAAGGAGATTGAGGAGGATAGAGAAACATGGCTTGACGGTGTTAATTTGCATTTGGTGAAGTTTCTACAAAGGGCCAAAGGGACAATCAAATCATCAGGCACATGGCTCGCTATTACAAGACCCAGAATAGGATTTGTAACATAAGAGTCAGGCAAATGAAGGCAAGGCTAAAACGAGCCCTTAAAGGCAAAAAGGAGGGTGATAGGCTTAGGTTTCTTGTTGAATATTTCTTGGCTGACCCATACACTTGATGGTGGTGTTCTCCCACAAGTTTTGAGTAAATTTTTAGAATTTTTGCATCTTTGAATAATTTAGCAGTTTTTGACTCAGAAAAATTGGCTTTGTGCATAGTGCCACTAGTGCTGCGTTTTTCCTATGAGCATCCAATCAGGAAATGTTCAGCATTTTCAGATTCATAATGATCATTACATGCACCCTGTACATTTTCTAAGCTTTTGGAGAAAAACGGGTCAGCCAAAAGGTCAAAAAACACCTAAAAACTGACCTTTCTCCCCTCTTTTTGACCATGGCATTGTGCATAGAAGAATTCTTGGGAGAATAAATTTTTGAGGGTTCAAATCAACTCCAAATGGGAAACTATATGCCAATTTCGAAAGTAGATAGGACAAGCTTTCCAATGAGCTAGCATGAGCTCAATTTGGAAACCAAGAAGGCCTCCCAAATGGCCCTACACAATGTGTTGTGCATACGACAATTTTTGCTAAATTTTCACTTTAGTGTGCCATGACCGTAATTTTTGGGTTTTCTCTCATGGATGATGTTTTTACTGATGTAAATGGTGACTAGGCATGTAAATAACATGAATATTAGTTACTAGAGGGGATACTCATTGGATCAAAAGTTCTCTTGAAGTCAAATGAATCAGTTCCCTCCCTTTTAGAGGCAAGTTGTTAGGGTTGCCTAGATTCCAATTCCTTGTTCAGCTTTTGATGGATTAGTCTGTCATCTTAGGGGTTCGACCCCTGGGGATGGGAGGATGTTGAATTGAGGCCTATATCTTCTTTTTCTTTCTCATTGTAAAGGGTTGGACTCATTGGGATGCTAAGGCTTTGATAGACATCATTTTGAACTAGTTATAGTAGGAGATTAAAGAAAAATTGCAGTTATTTCTTTGAGATCCATGTGGTATGATGCTCAGTTCAGTTTTTCTTATGTTTTCATGTGTTGAAATGTATTTTTGAGTCCATTTCATCATTTAATACTCTTTATGTGAATGCATACGTGTCTGAAAGGAAGAATCCATAACTTTTAAGATCTATTTTGGGTAGACATTTCACAGTGTGTGTTTTCTTCAGTTTAGGAAGAATTATTGAGGTTTACATGCTCTTCCTAGCTCCTCACCTATATTTTCACCTCATCCATTAAAACCTAAGGTTCTGATCATTGTGCTTACCTTGCCCCATCAAACACCTTGCATTTTTGACCTAATTTCCTTACCCGATCTGTTTGGCTTCTCCTGATCCAGCAAAACCCTTCAAAATCAAATCAAACCTTGTGCTACTATACCTACCCTAGTATCAGTTTCTAGATCTAGTCAATTTGGATGAGATCCTTATGGAGAGAACCCTCTCTTGGCCTAGTAGGGCTAGCTACTTGGATAAACATGGTTTTTGGTTATGTTGGCATTACCTTCCTTCAGCCTGAGGTTAAATCCAGGTGCTAACACTGACATGTTTTAAGCACCAACGAGTTTGCACCTCAATTTTGATTTTGATCACTCTCAATTCTTAATAATGCAAGGATAAAATAGATCATTTATATCAGATGATATAGTAGACTAATGCAATTTTTTTGGAAGTCAAGTGAGATGTGACCAGGCAATAAATTGAATTCCCTTTCATTACTAAGACATAGATTCAATCTCCCTAAAAACATGTTGTTCTACTAAAGTGGTAAATTTATGTTATCTTGTGATATTTGATTATTAAATGAGCCCAAGGTATTTTTTACTAATCATTGTTAGATGACACGAGGTGCATGTCCTCGCCATTTTGTTAGAAGAGGCCCCTACAGATGTGAAATCTCCGATGAAGGTTCTTACACAAAATAATTTTTCACACCCCAATATCATGTTAATTTTGGAAGATTACATTGGCAGGTTGTTTGTTGTAAAAGAATAATAAACTACAAGCAATTTTGAACCAAATAACCTACACCTTCGCAGATAGTGAGACAACAATTAATCCATGACTTGTCATGCCATGTTTTCTTGTTTATGTAGTCGCTAATGTAATGTTTGAGAACAATTTAGAACATTTTTTTATTACTACTCCATTGAGGAGATTAATGGTTTGAGAAACATTGAACATGGATCTAAATCACCAAACACCATGTTAATTCTCAGTTCCTAACTAAATTTATTGAATTTTATTTAGAAATAGCTCTTTTAATGAGATGTTGTCTTGAGAGTTCTTGGGTGTTGAAAAAATGGTCGTCATTTCTGAATTAGGAGAAGACTCAGAACTTCCTAGATGAAATTTTAAGGAATAAGTAATTTAGTTCATGGTTTGTAACAACGTACAAGACATGTCAAAATCCAATGATAAAGGCTATTGAATTGTCCATCAAATCTAATGTTTGATGCTTTGCAAAAATGAAAGCATCACAAGGATAAGAATTTTTTAGGGTTGAATTGTGCAACATACCTTTCATGTCCCATACTCACTTTTTTGGGTTTGAATTGTGAATTTTATGCACCTTTCGATGACATAACATATCACATCTTACTTCATCTACGTCCTGCTTCCATATGCTATTGACTTAAGACGTTTCCTTTACCAGATTTGGTACAATTGCTAGTATAATTTTGTTTTTCGTGAGAAATTTAACTTATATAACCACACTAATATATACTTAATTTATAGAATTTATCTCAATCATAATATTTAGTTTTAAATATAAATTAATTTCTTCATTTCAAATATTCAATTTCCTTTTTCAAATAATCTATAATTAAATATAAATCTTAATTTTAAGTAAAAGAAACTTAAATCAAGAATATAAAAACATAATATGAAATCTAAGATTATTTTGAATACTCCAAATTATGTTTGGGTCCAAAACATTGACTATGGGAATATTTATTTTCAGTACAGAGTATGCTAGAAAATGAGACATGTAATTAAAAATGACCCCAAATGTTTTTATAGTAGCAAAAACTGAAAAAAAATCCAGAAGACCCAAATGTTGGGAAGGAGGAAAATTTTCAAGACAAGAATTAACTAGAAGATAAGAAGGAAGTAGTTACGACCAAAGAAATCACATCTGCAACAATAGGATCAAAGCAGAAAAATTCACATGCCACTGTGGATCCTCCAGTCACTGGTAAGGATTCCATTGACATAGCATTAGTTGTAAAGTAATAATGTTGAAAATAAATATTCTTGGATAGAGAAGGAAAATGAGCAAGATCTCAATAATATTATTGTGCACTTTCCAAAGAACAATCCACTAGAATTTGCAGATAATGGAGGTCTGACTGAAGTTGGGAAGAAAGGAAAACATGTTTCACCAAGGAAAATAAGACGTCACACTAGATCAAAATAAAAATATAGAATGATGGAATGAAAATGTGCTCGGATATTTGGGGTCTTTTGGAATTTTTTTACTTGGGAAGGAATGGAATTTTTTTGTCATGGGGATCTTACTTGAGGGTTTGGGTTGAGTCGTCGTGCTCATCTCAAATTTGAAAGCCTTGGATATCTTTGAGAAATGTAAATGGTTTTGATCATGTATCCAATTCGTTTAATACAAATAATATCCATTTTGTTTTAAAGTATTTTTTTTTATAATAAATTGCATAGTTACAAAATTCAATTGAATCAGGCCAAAAAATTTGAAATTTTACCAGTTTGGTTTGATTCGGTTATTAATACGTTAAATTAGATTCCTATGCAATTTCACCAATAACCCTAAAACACTCCATACACCCAAAATTTACAAATTGTGTAAATTGGAAAAAACCCCTAACTAATCACCCCTTACTCTCTCAACACTCTCCTCCCACTCCTCAACTGCAACTCGCAAAACCTTGCATTGGTAAAAGCTTCCCATTTTATGCAATTGCAAGAATATATTGATTTTTTCAAAATGGTGTGTATGTATTTATCTTTTTCTTTGTTTGAGTGTTTTTCTCAAAGGCTTTACTTGAGAATACATAAATTTCATAGCATGTGCATTCAATACATTAAAAATAAACAAAACGAATAGCAATCCATTGCAATATTTCCCAAAAATTAAATATCAAAAATTCAAAGAAACACTTGAATATGCTTTTTTACCTTTAAAGGGTTTGATGGCCAATCTTTTAATAGGTGCCAGGGGTATTGCCTTCTTTCTTAAAAATTGGTGGCTGTTGCAAAGGCCAAGGATCCTTCATTCTTTAGATCCACCAAAATTTTGTTCTCAAACGAGACATAATGTTGGACATTGTTCTTATCGAATGAATAAAGAACATACCTTCCCTTGGTATTCTTCATGGTCAGACCTCTATCATTATTATTATTGTTCTTGTTATTTTTCATCTTGTTTCCACTGTTAACTCTTTTGGTTCACTTCTATAGGTGAGACACTAATCAACCTCATCCATTCTGACTTTCTATTCTCATGGTTTTTCTGCAAATTAAAGATAATAAACAATGAATTTCCCTATCGGTTGCTTCCCACTTTTGATCCCCACTGAGTCCCTGCCAATTCATGATGTTTTCAAGTGAAAAAACAACTTCCTTAAATGGAAATAGAGGTATTCAAAGGTCTTATAGATTTTTTTAATGGGAGAGACACTCAATTCTTCACCCAAATAATAATAATATTGGTGAGGATCGACTATATAGATCGATGTACGTTTGGTAAAATTTGGTGAAGTCGGTACATTTTGCATCATTTCATTTGTGTTTTGCCGAGATTGAAAGCTATTTTAATCATATATTAAAATAAAATGAAAAGTTGTATAATCATATATTAAAAAAAAAATGTATGTAGAGATAATAATCCTCCTACTAATGTGAAAGTTCACTAGTTGTGAATTAAGTATATTTTCTTAGCCTTCCCATATCCTCCCTTATATGTGCAAAAAATAAAATAAAAAAGTAACTAAACATAATTTATAACTCATTTTCCACATATGATGCATTTTCCTCAGGCTGCTTAAGGAAAGCATGTGACCCCTTTGCTAAAGTCTCGACAATGACTAGCATCGGATACTAGCCTTCCTTAAGAAGTAGGAGATGGGATTAAAACACCTTTCTGTCCTAGAATATGACAAGAAACAATGTATAATTAGAAAATATCTCATATTAGATAAGCTAAGACCCATGAGCTTTCCAAATCTCATCCATTATTATAAAATGAAATTTTTTGAGGTTAGCAACTTGAGTCTATAGAGCTTCATAAAGTGGAAGGGTCGTATCCTTTGATCAATCTCTTCCAGATCATCTTTAACAAGTTTATACCTTATTGAAATTGACACAAATGAGTTAGTGCTTTAGAAAAACTATCTACTGACTAAAATGAAAAGACAAACCTCTCTCTCTATATGTGTGTGTGTGTGTGTTTCTATTTTATGTGCTTTACAATTCCAAGAGATCTTGGCTTCTCAATTTTGGCCCTAAGTAGGTAAGGAAACATGGAAGGAGGTGACCCCTTTGGATGAGTTCAAAAGGCGAAGGCCACATAAGGCCTTATATAAAGATCTAAATCCAAGGACATACCTCATAAAAATAGTTAGACATGTATTGAAATAATGTAGACAACAACCCATCCAAATGTTGATAAATAAAATAGAACATCTCTTTAATCTCATAATAAATGGGGTATCCACAAATGAGGTGATCATATAACTCTATTTTGTGTATATGGAGAATCTAGTAGATGTTATTGAGAAGAGAAATATCATCATGATTAGTTTCAACTCAATGCCAATCTAAACCCACTTCAAACCCACCAAGGGGGATCCAAAGGGCAACATCTAGTGCTCTTGTGCATATGTAGGTTAGATAATAAGTGCTCATAGGAAATAATCCCTAAGGCTAGAGTTGGAAGCCCCAATAGAGAGAAATAGATCAATAAAAAAGGAAAACTCAATCTGTCATGCTAAAATTTGAATTACTAAATTTGGGATTAGGAATGTACCTAGGGGCCCTATGTTAGAATATGTTCTCATAGGGTTCAAAGCCTATGCTTCCTACAAGATGTGTAGACCTACAAATCAATCATATAAGAATAGATATAATATATAATTCAAGGTACATGAATAAGAATACGTTAGAACATTATAAATACAAATTTAAACTGTCACTCATAAGATGACAACATATATCAGGAACTAGACATGAGTTTCTTTATTGATGGATAACAATAAGTACAAGATAGATACAACCTAATCGAGGCCAAAGGCACTAGAAAAGCCTTCCTCTAGATATGGCCAACATGATCCATGAAGACAACCTCTGTAATGGTTGCAAGGAGATGCTAGATAATGGAACTAAGCATCTTTACAAAGGAAACTAATGTTTCCTAGAGATTGGGAGTGCAAGAGGAACAGGAACAAAAGACTTGGTCTGGGGGAAATCGAGTATAATGTCGATATATATGTTATGATCTTAATAAGGCCTACTCAATGGGTGTATATATACCACTTAAAATTACTTTTTTCAGTTATGCCATGGGCTCATGTAGGTGGGATCTCGGTAAAAATATCCCACCTAATAAATAGTATTTATTTATTTTTTTTAAATTAAAAAATGTGTACATTGGTATAATGTTTTGGGACCCACGTATGTATGCGTTTTGTAGTGGGAAGAGTTGTGTATGGATTTTGAGATATACATTTTTAAGATAAACTCAAGTTTGTAAGGGTAAAGGAACTACCCAAGGTCATATAAGAGCATTAGGTCTACAAGAATGTTAAATCATTCTATAAAAGATTCTCCCTGATGTATGAGTTCATAAGGGAACATGATGGCTGAAATATATTAAGTATATAGAGAGGATCCGTTCAAAATCTTGGGAGGAGATCACTAGATTCCATCCCATCAAATACATGTGGAAGCAGTCAGAAAGAAAACTCATGTATGACATGAGCATACCCATGCTTATCAGTAATAAAGCATGTCCATTGATTAAGTATAATGCAGATCCAAAAAGTGTACATAAGTGTACAAAATGAGTTGAAGAATACATAAGGGATCATCATATCATAGCCACAAAAGAACACAATGGAGCTATCTCTGTATATCATATAGAAGGATGTATGAACCAAGATGTTGTATAACTGATCCTCATAAAAGTACCAAAACATGTAATTGGAGTAGTTGTATTGCATAAACTCAAGTGACAACATATAATATGTTTCTAGAAAAATGTGCAACATATAGAGATGAGGGGTATGTTACACTAAAAAATGTCACCGTGGCTATGTACAGTTAGTATGGCTCTATCAACAGTCATGCTATCCTCCTGGGCAAGTCTTAAGCCTCTGCTCTCCATGTCAAACTCCAAAAGAGAGAGAAAGTCTTTATAAATGTATTTATCTCTAGGTACGCAGGTTATCTCAACCTTGCCTGCGGGTACGCACCTAATGTTCACAATAACTGCGTACTTGTACGCTCTGTATGTAAAGGGGCAGGTGCGTACTCCTGTAAAGGTCAAAATGCGCAAGTTTCATCTTTAAAAAGTTACTTGTGGTCATTTCTAGAGCATTCTAGAAGGTTGTTCGATGTGTATTGGGCGCCTCCAGATGGTTCATGTATCCCTACCAAAGAGGAACTTATCCCATCAAGAGAGGAGCTATCCCATCCAAAGAGGGGATTATCCCATTGATGGTGGACCTGATTAACTTCCTCTTGAACACTATAAATACAGGCATTGGGCCAGAAGGAGGGGAGGTTGAAAGCTAAACATTTCTAAGGGTAGATGCTGCAGGAATTAGGACTCCCATTTAGAAGCTTGTGAGGAGAGATTGTCATCTTTGCTTGTTCTATTTGGAAGTGGGTGAGCTTTGTCAAAGTAAAGGAGAACTCTTGATGGACCCTGGGAGGGACTTGCACAACACCAAGGCTTAGGTTGTAAATGTTCCTTTTGTTTCCTATTAATGCAAATGAGTCCATTCTTCTCGATAACTTGTTATTTATGAGTTGTTTCATGTACTCCTTGGTCTATGTGTTAAATATGTTTTATTTTATGAGATTATCAAGTGCTATTTAATCGTTTGATTGTTAGCGAATGCAGGTTTCGAAGTGAAGGAGGAGCTCATCCGGATCAGCGAGGCTGGACTGCTACAACAGCGTTGGACTACAGGTAGGATCTAAAACACTTGATTTCTTGTATAGTAAATGCATGTTTAGAGAAGGATTGTTCTTGTTTGTCTTGTTTGTCACTAGAGAGTCTTAGGCTCCTAGGGAGGTTGATTTGTGTCCGCACTATCGACTCTTTCCGCCTGACAAAATGGCGACTCCGCTGGGGACTTCATGAATGTGTTTGATTTCTTTTTGATTTGATATTTTGGTCTGACAAAAATCGCTTGTTTTCTTGTTTTTGGCTGTCTGACTGTGTATTTGGGTGGGTTAGCTTAGGGTTAATTTAGATTTTTATTTTTCTTAGCTTTGCCAGCAGTACGCAGGTTTTGAGTTCAAAACAGTGCGTACTTGTACGCACTGCGACTGTGTGCACAGAGCGTACCCGCACCTATGTAAACAGGTCACCTGCGTACCCCTGTCAAATTTGAGAAAATTGCAATTTTTTGCTTTTTGCCTATTAGATTTTGCTTTTAATTTGTTTTTGCTGCCCAGATCCACTGGTTATCTGCCATAAATCTTCACCTAAGCTTGTTTCATTGGCATTCTTGCTCTCAGCTTTTATCAATTGGGTGTTTTGAGTCTCTTTTTTGAGAAATTCTTGATTTGTTTTCCTTTGGTCATTACTTGGAGGTTTCTCTCAGTCTTTTCACAATTTTGCATCTTTTTGCTTGTGTTTTTGCAAAAAAATTTCCCCCTCATTCGCCGGGGGGGCTAAATTGTGTATGAGTGTTAATCACCTTTGAGTGTTTTTATTTTTGATCTTTGGAACTCTCACCCAATTTTCTCGATTTGCACTTGATTGGTTCTTAGATTACATTAGAATCATCTTGTGTTTGAGAATTCTCTTGCATAGATCACATTTTCATAATTAGAATTCTCATTTTTAGAAAATTAATGAAAAATGTGCATAGATTACATTTGCATACTTTTCAAGTGAATTGTGCATAGATTACAATTGCATAGTTTACATTCTGAAAAATCAATCGTAGATTTAGATCAGTTTTCTTTGATTTGAATTTACACAAAATAAAAAAATAAAAAACTATTTTGGAATTGATTTGCATTAGTTTTTTTTGGTGAAATTAGTGCATTAGAGAATTTGTTATATTTTCTCTTAGTGATCAATTTTTTGCATTGTTGGAAGTGAATGGAAACTCTCTCTTTACTTTAGTTAGGATTCATCGAATTGAAAAGATTACATTATCATATTCGATTTCATTCAGTTGAGTCGGGTCATAACACCATTGGTTTCGTATCCATTTACCCATTTGAGTAATAACAGCCTTAATAACACAACGCTTAATTAAAATTCATCTAGTAATTTTTACATTTCTAGGGATCTGAAACACCAACATAGATCAGGCTAGTGTCTTGGAGTAGGAGAGTAATTAACTCTCCAAGACAGCAAAACCAAACAAGTAGCTCATCTTGTGGTAGGATAAATCCAACTGTTACATTTATGCTCTGGGAAAGCTCCTCTTAAAGGAGAAGCACGAGACCGTGTCCGAACCAATGAGGGGATCAATCCTCCTTCATTGGGAAAGACGCCAGATACACACGTACTACAAACGGTAAACCTCAGATTATTGTCGAGGAGCCTGGGGTCACTTGTCGGTAAACCTTGGATTATTGTCAAGGAGCCGGCAAGGGGATTGAGCTTGTTACTCTGCCCTTGCGTGCTATCGGGTCGTAGACTGTTCCCCCAGGTGTATTTGTTGCTATTGGTGACCTTAGTGACCATTATCTTTAGGGTTCTACCCAAGGTGACGGTGGAGGGAAGATCCCACTGTACCTGGAGCAGACGTCGGCTAGACTCACTTGGATTTTCTAGGGGGTTCACTTCACTTGAGACGGTTAAAGTGGAGGAACTTGGTCCAGTCTATTCATTAAGCAGGTTGTCGGGGTAACTGTTCCACCCGCCACTTCTGTACTGAATTCTGCGATGTTGGATTTCATCACCAACTAGTGTTTTCAGTCCGGAAGACTACTGTTTGTGTGTGGTTTGACTCCTAGATTTGATAGCGCGTGTTAATTTGTTTGTTTTTACTTTTAGGGACCATAGGTGGGAATTGTGAATTTTAATTGTTAGGTGTGAATTGTGAATTGTTAATTTTAGTTATAAATTGTTAATAAAATTCACTGAAGTTGAATATAATGGCAAATGTTCCGGAGTTTACCAACCTAGGAACCCCTCCTAACGAGAATCATAGTACTTTTCCTTACTTTGGAAATGTTGGTCCTCCTTATATGGCTACTTTGTCATTACCTGGATTTACAATAGGTTTACCGATATGGTTATTTTCAACTTCGTTGGCCCAAAGTACTCCAATTGTTCCATCTCAACTGAATGCTTCACCTCAACAGAGTTCACCATCTCAACATAACCAACCTTTTGTTGATCCTTTACCTTCTTCACCTAATTTTTCTTCCTCCATTTCTTCCTCTTCGCCTGGTAAAAGTCTTGATGCTAGTAACCAGGTGTCTAAGAAGAAGAAGAAAGGGAAGAAGAAGAAGAAGAAGAAGAAGAAGCAAGATAAGAAAGAAGTCAACCAACCAACCATGGCTGTAAGTGTTAGTTGTGTTGAGGAAAACTCCGACATGCATCGTAAACCCAAATACCCTTGCAGGCTTTGTAAGGGTGACCACTTCCTTGTCAATTGTCCTGGTATTCCAAAGGTCTTGGAAGTATGGTCAGAAAAATCTCATCAACTTTCCATTGATCCATCAACCAGTGATAGTCAGGTTCCTGGGAAAAAGGGTAAAGTTAGGTTTCCTTGTAAGTTATGCAAAGGGAGTCATCAAACTCACATTTGCCCTCACATGGATGAAGCCTCAACATTGTTGGAAAACCTTACTGTTCCACAGCAAGAATTTCCAACTGGTTACTGTAAACTTTCTCCCAACCTACCGTCAACTAACGGAGTGATTGATCTAAATTCAAGTACAGTCGATCACACTCTTCCATTGGAGAGTGAAACTCATGTCACTCTAGTTGATGATCTATTAGTTGATCAAGTGATCGATTCAATTTCACATTCGGTCGATCCCACTTTCCCTTTAGAGAGTGAACTTCATACTACTCAGGTTCTTCTTGTTACATCAGATTCTCCTATGCGGGGGGGCATTTCATCTGTTTCTACAGAACCCCCTCCAAGTACTGAGGTCTTTTCCTTTGATTGGAATAGACTGACAGAACCTCGTCTTCCTTCCTCCATCCCTTTCCAAATCATTGTCAAGGCTAGTTGTAGGGACATACATCGTACTCAGGTAGATGAAGGTGCTTCTGTTAGTATTTTATCCTCAACTGTTTGGAAAGCTTTGGGTTCCCCTCAGCTTGCGCCTATTACGCAGAATCTGAAAGCTTTTAACAGAACCATTAGCGAACCTTTAGGGATCCTTCCTAAGTTTTCTATTACCTTGGAAGGTAAAACTGTTTGTATTGATCTTATGGTAGTTCGAGGTCCCTTGGATTTCAATTTACTCCTTGGGCGAGACTATGTTTATGCAATGAAAGCTGTCGTATCGACACTCTTTCGCGTGATGTCTTTCCCTCACAATGGCAGTATTGTGACTGTAGACCAGCTTTCATTCCCTAGTCTTGTTTCAACCACCAATAATATGACAGCCCTGAATGTTCCTGATTCTCAAGTGGTATCTACCCTGCCACGGGTTAATTATGTGGCAACTGGTCCCATGTTTTCAGTTACCGATGTAAGTGAGCCTCTCACTGTTTGCTCATCTTCCTTTGATTTAGATCCGGTAACTGACATGGAAAACTCTATGGGATTACTTGAACACGATGTTCTTATCCCTTTTGAGTCCCTTGACATGTGTTCCTTCCAAAGAACTATTCTTCCTTCTGATGAAGACCTCTTGGAAGCCATGATCAAGGTGTGTCCATTGACATGTCTTTCTTCCAGTTGGAAGTCATGATCAGCAGGTAGAGGATAGTTCCTGTTACTGAGTCAACCTCATTAAAAAATGAATCAGGTAGATTTTAGGATATGTAGGTAGATTGTAGAAAGTAGGATTGTGAGGAAAGTTCCTTTTACTGTGTCAACCTCGTTAAAAAATGAATCAGTGTTTACGAGGATAGTTTCTGTTACTGAGTCAACCTCGTTAAAAAATGAATCAGGTACGAGGAAAGTTCCTTTTCCCGAGTCAACCTCGTTAAAAAAATGAATCAGGTATGAGGATAGTTCTTTTCTTGTGTCAACCTCCTTAAAAATGAAACAACTCCCTTTTCAAGTTAAATATTGAAAGTAAACCTTCATTCCATCCATCTGGTTGAATGCAATGAAGCCTGGGGGGCATGTACCTCACTTTGCATCATTATACTGGGGGCATGCGAACTTCTTGAGCATAGTTCCTTGTCTTGTGTCAAGCTCGTTAAAAAATGAAACAAGGGTAGGTTAAGTAGGTAGATTGTAGAGAGTAGTCATGAGCATAGTTCCTTGTCTTGTGTTAAGCTCATTAAAGAATGAATCAAGGATTTTAGAGCATAGTTCCTTGTCTTGTGTCAAGCTCGTTAAAAAATGAATCAAGGTTTTTAGAGTAAAGTTTTTTAGGTAGATTGTAGAGAGTAGTTTTGAGGATAGTTCTTTTCTTGTGTCAACCTCGCTAAAAAATGAAACAACTCCCACAAGTCTTTCCAAGATCTTGAAAGTAAAGCTTCATTCCATCCACCTCATTGAATGCAATGAATCTTGGGGGGCATGTACCTCGTTTTGCGTCATTATGCTGGGGGCGTGTGAACTTATAACAAGCATAGTTTTTCGTTTCAAGCTTGCCTAAACATGAAACCGAATCCGAGCATAGTTATTTTCCTGTGTCAAGCTCGTTAAAAAATGAAACAAATCCTCCTCTAATCGAGTTGTGAGTTTGACTAGATCTCGTAAATGTTAAGTTGTTTATTTAGGTTAGTTATTTCAGTTTTTTGCATAATTTTCTTACAGTTTTAGGTCGAGTCTTTCAATGATCTCGTAACTCAACCTTCATTTCATCCAACTGGTTGAATGAAATGAAGCTGGGGGGGCATGCGCTCTAGCAGTTATGCTTAGGGGGCATCAAGCACAGTTTTTTCTCTGTTTCAAGCTTGTGTAAAAATGAAACTACTTTGAAGCATAGTTTTTCTTTGTTTCAAGCTTTTGTAAAAATGAAACCTATCTCGAGTCAATTTCAGTTATTTTCAAGACTCGTTAAACTCATGAAAATCCCGAGAATATTTTGCTATCTTTCATCCTCGTAAAACAAATGAAAATGCCGAGTTCTTTCCGTCTTTTCCTGCTCATAAATTAAATTGAAAGTCGGCCATATGAGTACAATTTTATCATTTTTTCGAACTCGTTAAAACTTACGAAAAAGTGAAACCATCAGAGTCATCTTTTAAGCCCTTTTCTGACTCCTAAAACATGAAAAGATTGCCGAGCGTTTCTTTTACACTCGTTAAAACGGAATTAAAAGACGGTCCCCTTATAGCCCTTTTCTGACCGTAAAAACAGGAAAAGATTGCCGGGTTTTTGTCGTTTCAAACTCGATACTGGAAATAAAACGACGTGTCCTTGATTGTTTTTTACTTTTCAGGTCAAAGACACTAATCATGAAAGTACTCCTTGGTCGCAAGATCAAGCGGTTCTCTCAAGTATTATTTTATACTTTTTCGGGCTTGGGAGACACAAATTTACGAAAAAGTTCAACCTTGGAGTCTTCTTTAGTTTTTTCAGACTCTTTAAAATTGAAAAACGCCGAGTTTCTCCTATACTGGACTCGTTAAAATTTCACAGTAAAGGACCTGTTCGATTACAAACAGGAACGGACCACTCCTTCTTAGGGTTCGAATCTAAACTAAGTTGGACTCATCCGAAGGATGAGCTTATAATCAAGCATATGTTATCCTCCTCAAGCTTGTAAAAAATAAAGAGGTACTTGCCAGAAATGGTGGGGGAAAAGAGAGAAGAATGAACCTATTTGTTATCCTTTGTTACAGAAGAACCTTATACCCGCTCTTGAACACGACACTTTACATTCACCTGGGTTGGGAAATCCTTTGTCTTAAAGTTGATTAAAACCACTTTGAAAGTCTTCAACCGTTTCTGGGTATTAACTTTGGGTCAATCGTCACCAAGCCATCTGTCGTGTCGTTATGTGTTCAAGAGGTCTCTGCAAATAAACCATTCATATGCAAAATACTTGTCATCCATCTTTGACCATCCCTGAGTCAGTCCTTACAGCAACATTTCTTCAACTTGAACTATGATTTCGTGTTGTGGGCTTGCCTGCAACGGGTCGCTTTCTATCGACATCAGCACATTATCTAGAGAGTTGACTTAGAAATCGTCAGTACCTTGAAGTCTGCATGCATCAATGGCAGGTTTCTCGCCTTTGACGTCAGTTTACATCATCGACTTTCGATCGAAGGATTCCGTGAAATGTTCGACATCAACTCATTCATTCACATCTCATGGATTGTACTGGGTACTTTGAGAACCATTGACATTACTGGTGGTCTCTCTCACACTTGTTAACAGTTTACATCATCGACTGGTAATCAAGTGGTTTCTACCATGTTCGACATCAACTCATTTATTCGCATGGCTAGAATCGTACCAATTCGAGAAGTAGAAAAGAAGACCCTGGATCTAGTTTCCACCATCCAGGCTGCGAGGAGTTTTGTATTCATTATATAGTAGACCAATTATAAACAGATGGCTGCGTCCATACTGTGTCTACACAAGTCTATGATTATGATGTACTGCAAGATCATTCCTGTATCAGAGTAGTTAGTCTGTTAGTTAAAGTTTTGATCTGAGTATGGGAATGCCTACCTCAGCGATGATATAATATTATACATGTATTTTGTGTTGAAAATTGCAGGTTCTGACCAGGCTCTCCACGAGATAATCCTTGAAATGATAAAGCGCTTCACCCTTCCTAGATTTACAAAACCCTAATCTACTACAAGCTTCGCACTTTAGGGGGCAATCTGTTACACTAAAAAATGTCACCGTGGCTATGTACAGTTAGTATGGCTCTATCAACAGTCATGCTATCCTCCTGGGCAAGTCTTAAGCCTCTGCTCTCCATGTCAAACTCCAAAAGAGAGAGAAAGTCTTTATAAATGTATTTATATCTGGGTACGCAGGTTCTCTCAACCTTGCCTGCGGGTACGCACCTAATGTTCACAATAACTGCGTACTTGTACGCTCTGTATGTAAAGGGGCAGGTGCATACTCCTGTAAAGGTCAAAATGCGCAAGTTTCGTCTTTAAAAAGTTACTTGTGGTCATTTCTAGAGCATTCTAGAAGGTTGTTCGATGTGTATTGGGTGCCTCCAGATGGTTCATGTATCCCTACCAAAGAGGAACTTATCCCATCAAGAGAGGAGCTATCCCATCCAAAGAGGGGATTATCCCATTGATGGTGGACCTGATTAACTTCCTCTTGAACACTATTAATACAGGCATTGGGCCAGAAGGAGGGGAGGTTGAAAGCTAAACATTTCTAAGGGTAGATGCTGCAGGAATTAGGACTCCCATTTAGAAGCTTGTGAGGAGAGATTGTCATCTTTGCTTGTTCTATTTGGAAGTGGGTGAGCTTTGTCAAAGTAAAGGAGAACTCTTGATGGACCCTGGGAGGGACTTGCACAACACCAAGGCACAGGTTGTAATTATTCCTTTTGTTTCCTATTAATGCAAATGAGTCCATTCTTCTCAATAACTTGTTATTTATGAGTTGTTTCATGTACTCCTTGGTCTATGTGTTAAATATGTTTTATTTTATGAGATTATCAAGTGCTATTTAATCGTTTGATTGTTAGCGAATGCAGGTTTCGAAGTGAAGGAGGAGCTCATTCGGATCAGCGAGGCTGGACTGCTACAACAGCGTTGGACTACAGGTAGGATCTAAAACACTTGATTTCTTGTATAGTAAATGCACGTTTAGAGAAGGATTGTTCTTGTTTGTCTTGTTTGTCACTAGAGAGTCTTAGGCTCCTAGGGAGGTTGATTTGTGTCCGCACTATCGACTCTTTCCGCCTGACAGGGTATCACTCGCAGAAATTTGAAGGAACTATTAAGTTAACCAAGATGAGGACACAACCCGAGGTTTCCACCGACCATGGATGGTACATTTCTACACTATGGGAATAAATGAGCTAAAGTCTACCATGTGATAAATCATTTGATTACTAGTCATTGATGTATATCATTAAAAAACACAAGACAACTGACCAATAATGATAATGAGTGTCAAGATACCCAAATACAATCTAATAAGTGTGAATATATTTGTTTAAGTTGAACACTTTAAAGAGTCTACCAATAAGGATACATTCATATATTCTCACTATCGATTGTGAAGGAGTCCGCCACTGATGATTGCAAACCCTAAGGTACTGAAAATGAACTTTAGACCTTATTCCCAAAGAAATGAGTTGGAGTCAATGGGAAAAGATCTATTGGAAGGAAGTCATTAATCAATCCCACATCAACCAGTGTGTTCATAACCCACAAGGAAATAGTTTGGAAGGACTTAGAAGAACAAAGATGAAGTAACCACCCCGAAGTACATTTCTGACATTGAAAAAAATATGGCTAGGACATGAAATAAATCATTTGAACCAACCAATAATGAAATCTAACACAAAGGTGAGGAATCCACAAATAGGGTCAAATGGAAACCAAGGTATTTCATGAATCCCAATGTGCGATAATGTAAGATGATGTCGAACACAAGGGAAACCACTCAATCAAAGGCCTGTGATACTGATCAATGTTGAGAACAAGGTCACCTATCAATGATATAAATAGGGTGAGGGTGTGACTTTAGGCCTACTCTTACAAAAATTTGTTGGAGTTGATAAGGCCAGACCTGCCAACAAGAAGTTAATGGCGACCTTCTTAAATGACATGAGTAAAAGACCAAAAAACTAATGTGATACTTAGAATAACTTGAAAAACTAAGTAAGGCCAAAAGAAATGAGTCAAGAGACATCACAAAATGACCAACAAAAGGTTGACTTCCCTTGAAAAAAATCATGATTTCATGTGACTTTATGACAACATAAAATAACTTTTTATAAGTTTGCGATCTAGGAGGCATTAACAAACTCTCCATATGATTGGAAGAGTTAACCAACAGTGGAGGACTAACTCAAAGACAAGGTTTTGACTTCCCTAAAGTCAAACTAAGTCCCATCCTTATGGAGGAAAGTCTCAATTTTAAGTTATTTTTTCAAGGGTGACACAACTGACACTTTCTCCTATTAAATGATGAAGATATTGTCTCGTTCCCACTATTTTTTGAAATATTTAAATTTTTTGTCTTTTTCATATTATAAAGCTTGAAAAATAATAAAAGAATTCTTATGGTACAATGGAGAGAACAAGGGTCAATGGGAAGTGCACTATTTCCTAGGTTTGGAACATTCCTATTCTCAATGCAAGGTGGCAGATATTAGTCATCGACACTCGAGGAATGTTCCCTCCATAAAAGATGGTGTCAAGTTGAAAAGGCTAATGAATGCATGACTTGATCTTCCAAAAATGTCATGGTAAAAAGTGGCTTATATAGGAATCTAATGAAGTTGACGTAAGGCAAAAAAAGGGGTGAAGTGGTCAATATACAATGTAATAATACAACTTAAAACATGGGATCGTCTAGGGTAAAAAACTAGAATAAAATTGGTGAAGAAGAAGAATCTGGCCTTAGGGAAAAGTCACAGTGGGACTAAAGAGGACTCTCGAGCCTAAGAACAAGACTTGAGCATGACAATAAGGTGTTATCTACGGCACCCATGATAAGATAAGCTCTACCACACAAGTTATGACAATTTTAAGCAGTGAAAATGTTTAATGTCATAGCTTGGTGGTGCTGATCCTAAGGCCAAAATGGAAAAGGAAGATGATAGTGCACAATGTAGGTGGTAAAACTAACCTATATTCCAATTTCAAGATTTAATACATGTCAAAGCGGACCAACCATCATAATACACAAAGGAGAAGTATTCAAGTTTTTGTAAACATAATTACGAACATTAGGCAAGAAGTTAACACACACCATATGTAAACTTTAGAAAAAATATTTGTGTTACAAAATAAAAAACTTGAAAATGTGTACCTTATATGTACAATAAGGTATAAGTAACCACACACCCTCGCGGCTTACACATAACAGTTTTTCAGGACAAGCCCCTTGCGAGACTCACGCCAAGGACTTCTTTGGTAGCTAAAACTCAGGGCTTCAATTAACTCATCCTTTGAAGGAAACACAACATCCATGAAATAATGAGAACTAGAAGGATCAAAAGAGGGAAGCAAGGGATCGCATGCCCCCATAGAGAAATCACTCGATCAACTGTTGGGACCAAGTCTTGAGAAGGAAAATAAGAATTCAAAGGACCCTTTTGAGAAGTAATTGAGCATTGAGGATATAAGGCCATATATTTCACTTGTGGTAGGGAAGAGTCTACTTGAATACTTGGAACAAACTGATGGGTATTTTGAACTAATTTCGAATAAGGATGGTGATTATCAGGTGCATGTTGATCAATATTGATAATACTTCCATTGTGAGTAAAATACATCACTTGAAAGAGTGGAGACACCACAACATTCATAGAATAGATATAATCATGACCCAAAAGAACATTCAAGTACAAAGGATGATCAACCACCATCATATTGATTAAGAAAGTCTTCCCACCTAATGTGATAGGAAATTGAGGAAGAAGACCCAAAGATTAACCCGGTCTTCTTTCATAGGTTAGAAATTGACTATTAGTTGCTAGAAACTTTGGAGAACCCAAATATTTCCATGCCAAGGAGGATATAATACTTGCATGGTACCCTTCATCGACTATACCCCAATAGAAATTTGTGGAATTAACTCTAACCATTATTTGAAAAGGTGAAAAAGAACGAAGAAGGGGTTCAACAAGATTATCATAAAGGAAACACTCCTATAACTTGGAGTGGGTATACTCGAAGAGACGACGTGCCCCCCAGTCCATAAGAATCTGGACTAGAAATTAAGAAGACTCGCTTGGTAGACACTTCACCCCGTGAAAGAGGAGTGGGATTAGCCAAATATTTCACTGGCTTGACCACATCATCAACTAATTTCTTAGTAGATTGTTGAGAAATAATAACAGGTTTAGGAGTAGAAGAATGTTTAGACTTAGTCCAAAAAAAATTTTCCACTAAAGTCTCAGTGAAAAAATGAGTAATATTATCTCCCTTACATTGCTTATAAGGGAACTTAGGTTTAAATCTTCTACGCATAGGTCCCTGATCAAAATCAATGTGACAAACATGACTAACAATGGCTCATGGTGAGTCTCCAACATTACTTTCACAGGTTAGTTACTATTTATCAAGAGAGATGGGATTTATGCCTCCAACATGACTCCCAGAAGTAGGTGATTCATCACCAACATTACTCATAAATGGAGGTTAATCATCGCTAGTATGACTATCAATGACTAGGCTTATGCCCCTAGCATGAATTGTAGCTGTTGAAGGGTCATCTCCAACATGGCTTGTAGAGGTTGGTGATGATTCATGGAGAGAAATCTTCTTCTTTGTATTCCTCCTATTTCTCCTCTTTTTATATTTCTTATTACAAGACACATAAGAAAGGGGGAGCCTAGATTTCTCTGGAAAATAAGATGAATAATTAATACCCATTTGGTTCCCTTGAAATAAAGTTTCCATCTTAGAATATTTAATAAAATTTGGAGTGTTTGTGGTGGACCACAACCAAATTGGTAGCCCTACATTCAATCCAAGAGTATTCAAAGTGGCCATTAAGTGGGGACCAATGTTTCCAAAGAAAGGGAAAGCACAAGGATCCCGTTTTGAAGGGGTCCCTTATTTGGTATCCATAGTGTTAGTGCTCAAATCTGCCTCAGGCTGAAGAAGGAAAAACTCGAGGCAACATCAAACCAAGCTCAGCCTCGTAGCTAGCCCTACAGGGACAGGAGAGTGCTCTCTCCAGTCAATCTCGATAAAATGAGCAATTGGGTGCGAGATGACTAAAAATGGGAACTCATTTTAGGCTAGTAAATGGATAGGAAAGGGGTAATTTGATAAATGACTGGGTTTTCTGGGCAGCGTGGGATCGAGAATAGCATGAGCAGGGAGATTAAATCCGAGACACAGATTATCTCAAGAGGCAAGATAGGCAATAAATTTAGCATTCAATTTTGAAATTATATGGAATGAAAAGAATGCTGAAAGGTTGACAAGGGCAATAGATGAATCTTTATCAAACATAAGAAAACACAAAACATGAATACCTTCCCAAGGCGGAGCAACAGACTGGATTCTGCCTTTCTCACTTAAAATTATTCATTTAGAAATGATTATGAAATGAAATGGAAACATAACAAGCTACATATGAAACAAAGGAAAAGACAAATGTTGGATTCACACCACAAGAATCTCAGGAGTCAGAGCTATATCTTTTCATTAAATCCCTGTCAAAAACTGTACAGTGAAATTTTCCTTCACAGCTCTCCCACTGTTTGCCAGAACTCAGAACCCTTTACAAATGATTTTTTATGCCATAAATAAGCTCCACTACGAGAAAACAGATCGATCAAAATGGAGAGCTGTTACAACTAAAATCTTGAGGATATGAAATGAACCATCCACCTGTTCTATAGAAAGAACCGCATTTCATTATTCCCCTTGAAACTCTTTGATGACCAATAAAAAAGGATACAACTGTAGCTGTAGATCATATCTGAAGTTGAAAATAGGAAATCAGATCCTATTCCTCTGTTGTAAATATTTTTTTTTTTTATATTTAGGCATTTAGTTTTTTGACTTTTCACCTTCCTTCGCCCTTTTTATTACTACAGGGAAGAACTTTATCAACTTCGCTCACCAGATGTTATGAAATGAAGGGCCAGGTGTCAAGGAATATAAAGTGAACATTCCAAGCTTGAAAAGAGGAAAATATGTGCAGATGCACACGTACATCAGAGAAACAAATGTTGTAACCTGCACTGGCATCTCTTGTTCACCAACAACTTTAATGTCGATAGAGAGTAGGGAAATATCAACCTCGCTCGGCAATAGTGTGGCCTTTACCAATAAAATAGCAGCTGACAAAGACCATAGAACAAATGCCAAGAATTTATTAAGCTACTGTTTAAGAACACACCGCTAGACCCACTCCATCATATCATTGGGCTCACTGGAGCACTTTGGTCAGAAGTAAAACTTTCATGTTCTATTTTGCAAGAGTGAGGTCGCTTTAGGGGCCTTTCATCTATATCTGTGGAAACAAGTCTACAATCACCTTCTCTTTGTAAATCTCTGGAGTAATTTTTAATATATCCTTTGCAAGCCCATTCAGAGAAAAGTGTAGCTAGATCCATGTCAGCGACAGGAGCTTCTAGGCGCATGTCTTGAAGCATTTCCTTTGTACATTTCTAATGTCACATTCTGCTTCAGAAACAACCTGAACTTCAATGGCAGTTTCACCTATGGATCCTTTGTCCTCAACATTAGAAACCACCAGATATTCACTTGATCTTTTTCCTAAATTGGTTGTACTTGTTTGCCCACGAATATCCTTTTGAGCACCATTTTGTCCATCTTCACAAACTGCAATTTCAACTTCTTCTTCAGAATTACTTTTCATGTCACTTTCACCCTCTCTAAGCAAAGGCTCAAAGCATTACTGTAACGTCTCAAAGATATCATTTGGCATAACGATTTCATCTTGCTCAAAAGGGGTTTATCTATATTGGAACTCTTAGCTTCTTTATTTTTGTTTGTCTGTTTCACTCTTGATCTCCAACGCTGGTCACAAATAGAAACCTGATCTTCCACTCCAGATTCACACTCCTCAATTTCTAGAAGATTATTTTTTGTTCCTACACTTTCGGTCTGATCATGATTGATTGACATTGGATCTTTCATTAATCCTCCTACCTTAGAAATATCTTTTATGTAGAAGTTGTTGTCTCTGTTCTTCTCTAGGCCATTTCCTAACACATCAAAACCACAGATTTCGACATCTTTCGTGACCAATTTACTATCTTGTTGTTCCTAACCTTTAATTGGAATGGATACATTTATTTGAAATGTCTAAAATTTTTCTTCAAGATTACTCTTTTCAAACGAATATTTAACCCAAGTTTCAGCAGAATTATTCTCTGTAGATATTTTTACCTTGTTCTGTTCCAAATCCAATGTCTGTGCACCAGTCCCTGGAATATTTTCATTCTCAATATCTTGCTCGGAGAAAAGAGCCCTTCTATGTGAGGAAGGAGGATATCTCAGTAAACTTCTAGAATCCTTTGTCTTTGAAGAGCTTGGAGCATCTCCTTTCGGTTTAGTATGACACCTTAATGATATAGTCTCCGTAGCTTGATTAGGCTAGAGACTCCGAGCAGAAAGATACTTCTTAGTAGGTGCACTTGCAGATGAAGAATAGTTGGGATCATTTGCAGCACACCTTGATGATCTACAGAAATGACCTGGTACATGATTCATCTCCCCACTTGTCTCAAGCTTCTTCAAGTCCGCACAGACTTTTGTTAATGGTGTAATATTTGTTGAAGGATATTTTTCCATTACTTTTCTTGGAGTCTGGAAAGTCATAGACTTCACCACTGTTGTTCTACTTCTTGTTTCATTCATAGATGTAGCAGTATTTGACGCCTTTTCTGAACTTTGTATACTTCGAAAGGGTTCTGCTTTCACAAAGCATTTCTTTATTTGAGGCGTTGAGAAAGCTCCCGTGAGTTTTGTTATTCGATTATTTCCATGCTTTCGATTTGAATGGATTGCATTAGCTGTAGCATCATCCATCGTTGTTCCTATAAAAACATGTGGTTGGGAATTTTGAGAAGCTTCCATGTCATCTGCACTATTGGATAACCGTTTTGGAGTTGAGAAACCTTCAGCATCATTTTTTGGTTTCTTCCCTTCCAGCTAGGTAAATAAAACCTCTCGAAGCAGCTTCTCCTCTCATATTATTTTATGCATACACTTGATGGTGTCCTTTCTTTCATCAATTGAAAGCGATGACATAAGCCATGGAAGAAATATCTCCATCAAATTCACAAGTATTGTGCACATGAATTGCCACACTAGTGAAGCTTGCTCTCTGAAGGAAAAATGTTGTTTAAGCAATGGGAAAACCTGTTTCCCTTCTTTTGACCTACGCTGAAATAGAGAGGTATGAATCGCCTCCGTCTGTCAAGAGTAGGAAAGATGACCTCGTCCTCTGCATTGCTGTGATGTTTGGTGACTAGTCTTAGAAAATGATAACGATGAAAGAGTCTTTGAATTCGAGCATGGGCATAGCATTGGCATAGGCATGGGTCGCCTTTATGAATTTCCAACCAAGTACCGCCCTTCATCTCTCTGAACAAAGCCACGTAGTTCCTTTATGCGCCCTTTATCCCTATGAGCAACCTTTGCGTGCCTAGAGTGGAGATAGCCATGTGGCTGAGGAGCGAAATGTGTACACACGTTCCCTATTTCAGCACCTTGCGGATCGATGTCAAAGGAACCCTCTACTTTTTATTTTCATTGTTTTCACCTTTGATCCCACTACCATCATTCTCTTTCTTATTTACCGTGGCTGTCCACCTTCTGTTCCAGCACGCTACTGTTTTAAGATGTGCACCCCGCTCTGCTCCAAATGTTGCCACTCCAGTTTCTGAGGTCCATTGTCTCTCCATAAGCAAATCACCTAGAACATCGATATTGTTGTCGTGGCCAAGATCATGTATTCAAATGAAAAGAATAGCTCCCCAGATGGTCGATAGGTTCTTAACAAATATGATAGAGAATAATACAGAAAAATGCAATCCAGGGCAAGTTGTGTGTCTTCTAAAACTGGAAGATCTTGGGAAGGAATTCCCAATGAATACATCTGTATTATCGCACCAACTCTTTCAGAAATTTTAGAAGCAACTGTTATTGCTTGACAATTTTAGACATCTTTCCACCATCATTTGCTTCGCTTGTTGCTCTTCAAGGACGAATTTGACTTCCTGAATAAGAACAGCCCGAGAGGCAGTGACTTAAAATGAAGCTCGAACTTGGGGTGATCAATCAAACCAGAGCTTCCCAGTGCTGGTATAGGTGCCCATTCAGCATATGTATTAATAGCATTAAGAGCTGTTGTAACTGTAGCAGCATCCTGTTTGGCGTTATCTATCCCATTGATCATCACCGCTTCTTGAACTGATACAAAATGCTGACAAACTAGCTTATGTAAAAGAGACAAAATTTCTGATAAATAATGTGTCAGTCCGTGCAATAACTATCGCCGTCGATCTCCTTCAAAATCTTCATTATGCACAGTGATGTCTTCTGGAAGCAACAAGTTATATTTTGGACTCTGATCACAGATAGAGACAAGATTTGGCAACAAGCCCTGCCATAAAGGAAGACCTGCTCTCCTTACCACCTCTACCACAAGTGCTGCAGTCTGGCTCTTCAATACCCATTCTTCATGAGGCTTTGCTACTTCACAAATCATATTAACTGTGATCTCTGCAAATTCTTCCCTTTCTTTAGTGCTGAGCTCCTTCCATCGCAACCGCACTAGATGCTGTAGTATTTTGAATCCATAAAGACGAATTTCAGAAGACCTTTCTTGTCTTCATCAATGCAAATGAAGTATTTGCTGAGATTCGGACATTCTCTGAGTTTTATAGAATCGAGATGGAAAGTAGCACGCTGCCTTGCTTTCTAGAGGGGATCTCCAATCGAAGGCTGTACTTACAGCCAGAGCCGCTATATCCTCAATAGTGACCTGGTTGCCTCCCTCTGCCATCAGTTCAATTGCAACGAAGTACCCACTGGAAAATTCGTGCAAGTTATGTGCAATTTGGAAAAAGTTCAAGCAAATTTCGGGCCTTTGTGGGTGTGCAGCGCGCCTGGTGAGTGTGTCGCGCCAATGTAAAATTACACTGTGGATTTGTGCCCAATGCATCGCGTGGCCTATGTGTGCTGCGCTCTGACCCAATGCGCCGCGCAGACTCATAAACACAGTCTTGGTATGAAAAATCACCATTTTTGCCCTCTCTCCATGAAACTTCGACATGAAACCAAAAGCAACGCCTAGAAGCTTGGAGCATTCATTCTGTCAAAACGGATGAATGGAATTCATGGAGCCCTTATAATTTTCTACATAGCAATGTCTTCTCATGATTGTGCAAATTTCATTTCACAATCATGAAATATATATTTAAAATGGTCTTAATCCAAGGTGCACTGCTCTAATGTGCTGATTGAGATTTGATTTTTCAGTAAAATTTTGCAAACAGTTGTTCGAGTGGCACTTTTTCTCTCACCACAGGTTGGTTTACATGAATGCGCATGTACCTTTCGATCTGTTTCCTCAATTGTTGACTTCCACAAACTTTCACAACAAACATGGCCGTAATTCTATTGCATATGTTCTCTCAAAACCTTTACATTTGTAAAGTGCTTCAAACAGCCAAGCTCAGCAAACAACATTGTCTTGATTTCTTTGGAGTTTCCTTCCTTTGAATCAGTTAGTGGTCCTGAGAAGGACCCTCTTGGAGGTCCTTTCTTTCTGCCAATGCTGCAGAACCTTTAGCACTTTCTCATTGTGAAATAGATCTCTTGTACCTGTCTTTGACTTTTTGGAGTGAATGATGAGTCCCGTTTATCTGTTGCAGGGTTGCTGAAGCTGCTGAAGATAATAAGGTGACCAAGGCTTGTATTTGAAATTCTTCATGATGGAAAACTTTAAAAATACACTTATTACTAACCATTGATTTGACGATTCCCTCTTCAAAACAAAGTTTGAAGAGGAATCAACCTTGAGTATTATTGATGATGGCAATCTTGAAATGAAAACGCATTGATCCTCCCTCTGGCTTGCTGGAATTATTTCACACTTCTGGAGATAAAACCCTGGGCTCAAGAATTAAAATGACTCTTTTTTACCAAAAGGGCATTAGATGACTGCAAATGACGAGAAATGAACCTTGGTGAATTTGACTCTGACAGAGGACTCACAAGGCTGAGTCTAACATTGGCTCCAATTGGGATGGGAGCTGCCACTCTGTGGAGGTGCCAAGAACATCAGATCTCTGCGAGAGCTAGATAGTGCCTTCGTCCATTGGGCTGTGGAGTCCATTATTCCGACAAACCAACATGACTCAATTTATTGACTGAAGCCTGACTCAAACTGACTCAATGCAAACCGGAATGACTGAAAAAACTTGACTCTAACAAATTAACTCAAAATGGCAAAGACCTGGACTTAAAACTTAAAGCTTGGTGGCAGTACATGGCCACCTGTGTTTCTTACAAGACAATATATCCTCAAACTATATCAAAATGCCAATGCAACCAATCAAGAAGATGGCTTCTTGACTGATTCTTCCTATCAGATCTTCTGGTCAACAGTGGATGCTTGTAACTGGGTCTCCAAAAAGCTAATTTACCATGATCTCCTTCATCACTGAACACTACAATAATCACCTTCACTGTTGGCTGCAACAAACTTGCCAGAGGATCTTGAAAAACATGAAGATTTTCCAATGCCACCTCCTGCTGAGAAAACGAGATGTCTTTTTCTCTTGCTTTTGATTTTCTTTCATAAATAAGAGCACGTTCCTGATCTTCAAAAATTTCTGAACAAGTGGATGAGCTGATTTCCTTTTCAAAGAACGTTTCAAAACATGAAACATATGAAGAAGAATCTGAAATGGAATCCATAATGGTCTGGTTGGCTATAGTCTGAATATATTTCTGATCATCTTGGCGTGATATGACAACCAGATTCTCATTACATTCATCGCATTCATCAATAATGAGAAAAGAAACTTCAGATGATTCTTGAAACTCAAGCATGGCATCTCTATCATCGTATCATAAATTCATCCAGAGAAATTTTTTCACCTACTTGAACAAGATATCCTCTTGTTTTTCATGAATTGATTGGATTACCTTGGTAGGAAGGCTGTGTTATGATGAGATGAAGGCAGTTAGGCCTGCAACTCTGTCTTCTTCATTTGAGGCAGCCTCAACAATGCAATTCTCTTCTATGAGATCCGGAACAACATATTTTTCCTCATCACAGTCCGTCTCTCGATTTGGTTTATCATCATCATTTTCGGAGATTGGAACATCATTTTCCTATCATCTTCATTTACTTCAACCAGATCTGAAATAGGACATCTTTTTTCATCATTTTCAATCATATGGAAATCTTTAACCTACTGATTTTGATCTTGCTGCAAAGTTTCCTCTAAGAGTTCTGTAGACTGTTGAAACGGATTTTCATACAATGTTTCCATGATTTCTTCGTCCATAAAATTATCATCCTCATAGTATTTTTCAAGCATCTCAATAAAACCATAAGCATGCTTGCAACAATCCTGAACTAAATTTAATGATGGATAAGATTCTTTATACTTCTCAAAGAATATTGAATGAAAATCCTTTAGACAATAAATGGAAGCAGGTGGTAAACTTTCATACCAAGATCGGGCTTCGTCTTCCAGAGTAGCCATAAACATTTTCATCAAACAGTCCTCGGGAAAATTGATCTTTAATCTATGCACATGGATGTGAAATTTCACCAGATGAAGAACAACGTCATTAACTTCCACATTTCTGAACACAGGCAAATTCTTTGACCAATCTACCTTGGGAATTTTATTTCAGAAACTTGGGATGTGATCTCGGCTCATGGGAGCGTACCTTCTTACAATCCAATCCATCTTGAAAATCTTACTGCTACTGATCTCTTTGCAGTGGAGTAACCATGAAGGATTGATTATTGGATTCTTCAGCGAATGGAATCGCCAGGTGAATGATTTCAGCCGTCTTCTTATGTATGATCATTGTTCACCATCAACAATCAGCTCTGAACATGAGATATGTGCTGGGGCAACACAATCTTCAAGCAAACCATTTTTTCCCCAGTATGGTTGCCATTATGTTAGCGCTCGAATCTGCCTTAGGCTGAAGAAGGAAAAACTCGAGGCAACATCAAACCAAGCTCAGCCTCGTAGCTAGCCCTACGAGGACAGGAGAGGGCTCTCTCCAGTCAATCTTGATAAAATGAGCAATCGGGTGCAAGATGACTAAAAATGGGAATTGATTTTAGGCTAGTAAATGGATAGGAAAGGGGTAATTTGAAAAATTATTGGGTTTTCTGGGCAGCGTGGGATCGAGAATAGCATGAGCAAGGAGATTAAATCCGAGACACAGATTATCTCAGGAGGCAAGACAGGCAATAAATTTAGCATTCAATTTTGAAATTATCTGGAATGAAAAGAATGCTGAGAGGTTGACAAGGGAAATAGATGAATCCTTATAAAATAGAAGAAAACACAAAACATGAATACCTTCCCAAGGCAGAGTAGCAAACTATATTCCGCCTTTCTCACTTAAAAGTATTCATTTAGAAATTATTATGAAATGAAATGGAAACATAACAAGCTACATATGAAACAAAGGAAAAGACAAATGTTGGATTCACACCACAAGAATCTCAGGAGTCAGAGTTGTATCTTTTCATTAAATCCCTGTCAAAAACTGTACAATGAAGTTTTCCTTCACAGCTCTCCCACTGTTTGCCAGAACTCAGAACCCTTTACAAATGATTTTTTATGCCATAAATAAGCTCCATTATGAGAAAACAGATCGATCCAAATGGAGAGCTGTTACAATTAAAATCCTGAGGATATGAAATGAACCGTCCACCTGTTCTATAGGCAGAACCGCGTTTCATTATTCCCCTTGAAACTCTTTGATGACCAATAAAAAAGGTGACAACTGTAGCTGCAGATCATATCTGAAGTCGAAAATAGGAAATCAGATCCTATTCCTCTGTTGTAAATATCTTTGTTTTATATTTAGGCATTTAGTTTTTTGACTTTTCACCTTCCTTCGCCCTTTTTATTACTACAGGGAAGAAATTTAACAACTTCGCTCGCCAGATGTTATGAAATGAAGGGCCAGGTGTCAAGGAATATAAAGTGAACATTCCAAGCTTGAAAAGAGGAAAATATGTGCAAATGCACACGTACATCAGAGAAACAAATGTTGTAACCTGCACTGGCATCACTTGTTCACCAACAGCTTTAATGAGGATAGAGAGTAGGGAAAGATCAACCCCGCTCAGCAATAGTGTGGCCTTTACCAATAAAATAGCAGCTGACATAGACCCTAGAACAAATGCCAAGACTTTCTTAAGCTACTGTTTAAAAACACACCGCCAGACCCACTCCATCATATCATTGGGCTCACTAGAGCACTTTGGTCAAAAGTAAAACTTTCATGTTCTATTTTTCAAGAGTGAGGTCGCTTTAGGGGCCTTTCATCTATATCTGTGGAAACAAGTCTACAATCACCTTCTCTTTGTAAATCTCTAGAGTAATTTTTAATATATCCTTTGCAAGCCCATTCAGAGAAAAGTGTAGCTAGATCCATGTCAGCGACAGGAGCTGCTAGGCGCATGTCTTGAAGCATTTCCTTTGTACATTTCTAATATCAAATTCTGCTTCAGAAACAACCTGAAATTCAATGGCAGTGTCACCTATGGCTCCTTTGTCCTCAACATTAGAAACCACCTGAGCTTCACTTGATCTTTTTCCTAAATTGGTTGTACCTGGTTGCCCATGAATATCCTTTTGAGCATCATTTTGTCCATCTTCACAAATTGCAATTTCAACTTCTTCTTCAGAATTACTTTTCATGTCACTTTCACCCTCTTTAAGCAAAGACTCAAAGCATTACTATAACGTCTCAAAGATATCATTTGGCATAACTATTTCATCTTGCTCAAAAAGGGGCTTATCTATATTGGAACTCTTACCTTCTTCATTTTTGTTTGTCTGTTTCACTCATGATCTCCAATGCTGGTCACAAATAGAAACCTGATCTTCCACTCCAGATTCACACTCCTCAGTTTCTATAAGATTATTCTTTGTTCCTACACTTTCAGTCTGTTCATGATTGATTGACATTGGATCTTTCATTAATCCTCCTACCTTAGAAATATCTTTTATGTAGAAGTTGATGTCTCTATTCTTCTCTAGGCCATTTCCTAACACATCAAAACCACAGATTTCGACATCTTTCGTGACCAATTTACTGTCTTGTTGTTCCTCAACTTTAATTGGAACGGATATATTTATTTGAAATGTCTAAAACTTTTCTTCAAGATTACTCTTTTCAGACAAATATTTAACCCAAGTTTCAGCAAAATTATTCTCTGTAGATATTTTGACCTTGTTCTGTTCCAAATCCAATGTTTGTGCACCAGTCCCTGGAATATTTTCATTCTCAATATCTTGCTCGGAGAAAAGATCCCTTCTATGTGAGGAAGGAGGATGTCTCAGTAAACTTCTAGAATCCTTTGTCTTTGAAGAGTTTGGAGCATCTCCTTTCGGTTTAGTATGACACCTTAATGATATAGTCTCCGTAGCTTGATTAGGCTAGAGACTCCGAGCAGAAAGATACTTCTTAGTAGGTGCACTTGCAGGTGAAGAATAGTTGGGATCATTTGGAGCACACCTTGATGATCTACAGAAATGACCTGGTACATGATTTATCTCCCCAGTTATCTCAAGCTTCTTCAGGTCCGCACAGAATTTTGTTAATGGTGTAATATCTGTTGAAGGAGATTTTTCCATTACTTTTCTTGGAGTCTGGAAAGTCATAAACTTCACAACTGTTGTTCTACTTCTTGTTGCATTCATAGATGTAGCAGTATTTGACACCTTTTCTGAACTTTGTATACTTCGGAAGGGTTCTGCTTTCACAGAGCATTTCTTTATCCGAGGCGTTGAGAAAGCTCCCGTGAGTTTTGTTATTCAATTATTTCCATGCTTTCGATTTGAATGGATTGCATTAGCTGCAACATCATCCATCGTTGTTCCTATAAAAACATGTGGCTGGGAATTTTGAGAAGCTTCCATGTCATCTGCACTATTGGATAACCATTTTGGAGTTGAGAAACCTTCAACATCATTTTGTGGTTTCTTTCCTTCCAGCTAGGTAAATAAAACCTCTCGAAGTAGCTTCTCCTCTCGTATTATTTTATGCATACACTTGATGGTGTCCTTTCTTTCATCAATTGAAAGCGATGACATAAGCCATGGAAGAAATATCTCCATCAAATTCACACGTATTGTGCACATGAATTGCCACACTAGTGAAGCTTTCTCTCTGAAGGAAAAATGTTGTCTAAGCAATGGGAAAACCTGTTTCTCTTCTTTTGACCTACGCTGAAATAGAGAGGTATGAATTGCCTCCATATGTCAAGAGAAGGAAATATGACCTCGTCCTCTGCATTACTGTGATGTTTGGTGACTAGTCTTAGAAAATGGTAACAATGAAAGAGTCTTTGAATTCGGGCATGGGCATAGTATTGGAATAGGCATCGGTCGCCTTTCTGAATTGCCAACCAAGTTCCGCCCTTCATCCCTCTGAACAAAGCCACGTAGTTCCTTTATGCTCCCTTTATCCCTCTGAGCAACCTTTGCGTGCCCAAAATGGAGATAGCCATGTGGCTGAGGAGGGAAATGTGTACACACGTTCCCTATTTCAGCACCTGGCGGATCGATGTCAAAGGAACCCTCTGCTTTTTATTTTCGTTGTTTTCACCTTTGATCCCATTACCATCATTCTCTTTCTTATTAACCGCAGTTGTCCACCTCCTGTTCCAGCACGCTGCTGTTCAAGCTGTGCACCCCGCTCTGCTCCAAATGTTGCCACTCCAGTTTCTGAGGTCTGTTGTCTCTCCATAAGCACATCACCCAGAACATCGATATTGTTGTCGTGGCCAAGATCATGTATTCAAATGAAAATAATATCTCCCCAGATGGTCAATAGGTTCTTAACAAATATGATAGAGAATGATACAGAAAAAGGCAATCTAGAGCAAGTTGTGTATCTTCTAAAACCAGAAGATCTTGGGAAGGAATTCCCAATGAATACATCTGTATTATCGCACCAACTCTTTCAGAAATTTTAGAAGCAGCTGTTATTTCTTGACAATTTAAGACATCTTTACACCAGCATCTGCTTTGCTTGTTGCTCTTCAAGGACGAATTTGACTTCTTGAATAAGAACAACCCGAGAGGCAGTGACTTAAAATGAAGCTCGATCTTGGGGTGATCAATCAAACTAGAGCTTCCCAGTGCTGGTATAGGTGCCCATTCAGCATATGTATTAATAGCATTAAGAGCTATTGTAACTGTAGCAGCATCTTGTTTGGCGTTATTTATCCCATTGATCATTGCCACTTTCTTGAGCTGATACAAAATACTGACAAACTAGCTTATGTAAAAGAGACAAAATTTCTGAAAAATAACGTGTCAGTCCGTGCAATAACTGTCGTCGTCGATCTCTTTCAAAATCTTCATTATGCACAGTGATGTCTTGTGGAAGCAACAAGTTATATTTTGGACTCTGATCACAGATAGAGACAAGATTTTGGCAAGAAGCCCTGCCATAAAGGAAGTCCTGCTCTCCTTATCACCTCTGCCACAAGTGCTGCAGTCTGGCTCTTCAATATCCATTCTTCATGAGGCTTTGCTACTTCACAAATCATATTAACTGTGATCTCTGAAAATTATTTCATTTCTTCAATGTTGAGCTCCTTCCATCGCAACCGCACTACATGTTGTAGTATTTTGAATCCATAAAGACGAATTTCAGAAAACCTTTCTTGTCTTCATCAATGCAAATGAAGTATTTGCTGAGATTCAGACATTCTCTGAGTTTTATATAATTGAGATGGAAAGTAGCGCGCTACCTTGCTCTCTGCAGGGGATCTCCAATCGAAGGCTATACTTAGAGCCAGAGCCTCCATATCCTCAATAGTGACCTGTTGCCTCCCTCCGCCATCAGTTCAATTGCAACGAAGTACCCACTGGAAAATCCGTGCAAGTTATGCGCAATTTGGCGAAATTCAAGCAAATTTCGGGCCTTTGTGGGTGTGCGCTGCACGCACTCCCAGTGCACCGTGCCTGGTGAGTGCGTCGTGCCAGTGTAAAATTACACTGTCGATTTGCGCCCAATGCGTCGTGCGGCCTATGTGCACCGCGCTCTGACCCAATACGGCGTGCAGACTCACAAACACAGTCTTGGTCTGAAAAATCACCAGTTTTGCCCTCTCTCCATGAAACTTCGACATGAAACCAAAAGCAACGCCTAGAAGCTTGGAGCATTCATTCTGTCAAAACGGATGAATGAATTTCATGGAGCCCTTATAATTTTCTACATAGCAATGTCTTCTCATGATTGTGCAAATTACATTTCTCAATCATGAAATATATATTTAAAATGTTCTTTATCCAAGGTGCATTGCTCTAATGTGCTGATCGAGAATTGATTTCTCAGTAATATTTTGTAAACAGTTGTTCGAGTGGCACTTTTTCTCTCACCACAGGTTGGTTTACATGAATGCGCATGTACCTTTCGATCTGTTTCCTCAATTGTTGACTCCCACAAACTTTCACAACAAACATGGCCGTAATTTTGTTGCATATGTTCTCTCAAAACCTTTACATTTGTAAAGTGCTTCAAACAGCCAAGCTCAACAAACAACATTGTCTTGATTTCTTTGGAGTTTCCTTCCTTTGAATCAGTTAGTGGTCCTGAGAAGGACCCTCTTGGAGGTCCTTGCTTTCTGCCAATGCTGCAGAACCTTTAGCACTTTCTCATTTTGAAATAGCTCTCTTGTACCTGTCTTTGACTTTTTGGAGTGAATGATGAGTCCCGTTTATCTGTTGCAGGGTTGTTGAAGCTGCTGAAGATAATAAGGTGATCAAGGCCTGTATTTGAAATTCTTCATGACGGAAAACTTTAAAAATACACTTATTACTAACCATTGATTTGATGATTCCCTCTTCAAAACAGAGTTTTGAAGAGGAATCAACCTTGAGTATTATTGATGATGGCAATCTTGAAATGAAAACTTATTGATCCTCCCTCTGGCCTGTTGGCATTATTTCACACTTCTGGAGACAAAACCCTGGACTCAAGAATTAAAATGACTCTTTTTTACCAAAAGGGCATTATATGACTGCAAATGACGAGAAATGAACCTTGGTGAATTTGAATCTGACAGAGGACTGACAAGACTGAGTCTAACACATAGGAACATTGGAAGTACTCAACTTGTGCACAGATCCTTCCTTTACTGATTGTTCAAATTACTTTTTAAGGAAGAGAGATGCACAATCAAACCTTTTCCGTTAATGAGGAAACTCCACAATTGAAAGAGAAACACCAAAACCCTTTCTATACCAATGGAGTGGTTGGTTAGTCACTCACGATCAAATATCCAAAAATAACAAGACAAAATCCACCAAAATCTAGCTAAATACGATGAGAAAAGAGCACTCCATTATAAAGTCCTAAAGATACAGACATGTAAACAACTTCCAAGTGTTTTCCCTCTAGGTGATTAGGAACAGACACCAAAATACAAGAACATGAAGAAAAGGACCTCCTAAAGGTAAGTTTGAATGATGAGGGCCAAAGCCTACCAATGAAAGTATCAGAAGCAGTTACATTAACCTCTAGAAAATTGGCTTTTCCAGTGCAAGTACTTAGGCATTATAAGGTCACCCTCCCTAAGTACTATGAAAGTAATGCAACATCTACCTTAGGTACCATGGGCATTCCCCCTCATAGTCACTTGTGTAGTCCCTAGGAAAGGAAACTAAGGTCACCAACTCATAATTAGAATATGAGGGGACCAGTCCTGGATGCATGATCCAACAAGTAGGAGAGGGGGTATCTGTCTTTCCTTATCTTCACACGTCCTCATGCTTAACTCTTGTGTTAGAGGATATTTCCTAGAAAAATTAATGACACTATATTTCCACTCATTAGTCAACTTCTATACCTTCCGGTTTGAGTTTCCTTGGAGAGTTTACTCTCCACACACCTATTCCAAGGTCGTAAAATTCCCTAGACTAGTTGATATTGCTATTACAAAAAGAAAAAAGTCTAGTTAATTTTAATTTTAGCATTCATTTTAATATATGTTTTTCAGGACAAGGGAAACAGAAGAGAAAATGATGGTGCTATGATGCAAAATAAATCAATAAGAAAACCTAAGCTACATAAAAATACAACTATTCTTTTCTTCGATGAAAAGAGACTTCTATAAGTTTCTACGAGAAACTTAATAAAGAAAACCTTTTTTTTTCTTTTTCTTTCCCAATTTGGCACTCACACATTCAAAATTTATCAAAAAGAACTAAATGATATTTAAAATGTATCTAACCTAGTGCACACTAGTATGTAAATGCAAGATTCAAAGAGAATTCTAAAGGCAAGCAAGCATGACTAATAAGACAAAGGAAAATCGCAATAGCAAAGAGAAGAAAATCACAAAGAAGAAAAAACACTTCTCAAAGTGAAAAAAGATATTTGACCTTATCACAACAACGTACACATTTTCCAAAACCCAAAAGACTATAAAACCAAGAAATAAAAACAAAATAAAGCAACAAGAAAGTGATTTTCTTTTTTTTTTAAGAATCTTGAAAACTGAAAGTTAAAAAAGGGAAGAAAATCAAAGATCTCAAAGCCAAAAGTATGAAGAACACTCAAGTTCACATAGTAACAAATATTATCATAAAGATTGAAAAACTAGTGAAAAAGGAGACTTACAACTTCAATAACTTGGCAAAAAGATGCAAGAGACTCAAAGAATCATAAATACCTTTGAAGACTAAAATGTCACATTCACAAAAGAGTCTCTAACCCTTTTTGAGAAACAATAAAGAGAGATAAAAAAGAGCCCTTCTAGTCCATAAAAGAAGAAAATTCAAAATTGGGTTATCAACAACTTTAACAACAATAAAGATTTGCTTCAGAGAAACATGGCAGCTAGATCGTTCACAAGGAAGACCTAGAACCAAAATTAAAATGCAAAAATATTAAAAAACTTGAAACCCTAGATTGACATAAGCATTTATCCAACAGGAGGAGAGATATCAACAAAAGCAGTTACCAAGATGATTCCTCGCCTTACAAAGATTAGAAAATCTTAAAGAAACTTGGCTAGAGACTCAAGAAATTAAAGAAGTGAATTTTTTTCATCTATAGATGACTGTTCATATGCATTTTATCATATATATGTGACTATGTGTGAATAAGCTAGCATAAACATAAGTTTATTTGGAAGAAGTTGCATCTGTACACGACTATCTATAAAGAAAAGTGTGCATAGAAGGAAAAATGAGGAAAAATAAAATGGAAAGCTAACATCTGAAAGATCAAGTTAGAAGGCCAAGTTACTCAATACATCAGAAGACTAAAAAAAAAGGAAATAGCAGACTAAAAACTTAGATCAAAGAAAACAACCCTTCTGGGAAATAACTAATGGTATTCTGTAGTGGAGTCAACAATTATGTTGGTGGGTAATAACCCCTAAGGCTAGGTTTGGAAGCCCAAACATAGAAAAATATATCAATAAAAAAAGAACACTCAATTAGCATGCCAAACATTCAAATTACTAAAACTGGGATTGGGAACGTACCCAGGGGTCCTACGTTTGAAGATGTTTTTGTAGGGTCCAAACCCTCTGCCTCCTCCAATATGTGCAAACCTGTAAATCAATTACAAAAGCATAGATAGAATACATAATTCAAAGTACATACAAGAATATGTTAGATCATCACCAATACCAATTTAGACTATCATTTGTAATATAACAACATATATCACGAGCAAGACATGAGTTTCTTTATTGATGAATAATTGTAAGTACATGATAGATACAACTTGATCTAGGCCAAAGGCACTGACGAACCCTTCCTGTAGATTCATATATCCCGAGACATGAAGAAAACCTCTCTAATAGATGCAAGGAGATGCTATATAGAGGGACTGAGCATCTGTACAAAGGAAACCAAGTTCTCCTAGAGATTAGGAGTGCAGGAGACACGAGAAAAGAAAACTTTATTTGGGGGAAATAAAGTATAATGTTGATATCTCTCTTCTGATCTTAGTGAGGCCTACCTAAGGGGTGCATATATACCACCTCAAATTATTTTTTTGAGTTAGGACATGGGCTCCTATATGTGGTCTCTCAGTGAAAATGATAAACCCCACCCATTTGTTTTTTTCTCAAATTAAAAAAATTGTACTGGGGTATAGTGTTTTGGTACCCATGTATGTGCGTATTTTTGTAGTGGGAAAAGTCACATTTTGTTTTTTAGATACACTTTTTTAAGATAAACTCAAGTCTTCAAGGGTAAAGGGACTACCCAAGGCCATATAAGGGCATGAAGTCTAGAAGACTGTTGAATGATGTTATAACAATAAACCCCCGCCGCAGTTGAATGAAGTGTTTCTAGTAAAATCATGCTCTAAGTGTGCAAGAATATGAGAGAATTAGAGAATAGACGGGAGATCCAAAACCAAACTGACAAAAAGGTTGTGCACTGACCCTCAAAATCCTTTTTATCATTGAGGCCTCTATTTTCTTCATTATCCTTCATTTTTCGTTCAATTTTCTTCTCATGCAAATATGTGACCCTTCATCTCCCTTTTCTCCTATTTTCCTTTGTTTTCATAAATAAAATTCCAATTGTTGACACTTTTCCTATTGAAACCTAATCATTGGGATTGGGTGAACATCTCTAAATATTGTAAATAGTAAATAATGAAAATAAGAAAATGAAGAGACACTAGGAGGTGAAGCCCAAGAGTCTCTCCCTTCTTGTATATAACCATGAGCAACCTTAATGAAGAAACATAATTCAATTTGAGGAGTTACCTCCTGGCCTGACATGGTACTAGAGCTAACCTCTATTTTTAGTTTTCTTACCTTTGTAACTCCCTCGTGCATGTTCTCTTTATCAAATCTCTACATTTGGATAGATCGCCCTCTTCGTTCAAATGCAGAATCGAATTATCTCTACGATGATCGCAATGATTTGAGAGTAAACTGCTGGTTGAATAACTCCCATAGAAGCTATGTGCTTGTGTGGTGTGGAAGTGTCAGAATGCTGGTTAAAATATTGTGCAGAATATCTGCAAACATTTGGTGAGACTGTGTTGTGACCACCAACAACCCCCCTACTTCTTTAGTATTAGCAATAACGCTAAAGAAGTGGGGACCCTTAGTAAAAAAATCCAAAAACATTTTATAAATTTTTTGTATTATACTCCTAAAAAAATGCATCGCACAGAGAAGAGTCAAGCATTCCTTTATGAGCACATTAAAACAACTACGAAGAAGCGGCGCAAAATTCATCAAATCGCATACATTGAGAAGCGCCCATAAATGAATAATCTTAAGGAAATCTCCGATGGCCGATATGCGATATCGCATATCGCAACGTCACATAAACAACACACGAATAACTTGACAAATTGCAGCAATCTGCGATCTGTGATCTGCGATGCCGCGATACTGCGATAACCACGATGCTGCGATAACTGCGATCTGCGATCAATGCGATCTGCGATAAATGTGATCAATGTGATCTGCGATGTCGCAGAAATCACCCATCGCAAATTTTCCTCGGCTCAGCACCCAAGAAAAGTTGTCCCTAAACCAAAAAATTGGGGGCACGCCTTGAAGAAAATTAATGAATGTACGCCAAGGTATTCATGAAGGACAGTTTTGTGTTTTTCGAAGAGTCAGTTCACTGTGGGTGTCATGATTTTACACATTCGTAGAACTTGAAGCTTTCATGTCAAAATTTATTATCATTACTTTTTCCTTTGCGTGAACTGCACGAAACATCTAAGGAAAAAGGGGAAAGCGCCAATGCTCGGAGAACAGAGAAGAGATGCTCTCATAAACGGATACCGCATGCAACAGAAACGCAGATTTCAGAGTGTTACTGAACAGATGCTGATATCAATAGGCGATTCGACACTCAAGGTCAAGAAACTCACAAAAGCAGCATGTTTACAAAATTCTGAAGCTCATGCCCGGTAAAGGAAAAAGCGCTAAAGGCGGAAAACGCACCAGAAAGGCTCAGATCAAAGAACGGAGGCAGTTTTTGATGCGCGATTAGCGCCTAGCGCTAATCGCGCATCGCTAAGAAAATTGTTCAGAAAGAAAAGTCCCTAACTTGCTTAGTCATCCACAAGTCCGGAAGCTGAGATAGCAAAAGCAGAGGCAGCTAAGAGGAATCTGGGTTGTTACCAAGCATACACGCAGTAAATTTTCTCAACCAAAAGATTATTCTCAAAAATATCTTCTAGTTTACTAAAAAGAGGCGCCAGCGCTTGCCATTTCTATTTTCGTGGCTCGAACAAAAGCAGAAGATGACCAACCGACTCTTCCCAGGAAAATGTTGCATGCTCACAGCACTAAGGAGCAAATGCAGAAATAGTTAGAAATTAGATTCAATTTTTAGAAATAAGTTTACTTAGATAAAGGGCAATCATTTTGAACCGTATCCGAAATTTATGTAATTAAGTTGTTTAGTTAGCAGTATTTAAACCCTTCTCATGCATTGGGAGAAGGGTCCAGAAATTTCTCAAAAACTTGTCCTCAGAACATGCACTTCTGCACCCTCAGAGGAGGTTTTAATGAATGAATGGATCAAGGTTTATTAATTTTTGCATTTGATATCTGCTACTGATGTTGCACTTCTATACTCTTGGTAGATATCAGAACAAGGAGAGATAAATCATTATTACTTGAAGCTTATGAGTAGGACCAGTCATAAATGGTACTTTTATCTCTTGGCCATTTCTGCTTATATTCTTGAAGTGATATACAATTTTTAGTTGTTTATATGTTATTGCATGAATGTGTGAGTTACCATTTGGCACTTTTGTACAGTGGAGTCATTTATTTATGTTTGATATATGAATAACTTATTATGCGATATGCTGTTCACAACTGTTTTGCCTAACTTTTTATGCAAATTGGTTCATCTTAATTGATTTCTATTCTTATGATAGCTGAATGATCTTTATTACCAGTTATTGTCTGAAATCTCTTTAGATCGCATAATAGAAGAAATACACCCCGGGTTAGCATAGATTAGATGTGTTGTTTTCATTAGATTACAATAGCATAGAATTAGATTAAATCAGCTTAGATCAGAACTCTTAGATCAGCATAATCCAACTCTGCACACACACACACCCTTAGATTGGGAAACTGGTCCCATTATCCCCAGTCGGACCCGCTATACCAAACGGATAAGGAGTTTCCAACCAAGGTCCGGACCGGGTGGGTATCCCCCTTGTTGTCGACCCGATTTTCGGGGCTTCAACATATTTCGCGCTAGAAGGAGGGCACGAACTATGAATGGCACTTAAATCAAAATCTAAATACCATTCTGAGAGTAAATCGCCCTTATCATCTCCCCCGACTTCTCCTGTATATTTAAATCTAGAGTCGGAAGTCGCTCGAGTATCAATCGCTGCTACACACCTTGATATTTCAGACCAATTTACCATTAAGCCTCCTGAAGTTGAATCTCTGATTCACAAACTTCAGGGATTTTCCATTTCTCCTCAGAGGTCTGATAAATCTCAAAGCAGTGTGACTTCGCAGTACAATCCTGCTCATCCCCTAACCAGATTGAAAAGTGAAAAATTTGGCATCCAACCGACTGAGTTGCCTCTTCCCACCAGGAAAAGAGCGAGGAAATCACCACAAGAGTCTGACAGTGAGACTCTGTCATCTGCATCACCCATTTCAACTACCTCACTACGAAGTCAACCACCCACACCTCCATTCCAAGCCATCATCCATCCGTCTACCATAATCCCTCTTCAATCATCCACGATCATAGTATCCTCATCTTCCCAACCGCAGAGATCATCTCCTGCACTTTTCTCTACTAGCAACTCAACGATGGCCCAATCTCCATGGAACAACCCTGGGGCAGTCTTGATGCCTGCACCCTTGAGCCCAATACCGACCCATCCTGAGAAATGGCTGCCTAAATTCAATCCAGAAGCAGGCATGCTAGCAGAAGAACACATAAACAATTTCATGCTTTCTATCAATCTCAACGGAGTTACTAATGAAGATGTTGTTGTTTGGCTTTTCCCCTACACTCTGCAAGGAACAGCCGGGTCATGGTATTTTTCATTACCTTCCGGGTCTATCACAAGTTGGGATATCTTCCACAATCAATTCCTTATCAAGTTTGGTGATGACAGATCAACGACAACATTAATCAATGACCTATCCAATCTTAAGGCCCAAGCTAAAGAACCTATCAAAGATTTCGATTTACGGTTCAATAAAATTCTCAACAAAATTCCTACTGCTTCCCAACCCAGTGAAGAAGTACGATGTGAATGGTATATTACTGCTTTACCATCAAACATAGCAATCTTCGTGGATAGAGCAAATAAAAAAACTTTAGTTGAAAACATGACAGAGGCGATAGCAGTAGAGAAACGCGTAATAGCCCTGGAAAAGAGATCCGCGATAGAGGAACGAAAGTCTAAAAAGGTCACCTTCAAGGAAGACTCCAAGAAGAAACAAACAAAATACCCTTTCGATTTGGAAGGATTGCAGAAAGTATTAAAGACCATGTCTAATGAGATGATTGACATAAAAAAACAAGTGGCAGAAACTTCTTTAAAAAAGCCCTACAGAACTTTTAAAAGAGGTCCTTCAACGGATTCAAAACCACCCAATGCCATCTCCAATGCTAAAACTGAGGAAGAGGAAGAAGAAGAAAGTGCCACTGAAGGGCAAACTAATGATGAAGAAGTTGTGGAATTACAAGGAATGTGGGACTTCATCCTCCCATAAGAAGAGGATCAAGAAGTGTTTCTGGTTAGCACACGAAGCAAAAATCAGCTTGATCCTCCCCAAACTACCCCTAAGCAGAAGGGCGCAAGCCCTACAACAAAAGATAAAGTCGCAACAAAGAAAGCAACAACTAAAGCGACTCAATCTATCCTAGTCCGAGCAGATCAAACAACTCCATCAAAAACACTAATAGTGTCAGATGAAATGGAGTACAATATTTTTGATGACATGAAAAAGACTAGGGCTAATATTACCCTTTATGAATTGAGCAAATTGAAGCATCAACAGAAGATAATGATGAAAGAATTACATGCTGTGCCTATTGTACCTTTGCCTGCCGCTGTACTCTCTCAAGCTTCCCATAACATGGGAAGACCTCCAACTAACGCGATCAATAAGATTGATCCAAATGATATCGCCTTAATTGGAGGAAGATCAAGATCTCACACTCCCCCGTTTCTTCTCACTTACGAGATTTTCAACAAAAATGTGCACAATTGTTTGGTAGATTCCAGTGCTTCTTCGAATATTTTACCCAGATCAATATGTGCTAAGCTAAATGTTCAACCACAAAAATCCGCAGTGCGTATAGTTCAGCTTGGTCGATCTGAAGTCGAAGTGATTGGTGAAATTAATCAAGTAACCATAAGATTGTCATCTAACCCAAAGGTATGTCAGGTTATTGACATTCTAGTGGCCGATATCCCAGAATTCTATGGCTTAATTCTTAGCAGGGATTGGTCCGAGAAACTCCACGGATGCTTTGCAACCGACTGGTCGCACATGTGGCTACCCTATAACGGTAAACCGAATCAGATAAAGGTTGAATGAGAATTACACCAGAAGTACATAGTAATGGAATTAGAGAGAGAAAATGAAGCAGTATCGTATAACAGCAGTATCATAGGCAATTACTCGGTAGATTCTTTTCTCCGTAATTTCAATGCTCACCCATCACCTTACTTAGAAAATTCAGTTTTGTCCCAAGTCGAAAATTTTTCCCAAACTGATAGTTCAAAGTGTGTTAGTTTTGTAGATGAACCTGTAAATACATCTTTGTTTTGGAAATTATATTTCGATGGCTCTAAATCTAATGAAGGAGTAGAAGCAGGATGCGTTCTGATTAGTCCAGAAGGAAAAAAGACCATGCTTACATGCAGACTCGAATTCAATTGCACAAACAACACAGCAGAATATGAGGCCTTGGTGCAAGGCCTATACAAAGAAATCGGGTTAAACGTCAGGTATCTTCAGGTCTTTGGAGACTCTGAGATTATCGTCAAACAGGTACGTAACACTATACATTGCCTATCAGGTCATTTAAAATACTATTAATCTTTAGTACAAGATTTGATTGAGCATTTCATAGCATTTAATATCTCTTCAATCCCGAGACTCCAAAACGCGAGTGTAGACCTTTTGGCTAACGTAGCCTCTAGGCTTATTCCCTTAGAAGATTTTAGTCCAGATAGATTCTCAATAGAAATAATCTTTAGACCATCCATCCCCAACAACATTACAAATTGGAGAGTATTCAATGACGATCCTGATATTGTAAATTTCCTCACTTCTGAAGGATCCTACTCCAATTAGATAATTGACGAAGACCATCACGATCGACAAACTCAACAAAATAGCACTGATAATGCTATACCTAAATCGGTGGTTAAGTTAGAAGACTTGTACGATTTAAAAAATCGGTTTAAAAAGTCTACCAATTCAAAGCTCTACAGTTCAACTCTGAACTACGAATTAGTAAACCTAGGAACCGATGATAAACCACAAAACATTAATCTAGTCATAGGCCTGGCCCCTGAAGAAAAACTAGCGCATATTCGTCTTTTGAGACAATATAAAAATGTTTTTGCATGGAATTACGATGAGTTGAAGACATACGACACTTCTATCATTCAACACACTATTCCTATGATTGACAACGAAAAACCTGTCCAACAGAAACTGAGAAAGATCCACCCCAATTTAGAAAATCAGATAAAGACTGAGCTAAATAAGTTGTTAAAAGCCAGAATAATTTTCCCCATCAGAAATTCCAAATGGGTCTCCAATATGGTACCCGTTAGAAAGAAAAATGGAGATATTAGAATCTGTATCAATTTTCGGAATCTTAACAAAGCCTGTCAAAAAGACAATTTTCCTCTTCCACCTATGGAACAGATATTACAGGCAGTAGCAGGCTCAGAACTAATGTCTTTCTTGGACGGATTTTCATGATATAATCAAGTGCTGGTGCATCCCAATGATCAATTGAAAACCACATTCAGAACTAAATGGGGCACATACGCATATCGGAAGATGCCATTTGGTTTGATCAATGCCGGCGCTACATTTCAAAGAGCCATGGACATTGCATTTAAGGGTTTAGTCAACAAATCTGTAGTGATTTATTTGGATGATATAACAATGTATTCCAAGAAGCGAAGCGACCATCTCAGAGATTTAAAGCAAATTTTTCAACGATGTTTAAGGTATGGGATTTCACTTAACCCGAAGAAATCTTTTTTCGCATTAAGTGAAGGAAAACTTCTAGGATTCATAGTGTCAAAGTCCGGTATTCACATTGATCCTGACAAAATCAAAGAAATCTCAGAAATATCCCTACCTCATAATAAAAAAGCCATGCAATCTTTCCTTGGTCAAATCAATTTTGTAAAGAGATTTGTCCCAGATTTTTCACGAATTGTGTCTCCTTTGCAAACCATGATTAAAAAGAATTCAACTTTCAAATGGGGTCAAGATGAACATGAAGCATTCAACCTGATCAAACAAGCTATTATTAATGCTCCATCTTCAGCAACCCCGAATTTTTCAGAATCTTTTGTTTTATACACATTTGCCTCAGAAAAATCATATGCTGCGATTCTAACCCAAGCAAATCAAGAAAAAACAGAAGCTCCAATTGCGTTTTTTAGCTCAAATCTACAAGGTGCTAAACTCAATTATTCAGACATAGAGAAATAGGCCTATGCTGTTTTCAAAGAAGTTAAATATTTCAGACCTTTCTTACTCAAAACCCATATTAAGATCATAGTACCATTTCCAGCGGTAAGAAATCTTCTAGTACAGAAGGATATGGGTCAGAAAAGAGCGAATTGGATCACTGCTTTACAGGAATATGATCTTGAGATCAAACCAGCAAACATTGTAAGAGGTCAAGGCTTCTGCAAGATGTTAGCTGGAGCATCGCAAATCCCTGAAATGTCATCCGAAGAGGTACAAATGTATGAGGTAAGCCTGAACGATGCAGAATCACTGTATGCTGATATCATTTATTATCTTCAGAATGGGTATGCTCCATCACACCTAGATCACACTAAGAAAAGAGCTCTGAGATTGAAAGCTAAACAATATCAGCTCATAAATGATATTCTCTTTAGAAAGAATTATGATTTTGTTCTTCTTAGATGTCTTGAAAAAACTGAAGTCGAAAAAGTTTTGCAGGAACTCCACGATGGACCAGCAGGCGGACACTATGCTGGAGATGCTACTGCACATAAAATTTTACGTGCTGGATATTACTGGCCTATGCTGTTCAAAGATTCACACAGTTACATGAGGAAATGTCAAGTCTGCCAAACTATCGTTGGAAGACAAAAGAAGTCGTCCCTGCCACTACAACCGGTAAAGATCGAGCAACCATTCAGCCAGTGGGGCTTGGACATAATAGGTGAGATCGTTCCTCACTCTTCTAAGCAGCATAGATACATCCTCACAGCAACAAATTATTTTTCTTAATGGGTAGAGGCAGTTCCTCTCAAGACAGCTAATTCTGAAAATATTATCGAATTCATAGATCAATTTATAATCACTAGGTTTGGATTGCCAACGGCTTTAATATTTGATAATGCATCATACTTTTCTGGAAATGCAATGACTGAGTTCGCACATAAAAGGGGATTCAAACTAAAATATTCGGCCAATTACTATCCGCAAGGTAATGGGTTAGCTGAGTCAACAAATAAAAACCTAATCAGGATTATTAAAAAAACAGTTGACCAAAACCAAAAGAATTGGCATAAAGCTTTGATAAACGCTCTATGGGCAGATAGAATAACAAAAAAATCTTCGATCGGCACTTCCCCCTTTAATTTAGTTTATGGGAAAGAAGCGGTTGTTCCAACTCACTTAGTCATTCCCTCTTTGTCTTTAATACAGTACATTGATGAAGTACCTACTTCCTCCATACAGCTAAGACAAATGGAAATAATCAAATTAGAACAACAGCGAGAACAAGCTAAAATAACCCATGCTCATCATCAAGCGCTAATAAAATCCTCTTTTGATTCAAACAAAATGACCAGAAAAAATTCTCAGATGGGAGATTTAGTTTTAAAATGGGATAAAGCTCATGAAGAAAAGGGCAAACATACAAAATTTCAAAACATGTGGCTTGGTCCTTTTCAGATTGTTGAAGTCATAGGTCCATCAACGTTTGTCTTACAGGATCTAGCAGGTAGAAGGGATTCTTTGCCTATGAATGGTCAAATCCTTAAAATATATTTTCCATAGAAGATTATTCTTCTATTTTGTAGAATAGTTTTGTTTTTCTTTTCTCTCTTTTATAATAACACCGGTTGTTAATGGTTACTATTGGTATTCGTGAAAAGACACCAATTGTCTTTTAGATTTTGAGCTTTTCGCTTCTATAAATAGAAAATTTTTGAAAATCCGATCTTTATTATTGACAGATACAGTTAAAAAACTTTAGCCTAGATATGATATTAGTTTCAACTTCAAAAAAAAAAAATTGCGAAGGAATTGTTTTATATCAGCACAATGAAAGGTATCTATAACAAAATAAAGATTTTCTATGAAACTGCTGTTTTTAAACTCTATTATTGTCATCCAGAGCTTTCTTAAGTAAAGCGATGATATCCTCCCTGTTAAAATAAAATCGCAGCATTCAGAGAAACAATCCAAGAAACACTATATCTCAAAGAATAAGAGGTCTCATCACGAGCCGGCGTATCATGATCACAGATATTATAACTTTGCTGACTTTTCCAAATACTATCCATCAAAATAGGGCAATGACTTGAGATTATTGAAATCAAAAGACAAGGGGTCTCATCACGAGCCAGCTTGTTCGGCAAGTGTAAATCAAGTGAATGACTGTGTCATATTTTGGCTACCAAACCAAGACATTGTTCTTTAATAATAAAAAAGGAAAAAGTGTCAAACTGGATTTTTCTTTGAAGGTTGTAGATAACATTAAACAGGATAAAGGATCATTGCTGGGTAACAGGTAACCCTGTCGAGGCTATGGATGCCTGCTGGCAGCAGAGGCTCTACCTACGGCAAACGAGCATATTTTAAGGCTAGCACACAGAGAAGACTTTATTTTATCTTTACATGACCTAGTAATGGCTAATGTATATACAAAGACAAGCCTGAGGAAGAAAACAATTAGAAAAGAAAGAAGTTGAAACAAAATATCATTGATAGAATAAGGCATAATATACTCTATCTGTCCATAACAAAGTTTATATTTACGAATTTTTTTTTGTTTTGGAAGTTTAAAGAATTCAATAGAAAAGCAGAGATAACTGGTTCTTCCAAGTGAATCGCCATTGTTGTGACCACCAACAACCCCCCTTCTTCTTTAGTATTAGCAATAATGCTAAAGAAGTGGGGACCCTTAGTAAAAAAATCCAAAAAGATTTTATAAAATTTTTTGTATTATACTCCTAAAAAAATGCATCGCACGGAGAAGAGTCAAGCATTCCTTTATGAGCACATTAAAACAACTACGAAGAAGTGGCACGAAATTCATCACATAGCATACATTGAGAAGCGCCCATAAATGAATAATCTTAAGGAAATCTCCGATGGCCAATATGCGATATCGCATATCGCAACGTCGCATAAACAGCACACGAATAACTTGACAAATTGCAGCAATCTACGATCTGCGACGCCGCGATACTGCGATAATCGCGATGCTGCGATAACTGCGATCTGCGATCAATGCGATATGCGATAAATGTGATCAATGCGATCTGTGATCTGCGATGTCGCAGAAATCACCCATCGCAAATTTTCCTCAGCTCAGCACCCAAGAAAAGTTGTCCCTAAACCAAAAAATTGGGCGCACGCCTTAAAGAAAATTAATGAATGTACGCCAAGGTATTCATGAAGGACAGTTTTGTGTTTTTCGAAGAGTCAGTTCACTGTGGGTGTCATGATTTTACACATTCGTAGAACTTGAAGCTTTCATGTCAAAATTTATTATCATTACTTTCTCCTTTGCGTGAACTGCAGGAAACATCTAAGGAAAAAGGGGAAAGCGCCAATGCTCGGAGAACAAAGAAGAGATGCTCTCATAAACGGATACCGCATGCAACGGAAACGCAGATTTCAGAGTGTTACTGAATAGATGTTGATATCAATAGGAAATTCAACACTCAAGGTCAAGAAACTCACAAAAGCAGCATGTTTACAAAATTCTGAAGCTCATGCCCGGTAAAGGAAAAAGCGGTAAAGGTGGAAAACGCAGCAGAAAGGCCCGGATCAAAGAACGGAGGCAGTTTTTGATGCGCGATTAGCGTCTAGCGCTAATCGCGCATCGCTAAGAAAATTGTTCAGAAAGAAAAGTATCTAACTTGCTTAGTCATCCACGAGTCCGGAAGCCGAGATAGCAAAAGCAGAGGCAACTAAGAGGAATCTGGGTTGTTACCAAGCATACACACAGTAAATTCGCTCAACCAGAAGATGATTCTCAAAAATATCTTCTAGTTTACTAAAAAGAGGCGCCAACGCTTGCCATTTCTATTTTCGTGGCTCAAACAAAATCAGAAGATGACCAGCCGACTCTTCCCAGGCAAATGTTGCATGCTCACAGCACTAAGGAGCAAATGCAGAAATAGTTAGAAATTAGATTCAATTTTTAGAAATAAGTTTACTTAGATAAAGGGCGGTCATTTTGAACCGTATCTGAAATTTATGTAATTAAGTTGTTTAGTTAGCAGCATTTAAACCCTTCTCATGCATTGGGAGAAGGGTCTGGAAATTTGTCAAAAACTTGTCCTCAGAACATGCACTTCTGCACCCTCAGAGGAGGTTTTGATGAATGAATGGATCAAGGTTTATTAATTTTTGCATTTGATATCTGCTACTGATGTTGCACTTCTGTACTCTTGGTAGATATCAGAACAAGGAGAGATAAATCATTATTACTTGAAGCTTATGAGTAGGACCAGTCATAAATGGTACTTTTATCTCTTGGCCATTTCTGCTTATATTCTTGAAGTGATATACAGTTTTTAGTTGTTTATATGTTATTGCATGAATGTGTGAGTTACCATTTGGCACTTTTGTACGGTGGAGTCATTTATTTATGTTTGATATATGAATAACTTATTATGCAATATGTTGTTCACAACTGTTTTGCCTAACTTTTTATGCAAATTGGTTCATCTTAATTGATTTCTATTCTTATGATAGCTGAATGATCTTTATTACCAGTTATTGTATGAAATCTCTTTAGATCGCATAATAGAAGAAATATACCCCGGGTTAGCATAGATTAGATGTGTTGTTTTCATTAGATTACAATAGCATAGAATTAGATTAAAGTAGCTTAGATCAGAACTCTTAGATCAGCATAATCCAACTCTGCACACACACACCCTTAGATTGGGAAACTGGTCCCATTATCCCCAGTCGGACCCGCTATACCAAACGGATAAGGAGCTGCCAACCAAGGTCCGGACCGGGTGGGTATCCCCCTTGTTGTCGACCCAATTTTCGGGGCTTTAACAGACTGTCAAAAACAGTGAGACTGCAGTGTTCATTCTAATGGTGAGATTGCAGCTTTCATTCTGCATCAGATGGTGAGATTGCAGTGTTCATTCTGCAATGAAACTGTTTGGTAAGATCTTCTTTATGACAAGAATCCATTAATATTGAATATTTTTTATAGTCGATGGAATAGTGGAAGCATAAGTGTGACTATGTTAATTTCTGAGTTTTTTATAATGCCTATTGTGTAACTCTCCCTCTAAACAACACCATATATCATGATACCATACCACCTCCTATCATAATATACAGTGCTACAAACATCCAGATTGGTATCCAACCCATAGTGTAAGTGAATCCACTCTACCCAGTTACCAACCTATCATGCTAGTGAATCCGCTACACCATATACCAGTGTCCCTACACCTTTTGTCCCACCTACCTTTCGGATCTGCGACATTAACTACTTCGTCCATACTCCTGTATAGTCAGTGCTCCATCTAAACTCCTGCACAGTCAGCGTTCCCCATACTCCATACTTCATAATGTGACATTGAATACGCCGTCCAAACTCTTGCACAGTTGGCGCTCTCCATTCTCCATACTCCATAATGTGTTTTCTCAAGATTATGTTGAAATCTAGCCTATATGACCATACGAATCCACCATACCACTCCTCGTTTTTTTAATATAATATTGTGTTGCACTTGTTGGTCCCATTTCCACTCCGCATGGATTGATATCAATACTCCACCTATGTGCCCATATCGCCTACGTGCCCTGCCTACTCTAGATACCCTCTCCCCTATAACTTTCCACTACATAAACCCTCCCTCGGTAAAACACCTCTGCCATATCATCCCTTCCCCAAATATACCTCTGATATATACATATCATAATCATATTTTCACAGTTTTGCTTACAGAACAAGTGCACATTTTTGCTAGCAGAGGAGATTTTTTTTTTACACAATACACATTTAAATGCATTCATTGGTCGCTATAGTTGGAGTAGTTCTCTCTAGAGAAGAGAATTATCCTGATTGGTCTTGGAAGATCAAACATACTCTCATTTTGAATGAGTTGTGGAAAGTAGTCTGTGAAGGTTTAGGAGATAATGCACCTAAAAAGCCCAGTTCAGATAAGGAATTCACCATTTGGGAAAACAATAACAACAAGGCCTATGCCTTAATTGCAATATCTATAAATGAAGAGGTAATTCAACATATTTTACCATTTTCAAATTCTTTTGAAGCCTTACAGAAATTGAAGGAACTCTATGCTTCACACTCTGCGCTTGAAGTTGTCCAATTGATGATTAAATTTTTTAGTCTTGAATTACAAAATGATGATCCTCTTTCTCTAGCATCAAAAATAAAATTTATTATCCATGATATTAAAGTCACTAATGTTGAACTAGACTTTCCTCTAATAGCTTTTTTCAAGGAACTTTATCCCACTTATCCAAATTATCTTGAGTCACTGCAAGAAAATGGAAACCTCAAATAGATTACCTTTGATTCCCTTGTGAATAAAATTGTTGAGAGAGAGAAAGATTTTGGGAAGAATACAACTCCTCGGTATTTTAAAGAAGTTGTGCGCCTTGCACATAGAGAGAAGAATCATGCTCAAGGTTCTTCCAGAGGAAGAGGTGGTCGAAGAGGAAGAGGAAGAAGAAATTTTAGAGGCAGGGAGGTACACACTCTCAAGGAGAAAAGTCTGATCTTCATTGAATACGTTGCAATAGAGATGGATCACATGATGCATCCACATGCAATCTGCCTTCAAACAAAATTGAGAAGGAAATAAATAAAGCCAAAGGTAAAACCAATGACAGAGAGAAAGGTAAAGCACCTAAATCCTCTCATTATGTTGTGGACCATTGTAATATTAGAGTAAATGAAGACTCGTTTAATGATTCACTTGCTTCTCGGAAAAATGATTGGTTGCTTGATTCAGGAGGAACTTTCCACATGAATTTTAGAAGAGATTTTTCTGAATATTACTGACAATGTTGATGGAGTGGTATACTTTGCAGAGAGATCAAAACTCAAGCCATCATGGCTTAGCACAATGAGCCTAAAATTGCCTGGTCTTCGAGACATTCTTCTCCATGATGTTTTATATCTCTCACAGTCAAGGAGAAACATGTTGTACTTGGTCAATATACACTAACAAGGACACTCCATTCGTATGTTTGGTGGCAAGGTTGAGGTGAGAAAAGCATCAGATCACTCACTTGTCATGATGGGGATAGAAGAAGAAAGACTTCTAAAGCTACAAGGTACCTCTTCCCATGCACAAAATTTCTCATACAGTTCTCATTATGATGAAGGTACATTTCCATCAATTCTATTATGGCATGCTATAATTGGACACTTGAACTATGACAACCTTCACTTGTTGAAGAAAAATGGTGTTACTAGTTTGCCTACAATTCGTACGAAACTTAAGCAATGTGATGCTTGTATTCTAGGAAAGCATAGAAAACAGCCTTTTCATGATTCACATTCTAGACCACATAGAAAACATGAAATCGCATGTTTCTTCTAAAAATGGAAATAGATATATGATGACTTTTTTTGATGACTACACCAGAACGTGTTGGGTTTATTTATTGAAGAACAAATATGATGCTTTTCAAACATTCAAAAACTTTCACACATGCATTGAAAATGATGCACAATCTCATATTGTCTATATTCACACTGATAATGGAAAAGAATACACTTCAAATGAATTTGAAAACTATATTCACCAACATGGTATCAAAAATCAAACAATTGTGCCTTATAATCCCCAAGATAAAGGAGTAGCTGAAAGAATGAATAGGACATTCTTAAATATGGTATGTTCCATGATGTTCTTCAAGAATGTAAAATTGATGTTTTGGGTTGATGAAGTTCTATGTGTTGTATATGTAAAGAATATATGTCCATCTAATGCTATTAGAAACAAGACTCCTTATGAAATTTGGTATGGCCACATTCCTTTGGTACAACATCTCAGGGTCTTTGGTTCCACGTGTTATGCCTTGATACCAAAGGTAAAAAGAGACAAACTTGGTGCAAGGAGTCATAAGTGTATCTTCATAGGGTATTGAAATACCTCCAAAGCATAGTGTCTCTATGATGAAGTTAATAAATGTTTGTTGTATCTAGAGATCTAATATTTCTTTAATCTTCCAAAGATGACAATGTTGTTGAGCGGCAAATTGATCACTTGGATAGATTCGGACATGCAAATCATTTCAATAATTTGATAATCAGATTCTGCATCTTGGAGGGGGGATTCCTATACTGGATCAATATGTGGAATCTTCTTCTGAAGCACTCTCCTCCCCACATGAAACGCCAACCACTAATGATACTTTGAGTGATGTGATTAACAAAATTTGGAGACTCAATCTTAATTCAGTCCCAACTCAGTCAACTAAGCAGCCTAGACCATCTCAAGAAGGTCCCCCAAAGTGGCTGACAAAGACACTAGAAAGTGTTCATCCTGATGAGGTTGGAAAGACAAGAACAAGAAATTAAACCACACAATTGGAGGTGATTTAGATGATTCCAATTCACCTCTTGATATGGATGTTTGTTATGATTGTGAACTGAATTTGTCTACAGATTTTGAACCAACTTCCTTCAAAGAAGTTTATTCTCATGATGAATGGAAAGAAGCGATGTGAAAGGAGTATGATGCCATGATAAACAATGGTACTTGGAAGAAAATGATTTTATGTCCCAGCCATAAGGATTTTTTGTAAAGGGCCATGAACATAAAGTACATAAACTTGTGAAATCCTTGTATGTCCTCAAGCAAGCACCGCAAGCTTGTTATGAAAAGTTAACCTAACATCTTTTGAAACCCAACTTCAAACATTATCATCTTGCTGATGCAAGTTTGTTTGTCAAGAAATTTGGAAAAACCATTGTATAGCTTATGGTATATCTACATGATATATTGATGATAGGGAACAATGAGAGATACATTGCATCCATAAAGAAGGAATTTAGGAAAGGTTTTGAAATGACTGACTTGGGCTATGTTCAGGACTATCTTGGTATTTAAGTAACTCAACATCTGAAGTATATATTCATCTCTCAAAAGAAGTACATTGGAGATCTGTTAAACAAGTTTGGCATGGTCGAGTGCAATCATTTGACTACTCCAATGGAATAGAACTTAAAGCTCACATTCTTTGAAGGAAAATGATTTGAGGATGCAACAAGGTATAGAAAACTTGTAGGAAGTCTCAAATAACTTGCTACTACCAGACCAAATATTTCATTTTTTGTCGGAATCCTCTCCATGTTTATGAAGAAACCTTGTGGGGGACATTGATCTATTGCAAAAAGAGTTTTAAAGTACTTCAAGGGGACCAAAGACTTTGGAGTCAATTATACACAAGTGGGCAACTTCAACTTGATTGGATACTTTGATTCAAACTTCGATGGAGACAAAGAAACCTGGGTATCTACTTCAGGTTATGCTATGAGTTTTGGATCAGGAGTTGTCACCTCGAGATCATGCAAATAATTAGTTCCAGTAAATTCCATAACAGAGGAAAAATATGTGGCAGCTACTGAGGCAACAAAAGAAATTGTGTGGGTGAGGAAAATTCTGGAATATTTTCATGTTAAATAGGTACATTCAACTCCACTCATGATTGAAAACACCTCTACAATAAACTTGGCCAAGGACCCAAAGTTCCATGATTGAATGAAGCTCATCAATAAAAAATACCATCTAATTTGGCATCATGTTGAGGCCAATACATTCCATCTATGCCATTGTTCCACTAATGAGAAAACTGTAGAAATCCTAACAAAAGTGTTTGGAAGAGAAAATTTCGAAAGATTCAGAACAATGCTTAGACTTATCAACATCCCTTTAGATTAAGGGGGGGAATGTTGACACCTAATCATTAGGACTGGGTGAAATTTTTTAGATATTGTAAATAGTAAATAATGGAGAATAATAAAATGAAAGGACATTGGGATGTGAAGACCAAGAGTCTCTCCCTTCGTTTATATAACCATGAGAAACTATAATGAAGAAACAAAATTTGATTTGAGGAGTTACATCATGGCCTGACATTGCCTTCACCAATTTCCATAGCCATTAATTAATCACAAGTGGTCCCCATCACTATGTTTTTCCCAACTTCCAACTTGGAATACATGTCCCATGACTTTGGTTTTATAATTTTTTATTTACATAAGAAATTATTTAGGTCTTTACAAACCCATCCCCCTTGGGGGAACATAGTTCCTAGTGTTCTATGACACCTGTGACCAGAAAACCACTTAAAACAAAACATACCTCCCATGGAGCTTTATAACATAGATCAATCCAATATTTTACAATCAACAACAACTGCAAACCATGTCCAACATGACAAAAATGAAAATCATACTGCTTATTGGAGCTTTATAACATAACTCATTGCAACATTTACAATAACATCCATATATACATATACATATACCAAAAACTCATTTACTTGTACCAGGAAATCATGGAGGATATAAAGCCTGCATCTGATCAACCATCTCCCTCAATGAGCAAAAATGAAATTCCTCACCAGACTCTACTGAAACAGTAAAAATGAAATTCCTCTCTTGGCTTTAGAGCCATAATTGCTCCACTATCCCATCTCTAATCTACAGATGGTCCTTTTTGTTAACAGCACTAGAATTTTCTGAAGATGGAAATGTGGATCTCTTATTAAAGTATGAGCTTCAATTTTAGACAATTCATTCTTGAAGTGTATACCAGGAATGAGTTTTTATTCTGGGAAGAACCCTCAACCATATGTACCATGTTTTGTATTAATAGTTCTGTAAAATTTCAGACACACGTTAAAACATTTTGCGGGAAGAGTATGTTCACAAACATATTGGATACATTAAGGTTTATATTTGGTGCAAAAATATGTGGATCTCTTATTAAAGTATGAGCACCCTTAACTGTATGTACACATTGAATGTAGGGAAAAATATAAGAGTACTATAGTCAGGCAGATGAACTGTCCAGATTCCGTTCCCGCCCAGAAAAACTTCCGGTTTTGGCCAGCATTCCTGCAATCCCGGACTTGGCGCCATGTGATGTGATTCTGTCATTGCCAGAATATGAATCTACTCAGATCGTCCCCGATGTGACTCTCTGTCTCCATCTCAATAATGCACATTGGGTGGCAGGTGGAGGAACTCCATTTAATTCAGAAAAAAATGAACAAAACGATCCATTTTCTCTTCACTCATTGTTCCCCTGTACAACAAGCAAAACCTACTCCCCTTCTTCCCCTGCAAAACGAAAAACCACACCTTTGCGCTCAACCGATCACTCTTGTGCTTCCTTGTCTTGGTGCTCAATTGCTCTAGGGACAATGCCGATAAGCTCGATTAAGCTCTTCCTTCCATTCATTTAACTTAATAGGCACAAATAGAGTTGAGGTTGAGGTGCGTAATCATATATATACCATAACACATAAGCTAATTTGTAATATGGTTGTCATATCCAACCCTTACACTTTAACGGATTCAACAAGCAATTTATCTATTGTATTGAAGAAATTTATTTTTTATAACTGATCACTTCGAAAATACTCACATTGAATATTCATTTTTTCATAACAACAAATACTTGCATGAGTTTACATTGCCTTTCAACAACGGGCCTGGACATTTCCTAACGGCTTACAAATAGATCAATTCAAATAAATTCATGCACAGACAGAAGATACAGAGAACCAAATGTACATATGTAAGATATAGAACAAAAAAAGCTTAAGGAATTAGTTTAAGTTGTTATGAATGTTATTTGTATAGGGCTTGTTTCTTGTGTCTGGTTAAAATCTGAGCACTAAATTGATGAATTGCTAGGGAACATAGAATATTCTATTCTATCTAGTGTTGAAACAGGTCAATTGTTGCCATACATTATTCTTCTCTTTTTCAAATGAAAAATCTCAAAATGGATTTTCCATGTATTTTCAATTGAATTCTTGGTACATCACTGGAAGTAAAGTAGAAATACTAATAACATACCATTAAACTAATCCCTCTACAGAATTTCATATTTACCATATTAACACATAAGATACTTTTTAATATGGTTGTCATATCCAACCCTTGCTCTTTAACGACTTCAACAAGCAATTTATTTGTTGTATTGGAGAAAAATCCCAATGTGATTTTTATGTGGTCTAGAAGGTCATCTATCAATCAAGGAAGCCATCTAAAAGTGGCACAAATAGTAACAAAAATGACAATATTCAAGATGCATAATACGCACATCATATATATAATTTGAATATACTGGGAAATTAGGAATAAATCAATTGGAAATATGCACAAAGTCTGTATAATTTCAATTTACGTCTCTTTGAATTAAAGAGCTTCTTTTTCCAAATCAGGATCACTCTCCAATTGCCCAAAGATACACAATTGTGACAACTTCAAAGCTGGTCCAGGCATCACAATTGTACATCACAGCACATCATTCGTAGTTTGTTTTATGGTGAATCTACAAGCTACAACAATAGTCGGTGCACAACAATTCTGGAAGCAAATCAATTATTTATACACAACAAAAAGTTTCATTGGCATTTGGTTATGTCAATAATGTAACAAGAAAGCTAGCCATTGACAAAATCAGATTGAGATATAAGAGAAACAAAAAGTAGAAGAAAGTGCTCATAGTAAAATTTAGTTTAGTTTAGAGACAACAATTTCAACTGATAATAGTGTGAAATAGTGTAGAGTGTCTAAGGGTGTCATGGATGATATGCAATCAACATTGTGGGTGTTGTGCCTCATAATATAGATTTAGAAGGAGATATTGATAAGCTTACACATTATTCAAAAGACAAAATGGAGCCTGATACCCAATCATTCTTTTTTCGGCTCTATGCATTGCAGTTGTAGAGCACACACACATATATATAGTTCCAAATTATTCACATACCAGACTCAACTAGATCAAAGTCATTTGCACCAACTGCTACATACAATGTTTAGATTCACAGCTTGTCAATCATGCTAGCTAGGCTAAGACTAGCTATACAATAATGAAGGGAAAGTACAATAATGAAGAGAAAGTATGCTTACATGTTCATGATAATTCATGATAAGATAGGAATAATAGTCCATGGAGAGAAAATAGGAGGAACCATCAGACTTGTTTGATAAAAAACTTTCAACCTTTCACCTCACCTGAACTATAGGGATGGTTCTGTTTTGGATCGATTTTTGTATGACCAAAACGAGATGAAGGTTGTGGAGACCATGAAGAGATAGAGAGGCTATATTGTAATTACTCGTGCAGGTGACAAATGTGGATTTAGAAGAGGAGAACCATGAGATGAAATTCAGGTTGGATAACTTCTCAATATTTAAAAATGATTTAATTAGTGACACTAAACTATACTCTGCAATAAAAACTGCATTCCTTTCAAAGGAATTCCAGCAACATAGAGGTGACTTATTATGGTGTGTTTCTTGCACATATATAAAAAATTATGTATATTCTATATCTAGGATTCTACGATGGCCACATTCTTAGCATCATCACCAACTAAATGGTAGCTACCATTTGCATGCTCATGTTGTTGCTGATGCTAAAAATATGTATATATGAGTGGAAAAAACTATGGTTTAATCTATGGAATTGTCATTGCTAATGGGAAGTACCTAAGGCTACCCATCTATGTTTGGTTATTCGCTTGATCTTTTCTCTTCCTTCAAATATCTCTATTTAGTGTAATACCTCAAATGCATATGCACGTGTGTTATGTGGCTACTTTGTGAAAATTTCTATTTAATAATTGATTCATGAAATGTAATATGAATATATCTCCAGCTTTATCCAATTTTGGCACAATTATTTGAATGGGAAGAAAGAAAAATTGAACATCAAACTGCCACAAGAAGAATTATAGAGAGAGGGGGCCAGGGGGAGGGGGAAATGAATACTAACCAACAAGAAGTGTGACCTCGCTATTGAATGTAATGCACTTGGCTACCACTTGTTCTAGGAACTCTTCTATGACTTCGGGGAAGTATCCCTAATACGGGCTTGCTTGATAACGGAAAGAAATATATTGAAGAAATTTAGGATTTAACTGATCAAAAGGAGGTCTGGTTGTAATGAAAGATTTATACCTTCTGAAACATTCATGAAACTCCTAGAAGTATTCTTAACTATGGGACTATTTTTTATAAGTCATTAAATAAAATGAAGGTGCATTCAAAACTAATGTGTACCTCACTTTTTAGAGAGAAAATAGGGTCTCCACCCTGATGTAATGTCATATTTCCAATGATGTGAATTTTTATTTCAAAGGTGCAGTCATCCTATAGTACAACTTTCCAATGGATTTGGCCAAGCAATATCCTCTAGAACCTAGTAAGTAGCTAGTTCCATTTTTTTCCACCCCACACTCACAAAAGAGATTAACATATTGTTTCTTCTCTTAGTGAGAATGAGAAGACTTGGCAAGTCTAGTTTTTTCCAGTCTCTTCCACTCAGTGGCCTTTTAGATCATTAACCAGACAAAATTCCTTAAATTGTAAGGAGCTCTAACTACCCAGAACATTTTTCAGCTCGAGTACTAAACTATATTCCATATAATTAATGCCTCACTTGTTATTAAAGAGTGGCACAAATAGGGCTCTAAGTAGAGGGAGAGGAGGAGATCCTTAGTGATTTCTACTTTATCTGAATTTAGCAAGTTGTTTTTCATTTTTTGTATGAGGTATGCAAGGTTAAGAAGAAAGAGTAACTATTCTTTAAAGTTTAGCCAACCTCCCTAGCTTATAATGCTTCTTTCTCTACTTGTTACAACCAATATTTCTAGGTTATCTTGAAACTTGATCATATTTTTTCCAGGTCAGTTGAATCATCTTAAGTCTCCAACAATATTGTCCATTGCACCTGAAAATAATAATATCTTGCTCTCTGGGTATAATCTTAGCATTTTTTTTACAAATTTTTTTCCAAAGTATTCTAACTAGTCTTCTAGGGGATAATCAGATGTCAGTTTTGGCATTAAACTTTTACCTATTCAAGTATTTGTTTCCTAATGCTGGAAATGCCATTTAAAACCTCCATACCCAAAAGCTTTGAGTCAGATGGACCTAACATTATAAAGATATAATGTCTTCGACCAGACTCCATAAATACCTCATGTGACCAAAACATATATATCCTTATTGCAATAAAAAGAAAAAAAATAGTTAGGTTGAAAATGTTGCATCTAATTTTGTTCTCAAAATTCCATGTGCACCTGGACAGTTCCATCTAATACCCACATTAATAGGTTCCATATGTTTACAAGTTCTTAAATATAATGCATCTCTTACATGTATCTTAGGTTCTAAACAAGTTTTTTGTCAATTTTCAAAGAAGTTAAAAAATTCCTTTGGAAAAAATTACCACACTATCTACCTATATTGCACAACATCTACCAATTGTGTAGATTTCTATTGTAAAATGTCAAGATATATCTTACAAGTCTTGTTTATGGTTCTAAATCACACAGACCTCATGTCCTACGCAACGAAAATCATGGTTGTTGCCCCACTATTTTTGTTGCATACAGTGGATTGCAGTAACTATGTTTTTTGTTCTTCCCTAAACATATGTTTCTCAAGCTTTTGCAAATTCTTTAGATGTTCAAGGGTCTGAAAGTATTCTTCAGTTCTCAAGCATGAATATTTTTGGATGTCATACTATCTTAAAACATCTAATCTTTTCCTGAAAATATTCCCTAGAAATCTGCCTTTTCATTTTAGATGGTTTTTTTTCTTTCCTATTGTATTCAATTGAAGCAATCTGGAAAACTTGGACCATGTTAGTGTCTGCAAAACCGTTGTTTTTTAGGGCATTAGTATGCTAATAAGTAATAACCTACTAGAAATATATACTCATACTGACAACTGGATAATTTGTTGGACATTCATATGTCTGGTTACCATCACAATCTCATATACTAGTCTTCATGGGCTTTAAAAAATTTAGGTGATAAGATTTAAAATCTTGTGTTAATCTAAGAAAGTGGTCATTGTATGTTGGATAGCCTCGAGCTCCCATTGTTATAGTTTTTGTAGCATCGTTAATATAAAATTTATTACTCTCTCTACATATATGTGATTACCTATTATTGTGTATATAGTGTACACACCCATATGAAATCCTACAGTTGGCAGGTGAGTTTAAGTTTTTTAGCTCTATAAGTGTTTGACCACAAAATTCTTGTTATCGTCAGCAAAATGCTAACACTCTAGAAATAATTTTCACATTGATAAATTTCATGACGCTGTAAAAGAACATATTTTGATACACATTGGACTTTCTACAATTGATATATCAAAGTTTAAATTTTAAAGATACACCAAATTCAATCTTTATGTGAACAAAAACAATACATAGGCATTACAAGCAAACAACTGTAACAACTCACATCCAGCAAATAAAACAACAAGAAAGGTTTCAAGTTACCCTTGTTTTCATCTCTTTGAGCATGTCTTCCAATCCTACTCTCTCCGATCCAAGCATTTCCTACTGCCTCTGCAATACAATCAGGTCTCCAGGGAGTCAAATCAAAAGCTTTAAATGTCAATAAAAATTGTAAGGAAGAATGAAATATAAATCCAAAGAAATTTCATATTTTTGAAATTAATGTTAAATGTGCATAGAATTTATATGTATCAAACATAGTAGTTCCATTATAGACTCAATCATTGGCTCATCCAACACAATTGTTTCTTTGAGCTTCCAACCATCTCAGATGAGCATAAATGAGGTATGGTATTATATTCTATCTATTTTTATGTATATGACATATGCATGAAGCATATTCTTTAGGCTTGCACTAACATTATAATTATAGGGAGAAATATCTTGTTTTGCAGGACAATTCTTATCGTGTAGAATATAGATCTGAAGACATTCAGTTTTTCCTAATATTGAAATAAGAGTGATTGATATTTTAGACCTCAAAGAAATTATAAAAGAGGTTTTATATTTATATATATTTTGGATAACTTGCTAAGCTTGAAAGTTCATTTCTGATTTCCTTGCATATTATTTCACCAGATCAGTTCAAAATGGGTAGGCAAAGCAAATGTCGACATATCATGGATCTTGAGGTGCAAGACCTGAAAGACAAAATGACCTTCTATAGTAAAGACTTGGCCTGGACTAAATAAATCGAAAAAACAATAGTATTGATCGAGTTACCTTAATCCTGTTAAAACGAGTTTTTGAATTTATCAAAGAAAAGGAAGAAAAACCTATTGCTCCATGTAAATTCATAGGAAAAAAAAACAAAGAGCTACCGTTGCATTGCAATATGAAATGTGAGTATTTAAAAAATGCATTGTTTAGATCCTTTGAAACCACATTTATCTTTCTTTGTATGTACTAACATTTGAAATTTTTGGTGTAGTTATCATTGTTCATTTGGCCCAGAGGACAAAATAAGAGATCCTCTAGCTAAATGAAGGACCTCATTTGAGTAGAAGAGGGGTTTCCAATGCCATTTTATTGTGAAAGTTATGAATTAAATTCCTGATAGAGAAATATGAACTTTCAATATGTATGAACATGAAGATGGGGAAGGTTGGGCTTGTCATGGCCAATGCAACATTTCAGGTGAGACTAAGACCTTGCATAGGCCAAAGATTTCAAGGGATGTTGTTGCATTTGTAGAGAGTTGTTTCTTTTTGGGAGTGCATGTTAATATAGTATATAGAACCCACATTAAGAGACATGTTGACATGGATGTGGTAACTCGGGATAGATATTTCTTCTTATGCAAGAAAGATATTGTAAATATATATAATAGGTTGGCGAAGGGAAATTATCAACTTCATAAAGAGGATGAAATGGGTGTAAAACATTTGTATTGAAATAATCGGGAATATTTTTTCTTTTACCAAAATCCCAATGACGTGGAGTCCACGAATTCAACATTTAATACAAATAGATATGGGGTAGGTGAGATGGCAATGATAGATTGAATATACTTATTTAAGTTCTAGACACTCAATATGATTAATAACTTGTATTTGTCTTTATGTCATATTGAATATGGCAGTATCAATTGTATACACTTGTGGCATTCGATTAAAAACAAAGTGGGGTGTCATTTGAATGGGTTGTGGCATCAAAAAACGCATGCTCATGCACAAGTTTTTCCAAACACATCCTGATTGGAAATTCAATGCTTTCATGGTCGATGATGCATTGGCTGAAATCACTACCTTGGGATAACTTTAACATTGTCATGACATAACGAAACATGGATTTTTTCTAAAAATAGCACACTAAAATGCATTGAATATGGCAAGAGGATTATAGGTTGCGTTGTGATATTATGTGTTTAGCATGTACAGAGGGTTTGGTTAAAAAATTTCAATCATTCGGCCACTAATTCTATAAAATCCAATGAGATGTTAAGTGAGTTAGGTTTCATCATGAAACACACTCTCAATTATGAAGTGGAAGATGCAATAAATCATTTTCTTATAAAATTTTCTAATGAAGAGAAGTTCTTAGACTATTTCCATAAGAACTGGGTTGCTGGAGATAAGATTCGTAAGTAAAAAAACTTTTCATATTATATGCTTTTTTGTCTTCTATAAAGGTGATAGTGTGAGACTAACATGGTTCTATTTGCAATTAGGGATGTGGGTGGAAGGTTGTATGGAGTTTGCTCATGCAAATCAGGAGACCAATCATTGTTACCTAAAAACAACATTTCTATTCGATCGAACGAAAAAATGTGCCCAGAGGATGGATTAATTATTGCATATGCTATTAACAACTGTTGAACCTCGCTATCAGTTCAAGGAGACATTAAAATAAGAAGGATTTCTAAACAACTAAAAGAGAGAAAAGAAACTAGAATCATTAGTGGAATGAGCAAGAAAAATTCTGGATACTGATTATTGTCCTCATGAGATCATAACCCGTGCTTACCAGGCAAGAAGTTAGACAGATCAAGGTAAAATATACATCGTCACATGGTATTGCACATATTTTATAACATGTGAATATCCATGGTTTATCCATGGAAACATTTGTAGGCATGCGATAAAGGTTAATTGCTTGTATTTCCACTCGGATAATTCAAATACATTGCTTCATGATCATACAAAGGATAACATATCTAATGACCCACTTGAGATCAATACAGAGCCTCAAAACAATAATGTAGATGTCGATGCTACTCCTATGGCCACAAATATTGTTGATGCAGATGCCGATGCACTTCATTTGGAAAGGGAGGATTTGTCTAGCCATGTACATCCCATTTTAGATAACCCTCCTACTAGTTTGACAAAGACAAACCAGTTGACTGGTATGATTAAAAAAATGTTGGATCAAGCCAATAATTTGCACTTTATGGATTTTGACTTCACACCTAGGTTGGGTTATCTTGATTCATCTTTGAAGAGGAAGAATAGTTTCCTTAGCCCTACAAAGAAAAGAAGGAGTAGTAGAAAAAACAATGGTTTGGAAATTGATTTAAATGTTGATCCATCAGAATATGAACCATTTGAGTTTTGATACCTAAATAAGAGAGGGCGTCATCGATGAAATAATTCCCTTTCTATGGTTCGAGGTTAGTTTCATGTGTTGAATAGAGTCATGGTTTTAGATTTAAGTACTTAGTCATCAACATTCTTTAACATGTGGTATGTTTATTTTTATTGCAATGCAAGAATCCACAACCATGGAGATAACCCAAGACCAAAGGGAGATGCAAGGCTATCCAACCTTACCTTACATCCCAAGTACATTTGAGGCTCTATTTAATTATGTGTGCACATATACCTTGATGCTCTAGCAAATTTTATTGCGCTAACATATGACACTTTCCGAGGTAACTATAGAACAAGTGGAGAAGCATCATCTTCTACCATGACTGACCATCCATGGGAGGGATTCAACTCTAGTGGGAATCAATGAGGTATGCACCAACAATAGGTAAGTACTTTCCAGAGAGTGTATTAAAAAAATAACATTTTCTTAGGCATCACAACTTTCATCTCACTAGACCAAATTCTGAGTTTTAAAAAATCATATAAAAAAAATATATATTATATAGATATATGATTTATATAATGTGATTCTCAGTATTTTTCTTTTGCTCATTTTTTGAGTGCAAACTTCTTTCATTTTTTTTATTGTTTTTGGCATCCTCTAATGTGCAACACTATGCGTGGAACATATTCAAACTTTTGGATTGTGATGGCAAAACATTTGGTTCTTGGAGTCCTGAAAAGAAGTATTGTGGGCACTCATGACGAAAGTAGCTCAAAATAGAAGAGGATAAATTGCACATGACCAGGGACTCTATTACACAACCAATATTATCATAAAAAATGTGGAGAGATTGGAGGGTTGTACCAACTTTTCTGTAGCTAGGAATATATACTTGAACTTCATATTTTATCTATATATATAAGATTAGTTGTCCAAAATTGTCTTGTAGTAGATTTTGTTTTCAACTAATATTGTCTTCATATTTTGGTAATTTACAACACTTATATGTCTTGTTCATTTGAGATAAGATAAGGCTGATTATTGACAGTAACTTTGATATTGGAAAAAATACGCAGAATCCACTGCTTTAATTATTATTGTCATTAAGTTATTTTCAGTTATGGTTTATGCATCATGAAGGTTTCCTTAAGAGTGATGAAATATATGGCATAAGTTTTGGTATATTTTCTCGTTAACTACCTAGTGGATTGGAGTTGTTTAGAAGTGAAATATTTTATTATATTTCAGGTCAGACCTAAAGTTGTAGATTCATGGAGACTAGATCCATAAACTACACCCCCTTAAATAATTCATGGAGAGTGGAGATTATTGTTCATATTCAAATACTTTTCAAGAATATTTGAAACCATTGTTGTTTTTCGTATAAAATTGTATACTTTTGTTTTAGCTAATAACATGATCAAACCCCATGAAACTTATAAGGAGTTACAATTCTACCCCCAATTCTCAACACAAATCCCACAGTGCCAACATACCTCCTACATATATGATGCCACAAACTCAAAGTAACCTCGTACAGAGTACAAATTGCCTAATCAATTGGGTGTCCAGACTTCCATCATGAGTTCTTCTCCTCATATGTTAGAAGTGTCAAGTCACTTCCAACCAGAATTTCACCCATCAATATCAAGCTAGGGCCTCTTCTTCAAGTCCTTGAATATTATTTATTATTTGAAACACACTTGCAGTTATTATCATTACTTCACTTTGTTTTTTTCTTTGTCGAAAAAAATTAAGCAATCCATAGTGGCATCATTGTCATATCAGCCACAACCAACCTGACAAACTATGCAATAACTGTGACATTAGAAATAAGTGCCTTATTTTATTATAGGATAAACAGAAAATAATATGTCTTCCCTACTATTTGAGACTGCAATTCACTTTCCTTTCCCATCTTCCTTTATTATGTGTTGTTAGTGACAATACCAACTTTTATGTTGTACTCATTCAAGAAGGCCAATGTGACTTCTGAATATCCCCACATATCACAGCACAAGTGGTTCATGCCTATGAATGTCAAGTTGGGTAATTAGTTTCATATTCTGTAAAATAATTCCTTTTGATTTTCTATGCCTCAAAAAAAATTGCAAAAAATCAATCTATACTTTTTATACTAAAATTATAAACTACATGGTCATGGATTTTGATGTTATATTACGATTATCATTGCTTCACATTGTTCTTTTTCTTTGTCTAAAAAAATTAAGCAATCCATAGTGACATCATTGTCGTATCAGCCACAACCAACCTAATAGACTATGCAATAATTATGCCATTAGAAATAAGTGTAGGATAAACAACAGACATTATAATTTGTCTTCCCTATTATCTTAGACTGCAATTTACTTTACTTTTTTACTCATTTAATAAGGCCAATGTGACTTCTGAATATCACCATAGATCACAACACCAGTGGTTGATGCCTATGGATGTAAAGCTGGGTAATTAGTTTCATATTTTTTTAAACAATTCCTTTTGATTGGCTATGCCTGTGAACAAATTGAAAAAAATAAATCTATACTTTTTATACTAAAATTATCAGCTACATGTTCATGAGTTTTGATATTATATTAGGATTATCGTTGCTTCACTCTGTTATGTTTCTTTGTCTAAAAAAATTAGGCAATCCATAGTGGCGTCGTTGTCATATCAGCCACAACCAACCTGATAGACTATGCAATAATTGTTCCATTAGAAATAAGCATCTTATTTCTTATTATGGGATAAATATAAGACATTATAATCTCTTTGCCCTACTATCTAAGACTGCTATTTACTTTCCTTTCCATCTTCCCTTATTATGTGTTGTTAGTGACACTACCAACTTTAATGTTGTACTCATTCAAAAAGGCCATTGTGACTTTTGAATATCACCATGCATCATAGCACCAGTGGTTCATGTTTATGAATTTCAAGATGGGTAATTAGTTTCATATTTTTTTAAAAGAAATCCTTTTTATTAGCTATGTTGGGTCCCAATAATACTAGTGATTCCCCCATTACTATTGCAGTTGTATCCCTTATTAATATCATTAACAATGTAAACTTTGAAACGGGAACTATAAACTCAAAACAAGAACTCTGGCCCAAAAACCCCAAAAAAACCACAAAAACAGCGCTCAAAACGAAAAGTGTGTATACTGGAACGATGTTTTTTTTTTTTAGGTGTCAATTTTGCGGTTGTTTTAAAAATGGCAGCGACTACGAAATTTTCTACAAAATTTTCCTGCAAAATATAGCTTCAGAAAAAAAGTGTTGATACTGGAATAATGATTTTTTTTTTAGGGTCAATTTTCATACTTTTTAAACAATGCTAATAAAACCAATTTTTTATGTCTCAAACAAAGTTAACTTTTAAGGAAAAACACATTAATGTTTCTGGTAGAATATCATTTTTCTTTCTTAAGTATAAATTTAACATGTTTTCAACCACAAAACTAAAAAAACATGACATTATGAACAAATTATTTCACTGAATGAATTCAAAAGTCTTTATTTTTACACTGAATAAAAGAGACATTATATCTCTAATTTGATATTGCATTGTAGATATTTAAACAATAAGATTTATCATACTTAAGACATAATCCAACAACATAAAAATGCTTCATAACTTCTCATTTAACAAAATATGGAAAACATCCATTTTATTTGAAGATACGATGCATACATCAGTTATATAAATTGTCTTAAACAATTATTCAAAATCACTCATATTTTCTTGCACACCATCAGAATTCACATCTTCAGATGAGTGACTGGATGCTGACGAAGATGTTCCATATTCTTCTCTGTCATCAACTAGTGCCCCATCTGAGTCCACATGCATGCCCAAGATTCCAGGTTTCAAAAGTCTTCTAGATCTACGACTGGTTTCAGCAGAGTCCCATGTCAACACTGTTCCTTCTGGTAACAACCTTTTCAGAATCTCTGTCGTCTTGAAGCGAAGAGTTCCTCTCTTTGTTAAATTGAAGTCATAAACAAGTATGTCAACATCCTTCAATTGTAATATGTCTGTGCGGTGGCGATTTATATTTGTACCCTTTCTTTTTCTTTTTCCACCATTTTTTTTGTCAACTACCATCTCTGGCTTATACACACCATTGAATGGGTGTGTATTTGTGGCATACCAATGTACTTCAACACCTGTAACATCCTCATTTTATGTAAAGACCTTTAAAACTTTAGCAACCCAAAATGGATAGCCATTGGGATCTCCATCTGCTAGCACTGCAATCATGCAACCCTCCTTAATATCCTGTACTGAACCCCTATAAAGGTCTTCCATGGCTTCACGTTGTGCACGAGATCTTCTGGAACCTATATACATCTCTCTTTCCTCTGGAACCTATATACATCTCTCTTTCCTCTGCCTGTGAAGAATTAATAATACCCTGAGATTGTTGTTGTTCAACAATGTTTACTTCCTCATGTTCATTCGACACATTTTGTGGCCAAATAAATGGATTTTTCAAAGGTATATCTTCATTTATTGTTGTCGAAATGAGATCACTTTGATTATTGAAAAACGACTCCCACCAAACTGAATCAACAATGTCAAAGTACTCATATGTATATCTAATACATTTTTTAATTTCTTCCAGGCAATCAGAATAATTTATAGCCCTGTTCTGTCTACGTGCATTCTGAACTTCACCAACTGATTGTAATGACAATATTTTTGATGCAAATATTGGATGATCTGGAATGAACTTCAAAAATTGCAATCCTGATGACGGTGCCCACTCTGTAGTAGTTGAATACTTCTTACCCCATATTAGTGTTTTCCCATCAATTTTTTTGATACGAAATTGATGTTGGAAGCTAATGTCATTAAGTTGTTCAATGCATTTCCCCTCACCATATGATCCCAGAATAAACCTTCGCATGTCAACAGTTTCTTCCAACACTTCAAAAGCAGGCTCTGGCATGTATGATTTCTTAATACATTCAATTAGTGATGGCAAGCTCCCAACTTCCTTCCTCCTCAATGTGACTGAAAAACGACTGAACATCTGATCAATATGGTCATGAGTGTGCCCAACAAGAAGGAAACCAACCTTTACCTTTTGAAAAATTCTCAATTCAACAAGCATGTTCAGATACCCAAAAACAATCTGATTTTTGTTTTCACGGCAAGTGTTGTCCAATTGTAGATACAAAACTTCAGGAAGATTACCAGACCAATGAGAAATGACATCATGAATTATGGTTATGGTCAGATTTGCATCATTATGAATATTTGGAGCTGTGAAGTACACCCTTGGCAACATTTTCCCATTGAAGACCATACAACCGACCAAGTGAAACTGAATAAAATTTTCCTCTTGTAGATTTTTGGGTGTGCGAACAAAATGTGGTAAAAGTGTTTTCTTCTGGTCCATACCATCAATTATCAAACCCAAATATTTATTTGGATTATCATAACACTTCTTTCGATGCTTGTACAACTTCTTCCTTTCATTTGTTTGTTGTTCGCGATGCTCCTGAAGTTCTTTGACAATTAAATCTACACAACATAAAAGAAATTCATTAAGAAATATGTTTTCATAGTTGATGACTATACAATTTTAAAAGTAAAAGTTATGAACACTTACCTCTTTCTGAGCCTTCACATTTGTCCCTTTTTGATTTAAGAGAAGCACATGTACTGCAAATCCCCATCCTTGTCTTCTTAGGAATACGAACATTATTGAATTCTTTCTTCCATAGCTTCACAAAATATTGATATGTAATAAAGTGGCCCTGTCCCTCAGCACTTTCTGCATATTCTTTGTATAAGTTGTAGATTTCTCGTCTTGAAAAATTATCTGGAATATGTATTGTCTCTCTATTTGGCATACACTCTCCATGCTTTGAAAAGAAATCTTTCATCCATGACATTGCAGTATTTGATAATGGCCCAAACTGTCTTTTATAACGTACTTCTGAATAAAATGTGGGATCCTTTTCCAAATTTTCTTGAATTCTCGAGAGACGAAAATTCCCAAGTGAATGAAACATTCTGAAAGCTTTTCTACACAATAAAAAATTCCTAATATGATAATCATAACCTGACAATGTAGATTGCATGCAGCCAACTAAATATGAGTTTTGCATGCTTTTATTCATTGACAAATATCTCTTCCTGCTTTCTAATGCAAATGTGAAATCCATACGTTTCAAGCAATTTTTTTGGCAACATTCACTTGAAATGAGAGCGCTGATAGAACTTCTTCTCGTCAGATATTCTGCTCTACCCCTTGTATAACTAGAATAGCTTGCATTGATACGAAAAGGTCTACTCCTACTCCTTGATACAATATTTCTTGGCAACATCTCCATCATTGGATCTTCATTTTTATAAGGACTTTCATCATTAAGAGGAACGTTATCCACACTATGATTTGCTCTGATTTTCAAATTTTGACTGAGAGGATACCCTTCATCTTCCCCTTCTTCAGTGCTACTATCATAGTCCTTAGAATTCAGACTAAATGGAAAATCTGACTCGATGTTTAATGGATATTCTTCCTCATGTACATTGTCAGTGCTGCTCTCATAGTCCATAGAATTAGGACTATGTTGAAAATGTGGTTGTTTACTTATTGAAGATGCTACATCCTGTCCTTTGTCACTGCTACCTTTATACTGATTAGAATTAGGACAAGCTGCATCATCCTGTTCTTCATCACTGTTGCTCTCATAGTCCTTAGAATCAGGACTAAGAGGACATTGTGATACTCCAATGTTTTGAGAATCATCATCCTGCGCTTCATCACCGCTGCTCTCATAGTCCTTAGAATCAGGACTAAGAGGACATTGTGATACTCCAATCTTTTGAAAATCATCATCCCGTGCTTCATCACCGCTGCTCTCATAGTCCTTAGAATTAGGACTAAGAGGACATTGTGATAATCCAATCTTTTGAAAATCATCATCCCGCGCTTCATCACCGCTGCTCTCATAGTCCTTAGAATTAGGAGTAAGAGGACATTTTGATACTCCAATCTTTTGAAAATCATCATCCCGCGCTTCATCACCGCTGCTCTCATAGTCCATAGAATTAGGACTAAGAGGACATTGTGATACTCCAATCTTTTGAAAATTATCATCCCGCGCTTCATCACCGCTGCTCTCATAGTCCTTAGAATCAGGACTAACTGGACACTGTGACAATCCATACTTTTGAAATTCATCATCATGCTCATCATCACTGCTGCTCTCATAGTCCTTAGAATTAGGACTAAGTGGACACTTTGACACTCCATTATTTTGAAATTTTCCATCATGCACGTCAAAACTGCTGCTCTCATAGTCTTCAGAATTAGGACTAAGTGGACATCGTGACCCTCCATTCTTTTGAACTTCATCATCACATTCTTCAAAACTGCTACTCTCATAGTCCTCAAAATTAGGACTAAGTGGACATTGTGACACCCCATTCTTTTGAACTTCACCATCATGCTCCTCATCACCGCTGCTTTCATAGTCCTTAGAATTTGGACTAAGTGGAATCTGTGACTCTTTAAATTCTCCATCCCCTCTTTCATCAGTGTTGCTCTCGTAGTCCTTAGAATCGGGACTAAGTGGAAGAATTGACTTTCTATTCATAGTGGAAGGATTCCCACTATATTCATCAATATGAATAGAGTTGTTACGCGATGAAGATGTTGATGGTGTATAAACTGAAACTTCACCATCAGAGCAATCCATCACTTTCAAATAGAAAATGTTGAATGACACAAATGGAGTCTCCTGAGAGTATTATATAGCTTAAAGAATGAAATATTCCCTCCAAAGTTATTCCCTCCAAAAATTTTCGCGAAAATATTTCCCTCCAAAAATTTTCGCGAAAATCTTTCCCTCCAAAAATTTTCGCGAAAATATTTCCCTCCAAAAGTTTGTTAGATTTATTTACCTTTATTATTTTATTCTACAATTGATTGAAAAACATAAACTAATTTATTTTTATGAAATAAATCACTAAAATTCAAATTGTAAATCACAACTTGTACATTAATTATTCTAATAGTTAAAGTATATCATATTTACTTAACAATTTCTTTTTTTTCTAATTTTTATAATATATTCTCAAACATATTAATCCCACATTCAATCCGTTGTAAAACAACTCTACAATATTCTCTCTATAATAATGTAAAACAAATTATCCCACATTAATCGTATGGAAAAACATCTTCGTAATTTCACTTATATAATAAATTTCGCTATCACTATTACTCGCCTCACATCTAGGTTTTCTGAAATTCCTTGAAAGACTCGTGAATTTGTGGAGCAGCGATATTGCTATCAACAATATATACAACGAAGAATTGTCGCAATTGAAAGGCAAGTACAATTATTTTTTCGAAATTTTCATATTAAATTACGTTAATGAAAAATATATTTTTTTTTAAATTAAAAAATTTTCCAAGCCAATTTTTTTTTTTTTTTACCACATGGTGAATCGGTAACTGTCTAGCCTAATCTTGCTATTTACCCCACCCCACCCGCCACACCTCCCCCCTTCTCCAACCCCTGCCCCCCTAACTCCCTCCCCCCCCCCATTTTTTAATTTTAAAAAAAAAAAAATTTCCAACCCCACCCGGCACCCGCCCCCACCCCGGCCAAAAAAAATTTCCAACCCCACCCCACCCCGGGCCCACCTGGCACCGGGCCGACCCCTAGGTCCCCCGCCCGGGCCGCCACGCCCCCCTCCCCCTCCGGCCCCACGGGCCGCCCCGACCCCCGCCCGGCACACCCCCCCACCCCTGCCCCTCCGACCCCCGGGCCGCCCCACCCTCTCCCTCCCATCGGGCCGCCCCACCCTCTCCCCCGCCCGGGCCACCCCCTCCACCCCCCGCCCGGGCCGCCGCACCCCCGCCCGGCCATCCCCCCTCCCCCTCCCCCCTCTCCCGCCCCCATCCCCCCTCCCCATCCCCCTCTCCCGCCCCTCCCCCCTCCCCATCCCCCTCCCCCTCACCCACCCCGCCCACCCCGCCCAGCCCACCCAGCCCACCCGCCCGCCCCGCCCAGCCCACCCCGCCCGCCCGGCCAACCCGCCCAGCCCACCCGCCCACCCCGCGCAGCCCACCCGGCCCACCCGCCCAGCCCACCCGCCCGCCCCGCCCAGCCCACCCGCCCGCCGCCCACCCCGCCCGGCCCACCCGCCTAGCCCACCCGCCCAACCCGCCCAGCCCGCCCAGCCCACCCGGCCCACCCGCCCAGCCCACCCGCCCACCCCGCCCAGCCCACCACGCCCAGCCCACCCGGCCCAGCCCACCCCGCCCGCCCCGCCCGCCCACCCGCCCGCCCCGCCCAACCCACCCGGCCCGCCCCGCCCAGCCCACCCCGCCCACCCGCCCAGCCCACCCGCCCGCCCCGCCAGCCCACCCGCCCGGCCCGCCCAGCCCACCCGCCCACCCCGCCTAGCCCACCCGGCCAGACCACCCCGCCCGCCCCGCCCAGCCCACCCGCCCAGCCCACCCCGCCTGCACAGGGCCACCCCCGGGCCGCCCCGCCCCGCCCGAGGGTGGAGCGGGGCGGCCCGGGGGTGGCGCTGAGCGGCGGCGCCTCGCCCTCGGGCGGAGCGTCGATTCCCGGAATCGACGCTCCGCCCTCGGGCGGGGCGGGGCGGCCCGGGGGTGGCCCTGTGCGGGCGGGGTGGGCTGGGCGGGGCGGGGTGGGCGGGTGGGCTGGGCGGGGTGGGCTGGGCGGGGCGGGGTGGGCGGGTGGGCTGGGCGGGGCGGGCGGGGGTGGGCTGGGCGGGGCGGGGCGGGCGGGTGGGCTGGGCGAGGTGGGGCGGGCGGGGTAGGCTGGGCGGGGTGGGCGGGTGGGCTGGGTGGGGCGGGCGGGCCGGGTGGGCTGGGCGGGGTGGGCGGGTGGGCTGGGCGGGGCGGGCGGGGTGGGCTGGCGGGGTGGGCGGGTGGGCTGGGCGGGGCGGGCGGGGTGGGCCAGCCCACCCCGCCCGCCCCGCCCAGCCCACCCGCCCACCCCGCCCAGCCCCCCCCGCCAACCCGCCCCGCCCAGCCCACCCGCCCACCCCGCCCAGCCCACCCCGCCCACCCCGCCCACCCCACCCGGCCCGCCCCGCCCAGCCCACCCCGCCCAGCCCGCCCAGCCCACCCCGCCCAGCCCACCTCGCCCGCCCCTCCCAGCCCACCTCGCCCGCCCGCCCAGCCCACCCAGCCCGCCCCGCCCAGCCCACCCCGCCCGCCCACCCCGCCTGCCCCGCCCAGCCCACCCGGCCCGCCCCGCCCAGCCCACCCGGCCCACCCGCCCACCCGCCCAGCCCCGCTGCCCACCCCGCCCAGCCCAGCCCAGCCCACCCCGCCCAGCCCCGCCCAGCCCCGCCCACCCGCCCACCCAGCCCACTCGCCCACCCCGCCCAGCCCACCCGCCCCGCCCAGCCCCCCCGCCCACCCCGCCCCGCCCAGCCCACCCGCCCACCCCGCCCAGCCCACCCGCCCACCCCGCCCAGCCCACCTGGCCCGCCCCGCCCACCCCGCCCAGCCCACCCGCTCGCCCCGCCCAGCCCACCCCGCCCCCGCCCAGCCCAGCCCAGCCCACCCCGCCCCCCGCCCAGCCCAGCCCAGCCCCCCGCCCGCCCCGCCCAACAATTTTTTTATTTACTAATTTATGTGTTTTTTTTTTAGGAAAATGGCATCAAGAAAAATTTCTGTGAATCTTTCTGGAGCAAGGAGTCTTAAAGGTGTATCTTCAAAAAACGTTGGTGAACGAACTCCACCTGAGCTCATACCTACAAATATGTCAACTGCTTTAAGTGATAAGAAGCTAATCTCAGATTGGAAAAGTTCAAAAGAGGTGAAATTTCCATCAAGAGCCTGGTATGTGAAAGAAAGAGAGAGCACAACTGTGAATATATATCTATACATTGATACACGCAATAATAATGAAAATTTGGAGGTGATGGGAAAAGTCATAGATATGTGTTCGGTACCAAACACTGAAGTTGTTTACGTACTTACAAAAACTGCCAAGTCACATGAAAGGATTAAATACCGACTATCATATTCATTATATGATAGGAGAGAGGTATCTACAAAGTTGTGTAAACAAATCGTAAATGATATGACACAAAACACGGTAAGTATTGTTATTTGTATTTTTATTTTGCGTTTTGAAAATGTCTCGCTATATTTTTTAACTTTGATTATATTAACATATGATATTTTGTTTGGCAGAATTTTGTTGAAAGCTGTTCAATTATGGTGGGAGGCATTCATTACATAGAGAATGATATCATGAACGTTGTCAGCCATTTTTACTCAGTGTCAGAGGAAGATATGCAAAACATGGAAAATGTAGTAATTGATGATGCTACAAAACTACATCCAAAGAATCAGAAAAAAAGGCCTCTGGTGGATAAATCTAGCAAGGGTAAACAAGTTACTTTTGAGGACGATGAAGTTGACAATGAAGCATATGTTGCCATTACTGAAGATGACATTGAAATTGTGGAAGGTCGTAAAAGACCAAAAGTAACAATGGCCAAGAATAGATCTCTTCAGAATGTTAAGACGAAAAAAAGTAGAGTTGAAGATCTTGAAGTAGTCATTACCAGCAGTCAAGAACCTAGTGAAACTTCAAAAGAAAGCAGAGAAATCATTACACCAGGAGCTGATTTAGGTGATGGCATTATCAAAACAAAACAAAATGCCATTCGACAGAATTTGACAAAGAGAAACTTAGTTGATGGTGGTCGTACATTTCAGTTAAATGTGACACAAACCTATAAGGCAAGTGAAGGACAATGCCAATATCAAGTCAGAAAGCCGCATCATCTGCATGTTCACAACTTGAAGACATTGATGAGGTACAATCCATATGCTCATGTGGTTAGTTATGTGCTTCTTGTTGATCCACTTCAAGTTCCCAACAAAGAAGCATTTGATAAGTCAAAATGTTTTGAATACAATTATTATGTGCTTGGGGGGAACCATTCTGTTGAAGCTCAAAGACAATTGATGGAGGAATATCCTAATAACCCACGTTTTGAAACGATGAAATGTATCATTTATGCTGGTTTAAATGAAACAGAAGCAAAGCTAGTGGCATGGGATCATAATTCAGATAATGAATATAGGATGTCTATGACTTTGGTCCAAAAGGTTAGATTTATTCATAGTGAATTCCTAGAAAAATGTGGTGGGGATAAGATCAATATTACTACAGATTTCCGAAAGGAATGTTGTATGGAAATAGGCTATCAAATTGAAGATAAAGGCAATTCAAAAAATGGAAAAGACAACAGATCTAGCGATTTATTCAGAGGTGTTGATAACATTTTCCAATTGGCATTTAGAACTGGAGATATTTGGAATTTGATTGATGACATTTTTAGCATGTGGGAAGACATTGGCATTAAAAACCAGAAGGTCAGAAAGTCTAAGCCATTGATATGTAGCAACAATAAATCAGCGCCTGAACTGAAGCAACTTCCAGACGATATGACCATCACGCCTTGGAGGGCGATGCAAGGAGTGAAAGATGAAAAAATTGTCAAAACAATATTATCTCATGTGAAGTCGGGGGAATTATCATTGGAAGAAATGTCTGAAGAATTTCAAAAGTAAGTTTGCTGAATTATTTTTACTTATTTCCAGGATTATAGTTATCTTTTAACTAAAACATGTTGTTATTGGTAGTATTTGTTATACATATCAGTATATTAACTTTTTCTTACTTTATCTATGCAGTCACAAAGTTTACATGAAAATTCAGGAACAAATGGTTAAATTGTTGAATGAAGATAGTTGGGATGATGTTGTACGCAACTATCCAGATTCAAGTTCTACATCAACATTGAAAGCTTTTTATCTTGCATTTAAAAAGGTAACTTGATTTATACATTCAGTTTTAATCATCTGTGTACTATTTTTAATTTAAATTAAAACTTACACATACATTTGTTTGTTTGGTAAAAGATGAAGAAAGAAGATAATGGAGCACCAGACAGTTTCAAGACTTTTATTGAAAAAATAAAGATTGAAAGACTGAGAAAGCAACGTATTAAGAATGTTGAACTTGATCCAACTCTTAATCATTTCATTTGGAATGGGCTAGACACTATTCAATATCAAGTAATACAAGGCGACTGTGAAGACATTGCGAAACTCATACCAAAAAGGGATTATGCCCTCGTTATTGCAGATATTCCCCATGGTTTCAATATTCCAAACATTTGCTATGATAATGACCCTTATACTTATCAAGCTTTTAATAAAGTGGTGGCGGGATTTAAGGAAGTGACGTCATCACCATTATGGAGATTTGTGACATTTCATTCAGACACACAGTTGGCAATGTTATTGTCAAGCTTCAAGGGGAAAACAAATTCAAGGATGCAGCTTACATGGTAAGATGTTTAAAGGTATATTTGATTAATGTTGAAAAATTAATTTATGTACAAGTTAATTGAACTTTTACTATTTTATGTTACAGGCAAAAGTCAAATCTTCTTGACAATGAAGATCAACAATTTATAAATGACTGTGAGTTCATTCATATTGATAGTTGGGCAAAAGATGATAGCCATATGTCTATGATTTTTAATCGGGTGGACAAAAAGAGTCATAGCCAAATACTGACTTATGATGCTGTTGTGAGAAAACTAACATATGAAGACAAAGAAATGAAAGGAGAGATAGTTAACATTTATCAGAAACCACAATTATTGATTAACTATCTTATAGACATATGTTCAAATGAAGGAGATTGGGTTCTGGATTTATTTTCTGGCTCAGGTACGTTTTGCCACATGGAATTGAATTTCAATATGTTCTTTTTTTTAATTAATATGTCATTGTACTAATTTACTTCATTATTTTTTTGTGCTTGATAATTAGGTACAACACTAGCATGCTGCCTTCAAAAAGGAAGAAATTGCATTGCAATTGAGAAAGATCCATTACAATGCAATTTCATTCAGCAAAGAATTAATGCTCTTCAATTTCTTCCAGATGCAATGCAAGAAATTGGGTTGAAGAAAGGGGACTTTAGTGAATCACGTGTGGCAAAAAAGGCAAAGGAACCCCAACCACCATTACATGGAATGTATGGAAAGACACATATTGGGGGATTTGCAGACATGAAAGACCCATTAGAAGAGGAAAATGAGCAAAATGAAACATGAAAATATTGTGGAAGAGGACAATGATGAAACTCTAGAGGACGAAGAGTTTGGATTACGTGACATTCTTGATTAAATTTAAGTTATGCTTGTAACTCAAGCTTTGCAATGTTTTGACTTTGACATTTTATGAGAAGAATAAACACTCAATTAGGGTTGTTATACGTTCAATATTGGTAATATGTGATTTTTGCATTGATTTTTAAGTTAATCATTTTTTTTTGAAAAAAAAGTAGTTATTATTATCTTTTTGACATGAAATTCATAAAAAAAACTATTATTTGACCATTTTTAGTTAATATTTTTGTATAAAAATTGTGATTTTGACATGTTAATTCTAGCAAAAAATTATCAAAACGTTTAGTTTTTTTGTTATATTTATGTTAAAAATGGTTATTTTTTATGTCCATTGTTAAAAAATGTTGTTTTTTAGAAACAATTATTTCATGTGGATTGAAAAATTAATTAAGGGGGTTGAAAAGATGTCTAAATATGTAGATTATCTAAAATTCAAACTATCGACTTTATAATTTAAAAACGCAAAACAATAAAAAGCCCACTAAAAAAAAAAAAAATTAAGATAGAGAACAAGAAAATATGAATACAATGACGACTTCAAAAACTATCAAATTTAGAAAATAATTTTTTACATTTCACACACTAGAAAATTTAAAGTCAAAAAATAGGTCTTTTAAAAAAAGGGTGTGATGCAGAATACACACTTTTTAAAATCAGGATGAAAATCACTACCATTCACCGAGCCTCACCCACTTAATGCACATGAAAAAAATTAAAGTTCCAAAAAGCATGTTCTTAAAAAAACATGTGTATTCTGCATCAACACTTTTGAAAATCGGGTCATTTTTTTGCCACCTCTACAAAACGGGTAACAGTATCAGTTCCCGTTTCAAAGTTTACATTGTTCATTGTGCCCCTATTGTCCCCACATTGTTATTACTGTGCCCCATAAAATCCTTGTATTATTATTTTTGTGCCTTTATATTTTTATTTTTAGGTCGGCTTGGTTATATTGTGACCCCTTAGACTCCTATATATAGAAAGGAGGTTTTGTCATTTGAATCATCCAAGAATTGTTCATTTGTGTAATGTAAAGGAGGTTGCCCCCTGGAAGATGTTGAATTCTAAGGCATTGATCTATCTTTTCTATCTTTTTGTGAGTTGGTTTCATAACATTTGGTATCAGAGCTTTGGATTCTAGGGTTTCACTACTCCAAATAGGTCATCGTGGAATTTTCGCTATAATTTTTTTTTTCCTGTGATGTTTCGGAAGCGAAACAAAAAACCCATTTGAGACATAAGCATTGAGAGAGATGGAGAGCGCAGACATTTTTTCACTTGCCCTAGGGTTTTAGTTCCCAAATGTTGTCGCTGCTCGCTGGATCGAGCCGACCTGGAGGTGCGGCCATGGATCTGAATGCAGGGAGGTATATGCGGGGCGAAGAAATGGGTCTCTGTTCTTTTGCAGCCATGAGAAAGATGGGATGGTACCTGAGGCTCGGGACCGACTTCCCGCGGAGGTTATCACTTGGGCCCCCTGCAGACATGCCAGGCATAAGTACTGTGCGAGACGCTGCCCATTAGACTGTGTGCCATGGCAGAAAGGGTGGGCGATGTGGAGAAAGAGGGTTGGGTTCCTCGGCGCATTGGCCCCTCAGCTTGAGACTGTTTTGGCCGCCATTGCTATATGGCCATCCAACTGCGCGATGGCAAGATGGATCGATCTGGCCTTTTCCTCTTTGGGCCGCCGACTCTTTTTACTCCACGTCTTTGCCTGCAGACTCCTACCCCTGGAAACTACCGCACTCTTCCACATGCAGCAGCAGTATTGCCAGGATCTGGAGCTGGCTCTGCAACCTCACAATCTCACCGTTTCAACCCCGATTCCTCATTCAGGCAGCCGAGATCCTATTCATCTCCAGCAAGCGAATTTTCAGATTCAAATAATTCTTCTGACAGGCAAAACCCTGCTCCTTCGGGTCCAGCCGTCTTTCACAGTGCGCCATCTCTCAAAGATTCTCGAACAGAGGTTGGGGATCCCTTCCTCCCTTCTGCGGCTCCTCTTTGTCAATAAGCAGCTTGATAACAATATTCCTCTTTCCTTTTATAATATTGAAAGAAATGCCATAGTGATCCTGTCACTTCGTCTAAGGGGAGGTGCAGTTGGGCAATCCTCTGCCTCCAAAGGTTTTTCCTACAAAGATGCAATACATGCATAGCTTGCCAAGAAGTCTGCCCAATCTGCCGAGGCTCCCAAACCTTTCTTGGTGGAAAAAATGGAGGAAACCCCTGCCATTGAAATGACTCATCCATCTTTGGATGATCAATACCAGAAATATGCAGAAACAACCCTCATTTGCAGATTTAATGGCCTATGGCCCCGCACTGCTGATCTATACCAGTGGATCCATTCCAATTGGACCAACAACTGCAAAGTCTTCTTCTGCTCGAAAGGCTTCTTTATTGTAGCCTTTGCCTTCAAAGAAGATTACCAAAAAGCCTTAATGGGAGGCCCCTGGTTCTGGGGATCAGCTGGACTTTTCCTCTCCCCCTGGTTCCCAGATTTTGACCCCTCCACTGCGGTCATATCCAAGCTTCCGATCTGGGTCAGGCTTCCAAATCTCCCTACGCATCTATGGCATTTTGTTGTCTTTCAAGGAATCGAGGACACCCTTGGCCGCTTCCTGGCAACAGATACCTCAAGGGGGGAGAAAGGAATATATACCTATGGCAGAATTTGTGCAGAAATAGACATTAGTAAAGGGTCTCCAGATCAGATCATCCTCAAAGTTGGGGACTTCCATTGGGCGCAAACTTTGGATTATGAGAATACAAACTTCAAGTGTCACCATTGCCATTAGATGGGGCATCTCTAGAACACATGTGCAACTTTCCTCGACAAAAAGAAGAATATCACTCGCAAATCCAAATCCAAGAGTTGGAAACCTTGTGATAGACCCCCTATGGATGACATAGAGTCCTCTAGCTCTCATGAGGAGGACATTGAAGTGGAAGAGGAGAACTTGGAGCAACCGAAGGACTCGCCCTCAGCCTGCGCCAAGGATCCTTCTGCGCCTCTGTTCTCGCAGAAACGTTCTCATGAGTCTTCGCCTTCTGATTCAGACAAGGAGTCTCCTCCTTTAGCACAGAACAGTCTGCAAGTAGTTCCGGTCCAGCCAGATCAAAATGGTTGGGTCAAAGTCAGTAAAAAGAAAGGAAAAAAATGTAGATTGGAAGATTCTGCCCATGCTGGGTAGACTCCCTAGACCAGCTCGTTCTTTCTATCCTCTCTGCCATCTTTTTCTTATGCTGTGGTTGCTCTTTGGAACCGAGGTTGATAACATATCATTTCCGGCTCCCTTGCTCTTTAGCTTCGCTTCTCTGAAGCTCTGATTGTACCATATATATTTTCTTAATAGAATTGTCTTAATTTACAAAAAAAAAAAAACCCATTTGAGACGAAATGCACTGAACCTCGCATCCGAATTTCAGAGCTTTTCACACAATATTTGTGGAGATATGATCTAAGGAAGTTGGTCTTTTTGTAGACTCCCGAATCACATTCCAAACATGTGACCTTGGGAAAATCGTCATAACTTTTGTTTTGAGCATCAGATTGCAATTTCATAAGAAGTTACAGAAAGAGGACAGACTGTAGTTTCTTGTATCTATCTTTTACACCCGAAGGTCAAAATAATGACACATGGCACTCCATACAAGTTTGCTCTTCTGAAAAGGTATATAATCAGGTCATCTTGGGAGATTGTGCATAACCCTTTCTTGGAGAATCTAAATTTGATCAGACTGGTGGCATTGGAAAGAGGATGAAGAGGGCTACTGCATGTTGCAATTTCAGAATTGGATGATCTGAAATTACAGAGATACATCAGATTCAATATCGAGCTCCTACAAAGTAAAAAAAAAAGGGTGTGTAATTTTTTTTAAATTTTGCATAAGATTGGTTTGAAAAGTTAGTTTGAAGGAATTCAAAGGGAATAGTGAAGAATTATTAGCATTAATTAATGCCTTGAAGAAAGAAAATGGAAACACCTAGTAAGCAACTTGAAAGCTCTAGCATGACTCATGAAGAACAGGAAGAAATGCAACATGATATATCAAAATTACAAGACCAAGTACAAAAAATTTCACTCTCACTAAAGGTAAATGAAGCCAAGATGAATGACGTTGAAGCTAAGATGAATGGCATGGATGGTAATATGGAAGCTAATATTAATGGCATGGACACTAAAATGGAAGCTAAGATGAATGGCATGGACGATAAGATGGAAGAATTGAAGATAAATTTGAATAAGTTGCTACAAGAAGTGGTCACTAATGGTGAAAGGGTAGTAAAGGAAACTCATGGTGAGAACAAAAGAAATGTTAATCATGATTTCATAGACTCTAATGTTGGATTGAAGACGCACCATATTCTAAAAATCGATATGAGGAAGTTTGATGTCAAGGATCCCACAACATGGGTACTACAGATGGAGCAATTTTTCGATCTCAATAATGTGCAAAACACACAAAAGCTACGTATTGCAACTTTATATTTGGAACAAAATCAGTTTGCATGGTATCAATGGCTTTGCTATCGTAAACAAATTGTGACTTGGGCAATTTTTATGGAAGAATTGACAACACATTATGAGGATACAAAAAGCAACACCTTTTTTAGCGAATTGATAAGTCTCAAACAAAAGGGTTCAATGATGGAGCACATTGAGGACTTCCAAAAATTGAACATAAGGGTAAAGGATATTCCAGAGGAGCATAGGATTGATATGTTCATAGGGATTTTAAAGGATAATATCCAACATGACGTTTGCCTTTTGGAACCTGATTAATTAGAGAAGGCATTCAAGTTAGCAAGAAAAATGGAAAGAAAAATTATGGCAACCAGGAAGCCTACCACTCACAACTATAAAGATGGAAGTGTTGGTGCCCCTAGTCTTCCACAACCTATATGATTGACATCAAAAAAATTGGAAGAAAAAAGAACAAAAGGGCTTTGTTACAGTTGTGATATCAAATACACTAAAGGTCATAAGTGTTTGTGAAAAAAATATTCTAATTAGATTGTGAAGAGGAGGAAGAAAAGGAACAAGAAATGTCAAAAGAAGAGGATATACTCCAGAAACAAACCCTAGATAAAGAAGAAATGAATCCGACCATATCTTGTAATGAATTGGCTAGAATTACCACTCCTCAAACTATTAAGATAGAAGGAATATCAAGAAGAAAAAGGTAATAGTGTTGATTGAGTTAGGAAGTACCCACAATTTTATTCATTGTAAGATAGCAAAAGAATTGAATTGCTTCCTATATTCAGCACCAGAGTGTCAAGTAATGGTTGCAAGTGGAGGAACCATAAATTGCTCTAGAAAGTGCCATAATATCAAGCTATCCATGGGAGAATATGTATTGAATAGCCCAATGCTTTCCATTCCAATGGGAGGTGCTGATGTTGTACTAGGAGTCCAATGGCTACAATCCTTGGGTACAATAGCTTTTAATTTTCAGGAACTTTTCATGAAATTTTCCACGGATGGAAAGGAAGTTGAATTAAGGGGTATTGCAGGGAAACCAGGAAAGATAATCAGCTCTAACGGTATGACAAAGCTTCTAAAAAAGGAACAACGAGGTGTAAATTCACAATTAGGTTCGCTAGATGTTTCCACATCGAAATCACCTATTTCTCCAGATCTCCAAAAAGTCTTGGATAATCATTCCAAGGTATTTGAGACTCCCGAAGGTCTCCCACCTATTTGTGATCAATATCATGCTATTCATTTGATTCCAGCAAGTGTTCCTCCAAACATCAGGCCGTACAGATATCCTTATGCCCAAAAGAGTGAAATTGAACGTATGGTTGTAGAAATGCTAGAGGCTCGTATAATTCAACCTTGTCAAAGTTCTTTCTCTGCTCCAGTAGTATTGGTGCATAAGAAGGATGAATCATGGTGCATGTGTCTGGATTATAGGGAGCTCAACAAGCTCACTATTAAAGATAAAGTTCTCATTCCTGTCATTGATGAATTATTGGATGAATTGCATGGATCAATTTACTTCACCAAGTTGGATCTTCATTCAAGATATCATCAAATCAAAGTGAAGATTTAAGACATTCTGAAAACAACATTTAGAACTCACGAGGGTCATTATGAACTTTTGGTCATGCCTTTTGGCCTTACCAATGCACCTTCTACATTTCAAGGTTTGATGAATTCCATTTTTAAAACCTTCCTTAGAAAATTTGTGTTAGTATTTTTTGATGATATACTGATCTATAGCAAGTCTTGGAAGGATCATGTTGAACATGTTGACAGGGTGCTACAACTATTGGAGGAGAAACAATTATATGCAAAAATCTCGAAATGTTTCTTTGGAGTACAAGAAGTTGAATATCTGGGTCATATTGTATCTTATGAAGGTGTTAAGGTAGACCCAAGCAAAATTAAAGCCATTAACGAATGGAAAATCCCCACATCCATAGAACATATGCGAGGATTTCTCGGGTTGATAGGGTATTATTGCAAGTTTGTTAAGAATTATGGGAGAATAGTAGCACCTCTAACAACATTATTGAAGAAAGATTCATTTTCATGGACTCCAGAAGCAACAAGGGCCTTCGAACATCTTAAAGAGGCAATGTAACAAGCACTGGTCTTAGCTGCACCAGACTTCACAAAAACCTTTATTATGGAATGCGATGCTTCAAGAAATGGAATTGGTGTTGTTTTAATGCAAGATGAAAGACCCTTTGCTTTCGAAAGTCGTCTAATCAAGGGAAAGTATTTACAAAAAGCTATTTATGAGAAGGAAATTTTGGCAATACTACATGCACTTAAGAAATGGCGACCCTATCTAATGGGAAGACACTTCAAGGTAAAAATAGATCATGATAGCTTTAAATACTTTTTAGGACAAATATTATCCTCTGAAGAGCAACAAAAATGGGTCACAAAGATGTTGGGTTATGACATTGAAATCATCTACAAAAAAGGGAAGCAAAATGTTGTGGCAGATTCACTCTCAAGAAAGGATGAGTATGTGGAAGCATTGTTGTGCACCATTTCTATTATCCAACCATATTGGATAAACAAAGCAATGGAGGAATGGAAGAATGACGAAGAAGTGGGGGCACTTATTCGAAAGTTACAACAAGATTCCAGTATATCTCATAAATTTAGCTGGAAAAATGATTCGTTATGGTACAAAGATCGCTTATACCTCTGTAAGAATTCCCAACTCAAACAAAATATTCTTATGGAATCGCACACTTCTCCCTTAGGAGGGCACTCAGGATTTTTAAAAACATACCATAGGGTTAAGAAGGAATTTTTTGGGTTGGCCTTAAATCGGATATTCAAAAGTTTGTGGCAGAATTTTTGGTTTGCCAACAAAACAAAGTTGAAACAATTAATACCCCAGGTCTATTACAACCTTTATCCATTCCAAGCCAATGTTGGGAGGAGGTTTCAATGGATTTTATCACAGGTCTACCCAAGTCTGAAGGAAAGAGTGTCATCATGGTGGTAGTTGACAGACTTACCAAGTATGCACATTTTTGTGCATTATCACATCTATTTAAAGCCAGTACAGTTGCTATTGCATTTATGGAAACAATTCAAAAGCTACATGGAAACCCAAAGATTATGTAAGTGAGAGAGATCCCATTTTCGCTGGAAATTTTTGGACGAATTATTTTCTTGTCTTGGTACTCAATTAGCTCATATCTCATCTTATCATCCTCAATCTAGTGGGAAAACTAAGATAGTAAACAAATGTTTGGAATGGTATCTTCGTTGCTTTGTATCTGATAAATAGACACAATGGGTCAAATGGTTGCCTCTAGCGAGATGGTGGTATAACACTTCCTTCCATATTGCAGTAAAAATGACCCCATTTATGGCACTTTATGGATATCAGCCACCCTCCATCACATCATATTTAAGAGAAAATTCTAAGGTTCAAGCAGTGGAACATCACATTGAGCATCAACAACAAGTTCTCCAACTCTTAAACCTGGATAACCTCGTGTTGGTGCAGAATAGAATGAAACAACAGGTAGATCAATATCGCAGTGAAAGAATTTTTGATGTAGGTGACTGGGTATTCCTACGGCTACAACCATATAAACAAATGTCCCTCAAGCAAGCTAAGAAGGATAATAAATTATCACCAAAGTATTATGGTCTGTACAAGGTGTTGCAAAAGATTGGTACTATGGCATACAAATTGGATCTTCCTGCAGCTTCTCGAGTACACCTAGTTTTCCATGTTTCATGTTTAAAGAATTTTATAGGCAACAAGCTCCCAGTTCAAAAAATATTGCTAGAACTTGATGAGGAAGGAAAAATTATATTGGAACCAGAAGCAGTTATTGAAACAAGAACTTGACAACTACGAAATCGATCAATTTCGGAGTATCTCATCAAGTGGAAGAACTTATCCACTAAAGATTCCACATGGGAGGATGAGAATTTTATACAGAAGCATCCAAAACTGCTCAATCGTTGAGGACAACACTTTTTTGAATGAGAGGGGCATGTTGGGTCCCTATAATACTAGTGATTCCCCATTACTATTGTAGTTGTATCCTTTATTAATATTGTTCTACCCCTATTGTCCCCATATTGTTATTACAGTGTCTCATAAAATCCCTCTATTGTTCTTTTTGTGCCTTTATATTATTATTGTTAGGTCAGCTTGGTTATATTGTGACCCCTTAGACTCCTATATATAGAAAGGAGGTTTTTTCATTTGAATCATCCAAGAATTGTTCATTTGTGTAATGTAAAGGAGGTTGCCCCCTCGAAGAGGCTGAATTCTAAGGCGTTGATCTATCTTTTCTATCATTTTGTGAGCTGGTTTCATAACAAGCCATGCCTAGCAACAAATTGCAAAACATCAAGCTATACTTTTTATACTAAAATTATGAGCTACATGGTCATGAGTTTTGATATTATATTAGGATTATCATTCCTTCACATTTTTCTTTTTCTTTTTCCAAAACAATTAAGAAATCTATAGTGACATCATTGTCATATCAGCCACAACCAACTTGAAAGACTAAGCAATAAGTGTGCCATTAGTAATAAGTGTCTTATTTTATTATAGGACCAAAAACATACATTATAATTTGTCTGCCTTACTATCTCAGACAACTATTTACTTTCCTTTCCCATCTTCCCTTATTATGTGTTGTTAGTGACACTGCCAACTTTTATGTTATACTCATTCAAGAAGGCCAATGCGACTTCTAAATATCACCATATATCACAACACCAATGGTTCATGCTTATGAATGTCAAGCTAGGTAATTAGTTTCATATTTTTAAAATAATTCATTTTGATTGGCTATGCCTAGAAACAAATTGCAAAAAATCAATATATACTTTTTATACTAAAATTATGAGCTACATGGTGATGACTTTTGATATTTTATTAGGATATCATGCATCATTTATAGCCTTCTACAATAAAACTATGCAACTAAAGCATATTAAATATTATTATGAGATGCATAGGGCACAATAAATTTGAAATGTTTATCACTACAAATGAAAGAAGATAACTTTCACATACTGTGCATCCTAATCACTTTAAAGTTTGAATTTTGAACCTTGTCCAACTTATTTAGATTTTTTGGATCTCCTATTATTTAGATGTTGTGGATCTCCTATGTCCTCGTCATTAAAGACATAAAATTTCATATTATTCTTTTTCAACACATAAAAATCCAGGTTATCAACTCCATCTTTTTTGTTAGTTCACAATCAACAAAGAAAGTGAATAAGCATGATGATGCTATTTTTCTTACTGTAACTCTTAGAGGTAATGTAAATTGCCCTTAAAGGAGAAGGGAAACCTTTAAAATTAGTGATAGTATGATGCCTCTTCCGACCAAGTGTACAGTAACAATATTTGATCACTTAGTTGTTTCCTTACAATAGTAAAATTTGAATTTAAAGAGAATTTAAGAAGTGTCACGACCCAAAAATGACATGCATGCTACTCCACTAGTCACTCTAAAGACTAGCTGATGGTACCATATTCTCTCATGTGTGAGTAGTCAGACACAAGGCCATGAGTAGTCGAATTAATGCCTGATTAATAACAACCTGATTAATTCTACGAGTGCACTAACTAACTTACAAGAGTGTAGGAACCTCCCAACTTTGATTCTCTCAATCAATTATCATGAGGGGCATATTCCTACAGATATTATGAGTTTTTGGCAGCTTAAGATTTTAGCTCCTAAATAATGTGGCCTTTAAGGCCAAGATCCCAAATGGCTACAAAATTGTAAAGAATTACAGGTTATTGATCTCTTGTGGAACAAATTTACAAGAAGCACCCCTCCTTAGCTTGGTTATTTCAAATTCATGTTTTATTTGAACATGCCAAACAATTCCCTCTCAAGAGACATTCTCCTACAACTCACCCAGATGCAGAGTCTCACATTGATATCTAAAATTTTAGGCGTTAACGGTGAGTGATACCTGAAAATAAAATAGCAAAGATAGCCTTGTAAGAAGAAAATCTCCAGCTTAAGGTAATTTTCCACTTGTGGATAAAGTAGGTTAAGTTTGGTTGGTTCTTGATCCAACAATATGCGACTCAAACTATAATCTGCTAACAACAAAATAAACAAATATGAAAAAAATCAACTGGATTTAAATTTCAGTCTCTCATGGTAAGCTGAATTGATCTTTGACCTGAAAATTGTCACCTCGACTGCACTTTTCTAACACTTGCATAGATCCATCTTCGTGGATCTACAATATAAAAAAACCTCAAGGTGAAAACCTCAACATTTTGTATCCCTCTCGTATGAAATACCATGGAAAAATGCAACTATGATAGTTTTATATTAGTCATTAATTAAATATGGTAACAAAGATAAATATTTGTTGGTTCTTTCATATCTTTTATATTATAGCGATTAACAGAAAAGCCATGATGTAGAACTAGATCCACCCACTTAGTTGTAAATCACCTTTACCTAGATATTCTTTGTGCTATTAAATTAAAGCAAACCAATTGGATTTTTCTCCCTCACAAGAAACCTTCATGCATAATTAGAAAAAACTACAAGAATAGACTTCAGTATTCAATTTATCTTGGAAAGATGGCACAAAAATGCCAAACCACTTCAATCAAAGTATACTAGCTAGTATGAATGAACAAAAATATTCAAATGATAGTATTTCACAAAACAAGCATATAAATACTTTATCAAGAATTCCCATAAATTTCCTTGTTATAATATAAACAAGAATTACAAAAAATTGATAAATGGATGTTATTGACTATTTCTAAAATATTAATAGATTAACAAATGTCCATGGAGCTACAGGGGAAATCTACCAAAAGTAGTTGTACATTTTGAGACATATTCAAATCAAATAGTGATTTGACTTCAAAAAAAGATCTCAAGATTTCAGCAAAAAATCTAAAAGATAAATCTCAATTAGACAACACCATAATGTATTAATGACAATCACAAAGGCATGAACCAATTTCTTTTCTCAAAACACATTTCTCCATATACATGGAATAAATTACATTTGTCCATCAATTTGTCATCCATACAAAACATTGTAATCGTTGCAAGTTGGAGAAAAAGAAAACATTAACATGTTCTTCTTTAGTGAAAGAACCATGCTATGATAGACCCAAGAAAAATGATAACAGCAACTCATTCACATACTGAGTACCTATATTGATGGTGATCAATGATTTCTTTTCCAATGGATGGTGATCTTATGTCATATTTGACATATACATATGTGCTTAACAACGCTCTAGACATTATATCACTGGACATATTTTCAATGTCTGATGGTAAAATATTGAAATTGACAACTCAAATTTACTGCTTCCTTATATAGGTGTTTTAAATTGTCCTGCTGACCCTGATAAATGGTTTTCATCTAATTACATATAAGATCTGAGTTGTTGAAGACTTCAATATCATTCACATCATGTTGTTTTGCCTCTTTTAGCCCTTCAACAAGGGCAATGTAGTATGCCTCATTGTTTGTCGTCATTCGAGGTACTTCTCTCTTTCCATGGAATAAATGATTTGTTTCCATATTGTAAAGTACAAATTTAACAACTTCTCGACTTGGATTTGGAAAGCAATACATTTCAATGCATAAACATGACTTTTGAACCATTTGTTACACTTTGAAGACCTGCAAAATAAGATAACAATAAATTCATGTTAAACAAGTAGACAATACCTATTTCTTAATACTCAACATGTTTTTCAGAGATATATAATTGGAAAAATCAGTTATCTATTCCTAATATATTCCACTAACTGCTAATTAATTGAATATTCATAAACCATTCCATTTTTCATTCCTTTCATGCCTTTCAAATGCCACCTGAATTTGATGGTGTTTCATATGGAACATTCATTCAAAAAATCTTACCTCTTTGTATATTTGTAGCCATAAATCCCAACAACATTAGGAATATAAATAAAACGACAGGGGCCATACAAATCAAAAATCATAATATCCATGCTTGACATGGTTCCAATTAGCATTATGAGTTTATTTATATATGTGTGACTATGAGGCTATAGCTTTATCACAATACTTGTCTTCCTGTCTGGTTAGGAAATTTCATTCATTCAACATATTTGGCTAGGAATATGGTCCTTGCCAATTTTTTCTTGAGGTTGTGCTTGTTGTCTCAAGTCAACAACCATCATGGAGTGGGAAGCAATTATTCAGGGGAGAAGTTGTGAGTATTTGGAAGCTTAGCAAAAAATAGTTGTATGTTATAATTTCTAACCCATGAAAAAGGTGTGATTTGGAAGAAAAAACATCTTTGAATGCTAAACTTCATAAAAAGAAGATTGAAAATTCAAGAAGTAGAAGCAAATGAAAAATGTGATCCTTCTAGTCTCTCACTAGCTCTTCAACAACTAGCCTCTGAGGTTGAAGAGGTTAAGAATGAAGTTGAAGTTCCTAACTAATTTCTTTGTCCGTTGTGATAATTAAGGAAAAAAATTTGATTCTATCTCAGAAGACACTTCAAATAATACATGCTTAAGTATGATTTTCCATGTCTTTTATAAGCTTTAGTAGCTCTAATTTGTGACTCCTAAAATACCCTTTCTCATCGTCTCTTAAGATAGTAGACAAGTCCAAGAATGCTAAAAAAAGTAAAAGAGAAACTAAATCATAGTAAAAAACATGGACATGGTTATATCCCCCATAAAAGAAGGAAAATCCTAAATAGGAAAGCATAGCTAATGTTAGTAGTGTTGAAAGTAACTATATTACCAATAAAAGTGAACGAAGTTTGTTAAATTTTAGAGAACGGGATGGTCTTATCAAGGAAGGGGACACCATAATGCAGCAACTTGTTGTACGCAATAGTGAAAACTCTCTAAATTTGGCTGGTAAAAATGATGGGCCCCACATATTGAATAGTTCTAGCATCTGAATCTCTACTAGTGTTGTCTGCGATGCTTATGGAAAATATGGTGAACCTATTGGCTATTTCCTACTCGGGGAAGGTAACAAATGGAAAAATTCATGGAAAATATCTTCGTCTAGATGCAGATAGAGATGTATGTAAAATTCACATTCTTCACAGTACATTGGCCCACAAGGGTATTCTGGATGGGCATTACTATGCATTTATTAGGTCATCTCTCTCAAACCAGTGGTATAAGCTTGATTATGCAAATGATACAACGTGAAGAAATTCTAAGAAATGTACTCCGATTTTAACAAAAAGAGAGTCATCTAAGGCCCTTGCGATGGCAAGGTTGGTTGTTGTTTGTCAAAACTATTATGGTGTGCTTCCTTCCAGAGGTAAGTTGTTGAATGTAAGGGAAACTAGCAATAAACAAATCATGGAAAATGTTGAGATTCAGCATATCAGGAAATTCCTTGTTCTGCATCATGAAAAGGAATATGGAAGTATCAAATATCTGATATATGGAAATCTTATGATTATGGTAGATCAAGATCATGATGGTTCACACATCAAAGGATTGTTGATCAACTTCATACACTCTTTCTAGCCATCCCTACTCAATACTCCCTCATTTCTTGTTGAATTCATTACTCCTATTGTCAAGGAAACCCATAAAGATGGGTGTGTATTGTCTTTCTATACCATGCCTGAGTATGAATCATGGAGAAATTTTTTGGATTGATTAGCATCAGGATGGACCATAAATTGGCTAACATTTTGGGTTGGGAACTTATTTGGACCAGATTGACAAGGTTATCAAGTGCAACGAGTTTGTAAACAAGGAATTGTTTCTATTTTCCATGGTTGGTTTTCAAAGCTCCATCCCACCATGGTTGATGGTTTGAAACAAGGACAAATGAAATTTTTTTTTTTTATTTCAAAAGAATTTTTTTTTTACGCAAGCGAAGGTGGCTCAATTCTTGGGTTATGTCTCAAAACATTTTTCTTACCATCACGATGAGCAGAGTCTTGCTAGCACAATTATTGGAATGACACAAGATTTTGTTGGGAGTAACAACATCAACCTTCTTGTTCCACTTGGAAAATTAAATAATACAAAATTGAAGGTCCTTTTACCTCTTCCTGGGTGCTTATTTTTACAAGCTATCCTTGATTCTCAATTTGTGATCCTAGGGACAATCAAAGTTTGGTTGGCTGAATTTTCATCTCCTATTTGGGGAAAATTGATAGAAAATAATGGTGGTGGTTGTAGACCTTGGTCATCATGGCTACCCTTGAATCTAATAAATGGAGCTCTCTCTAGCTCAGACCATTGGATGGATCTACCCCCTTCTTACAATACACTTACAAATGAAACCCAGGTCTCAAGGACTCATATTCTAGTGCCACTTTCTTGCCCATTACTATGCTTATCTACAACAACATCATCAAATAAATGCATTAGAAACATTTAGATTGATGTCAAAATTGATGACCTAAAATTTCTTAAACATTTACTTTGCAGGAAGCCCTTGAAGCAAAGGATAATTTCAATTGTCAATTATTTTGGGCTTTTTTTTCCTATTTCATAAGTTGTTTTCTCCAAGTCTGATTCAAATGCTTTTTCAATACAAGAAAACAAACTTTGGAGAATTCATATTTTTTATGAACTTCGAATTCTCTTGCTGGACAGATGAATCTACTAGATCTTTTGTAAGTGGTAAAGAGATGATTGAAATTGTAGGAGATTATTCCCAATCAAGAATATCAAAATCACATGGCGATAAAGCCATCAGAATGCTGGTGCATTTCCTATCAGAAATGCTTGAATATTTCATGAATGAATTTATCCTTATGTTATCTGAATTAGGATTCTTATATTTTCTAAATCAACCGAGGCAGAAGAATTCCCCATCAAAGTCTGTTCTGAAAAAATAATTAGAAATCAAGAAGGTAAGATAAATCAATGTGTTAGATGGTAAAGATAAAGGTGTTTTTCATATCACTATCTTTGGTTAATAAAAGTTTTTATGTATCAATAATATAGCCATGTCATTTAATTGTTCTAGTGATATTTTCTTTAATCAACATGATGTGATGCATGATTTAGAGAAAGATGGGACAGTGCCATTCATAAGAGGATTTTCATGCCTACCAAAGAGGATGGTATACCCACAAACTGGTTGTCACTAAAGCATACTTATAAAGTTCAATTTGTTTCAATTCATAAAGGTCATGACGGAAACTTATTTTCTTTTCCCAACATAAGCATTGAATAATTATTTTTTCAATTTACTGAATTTTCAAATTTAATAAGGAAGAATTTTTATCATCATAACATCTCAACTTTCTGACTTTTACATTTCTAGGATGTTATTCTAGGTTCAATGGAAGAACAAGATTGGTTAAATGCCCATCAAATTATTTTCTTAACCTTAAAGCTAAATTTTGGAAACTCGGCTCTAAACTCTGATTTTTTTTTCAAACTCTGATTTTGTGAATTGCTAGATTTCTTGTAACATTATTGACATAACCAAATGCTAATGAACCTATGTGTTGTCTGTAAATAATTGATTTTCTTCGAGAATTCTTGTGCACTAACTATTATTGTAGCTTGTAGATGCACCATAAAACAAACTACAAATGATGTGTTGTGATGTACAATTGTTATGGCTAGACCAGATTTGAAGTTGTCACAATTGTGTATTTGTGCACAATTATACAATGATCCTGATTTGGAAAAAGAAGCTCTTTAATTTAATGAGACGGTAAATTGAAATTATACCGACTTTGCGCATATTTCCAATTGATTTACCCCTAATTTCACAATATATTTTGATTATATATATGATGTGCCTATTATGCATCTTGAATATTCTCATTTTTGTTACTATTTGTGCCATTTTCAGATGGGTTCTTTGATTGATAGATGACCTTCGAGACCACATAAAAATCACATTGGTGTTTTTCTTCAATACAACAAATAAATTTCATGTTGAAGTCATTAAAGAGCAAGGCCTGGATATGACAACCATATTAAAAGGTAGCTTATGTGTTATGGCAGATATGCAATTCTATAGAGGGATTAGTTTAATTGTATGTTATTAGTATTTCTACTTTACTTCCCTGATGTACCAAGAATTCAATTTACTGTACGTGGAAAAGCCATTTTGAAATTTTTCATTTGAAAAAGAGAAGAAGAATAATGTATGGCAAGAATTGGCATGTTCCAACTCTAGATAGAAAAGCATATTCTATGTTCCCTAGAAATTTCTCAATTTGGTTCTCATATTTTAACCAGACACAAGGAACCAACAATATACTAATAAAAATCATAACAATTTAAATTAATTCCTTAAGATTTCTTTAACAATGTAAACTTTGAAACGGGAACTGATTTTGTTACTTGTTTCGTAGAGATAGCGAAAAAGTGACCTGATTTTGAAAAGGGGCGATGCATAACACACATATTTTTTTTAAAGCGTAGTTTTTGGCACTTTAATTTTTTTTATGTACATTACGTTTTGGAATGTTAGTGATTTGCATGCTGATTTAAAAAATGATGATTCTGCATCATGTCCTTTTTTTAAAAGACATATTTTTGGACTTTAATTTTTCTAATGTATGAAATGTAAATAATTACTTTCTAAATTTAACGATTTTTGACACGTTTAATTTTTTATGTCAATTTTTTTGAAATAAAAAAATATTAAAATATATATTAAAAAAAACTGTAAAATTAAGTAAGTAAAAATAGAAAAATTAAAGAAAAAATTAACAAAAACTTAAAAAAAAAAAAGAGAAACAAACAAACAAACAAACTAGATTTAATAAAAAAATTAGAAAATTGACCAAAAAAAATTAAAAACTACGAAAATAAAAATTAAAAACATTTAAAAAAACAAAAAAAAAACAAAAAATTCAAATAAAAAAAAAAAAAAAAACAATTGAAATTTAAAAAAATATACGTATTTTCAAATTAAAAAAATAAAAAATAAAAAAACATATTTTTTTTAAAAGAAAAACATTTTAAATTTTATATTAAAATTTTTAAAATTTAAAATTTTGATTTAATTTTTTTTAACATTATTAAAAAAAATATTTTTTATTTAAAAAAAAAACATTTATCATTATATTTTAAGTGATACCAAAGTTGTTAATCCACTTTATTAATTCCTCATTTAAAAATCCAAGAGTTAAAATGATAAAATTGTAACTTCAGTAACATTAACATGGAATCAAATAACATGATTTTTTTTAACATTCATAGGGAATCAAATAAATCTACATGCATCATTTTGGAGTGGTTACAGTTATAATAATTGCAACATAACAAGGTCAAAGCTTTTCTCGTTTACATTGGGTGATTTCCGGAGTCACCGGACTGCCAATATATTTTAAATTTTGGAATTTTAATTTGAATCTAATTCCTTTAAATTCCGGCAAAGTATCATTTATTCTAGTGTTACCCATTATGATTTAAAAAAAAAAACAACAAACTTATTTATTAATTTAAAAAAGTATTATTTTCCAATGAGAATCAACTAGTCTCAATCCCTAATTAAACCACTAGTAACAATAAACAAGACACAAAAATCGAGAGTTTTAATTACAACACCGGCTTTACAATATCACTCAAGCTACATAATTTTCTTGTGATAGAATAAATCCAATAATTTATTTTTCAGAAAAAAAAATTGATTTTTTGAAAAAAAATTCATTTAAAAAATTTATTGTTAAATATTTGTAAATGATGGAAATTTAAAATGAATGCTTATAAATAATAGTTATTATTAGCTTGGAACTTAATTATTTTGTATTATAAAACAAATTTGTAAGAGTTGTTGAAAGAAAGTTTTCAAATAAAAGCAGGAAGACGTTCACAAATTTGATTGGATTAAAATGTAAAATGACATGCAAAAAAAGTCATCAAATTTTCATTAAAATTTGACAAGTAGAGAGAATGAAATTCCAGGCCTACGTCGGCATACATGGGAACTTTCCGCACACATTTTAAGATATGAATCACATCCACTCTCCCTGTTTAATCTTTTTTGAATTTCAAAGTTGTGAATTATGCCATCGTATACAACAACAGGTCACAAGCGATGTGCATATAACCAAAGAAAACTGTTTTAGAGGTTTCTATTAATAGAGATCATATAAATGACCGAGCATAAGATATCGCTAAGATCATTTTCGTGGTAACACATTTGAACTCCATGCACACACCTTTCAATTTTTTATTTTTTTTTGTGGGTTCTTAACAAGTCCATTTCCATAATATTCAAGTCCGTTTTCCACCGATTTTCAAATGCGGAACCCACGTTCTCCTTTCTGAATGACCCAATATCTTGCATGTCACATTTAATTTGAAATAAAATAATTCAATGAACAAAGTATTCAATCATATGGAAGGACAAAGTTCTTTTAGATCGTTGTACCAAGAAGGAAAATAAATCCTAACACACCTCTGACACAATATCTTTTGTGTGAAAAACATATATAAAAAAATTAAAAATAAATATTATTTGTTTGAAAAAATTAAATGTATTTTTTAAATAAAATATTTGTTTTTTTTTCAATATCAAATTTTATTTTAAAATAAAAATAATTGCAACATAATAAAGTCAGATATTTTTTCCCCAAAAACCAGTAGGTTACGTGGGTGATTCTCGGAATCACCCAATGCCAATATATTTTAAATTTAGGAATTTAGAGGGATTAGATTCAAATTAAAATTCCTAAATTTAAAATATTATGAATACATACCATTTTTATTTTAAAATAAAAATAATTGCAACATAACGAAGTCAAATCTTTTCTCCCCAAAAGTCCGCAGGTTTAAGTTAGGCGATTCTCGGAATCGCGCAACACCAATATATTTAAAAGTTTGGAATTTAGAGGGATTAGATTCAAATTAAAATTCCTAAATTTAAAATATTATGAATAAATACTAGTTTTATTTTAAAATAAAAATAATTGTAACATAACAAAGTCAAATCCTTTCAGGGATTAGATTCAAATTAAAATTCCTAAATTTAAAATATTATGAATAAATACTAGTGTAAATACTCACGTGTGATAGGGTAGCTAGGAGTAGGTGCATCCAGATTTGTTATAATCTGAAAACACAGAGTTAGTGTTATCATTTTTTAATCTAAATCAAGGAAGACTCCAAGCCTTTTAGAATAACAAAACAACTAGACTGAGATTTGAAGCAGCTTTTAGACAGTTAGGACTTCTATATCATGTAATTGGTAAGAGATTACTCGGTCAAACTATTTGTTCCTTGAAATTATTTTCTCCCTAAAAACATTTCAAATGTATTATGAAGGCATAGATAGCACGATAATAAATCCACATTGATGTTGTGGTCAGAACTGAAATTATTGTAAGTTATATATATCAGAACTCAAATTATTGTATATGATATCTATCAAATATATTGGAATATATTATGAGCATTATTTGAGAAATCGTCCAAGAACAACTTGGATGATTCTAATGAAAACAATATGGATGACTCTGGTGATTACTCTATTAGTGTAGAACAACTTGGATGATTCCAATGAAAACAATCTAGATAACTCTGGTGATTACTATAATAGTGAATGAATAGATGAAAAGTCATTTATCTCTTAAATGACTTCACTATAAATATGATAAACATAACAAAGCTAAACCTTCAGCCTTCCTCTTCCTTTGTCGTATCTAGGCATATTTTGTTTATTGCAAAGGATGTTTATTAAATGTTCTAACAATGGAAAACCTTTAGATACTGAGATCGTAGTACACTGATTAAACGACTTTAGATACTGAGATCCTAGTACAATGATTAAATGGTTGTTTTGATGAAGTTTTGTTATTCTAATAAAAAAATTATCGAAAAAACTTTAAATATAGAGATCCTAGTACAATGATTAAACAACAATCTCGATGAATAATTAAATATAGAGATTCTAGTACAATGATTAAACGACAATTTCCATGAAAGTTTATTATTCTACGCATAGAAATATCTCGATTACACATGCATGAAATTAAAAAAAATGGAATGAAAGATTTGAATGTAAGTATTTTATATAATTTTAAAGTATAACATATTCAAATAAAAATAAATATATAATAATTTGAATTTAAATATATAAATTAAGATAAATTTATAATAAAGTTTATATAGTAGTTAGTAGGTGTCATTTAATTTAAATATATTTTAATTAGATTTAAAAATAATAAAAACAATTTTTATCATAGAAATAAAACAACTAATAAAACACTTTATTGTTAAATGTCATCACCAAAAATTAAGAAATATGATTAATTAATATTGCGTTTATATTAATATATCTACACTTCAAAAAAAAAAAAAAAAAAAAAAATATATATATATATATATATATATATATATATATAGATAGGTGTTTTATATTTTATTAATATATATAATTTTTTATAATTAAATTTAATAAAATATGTTAAACTAGTTAAAGAGTGAATATATATATATATATATATATATATATATATATATATATATATATATATGATGTATTGATATAAACTAAAACACTCAATTTAAAAGAAAATACGCATGTATTTTTAATGAAATATGTTATGAGTGTTATATAATAATAATAATAATTTTAATAATTTTAATTTTTTAATTTGAATCAAAATTATATTTATATTTTTATAGGGTAGTGTGAGTCTTTTTTTTGTTTTTAAAATAAAAATTATTTTTTTTAACAATCTTAAAAAAAAATTAAATCGAAATTTTAAATTTTAAATTTTAAATTCGGTTTTACTGGCATTTTTTAAAAATGTTGAAAATTGACCCTAAAAAAAAAGCCATCATTCCAGTATCAACACTTTTCATTTTCAGGGTGTTTTTTGCACAATTTTTCCACAAAAAAATCGTTTTCACTGCCATTTTTAAAACATGTTCAAAATTGACCCTAAAAGAAAAAACCATCATTCCAGTATACACACTTTTTGTTTTTAGCACTATTTTTCATGTTTTTTCAGGGTTTTTGGGCCAGAGTTCCCATTTTGAGTTTATAGTTCCCGTTTCAAAGTTTACATTGTTCCTTGTTCTATATCTTACATATGTACATTTGGTTCTCTCTATCTTTTTTCTATGCAAGTATTTATTTGATATGATCTATTGGTAAGATGTTAGACAATATCCAGGCCCAATGCTGAAAGGTAATGTAAACTCATGCAATTCTTTGTTGTTATGAAAAACCAACTCATCAATGTGAGTGTTTTAGAAGTGATCAGTTACATTCAATTGACATGCTACTTGTGCAAGGCATAAGAAGGTTGAAGGCACCATCATCATCAAGCATTAGGGCATATCTAACATCTCATAAATTATGCTTCAAGAGTATACCTATGATTCCTTCACCCACAACAAAAAGGTAGTTTTTTTATTGTGAGCGGTTTTGATTTTAGCTTTGCAACTTCGAGGTGCATAAATTTGGTTTTAGAAAAATAGATTTGTCGTTCAAATTGGGTTTAGTTTTGATTTCACATCACACTGGGTTTAGTTATGATTAGGATGGAAGGCAATATGGCAATCATAATCAGCGCAGCCAACAAAATTGGAGAGACCACTGCTTGCCTCTTTGCAGCGCATGGCAACCGGGTTCTGATAGCAGATGTGCATGACACCAGAAATCTCACAGAGTAACTTTACAACGAATCTCAGTTTATCTTCTACAATGTGAAGAAAGAGGATGAATAGGAACTGCAGTGGAGAAGAGGCTTTCAATGGGGGAAGGCAAAGTAGAGGGGTACACCACTGGCACATATATCGGTCCATGAAATTTTGTTCTTCATGTGAGGAGTAATCAATTTTTCAACACCACAAAGAAGGAAATATATAATGGAGATGAGGCACACGAAAGGACGTACAGTTCAGGAGTTCAGGAGGTGCGAGAAGCTCGAGTAGTTCTGGAGGTGCAAGAAGCTTGAGTAGTTCTGGAGGCGTAAGGAGCTAAAGCAATTCTAGAGGTTGATGAGTTCTAGAGGAGCAGGGGTATGATGAGTTTTGGAGAAGCAGGCGTGCGGTTCTATTTTTCCCCAATTTTTGAATTCAAATCGTAAATCACCCACCTGCCACCCTCGTTACTACATTAACAATTGGAGTAGCCTACATTTGGCTAGACTTGATGGATTCTGACAGTCACATCAAAGTTGCGGGTTGGAGGATTGTTGGCCGGAGCCTAAGTTTTTTTCCAGTGGAAACGAAAGCTAGTCATTCCTCCACTTGGCTAGACTGCTCCAAAATAATTGCATCCATTTGGTTCTAGTTTGATAGGACAAATAATTGTCTCTATAAGGTTATAGTTTGGCAAGACAATAGTGGTGTATCAAGGACATTGATGAGGGTTGTTAATATGGATTAGATCATGTGTTTGATCTTGATATCAACATGTATCTACTAAAATCCCGATATAATATCTATATATGTATATATAATTATTTACAAATAACTTTGTTAGACCCCTATACTACTAGTGTAACCCCCTATTGTTGTTAGTATAACCCACTTATTATATTGATGTACCCATGTAGTGCCCATATTGTTACTATTGTGCCACATAGAAGCCCACTATTGTTATTATTGTGCCCTTACATTATTATTGTTATGTCGGCTCTGATTATGTTATAACCCCTTAAACTCTTATATATAGAAAGGAGGTCTTTTCATTTGTATCATCCAATAATTTTTCATTTATGTAATGTAAAGGAGGTTGCCCCCTCGAAGAGGCTGAATTCTAAGGCATGGATATCTCTTTTCTATCTTTTTGTGAGCTGGTTTCATAACATTTGGTATCAGAGCTTTGGATTCTAGGGTTTTGCTGCTCCAAACAGGTCATCGTGGCATTTTCGCTATAACTTTTTTTCTGTGACGTTTCAGAAGTTGCAAAAAACACCTATTTGAGAAGAAATCGTGCTGAACCTTGGGTCCGAATTTCAGAGCTTTTCGCGTGATATTTGCGGAGATATGATCTGAGGAATTTGGTCTTTTTGCAGACTCCTGAATTACATTCAAAACTGGTGACCTGGGGAAAATCGTCATAACTTTCTCTCTGAGGATCGGATTGAAATTTCGTAAAAAGGTACAGAAAGAGGATGGATTGTAGTTTCGTGTGGGTGTTTTTCAGATCCAAAGGTCGAAACAGGGACTCGTGGCACGTCGTACAAGTTCGCTCTACTGAACTAGTCTATAATCAAGTCACGGTGGGAGATTTCGCATAACTCTTCCTTGGAGAATCCAATTTGGGTCAGACTTGTGGCATTGGAAAGAGGAAACAGAGGGCTACTGTAGGTCACAAATTCAGAACTAGGTGATTGAAAAGTACAGAGTTACAGTCGTTTCAAGGTCGAGCTCCTAAAATCAAGAAAAAGCAAGATGAGGAAGTTTGATGGCAAGGATCCGGTAAATTGGATACTTCAAATGGAGCAATATTTTGATCTACATGATGTACAACTGTTACAAAAGGTATGTATTGCATCTTCATATTTAGAACCAGATCAATTTTTATGGTATGAAGGGCTTTGTTCTCATAAAAAACTTGTTACGTGGTCAATTTTCACGGAGGAAATGATAGCACATTATGAGGATACAAAGAGCAACACCTTCTTTAGAGCAACACCACAACAATTGGAAAGAGTAAAAGGGCTTTGTGACATAATGGAAAGAAAAATTATGGAAACCAGGAAGCATACTCCTCACAACTATAAAGATGGAAGTGTTGTTTCTCCCAGCCTTCCACAACCTACAAGGGTTACACCACAACAATTGGAAGAAAAAAGAGAAAAAGGGCTTTGTTACAATTGTGATAGCAAATGCACTAAAGGTCATAGGTGTGCTGAAAAGAAATTATTTTACGTAGAATATGAAGAGGAGGAAGAAAAGGATCAAGAAACATCAAAAGAAGAGGATATACGCCAGGAAACCACCCCAGAGAAAGAAGAAATGAATCAGACCATATCTTGTAAAGCATTGGAAAGAATTACCACTCCTCAAACTCTCAAGATAGAAGGACATATCAAGAATAAAAAGGTGCAAGTAGTGAAAGATCACATCGAGAAAGAAGAAATGAATGCAACCATATCTTGTAATTCAATGGGCGAAATTACCACTCCTCAAACTATCAAGATAGAAGGACACATCAAGAAGAAAAATGTTCAAGAAGTGAAAGATCACATTGAGCATCAAGAAATAAATCCGACCATATCTTGTAAAGGACGGGAAGAAATTACCACTCCTCAAAAGATAGAAGGACATATCAAGAAGAAAAAGGTTCAAGCAGAGAAAGATCACATCGAGCATCAACAGCAAGTTCTCCAACTTTTAAAGGATAACGCCACTTCGGTGCAAAATCAAACGAAACAACAGGTAGATCAACATTGTAGTGAAAAATATTTTGATGTAGGTGATTGGGTATTTTTACTGCTACATCTCAAGCAAGCTATTTATGAGAAGGAAATGTTGGCAATACTACATGCACTTAAAAAATGGCGACCTTACCGAATGAGAATACTCTTCAAGGATGAGGATGTGGAAGCATTGTTTTTTGCTATTTATATTATCCAACCAAATTGGATAAATGAAGCAAGGGATGAATGGAAGAAGGACGAAGAAGTATGGCCACTTATTCAAAAGTTGCAAAAGATTCCAATTCAAGCAATATTGTCAGAAATTGAAGAGGAAGGAAAAATCATATTGGAACCTGGAGCAGTCACAGAAACAAGAACCCGACATCTACGAAATCGATCAATTTCAGAGTATTTCATCAAGTGGAAGAACTTACCCACTGAATATTCCACATGGGAGGACAAGAATTTTATACAGAAGCATCAAGAACTACTCAAGCGTTGAGGACAACACTTTTTGAAGGAGAGGGGCATGTTAGGCCCCTATACTACTAGTGTAACCCCCTATTGTTGTTAGTATAACCCACTTATTATATTGATGTACCCATGTAGTGCCCATATTGTTACTATTGTGCCACATAGAAGCCCACTATTGTTATTATTGTGCCCTTACATTATTATTGTTATGTCGGCTCTGATTATGTTATAACCCCTTAGACTCCTATATATAGAAAGGAGGTATTTTCATTTGTATCATCCAAGAATTGTTCATTTATGTAATGTAAAGGAGGTTGCCCCCTCGAAGAGGCTGAATTCTAAGGCGTGGATCTCTCTTTTCTATCTTTTTGTGAGCTGGTTTCATAACATATTATTAAATTAAATTAATATTTATATTAATTAGTTATAATAAATAAATTAATATTTAATGATTATAAATTAATGAATATTTAATAGTAATTATTATTATTACCTGTTTTGGGTAGCTCAATTGGCAATGGCCATGGAAATGAATTCTCACCGAACTAGAAGTCTTGGGTTCAAATCTTGTGTTATCCCACTAAGTTGGACATGATGAAGATGTAGCCCTACCAAGCTTCCAATAATAATAATAGTTATTATTATTTTAAATTTTATTGATATTTTTATTCGGTCAATAATAACATAATTGAACAATTATATTTTAGCCTAACATTTATAATAATTTTGGATTTTAAATATTAATGAAAGATGAAAACTAGCTTATATGCATTTTAGCTCTATATATATAAAGGGTAAAGAAGGATCAAATTTCTTAACATGCAAAAGTATTTTTTGAGTGAAAAATGTTACGAAAGGTTTACACCTAGAGGGACTTGATACCTATCAGCCAAGTTTCAAAATTGAAGTTATCATTGACCTTCAAGAGTTATCTAGCCTGTCATAGAAGGGCAAAAAAATATTTCCCACGCAAAATGAAAATTAGAATAAACATTACTTTCCAAATTTGAAATGAAGATTTTTTAGAATTTAATTAATGGATAAGAACATTTTTCATAATATTTGTCATTATTTTTATAAGTTTTTTTTTCTTTGTGAATCATTTTTCTATACACCATGGAAAGTAACAAAAATTAGAATGTTTTTAATTTTCCCCATATAATCATAAATAAATAAAAGATACCCCGATGGGGTTGACGGTCCCAGGACACACAAATGATGGTGATGGTAGTGTTAATACCCTGAGGGAAGAGTTTCCGGATGATCATGTGGAGTGATGGCATTGGGTTTGGGCAGGGTGGGACATATGGATCCTTCAACCCGAACTAGTTACTTATGTTGGCAACGAACTGATGTTGGTTGTTGATGTCAACCCTTGCATACTAGTTGATGTTCGGATGCCTTCATTGTAACATGGTTGCAGCTAGTTGTCTTGACATTGTGATAATTGTGTTGGAATTGATGTCAACTATATGTTGTCAAAAACATGATAGTCAGATGATGGCATTGGTTTGATTGATGATGCTTCTATAGGTGGATGATGCAAATATACATGTGATAGAGATGATGATTGGAACACTAGTTGAGTTGGAAACTAGGTCATCATCTAGGTTCTCATGATTTTACTCATGGAGATGAATTGTTGTAGTGTCATGGCCTTATGTTTGATGATGGAGATGTGCTATAGAGTATTGTAGGTCTGTCTGAGGTGTTTTAGGTTATGGAGATGATTGTGGGATAGTAGAGGACTTGGTGGCACTCTTGCAAACTCTGTTTATTGGCCTTTTAGGTCAACTAGGCAGTAACACTTGGCATACATGTTTGATCCACTTGTATATCTTTCAGAGGCTATGTCATAGGTTTGGAGGCTTGTATAGAAGCTGGAGAAGGTGATCCAATAGGTGGCAAAGGTTTTGAGTTGAAGGCTTAGTGTTTTTATTCATCCTTTGCCCGAATCGCATGGACCCAAGCATGTCCATGTAGTTGAAGGCCCTTACATGCTGCCAGATAGCCTTGTGCATGTGAATGAAACTTCCAGTAGAGTTTTTCCAGTGTTATGCATGTGATTAAGGTTTTTAAAGAGAATTTTGCTGCATTCCTTGTGTAAACCAAAATGAAATTAGAATAGAAATTCACAGAGACTTCCAGAATTAGTTGTAAAGCTTGGGAATGGTTTGGAAAGGTCCTCCAATGATGTGAAATATTTTAATGCATAAGTGGTAGTATTAGTGGATTAATTTGATCCAATTTGTGCACCATTGATCCCAGCCCCGTGATCAATTTCACCCTACATGTTTTATATTCATCAAATGGGAGTTGTTTGAGGGTTGATGTTGAGTGTATGTGTGTAAGAGAAGGCTACAAAGAGTGATTATGCCTTAGACCTATAGGATAGCATAGTGGCTTTAATGAGTGAGTGTTAATGGCTGCATAGTGAGGAGATCTAAAGCATGTTTCAGAAGTTGTTGTAGTGGATATTGTTTTGGAGAATTTTGTATGCTGCTAGATAGTTGTTTTTGGTGAATCTCACACTTATTTTTGGAGGAGATACTGATGCATTTGGCACATAGGCATATTTTCTTTTGTTGTTGATTATATTATGCAACATTATATTCTGATGTGAGGGTTTCATATTATGATGGAATTTCATATTTGATGTGGTTACTATTTTTCTTGGGTGAGAACATATGATTATGATTTTTTTATTGGTAAGATGATGTCTTGCTATTAGAGGTCATATTGTAGAGAAAAATGAAGTTGAGCAGAAAGCTTTGGGATCCAGTTTGAAAATTGATGAAATGAGGTCAACATAGAGGAGAAGAGAAGTGATTGCGAAGTTTCTACGAAAAGAATAGTTTCTAAATTTAATGGTAGTTAGATAGTCCAATTGGAGTTGGTGTGAGGATCGATTGCTCATGGTGTCTTTTAGTAGATGGTAGTCCATAGATCCGTGTGATAACATAGTCTTTCGAGGTGATTAGTAGAATCGAGTCTCTAGGCTGATGGGTGTTGGCCAGTAGTATATGAGGCCAAGTCTCCTAGGTGATGGGAGTCAACAAATCTATGTAAAAGACATATTTTTCTTAATAGAATATTCAGAGTAGCGTAGCCGCAACAAGGGTTGTTTTTTGCCTGGTGAAAGGTTTTCCACTAGATACCTTTTGTTTCTTATGTGATGATTTTCATGGTTGTGGTTGACAGTTTTGTTTCTCTCATGGTTGTTTGAATTAGTTTCTTAGATTGTTATATTGATGTGATGATATAATATGTTGTTGGTTATATGCATGATTCAGTAAGTCAAGTTTAAATTGGTAAAAATTGTTAAGAAAATCACACTACTATTCACCCCCTCCCATTAGTGATCAAGAGTTTCCAAAAATTCATATCAGATTGGGGCTCTTTGTTGCATCTTGATCGCTGAAGAGTAGATCTGGGTTTTATTGGCGAAATTTGATTTTTTATTTTTTATTTTTAATTTTTAATGTTTTATTATTATTATTATTATTATTATTATTATTATTATTTTTATTTATTTTTTTTTTTTTTAAATTTATTTTTAATTAATTAATTAATTAATTTTTAGATATTTTTTTATTTATTTATATATATATATATATATATATATATATATATATATATATATATATATATATATATATATATATATATATATATATATATATATATATATATATATATATATATATATATATATATATATATATATATATATATATATATATATATATATATATAGATATAGATATATCAGAATGGTTGTTATCACTACTGAAAATTACAATATATGGCACAAAAATGTAAAATATCAATTTTTAATTTGTGCATCTAACATTTAGAGACTAGTATGAAAAATTTGTGGCAAGGATCCAATTGTAGATGAAGTTTTCTAGTAGAATTCACAAGCTAGATGCATAATCTACAAGAATCTTCATGTTGATGATTTCAAGAGGCTAGTAGGTTTGAAATATGCCAAGAAAATATGGGACAAGCTAGAATTCATATTTGGAGATGGTACCAACCACAATAAGAAAAATGAGAAGAAGAGACACAAGAGGAAGAACAGGAAGAAGGGCCTTCAAAAACAAGAAGCTCAGCCACAAAAGTCTCATTATTCTAGTGCACATGATTCAAGAAATGATAAGAAGAGATCAGAAAATCATGAACACAAACGTATAAAAATTAATGACTTTATTTTGAGTTATAACTTTGATGATTCATACTTAGATCATGTTGAATTGCATAGTGAAGATGAGGATATTGTGAAGAGTCTTAGAGTTGATATTTCTAGACTAACAGTTGCATGCAAGGATCAAGAAAATTTATCGCAGATATGTGATGATAAGGAGGCCAAACTCAAGGAGGAGATCATCGGCTTAAATATTAAGTTGTAAAAATAAAAATAAATTGAGGAAGGTACGAAGAAGGAATATCAAGTGAAGGTAGAGGAGGTTGACAGATTACAAGATGAAGTGGTTTCATTGAGAAAGCAACAAAAGATGGAGAAGATTAGCACACCCTTGGATAATTTTCTTGAGATCCAAAGATCACCATTGGATAAATATGATCTTGGATTTCAAAAGGGTGAGTTTAGTTCGCATGCAAGAAAAAATAACAACGAATAACCCAAGAAACCTATAGAAAACAATACTAGTAGCAAAAGTGAAAACCAGAGAAACAAGAAGTAGATCCAGTAGCTGAGTAGCAAACAAAAGAAGAAGCAGTAGAAAAACAAGCAGAAGCAGCAACAGAGAAGAAAATATCAAGGAGTACCTGCATTCAAAATAACCTTTTCTCCTAGATATGATCATGGTAGCTCCTTTAGATTTAAAAAGAAGCAAATTCCTTTTATTCCTTTGATGCATGAGATACAATGCTAGAACTGTCATAAATTTGGGCATATTGTAGTTAATTGTTGGACCATGATGTATCGATCAAATCAACAAAGATTATAGTAATATCAATAGCTAAGGAGATTTTCTGACATGTATAATTTTGATTTTTATGGTTATTGTTACTCATGTCACCTATTTGGCCATAAGGTAATAAACTACAGATCTAACTAATGGAGGAAAAACACATTTAATGCAAGATTTAGATATGACATGAGCAGTAGGATATTTTATCCTCTTGGCCATATATGGCAAGATATTGTTTACTTCCCTGTTATTTAAAGAAAATTTGACCAAAGTAGCAAAAGCACATAGGACCTAGCAAAAAACCAGTGAAGGAATAAAAGTAGTCTGTCAAGGAAGAGAAGAAGCAGCCAAAGACTATGTGGAGGAAGAAGGAGAAACAACTCTTCAAGTAGTGGAGATTATTCCCTTCTGCAGTCCATGATTATTTCATGCATATTCATAAAGTACTGCAAAATTAATGAGAGGTTCACAACCTAAGGGGGAGCATTTTTTCACTTGATGAGTACAAGATTATTGCAACAACACATTATGAGTTCATTTGAGTCTCATGCACTTTCAGGTCCACAAGAACAACTTTTCTATTGGAGGTATATTGATCTCAAGGGGAGCTATGCATTGTATGAAGCTTTCCTAGATTATTTGGCACATTCTTCATTGTTTTCACTCAGTTATTTGTAGAAGATTTATGTGTGTTTTCAAGAGTGAAAAGGAGTACATTTTTTAGCCACGTATATGTTTTTGGTTTCCACTAATAGTTGGTCGAAAATGTGCAACCATGCATAGAATGTACTCATTCCTCCATCTAAGGATAGAGATGACATTTGACGTGGACTAGCCATCTATGGGCTATTATATGATGATTAATACAACCATGTATTTGTTATTATATCATCATTGTGTATTGGTTGAGAATCAAGCCTTTAGTATGATGAGTCAACATATCAATAAGCTTGTTATGGAGGACTATCATGAGTCTATTTTGCAGCCATATGTATGGGCTAATGATGATAAAATATTCATGATGTATTATGTATTTGAGCCATTGGTCCATAGGATATTATCATAAAAACTATGTAATTCATTAAAAATCTATCTAAAATGCTCATGAAGCCATGTACTTATGTTGTAGTATCATTGGGTCATATAGTCATGAGTCATGAGGTCATGTTATGGTCATATGAGAGTATGTATGAGTTTTTTATGTCATTTCTATAGCCATGTATTTATCAATGTATATATCGCTTGAGTCATAGTCATGTGGAGTCTCTCTCCATATGGTGCTTCAATTTGTCAAAAGTAATCATTTTGTGAAGTAGAAATAATCACTACAACAAAGAGATGGCACATGTTTAGGGGGACCATCTATTTTCTCTTGTTTACTTCAGCCATAGTTGTTGGAATTATGATCTGCTTGGAGGTGTTCATGGTGTGCCTCATGCTATGTTTTTGATTGGGGTTCTTGGCCTCATGTAATGAGAAAAGAGGTTTGGTAGTTGTTGCTATGTGTCTACTATGGAGAGTGATGGTTTGATTCTAATGTGCATATTGTTGCGTACTCTTAATGTTGCTCATAGTTGCTATTATGATGATGCTCATTGTTGTTTGTTGCGTCATGTGCATATTGTTGCTGTTGTTAGAGGTTGCTGGTTGGATATGATACCCTGATGATTGTTCTTCTCACTTCTACTAATGTTGAGATGCATGGATTTTGATTGAAATGCATTACTTTTTAGCCCCATGGAGGTCAAATGATTTAGTTCTTTCTGCCATTGATGTCTAAGGGGGAGAGATAGAGGATGATGACCTGGAGTTTGTGTATAGTTTCTAGCGATGCCACAGGGTGGTATTTTTAGAATTCGCTCATTGATCCACGTGGATGTTGGTAGCTACCCACTTATTCCACTTGGACCCCCACCACTGCCTCTTTCGGTTTCCTTAATTGTGGCACAGTTTACTATTTTTGGCAATTTTTTGGGTCCTGAACGGGGATCAGCATGGGTCCTTAATCAATGTTGGCCACTCGAAATTTGTATTCCTCATAGAGATCTTTCTAACAAGGTATTTTTCACATTAAACAAAGATCATATGCAAAAGTTTCAACCTTGAGAAGTTGATGTACCAGTTTACCCAAACGGGGCCCATAGTTTTAGTGCTTCATCTCCAAGTCTTAGGTTTTTGGATGTGTAGGGTTTTGCATTGTTTCCCAATAATAAATAGGCCTTTGAGCCTCTTTGTAACACATTTCAAAGGCATGTAGTTGCCACATCTCTTCTCATAGATAAGCTACCATTGCCCGAGTTGGTTTATTTCCATTCTATATGTAAGCATATTTCCATTCTTTGATATTAATGACATGAAGTTTTATTTCTCCTACATATTTGTGTTCATGTTTATATCTGTATTTTGTTACGTTCCTACATAATTCTATATTAGTGGTATTATAGTGGTCTTCTCTTCCTCTGTTTTCCATTGCACATCCTCGATGAGGTCAGGGTATAAGGAATTAGGACTCGAAATGGTGGATCCATTGCAAGAATAGCCTCACAAACCCTAACAGCCTCCCATGGTGTAGAGAAAAAAGAAGAGGGAGTAGGAGATCACTTCAAAATATTCCTTGAAAAATCCCTTAAGCAACTGAGATACATGATGATGGACAACTTTTCCTGGATCCTTCGGTGGATGCCCACATGCAATTCATATTCATCTAGTAGCCACTCTGGAGGCACCACTCCCTTCAAGGTACAAGTCAACTTTGATATTCCCATATTTGAAGGCCAAATAGATGCAAACAGCGTAGATATATGGTTAAATCTATTGGAAGGGTATTATTCGGTTCATGATTTTTCCAATATGGAAAAAATTACTTTTGCACTCCTCAAATCACCCCCCACGTCAAGGACTAGTGGGAACATATTGTGAGCAGAAGCATGAGAGGGAACCCTCACTATTTTTAACCATAGCCACTTGGAACTCTTTCCTAGATGCCATCAAGGAGAAGTATTACGCTGTCAATAGTTATGAAGATAAGTACATAAAATGTACCACACTACTACAGGGAAGGAATGAAGATGTTTTGAAGTTCACAAATATTTTTCATATCCTTTGCACGATGTTGGGTATCAAGGGTTATGAGTGGCATTTGATACTAAAGTACCCTTGTTTTCTACACAAATACATCTAGGATGATATGGAGTTTATGGACATATCCTCAACTGGCTCCACCTACTAATACGCTATCAAGATTGAGTAGAAGTTTAAACAGAAAAATCGATACTTTGGATCTGTGAATCTGAAGGAAGGGAAACACACCCCCAAACTAAAAAAAAAAGGACAAAACCAAGGTGGGGTGACCTTGGACAGCCCATTGAAGCCACAAGCAAAGAAAAACACTACAAATTCAAACAAGGAGATAGGAAAGTGGTGTGAGTTCCATAAGAGCCCCACTCATAACACAAGTGAGTGTCAGGCCAAGCAGTAGCTAGTGGATGACCTAAAGGCTTCTGAATCAGATGCATGTTCTGAATCTGAGTCAGAACCTAACAAGGGGGATGACAAAAGAAAGTAGATTATTTATGCAGAGCCTAGTGTCACTATTGCTATCACCAAGATTTGGAAGAATGACCCTGAATATCTAGAGGAGGGGGAATGTCTCTTCCACTCACAGATGTGGGTGAAGGGATTGCTGATGCAATTAATTGTCAACAGTGGGAGCCAAAATAACCTCATTTGAGAAGAGGTCATGAATTTGCGTGGCCTACCAACTAGAACACATCCGCACCCATACACCATTGGGTGGTGTCAACAAGGAAAAGATATTCACGTCATTCGTCAGTGTTGCCTTCCCTACAATATCAAACCTTTCACATATGAGGTAATGTGTGATATTTATCCTCTTAAAGTTCGTGATGCATTATTAAGATAACCTTACATTTGGAAGCGAGATGTTGTATATAAGTCTAGAACTCACTTTATTATTATTTCTCAGGGTAATAAGTTATACAAGATACTATAGGTAGCCCTACCTATTGCCATCTCTTGGACCTTTGCTAAGAAATGTAATAAGGTCATCCCCTAGACTGGGAAATTTATTTTCTTTCTGATTCACTCTCAAAATAAGGGGAAGATTACAACCACATCCATGGCCCCCGAGAAGGGTTCCTCCACACAACAGAAGTTTTTGATAAGGTCTTGGAAGAATACAGTGACATCTTCTCCTCACCCATAGGGGTACCCTTGCACTATAAGGTCAAACATTCGATGGATTTGACTCCCAGAGAACCTCTACTGATCCAGGTGGATATTGGTGGCCACCTGCCAAGTCCACCTGGACCCCCACCATTGTCTTTCTCAGCATTTTCAGTTTCCTTAATTGTAGCACAACTTACTATTTTTAGCAGTTTTTTGGGTCCTGAACTTCCGGAGCCGTTTTGAGGCCCTAAACGACGTTTTTTGGGGAATCCTGGGGCAACATGGAATGCTCATTCCAACAATGGTAGTGCTCGGATAGATCTTTCTAACGAGCTATTGTACGCGTCAAACGGAGATCGTATGCCAAAGTTACGACCCCGAGAAGTTGATGTACCAATTTACCCCAAATGGGGCCCACAGTTTGGCGTTTCATCTCCTAGGGTTAGGTTTTGGAATGTTAAGGGTTTTCCATTGTTTCTCAACAATAAATAGGCCTTCGAGCCTCATTGTAACACAGTTCAGAGGCATGTAGCCAACACATCTCTTCTCAGAGATAAGCTACCATCGCCCTAGCTGGTTTATTCCCATTTCTGGTTGTAAGCATATTTCAGTATTTTCCATTAATGAAATGAAGTATTATTTCCGCTGCATCTTTGTGTATATGGTTATCTCTGTAATTTGTTACATTCCTGTTTAAATCCGGATCAGTGGTATCAGAGCGGTCTGCTTTTTCTCTGTTTTTCTTTGCATGTCCCCAACAAGGTCGGGATATAAGGAGTTAGGGCTTGAACTGGTTGAACCTTTGCAAGACCAGCCTCGCAAATCCCGACGGCCTCCCATGGCGGATGAGAAGAAAGACGAGGGGGCAGGAGATCCCATCAAAATCTTGCTCGAAGAAGCCCTCGAGCGACAACGGAACGCGATGATGGACAGCTTTGCCCAGATCCTTCAGCGGCTACCCAGAAGCGACGCATCGGCTTCCAGCAGCTACTCTGGAAACGCCACACCCTTTAAGGTACAAGTTAATTTTGAAATCCCCATATTCGAGGGTCAGATAGACGCAGATGCCGTAGATAAATGGTTAAATCTGCTAGAGGGTTATTTTTCTGTTCATGAATTTTCGAGTCGGGAAAAGATTGTTTTTGCTCTTCTCAAAGCAGCCCCCCACGTCAAGGACTGGTGGGAAACCTACTGCGAGCAGAAGGATGAAAGTACTAGCTCACTATTTTCAGCCGCACCCACCTGGAATTCATTCCGGGATGCCATCAAGGAGCAGTACTACCCTGTTGGAAGCTATGAGGATGAATACATAAAGTGGACCACGCTGCGGCAGGGAAGGGACCAAGACATGCTGGAGTTCACCAATCTTTTCCATACCTTTCGCACAAAGTTGGGTATCAAGGATTCGGAGCAACATTTGATACTCAAATACCGTGGCTGCCTGCACAAGTACATCCAGGAAGAAATACAATTCCTGAACATCTCCTCGCTCGGCGCAGCATACCGATATGCCATCAAGGTCGAGCAGAAGTTTAAACAAAAGAAGCGAGACTTTGGATCTGCGAACCCAAAGCAGGGGAAAGGTGCCCCTAAACCACAAAACAAAGGACAAAGCCAAGGCGGGACAGCCCAAGACAACCAGCCGAAGCTGCAAGCAAAGAACAGCGCCGCGAAGCCGAGAAAGGACACTGGAAAATGGTGTGAGTTCCATAAGAGCTCCACTCACAACACAAGTGAGTGTCGGGCCAAGCAGTCACTGGTGGTTGAGCTAAAGGTTTCAGAATCAGATGCATGTTCCGACTCTGAGTCAGAACCCGATAAGGGGAATGAAAAACGGAAGCAGATCATTGATGCGGATCCCAACGCCACTGTTGCTACCGCCAAGATCCAGAAAAATGAACCCGAAGATCCAGAGGAGGAGGAGCGCCTCTTCCACTCCCAGATGTGGGTAAAGGGCTCCCCGATACAGTTCATTGTTGATAGCGGGAGTCAAAAGAACCTCATTTCGGCAGAGGTCGTGAAGCGGTTGGGCTTACCGACCACAGCACATCCACAACCATACACCATTGGGTGGCTTCACCAAGGACGAGATCTTCGCGTGAGCCAGCAGTGTCACCTTCCATACAACATCAAGCCCTTCACGGATGAGGTATTGTGTGACATTGCTCCCCTTGAAGTTTGTGATGTATTACTAGGACAACCATACTTGTGGAAGCGACATGCTGTGTATGAATCAAGGCCCCGTGCTGTTATTATTACATTGGGAAATAAGTTGTACAGGATACCAGAGGTAGCACCACCTACCGCCATCTCTTTGATTACTGCAAAACAATGCAGTAAGATCATTTCCAAAACCAGGAAATTTGTTTTCCTGATGATACGCCCTCAAGGAAAGAAGAAGACAGTGGCCGCGGCATCCAGACGGGGTCCCTCTGCACGACAACTACAGATGGACAAGGTTGTGGAGGAGTACGAGGACATCTTCACCTCCCCGGCAGGGGTTCCTCTGCACTGCCAAGTCAAGCACTCCATCGATCTAACCCCAGGTGCGCCGCTACCCAATGGACCAATTTATCGGCGCTCCGTTCTGGAGAACAATGAAATCAAGAGGCAGATTCAAGAGCTCCTGCAGAAAGGTCACATCCGTCCGAGTTCATCGCCTTGTGGGAGCCCGATCGTGTTGGTACAGAAGAAGGATGGGACGTGGAGACTCTGTATTGACTATCGGGCGCTGAACAAGATCACTGTCCGTAATAGGTACCCGATCCCGCGGATTGATGACCTCCTAGACCAACTAAAGGGGGCGAAATATTTCAGCAAGATCGATCTGAAGTCAGGATATCACCAGGTACCAATCGAACCCTCTGATGTGTGGAAGACTGCCTTCAAATCCAAGGAGGGCCTTTTCAAATGGTTGGTTATGCCTTTTGGATTGACGAATGCTCCTGCAACCTTCATGAGGCTAATGGATGACATCTTGCGGCCATTCACAACAACCAGATTTACAACAACCATTTGAGGTCGAGACAGATGCCTCTGACTATGCTATTGGGGCAGTCCTTACTCAACATGGACATCCAGTGGCATATCACAGTGAAACACTTTCAGACACAGTCCGGAAGTACCCCACTTATGATAAAGAGATGTATTCCATTGTACAGGCCTGCCGACAATGGAAGCATTACATTTTGGGGAAGGAAACGGTCATCCACACAGACCACCGACCCATGCAGTTCATACAGACCCAAGGGAAATTGCAGAATGATCGCCATCAGAAGTGGTCTACATACCTGCAACAGTTCCACTTGAATATCAAGTATAAGAAGGGCAACACCAATAATGTTGCAGATTGCCTCAGTCGACCACCGATCATGGCGTTAACCACCGTGCTCAACTCTTGTGGGCACGAGACTTCTGATTGGCCACTTCTCTGCAAAAGCGACCCAGAATTCGGCCACACATACCAGAAACTCTTGGAGGGTCGGCATGTTCTAGATTTTCACCTCTAGGATGCCCTATTATGCCACCTCGGTCACCTTTGTGTTCCTTCAAGCGAGCGTGCCAAGATGATTTGGGAAGCACACTACAGTCGGGCTGCTGGGCATTTCGGGGTTGAGAAAACAGTGGCAGTACTGCAAAATTATTTCTATTGTCCGAATCTTCGACAGGATGTTGGGAAGTACATCAGATCATGTACTGCCTGTGCCATTGCCAAACTGACCATTAAGAAACACGGCCTCTATACCCCGTTGCCTACCCCTAGTCGACCTTGGGAATCCATCTCCATGGATTACATGTCAGGCCTTCCTTCCACTAAGCATGGAAATGACTGTGTTTTTGTGGTCGTCGACAGGTTCTCGAAGATGGCCATTATGGTGGCCTGCAAGAAGAATATCACAGCAGAAGCCACTGCTAAACTCTTCTTTGAACGACTGTGGGTGCACTTTGGGATCCCACAGTCTATCATCTCAGATCGGGACAGTCAGTTTCTCAGCACATTTTGGTCCAGTCTCTGGTCAATGCTGGACACCAAACTCACGAAGTCCACAGCCTTCCATCCTCAAACTGATGGCCAGACAGAGGTTGTCAATAGGATGATTGTGCACATTCTGCGCATGTATAACTCGAAGCATCCACGCACATGGGACGAGAGCCTCCCCTATGTTCAGCACAGCTACAACCGAGCTCTTCACAGCTCCACTGGCCATAGTCCCTTTCAGGTGGGTTTGGGATTCCAGCCGCTATGCCCCATTGATGTGGCCATGCCAATTGCAGCTAATCACATAAATTTAGCTCATGTCCAGTCCGAAACAGATAAGGCCACCAGCTTCATTGAGCGCATCCAACATATTCGCCAGCAGGTCCATGACATTCTTGAGAAATCAAATGCCAAGTACAAGCAGCGACATGATCAACATCGGGTGCCACACAAGTTTCAGGTGGGCGACAAAGTCTGGTTGCATTTGCAAAAGGAACGCCTTACTGGAGCCTATCGGAAATTGAGACCACTCCGATATGGTCCTTACACCATTACTAAGGCTATGGGAGACAATGCATTTGAGCTCAGCATTCCTCCATTCCTTGGCCTGCACCCATTGTTCAATGTGGACCGCCTTCGGCCATACTTTCCACCATTGCTAGACACATCCGACATTGCAGAACAGCTGAAACCCACAGAATTAAATCCAGATTGCATGGAACAAGCTGCAACTGATCGGATCATGGACACACAGATCAAGAACACTCGCCAACAGAATATCCAACTGTATCGAGTTGTCAAAGCAGGCCAACTCCTTCAGCAGGGCAAGCGGCTCACCAGGGAACAAGTTCAGCAAAAGTTTCCTCATCTCATGGAGGAGCTCAACGTAATGGGGACCATTGCTTCCTAAGGGGGGAGGAATGATCCAGGTGGATATTGGTGGCCACCTGCCAAGTCCAGCTGGACCCCCACCATTGTCTTTCTCAGCATTTTCAGTTTCCTTAATTGTAGCACAACTTACTATTTTTAGCAGTTTTTCGGGTCCTGAACTTCCGGAGCCGTTTTGAGGCCCTAAACGACGTTTTTTGGGGAATCCTGGGGCAACATGGGTCCATGGAATGGACCCATGTTGCCCGTTCCAACAATGGTAGTGCTCGGATAGATCTTTCTAACGAGCTATTGTACGCGTCAAACGGAGATCGTATGCCAAAGTTACGACCCCGGGAAGTTGATGTACCAATTTACCCCAAATGGGGCCCACAGTTTGGCGTTTCATCTCCTAGGGTTAGGTTTTGGAATGTTAAGGGTTTTCCATTGTTTCTCAACAATAAATAGGCCTTCGAGCCTCATTGTAACACAGTTCAGAGGCATGTAGCCACCACATCTCTTCTCAGAGATAAGCTACCATCGCCCTAGCTGGTTTATTCCCATTTCTGGTTGTAAGCATATTTCAGTATTTTCCATTAATGAAATGAAGTATTATTTCCGCTGCATCTTTGTGTATATGGTTATCTCTGTAATTTGTTGCAATCCTATTTAAATCCGGATCATCTACCCAATGGGTCGATATATCATCACTCCATTATGAAAAAGAATAGATGAAGTGGAAAATCTAGGAGTTGTAGCAGAAAGCGTAGTTTCGACATAGTTCCTCACCTTGTGGGAGATCAGTTGTACTTGTACAGAAGAAGGATGGGACCTGGAGGCTTTGCATTGATTATCATGTACTAAACAAAATCACTGTGAGGAACAGGTACACAATCCCATAGATTAATAACCTTTTAGAGCAACTCAAGGGGGCGAAGTATTTCAGCAAGATCAATCTGAAGTTTGGCTATCACAAGGTTCTGATAAAGCCCATAGATGTATGGAAGACTGCCTTCAAATACAAGGAATGCCTTTTGAATAGTTGGTTATGCCCTTCGGGTTGAATTTTTTTTATGATACTAATGGATAACATCTCACGGCCTTTCGCCAACTCATTTATGGTTGCTTATCTAGACGAAATCCTCATCTTCAGCAAGATTTCGAAACAACACTTGCAACACACTCGATAGGTCCTTAAAACCCTTTGAGAGCACAAACTATGTGCCAACTTGGAGAAATGCATCTTTGGAATGAGTTAGGTCCAATATCTGGGTTACATCATAGATGAGCGTGGCATGCATGAAGATCTGGCTAAGATCCAAGTCATTCAGGATTGGCCAGCCCTGACCACTCATACAGATCTTCGTAGATTTTTGGGCCTTACAAGTTTTTATTGGAGGTACGTGTTGGGATACTCCCATATCACTTGGCCTTTAAGTTAGATTACTCAAGGTGGGGCGAAAGAAAGGTTTTCCTGGTCTGAGCCCCAACAGAAGGCACTCATTGAGTTGAAGCACTAACTCTACTCTGCACCTGTACTCACACCGCCAAACCTGCAATAGCCATTTGAAATCGAGACAAATGCCTTAGACTATGTTATTAGTGCCATCCTCACCCAGCACAGGCATCGAGTGGCCTTTCATAGTGAGACACTTTCTGATACAATTCTGAAGTACCCCACCTATGATAAAGAAATGTATTCCATTGTGCAAGCATGTCAATAATGGAAGAACTACATTCTGGGGAAGGAGAGGATCATCCACATTGATCACTACCCTCTTCGGTTTATATAGACGCAAGGGAATTTGTATAATGATCGCCATCATAAGTGGCCAACATATCGCAACAATGCCACTTGAACATTAAATACAAAAAGGGCGGCACCAATCATGTTGCAAACTTCCTCAGTCGGTCCCCAGTTACATCACTGACTACTGTTCTAAAATCTTATGGACATGAGACCTATGGATGGCTGAAAATATATAAAAATGATCAAGATTTCAGCTCCACATACTAGATGCTAGTATATGCAAAGAAAGTTCCTGATTTTTCTACCTATAGGACACATTATTATGCTACTTGGGCCACCTTTATGTTCCTTCGAGCGAGCATGCGAAGCTGATTTTGGAGGCACACTATAGTTGGGTCACATGACACTTTGGTGTGGAAAAAACTATGGTTTCACTACAAAATTATTTTTATTGGCCCAAACTCTGACTAGATGTTGGGAAATATATCAGATCCTTCACTCCTTGCGCCATCGTCAAGCCAACCATCAAGAAGTAAGGCTTGTAAACTCTCTTCCTATTCCTAGCCAACTGTGGGAATCCATATCCATGGACTATATGTCTAGCCTCCATTCTACCAAGCAAGGTAATGACTGTGTATTTGTGGTCATGGATAGATTTTCTAAGATGACTATATTGGAAACCTACAAGAAGAGTATCACAACATAGGAAACTATTCTTTTAATGATTATGTGTATATTTGGGATCCCATAGAACATTATATCAGATCAATATTGTTGGTTCCTAAGTGCATTCTGGTCAAGCCTCTAGACAATATTGGACACTGACCGAGCACCAAGTCGATTACCTTCCATCCCCAGACTGATGGTTAGATGGAGGTCATCAGTAGGATGATAGTGCACATACTCCACATCTACAACTCCAAGCATCCTCAAACCTTGGATGAGAGTCTTCCATATGTGTAGCATAATTATAACAGAGCTCTCCATGGCCTGACTAGTCACAGTCCCTTTCAAGTGGGTGTTGGATTTCAACCATTGTGTTTGATTGATGTTGTCATGCCTCATGAAACTACAGAAACAAAATATACACATGTATTGCCTGAGGCTAATAAAGCAGCCAGATTTATTGAACGCATCCAACACATCCAACATTAGTTTCACAACATCTTAGAGAATTCAAATGCCAAGTACAAGCAACGACATGATCAACATTGGGTGCCACACAAGTTTCATGTGGGAGAAAAATTTTGGTTGCATTTGTAGAAGGAACGCCTTACCAAAGCCCATTAGAAGCTTAAACCACTCTGATATGGTCCTTACACCATTACCAAGGCTATGGGAGATAATGCTTTTGATCTCAGCATTCCCCCATTCCTTGGCCTGCATCCAGTGTTCAATGTGGACCACCTTCGACCATACTTCCCACCATTACTGGTGATCTAAAAACGAAGATGTTAGATTCCTTTTAAGGTACTACAGACTCATGTGCATGGATTTTCCTACATTAATTAGTGCAACAAATCGATAAGATTGCGAATAATACAGGCAATGAAGTAGTTAAAGTAACATAATAGACAAACACACATAACACAACAAATTTATTATGGAGTTCACCCAAAACTCTTGGGCTACGTCTCCTAGTCTAGCCTTCAATGGTGACCTCTCTATTATGTCTTCAAGAGTAGAGTTTTACAAAATGTGAGCTCAATTTGAGTCTCACACAATAGATACAAAACAACAAGGCTTTACTTGGATCCCCAAGTCTTTCTGAGTACACAGACTCTCCTCACTAACTCTATGTCTCTGTTTGCTCTCTGTCTCAGCACTGCTTGTCCCTATCTTCTGGCAGTCTGTGGCTTTAAATCCAATCAACGTTGTCTGTCTGTTTCCCCTTCTAGGGCTCTCTAGCTCCCAGCCTCTATCCACTCGAATCCCCTTCTGAGTGTTAGCAATCATGGAATAACACCTTCAGGGAAGGTGGCCACATGTTCTGCAATAGAAGGGACCATCGAGCCTTTGAAATCCCCAAAAATAGCATTTAATGTTTACACAAATAAATACACTAAAAACACAGGAAAATTTGCCAAACTGTCATTTATCGGACTTCAAATATCCTTAAATCCGCTCTCTGCTCCTATCGAGTCCGCTTTTATATTGCTATCGCATATCCACCATTGATCTGAGTAATCTTGATCCAACTGTTGAGATCCATTTCAGGTGGCTCATGCGTACAGGGGTTAACCGCCTGAAAAGGGTGGTTTTCTGTCTCCAATGACTAGCCACGTGGCAACCAGTGTATGTGCTCGGGTGGAACCCGACCAAAACCATTTACCACCTACGGCCTGCCCGAAATCCCGCTCATTTCATGGTTTCCCTTTGTATTTGAAAAATACAATAAAACATTGAAAATCTCACAAAATGGCTTTATGGAGGACTTGAAATGTTATACACGTGCATTCATAAACCCTTTCAGGTCCAGTTTCATCGCATCAAGCACATTTCCTTTGCAATTCATTTATTTGGCAGAAATGTGAAATACAAAGGAAAATGCCATTTTCTAGATTTCAAAATATATAAAATACCGCCTAAAACCCTATCAGGTCTTGTTGTCACAAGCCATATTTGTATCTTCCCCACTCCTTTGTGTAGCTCCGATGTGATATTGTGATGCAATTGATCACAATCACATATCACATAGAACCCCGGGCCGTTTGTAAGCGCTCCTTTGTAACCGTTGATTGCGATATCGTGAGTTAACTTGGGTCATCGATCTGCTTGATTAATTGACTGTTCTCATTGACCCACGTTGATCGTGATCACAATTGTCATATGATAGGCTCCAATATCCTCTGCCTGCCACCGCCAATTGTGATATGCCGATCAGATCTGGACCATTGATTGGCCAGATCTAACGACTCCTGTGAAAAGTTGTTTAAATCAATGATACTCTATTTTTCCACTATTTCTTCATGTTTTTCACTCCTAATAGTGTTATCTGCCATTTCTAAGAGTTCTTCTTTTGCAATAGTTTTGATCTTTAGAATATTTTGGAGACTTAGAGGGTTTTCTAGGATCCATTTTGGATCACGCCTTCCCACTGAAAAATATTTTGGACACCAAAAGTTGCTTTTCAAGCATCAATAAAGTGAGGATGCAACTTCCTTACTTTTCCAATCTCTATCCATCTTGCACTGCTTGGTTTTGAACCTTTGAGTCCAATTCTCAAGTACTTAATATCCCCTCTGTGTGTAGTTCTCACCTTCCTGTATAGAATTGTATCTTCCTACAACTCATTGAGATATTTAGGCAATACATCATCAATAGAAGTCAATTGACTTTGCTCTTCGGTATCTTCAATCAATCAAGGTTCAAACAGTCTCAAGTTCTCTGCATTAACTACTGAATAGATATGCATGTAAGATGGCAAATCAAGGCGAAAAGTGTTTTCACCAATTTTCTCAAGTATCTTGAAAGGCCCATACCTTATTGGCTTCAGCTTCTTACATTCACCTTACATTCTATATTTACTAATGTACAACCAGAGTTGATCACCAACTTGGAAGCTATGCTCAATTCGATGCTTATCATGCCTTGCCTTGTACTTGGCCTAGCTCTGTTCTAGTTGTTCCTACATTGCCTGGTGAATTTCTTGGATCTGTTCAATGAACTTGGTTGCTTTGTCCACATCAGTGTGTCCATCAACTGCTATGTCTTTACTAAAGACAAAATCCAAGGGAGACCTTGGTGTAAAACCAAAACAAGTCTCAAAAGGAGATCTTTGTGTAGAAGAGTGCTTGGCATAGTTGTAAGCATGTTGCACATAACAAAAATGTTCATCCCAAAGCTTGGGATGCTTGCTGCAATAGCCTATAAGAAACTGGATCACTTTTGTGTTGACCACCTCTGTTTGACCATCTACTTGTGTATGATATGTTGTGCTTTTCTTTAATCTGGTGTCCATTAACTCCCATAGACTTGACAAAAACTTCCCAACAAATCTGGAATCTTGATTAGATACAATGGAAGTGGGTAACCCTAAATGAACCCATACATGTTGAAAGAACAACTTTTTTGTTTGTTCAACTATAATCTGCTTACTACAAGGTATTAAAATACACATTTTGTTGAACCTGTCCACAAGAACATGTAAATAATCATGACCTTTTCTAGATTTTGGCAGTCCCCAATAAAGTCCATGGAAACACTTTCCCAAGGACGAGAAGGAACTAGGAGTGGAGTGTAAAAGCCTAATTTTCTATTACTGGGATTGCTTGGAGCACACATGGTAAACCCTTTAATATATCTAGAAATTGTTTCATGCATTCTTCGCCAACAACAGAACCTTTGCAACTGTGCAACTCTTTTACTTACACCAAAATGACCTGATATTAGAGAAGTGTGTGCTTCTCAGATTATGTGAACTCTTTCAGTTTAAGGAATGCATAACTTTCCCAAATGATATAAGAGTTTGTCCTTAACATGATAATCCAATTCTTCTACTTGTTTTCCCTGACTTAAAGCTACATATACATCTTTAAAATCTACATCTTGAGCATATTGTTCAATGTAGCTTTCATGCAATACTGAATTATGCTTAAGTATATTGGATGCATTTATGATTGGTCTGGATAACATATCTACAACTTTATTGTGTATGGCCTTCTTATATCTGATGACAAGATGAAACTACTGTAAAAAACCCATCCACCTATAGTGTCTTGATTGCTGCAATTTAGTTTGTGAGTGCAAATATTGAAGTGGTTGATGAATTGTATGTATAATTGTTTCTTTGCCCATTAGGTAATGTTTCCACTTTTTCACATTCTGCACTAATGAATAGAATTCTTTATCATATGTGGGATAATTAACTACTATAGAAGTAAATGTCTCAAAATGATAACATATGGGCTTACTGTGTTGCATCAACACTGCTCCCATGGCATAGTCACTGGCATCTGTTTCAATCTCGAATAGTCTTTGAGGATCTGGCAATGCTAGTATTGGTGTTGTACTAATTTTTTCTTTCAAGGTGTTGAAGGATTTCTGATGTTTTCCTCCCCACTGACACACCTTGTTTAATCTTGTTAAAGCATGTAAGGGAGATGCAATCAAGGAAAATTTAGCAATAAACTTTCTCAAATATTGTTCTACTCCTAGGAAGCTCCTAACTTCTGTAACAGATTCGGGTTTACGCCAGTTCATAATGACTTCAACCTTAGAGGGATCTATCTTCAATTCACCACCCCCTACAATATGACCCAAATAATTTAAAGATGTTTTGCAAAATTCACATTTTGATAACTTCACATAGAGGTTTTATTTTTTCAAAACATCTAGAGCTGCTTTACAAGCTTCAAATGTTCTTCCCATGTTTTACTAAAAACAAGAATATCATCTAAATACAATTACAAAATCATCAATAAAAGGTCGAAGTATATCATTCATAACTCTCATGAAAGTGGAAGAAGCATTAGTTAAGCCAAAAGGCATAACTAGCCATTCATACAACCCTTGCTTTGTTTTAAAAGTAGTCTTCCATGCATCTTGTTCTACTACTCTGACCTGATGATAGGCACTACACAAGTCGAACTTGGAAAATTAAACAACTTGTTTCAGCTGATCTAGTAGATCATCAATGCGAGGAAGAGGATAACGATTCTTGATCATTATTTTATTCAGTGCTCTGTAATCAATGCACATCCTCCATGAACCATCTTTCTCTCTCACCAACACGATTGGAGATCCACATGGTGATGTTCTTGGTCTTATGAACCCTTTATTGAGTAGCTTCCATACTTGCTTCTTAATCTCTGCATTCTATAAAGCGGATAACCTTTTATACCTATGGCTGTGACTGTTGTTTCATCATCTGAGTCTAACCCCAAATCTTTCTAAATAGCAGCAACAGTCTTCTTTTTCTTACCACCGAACTTCTTTGGTTTTAGCTTCAGATGAAAAGACTATCAATGTTCATCATCATGTCCATCCTTCTTGTAGTGAGTGCATGAAGGTTTGTCTTTCTATACAGTGTTTGCCTTCCTCTCTTTCCATTTTTGCTTCCTCTTTTCCTTGTTCTTGCTTGCAGTGGGTTTCGATTATCCCCCAATCTCGAGGTTCACATTCTTGCCTCTAGCCTCTAGATGTGTAGCCTGAACTAATACCTCATCTATGCTAGTAGGGTTAAACATGAGAATTGTGTGCCTCAAATAGCTATCCAGACCACCTATATACTTCAACAAAGTTTCAGGTGAGTCTAAAGAAATTCCTAAAATTAAAGATTTTTTATAAATTCCTCGGTATAGCTTTGTACACTTTGCCCCTTTAATTGGCAAAGTGTTTTCCAACTCATCATTGCTTGCTACATATAAACTAGCGGATAGAATTTTTTTTTAATGGCAGAAACAAATTCACTCTAGGTGGAGAGAATTTTACCTTGCTTCTTCAAATCAGCTTGTGTCCTACCTTCCCACCACACTAGGGTAGTTACTCCAAGGCGAAGGCTAGCCAGCTGAATTTTTTTCCCTTTTGAATCGATGTTCTGCACCCTGCAATACACATCAATCTGTCTAATCCAGTTATCTAGCTTTCCTGCATTTAATTCTCCATCATAGATTGGAAAATCAAACTTTACATCTAATTTAATCAAAAAAAAAATCTTCTTTTTATTTTCAGGGCTAGAAGGAGGTGTTGATGGAGGAGTCTCTTCCCATTTCCCTTTCCTTCTAAATGGGCAACTAGAAGAGGTTCCTCTACTCCTTTGTCTATTTGGCATGCTAAAGGGTCTTCACCCCGACCTTTCTTAAATTCTCGATACATCTCTTCCACCATGGCTCTCATGGTCATGAAACTATCCATGAACTGAGGTTCTGATCCCAAGGGAATCTCTTCTATCATTTTCCTTCGAGGATAGACTCTTCCAATTTGGATTGGCCTCAACAAGTTCTCCTTTTCTCTATTTGAGCTTTGACCTAGTTAGCATTCAAAAAAATCCAGCACAAGCTTGTCTAACATTAGCAAACCTAAAACTCTAATACCACTTGATCTGAAAATGAAGATCTTAGATTAATTTTAAGGTATTACAAATTCATGTGCATGGATTTGCCTACATCACTTAGTGAAATGGATCGATAATATTACGAATAATATAGGCAATGAAGCAGTTAAAGAAACATAATAGACAAACACACATAACACAAAAAATTTAATATGGAGTTCACCCAAAACTCTTGAGCTACGTCTCCTGGTCCAGCCTTTAGTGCTGACCTCTCTATTATGTCTTCAAGAGCAGATTTTTACAAAATTTGAGCTCGATCTGAGTCTCACACAACATATACAAAACAACAAGGCTTTACTTGGATCCCCTAAGTTTTTCTGAGTACACACACACTCCTCACTAGCTCTCTGTCTCTGTTTGCTCTCTCTCTCAGCACTGATTGTCCCTGTCTTCTATCAGTTTGTAGCTTTAAAGCCAAGCAACATTGTCTGTTCATTTACCCTTCTCAAGCTCTCTGGCTCCTAGCCTCTAACCGCTTGAATCCCCTTCTGAGCATTAGCAATCATGGCTTAACGCCTTCAAGGAAGGTGGCCACTTGTTTACAATGAAAGGGACCATCGGGCCTTTGAAATCCCCAAAAATAGCATTCTTTATTTACACAGAGAAATACACTAAAAACATAGGAAAATTTGCCAAAATTTCGTTTATCGGACTTCAAATATCCTTAAATCCGCTCTCTATTCCTATTGAGTCCACCTGTATATCGCTATCGCATATCCACCATTGATGTGAGTGATCTTGATCCAATGATTGAGGTCCATTTTGGTTGGCTCATGTGTACAGGGGTTAACCGCCCGAAAAGGGTGATTTTCTCTCTCCGATGCCTGGCCATGTGGTAGTCGGTGTATGGGCTTGGGCGAAGCTTGGCCAAAACCACTTACCGCCTACAGCTCGCTCAAAATCCCGCTCATTTCATGGTTTCCCTTTGTATTTGAAAAATACATTAAAACATTGAAAATCTTGCAAAATGGCTTTATGGCGGACTTGAAATGTTATACATGTGCATTCATAAACGCTTTTGGTTCCAGTTTCATTGCATCGGGTGCATTTCCTTTGCAATTCATTTATTTGGCGGAAATGCAAAATAAAAAAGGAAAATGCCATTTTTCAGATTTCAAAATATATAAAATATCGTCTATAACCCTATCGGGTCCAGCTGTCACAAGACATATTTGTATCGGCCCCGCTCCTTTATGTAGCTCCAATGTGATATTGCGATGCGATTGATCGCAATCACATATCACATAGACCCCCAGGCCATTTGTAAGTGCTCCTCTGTAATTACCGATTATGATATCGCGAGTTAACCTGGACCATCAATCTGCGCACTTGATCGACAATCCTCATTGAGCCGCTGATCGTGATTGCAATTGTCATATGATAGGCTTCGATATCCTTCGTCTGCCACCGCCAATTGCGATATGCCGATCGGATTTGGACCATTGATCAACCAGATCCGATGGCTCCTATGAAAAGTTGTTTAAACTACCGATACTCTATTTTTCCACTATTTCTTCATGTTTTTCACTCTCGATAGTTTTATCCGCCATTTATAAAAGTTCTTCTTTTGCGATAGTTTTGATCTCTAGAATATTTTGAAGACTTAGAGGGTTTTCTAGGATCGATTTTGGATCAATTGGACACATAAGACATTGCAGAATAACTCACACCAATAAAATTAAGCCGAGACTACATGGAACATGCCACAACTAATCAGATTATGGACACATAGGTCCAGAACACTTTCCAGTAGAAGATCCAACTATATTGAGTTGTCAAAGTTGGCCAACTCCTGCACTAAGGAAATTGGCTCACCAGGGACCAAGTTCCAGAAAAGTTTCCCCATCTCATTGAGGCACTCAATGCAATGGGAAAATTTTCTTCCTAAGGTGGGAGGACTGATTGAGGTGGACATTGGTGGCCACCTTCCTATTCCACTTGGACCCCTACCACTATCTCTTTTAGTTTTTCAATTTCCTGAATTATAGCATAATTTACTATTTTTGGCAGTTTTTTAGATTCTGAACTTTCGGATCCATTTTGAGGCACTAAATGGGGCCAACATGGGTCCTTGACTAATGTTGGCCACTTGAAATTTGTATTCCTTGGATAAGTATTTCTAGCAAGGTATTGTGTGCCTCAAACAGAGATCCTATGCCAAAGTTTCAACCCCTAGAAATTGATGTACCAATTTACTCAAACGGGGCCCATATTTTTGGTGATTCATCTCCTAGGGTTAGGTTTTTGGATTTTTAGGTTTTTCCATTGTTTCTCAATAATAAATAGGCCTTCGAGCCTCATTGAAACACATTTCAGAGGCATTTAGCTACCACATCTCTTCTCAAAGATAAGATACCATCGCCTAAGCTAGTTTATTCCCATTATGTATGTAAGCATATTTCAGTTCTTTTATATTAATGAAATGAAGGTTTATTTCTGCTACATCTCTGTTTTCATGTTTATATATGTATTTTTTTTCATTCCTGCATAATTATAGATCATTCATGGTGGCAACTAGCTCATGTTGGCACTGATGTTAACTCTTGTAGACTAGTTGATGTTTTGATTCCTTCATTATAGCATGGTTTTAGCTAGTTGTGTTGACATGAGGATGATTATGTTGGAATTGATTTCAACTATATGATGTCACACACATTATGGTCAGATCATGCGATTGGTTTGGTTGAGGATGTTGGCAGAGGTGTATGATGCATATCTACATGTGATAGAGATGATGATTGGCACACTAGTTGAGTTGGAAACTAGGTCTTCATCTAGGTCCTCATGCTTGTGCTCATGGAGATGACTTGCTGTAGTGTTATGGCCTTATGTTTGCTGATGTAGATGAGCTACAGAGTATTTAATGTCTATCATAGATGTTGCAACTTGCGCATATGGCTGTTAGATAGTGGAGTACTTGTTGGCACTCTTGTCAAACAATTTTTGTTGGCCTTTTAGGTCAACTTGGAAGTGACACTTGGGAGACATCTTTGGTCCACGTGAAGATCTGTCAGAGTCTACGTTAGATGTTTGGACGCTTGTACAAATCTTGGAGAAGGTGATCCAACAAGTGCCAGAGGTTCAGAGCTAAAGGCTTGATCTTTTTCTTCATCACTTTCCTCGATCCCATGGATCCAACCATGTGCATGTGGCAGAAGGCCCTTGGATGCTGGAAAACAAGATTATGCATGCAAGTGAATCTTCGAGTCAAATTTTTCTAGTGTTATGCATGCGAATGAGGTTTTTCAGGAGAATTTCTTTTCATTCCTCACAGAAACCAGAAGGAAATTAGCATATAAATTCGAAAGACTTTTGGTATTAGTTGTAAGGGTCGGGAATGGTTTGAAAAGGTCCTCCGATGATGTGAAATCATTTAGTGCATAATTAGTGGTATTAGTGGATTGATTTGATCTAACTTGAGCACCCTTGATCCCAACCGCAAGCTCAATTTCTCCAGACATGTCCTATATTCATCACTTGGGAGTTGTTTGATGGTTGATGTTGAGTGTATGTGTGTAAGTGAAGGCTGTAAATAGTGATTATGCTTCAGACCTATAGGAGAGCACAATTGCTTCAATGAGCGAGTGTTAATGGATGCATAGTGAGCATATTTGAAGCATGCTACATAATAGATCAAATTTCAATATGTTGTAGCAGAGATTGTCTTGGAGAATTTTGTACACTTATGGATAATTGTTGTTGGTGACTCTCAAACTTGTTTTTGTAGGATCTTTTGATGCATTTTCCACATAGTGATAATGTCTTTTGTTGATGATTGTATTATGTAACATTATATTCTGATGTGAGGGTTTGATATTATGATAGTATTTCGGAATTGATGTGGCCACTATTTTGATTGAGTGAGAGCATATGGTTGTGGTGTTTTTTATTGATATGATGATGTCTTATTGCTAGAGGTCATATTGCAAAGCTGAATCAAGTTGAGAAGAAAGCCTTGGGATCCAGTTTGAAAATTGATGAAATGATGTCAACATAGAGGAGAGGACAATTGACTTCATGGATGTGAATCAATGACTATGAAGTTTCAACGAAAGGAACAGCTTCTCAATCTAATGGTAGTCAAATAGTCCAATCGGATTTTGGTGAGGATCAACTGATCGTGGTGGCTTTTAACAGATGGTAGTTTGTAGATCCATGTGATAACATTGTCTTCTAAGTTGATCAGTAGAATAAAGTCTCTAGGGTGATGGACATTGTCCAGTAATATATAAGGTCGAGTCTCCTAGATGATGTGTTATGAAACCAGCTCACAAAAATATAGAAAAGAGAGATCCACGCCTTAGAATTCAGCCTCTTCGAGGGGGCAACCTCCTTTACATTACATAAATGAAAAATTCTTGGATGATACAAATGACAAAACCTCCTTTCTATATATAGGAGTCTAAGGAGTCACAATATAATCCAACCGACCTAACAATAATAATATAAAGCCACAAAAATAACAATAGAGGGATTCTATGGGGCACAGAAATAACAATATGGGGGTAATAGGGGCACAACAATATAAATAAGGGGTATAACTACAATAGTAATGGGGTAATCACTAGTATTATAGGGACCCAACATGCCCCTCTCCTTCAAAAAAGTGTTGTCCTCAACGCTTGAGTAGTTCTGGATACTTCTGCATAAAATTCTCATCCTCCCATGTGGAATCTTCAGTGGATAAGTTCTTCCACTTGATAAGATACTCTGAAATTGATCGATTTCGTAGCTGTCGAGTTCTTGTTTCTGTGACTGCTTCCGGTTCCAATATAATTTTTCCTTCCTCGTCAAGTTCTGGCAATATTGTTTGAATTGGGAGCTTGTCACCTATAACCTTCTTTAAACATGAAACATGGAAAACTGGGTGCAATCGAGAAGCTGCAGGAAGCTCCAATTTGTATGCCATAGTACCAATCTTTTGCAACACCTTGTACGGACCATAATACTTTGGTGATAATTTATTATCCTTCTTAGCTTGCTTTAGGGACATTTCTTATATGGTTGTAGCCGTAGGAATACCCAATCACCTACATCAAAACTTCTTTCACTGCGATGTTGATCTGCCTGTTGTTTCATTCTATTTTGTGCCAACACGAGGTTATCCTTTAAGAGTTGGAGGACTTGTTGTTGATGTTCGATGTGATGTTCCACTGCCTGAACCTTAGAATTTTCTCTTAAATATGATGTGATGGATGGTGGTTGATACCCATAAAGTGCCATAAATGGGGTCATTTTTGTTGCTGTATGGAAGGAAGTGTTATACCACCATTCAGCCAGAGGCAACCATTTGACCCATTGTGTCTGTTTATCAGATACAAAGCAACGAAGATATCCTTCCAAACATTTGTTTACTATCTCAGTTTCCCATCAGATTGAGGATGATAAGATGAGCTATGAGCTAACTGAGTACCAAGACAAGAAAATAATTCTGTCCAAAAATTTCCAGTGAAAATGGGATCTCTGTCACTTACAATAATCTTTGGGTTTCCATGTAGCTTTTGAACTGTTTCCATAAATGCAGTAGAAACTGTACTGGCTTTAAATGGATGTGATAATGCACAAAAGTGTGCATACTTGGTAAGTCTGTCAACTACCACCATGATGACACTCTTTCCCTCAGACTTGGGTAAACCTGTGATAAAATCCATTGAAACCTCCTCCCAACGTTGGCTTGGAATGGATAAAGGTTGTAATAGACCCGGTGTCTTAATTGTTTCAACTTTATTTTGCTGGCAAACCAAACATTCCGCCACAAACTTTTGAATATCTGATTTAAGGCCATCCCAAAAAAATTCCTTCTTAACCCTGTGGTAAGTTTTTAAAAATCCTGAGTGCCCTCCTAAGGGAGAAGTGTGCAATTCCATAAGAATCTTTTGTTTTAGCTGGGAATTCTTACAGAGGTATAAGCGATCTTTGTACCATAACGAATCATTTTGCCAGCTAAATGTATCAGAAGTACTGGAATCTTGTTGTAGCTTTCGAATAAGTGCCCACACTTCTTCGTCATTCTTCCATTCCTCCCTTGCTTCGTTTATCCAATCTGGTTGGATAATAGAAATGGCACACAACAATGCTTCCACATCCTCATCCTTTCTTGAGAGTGCATCTGCCACCACATTTTGCTTCCCTTTTTTGTAGATGATTTCAAAGTCATAACCCAACATCTTTGTGACCCACTTTTGTTGCTCTTCAGAGGATAATCTTTGTTCTAAAAAGTATTTAAGGCTATCATGATCCGTTTTTACCTTGAAGTGTCTTCCCATTAGGTAGGGTCGCCATTTCTTAAGTGCATGGAGTATTGCCAACATTTCCTTCTCATAAATAGCTTTGCTTAAAAACTTTCCCTTGATTGGACGACTTTCAAAAGCAATGGGTCTTTCATCTTGCATTAGAACAGCACCAATTCCATTTCCTGAAGCATCACATTCCACAATAAAGGTTTTTGTGAAGTCCGGTGTAGCTAAGACCGGTGCTTGGCACATTGCCTCTTTAAGATGTTCAAAGGCCTTTGTTGCTTCCGGAGTCCATGAAAATGAATCTTTCTTCAATAATGTTGTTAGAGGTGCTGCTATTCTCCCATAATTCTTAACAAACTTGCGATAATACCCTGTCAACCCAAGAAATCCTCGCAGATGCTTTATGGATGTGGGGATTTTCCATTCCTTAATGGCTTTAATTTTGCTAGGGTCTACCTTAACTCCTTCATGAGATACAATATGACCCAAATATTCCACCTCCTGGACTCCAAAGAAACATTTGGATCTTTTTGCATATAATTGTTTCTCCTCCAATAGTTGTAGCACCCTGTCAACATGTTCAACATGATCCTTCCAAGACTTGCTGTAGATTAGTATATCATCAAAAAATACTAACACAAATTTTCTAAGGAATGGTTTGAAAATTGAATTCATCAAACCTTGAAATGTTGAAGGTGCATTGGTAAGGCCAAAAGGCATGACCAAAAATTCATAATGACCCTCATGAGTTCTAAATGCCGTTTTCGGAATGTCTTCAATCTTCATTCTGATTTGATGATATCCCGAACGAAGATCCAACTTGGTGAAGTAAATTGATCCATGCCATCCAGTAATTCATCAATAAGGAATGGGGAACTTATCTTTAATAGTGAGCTTGTTGAGCTCCCTATAATCCGGACACATGCGCCATGATCCATCCTTCTTGTGCACCAATACTACTGGAGCTGAGAAAGAACTTTGACTCGGTTGAATTATACCAGCCTCTAGCATTTCTGCAACCATACGTTCAATTTCACTTTTTTGGACATAGGGATATCTGTACGGCCTGATGTTTGGAGGAACACTTCCTGGAATCAGATGAATAGCATGATCATGATCACGCATAGGTGGGAGACCTTTGGGAGTCTCAAATACCTTGGAATGATTGTCCAGGACTTTTTGGAGATCTGGAGAAATAGATGATTCCAATGTGGAAACATCTAGCGAACATAATTGTGCAATTACACCTCTTTGCTCCTTTTTTAGAAGCTTTGTCATGCCATTAGAGCTGATTATCTTTCCTGGTTTCCCTGCAATACCCCTTAATTCAACTTCCTTTCCTTCCGTAGAAAATTTGATGAAAAGTTCTTGAAAATTAAAAGCTATTGTACCCAAGGATTGTAGCCATTGGACTCCTAGTACAACATCAACACCTCCCATTGGAATGGAAAGCATTGGGCTAGTCAATACATATTCTCCCATGGATAGCTTGATATTATGGCACTTTCCAGAGCAATTTATTGTTCCTCCATTTGCAATCATCACTTGACACTCTGGTGCTGGATATAGGAAGCAATTCAATTCTTTTGCTACCCTACAATGAATAAAATTGTGGGTGCTTCCTGAATCAATCAACACTATTACCTTTTTCTTCTTGATTTGTCCTTCTATCTTGATGGTTTGAGGAGTGGTAATTCCCGCCAATGCATTACAAGATATGGTCGGATTTATTTGTTCTTCATCTAGGCTTTGTTCCTGAAGTATATCTTCTTCTTTTGACCTTTCTTGCTCTTTTCTTCTTCCTCTTCACAATCTATGTAGAATAATTTCTTCTCAGCACACTTATGACCTTTAGTGTATTTGCTATCACAACTGTAACAAAGCCCTTTTGCTCTTTTTTCTTCCAATTGTTGTGGTGTCAACCTTATAGGTTGTGGAAGACTAGGGGCAACAACACTTCCGTCTTTATAGTTGTGAGTGGTATGCTTCCTGGTTGCCATAATTTTGCTTTCCATTTTTCTTGCTAACCTGAATGCCTTCTCTAATGAATCAGGTTCCCAAAGGCGAACATCATGTTGGATATTATCCTTTAAAGACCCTATGAACACATCAATCCTATGCTCCTCTGGAATATCTTTTACCCTTATGTTCAATTTTTGGAACTCCTCAATGTGCTCCATTATTGAACCCTTTTGTTTGAGACTTATCAATTGGCTAAAAAAAGTGTTGCTTTTTGTATCTTCATAATGTGCTATCAATTCTTCCGTAAAAATTGCCCAAGTGATAAATTGTTTACGAGAGCAAAGCCATTGATACCATACAAACTGATTTGGTTCCAAATATACAGTTGCCATACGTACCTTTTGTGCGTTTTGCACATTATTGAGATCGAAGAATTGCTCCATCTGTAATATCCATGTGGTGGGATCCTTGCCATCAAACTTCCTCATATCGATTTTTGGAATATGGTGATTCTTCGATCCAACATTAGCATCTATGGAATCATGATTAACATTTCTTTTGTTCTCATCATGAGTTTCCTTTACTACCTTTTCACCATTAGTGACCCTTTCTTGTAGCAACTTCTTCAATTCTTCCATGTCTGTCTTCAAATCTATCTTCAAATCGTCCATCTTAGCTTCCACGCCATTTATCTTAGATTCCACGCCATTTATCTTAGATTCCACGCCACTTATCTTAGCTTCTGTTAGCTTTTGTGAGCGTGAAATTTGTTGCACTTGTTCTTGTAATTTTGATATATCATGTAGCATTTCTTCCTCTTCTTCATGAGTCATGCTAGAGATTTCAGGTTCCTTACTAGGTTTTTGCATTTTCTTTCCTCAGGGCATCAGTTACCGATAATAATGCTTTACTATGCACTTTGAATTCCGTTAAACTAAGCTTACAAAAATTAAAAAAAAAAAAACTACACACCTTTTTTCACTTTATAGAAACTTGATATTGAATCTGATGTATCTCTGTAATTTCAGATCATCCAGTTCTGAAATTACTACCTGTAGCAGCCTTCTGCGTCCTCTTTCCAATGCCACAAGTCTGAGCCAAATTGGATTCGCCAAGGAAGAATTATGTGAAATCTCCCACAGTGACTTGCTTTTAGACTAGTTCAGTAGAGTGAGATTGTACGACGTACCACGAGTCATTGTTTCAACCTTTGAATCTAAAACACACACACAAGAAACTACAGTTCGTCTTCTTTTTGTAACTTCTTACGAAATTTCAATCCGATCCCCAGAGAGAAAGTTATGACGATTTTCCCCAGGTCACCTATTTTGAATGTAATTCAGGAGTCTACAAAAAGACCAACTTCCTCAGATCATATCTCCGTAAATATCGCGCAAAAAGCTCTGAAATTCGGACCCAAGGTTCAGCGCGATTTCTTCTCAAATGGGTTTTTTTTGTGACTTCTGAAACGTCACAGAAAAAAGTTATAGCGAAAATGCCACGATGACCTATTTGGAGCAGCGAAACCCTAGAATCCAAAGCTCTGATACCAAATGTTATGAAACCAGCTCACAAAAGATAGAAAAGAGAGATCCACGCCTTAGAATTCAGCCCCTTCGAGGGGGAAACCTCCTTTACATTACATAAATGAACAATTCTTGGATGATACAAGTGACAAAACCTCCTTTCTATATATAGGAGTCTAAGGAGTCATAATATAATCCAGCCGACCTAACAATAATAATATAAAGCCACAAAAATAACAATAGAGGGATTCTATGGGGCACAAAAATAACAATATGGGGGTAATAGGGGCACAACAATATAAATAAGGGGTATAACTACAAATGTAATGGGGTAATCACTAGTATTATAGGGACCCAACATGATGGGAGTCAAAAAATTTGTGTAAAAGAAATATTTTTTGTAATAGAAGATTCAGAGCAGTGTAGTAGCAACAAGGGTGGGTATTTTACCGGTGAGGTGTTTTCCACCAGATCCCTTGTGTGATGATTTTCATGGTTGTGATTGATGGTTATGTTGCTATCTAGATTGTTTAATTTAGCTACTTACACTATTGTATACATGTGATGATATAATATGTTGGTTATATTCATGATTCATTAAGTCAAGTTTAAATTGGTAAAAATTGTTAAGAATATCACGTTACTAATTCACTCCCCCCCCCCCCCCCAAAACATGTTATATTTCAGTAGATGAAAGAGACAAATATTGTGAAGGTGATGAGAGAGTTGGTTGGAGGTGATAACATTGAGGAGTATGCACAAATGAACCGACTATGCATGCCCCATATTTGTGGTTGCACCATCATACTATGAGAAATATTATTAGGGCCGAAGGAGTGGTTTTGGCAGTGGATGGGACTAGATGGGTTTGGAACCCTAGCATGGGCAGGATGGAGCAGTTCTTCTTCCGTAGGAAATTACAACCAAATTGTGGTCTCCTAGACTATGGACCTCGGAAGGGAATACCAATGGCCTAGACAGGCTCCCTTGGTGATTTGGTAACCCCACTTATACCTAGTTCCATATTGTGGTATGGCATGGCCTTTAATTATCTTTCCATTTTACTTTTATGGTTTGATTCTTTGGTCAGATTCATGTAGTCATTTGGGTAAATTTCGGGGAGTCTGGGTTAAGCCAATTTTCTGTTCTAGGTAGCTATGTGGGGTTGAGGAGCTCGGTGCAAGTGGGAACCTTGGTTTTAGTGTTCATGACTCTTTCAAAAAGGGGTGTTGTAGGAACAAAATTTCTCCTAGTTTTGAGGGGGTTTGCTAGTGGTCCCAACCCATTTCCCTGGGTGGAGTATCAACATGTTGTATTTGGGGCTTGTTGGTCCTCAGTGTAGCAAGTTGTGGAGGGGGAAGCATCTGGAGGGGGGCCTGGTGGATACCTAGACGAATCATGACAAATTCGATCATTATGCATCAAAGAGGTCAAGTTAGGCGAGGAGGCGCCCACAAGGATGAATTATAGGGTCAACAGAGGAGCAGGAGAACTAGTGAGGGTAGGCACATGGATGTGTTCAATTGTGAGGTGGCCCAATAATTCATCCCTATGCATGGACGACCTACTAACCTACCCTTGCTTGAATCCATAACTAGGAAACCTCAAAGGGTTATGGTAGAACTGGGCGAATGCAGGTAGTAGCGCCATGACGACTGCAACGAGATGATTTCCTTCCTAAACAATATACAAAACAACCAATGGGTGATGATGTATAGGATGGAATCTATGAGATGCAGCTAGTGTCACACAGTGGAATGGTTAGAACAAGTAGATGGAAGGATTGATTGCCTGGAGCATCATGCCCATGATGGCATTTGTCCCCTGGGCCCACCAGAGGTTGGGAGAGGCCCAACGCCCCTAAGAAATTTATGATGCTGGTTCGTTTTGCTTTCATTCTCAAAAATTTTAGTGTATCTATGTTAATGGCTAGTGTATCGAACATAGTGTATGACATGTAGTTCTTTGGCTATACTTCACTCTCCTGACCAACTAATCTGGTTGAAGTGAGGTCGGGAGAGCAGAGTAGACATCGAAAATCAGATGAAATTTTTTGAGATGATAATAGAATCCCTTTTCATCAAGAAAAATAAAATCAAAAAACAAAAAAATATGTATTGTGTTTTTTATACAATGTACTTCTATTGTTGTGGAGCTCATCCATTCGAGCATTGTCTATTTACTAAACTTACGTCTTACTAATGGACATTGGAAATATAAAGATTTGGTTGTGGTGAATTCTTTTGTTGCTTAGAGAGGAGAAACAATTCCAATTCAAAGCTACTTCCCATCCTCTTGTACAAATGGCACCTACCAATCTTGGATTAACTCAACTGCACATCTTCTTACTCCCTACTATACTTGCTTGCATTTACTCCCTACTTCAGCTACTTGCCTATAGTTCTTTCTCCCTTTGTTTGCATTTATGAATATTACATGCATATTTTCATTATGTCTATTTAATATGAAGACACAAAAATAGGCACTCTCGATGAAAATTGATTTTTCGTAAACATGACTCTAGAAACTCAATGCTAAACAAGTATTATTGAATTCAAATACTCATTTTTGTTGAAAAAAAATGTTGTTTTTTTGTTCTTTTAAAGATGGTTTTATGTTTTATGTATCATAATGCACATGTGGATTAGCCATTAGGCCTATAATTATTATGATTAAAAAAAATCTTGGAAGTTATATTTCTTTTATGGAAAATTGTGTTATTAGGCATTTTAAATTTTAGTATTTGGTGTCTATTGTTTTTTTATTGAATATTTCAATAATATGCATAAAGAATATTTTATCACTTTAAAAAATGCATTATAAATACTTCAATGATTGAACCCATTAACCTATAATAAACAAGAATAATTTCATTGTATTTGAGGAATGACATCTATGTGATAAAAGAGCAAATTGTTCTATTTAATTTCATCCATATGATTTATATATAGTGTAAGTAAATGGTCTTATGAAATTTCCTCTATATAATTCCTAAGTAGATTGTAATATTGGTGAACCAATGTCATTTAAGTATGATTATTCAAATGTAGTTGGAGTTTTTTCCTACAAATAATATTCTTTATCTGAGATTTAAGGTTTAAGAACTATAAAACATGAAATAATGCAAGGTTCCATGTGTGAGGTATACATGAAATTCATTTTTTTAAAATATTTTTTTTGTCAAAATATAATTTATTTTATCTTGTAAATTGCTCCTCTTGTTGAGGGGGCTTGTCAATTGTCCCAACCCATTTCCCTAGGTGGAGTATCTACATGCTATGATTGGAGCTTGCTAGCCCTCAGTTTCAAAATTAGTGGCGGGGTAGAGTAGCCGGAGGGTGGGCCTAGTCGATTCCTGGATGGATCGCTACAAAGTTTAGCATTATGTGTCAGAGAGGTCAGATTAGGTGAGGATTCACCCACAAGGGTGAATTACATGCCCACGTTGGCAGAGGAGAAAGATAACTAGTTAGGGGAGGGCCAGAGGACATGTTCGATGGTGAGGTAGCCCAATAATTCATCCCTACGCCTGGGCTGCCTACTGATCCACCCTCACTTGAATCGATAAATAGGAAGCTTCAGAGGGATATGGGATACCTAGGAAAATTGAGGCAACAATGCCATGGTGACTATAATGAGTTGATTTTGTTCTTGAATGATATGCACACAACCAATGGGTGATGATTGATACGATGTACTCCATCATAAGCAGCCAATGTTGCATAGTTTAGTGACTAGAGCAACTGGATGGAAGGATTGATCACCTAGAGCATCATGCCCATGACAGCCTTTTTCTCATGGGCCCATTAGGGGTTAGGTAAGGCCTAGCGCCCCCAAGAAATTTTTTGTACCAGATGGTTTTGTTTTTGTTCTCAATGTTTCAGGTGTATCTATGTTAATAACTAGTGTATCAAACATAGTGTATGGAATTCTATTTTTTGGCTATGCATCGCTCTCTTGGCCAACAAACTCAGTCGAAGTGAGGATGAGGGAGCAAAGAAGACATGGAAAATTAGATCTAAATTTTTGAGAAGATAATAAAATCCCTTTCGATAAAAAAAATATTTATTTTAATTTTTATATAATGTAATTCTATTGTTGTGGAGCTCATCCATTCTAGTATTGTCTATTTACTATACTTACATATTAGTAGTAAGCATTGAAAATATAAATATTTGGTTGTGGTGAACTATTTGTTTCCTAGAGAGGAGAAACAATTCCAATTGGAAGCAACTTCCCATGTTCTTGTACAAATGATACCTACCAATATTGGATGACCCCGATAGTAAATTGTCTCTATGACCTCAAATTTATGTGAACTACCATAACAATATTTATAAGCGTTAGCTTGTTATAATTTTCAAATTTAATTTAATTTTAAGTAATTTTATAATTTATTTTCCTATTTTTGTTTCACCGAGTCAAAATGTTTACATAACATAATATAATATGACATTACAACATCTCTTTCATAATAGGATGGGGAGCAGCTCCCATTGCAACATTAAAAAAAACCTTGTTTTAAGAAAAATAAAATCATGTAAATTTCAAATGGTAATTATGGAAAATCAATTATTAAAAAATAACTAATGATTTTAAATTTTATTTTCATAATCTAAAATCACTACATTTCAAATGGTGAAGGCTCCTATTCCTATAGGTGTAAATTTATATGTAGAACAATGTCCCAGAACATGGGAAGAGGAAGAGGAAATGTCTCGTCTTCCATCTCTCAGTGTAGTTGGAAGTTTGATGTATGTGATGGTATATACAATAGTAGACTTTGCAATTGTAGTGTGGGTATTGAGCAGGTTTATGTCAAAACTAGGGAAGGAGCATTAAACAACAATAAAGTGGGTTTTCAAGTATCTCGGTGGCACTGGTGATTATGGTTTGTGCTACCACATAAGATCAGGATTGCATAGAGTACTATGCATACATGAATTTTTTGACGCAAAATGGGTTGGAGGTATGGATCAAATAAGATCTACAATTGGATATGTGTTGATCCTATTCAGAGAAAAAATCAGTTGGATGAGCAAGAGACCATATGTAATGACACTTTAAACTATAGAGGTTGAATACAGGGAAGTCACTCATGCAAGCAAGGAATTCATTTGGTTATAGAGATTTTGTTTAGTAATGAGGTTGTTACAACAAGATATAAGGATAGATTGTGATAGCCAAAGTGCAATTTTCTTGGAAAACAATGTTGGTTATTATTTAAAAACAAAGCATATAGATGGCTAGTATCACTTTATGAGGGATATTATTGAAGAAATAAAGGTGTCCCTAGTAAAGGTGGACACTTTGAAGAATGTTGTAGATGCATTGGGAAAGTCTATGAGATTTGAGAAGTTTTCATTGTGTACATAAAAAATGGACATTAATTCCCTAGAGGGGTGATTATGTACTTCTGTTACCCCCTATGTACAAAGAAAACAACATGTGGGAGAATGTTGGGTATGTGTTATATTCTTTGCATGACTAGTCTCATGTGTGATATGTTACACTAGGCATGGTAGCGGGTCAAAAGGGGGTGAAAAACCACCTTTTTAGGGGGCTTGCAGGGAAGAGTAACCCCGTTGCATGGGATTAGGAGTAGTGCCCCAATTTTTTTTTTGGTTTTACACATGGTTTGCTAGATCCGGTGAAAGGAATCTATGGTTATCCTCTAATGTAGGGTTAATGGATTGGGGTTTTATGAATGCTTTGGCATGTATGTAATGTATTGTAACACTGAAGAGAATATAAAGAAAAATCATTTTGTTTTCCTATTTTTGGGTTTCAAGAGAAAATTTTGTGAGTATTTTATGTTCTCTTCATTGTATATTTCTAAGATTTCATTTGTAGGGATTATTTGTATAGGTTTAAATCTACAATTTTCCTATTTTCTTCTTGTTTTTGAAAGGTACTTAGACTCACCCTCTAGTAAAAGCATGTTAATGTGTCTCATTATATGGAAAAAGCAAAAAAGTCCTCAAATGAAAAAAGATTATATATATATATATATATATATATATATATATGAGTTGAGTTTCATACTTGTTAATTATAAAAAATAAATGCTAAATTTGTAACAAAGCTAACTAACAATAAATTTTGGTAAAAGGTATAGTGAACCTATTTAATGGGTTCAGAAAATATAAATAATGTTATAAAAAGTAAATACTAAATTTGTAAATAAGTCAATTGATAGTAAATATTGGTAAAAACTATGGTTAATCACTCACAAAATATAAATAACTTTTTTAAATAGGTTTAAGTATGTAAAGTTAAATGAAATGTTAAAACTCTTTAAATATATATATATATATATATATATATATATATATATATATATATATATATATATATATACTAAACAAACAATTTTATGTATTATATTTTGAATAATATAAAATATATTATTATAATCATATTTAAAAAATTTATTATAAAAAATTTAAAATATATTTTAAAAATTTTCAAAAAATAATTCTAACATTTTGTTATATGTTATTTTCAAATTTCTGTTAAAAAAAAATATTTTATAAACTTGAAAGTATAGTTTCTTGGGTCACGGTTTTATATATACAAAAAGATTATCATTTTTACTAGTATTTTAATAATAATTAAAAAATATACTTACTTTTTATTTTTAAATTTGTTTAGCAATATTTAGAATGTTTACAACACATCTCTTAAAGAAATTGGAATTAAAAAACATAAATCAATAGAGAAATGGGGGGTCGCAGTTTTGACACTACTTAAAAATTTATGTAAAATATTAATGAATATATTTTAAAGAAAATGAATAAATTAGATAAAAATATATATTAAATTTTAGAAAAAATATGACATGAAATTGAATTTAAATTGACATGTTTTGTCTTCTTTTACCACCACCTAATTCTTGATGATTTTGTAAATTTATGAGTAAAGATTCCAGCTCCATTTATTTTTATAAAACTTCTTTGCCACAAAAAGGGAAAAAGTGATACACATTAACATGCTTTTACCAAACTAGCGATTTAATTTAAAGGCATTGATATCACCTTGATATGGATTTATCTCCATATTTACATCCATCTTTGGATTTGGTTGAGACGTGTGGCTTGTGGGATGATACATAACACAAAACCCTTATGTTAGGATCTCTCTTCACACACACTTAGCTACTATACTCTTCTATGGAACAAAATGCAAGAAAATAGAATGGAACATGTTTTCCTCCTAATTTCCCAGTTATAACATAACTCAATAGCTAACTAGGGGATAAATTAATATACTCAACCTTCAACATGAGTTACAATTCGATCCTTCCAAATTTGTCTTGATGTTCCCTATGTATCTATCCCCTTTTCAATGAGTCACAAAGGCGGATGTCACATCCTTTCGAATTATGGTGGTAACTCATGTTAGATCAACTTCCAAGAGGCATATATTTGGCATCTAAAATGTGATTGACCTATTTTCTTGGATTGTGGGAAAATTATATACGTGTATAATAGAATGAATGGATTCATACTTAAGTGACAATGTTTTACCCCCAAAAAAGTCATTTAAGGCCTCAAACTAGCGTCAAATTTTTTTCGACCCCAATCCTATAAACTAGGTCTGCTTGCTAAAATCACTCCTATAAGTTGATTTCTATTTTTTTCTTACACCTATAAAGCATTGAGATGAATGGAAAACAATATAATGTTCCATTTAGGATCAAATGTGAAAGTCAAGGAATCTTTTTAGTTCTAATAAAAGCTGATTTTAGTAGACATAGATTCATTTGAATGTGCAATTTTCATCATTTCTAGATCCATGCATCTAAAAATGGACATGTACACTTAAATCAATGCATTAAAAATTAAATAGAAATAGGCATTGAATTTGAATAGAAATAGAAACAAAATTTCTCATGTACATTAAAATCAACATAATAATATTGTGCACATTTTTCATCGTTTCTAGATCAAAATTTATAAATAAACTTATAAATAATATTATATATGATATCATAAACTTGAGGAAACTAAATAAATTTCAAATCGTCAAATTAATCTTAGACATAAACATGTACATAATGTCGATCATCTACAAAGTACACGCATTGACAAAGTACTCAAATGAGGATTAAGTGACACATTTCTATGAAAACCACGCAATCATGTCTATATTTGGACAAGAGGAATTGTAATTAGAAAAATTACATTGTCTTATAAACATAATCCACCAACCAAATTCACCAGGTTGCACAAACTAAGTACACTACAATAGACACACAAAGAGAGTGAAAAGGAAGATAGACACTATTTACAGTCAACTCCAATGAAAGCCCATGAATATCAGTTATTATATAAATGTCTAAAGATACCTTTTTCAAATTTGTAAAAACAATATCGTGATTCCAATAGAGATAGATGCGCAAGTTAAGGAATTTTTCTAATTCTGAGAAAAATTAATTTTAGTATACATGCATTGACTTCAGTATACATTTTTCATCATTTATAAAACAATGCATCTAGAATTTGACATGTACACTAAAATCAATGTATTAAAAACTAAATAGAAATTAACATGTATGTTAACATCAACACATTGATTTCATTGTATGCGCATTGATTTTTATGTACATTTTTCATCATTTCTAGATTAGAAGTTCTGAATAATACTTCTAAATAGTACTCTATGTTCTAAACAAATTGAGAAAAGTGAGTAAGTTTCAAATGGTCAAATTAATCTTAGACATATTCATATACACAATTTCCATCATTTATAAATTGTCTCACTATACTAAAAACTGTAAAATAAAATAAAAGAGAGATTGTTCCTTCTCAATATTACTCTTTATATTTTCAACCATATAATCAATGTGAGTAAATTTTAAATGATTTGATTCATATGAAATATATGTACATTTACATAATTTTGTATCCCATACAACTTGTGTCACTATATTAAAATTGACAAAAATCCATTGAAATTGGTCCTTCTCAATAATACTCTATATTTTCAACCAATTGAGGAAAGTGAATAGATTTCAAATGGTGAAATCAATCTTATACATATACCTATACAAGATATTAACCATTTACAAATCGTGTCGTAATAAAATTTGAAGAAGATAGATTGACATCTATCCTTCTACTCTTTATACGTTCAAATAAGTAAAGTGAATAAATGTCAAATGATCATATTAATTCTAAATATATACATATAAATAATGTTAATCATCTGCAAATGTTGAGTAACCACCAATGATTGAAACCATTTTAGATCAATTTTAACCCAGGATCATCAAGCACATATAGGGATCAAATATCTCTAGGTTAAAATCTTTCCTCTCAATTTTTTCACTCCAAAAGAGATTTTTACCTCCAGAGATTTGATCTTTCTAGGAACTTGATAGTTTCAGGATTCAAAACGATATAGGTTGATCTTAATACAATATTATTTTGTGTTTAGGTTAAGATAAATTCTAATTCTAGATGAAAGAACAAGATACTCAATAGAAAAATGTTATTGAAAGATCCTAAGAGACTTAGTATAACTTAAATGCCTATTGGGAGGTTTTCCCCTCATACGACTTAAATGTCTAAAGAAATTAAATTTGAAAATGATGTAGGAGCATTCAACTCAGAAGAATCATTGTATTTTAGTAGACATAGGGGGGTCTTATGTTTGAAGGAAGTTCATTTCATAAGTGTTGAATTAATGTAATTGTTAAGGTTTTGAGTGATTTTAATGAGAGAATCTGGAATAGGGATTTAATTAAGTATTGTGAGGAATATTTGTAAATGTTCTTGAATGTTGGAGAACATGAGAGATTTAGGATAGTTGAGAGATTTGAGAATCAGTTGTAAATATTAGATTAAGAGTTGGTTTCATGATTTGGGATTAAGGAGGATACCTAGAGATAAGGAAGAAATTTTAGGATTCTGTTTAGAATTCTATGGATCTAAACCAAAAATTTGTGGTAGAATCATTTTGTATAAATGTAAGCCAAAAATGCGGAGAAAGAGTTAGTCAAGTCAAGTTAGATAGTTAGTCAAGTTAGTAGTTAGAGATGTGAGTTAGAGGTTTGAATGTAAGCCTACAGACAGGTAGAAAAATAGAGGCCATTGATCAAAATATCAGGCGAGAGAGAGAGAGAGAGAGAGACTCTTATGTAAATACTTGTTTATTAATACAAGCAACTCGATTTTGAGTTCATGTGTGTGTATTGAGTAATTAAGATATAGATTGTGTATGATCTTGAGTTATTCTGCATAACATAGATTGTAGGTGCAGAATCATAGGTCAAATACAAAGAAGAGTGATAGTAAGATGTTATCACTTTGCACACACTGACAATACAGGAGGAAGCCTTTAATGTTACAGTGAAGGTGAAGGAAAAATAAAGGCGCGAGCAGAGTTAAGCTCAGGAGGAACTTGTGTTGCAGGACAACTAAATACTGAAACCCTCGAAGAAAACCGAAACAATAGAAAAACACTGAAGAAATGACGTAAAACCAAAGTAAAGGAAGAATGAAGAAGTGAGGTGTCGATGCATAGGGGCCGTTGGATTAGCTAGATCAACAGACGAGATTTTTTACGATAAGCGGCCATGATTAAGTCACATAGAATGGAGTAAAATAAATGAACAACGGAGATTAAAATAATTGTTAGTGGAAGAGGAATCTAGAGGAGTCGTTGTAGTCGTCGATGGTAGAAGATCTACCATCATCGGGTGCTAACTAGCTCAGGCGTTAGTCAAGGAAGAAAGGTGGGTTTATAAGCCAAAATGAGTTATCAAGTGGAGAAAAAGTGGTAAGTGGTAATAGGAGGGAGTCACCCAATTCCATTAATCGATTGACACATAGCATGTTGGAAGTGAGAGGAAACCACTTTATCGGGTGCGTAATCCTCGTGCAAGTATCTCACCCGATATCGTTGTTAAGCATTGGATCAAATGGGTTTTGATCAAACAGTGAAGGATCACCGAGCAGCTCTATTGATTGAGGAAGAAATCAACCATTGATCACAGGGTAGATCGACGATGGAGGTTGAAGCTGATAAGGCTTGCAAAAGAGCGGACCCGAGAATTTTATGGATGTGAGTTAAAGTTATTTAAGTTCTAGAGGATGAGTGGAGATCACGCGATAGTTGTTGATTTGATGGAGTGAAATCAACGGTGGAGGCTGAACACGATGAGAGAGCATCGATAAATGTGTGAAAGCCAAGGAAAGCTGAAAAGGTAAGTTTACATGTGTTTTATGTGTATTTATATTATACAAGGGTTATAATAGAAATAAGGTGGATAGACGTTTTATGGGTTAAGTCCGCATATAACCAAAGTTAAAGAGTGGGGTTTGGTTAATATGTGCGGGGTAAAGATTAACCAAAGTTTATGAGAGTGTATAAAGTCTCGATGGAAAGGTTAATGAAGGTTTAGACTATGTATAGTCAAATTAAAATGTTTCCACAATAAAAGTTAATTAAGAACATTAAACCTTGGTTTAAGAAGGTTTACACCATGGATCATGTGATTAAGTCTTGGAACTAGTGACATGCAATTTTATTTTCATAATGTGGGTATTGTCGGCTTAGGCTGGCATCATTTTGGTATCAGAGCAGAATTGTGGTTGAAACAATTGATATTAGAAGAGTAAGGAAAATCTGCGTAAAAGGTCTTTGAGAAATTTAGAACAGAGCTATGTTTTAAGATGTGCATGCAGGCAACAGGAGATCAGATTATAATCTGACAAACAGTAGGCACACAGAGATAATGTGTAGTAGAAATTGCAGATGCAAGAAATAGATAAAAATCCATTCAAAGTGCAAGAGAATGGTAGAACAAGATCATGCAGAGATCTTGAAGATGAGATGATTTGTTTTTATTTTAATTTGATTTGAAGATTGGAGAGTTTGTGGTCTTTATATTGTTGCACAAGTAGTAGCATAAGAAGGTGAGAAGGTTGCAGCAATCTAGAGCAAGGAGTGCTCAGTTGGTTCCAGAGGAAAGAACTAGAGAAATGCTAAAAGATTAAGCTCAGAGGAGAGAATCTTAGTGAGGAATATGTAGCAAGAAGGATAATTTTTACTATAGAGGTATTGTTGCAGCTCACAATGGCAATTCCACAGAGGATGTGGGTAGAATTGCTAAGTAATGAAGGAAGAGGGTAAGAGTTTCTAAGTGAAAGAAGAAGTGGTCAAAACCTAGTATTTCATTGTGATTGAAATACAAGAGGACAATTGTGTTCTTAGAAGATGCAGATGAGTTGAATCCTAGAAGGAGCAGAGAGAAGTGCTCAAAGAGGTTTCAGAGATAGAGAACCAAGTGCTTGCCAAAAGACCAAGTATAGAGGAAAGCTTGGTGAGGTAAGTGGCAGCAGGGAGGACTTGTTGTTGTAGAGGCTTTAATGCATCTCATAGTAAGTGAGTAAGGAGCTCAAGAAAATAGGGAAGGAGATGATGACTATTGATAGTCATAGTATAGGTTCTGAGGAAAACCACAACAGAAGAAAAGTGAAGAAGGAGGATGCCAAGGAAAATGGCAAGAGAATGAGTCAAGAGGAAATTGACAAAGAGATTGCTGAGATGAGAGAACAACTCAATGTATTAAGGATGATACTTGAGGAAAACCAATGACTAGGCTGGGTATTAAAGAAGAATCCAGTGAAGTGGTATAAGTTGCAGAGAAGGCTACAATAGAAGCAAGTAAAGTGGATGATGGAAAAACTCAGAGAAGTTGAGTTGGAAATGGAAGTTTCTATTTGTGAACCAGAGTAGGGTGAAGTTTTCGGTGAAGAAGGAATTATTGATGATTTTCTAAAGTGTTGGAAAAATGTAGACCAACAGGAGAATGTAAAACATTATATTGTTGAATCTAATAATTTTGATGTGATTACATGTTTTGTAGAGGATGAGAAATATTTTGAAGTTGTCAAAATTATGGAAGAGTATCTTTCAGAAGATAAAAACTATGAAGTAAAGAATGATGAAGAATGTCTCTTGAATGAGAAAAGCAGTGAATTCTTGCAGCAGAAAGAATTTAGTAATACATTGATGTTTTAAGCTGTGACAACACGACAAACATTTCTTGTGAAAAGAGATGAAATTCAATCTGAAGAACTGATATGTGAAGCAATAGTTGAGACTGTTGAACCTTGTAATTTTCAAATTGATAATTTGTGTATAAATGTAGGAATCATAAGTAATGATGAATTACTTATGAAATGTCGTAGAGAAATTGAATTGTTGGAGTATTTGCTGGGAAATTCAGAGCATGAAAGTGTGACTACAGAGGAAGGAGTTCACTATAGTGGAAAAGAGCAAAAAGACATCATTAGAGGAGATGATGTGGAGGCGAGACTAACTAATAGTCTTGAGAGTACATTATTGAATTATTTAAAGATTTCTTTAAAGAGGTTGAATCAGCATACTGATGTGCTAATAGAAGAGGAGAAATCAGGGCAACATACTGAAGCATTGCCAAGGGAAGAAGAGGCACTAAGGCCTTATGTTTTTTATTTTAATAATTATTTTGTGAGTGCAGGTGTAGTTGCAAATGCTGGAGGAAATTTGGCACAAATGAGAATTCAAGTAAAGATGGTATGAGAAGATTCTGTGGAAGAATTTAATCCATGGAACAAATATGTTCAATTACTGGAGAGAATGATGGAAACTTAGGATTCAATGCAGAAAGAGATAATCATGAAACAGAGTAAGGATGAAAGAATGGCAAAAAAAGTAAGGGTAAGAATTCGACAACTTCAAAGAGAAGAACAACAGTTTGAAGAGTTAGTGAACAACAACAACAACCTGAAACAAAGAGAAAGAGGTAAAAATAAGTGGCAGAGTATGGACCAGTCAAAGGATGTGCTGGAGATGGAGACTGAAGAATTATGGTAGTTGATGATGAAACAGTCCATGTGGAGGATATTAACAGCAGCAGGAAGGATTATCAATAAGAACTTGAAGCTGATTGACAAGGAGAGGAAGATGAAACAGAAGACAACATACATACAGCAGCAGCAAAGGTGCAGAGCTTTCAGACAACTACAAACTAAAGTGTGAGACCGTGGAGGTTTTCTATCAACATATGAAGACACATGATGAGGAGATCATGAATGCTTTTCACTTTGGGAGTCTGATGCAGGAGCATTTAACTTATTAGAATCATTGTATTTTGTAGACATAGGGGGGTCTTGTGTTTTAAGGAATTTGGTTTCCTAAGTGTTGAATTAATGTAATTACTAATGTTTTGAGTTCTTTTAATGAGAGAAGCTAGAATAGGGATTTAATTAAGTATTGTGAGGCATATTGTTGCAGGAGCATCCAGCTAAGGGCACCATGACTGGGTGGTTGGTCTTAGCTAAGGAGGAGAGGTACATCATCATTTGATTTCATTTACGTTTTCTGATTAAAACAGTGTTAGGAACTTGTTTTATTTCATTATCAGTTAATAGGTATTTAGGGACATCAAGTTAAGTGAAGGTGGTTACAGCCACACTGTTGTTTTTTTTCTTTTACTTATTTTACAACTATTTACTTAAAAAAAACGACAGCAAAAAGATATATATCATCTATGTATTCCACAGAACAGGAAAATTCAAACAGCAAAATAGTTATCAACTATATAATTGAAGAAACGACTGCAAACAGTTTTAATAATTGTATTGTAACAATACAAAACAAATGTACCACATTATGGAAAGGGTTGAACATTCCAGCACAGAAAAGTAATACAAAGAGAAACATTTTCAATTTGAATCCATATATTTGAGACATGTTATTTTTATCCAAATACTATCCTCTGTAACAAATAGACAAACTGTATATTTTTATTTTACCAGAAATCCTTCCAGACAAGCAGTGACGAAATTCTAGAAACCAAGTGACAAGCAGAGACATAGTTTCAAAAATCAAACGACAGGTAGAGACATCATATCAACGTGAGACTGAATATGCAGTTCCATCCACATCAACAAATTACAGAAATACAAGAATATGCAATAGTCGTAGCCACTAACAAATTAAATACAGTTGTAGTGCAATGCATTTACAAGAAAGGTAACCCTGTACATTGAAATCTCTTTTTCATTCATCTTTAAAAGAATTTCAATGTCAAGACCAATACATAGACTATATAAATACAAAGTTCTAAAGTCTAGCAAACCTAAGGCCAAACAAACCCTCCTCTGGAGAGAGACAGTGAACGAGGGTTAGGGTTATAACCCTGAACAATAACAGTCCATTGAAGAAAAAACGAGCTCATATACAACTGGGCCCGAAGGCCACTTTTCCATCAACCAAAAGATGAGATAACAAAGACCCAGTTCGTAGCCTATTGACCGACTACACCAAGGAAGAAATCAACTTGGGAAACCCTCAAATCAAACAAATCGTGATAGGGAATGACCCTACAGATTCCATTTGGAGGAAGGGCCAAGTAGTAGTCCATCTAGGAGCATTCCAACCTGCACAACGACCACGACAAAATATTAGTGTTAACATACAAAAGGACCAAAGGAGTGAAAGACGAAAAGAAGTAACCCAAGAGCACTTACGAGCATATTTGAAAGCACTAGACGAATGAACACACATTTGGGTCACGGCCATTGAAGGAAACCCTGCTCACGAGGAGCAACAAATGTTAGCTCTTAAGAAAATCTGATGAAATAGAGTATAGCAAGGAAGAAGACGTTACCTTGCCAGAGCTGAATGATGCAGAGGAAAGGGTCCTTCATGGCTGCAACCTGTGTTAACAAATACATTGCAAACAAGTCAAACAAAGAAATAATCTTATAGGTAGCTGAAAAACAATTTCAGCAGAACGCGTAAGGAACAGAAGGAGAAACAGTGACCACCAAAAGAGAACCAGATTACAAGAAAACAGAGAAACCCTTGCGTAAATTTGACGAAGCCAACAACTTAATGACAGAGCTGAACTAACTAGATAGCCAAGACAAATCCTGAGCAGAGTTATCCAACGAACTAGCAAAGAAACCCATACTCGGGCGTGGACAGAGCACCGGGCTCGAACGCATTACAGTCACCAAAAAAACCGGCGGACAAAGCTCTCAAAACTAAAAAAAGCAGAATGAAAATGCCGTAGTGAATAAGGTGAGGGTTAGGCTTTAGTCCAAGAGCAGGAAGGAAACCCGAGGCTAGGACAGTTGTCCTCTCAATGGATAAACAAATCAATATAGCCATCAATACACACAAACAATCTACACTAACCCTTTTGATTAACATTTTATCAAATTACATTTAGTTTATAATTTGTATTAATCATTGTTCATGGGCTGGTCCCATCATATTGTGGTATCAGAGCAAGATTTAGAGTTTTCCTAAGAAATGGAGGTTGGAAGACGAGGTCGTGGAAGAGGTGCTCGGAGAGCAACAGAGGAAGGATTGCAAGAGGAAATCATGATCCTTACTGCCCATTTGGAGGCAGTTGAAGTAGGAAGGAGAAGGGATCCAGAGGTAGGAGATGATAGCGAAGAAGAAGCCATAGTTACAACAGATGGATCAGATGAAGAAGGGTCAGAAATGAGATTGTTTAGGTCGATCCTATTGGCTAGTAGCAAGCCTAAACCAGAAATTCCAAATTATGATGACAGCTTGTCCACAAAAGTTCTGTTGGACTAGATCATCAAATTGGCAAATATTTTGATTGTGAAGAGGTCAGTGAAGATTGGAGAGTTAAGTTTGCCACAAAAAGGCTGAAGGGACATGCAGCCCTGTGGTGGGATAGTGTCCAAGTGGAGAGAAGGATTAACAAGTTGCCAATAAAGAAATGGCCAAGAATGGTGGCCAAGTTGAAAGGAAAATTTCTTCCCAAACACTACTAGATTGCACTGTATCAGCAAGTGCAGAATTTGAGGCAAAAAGGGATGACAGTGAGAGAGTATACTGAAGATTTGTACCGATTAAATTTAAGAGCTGGTTATATAGAGGACACCGTGGAAAAAATAGCAAGGTATGTAAATGGTCTGAGATTGGAAATATTGGATGAAATCAGCATTCCTTCCCCGAAAAATATAGAGGAAGCCTACCAGAGTGCCATGAAGTAGAGGAGAAGATGACCAAAAAACAAAATCCTAGGAGGGGACGAGGAACTGGTAGAGGAAGAGAACAGTCTTATGGCAGAGGACGAACTGCCAGCAATAGTGAAGAGGGCAGCAGTTCCAAAACTCCTGGGACAACAAAAAAAGGAGACAACACTAGAGGTGGAAGGCCATATTGGTGAGGAAGAAGAAATGACTGAGGCAAAGGAGCTAACTATCAGTGCTACAGGTTCCACAAGTGGGGGAACAGGTCTTTTGAATGTCCAGAAGCGGAACTGGATGGTCAAAGAGGAGCATTTGTTGCACAGCCAGAGGAAGCAGAGGCTCCACCTCAAGAAGCAGAAAATGTGTCGAAAACAGGGGAAGCCTTAGTTCTGAATAAAGTGCTATTAAAATCAGCCAAGGAGACAGCTGAACAAACTCAAAGGAAAGCATTATTCTAGACAGTTTGTAAGTCACACAGAAAATGTGGCAAGTTGATTATCGACAGTGGGAGCACAGATAATATGGTTGCCACAGAGATGGTAGAGAAGTTGGGTTTGAAGTGGCTAAAGCACCCCACTTCTTATAAGGTATCATGGTTGCAAAAAGACCATCGGCTATTGATTGACGAACAGTGTGAATTTGAGTTCCATATTGGCAAGTATAAAGACAAAGTTATTTGTGATATTATGCCAATGGACGTATGTCATACACTGCTAAGGAGGCCATGGTAGTATGACCAGAAGGTAATACATGATGGGAAGACAAACTGTTACAAGTTTGTGAAAGATGGGATCAAGCACACACTTGTGCCCATCAAGGAGGAGGAGACAGTAGAAATAAGCGAGACGATAGTGTTACTAATGGGTGGAAAACAATTTTTGAAGTAGATTGAAGATAGTGAAGTGAATAGTGTTGTTGTAAGAAGGGAGAAAATAGTGCTGTTACACATAGAAGTGTCTGATTTTCCTGTAGAAATTTAGAAAATGATGCAAGAATTCAATGATATAGTAGTGGACGATTTACTAGATAAATTGCCTCCTAAGAGAAGTATAAGTCATCATATTGACTTTATACCTGGAGAAAGTCTACTGAACAAGGCAGCATACTGGATGAGCCCCAAATATAATGAGGAAATCAGGAAACAAGTGCAAGAATTGTTGGATAAAGGGTTGATAAGGGGGAGTTTGAGCCCTTGCGCAGTTCCAATAGTTCTCTCTCCCAAGAAAGGAGGAGAATGGCAAATGTGCATAAATTCGAGGGCCATCAACAAGATTACCATCAGGTACAGATTTCCATTACCGCAGATGGACAACATGATGGACTGCCTAAGTGGGGTAGCATACTTCTTGAAGATTGATCTGAAGAGTGGTTACCATTAGATTCAAATCAGGGAAGGGGATGAGTGGAAGACAACCTTCAAGACCAATGAAGGGTTGTATGAGTGGCTGGTAATGCCATTCGGATTAAGTGACGCCCCTAGTACCTTTATGCGACTCATGAATGAAATGTTGAAAGAGTTCATTGGAAAGTTTGTAATAGTGTATCTTGATGATATATTAATTTTCAGTAAGACTAAGGAGGAACACTTTCAACATGTTCGAAGTGTGCTGGAAAAATTGCAGTAGAATAAGTTGTTGATAAACCTGAAAAGATGTATTTTTCTTCAAAGAGAACTGGTTTATCTAGGTTTTTTTATTGCGGAGAACGAGTTGAAGATGGACCCAGAGAAGATTGCATCAATCGTTAACTGGCCATCCCCAAAAAGTCTATTTGAGGTACGTAGTTTTCATGGGCTTGCAAGTTTTTACCGTAACTTTATAAGGAATTTTGGTGAAATCTGCGCACCTATGTTGGACACTATAAAAAAGGAAAGTCAGCCTTTTCATTGGACCGAGGCAACAAAGAAGAGCTTTCAGCTAATAAAGAAGAAGATCATTGAAATACCAATCCTGAGATTGCCAGATTTTAAAAATCTTTTTCAGGTTCCCTGTGATGCAAGCAGTATGACCATTGGAGCTGTACTTAGCCAAGAAGACAAACCTGTTGCATTTGTCAGCGAGAAGTTAAATGAGAGCAGGCAGAAGTATTCATCCTATGACAAATAATTCTATGTTTTCATCCAAGCACTGAAGAATTGGAGACACTATCTGATGGGAAGTGAGTTTGTTTTATTTTCTGATAATTCTGTGTTGCAATACGTGATGCAACAACATAAGCTGAATCAAAAGCATGCTAAGTGGGTTGGATATTTACAGAGTTTCACCTTTGTGTTGAAACACATTAGCGGGCAGGCCAACAAGGTGGCAGATGTGTTGAGCAGAAGAGCCTTGCTCTTGCAAGAGAGTACGATACAAGTGCTGGGCTTTGAGCATTTGAAAGACTTGTATCAAACCGATGTGGATTTCAAAGAGGCTTATGAAGCCTGTCAGAATCCGTTGCTAAGAAACAATAGTCCATGGTTGGACTATAATTTGCAGGAGAAGCTATTGTTTAAAGGGGGACAGTTATGCATTCCCGATTGTTTGATGAGAGAGAATATCATTCGGGAGAAGCAAAGTGGAGGTCTAACCGGGCATTTCGACATAGACAAAACATTAGAGTAGCTTAGCCATTTTTATTATTGGCCAAGAATGTGAATAGACGTGCAGAGATTTGTGACCAGATGTAAAGTGTGTCAGTTGGCGAAAGGACATAGTCAGAATACAAGACTCTACACACCATTGCCCGTTCCGAGTAGACCATGGGACTCAGTTAGTTTGGACTTCGTCTTGGGTCTACTAAGGATGCAGTGGGGTTATGATTCGGTGATGGCAGTCGTAGACTAGTTCTCAAAGATGGCACATGTCATCCCTTGTATTAAAACCAGTGATTCCACTGACGTGACCCACTTATTTTTCACAGAGATCGTCAGGCTACATGGCCTACCTAAGTCCATTCTTTCTAACAAGGACGTGAAGTTTACAGGGCACTTCTGGCACACCTTGTGGAAAAAGATGGACACACAGTTGATTTTCAACTCTGATTATCACCCACAGACCGACGGGTAAATAGAGGTGGTAAACAAGAGCTTGGGGAACCTACTACAAAGTTTGATCTGGGAAAATTCATGAATGTGGGATTGTGTACTTGCTCAGGCGGAGTTCTCTTACAACGACTCACCCAACCGCAGCACGGGTTACTATCCTTTTTAAATCTTATATGGCATGGATCCTCATGGAGTGCATGAGTTACGAGATCTAGGACAATAGGAAAGACAGAGTGCTAATGGGGAAGATTTCACTAAAGCAATGAATGATCTACACGCGCAGGTAAAAATGAAGTTGCAAGGCAGCAGTCAAAAGTATAAGCAGAGGGTAGATCTAAAATGGTGAGAGGTACAGTTTAATGTGGGGGATGAAGTCCTCGTGCATTTGTGCAAGGAACGTTTTCCTAGAGGTACATACAACAAACTGAAATACAAGAAGATTGGCTCCTGCAAAATTCTCCAAAAATTTTCAGCCAATGCTTATGAATTATAGCTACCACGAGGAATAGGCATCTCAACCATCTTCAATGTGGCAGACTTGTTTCCATATACTGCCAGTCCGGAGGAAGATAGTACAACATGGCCTACACGGGACACACAGGAAGGGAGTGAGACTTGGATGAGACAGATGCCTTCATCTCAGCCCTTTGAGATCGAGAGAATCCTCGTCACTCAGGTGGCCAGGTGAACTCGGTGGAAGGAATACCTACAGTATTTTGTCAAGTGGAAGAACCGTCCATTGAGGACAGTTCATGGCTTAACGCTAGACAGATACAGTAGGTAGGCTATTCAGTCGTGAAGCCATCGACGGGAGTCATGAATCTTTCTTACCCTAGGAGCCTCATGTAGGAGCATCCAGCTAAGGCCACCATGACTGGGTGTTTGGTCTTAGCTAAGGAGGAGAGGTTCATCATCATTTGATTTCATTTATGTTTTCTGATTAAAACAGTGTTAGGAACTTGTTTTATTTCATTATCATTTAATAGGTATTTAGGGACAGCACAGTTAGGTGAAGGTGGTTACAACCACACTATTGTTTTTTTTTTCTTTTATTTATTTTACAGCGATTTACTTTTAAAAAAAGCAACAAAAAGATATATATCATCTATGTATTCCACAAAATGGGAAAACTCAAACAACAAAATAGTTATCAACTGTATAACTGAAGAAGCAACTGCAAACAGTTTGAATAACTGTATTGTAACAATACAAAACAAATGTACCACATTGTGGAAAGGGTTCGACATTGTAGCACAAAAATGTAATACAAAGAGAAACATTTTCATTTTGAATCCATCTGTTTGGGACGTGTTTTTTTTATCCAATTACTATCCTCTGTAACAAATATACAAACTATATATTTTTATTTTACTAGAAATCCTTCAAGACAAGTAGTGAAAAAATTCCAGAAACCAAGTGACAACCAAAGACATAGTTTCAAAAATCAAACGACAGGCAGAGATATCATATCAACGCGAGACTGAATAGGCAGTTCCAGCCACATCAACAAATTACAGAAATACAAGAATATGAAATAGCCATAGCCACTAACAAATTAAATACAGTTACAGTGTGATGCATTTACAAGAAAGGTAACCGTGTACATTGAAATCTCTTTTTCATTCATCTTTAAAAGCATTTCAGTGTCAAGACCAGTACCTAGACTATATAAATACAAAGTTCTAAAGTCCAGAAACCCTAAGGCTGAACAAACCCTCCTCCGGGAGAGAGACAGTGAACGAGGGTTAGGGTTATAACCCTGAACAGTTACAGTCCATTGAAGAACAAACGAGATCATATACAACTGGGCCCGAAGGCCATTTTGCCATCAACCAAAAGACGAGATAACAGAGACCCAGTTCCTAGCCTATTGACTGACTACACCAAGGATGAAATCAACTTGGGAAACCCTCAAGTCAAACAAATCGTGACAAGGAACGACCTTACCAGTTCTGTTTGGAGGAAGGGCCGAGTAGCAGTCCAACTAGGAGCATTCTAACCTGCATAGTGACCACGACAAAGTATTAGTGTTAACATATAGAAGGACCAAAGGTGTGAACGATGAAAAGAAGTAACCCAAGAGCACTTACCAGCATATTCGAAAGCACTGGAAGAATGAACCCACATTTGGGCCGCGGCCATTGAAGGAAACCATGCTCACGAGGGCCAACAAATGTTAGCTCTTAAGAAAATCTGATGAAATAGAGTATAGCAGGGAAGGAGCCATTACCTTGCCAAAGCCGAACGATGCAGAGGAAAGGGTCCTTCATGGCCGCAACATGTGTTAACAAATACATTGCAAACAAGTCAAACGAAGAAATAATCTTACAGGCAGTTGAAAAACATCATTGAAGAAGTTCAGCAGAACGCGGAAGGAACGGAAGGAGAAACAGTGACCACCAGAAGAGCACCAGATTACAAGAAAATATAGAAAGCCTCACGTAGAATCGATGAAGCCAACAACTTAATGATAGAGCTTAACTAAATAGATAAACAAGACAAATCTTGAGCAGAGTTATCCAACAAACCAACAGAGAAACCCATATTCGGGTGTGGACAGAGCACTAGGCTCGAACCCATTACATTCACCAACAAAACTGGTGGACAGAGCTCTCAACACTAAACAAAGTCGAATGAAAATGTCGGAGTGAATAAGGTGAGGGTTAGGGTTTAGTCCAAGAGCGGGAAGGAAACCCAAGGCTAGGACAATTGTCCTCTCAACGTACAAACAAATCAATATAGCCATCAATACACACAAAAAATATGCGCTAACCCTTTTGATTAACAGTTAATAAAATTACATTGATTTAATCATTTGTATTAATCATTGTTGATTAATGTTGAACCCTAAGTCACGGACTGGTCCCATCACATATTTGTAAATGTTCTCGAATGTTGGAGAACATGATAGATCTAGGATAGTTGAGAGATTTGAGAATTAGTTATAAATATTAGATTAGGGGTTGGTTTCATGATTTGTGGATTAAAGAGGATCCTTAGAGATAAGAAAGAGATTTTAGGATTTTGTTGAGAAGTCTATGGATCTAAACTAGGAATTGGTTGCAGAATCCTTTTGTATAAATGCAAGCCAAAAAGGTAGAGAAAGAGTTAGTCAAGTCAAGTTAGATAGTTAGTCACGTTAGTAGTTAGAGGTGTGAGTTAGAGGTTTGATGTTAAGCCTATAGGCAAGTAGGAAAACAGAGGCCATTGATTAGAATATCAGGCTAGAGAGAGAGAGAGACTCTTATGTAAATACTTGTTTATTAATACAAACAACTCGATTTTGAGTTCATGTGTGTCTATTGAGTAATTGAGATAGAATTGTGTATGATCATGAGTTATTTTGTGTAACATAGGTTGAAGGTGAAAAATCAGAGGTGAAATACAGAGAAGAGTGACAGAAAGGTGTTATGGTTTTGCACAGATCGATAGTACAGGAGGAAGCCTTTAACGTTACATTGAAGGTGAAGGAAGCATAAAGGTGCGAGCGAGGTCAAGCTCAGGAGGAAGTTGTTGCAGGACAACAAAATACTGAAACCCTTGAAGAAAACCAAAACCAGAGAAAAACGCTGAAGAAATGATGTAAAACTGAAGTAAAGGGAAGAATGAAGAAGTGAGGTGTCGATGCATAGGAGCCATTGGATCAGCTAGATCAACGGATGAGATTGTTTGTGATAAGTGGCCGGGATTAAGTCGTGTAGAATGGAGTAAAAGAAATGAACGGTGCAGATTAACTTAAGTGTTAGCGAAAGAGGAATCCAGAGGAGCCATCGCTTCATCAATGGTAGAAGATCTATGGACATCGGGAAATAACAAGCTTAGACGTTAGTCAAGGAAGAAAGGTGGGTTTATAAGCAAAAGCAGGTTATCGAGTGGAGAAGAAGTGGTAAGTGGTAATAGGAGGGAGTCATCCGATTCAATTAATCAATTGACATGTAGCACGTCGGAGGAGAGAGGAAACCGCTTGATCGAGTTGGTCATCCTCATGCAAGTAGCTCACTTGATATCGTTTTTAAGTGTTGGATCAAATGGGTTTTGATCAAACAGTGAAGGATCATCGAGCAGTTTTCTTGATCGGGGAAGACATCAACTGTCGGATCACAAGGTAGATCGACGATAGAAGTTGAAGCCGATAAGGCTTGGGAAAGAGCGAACCCGAGAAGTTTATGGACGCGAGTTAAAGTTATTTGAATTCGAGAGGATGAGTGGAGATCACGTGATAGTCATTGATCTAATGGAGTGAAATCAATGGTGGAGGCTGAACGCAATGAGAGAGAATCGATAAATGTGTGAAGGGTGAGGAAAGGTGAAAAGGTAAGTTTACATATGTTTTATGTGTATTTATATTATACGAGGGTTATAATAGAAATAAAGGGGATAGAGGTTTTATGGGTTAAGTCGGCATATAACCAAAGTTAAAGAGTGGGGTTTGGTTAATATGCACAAGGTAAATATTAACCAAAGTTTATGAGGGTGTATAAAGTCCCGATGGAAAGGTTAATGAAGGTTTAGACTATGTATAGTCAAATTAAAACGTTTATGAAATAAAAGTTAATTAAGAACATTAAACCTTGGTTTAATAAGGTTTTCACCATGGATTAGGTGATTAAGGCTTGGGAGTAGTGACATGCAATTTTATTTGCATATTGTGGGTATTGTCGGCTTAGGCTGGCATCAAAAAACTAATAAAAACTAAATCTCACATAAACCAATTAATTTACACCTCAGACATTTAATAACAAATTATCAATACAGGTAAAAACTTTATTTTCTTATTAATATTAAAAACTGTGGCATTTTATCCATTTTTCTTAACAATTCATATAAATCAAATCAATATATAATTGATTAGAAAATAAATTTACTCTATTTTAATTATATATACACTTTTCTTCACAATCAACTTATTGAGTGAAATCTAAACATTCTTACATCATCTAACTACTTAGATAAAAAAAAATGTTAACAGAAAGAGATAAATAATATTTTCCCTCATGTTATTATCATGATATTGTTTAATGTTTAGAAATTTAATAATTTTTAAAAATTTATCATTCTAATAGATAATTAGTATATAACTCTATTAAATGTGATGATAAGTGACAACTTAGTAATGTATTTTGAGAAATAATTTGCTAGAATAAGATTCAGTAATTTATCTTAATAATTTGAGAAAATCAAAACGAATTAAAGAAAAAAAAAAAAAAAAACTAATTTTATGACCAACATTGCATCCATGTGCCCTATCATAAATTATGTTTTTAACATGATCCCTTTATAGCATCACTGTGTATTATGGTTAAAAAAGTTAATACTTCCATCCATTGTAACAAGTTGCAACTGAGCTTCTTCTTTTTCTACCTCTTTACTCTCTTCCTTTTATAGGGAAGGTTGACCACATCTATCATCAATATTCGAACCGAAGTAGGCAAGAATACAATATATGTATATTATCTAATGGATAATCATATTTTTTAATGAATTGTTATATTTTATAGTCATTATTATAGCATTTTCTATGGGGAAAGATAATATTTTTATATTTAAATGATAGGAAAAATTATTAGAATTAAGTTGTCGAATTTATTGAGAGTTTCATTAATGTTTGTTATTTATTAATGGAAATTAGTTTATTGTAACGTCCTCTTGTAACCTCACATGAAAATGTATGGAGTTAGAAAATGCAACTTTTATGAATTACTTTCCATATTTCTTGAATGACTATTAAATAACCCATCATCATTACATAGAATAATCTTTAGTAAAGGAGTAGTAAGTTACACAACCATTAACTGTCACTATCCTTGGATATTAACATAAATTTCCCATATAATCTTGCATAAATTCCATGATTCTTTTAACTTAGTTAATTAATCGCATACTTGATAATATAAAAAACATGTCATGCAATGAATCAACATCATACGAATATCACAATATGCATTCATATCATTGAACGCTGAAATACTATGGAAACCTCATAGGGTGAAAATAAACAAACATTTGATTTTATTATTAAATGCTTGTGAGAGTGTTCACCCTCACTCAATGGCTTGTAAGGGAGTCTATCCCTTAACCATTGTCAAAAAATCTTACAAATAAATATAATTTAAATACAATATATTTAGCTAAAGATTATTACAATCATCATGATATCATTCATCTACAAATCCTCAATCTCTATGCCTTTGCGGCCTCGTTGTTCTCATTAATGGATCATCCTACATCTGAGATTCCTCAATCTCCATGAGTCTTTATTAGTGACAATGTTAAACATAATCTATCCTTTGCATGTGTCATCATCCTTCCTCCCATTACTGCAATCATGAAACTTCAATATCATGATTAGTTAAAATATTAATCAACCAATAATCAATCTTAACATAGTTATCGTTCAAACAAGAAAATTACCTAGTAACTCTTTTTTGAGGTGGTAAAAAATGACTCGATTTTTAAAAGTGGTGTTGCAAAATACACTTTTTTTTAGGAGCATATTTTTTGGCACTTTAAATTTTCTTACATAACAAGTATGAACATTTGTTTAAATGTTAGTGATTTTCATGCTGATTTTGAAAAGTGTTGATGCAGCATCAACACATTTTTTAGAGGGATTATTTTGTACACTTTCATTTTTTTTTTATGTATCAAGTATGAAATTTTTTTTTGTTAGTAATTTTCATCTTCATTTTGAAAAGTGTTGATGAAACTTCAACCATTTTTGTTTAGAGGGCTTATTTTTTACACTTTAAATTTTCTAATGTATTAAGTGTGGATTTTTTTTTTTAAATATTGGTGATTTAGATGTTTGTAATAAAACCATAAAAATAAATAAATAAACATGACAAAAAAATCATTATAAAAAAAACAAATGTAAAAAGACAAAACTAAATTTAACTTGTAAAAATAAAAATTTAAATAAAAAGATAAAAAATAAAAAATATCGAAAACTAAATAAAGAAAGAAATTATTTCAAGAAAGCATATAATTTAAGGGGAAAAAAAAGAAAAAGAAAAAAAAAATAAACCTTTTTTCTGAAGTGAAAAAAAAAATAAAAAATAAAAACTTTCATAAGAGAAAAAGAATGAAATAATTAAAATACAAAAAGATTAAAGATTAAAAATTAAACAAAAATTAAAAAATTAGATTAAACAAAAATTTTAATTTTAAAAACATATATATATATATATCTTGCAACCCTATATTCTTGCAACCCAACCAACCTGAGGTGGCATGACCCAATTCCGAGAATCGACCCTCGCCACCCTCGGCCAGTTTGGTCGCGGGGTGGGAGGGGAGGGTTTTTTTATTTTAATTTGTTTTAAATTTAAATTCTTTTCACCTTCATTTAATTTTAACCTTATTTTTATTTTTAATCTTAATGTTTTTTTTTCATTTTTTTTTATTTAAAGTAAAATTGTTTCTGGTTTTTTTGTTGTTAATTTTTAACCTTTTTTTACTTAAATTATGTGTATTTTAGAAATATATTTTGTTTTAAACTTTTAAAATTTAGAATTTCATATATATATATATATATATATATATATTTTATTTTGTCATGTATTTTTAATTTTCTTTTATGTTTTATTACTTGTTATTATTTTTTAATTTTTTTTTGTTGTTTTTTATGTTTTTATTTTTTTCCAATATTTGAAATTTTATTTAGGGAAATAAGTTGAAAATACAAGTTGAAAAGTACATTTATTATTTTATTATTTTTTACCTTTTTACTTTTTTACCTCAAAAATAGTGAATCATCACCCATGGTTGACATCATCATCTTAAATCTTATTGCCTCCTATAAAGTTTATTTTGGTTGTACATTTTTCTTAGGAGGCTCATTTTAAGCATTAAAATTTCTCTAATGGATATGGACTATGCAGAAAAAAAATAATAAATTCAATAGGATTTAAGATGATGACGTCAACCATGGGTGATAATTCACCATTTTTTGCGTAAAAAAGTAAAAAGATTAAAAAATAATAAAATACTAAATCCACTTTTTCAACTTGTATTTTCAACTTATTTCCTTAAGGTTCTGGTTAAATTTCAACGGGAGTAGTCATTGCATGAAAAATGTAAATCTTCATCCAAGGAGTATCTATGTTGCATACATTCAATGGACCCTGCTACGCAAAAAATAAGAAATACATGAAAAACGCGATTGCAATCACGTTTTTTCATGTATTTCTCATTTTTCATGTAGAAGGGTCCATCGAAAGTATGCAACATGGGTACTCCTAGGATGAGGAATCAAATTCTGCATCCAAAGAGTGTTCTCACTCGAAATCTGTAATCGTGTTTTTTCATGTATTTCTCATTTTTCATGTAGAAGGCTCCATCGAAAATATGCAACATGGGTACTCCTAGGATGAGAAATCAAATTCTGCATCCAAAGAGTGTTCCTTCTCGAAATCTGAGTAAACCCATAGGAGATAAATTGAAAATACGAGTTGAAAAAATAGTTTTTTCCCCTCTGAAATTTGATGATGTAATCTAATCTTATTTTATTATTTCCATGATTACTTTATAATTTCCTTAGGATACCCATTTTAGACCTCAAAATTCCCCTAATGCAATGCTCGTCTAACAACTCAATCCCATTATGTGCAATTCGATAGTTGATTTTAAAATTTTCGTTATAATAAATCTACTTTGCCCCCACAATATGTCAATTTCATACTTGGTATTTATGTTTTCATTACAATGGGTCAAGTTCACCTACATTGCGTGTGAATTTGATGGTTGCTTTTTAAATTTTTGTTGCAATGTATCAAGTTGTCTTAGGCTAAGATTTTAAAATCGTTATACATTTAGCATTTGAAAAATAAAATACCCTTTGTATAATAACTCTTTCATTCAGGTGTTCATTTTTGAAGTTTTTTTAATTATAAAAAATTTTCATAGCATCATGCTTCAAATATTTTGAAAACCTAAGATTTTTTTGTAGTGATAATCTTTGGTTTTAATTCCATAGTTGAAAAATTGTCACGATTTTAATATTTTTCTAAGTCATGATATTTTATCTTTAATGTGGTTGGAAATAGTTATAACTTTTTTTTCTTAGCACCATGAATGAAAATTGTTGGAATTTTTGAGGTTTATCAAAGACATGATATTTTAAATTTAATGTCATGCCTAAACATCATTGGAATTTTAAGGCTTTTCAAAGACGTGATATTTTATCCATAATGTCATGCTTGAAATCGTTGAAAATTTAAAGTTTTTAAGAGTCATGATATTTTATTTTTAATGTAATTATTAAAAAATATTGAAAATTTTCCTTGAAAAAAAAAATATGTTATTCCAACATCAACGCTTTTCATTTTTAGGGTGTTTTTTGCATAAGAAAATTTTGTTTTTATTTTCATTTTTAAAAAATGTTGAAAATATATTGCGAAAAAAAAAAATATTCCAACATCAACACCTTTCATGTTGAGCCTGTTTTTTCATGTTTGTTTGGGGTTTTTTAGCTAGATTTCTCGTTTTTAGGTAATAATTCTCATTTGATCGGTAACTATGTTTCTTTATTAGTCATGCTTCAACATCTATTTGTGTGCATAAATAGAACATAAACAAAATTTCATGTCATGTCTTCTTTGACATCACTTCATACACATTAATAAAAACATATAGCTATCAAGCATGTTTATAGATAAATGTCACATAATTGTTTTTCCATTCACATTTGACTCCGCATTAATTTCCAAGGAATAACCATTTCATATGTCCTTATTTTTTTTAAGAGAACTAGCACACTAGTTATGGTTTTTCATGTGAATACATAACATTTTCACAATAATTATTATTTCTGCATGCAAATACCTAACATTTTCTTAAAAGGAAGCTAACACAATCTCGCTTGCAAATGCATAATCTTTTCAAAACAAAAACTAATGTCATCTTGTCTGCAAATAGATAAACTTTCCCAAAGAAAGGTTAACATAATCTTATTTCCAAATGCATAATCTTTCTAAGGAATGCTAAGATAATCGTGTGTATGTAATCACATAATCTTTCTTAGAAGAAAGTTAACATAATTGACATTCTTCCCATGCATGCAAACTCCATTTCTCCCCAAGAAATGTATCTCTAGTTTTCTTTCCATAAATGTAAAATGCATTCCTTTCCAAAGAACCTAACTCAATCAACTATTATTTTTGTGCATGCAACACATATTTTATTCTCTATAATTCTACCATAACTAACTATTCTTTTATATAAACGAAAACGTACCTATTTTCCAAAAGGAAATTAACACAACAATTAACGTTTTTATGCATAAAGATTCTTATTCTCTTTTCACATTAGCTATATTTTTTCTGTGCATAAAGACACTACTTTTTTCAATATGTCTAACACAATAATCATTCCTTCATGCACATATTTCTTCTAGATTTCTACACATTAAGTCCCTACAATCTTTTCCAATTAAAAAACAAGATTTCTTTATCTTTTTATGTGTAAAGTTCACACACATTCTTTTCAAGAAATATCATTACTTTTTTTCCTACTTCAAGAAGCTATCATGGATTTTTTTATCTTTTTATGTGCAAGGTTCATGTGTCATTTTTCTCAAGAAAATGATGTAAGTTAATTATTTATTTTTCACATAGAAGCCATGAATGTTTTCCAAAACACATCTTTCAAACAATATAAACTTTCAACCTACATTTTATGTACACAAGGACTATGGAAATATTTCCCAAAAATTCTAATGCATAAGAGCATGCAATTACATGTTTTCTTCCAAAGTCTAACATAATAATTATTCTTTTCCGTGTATGAAGGTATTTATTCCTTTTTCTACTTAATATAGATCACTAATTATTCATTTTCCTTTTCTTGCATCATGTAATTATATATTTGTTTTTCCAAAAAATTCTAACTTACTGGTTATTCTTTTTCTGTTCCCAAAGTTGCTAGCATGGGTTTCTATCATAATTGTTTTCCTAGAAAACCATCATAATCATTACCATTTTTAAACACAAAGACATTAGCTATTCTTTTAAATGAAAGTCCTATAATTTATTATATTATTTTGAGAAATTTAACTTACTTGTTATTCTTTTTCTTTTCCCAAAATTACTATTGTTTTGCCAGAAAACCATCATAATCGTTGTCATCTTTAAGCACAAACACATTAGCTATTATCTCTTTTTTAGGAAAATTCAAGAGAAACTTTCCAAGAATGGATTATAATCACGAGAACTATAAAAACTTTTAACAAGGTAAACCCATTTATTTGGGAACAATAATTTTAAGACGGCCCTTTTCCAAAAAATAAAAAATGTTTAACACGAGAATTATAAAAACTTTTAACAAGGTAAACCTATTTTATCTACCTCCTTGGTAACAATAACTTTAAGAGGGACTACTATGTGAACAACAAATTCATTAACTAGTCAATGCCCTTTTCCAAAAAAAATTAAAAATAAAATAAAAATGTTAAACACGAGAATTATAAAAACTTTTAACAAGGTAAACCTATTTTATCTACTTCCTTGGGAACAATAACTTTAAGAGTAACTACTATGTGAACAACAAATTAACTAGCCTATGCCTTTTTCGAAAAAAATAAAAAATAAAAAATGTTAAACACGAGAATAATAAAAACTTTTAACAAGGTAAACCTATTTTATCTACCTCCTTGTCCTCCTTGGGAACAATAACTTTAATAGGGACTACTATGTGAACAACAAATTCATTAACTAGTCTATACCTACTAAGAATTGACGAGATCTTTTCTACGAATATTAAACAATCTTTACGTACCGATGCTCCCCTGTGCTCTTTACATTCGTTTGGTGCTAGAGCTGGGAAATGCACGATCTGCACAATCTGCAAGCTCATCCTCCATTATTCCGTGAATATATTTCAACATGTACAACAAATGGTATGGAATTGGCTTCAACTAAAATATAGTGAATCTTCTAAAACTCCCAGAAGGGGAATTTAATGGAAGTGCAAAATAGGCATACATATCAGAGCTTTTTGAAGTCACACACTACACACTTTCGGAAATTTTTCTTTCAATTTTTCTTCGATAGAGAAAGTTAATCTGTTCGATTAGTTACACAATGTTTCTTGATATCAAGAGTTCATAGAGTTATCACCATAATAATTTTTATCTAAATAATTTCAAAAATTAATATAATAGTTTACAATTATAAAGAGGTCATCAACCTCATTTTAAAAGATCAAAAGTATCTCTATGTTTTAACTAGCTCAAAGAATAAAATTGATATAGCCAAGATTACAACAAACTCTCATGAGTTCCATAGTGAAACAGGGTATTGGGTAGTTCCTAAAACACCATGGAAAAGATGGAAAAGATCTGCAATCTTCGAGGATGAAAATCACTTCCTCTTAGAGTGCCCTGCATACAACCACATTAGATCTTTGACCTTCTTAGCATTTTACGATGTAAAAATTATAGTGAGCATGGTAGTTTTCTCTCCAAGATTTTTGAGTATAAGAATAAAATCTTAAATCAAACTAACTAATTCGTTTCTTTAGGTCCCATAAACTAAAGTTTGGTCCAAATTAACCTTAACCACCATCATTATCATCATATTATTTTCATATTTAATAAAATCAGAATACAAACCAACCATATAAATAAATATATTCAAATTCTACCCCTTTTAGTTTGTAAACATAGTTTGTAAACATATACGTTTTAGTTAGTTTTCACGGTAGGATATTACATTCATCATTTTTATTTAAAATAAATCATCTTATTAATTTTTCATTTATTTTTGAGCTCTGGAATGTGAACTTTAAGGGCTCTGTGAAATCATAAACTAAAATTTAAAAATACATAAACTTATACAACGTTCTTGCAATTATTTGTATTTTTAAAATCTTTGTTTTTTTTCCGAACATTTCTTAAAATCTTTGTGATCTTAAACTAAATTTTTAAACTTATTTATATTTTTAAAATGTTTATTTTCTTAAAGCTAAAATTGTGATTAGTACAATATTTTAAAATAATATAATAGTTTTTAATTTTCTTTCATCATAATGTAATTATTAAAATAAAAGGATGGCAAATAATGTTAGTTTTAAAAATTTCCACTTAAATTTGTTGATTTGTCTTTTATTTGAATTTTAAAATAATAAACTAAAGTCATAAAATAATGTAATAATCTTTAATTAATGTAATTATTAAAATGAGAATAAAAAATTGCAAATAATATTAGTTTTTTAAATTTCGATTTGGTTTTTTATTTGAATTTTAGAATAATAAACTAAAGTCATAATTAGTACGTATTTTGAAATAATGTAATAATCTTTAATTTGTCTTTATTATAATGTAATTATTAAAATAAGAGGATTGCAAATAATGTTAGTTTTTAAAATTTCCAATTAAATTTCTTCATCTGTTTTTTATTTGAATTTTAGATATTTCAATATATAAAATTTATATTTTGTTATATTGACGTAAATTTATGTTGATAATTTAAACACATCATTAATGTAAGGGCCTGATTATTATTATTAGAGCCTCAATCTATTATACACTAACAAATCTATTTTTTTGCTGATTTAAAAGTAATAAAATGAGCTTACTGACCTTCTTACATAGCTTTAAACATTTAACATCTTATCATTTTATCATAAGCAACATAAATTAAGGTGAGCATTCCATTGATATCAACTTAACAAGAGTAGTCCATGGAAAAATACCTGTTCCGGTGGTTGATGATGATACCTTTGTCTTATAGCTCCAGCTGAATGCTCCTTATCACCGACCCAACCAGATTTACCTCCCAGCCAACTAGGAAATAAATTCCTAGCCTAGGAAACCTCCACAGGTTCCCTAGCCCTCCGTGCCCAAGTCCAACCAGATATAGTGTGTCCTCAAGAAGAATGTGCAAAACTAGATAATGATACTTTCCTCCTCTCAAACCCAAGAAACCTCCACAGGTTTCCAAGGTCTCCCAAAATCATGACAAGGCCAAACAATCACAACCAACCCCCACAATCCTAAGCAAGACTCCAACCCCCCTTTTCTTCTTTCCCCCTTCCCTTTTTATACCCTCCTTCCCTTCTCCATCTCAACCACCTCTCATTAATGTCATTAACTTCTCTTCCATCCTTACAATTGACTTCTCTTCTCCCAAGTAAGCTAGGGGTACATTTGGAAATGTGACATGAATATAAAATTGAGAATTTAATGGGGAAGGATCATGTCTTCTCCCAAGTAAATGTGAGGGTACATTGGGGAATGTGAGATGTAATTACATGGAGAGGACCATGTCTTTTCCTTAGTAAATGTGAAGGTACATTGGGGAATGTGAAATGAATATATATATTGATAATAAGATGGAGAGGACTATGTCTTCTCCCAAGTAAATGTGAGGGTACATTGGGGGATGTGAGATGTAATTACATGGAGAGGACCATGTCTTCTCCTTAGTAAATGTGAGGGTACATTGGGGAATGTGAGATGTAATTACATGGAGAGGACCATATCCTACCTAATATTCAATTTGAGAAGGTAAGTGGAGAATTTGAATAATGGAAATCATGAATTTTATATTAGACCAATATTTCTCAATATTTTTAGATAATGTAAACATTAACAAAATTTGTAGGATAAGAAACAAGTGGGGCATTACAATTAATTTAAATAATAATATGTAATTGTTTAAGGATTTTTATTCAAAGGTGGATGGGGATATATTGACTTTTTATTTTATTTTCGTAATTGAGATTTTAGATTGATCCTCAAGTGAATATACTTATTATTAATGGTTATTAATGGTTATAGCTTATTAAAGAGTTTTTTAGGTTGCATTGACTTTTAATAAATTAAAAAAGATAGATTGCCATGTGGCTCCGGCCCACCAATTCCCTAAAGATTTTAGATTATTCCAATTATAATAGTTCCTCCATGATGAGTTCCTAATTATTATTTATAACATTCATTTATATATAAGAAAAAATTATTTAGAAAAATGGTCCATACTTTTAATAAATTAAAAAAATTTAGGTTGGTGCCATATGGCTCCCCACCCATAAATTTCTTAGGATTTGAGATTATTCCCATAACCTTTTTATGCATGGTTAATCAAGTAAATGTGCGTATTAATAAATATTATAATATTTTTTTTGGTTATATTTATGAAGCCTCCAAATTTATTAACAACATTAATATTTTTAATGTGCTTGTACTAGTTATATTTAGATCTTAATCTAAAAGATAATATTTTTATGTATTAATTTAAATTATGAAATATTTTGAATATTTTTTGAAGTTTATTGTTTCCATAACTATTGTAACATAAATAAAATTATGTATGAAAACTATAATTAATAAATTTGTTTGATACCCTATCTTAAAAATAAATAAGAAAAAAAAAATCACAAAATTGAATATAATAAAATGCTTTTACTCTTTTATAAAATTATAATTTTTTATAAACTTTTCCTATATTAAAAAAAATATTTTATTAAATAGTGTTGGAGAATTAAATATAATTATAAATTTTATTAATTTTTTTTTAACCTATCAAGTAATTATAAATAACATATTTTATAATATTTAGAAAATCAAATTAAAAATATTTACTATAAATTATATGCATTATTTCAAAAATATAATGTAAACATTTTTTATATATTATAATTGAATTTTATTTCTTAAAAAATAAAAAATAAAAAGTGGTCAAAAAGTAATAACTTGAGTGGTAATTTTTATCTGATCATCGAAAAAACTGAGCAGAGGAGACGAGCAGCTAGGGTTTCTGAGAGTTTCAGTGCTTGCTCCTAATGGAGGGTCACAGAGGAGGGAGCTCTGCTCCCTCCTACAAGGACGTCGTTTCCAACAGAGGCAAGACCCCACTAGGTAATGTCAGAGGTTCTGTGGAAGAAGAAAAATAAAATCATGAAAAGAAGGCAGATGGGGCCAAACCCAAGGAAAATGGCAGCACTAATGATAAGGAGGAAGAAGACAAAAGCCAAGGAACAAGGGACAATAAACAAAAAGGATGGTGTAGACCCAAAATGGAGATCACTCCTAGAGTAGTGTTAAATGATCCTGCACTGCATGCGCACAGGGAACATATGGGGACTTACGCTATAATCTGCAAATTCATGGGACTACGGCCCACTTAAAAGGCTTTACAGATATGGATCAAGTACCACTAGAAACCCAAAGGAAGTATTGATCTTCATCTTCGGTCAAAGGGATTTTTCATGGTGGTGTTCACTAACATCGAAGACAAAGACAGAATATTCGAAGGAGGGCCCTACTTTTATGTAGCAGTTGGCCTCTATATGCGGCCTTGGATGATGAACTTTGTTCCAGAGTGGGAGACTTTGACTTCGGTACCTGTCTAGGTAAGGCTCTATTCTCTACCTCTTGATTACTGGCAAACTGACCCGCTTGTTGCCATTGGCAATAAACTAGGTCATTTTGTCAAAGCTTCGGAAGCCACAAGAAGGGGCAAATACACTTGCTATGCAAGAATCTGTGTAGAAATGGATATATCAGGAGCCCTTCCAGATGAAATCATCCTAGAAGTTTTTGATGAAGAACGGGTGCAAATTGTGGACTATGAGCATATCCCGTTCAGATGTCGTAAATGCCACAATCATGGACACTTGTTCAGAGACTTCCCTCTTAGTAAAGCGGATAACAAGAGCAAACCTAATGCAATGAAGGACACAAAAAGCTTTCAGAAAGTAGCAAGTAGAGGATCAAAAGGCCAGCCATAATAGGTATCAAGCACTGGAAGGGAATGAAGACCAATCTATGGAGGACGACCTTAATGAAAAGGAAAAGGAAGAAAACTGCAACCCAACACAAGAGATTGGTAATAAGAAAGAAACTATGATGAGTGAAACAGAACTAGATATGGATCAGGAAATGACCCAGAGTGATATAGATCTGGAGGACCATGCACTTCAGGAAATTCTAGATAAGAAACACCTAGATTTGGAAGGGTTCTTGATGCAAGGAACCACGGGAGGGATAGATTCACTACCCTAAGGAGACTGCAACAGAATACAACAGTTGTTTTTATGGAAAACTCAGGAAAGGGGGTTAGATAAAGGAAAAACCATGGACGAGCAGGAGTACAGAGGTGTGAAAACAATGAAATCAACTCCAGGATTAGATACTAGAAATGCAGGAAAGAAGAGAGGTAGGAAAAAGCGGAAGGACCTCTTGATGGAGTGTGGAAATTTAATGATAGACTCAGGTACGATGAAAGACCTATCTAGTTACTCCTTTACAAATCTTTAATAATGAAGTTCACATCCTAGAATATCAGAGGTCTAGGCAGTAAAAGAAAACAAAGAATGCTTAGTTATAGAAGGAAACAAGAAATGCCGGATATGATCTTCATCCAGGAAACAAAATGTTCCATTCAGAAAATAAAACTAATTCATAGCAAATGGCTCAATAGATTTGAGTTTCTAGAGGTTAAATCCGAAAACACAGCGAGGGGCATTCTCACTCTTGGAATCCCCAAAAAGTTAGCATAATAGATGCAGAGGCATCTAAAAATTACTTATCAGTGGTCATTCAACCAGTAGGGGTTTCGGAAACCTTCCTGGTCACAAATGTTTATGGTCCCCAAAGAATAGATGACAAACTCAAATTGCTAGAATCCCTAATAGATCTCAGGAACAGACAAGCTGGAATTCCTTGGATCATGGGAGGTGATTTTAATATGATCAAATCTTTTTTAGAAAAAAAGGAGGTACCAGAGCACTAAACAAAGACTCCTTAACATTCCAATCATTCACAGATGATATAAAAATGGTTGATTTAGAATTTACCAATGGTATTTTCACCTAAAAAAACAAACGAGGAGGTGAGGCACAGGTAGCCTCTAAATTAGACAGGTTTATTATATCAAAGGAGCTTATGCTTATAGATAAAGAAATAACAGCAAAAGTTATTCCCTTTGGAGGTTCCAATCACTAGCTGATTCAATTGGAAATCAAGGGTATGGTTTCTCCCAGGAATAGGCACTTCAGATTCAAGAATATCTGGCTCTCCCACCTGGACTTCACCAGTAACATTGAAAAATGGTGGTCTGAAGACTTGCAATTCCAGGGATCAAAAAATGTATCTCCTTCATAAAAGACTAAATCATATCAAGTTTAGGCTCAAAGAATGGAACAAGAATGATTTTGGTAACATTTTTGTGAACAAAAAATCACTGGAAATCAAAATTCAGGAACTCAACCAGGCACTGATCAAAGATGGCTTTGACTAAGTCAAAAGTGATCAGGCTGATAAACACCATCAAGAATGGGAAAATTTATGCAAACAAGATGAAATATTTTGGAGGTAAAAGTCTAGAGTTCAATGGCTCAAGGAAGGAGAAAGGAATACAAGGTTTTTCCACAGATCCACTATGGCTGATAGAGCATACAACAAAATCTCTATGATGAAGGATGAGAATGGGGAGCTTCAGAACACTCAAAAGAATATTGAAGCTGTACTTGTTTAGCATTTCCGAAACATCACTCAGTAAAATAATCTAGACAGGGAACAATCCATTAAGGAAATTACAAGGCATATCCCTAAGATGGTGTCTAGAGAGGAAAATTTTAACCTTAATAGACCTGTTGCTGAAGAGGAGGTCAGTGAGGTTCTCAAAGACATGCAGAACTACAAAGTTCCAGGCTCGGATGGTTTGAATGTGGATTTTTTTAAAGCTTGTTGGCATATTGTCAAACGGGATATTCTGAATGTGGTGGAGGATTCCAAGGGCAGCAAAACTATCCTGCAAGCCCTCAACACCTCCTTCATATCCCTGATCCCCAAACAGGATTCAGCTCAAATTGCAGATAAGTACAGACCCATAGCTTTATGTAATGTGGTATACAAGATAATATCCAAGGTAGTGGCTAATAGAATAAAACCTCTCCTTCCTTCTTTAGTGTCAGAGGAACAATCAGGTTATGTGGAGGGTAGACAAATTTTAAATAACATAATTCAAGCCCATGAGGTGGTTCACATCCTTACCAGTAAAAGGTAGGTGGGGATGATCATGCAATTGGATATTTCTAAAGCATATGACAAGGTGAACTGGATTTACATCAAGACGGTTCTCACTGCTTTTGGGTTCGACCACAACTGGGTCAGATGGGTCATGGCTCTGGTGACTACTTCTAGCTTTTCAATTTTGGTGAATGACTCTCCGTCAAATATCTTCATTCCTTCTAGAGGCCTCAGGTAGGGAGACCCGCTCTCTCCCTTTCTTTTCATTCTCATGATGGAGGGACTTGGAAGGTCCATTAAGCATGCCAAGGCAATGGGAAAAATCAAAGGTATTCAATTATCTGAGAATGGTCAAGCTCTAACTCATCAACAATTTGTAGATGATACCATGCTACAAGGAATTCCCATAGTCAAAGAAGCTTCAGCCTACAATCAAATTCTGAATGAATTTGCCATGGCTATAGGTATGGAAGTCAATCTCTCTAAGTCAAAAATCTTCTTCTTAAACACTAACATTACTATTCAGAGAAATATTTCAAGAATTCTTGGCTTCCAAAGAGATTCCCTTCCCACAAAGTATTTTGGAGTTCGACTCACATCCAAACCAATGCACAAGAGTATTTGGGAACCGATGCATAATAAGTTGCAAGACAAAGTAAAAAATTGGACCTTCAGAGTCTTGAACCTGGCAGCCGGGTTGGTGCTGACAAAGGTGGTTCTAGAATCTATCTCGGTATTTATGTTATCAGCCCTCCCAGCTCCCAAAGGGGTCTTAGAGCAACTCAGGAATATCCAAAGAGATTTCCTCTGGGGTAAGGAGGAAACAAAGAAGAAATGGGCCCTGGTTTCTTCGGATAAAATCTGTAAACCCAAGAGCCACAGGGGCCTAGGCTTGGATGATCAGGAGATTCTTAGTAAAGTTCTAGGGGCCAAGCTTTGGTGGCGATGGGTTCAAGAGCCAAAAACCCAATGGGCAAAGATCTGGAAAGAGAAATATGTCAGCTCTTGTCACACTAATGATCTCATAAGAATGTCTGGAAATTTAAAAGGCTATCACATCTGGAATAGACCCTAGGAAAACAGAAGCCTAATTCAAAAAAACAATTTCTGGGAAATTAGAGCAGGAGATCTTGCACTCTTTGGGAGGACAAATGGCAACAAGAACCAACATTGTTAACAGAGGATTTTTTAGGCCTCAAGCAGGAAACATATTCCCAAGGGTTAAACAAAGTAAAGGATTTCTGGGATCTTGTTCAGATCTCAGGAGAGTGGAGAAGCTAGAGAAAAATTGACTACAAAGATGACAGCCCCATAAAAATAAAAGCAGAGGCTCTTTGGAGCTTGCTAAAACAAAGGATGATTTTGGTAACAAAGGGGAAGGATCAATTGAGATGGGGAAATAACAATAAAGGCACCTTTAATCTTAAGGAAGCTAAAGGTATTCTCCTTGGAATTGATTCCAGTGTTCTAGAAAAGACCTGGCAGCACCTCTGGAAGCACCAAGGTTGGATGAAGATCAAGCTTTTCATGTGGTTGGTTCATCATAAGAAAATTTTAACTTGGGATAACATTAGGAAAAGGGGTGTTATGGGGCCTTCCAGATGCCAGCTCTATGAAGAGCAGGAGGAAACAATGGAGCACATTCTCAACAGTTGTTCTTACACCACCTGGCTGTGGGATTCTTTCTATACCATTTTCCAACAGACAGATAGGGACAGAAGTAGTATCACAAATACCCTAAACAAGTGGAGAAGTACTATTCAGAGAATGAGTTCCTTAATTTGGCCTACGTCTTCACGCCAAGCTTCATTATCTGGAATGTTTGGAAAGAAAGTAATAAAATAACTTTCAAGAATTAAAAGTCTATCCCTCATCGTCTTTTTGAGTTGATCCTAAAGCAGCTCCAGGAGACTGTCAGCACCACAGTGCGCAATCTCCTCAAGAATCCTCCCTCTGAGACTGAGCTGAGAACTCTCAGGCAATTGGGAATGCAAGGGATTACTCCCCAAGGACTAATCAGGAAGGAAATAGCAATGGTTACAAAGAAGAATTTCTGGCAACCTCCACGGAAAGGCTATCTGAATCTAACATTGATGGGGCTTCAAAAGGTAACCCAGGAATAGCTGGTTTTGGACCTGGAGTTTTAAAAGATGAAGAGGGCAGTATTATCTTTATCTTCCATTGCCATTTAGGAAGAACCACAAATAATATGGCAGAGTTAATGGCTCTAGAACAATGTCTAGAGTTTCTGATTCAGAACCATGGCTCAAATGTCATTATAGAAGTGGACTCAGAGATTACCATTAACTCTGTGAAAAAAATCAACTGTGGTACTCAGCCGGAGAAAGTCTCAAATCACTGGAAACTAATCCAGGTTTACCAAAGAATCCAAGTTCACCTCCAGGGGCTTTGAACGGTTAGTTTCAACCATGTTCGACGAACTGCCAATAAACTAGTGAACTTATTGGCCAACCAAGGGGTGAAAATTGCAGATTACAGGATGGCGAAAAAATGGCTGGAGATACCTCAAAACCATTTAAAGGCTCTTTGCGATGAACAAGCTGCAGAAGACAAATAATTTTTTCGATATCGGGCCAAGATGACAAGCATGAATTGATTTTTTCGGCAAGAAAACCACAACCTTTCAGTATGTACTTGGCAAGAGGGCAAGCTAAGTTATGTCTCTTTTTATCCCGGAGTCAGTTGAATGGGGTCCCCAGTTTTTCGGATGGCAATTTGCTGGGTAATTTCCCAAACATGCGAAGTATTGGGTTCAGGTTCTGTAGTAGGAATAGGCAGAATGCAAGGCCAGTTTTTTAGGTAGCTGGAATTCCCCCCTTTCAGCTTTTGGGCTTGAAAACCATGCCCCAGACAGTTTTTTGGAGATCGCACGACGCTTAAGCGGTTTGTGGTTTTGCAGTTTCGGTAGCGATCCCATAGGGATTACAACACAAGGTAGGGTGGTTGATTTGGAAACCACCCTAGATCGCACACTATCGTTTTGTCGTGTTAGGCTGCGCGAAATGATACTTGACCGTTTGATCTAGTAGCCTGGATCAACGGTTTGGATGGAACTTGTTGGTTTGTGGGGCCAGGTGGGTTATATCCATTCATCATGTTTGGCGCGTCTGTTACCTCTTCTGTGGTGTGTGGGTATTGTGTGGTCGGGGGTGACTGTTGTCGTTTGTTGGCTTTGGGGAGTTTGTTTTTTCGAAACTTCCCTAGTGGGTGGGGGTTCTTGTTGCCTTCCATGTTTGTTTCTCATAAGTTTGGTGATTTCTATAGTAGGGTGGGGGGTCTTTGTCATTGGCAGGGATTCCTTTTTCTTGAGTTCTTGTAAATGAACGAGATTTTTGTACATTATGTAAGTTTTCTTTTGGATTAATGAAATAGAAGGATCGACGCTTGCTTCAGCAAAAAAAAGTAATAACTTGAGTGGTAGTAGTCTTAAGAGTGGTCACAAAGTAATAACTTGAGTGGTAGTAATCTAATAACATATTGAAGAGTTGTCTTGAGACATGGTAACTTAACATATTGAAAATACCAATCAGTATTCAATCCTAAGGCTACCCGAACAAATCCAAATTTTTTATTTTTTACAATGTTATATGAATTTTATAATATATAATTATTCAAATTTATTTATTTTAAAAAATAATTTTTATTTATTTAAATTTTTTATCTCTTTATTATATATAATTATAATTTGATAAAATTAATTATTTATTAAGATGATAATGATGATTGATGTCTACTAAGATCAATGGGGTTTACTAGACCTCAAAAAAATAGAGTCTAATTGTGATTCTTCAAAAGCTTGTTTCTATCTTAAAAAAGAAATGAAAGAAGCGCTCCAAAATCGTTATAGTTAGACTTAATAAGTCAAGAATATTGGAAGTGTGGTAAATGTTAGGGAATTGAGAGCGGATGTGAGTAAGAGTAGGGCAGTTTCACTTCGAAGCTTATGAGAATTAGTTCTTATCCTAGCGATGTTCATTTTCTTCTTAGTGCTGGTCAACACAGAGAGATAACTATGGTTATCAAGGATGTGGTTGTTTACCTCCTTAGAGTATCTTAGCTTCCTTTTACCCTCCAGTTCCTTATCATCCCATAGCTTGTCCTTAAAATTGGAGGTAATGGTGTCTTTGACATTATCCTTGCTTCCCATGATAATCTCCTCCTTAATCCCCCAATGGTTGAACCAAGACAGGGCATCCTTATGCCGTCACCTGCGCTTGAGACCAAGGTGGGGATTTCGACTAAAATTAGAAGCAATTTTTGAAAACCTCTTGGATTCAATGTTGTAAAGCTTCTTCTTATACATAGGATATGTTGTAAAACTAATAGGTAATCTTGATATCTTTTGCCTTTTCAATTCTTATATATAAAGTTAACTAAAAAAATACTTTCTTAATTTTTGTATTGTAATTAAAATATATTTCTATTTCAATTTACATATATAAATCAGTTAGCTAACTTTCTAGGTTTATAAAGACTTTAGTGAAACAACAAAAGTGTTAACCCGTTTTCTATATTATCATCATGCTCATGAAAAACATTACCAATAGTATTGCATATATAAATCAATTAGCTAACCTTCCCTATGAAATCCATCATATCTTATACATATCAAATGTCAAGAGTACCATCCACTATGTCAAGGTGCTAGCTTTCTTTATAGATCAAGACATCAAAACATAAATGTTAGCATTATATCAAAGTTTCATTTTTTTTTTCCTTAAAATAAATTAAATTTTAATATTAATTTTGATAATTAATCATTTTTATGGATTAATAATAAAAATTTGAAAATATATAATTTAATTTATTTTCAAATAATAATAATGTAAAATAATTTATTTTTAATACATATCACTATTTACCAGTTTTTTATTTTTTTTTATGATATGAATTTCATAATCATTGTTATAAAAAATAATAATAATAAAAAAACAAATAAATTAAAAGATATTAAAATGATAAGTAACATTATTGGTATATTATAAAATGTTGTGTAAAACCAATCGTTCGAATCCCCTATTTAATTTCAAGTGGGAAAATAACATAACAACAAGAGTCATATTTTTTTAATTTAAGTATTATGGTTAAACTTGATGGGAACTTTGTCATCTAGGTAATAAACAATGGACAAGCACCATACAAATCACTGACTTATTGTATTTCACGGAGACCATTGAATATAACCTTATTTGTATTCCATGAACCTGGCCTAAACTAGCCTAAACATTGCCATCGATTATGGCATGTATGGATGTGTTGGTTGTTGATGTGACCTCGGACGATAATTGCGCAGAAAGCTCTGCAAAATTTTTGGTTACCTTCTCGTTTATGAAGACTTTTCTCGGAAAGAAACGGCGGCGTGTATGGATGCGTTGGTCGGTGTTGATGTGACGTTGGACTACAATTGCGCAGACAGCTCTGATTTAAAATTTCTGGTTACCCTCTGATGTATGAGGACCTTTCTCGGAAAGAAACGGCGGTCTACGGTATCGTGCTTTTTTAAGCAACCCCGTATAGGGATCTTTATATAATGACATTTAGGCAGGCAGATGATTACACAGATCTGCCCTGGTCTCTGATACAAGTATCATGGCCACCGAGAATGGCAAGAGGCAGCTTCATTTTCTGCTCTTCCCGTGGCTGGGGCAAGGCCACATAAATCCATTCGTAGAGCTCTCCAAGGCTCTCGCCATGAATGGCCACACCGTTTCCTTCCTCTCCACGCCCCTTAACATTTCCAGAATCAAGCGTTCCTTAACCACCCAGGACTGGCCAGACCGGATCGATCTATTGGAAATGCCCTTACCGCCGACAGAGGGCCTGACTCCCGGCGCGGAATGCACCGCTGATATCCCAAAAGAAATGGGAGGTCCGCTCAAGAATGCCATGGACAGAATGGAGAAGCCGTTCCGAAGCCTTCTCGGGCATCTGTCGCCCGACTATGTCGTCCACGACTTCTCGCAGTGTTGGACGCAGAGCGTTGCTGCTGAGATGGGCGCTGCATCAGTCTTTTTCATAGTCTTCTCCCCGGCCACCTGCGCTCATGCCTTCCACCCTGCTAAATTGCAAAACCCCCAGATAACTGTTGAAGAGCTGGCTGCTCCGCCCCGTGGTTTCCCGTCTTCTGCTATCTCGTTCAGGCTGTACGAAGCGCAGGTTCCCTTGCCTGCGTACCAAGCAATACCTGGGCAACTCTCTCCAATAGCTCGGCTGGTTAAATGCCTTGAAGGATGCGTGGCAGTGGCTGTGAAATCCTCGTTTGAAGACGAAGAGAAGTATATTCGTTACTTCCAAGACGCCATCGGTGTCCCCGTACTTTCTGTGGGCCCACTTATGCCAGTCGCTCAGCCCGTCGCCATCGGTAGCAAGGACTCGTATCTGCTGGAATGGCTGGACGAGCAGAGGGAAGCGTCTGTCGTGTTTGTGTCGTTCGGCAGCGCGTCGTTTCTGTCGAGAGAACAAGTCCGCGAGCTGGCGCTGGGCCTGGAAGCGAGCGGTCTGTTGTTTCTGTGGTCTCTGCGTTCTCCAGAGGCCGACCCGTTGGGGCTCCTTCCTGAGGGATTCCAGAGTCGAACAAGGGACATGGGGATTGTCACTGGGGAATGGGTGCCGCAGGTGCGGATCATCTCGCACCCGGCAGTAGGCGGGTATCTGACCCACGCCGGCTGGAGTTCCGCCATGGAGGCGCTCAGCTTCGGACTGCCCCTCATACTTCTGCCCATTAAGTTTGATCAGTTTTTGAACGCGCGGCAAATAGCGGCGGAATTGAAAGCGGGGATTGAGATCGAAAGGGGAGACGATGGCTCTTTTCTAAAGGAAAATGTATGCGAGACTGTAAGAATGGTTATGGTGGGAGAGGAAGGGAAACATTTGAGATCGAAGGCGGCAGAGGCCCGTGACATTCTAGTAGGCAACAATGGGCGTCAGCAGATCTACATCGATGACTTTGTTCAACGGATTGAACAGTTACGAGGAAAGTAAAATATGGAAGCGGCCGAAAAGATTAGGCACTGAGATGTATTTGATTGTTTGAGATGGATTGATGAATTAATGCGTGTGTAAGTGAATTGTTTCCTTTTAATCAAAGTAAAATTGATAATATTGGTCAATAATTTGGAGGATGGCCGAAATCTAATTTGCATGGGATTAATATTCTATTGTTTATTTAAAAATAGAAATCTCTCTTACCTCACATCACCAGGTAGAGGCTTGATGTTATTAGCGTTGTACAACAACTGATCTTTCTAAAAGAGAAATATAAAGCTTTGTAGAAATTTTTCTCGGTTGTGCACGAGATGATTTTGAAGGTGAATGACATAGGTTCTAGCTGTGAACTTAGTATTGCGGTAGGGTTCTTAGGCAGTTCCTTGTGGTTCTTTGAACCCTTCTTTTTGCTCCGGATTATTTTGGGTTCTCCGGAAATGTTTTAGCTGACACTGATGGTAACACACATGTTGGAAAGACAGGAAAGACGGGTAAAAAACAAATATTAACCCACACAATAACACACTAGTTATCGTTCTTTTATTCATCATATAAAACTTGATTTAAATTAACTAGATTACAATGAACCGGGTGATTAGTATTTAAATTTTTTCAACCAAAATAACTTAACATGCACACACTAAATTTGGACTTCTCCAAAATATAGACTAAACTCAACATTAGTCACATAACTCACACTCTAAATATGAGCAACATTTAAGTGAGCTTATCTCTTCATGCATCACTCGATCTTGCTAGATCTTCATGCGGGAGTAATTATTATTTCCAACACTCCCCTTAGTTATGACTGTATGACTCAATTATGTCTCCTAGGATTACAATAGAAATTACAATAGAAATTGACTCAATCATCAATCAAACATGCCCGTTCATCTATGTCTTAGCTAGATTTACAATGACTCAAAACTTTTATAATTTTACATTTTCTTTGTTTCTTCCAGATTTCATATCCTCTAAAGTGCTTCATTTTTAATTGTGCTTTCTTATTGTAGGCTCCATGTTTTTTTACTTGGCCCTATTGCAATTTTTGTTTTTTGCTTGAATTTGCGTTGAAACACTATCTCTTCTTGTTTTCTACACGTTCGTTCAACCATGGACCAAAACATTGGATCTTCAAACTCTCTTCTTTGTTTTCTACACCTTCCTCTTCAAATATTCGTTCAACCATGGACCACAACATTACATCTTCAAACTCTCTTTTTTGCTATGTTTCTTGCACTTCATATTCCTGACTTTTTTCTGCCATATTTAGTGATAGCATAATCTTATCTCTTCTTGACTCCATTGCTAAAAAATTGTTTCAATGAATTCATCTTTGTCTTCAGAAACATCCATATCATTCTTTTCACTTTCATCATCAGGTACTACTGCTTTTTCCTGTAATCTTCACTCAAGATCATAATTCACCATTTTTTTCAATTCTTTTATTCTAGTTGCTACTTTAAATCACATCAATTTGTTCAATTGGTTTCTGAATCCATTCTTCAATGAGCTTCAAATATGTATCAAACTTATTAACAACCTTGTTTTCAAATTCAGCTCTCATTCTATTTTGAACACTTTCATATTCAAAAACAATGTTAAAAACATCTTTTTGAACACTTTCATATTCAAATACAATGTTAAAAACATCTTTATTATGTTCTTCACCGAGAGCTTCATTCTTTACCTCTTCATTCTCTGCCTTCTTCTCAACTGCATTAAGAGTATCTTCCACTATTATGTGGTCAGCGAATATTCTATAAAAAAACTCTTCAATCAATTTATCATGTTCTTGATCATTAGCTACTGCTAGATGACATATTGCTCCATAAGAAATTCCAAATGCTTCATAACTTGCCACTACAGTGAAAGCTTCAACCTTCAATTCTTCATCAAACATGGCACATACCATATTACCACATTTAATTTGTGTTTCAAAAAAAAACCACACATAACATCAACATAATGTTCATCCAAACTATGGTGGGATATCTGAGCATGCATGTGCTCATTGACAATTTCAACTTCACCAAATCCATCGGTTTATTTTGGATTCACAATTCACATCTCACTTTGCATTCATCATCCACATGTGTCTCATAAGAGTGGGATTCAGCATCATCTACATCATCCATGTTACAATTGACTCCTTAAGCATTTATATGCTCTTGCTCTGCTTCACATACAAAGGATTTTTCTTCTCTCTTTGTAATCGTTGTTGCATCTTCTTCATCCATATGCATGCTTGCATAAGGTGTTTCAATTTTATGTTCTTTACAACCATCATCCGCTTTTGAGTGGGATTCTCCAAGCTATATTGTCCTCTTAGAGTCTTTCTCATCTACTCTTAGATCTGTGGCTGACTCAACAAATTGTGACAGGTTTTGTTGTTGTATGTTACTCCCCCTTGCACCAGATTCTTCTTCAAAGATATTTCATGCTTCCTTGGAAGTTGTATTTTTTTCTACCTTGCACATAACTATTTCATCCATTGCTTGCTGAATGGGACTTGAAGCTAAGGAATCATTAAACATAGGAGGTGGTATCAGATCCACGCTACACCAATCAACCTCGATTTTTCCTTTGTCTTTTACTAGACTTCTGAGTTCCTCCACTGCGACCTGAACCTCTCTAAACACAACAACAATCTCGGCCTCTTCTTTTCGATTCCTTTTCTTAATATTCTTCACTTGTGCATTGCAACCCATGACTACTGTCTTATAGTTGCTTTCCTTATTGTATGAGGATATCTTCCCTATCTCTCTTGAAAAAAATTATGATTTTCAATATGTGCCCCCATAAAACACAATCTTCACCCAAAACACTATCATGCTTGCCAAAACATCAAGAAATTTTGTAGATAAAAATACTTTTTCAAACACCTCAATGCACTTTCTGAAAACAACTTTTTTAAATTCTCTTTTTCCAATAACAATACAATTATACCATGCACCTTTTTAATCCTTTGCACGTTACAAAAATCCGTAAAAAAACACTTTTTAATTCTTTATAAGGCCCTTTATAATATCTTATAACCCCTTTTATAAATCATTCAACTAGGGCTTTTCAATACGAGTTTTCTTTAGTGCGACTTTTTGGAAGTTTTTTAGGTGGATTTTTTTGGTCTAATTTCTCTAAAATCCCGTAGGAATTCATTGAAATCACAAGTTTGATGAGTAACCCCTCCACAATAGAAGTGCCTTAGGGGTTTTTCAGGGTGCTATATCCATATATGCAGTCAAAAAACTAGTTTAAACAACACAAATCAAAATTTCACCACAAATATTGCTGTCGGATTCAAGCACCGGAAACTCCAAAAAGTCACACTAAAGACAACTCCTTTTTAATAAAACCTTCAACGAAAACATTTTTTTTTAATAAAAAACTTTTCCAAAAATCACTCACGTTACCAAATCAACTTTCGGGTGATTTTTAAAAAAACCTTTGTTGACTTTTCACACTAACAGTGAAGGCCTGCGTTACTTGGCTAACACACCCATGACCACAATAAAATCACGTGCGTGCAAATCGCTCCAACTTTGGCACTTGGAATGTGGCTTGCTTGTTGACGATTATGACTCTACTAAATGACACTGTTGAAAATACTTTCCACTTTCTTGACCATGACTTATTACTCACGCTATGTGGTTTTGCAAGCTGTGGTTGCAGGCTCTCTAATACTCAGTTTGTTTGAAAGCTATGGTTTAGCCTTGCTTTGATACCAATTTGTTACAAAGGTAGAGAAGAGAAACACAAAAATTAACGCACACAAACCATAGGAGTTGATGCTCTTCTCTATTGATCACACAAAATTGATTTCACTAATGATCCAGGGGGATATTGGTGGCCACCCGCCAAGTCCACTTGAACCCCCACCATTGTTTCTTTCAGCTTTTCAGTTCCCTTAATTGTAGCACGGTTTACCATTTTTAGCAGTTTTTTGGGTCCTGAACTTTGGAACCATTTTGAGGCCCTAAATGATGTTTTTTGGGAAAATTGGGAGTAACATGGGTCCGTGGACTGATGTTGCTCTTCCCAAAGTTCTAGTTGTCGGATAGGTCTTTCTAACAAGATATTTTTCACGTCAAATGGAGATCATATGCCAAATTTACGACCTTGGGAAGTTGATGTACCAATTTACCCAAACAGGGCCTACAGTTTGGCTTTTCATCATATATGGTTAGGTATTTGGATGTTTAGGGTTTTCCATTGTTTCTCAACAATAAATATGCCTTCGAGCCTCATTGTAACATAGTTCAGAGGCATGTAGCTACCACATCTCTTCTGAAAGGTAAGCTACCGTCACCCTAGCTAGTTTATTTCTATTTCTATTTGTAAACATATTTCAGTATTTTATATTAATGAAATGAAGTATTATTTCTGCTGCATCTCTATGTTTATGGTTATCTCTGTAATTTTTTGCATTCCTCTTTAAATTTGGATCAGTGGTATCAGAGGGATATGCTTTTTCTCGGCTTTTCTTTGCATGTCCCCAATGAGGTCGGGATATAAGGAGTTAGGGCTTGAACTGGTCGAACCTTTGCAAGACCAACCTCGCAAATCTGAATGGCCTCCCATGGTGGATGAAAAGAAAGATGAGGGGCAGGAGAGCTTATCAAAATCTTGCTCAAAGAAGCCCTCGAGCGACAAAGGAATGCGATGATGGACAACTTTGCCTAGATCCTTCAGTAGCTAGCCAGGGGCAACACATCAACTTCCAACAGCTACTCTGGAAATGCCACACCGCTTAATGTACACGTTAATGTTGAAATCCCCATATTCGAGGGTCAGATAGACGGAGATGTCGTTGATAAATGGTTAAATCTACTAGAGGGTTATTTTTATGTTCATGATTTTTCTAGTTGGGAAATGATTTTTTTCGCTCTTCTCAAAGTAGCCCCCCACGACAAGGACTAGTGGGAAACATACTGTGAGCAGAAGGATGAAAGTATAGGCTTACTATTTTTAGCCACACCCACTTGGAATACATTCTGGTATGGAATGAAGGAGCAGTACTACCCTGTTGGAAGCTACGAGGATCAATACATAAAGTGGACCATGCTTCGACACGGAAGGGACCAAGACATGCCGGAGTTTACCAATATTTTTCATACCCTTTGGACAAAGTTGGGTATCAATGATTCAAGGCAGCATTTGGTACTCAAATACCGCGGCTTTCTGCACAAGTACATCTAGGAAAAAATAGAATTCCTGAACATCTCGTTGCTCGGCACGACATACCAATATGCGTCAAGGTCGAGAAAATGTTTAAACAGAAGAAGTGAGACTTTGGATCTGCGAATCCAAAGCAAGGGAAAGGTGCCCCCAAACTGCAGAACAAAGGACAAATCCAAGGTGGGTCAGCCCAAGACAACCCACCAAAGCTGCAAGAAAGTAACAGCATCACAAAGCCGAAAAAGGACACAGGAAAGTGGTGTGAGTTCCATAAGAGCTCCACTCACAACACAAGTGAGTGTCGGGCCAAGCAGTCTGATGGGCCTAAAAAATGCCCATGATTTCATCATGAAATATCACCATTCATATCCTAAAATCCTAGGTCTTTAACCCGTTTCGTACCCTAATTCCATCAACTTGCCACCAAATCACCATTTATGTCTTGTGGTCGAATATCATTAGTTTTCTTAGATTTTCTATGATTAAAGATGATTATGCCATGATTTACTAATGACAGTTTTGCTAAGATCATTTTCACAGTGTTCTATTGCCAAGTTTCTACATAAGCTAGTAGAGTACAGAAATGGCCAATTTGGGGATTTTGACACTTTCGGCATGCTTCCAGAGAAACCGAGAGAGGTTATTGTGAAACATGATGTTGTGATACCTTTCCGTAAGTTGGATTGCACCCAGGTCACTAATGTGGGTCTCTAGAAGGAAATTCATAAATTTGCACAAATCTGCAATAATTTTCAAACGGCCAACTTACACCTCAAGCTTCGTGCATATAAATGTGAATGAAGAAAATCTGGCACATGGGTTTTGGTTCTAGTATAGCCAATTTACCAACCCTAAAACCATTTTCGAAACTTCCATATGGTTTGGGAGACATACAGAGCTCGTTGGGGATAATTTATATAAAATGTCCAGATTTGTACTTAACAGTCAAATTCGGATTTGCCTATTTTTATGCCACAGTTAGGATTTGATAACTTCTTTTCCTCAATCCATGCATTAATCAACATCAACATCAACCATTATCTATTCGAAGGCCATCTAGAGAAGTCAAACACGGCATGAATTTGTCTGTTGTCCCATTTCATTTAGAATGTAATTAATCTACAACATGTATAAAAGCAGAGAAGAAAGCATAGGAAAGGAGGCAACGAACCGAAGTTAAAGATTGTTACTGTGTATCTCATGAATTATTATTTTTGAATCAAATATGTTTCCAATGGTCATGCATTGAGTTCAAGTTAACTGTTTGATGGTTTTGTTGTGAATGACAAGTTAATTGTGATCAACATCTTGCTCTTGTTGTAAGTTTACCAACTCCCAGGTGTGGCCGAGCCCACCCATCTGGGTTTAAGCTTTGTAACATTGCGTAGCAATACCTCTCTGTGATAGATATTTCTTCAATTATCTGTGATTTCTTATTAGTTTACATGCTGCATGAAGAATTTTTTAGTTTCAAATGATTGCATTGTGATGATGTTATGATGTTTTAAAAAACCATTTACTTTAGCAATCCAAATCTAAATCTCTATTCATCATCGTTGTTGCTTTCCGGATAGAGACCTACTCTGTTCATAAACCTTGCACATCATATTAGACTGTGATTGTCATATGTTTACATGAAGTTTATCAAATTACATTATCATCTAATGCTTATGAAGAGTTAAGTTATTTATTGACAATGCAAAGCTACTTTCAAATACTTAAATTGGATAACGTATTCAGAGATCAGAGATGAATGGAGGCCGAGTTAATTTAAATGGGATCAACCAATTTCAACACCGTTTTCTCTTGTTTCCTCTAGTGATTGAATCAATTGACTCTCTTTTGGCTTGTTCCTACAGGTGTGTGTGACATAGGAATTACTTGTTTTAAGTTAATCATTTGAATGATGTGATTGGCATGAGTTTGGTTTAATGTAAATCGATTGATTTGATGTTAGGATTTCTGCATGAATGTATATACAATAGGAGCACTGCTTTCAGAGTATTGATTGGAGTGATTTGTCATAGCTTCAGTTGATTTCCTTTGTTAGATATATTTCTTTATTTCTAAGTAGACTGTGTGACAAATTTCAGAATGTAAAAAATTGATCTAGTGCATGTTGTTAAAGCAATTTCATTTGTCTCATTCAGATTGTTGATTTCCCTGTTTTGTTCGAATGCTTGGTTATGTTTTCCATAGCTTAGATACCTGAGTGGATTTCAAAAATAGAGTATTAGTTTGTTAAGCTTTCGAATAGGGTTATTTTCAGTTTGAAGGTTGATGTGACTGTAGGGTAATTTAGAGTACAATTTCTAAGAGTTATTCATTGATTGCCATGTTTGATTAAGCTAGTGCTTGAAGTGTTCTCATTGCCATAATCAATTAAGGACCTGTATGCAGTTTGATTAAGAATACAAATCAAGTTGGTAGGTTAAAAGAGAAAACTGAGTGTCGAGTTTAGTACTTAACTTTAAGATCTTTGGTGTTGACAAATTAGTTAATGAGTTTTGAGTATAGTTTGGCTTGTCACTGCAAGTAGTAAATCTTCTGGTGTGGACTGTGAGAATTCAAACTCAAGTGTTTTGACTGATTGAGTTTGTATACAGTTTTTTAATTGAGTATTCATTATCATAACATGGCATCTATGGTAAAAAATGTCAAGTTATCCGTTAAAGTCCAAATTTTGGCTCAAATTCCAAATAGGGTAGTTCATAAAAGTTTGAAAGTCTTTAAATTAAATTTGATTGTTGAGTCTGCTTGTGTTAGCTAGTTGTTTGATTTCTTCTAAGTTTGCAAGCATTACTATATTTATTACCCGACTGATCATTATAAAGGAAGTGTTAAAACTCTAATCTAGCTCTAAACAAAGAAAGCGTAAGGAAACTCACGCTTACGAACCCCGGGTTGACAATTAACATTAAGAGATTTAATTTCACAATTTAATCTCTCAACATTTTGGCACCGTTGCCGCGGAAGTTGTCATTTCTTATTTAGATAACCATTACTGCTTGATTTTCAGGATCTTGCAAGACTGTCAAAGGGTGGAGATAGTACGGTAAGACGTGAGTGAAGAGCCACGTATCCACTTTTGTTGGGGTTTATCCAAAGTCTGACCAATCACTTCTTTTTCTTGAGTTTCTATTTCCTTTATCTTTATGCTTAGAAGAAGAAGTAGTTTGATTTCATTTCCGCATTTCATGTAATTCGCAAAAGTTTGTAAATCTCACAGACTTAGTAAGACACATCTACATGAACCATAGCTAAGCATCACAAGCAACATAGGCCTTAGAATAGTCTAAAACACTCTGTGAGATATTTAATTTCTAAATTGTTTTGCTTTTAATAGATTAAATAGTATTTTGATTCGTTCTCAAGTGTGGTGAGCTTTACTTCAGTCAATATAGCTTTTAAATTCATCTTCAAATTCCAATCTTTAATGTTGTATCATTTTGGGGTGCTGTAAGAACCCCCGTTACTAATATGCATGTGGATACAAGGACTATCAATCAACCAGATGGACTTGAAGATGATAAATATGAAGGATCTCTCGCAAGCCCTAGAAGCTGCTGGAATCTTGACCTCCACCTCTCAGGAAGAGAACTTCTTGACAATAGTCAAGAAATTGTCCATTTCTCCATCACTGCAAGAGGATGTGGAGGTCCCTTTTGATTTCCCTGACCAGTCATCTAAGGAAACGAATGAATTATGCACTATAATCAATGGAGAACATCCACTAGAACTTGAGATTGAGGGGTTCTTGACGTGTCTATCAACAGATCCAGAATGTAATCAAGAGTCTACTCACCCTACAGAGAACAATCAACATGACATGGAAGAAGAGGATGAGCAACATGGGCAAAATCAAGAAATCGACTAAGAATACCATGATTACATCGAACATTGGTTTCGAACAACAACTCAAGTGAGGTAGTATTCTCCTCTTCTAAAACTCTTGTTTTCATATCAAGTACATTTGTTGGTTTTTCATGCTCATGTACACTTCCAAGTTTATATGTTAAATCTAAGCATGTACCTGCTCCGCACATGGCTTCATTGGAAGTAATCCTTCACTTGAAGGAGTTTATCTCCCTTTCTTCAACAGAATAGGAATGTTTGTATTGTAAATAAATAAATGAAAATAGTAAAGAGAAAATAAGTCCTTTTGTGAAAACCATCTTGTCTGACACAACTAGGTAGGGACATTGCTTGAAAACCAGGTAACTGGTGGGTAAAGTTCCCAATAATGTTTGTAAATTTGTATGAGTTATTAAAAATCATGTATATTTCAAATCATTATGTCTTATACTTGTGTTGGTTGATGTGGGATCCCTTAAGGCCCACCTGCCAACAAGATTTGTCCCACCGACATCAGAAAATTATCTGGGACCAAGGCTAGAGTTAGATCAGGTACTTAGGAGCCTGCATTCCTTAATGGCAGGTATTCTTGTCATCTACTAATGGAATACATCAATATTTCTTGGTGGATGAATTCTGTAGTCCATTCGACTTTGACAAATCTATTCATGGCTAGTAGAATGTACCTAGTGCAGAGACGACATAGCAATAATAATGTAGGGGCATAATAATAACAATAGTGGGCTTCTATGGGGCACAATAATAACAATATGGGGACAACATGGGTACAACAATATAAGAAGGGGGTTGTACTAATAACAATAAGGGGTTACACTAGTAGTATAGGGGCCTAACACCCATTAACATCACAGGTGGGATATCTCGCATTGGTTAACGACTTCCTCAAAGGTCGGTAATCCAATGATTCTTGCTTATGTTCGACATCAACACCATTTATTCACATAAGTAGGATTGCACACGGTGTGTAGCGGTTGAAGAATATATGGTTTTGTGATCTTAGTACAGATTTGTAGTAGTCTGGAAATTTGTAGAAGCATTTTCTTTTCCTGTAGTAGCCATCTTGTTTCAATAAAGGTTGCCATATAGTAGCTTGATCATCATTTGTAGTAGTCATCTTCCTTCTTTGTTTGGGGACATACAACTCCTCAGGCATGGTGGGAGAAGGGGACCTTCATTTTTCAGCCTCCTTTACTATCTCCAGTTAAGCCTTCTTCAGCAGATTCATATACACATCAACAACAATCATTCTGACTCCTACTTTCAGGCGTGTCTCGGTTCATCTTCCACTTCATCTTACAATAGTAGGTACATCAAAAGTAAAGGTAACTTGAGGTAAAGTTGTCTTAATATTCTTTAATTCATTAGAGATTTAAGGAAGATTTGATGATTAACCACCATGTATTCCATTTTCCATATACCTTTCATTTGAAAATTCCTCATTCGTAATAAAATGCATGCTACTCTAATTAGGTCATCATCATGAAAAGAAAAGTATCTTGCTTCATGTAAAAGAAAAGCAGTAACTATAGTGCCTTCCCCTCCTACATTCACACATATTGTCAATTAAACATATCCAATAGAGGATGAAATCATTGATTCCCTACGTAAAAGGAAAAAAAATCCATAAGCATTGGCCTCACAAGAGTAGCGTATGCAACCACCTCACCTCATCCACTCTCATCATCATCACCTCATCTCATCCACCATTTTCATTATCACCTATCATCTAATTCATCATTGCCTCCTACCATATCTATTGCTTATCCTCAATTTGTATCGCTCTCACAATTAAATCTATGGCAGTCAAATAAGTATGGTGTTGCTCCACAAGAACCAACACCCCAAATCTTCATGCAACAATACTCCACAAGAACTAACCTTGCCCAAAGTAATGATGCCATAAGAACTTATATATGAGCAGAGTATTTGTTTGCATGAGGACATGCAAAACCTCAGGCATGGGGGGATGATGGGCCTCGAAAATGCCCATGTTTTCATCATGCAATATCACCATTCATACCCTAAAACCCTAGGTCTTTAACCCGTTCCGTACCCTAATTCCATCAACTTGCCGCCAAATCACATTTTATGTCTTGTGGTTGAATATCATTAGTTTTCTTATATTTTCTATGATTAAAGATGATTATGCCATGATTTACTAATGATAGTTTCACTAAGCTCATTTTCACAGGGTTCTATTGCTAGGTTTCTGCACAAGCCAGTAGAGTACAGAAATGGCCAATTTGGGGATTTTGACACTTTCGACATGCTTTCGGAGAAACCGAGAGAGATTATTGTCAAAAATGATGTTGTGATACCTTTTCATAACTTCGATTACACCCAGATCACTCATGTGGGTCTCTAGAAGGAAATTCATAAATTTTTCCAAATCTGTAATAATTTTCAAACTGCCAATTTTTGCCTTGATTTCCGTGCATATGAAAGCGAGTGAAGAAAATCTGGCACATGGATTTTGGTCCCAATATAGCCAAGTTACTAACCCTAAAACGTTTCCTAAACTTCCATATGGTTTGGGAGATATACAGAGTTCTCTGATGCCAATTTATATAAAACGTCCAGATTTGTACTTAACAGTCAAATTCAGATTTGCCTATTTTTATGCCACAGTTCCGGTTTGATAAGTTCTTGTCCTCCATCCATGCATTAATCAACATCAACATCAACCATTATCTATTAGAAGGCCATCTAGAGAATTAAAACATGGAATGAATTTGTTTGTTGTCCCATTCCATTTAGAATGTAATTAATCTACAACATGTATAAAAGCAGAGAAGCAAGCATAGGAAAGGAGGTAGCGAACCGAAGTTAAAGATTATTACTGTGTATCTCTTGAATTATTATTTTTGAATCAAATATGTTTCCAATGGTCATGCTTTGAGTTTGAGCTAACAGTTTTATGGTTTCGCTATGAATGATGAGTTAATTGTGATCAACATATTTTGCTTATTGTAATTTTACCAGCTCCCAAGCATGGTCGGGCCCACCCATCTGGGTTTAAGTTTCATAACATTGCATAGTAGTCCCTCTTTGTGCTAGATATTTCTTCAATAATATGTGATTTCTTATTAGTTTACATTCTGTGTGAAGAATTTCTGAGTTTCAATTGATTTCATTATGATGATGTTATGATGTTTTAAAAAACCATTTACTTTAGCAATCCAAATCTAAATCTCTGTTGATCATCATTGTTGCTTTTTGGATAGACACCTACTATGTTCATAAACCTTGCACATTGTATTGGACTGTGATTTTCATAAGAGTACATGAATTTGATCAGATTACATTATCATCTAAGGCTTATGAAGAGTTAAGTTATTTATTGACAATGCAGAGCTACTTTCAAATACTTAGATCGGATAATGTATTCAGAGATTAGAGATGAATGGAGTCTGAGTTAATTTAAATGGGATCATTCAATTTCAACATTGTTTACTCTTGTTTCCTCTAGTGATTGAATCAATTAATTATCTTTTGGATTTTTCTTGCAGGTGTGTGTGACACGGGAATTACTTGTTTTAAGTTAATCATTTGAATGATGTGATTGGCATGAGTTTGTTTTAATGTAAATCGATTGATTTGATGTTAGGATTTTTGCATGAATGTATATACAATAGGAGCACTTCTTTCAGAGTATTGATTGGAGTGATTTTTCATAGCTTTAGTTAATTTCCTTTGTTAGATAGATTTCTTGATTGCTAGGTAGATTGTTTGATTAATTTCAGAACGCAAAAGATTGATCTAGTGCCAGTTGTTAAAGTAATTTCATTTGTCTCATTCGGATTGTTGATTTCCCTGTTTTGTTTGAATGCTTGGTTATGTTTTCCATAGCTTAGATGCCTGAGTGGATTTCAAAAATACAGTATTATATCATTAAGCTTTTGAATAGGGTTATTTTCAGTTTGAAGGTTGATGCGATTGTAGGGTAATTTAGAGTACAATTTCTTAGGGTTATTCATTGATTGCCATGTTTCAGTAAGTTAGTGCTTGAAGCATTCTCATTGCTATAATAAATTAAAGACCTGTATTCAGTTTGATTAAGAATACAAGTGAAGTTGTTAAGTTAAAAGAGAAAACAAAGTGTCCAGTTTAGTACTTAACCTTAAGATCTTTGGTGTTGACAAATTAGTTAATGAGTTCTGAGTACAGTTTGGCTTGTCACTGCAAGTAGTAAATATTTTGGTGTGGATTGTAAGAATTCAAACTCAAGTGTTTTCATTGATTGAGTTTGTATACAGTCTGTTTAATTGAGTATTCATTATCATAACCTGGGATCTATGGTAAAAAACGTCCAGTTATCCTTTAAAGTCCAGATTTCAGCTCAAATTCCAGACAGGGTAGTTCATAGAAGTTTGAATGTCTTTAAATCAAATTTGATTGTTGAGTCTGCTTATGTTAGCTAGATGCTTGATTTCTTTTAAGTTTGCAAGCATTAGTATATTTATTACCCAGCTGATCATTATAAAGGAAATGTTAAAACTCTAATCTAGCTCTAAATAAAGAAAGCGCAAGGTAACTCATGTTTACGAACCCTGGGTTGAAAATTAATATTAAGAGATTAAATTTGAAAATTTATCTCTCAAAACAGTCACTGGTGGCCAAGCTAAAGGTTTTAGAATCAGATGCTTGTTCTGACTCTGTGTCAGAACCCGACAAGGGGAATGACAAAGGGAAGTAGATTATCGATGCAGAGACCAATGCCACCATTGCCACCACGAATATCTAGAAGGAGGAACCTGAAGATCCAGAGGAGGAGGAGCGTCTCTTCAACTACCAGATGTGGCTAAAGGGCTCCCTACTACAGTTCATTGTCGACAGCGGAAGCGAAAAGAACCTCATTTCAGGAGAGGTTGTAAAGCGGCTGGGCTTACCGATCACAACACATCCATAATCGTCCACCATCGAGTGGCTTCACCAAGGATGGGATCATCAGGTGAGCCAACAGTGTCACCTTCCATACAACATCGAGCCCTTCATGGATGAGGTATTATGTGATATTTCTCCCCTTGAAGTTTGTGATCTATAATTAGGACAACCATACTTGTGGAAGCAACATGTTGTGTATGAATCAAGGCCCCATGCTGTTATTGTTGCTTTGGGAAGTAAGTTGTACATGATACTAGAGGTAGCACCGCCTACATCCATCTCTTTGGTTACTACAAAACAATGGAGTACGCTCATTTCCAAAACCAGGAAATTTGTTTTCCTGATAATATAGCCTTAAGGAAAGAAGAAGACGGTGGCCACGACTTCCAGACATAGACCCTCCACACAACAACTACAAATGGACAAGGTCATGGAGGAGTACGAGGACATATTCACCTCCCCGCAGGGGTTCCTCTACACTGTCAGGTCAAGAAATCCATCAATTTGACCCCAGGTGCATCACTGCCCAATGGACCAATCTATCTATGCTCCGTTATGGAAAACGATGAAATCAAGAGGCAGATTTAGGAGCTATTGCAGAAAGGTCACATCCATCCAAGTTCATCGCCCTACAAGAGCTCGATCGTGTTTGTACAGAAGAAGGATGGGACTTGGAGACTCTGTATTGACTATCGGGTGCTAAACAATATCATTGTCTATAATAGGTACCCGATCCCATGGATTGATGACCTCCTAGACCAATTGAAGGGGGAAAAATATTTCAGAAAGATCGATTTGATGTCAGTATATCACCAGGTACCAATCAAACCATCTAATGTGTGGAAGACTATCTTCAAAGCCAAGGAGGGCCTTTTCGAATGGTTGGTTATGCCTTTTGGATTGACAAACGCTCCTGCAACCTTCATGAGGCTAATGGACGACATCTTGCGCCTATTCACCAACTCATTTTTGGTGGTATACTTGGATGACATCCTGATCTTCAACCAGAGTTGGGTAGAGCACCTCCACCATGTCTGACAGGTTCTCCAAACACTGTGGCAACATAAGTTATGTGCCAATTTGAAGAAATGCACTTTTGGCATGACCTAGGTTCAGTATCTCAGATACATTATTGATGAACAGGGGGTGCATGTGGATCCACCCAATATCCAAGTCATTCGAGATTGGCCGTCTCTAACCAAGGTAATAGAGCTCCGTAGCTTTCTAGGTATTGCCAACTTCTACCGCAGGTTTGTGTTGGGATTTTCTCATATCACTTGGCCCTTGAGTCAAGTCACCAAGGGAGGAGTGAAAGAAAAATTCTTTTGGTATGAATCTCAACACAAGGTATTCATAGAATTGAAATATTGCCTATGCTCGGCACTAGTGCTCACATTACTAGACTTACAACAACCATTTTAGGTCGAGATAGATGCCTCTGAATATGATATTGGGGCAGTCCTTACTCAACATGGGAATCCAGTGGCATATCACAGTGAGACACTTTCAGACACAGTCTAAAAGTATCCCACTTATGAAAAAGAAGTGTATTCCATTCTGCAGGCCTGTCGAAAATGGAAGCATTACTTTTTGGGGAAGGAAACGATCATCCACATAGACCACCGACCCCTGTAGTTCATACAGACCCAAGGGAAATTGCAGAATGATCACCATTAGAATTGGTCCACATACCTGCAACAGCTCCATTTGAATATCAAGTATAAGAAGGGCAGCACTAATAATGTTGCAAATTACCTCAGTCGACCACTGATCATGGCATTAGCCACTGTGCTCAACTCTTATGTGTACGAAACTTCTAATTAGCCACTTCTCTACAAAAGAAATCCAGAATTCGGCCACACATACTAGACACTCTTGGAGGGTCAGCATGTTCTAGATTTTCACTTCCAAGATGCCCTGTTATGCCACCTGGGTCACCTTTGTGTTCCTTCAAGTGAGCATGCCAAGATGATTTGGGATGAACACTATAGTCGGGTTGTCGGGCATTTCATGGTTGAAATAACGGTGGTAGTATTGTATAAGTATTTCTATTAGTCAAATCTTCGCCAGGATGTCGGGAAGTACATCAGATCATGCACTGCCTACACCATTGCCAAACCGACAATAAAGAAGCAAGGCCTCTATACCCTGCTGCCTACCCCTAGTCGACCTTGGGAATCCATCTCCATGGATTACATGCCAGGCCTTCCTTCCACTAAGCATGGAAATGACTGTATTTTTTTGTTTGTCGATGGGTTCTTGAAGATGGCCATTATGGTGGCCTGCAAGAAAAATATCATAGCAGAAGCCACTGCTAAACTCTTCTTTGAATGAGTGTGGGTACACTTTGGGATCCCACAGTTTATCATCCCAGATTAGGATAGCAGGTTCCTCAATACATTTTGGTCCAGTCTCTAGTCAACGCTGGACACCAAACACACTAAGTCCACAACCTTCCATCCTCAAACTGATGGCTAGACGGAGGTTGTCAATAGGATGATCATACACATTCTGCACATGTACAACTCAAAGCATCAATGCACATGGGACGAGAGCCTCCCCTATGTTTAGCATAACTATAACTGGGCTCTCCACAACTCGACTGGCCACAACCCTTTTAAGGTGGGCTTGGGATTCCAGCCACTATGTCCCATTAATGTGCCCATGCCATTTGCAACTACTCACATAGATTTGGCTCATGTCCAGTACGAAACATATAAGGCAAACAACTTCATTGAGCACATGCAACATATTCGCTAGTAGGTCCATGACATTCTGGTGAAATAAAATTCCAAGTAAAAGCAGCAACATGATCAACATCGAGTGCCACACAAGTTTCAGATGGGTGACAAAGTCTGATTGTATTTGCAAAAGGAACCCCTTACTGGAGCCTATCGAAAACTCAGACCACTCCGATATGGTCCTTACACCATTACCAAGGCTGTGGGAGATAATGCATTTGAGCTCAGTATTCCCCCATTCCTTGGCTTGCACCCAGTGTTCAATGTGGCCCGCCTTTGGCCATACTTTCCACCATTACTAGATACATCTGACATTGCAAAACAACTCACACCCACAGTGTTAAATCCATATTGCATGGAACAAGCTGCAACTAATCGGATCATGGACACGCAGATCAAGCATACTCGACAACAGAATATCCAACTGTATCGAGTTGTCAAAGCAGACAAACTCCTTCACCAGGGCAAGTGGCTCACCAAGGACGAAGTTCAGTAGAAGTTTCCTCATCTCATGGGGGAACTTAACGCAATGGGGACCATTGCTTCGTAAGTGGGGAGGAATGATCCAGGTGGATATTGGTGTCCACCCACCAAGTCCACTTGGAACCCCACCATTGTTTCTTTCAGCTTTTCAATTCCCTTAATTGTAGCACAGTTTACTATTTTTACATTTTTTGGGTCCTAAACTTTCGAAGCCGTTTTGAGGCCCTAAATGATGCTTTCTCAGAAAACTGGGAGCAAGATGGGTCCATGGAAAAATGTTGTTCTTTCCAAAGTTGTAGTTATCAGATAGATCTTTCTAATAAGATATTGTGCGCGTCAAATGGAGATCGTATGCCAAAGTTACGACCTCGTGAAGTTGATGTACCAATTTACCCAAATGAGGCCCACCGTTTGGCATTTCATCTTCTAGGGTTAGGTTTTTGGATGTTTAGGGTTTTCCATTGTTTCTCAACAATAAATAGGCCTTCAAGCCTCATTGTAACATAGTTCGGAGGTATGTAGCCACCACATCTCTTCTTAGAGATAAGCTACCATCGCCCTAGTTGGTTTATTTCCATTTTTGTTTGTAAGCATATTTTAGTATTTTACATTAATGAAATGAAGTATAATTTCCATTGCATATTTGTGTTTATGGTTATCTCTATAATTTGTTGCATTCCTATTTAAATTTGGATCAACTTAAATGAACCCGACGAGGGTTATTTATACTTTTTGGATTAGCTACTTGCTAAAAATAACTTAAAGTGCACACACACACTGAATTTGGACTTCTCAAAATTTAAACTAAACTCAACCTAACTCACACTTAACTAAGTTAACTCACACTCTAAATATCGTCTGCATTTAACTCAGCTTATCTCTTCATGCATCACTCAACTTTGATCTTGCTAGATCTTCATGCGGGAGTAATTACTATTTTGAAGGTTATTTATACTTTTTGGATTAGCTACTCGCCAAAAATAACTTAAAATGCACACACACTAAATTTGGACTTCTCAAAATATAGACTAAACTCAACTTGACTAACACTTAACTAAGTTAACTCACACTCTAAATATGGACTACATTTAACTCAGCTTATCTCTTCATGCATCACTCGACTTCGATCTTGCTAGATCTTCATGTGGGAGTAATTACTATTTCCAACAAGACAAGCATTATTGATATTGTTATTTCATTTAAATATCGTAGATGGTTAACATATTCGAATACATTCTAAAACCATAAAAATGAAAAAAATAATTATAAGAGCTCTATATGTTACATTTTCCTTAATATTTTTTCATCCTTGTATGGAGAAGATTGCAGTGATTTCTTATGTATGTATGTATTCATTATTTCTTCCATGATTTGTATTTTTCATCATTGAGATCACAGTGAGGGTTGGAATTTGGATTTCTCTTTACTAATCATTATAATTTATTTTGACCTTTTGGGTCTTTATGCTTCCCTTCAAGAAACTTTACGTTTAAAATTTTTCCCTTCATGAGTGATGTTTTAATAATAAATCAACCTTTCACCAATAAAATCTTATTAAAAACTTACTCTTCATTAACATAGTTATGTTAAAAAAATTCACATATTTATTATAAAAAACAAAATTATTATATAAAATGGATGACTTATTAAAGCTTGAATCTTCGTTTGAAATTGCATGGAACACTCATAATAAGATCTTTAGAACTGGAAATAAAATGTCCTTGACCTAGACATGCCATAGCATTTGTATATATGAGATATGACTAAATAGATCTTAAGGAGATTTTATGGGACATATAAGATGACCAACATAATAAAACTATTGAATGTTATCAATAAGAACTCAAAAGTATATTAATTAATATGATTTATGTTATGATTTACATAATTTAATATATACTATTGGATCTAAAAGATAAAATATATATTTTTCATAGTATATTTTGGCATTGGATCATAGGATATACACTAATATTAACAAGATTGAATGCATAGTATGTGAACCTTTTAAAAATTAAAAGAATAAACTTATAATAAATGGATGTTTTATTACTAGAAGAATCACCAATTCCAAAAATTGGGTTTTCAAGAAAAAAAGAAAAATACAAAAAAAATAATTTTTTCTTCGATAGTGTTGACACCCAACCACTTATGCGTTGCTGAAGACTCGATGTTTAGTTAAAAAATAAAATAATAAAATCTTATTAAGGTTTCGACAATTTCCTCGTGCAATGCAATGTTGCTTCAAAGGTCTCCAAATATATCATAGGCTTATAATATGACAGATTGGTGGGAAAATTAAAAACTACATTGAATCAACTTTTGACATTTTATCAGAATTATGCAGACTTATTTTTTATACATTCCTTCAACATCAAGTTTTTGAGCTCTTTAATAAACATTAATAATAGGATTTTAAGGTTTCTGAAAGTATCACTGGGTCACCTTAGCATACTAACATGAAACATTATTAAATATATACTTTTTTACTATGGAATCTCTTTGATAAATTCCAATATTCTCACTCCATAAACCTCTCTCCTATGTTTCAATGGGTTTTATTCAAATTTTCAAGTTCAAAAGCCATTTGACTCGTTTTGAAGGAATTGAGCTAATTTAGCTGCCTTCAACTAAAATTAGTATAGATATTCATCTGTGATAAGGTGCAAAACAATGAAAAAATGGGTTTATACATGGCTAGGTGACCCGTTTCATCTTGTTAATGTTTGCATCTAAATATGGGCTTTTTACTTTCTTCCAGGTTAGATGTGAAATCATGGAAGGTGTTTGTGCTCGCTTTCACATTGATGATAGTTATCTTTTTGTTGGAACATTATTTGGCACCAAGCATGTGATCTATACGCAAGCATCATTGATCTCAACTTGGAAGTAGTGGTTAAGTAACAAGGTGGTTCTCAATTTTAGAGCTTATGTGCTAAAGATACCTATAGAAAGAATAAATGTTTTCCTATTGAATTATATTGAGTATGTTCCTTGTCATGATTTAAAGTATATCAACACTCTGAAAAATTTGAATTATTCTCAAAGAGTGAATTTCAAAAGAAATTTGTCTTCTCCACTTGAGGAATGATCCTTATGTTTAGTACCTCCTCCTAAACAATACAAGATACCAATAAAATGGCCAGTGATTAAATATTATGTGTGGCGAAGCCATATGAATCACTCGCATCTAGAAGAATGTCAAAGGTGCAAAAAATTCGGTGCATAAGCATGGTAAACTATGGTGGTTCCCTAGTGGTGGTACTCATTTCAAGCATGGAGGTTCAAAGTACATCCAAAGGTTGGGAAACATGATAAATAATAGAATAAGGGATTTACGAGACAAAATATTGGTGCAAGTTCTTGATGTTAGTTTTAGTTTTTCATGTCTTTCAGCTTGTCTACTTCCACGAGGTATACAGACAATGTCATTTGCTCCAATGGATGGGCTTGAGAATCATATTCAATTTTCTCTTGAACGAGGAATTGGTGCCATTATTGCAGTTCTTAGTATAACATAAATATGTTATCCAAGTAATTCGTTTGAAATGGTCCACTATCTCATGTCAATTGGCATGAAAATGATGGTGTTCTACATAAAGACTTTGGATCACCTTTTCAGAGCTAGTGGTTACTTTGTTTATTCTGCGCCTTTTGCTTACGGGAAGGATAAATATTATCCCCATCAATGGGAGAAGTTAATGTCTGACAGCTTCAACGTGTTGGAATATTATTTCTCGTCAAGTTCGAATAGAAATTAGGTTCAAGCCAAGAGATAAGCCATACCAGCTAGAGAAAGAAAAATACAAAATCTTGGTTTTATGTGATCAGACACATGATCCAGAAAATTCACGAAAGAAAAAATTACATAATTGTCTAAATTTAAGTCCAGAAGCAAAGAACATTTGACATCTTCCTCCATTTCCAGAATGTTTATCAATCTTCCCTAAATGATATGATAAAATATGGATCACCATTGAAAATTTTAGTGCGGGCATAAAAGTTTGGCAGAGGAAAGTCAATGAATATTGGACATTTATGAATGCCAGTAAATATGTTATTAGAAATGTAATGGATATGATCTCTTTCTATGGCGGATTTGTTTTTTCTTTAAGCAAAAAACTAGTTTGGATGATGAATATAATTCCTCCAAGCTCAAGGAATACTTTACCTATTATTGATGACAGAGGCTTGATTAGATCTTTTCATGATTGGTCTAATCCATTTTCTACTTATCCACTTACATATGATTTGGTTCACGCATTCCAATTTTTTTCATAAAGCAAAGGAAATGGTAGAGATTGTCAAATAGAAGACATTATACTAGAGGTGGATTGGATTCTTGGCCCACTGGGATTTTTCATCATCCGAGATGACTCAACCATAATCTCAAAAGTGGCACTCAAATACAAAAGTATATAATTTGGAAGGTGTTGGAAACTGAGCAGAGCAACTGCTAATTTTCAAAAAGGTGTTGGAACCTCTCCTTCAATAGCATATTAATGTCAGTGCTAATAGAACTTTTCTACAAGGTGTTAATGTTAGCGCTAATAAAACTTGTCTGCAAGATATTAATGCCAACACAGATACTAATGACATTTTCAAATAAATATGGACTGTCAAAAATACATTTTTTAAATTTAAAAGCACATCATGAATGAAGATTACATAAAAAATTTAAACGTAAATAGTGGAAAAAAAGTCTTATGACAACCATTTTGACCGTCAAATTCCAACCCTGATCACAATTTGTGCTTATCTCTGCGTTTATTCATTATCACTTCTGTGATATGTCTTTTTCATCATTGTCTATAAAGGTGCCTCTCTTTTGTTATAATGCTAAGTACGACAAATATTTTATGGACATATGAAGGGATATCAATTAATTTTTATGTTTTGGAAGGCTTTTGGATTATGCATAGAAAGATGAGGGCTTTTTTATGTAAATATATTCAATTATCATTAATTATTAAGTGAATATTAGAGATTTAATCTAGAATCTATAAAAATTAAATGTTATAATTTATTTATGTTTTTTAATCAAACCGATTAATTAAGAAAACGTCATGTGTCATAAGAAATGAGCTATGTTTTATTTTGGTATGTGGTATTGATAAATTATGAGCTATGTTTTATTTTGGGAATGTGGTATTGATAAATTTGGTTCATGATATTGTAACGTATACTATTTAAATATATGATAAAGTGGAGATGGATTTTCATGATTAAGAATATTTTTACATGTTTTTTCAAATATATATATATATATATATGTTTAAGATATATTAATTATTTAATAATAATAATAATTTTAATTAATTTTGATGATTTTTTTATTCTAGAGAAGGGAAACATTTATGGAATAAAAGTTTTAAGTTTATGATAAATTGATGTTTATCGCTATTAATAAATATTTTTATTTAAGCTATATAATGGGTTTGGCTAACAAAAAGTTCAATCAAAATAGGTATGTTTATGACCTCTTACATGACTAATTGAGTCGAAATTTCAATTTGAAAGAATTTGTAATAACTACTCTTAGTAATTTTTTATTTTTTTTTACCATAGTTAATTTTCATCAATTAGAACATCACTTGCTCAACAAATATTAGAACATAGCTTGATCTTATTTTAATTTCTACATGCAATATTAGGGGTGTGAACAATCACATCATTAACTTTGTACTATGTTTAAAAAAATACCCCTCAAGGTTATAACAAGGTTTGGTCAGAGGATGTTAGCGACTATACCATACTTTAGTTGTTATATACTTTTAATTGTGCATTTCACAAATCTATTAACATGTTTACTCAGATAAGGTTCGACTCCTATCTAGTTGTAATCCTCCTCGAACCCTATAGAACTTCATTTTTTGATTTCCAAGGGCGGATACAGAACTAAACCTAGTGAGCACCTCACAGTCTAGAATTTTATGGTTTTTTTTTGGACCGTTGATTAGGTTGGAGGTTGTTATGACTGTAATTGTCTCCTCTTAGTCTGCAAGGCCTTTGGTTCATTTGCAACAAATCTCCTTGGAGAAATACTTGACAACTTGGCCCCTCCTTTCTTTTTAGGTAATTCTTTAACCTATTCCGAGTATTTTGCGGATATTTCCAGTGCCCACATCGTGTATGCATATTTTTTGTAGCTTGGTCACCCATTCTAGTTTTTGGCTAGTAATGGTGGCCCGAGATGGAAATTTATAGTCTAGTTTAGCTCAACCTCCCTCTAAGAGTGACCTCTTAAACCCAACACTAATTTCACCATGATTTTTCTCATTCTAAGTTTATAATACCCTCACTAGTCCACCAATCTCTCTGCAGGGAGTTGGGATTTTCATGGAAACCTCCTCACCATTTGTAGATATATTTTTTCATTTTTTTGTCCTAATGAAGCCTAGTCTTTTTTCCTGCCTTAATTAGCTGTAAAAATTACTTACTAATTTCTTCCATGCTACAGGTATGTCCTGGTGGAAAAAATCCTTTAGAAGAAAGGAATTACATGAGAGGCTTTTGGCATTTGGTCACATTTACAGGCTTTTACCCTATCTTTTGGTTTACTATCACATGTTGTGTCTTTGATGGCCAAAGCCTCTGAGGGTTTATCTGGTTGGGGTTGTGTCAATCCCTGTCATGGTTTCCACTTCTAGTTGGGTAGTCATGTTTTATTTATGTGTCGACCTTGTGTGTACAATTTATCCGCAAGGGGTTATATTAAAGATTTAATGAAGAATAGACCTTGGTTCTAAGATGTGTCTATTTCCTGAGCATCATGGCTTCCATGTATTTTCATGTACATCTTTTGTGAAAAGTCGGTTTAGAGGCATGGGTAAAGACCATCTTGTTTCCCACAAGGGTTATTATTGATGAGACATTCGAGCCACCTCGGCTTTGGTCCAATCAGTCTCGAAGAACTGGTTTAATAGATTTTCTTCTTACATTGAAGCTTTCATTATATAATATTTTCATCTAGGTGTTTAGACGTTGAAATAGAAACTTGACTGTAATTCTAGGTTTGTTGTATTACACAGTTGGTAGTCTAAATGTGACAAGTCTTTTTATATTCACTTATATCTTGCATGTATCCATGTTTGCAACTTTACTTTAAGGTAGTTTGCTTTCTATCACTTAGTTGTGAGAGTTTTATTTATTTCTGGACTAATTTCTTCCAACATAGACAGATCTACCATGTTAAGGAATCGGTAGGTTAATACTCTGTGCTTGTCGGATTCATTATTCAATGGTAGTTTCAATGTTGACTCTAAATCTTTCTTGGCGTGAATATTTGTATATGTATATTCTAGGAAAATATATTTAAGGTTTATATATATGTGTTCTTTAAATCTAATATACACTATGAATACCATATTAGATATCATTTTCCGGATTCAACTAGGTTAAATAAGTCATTCATCTATGACCATTTCCAATGAGACTAACTAAATGAACAATAGACCTTGGTTCTGAGATGTGTCTGTTTCCTGAGCCTCATGGCTTCCATGTAATTGCATGTACATTTTTTGTAAAAATTCCATTTAGAGATATGGGTAAAGACAATCTTGTTTCCCACGAGGGTTACTATTGATGAGACATTTGAGCCACCTCGGCTCCAGTTCCAGTTAGTCCCAAAGAACTTGTTTAATAGATTTTCTTCTTATATTAAAGGTTTCATTATATAATACATTCATCCTGGTGTTTAGACATTGAAATAGAAACTTGACAGTAATTCTAGGTTTATTGTATTACATAGTTGGTAGTCTAAATGTGACTTGTCCTTTTATATTCACTTATATATTGCATGTATCTATGTTTGCAACTTTACTTTATGGTAGTTTGTTTGCTATCACTTAGTTGTGACAATGTTATTTATTTCTAGACTAATTTGGTCCAACATAGACGGATCAACCATGTTAAGGAATAGGCAGGTTAGTATTGTGTGCTTGTCGGATTCATTATTCAACGGTAGTTTCAATGTCGACTCTAAATCTTTCCTGGCATGAATATTTGTATATGTATATTCTAGGAAATTATCTTTAAGGCTTATATATCTATCTATATATATATATATATATATATATATATATATATATATATATAGATATCCTAAAATCTAATATACTCTATGAATGCCATATTAGATATCATTTTCGGGATTCAACTGTGTTAAGTAAGTCATTCATCAATGAGTGCTAAGAGGACTATTCAAAAATCATGAAAAATTAGTCAGTTACAACTACCTCTCATGGAAATGGTCATAGATGAATGACTCACTTAACGTAGTTGAATCTTGAAAATGATATCTAATATAATGCACTGCGAAAACCCCCAATACTTAATTCAAAATAGTGAAGGGAACTCTACTTGAATGGTTCATGAGGCACAATACTTGCTAAGGTTTTGCAAATGGGGTAGCAAGTTAAGTGGGCTTGATTGTGGGGAAAGCTCATTATTTAAGCATGCTTGAGCCAGAGGCGATCTGGGATGGGTGACCTCCCGGGAAGTCCTGGTTACTGGGTGCAAGCCCGAGAAGGGATGATTGATTCTATGTGATTTATCTCACTAGTTTCAATCCCACTTCTTCACCCCTGTGAGCATCAACTGATGCAATGAGAGCTAAGTGAAATATTAAAAAATCATGATAAATTAGTCAGTTACGACTACCTCTCATGGAAATGGTCATAGATGAATGACTTACTTAACTCAATTGAATCCCGAAAATGATATCTAATATAATTCAAAAACCCACAATATTTAATTCAAAAGAGTGAAGGGGACTCTACTTGAATGGTTCATGAGGCACAATACTTGCTAAGGTTTTACAAATGGGATAGCAAGCTAAGTGGGCTTGATTGTGGGGAAAACTCCACAGTTAAGCATGCTTGAGCCAGAGGCGATCTGGGATGGGTGACCTCCCGGGAAGTCCTGGTTACTAGGTGCAAGCCCTAGAAGTGATGATTGATGCTATGTGATTTATTTGACTAGTCTCAATCCCGCTTCTTCACCCCTGTGATCATCACCCGATGCAATGAGTGCTAAGTGGACAATTCAAAAATCATGAGAAATTAGTCAGTTACGACTACCTCTCATGGAAATGGTCATGGATGAATGACTTACTTAATGTAGTTGAATCATCAAAATGATATCTAATATAATGCACTACGAAAACCCCCAATACTTAATTCGAAAGAGTGAAGGGAACTCTACTTGAATGGTTCATGAGACACAATACTTTCTAAGGTTTTGCAAATGGGGTAGCAAGCTAAGTGGGCTTGATTGTGGGGAAAACTCCATAGTGAAGCATGCTTGAGCCAGAGGGGATCTAGGATCAGTGTCCTCCAGGGATGTCCTGGTTACTGGGTGCAAGCCTCGGAAGTGATGATTGACACTATGCAATTTATTTCACTAGTCTCAATCCCACTTCTTCACCCCTGTGAGCATCACCCACTACAATGAGTGTTAAGTGGACTATTAAAAAATTATGAGAAATTAGTTAGTTACGACTACCTCTCATGGAAATGGCCATACATGAATGACTTACTTAACGCAGTTGAATCTCGAAAATGATATCTAATATAATGCATTGTGAAAACCCCCAATACTTAATTCAAAAGAATTCGATATTATGTTGTTTTCTTGGCTTCCTATTGGTAAACAAATTATTTACAATTAGTTTTTTTAGAGTATTACATGTTGGCAACCACAAATACAGGACCCTAGACTGTGTGCTTGGCTACTATATTTCAAACTTTGCCTTTTGCCTAATTAGGGTTCTATTAATAGTATTTCACTGACCTGTGACATCTACCATTTTACTTACTACATTTATTTAGTTGGTCTCGTATACAGTAATAATTTTATCTCATATAAAATAATAATTTTATCAGGGTTACAATAGATTTATTTTCCAAGAAAAATCATATTTCTGGTATTAAAGAATTTCTATTATTCGTAACATAAAGCATAAATATTAAAAAAATACTCTAACCAATTAACCAGAAGAAAATATGTCTTTTATCATTTTGCAAAAAATCATTCTATTCACTGTACAATGAAGAGACCGGTATTTAACAATAGTTCTTCCCTAAGAATTCATAGAAAAAACCAAAACAATATATTCTTTCAATCAAATAGCCAAGGAATTCAACTAGGATAAACCTTCTACTCTGAACCACAAGATTGACGATTATGTATAAATACCCCCCCAAGCCTTTCGGTCCCCATAACAATGAATAGACAGTGGCCTAAATCGTCTGTTCTATGGCAGCAAGACCTTTGTTTAGCCAAGAAGATTTAGACTCATGTCTGGTTAAGGTATCCACTGGCTCACAATCTAGGTAAAGAGCACCTTGATGACAACATCCTACCTTAGATTCTAATCTATCTTGCTTCAACTAACTCCAACTTTCCGTTCTTTTTATCCTTGGCATTTTGTGTTCCCTCTGAGAGGTTTTATCTCTAGGGAGAGAGGATGTGTAGCTGTCTCCAACTATATGGTACTTAAAATCTCATTTGGGTCTTTTCTGGTGAATCTAAGACTTGTCATGATTTTTTTTCTTACATTTAGCAAATATTAAAATACACTTCTAACAATTAAAATTTCATTAGGCTTCCCTTCAACTGTACAAGTTATCAATCTTATGCGGTAAAGTTAATGAAAGTAAATAGATAATTATTTACAACAACTGAGGGTGTTACATCTCTCCCCCTTATGCGAAACACCATCCTTGGTGTTCACTGTTTCCCTTGGAACAATTCAAGATTGTTTGTCGCATCATACTTTCATCCTCTTAGGTGGCCTCTTCCAAGATAAAATGCCTCCACTGCAATTTAACCTGGGTGATTGTTCACCTCCGTAACATTATTTCTCTCCAATCGAGAATGCGTAGGGAATCTACTAGGAATTCTCTATCTGGTTCGAGTTGTTTCATAGTCATAGCAGTGTCATTAGTTATTTGACTATCAATTCAAGATATACATATTTCATAATTCCAATGGTAAATTTTAGCTGGACCTCTTTCCAGTTAATGATATGTTTATATATATATATATCTATATATATATATATATATATATATCTATATATATATATATATATATATATATGTATATATATATATTTCTTTAACAATGAAACATGAAATATATTATGAAATCATGTTTAGATAGCCAGTGCAAGTCGATATGATATAGGTCCAATTCTCTCCAAAACTTGGAAAGTTCCATAATAGCAGGGTGTTCATTTTGCATAGCCACCCCACCACAAGGTACTTTTCCTAGGCTTAACTCCCACATAAACATGGTATCCCACATGGAATTCCCTCTACTTTTTTTTTTGTTCGCATGCCTTTTTCCTATCTTGAGCGGCTTTTAAATTATGTCAAACTTTTAATTGCCTGTTCCATTTTGACCAACATATATGGTCCTAGTATTAACATATCCTATGGTTTGTTCCAATTAGTTGTTGTTATACACCTCCTTCCACCAGTATAAAATGAGAAATTACTGATTAGTTGACTAAAACGATTGGTCACCATTTCTTTTCAAAGTGAAATACTACCAAAATTGAGCAACATTAAGTAAGCCAACTAAAAATGACTATCATAAACGACTAATTTAGTCACAGGTTAAAATGTATGACTATCTAATAAGTAATAAAACTAAAAATGACTAATGTGAATGACTAACTTAGTCTAGTAATAAAGGTACGACTGCCTAACAAGTACTGTAATAATACGAATTGTTCGTTTATGTTAGTCATTTTTATGTTGTCATTTTAGAAATCTAAAACTACAAGTGATAGGGGATTCAAATGTTGTTATATATTGGCTGAAATGTTATACTTCCTTAAACACTTCTTTATTGGATCAGTCAATGATTACAATTATGGAGCTTATTAGAATATTCAGGGTTATATCCTTTGATCACATTCACAGGAAATAAATTCAAAGGCTGACATATTATCCAAAATGAGAGTGAGCTTATAGCTGAGTCAATACATTATGAAGAATACCTATATGGAGAAGTGTTGGTTAATTAGTAGAGGACACATTTCCTTTAGTTGAAAACTTAACTTTTCATGCATATCTACATTTTTTATTATTAGAGTCATATCCATTGAACTTAGGATACTAGTTTTTAACTTGGATATCAATTTGTTTATCTAGTTTGAATGTACCTTATGAACATAACAAAATTAGACTCTTATGAAATTGTTTGAATTCTATGGAGATTTTGATATTTCTCGAACATTAGATGTTGCACATATTAAAATATCACGTCATACAAGTGAAATAGATTTAGTATACATTAGATGATGTAAATTACACCTTGGCATTAATATTAATACAAAAATGATATTTTTTTTATTGGAATTTTTTTTTATGGAAGAGGTTTGATGACACCTTCCCTTGCCCATCTAAGACACTATGTATAGGAAGAGGTTTATTTATGTATCACATTTAGCTTGGTATTTATGATACATGTGTATATAATATTTTCAATGTGTATTATTTTTATTGTGACCACTTAATCACTCTATTCTAACTCTTGATGCTTTGGCTATAAATTCTAAGCATAATTGTTTCATGATATTTCATAATTTTACTCAAATAAATATCATATTTGATTGTAGGCGTATAATATTTGGTAATTTGAATAGTTACACATATATGTTATTGGACCTTTATTTCCCACCAAAACATTTCACCTCCACCTTATATTTTTTGACATGAATGAAATTTTGTTTACTAAGCTTGACAGGTGGGTCGAAAACCTTCAAATAATTTTTTAGATACACAGAAATATGTAAGTGAGTCAAAATTTGATGAGGTTTTTGGAGAATGTAGAGAATAACAGGATGGGTTTGAATTTTGGCCATGGAACTAGATAGAAATTCATTGGTTTTAATATTGTCGATGCTCTCAAGAAAGAAAAAAGAGAAGTTAAATTTCCCAAAGGTGCCAACAAGAACTCTGAAAACACCAATCCCTATGTTGGTCTCTGATGGAAAAGGCATCCATGCCCATATCATCAAAACTGGAGTCGAAGGAGTTGTTCGACTATCTCTGGGAAATCATCTTCTTCAAATGTGTTCCAAGTGCCAAAGCATGGAAGACGCGTGCCAAGTCTTTGACAAAATGCAAGGTACGTGAAATATGGGTGATTGGAGGATGCATGCGAGTTGTTTGAAAAATTTCCTGAATTAGATGGGGTATCCTAGAACGTGATGATTGTCTGGTATGTGAAGAATGGGCCGATGGAAGAAGCCTTGAAACTTCATCAGAAAATGCAACATTTGGTTGCAAGATGAGATGATTATGCTTTTGTGAGTGTACTTAGTTCTTGTGCATGCTTACCTGATCTACAACATGGTAGAAAGATCCATGCTTCTATGATTAAAGGGGATTTTGAGTTGCACTCTTTTGTGGAGAGTTCCCTTATTGATATCTATGCAAAATGTGGATGTGTCAAGGATGCTTGACGTGAACAAGATGTACTGTTATGGTCAAGCACGATTGCCTGGTATACTTGTTGTGGAAATACGAAAGATGCAGGACATTTTTTTGATGAAATGCCTGAATGGAATTCATTTTCATGGAATGCAATGCTAATAGGATATGCACAAAATGGTTTATTTGAAGAGGCTCCAAAATTATGGTGTAAAATGCAAAGGATTCATACTGAGATAGACAGTGTTACCTTTGTGGCCGTTCTCAGTGCTTGTGCTAGCTTGGAAACTCTACAGCAAGGTAAGCAGGTTCATGGCCATGTCATTAGAACTGGATTTGATTCAGATGCCTTTCTAGGGCATGCGCTTCTTGGCAGTATAGATAATTACCACCAACATTTTGAGAATATGTCAACATGAGATGTGGTATCATGGAACACTATGATAACAATGTATGCGCAGAATGGGTATGGCAAGAAATCCCTTTAGATATTTTCACGAGTGTCACAGAAAGGCATGAAGGCAAGAGGGTTAGTGAACAAAATTTCTTCCATCATAAGGTTTTGTAGTGACCTTGTTACATTGTCGGAGGCATCCAATTAGTTGGATGTGTGACTTGTGAAAAAGCAGGGAGCAGAATGAAGATTCCAAGGGGATATTTTAGTGTATATTACAGGAAAAGCACCATGTTGTTCGTACCATTATTGTTAATTGTGTATTCCATCATTTTAAGGACAAAAAATGAACTATGGGATGCATATTCATTGCTATAGTATTGTTGGAATGATCTCTAAAATGGACTAATATTTACATGTAGAAGAATGCGATGTTCCTCTAAACTTTGCTTATAATACATGTGTTTGGATTTTGACAAAGTTTGAAGGGGCCTAATATTCTTTATTGAATACTATAACAATCCATATGAATGACACGGGTCATAATGAAAGACAACAATTGTTGGTTGCTTATTTACTTGTGAAGTCTGTGCATTTCCTGGGCATTGTGCAAACATGTGCCATTGATTTGCAGTGGTTATCAATGTTATTTTTAGTGCTATGCATTTTTGGTTGGTGTAAACAGACAAAAACTAAACCTACAAAATGTCAATGAAGTATTTGAATATTTTGGAAACAATTTTGTAGAAAACAATTGGAAGTTGCACCACTATTCGTGGGCTTCAAGAGGGTAAATTGTGTGGATTCTAAGACTAGATCTTTCCGCATAAAAGTCTCTTCATAGTGCCATTATAACCAGGTTCATATAACACTTTGAAATCATAGTATAGGCATGTATCAACTCTCATACTTTGAAGAATCTCTCAGTATTATTATTGTTGGTGAAATGTTATAAAATTTTCAGTTTAATGAAGAGAGTAATTGAGTTAAAGTGTTTTCATATGAGAACTATTTAAATGATGATTTTTCTTTCAAGTAAACATAATGAATATCACCTACAGTAGCATGCTCATCATATACATTTGAAAATATTCCTCGCTGAATAGATTTGTTTAAAGTCAGGAGTTATTGGCAAATTCTTGAGATATTTCCAATAGGAATATTACAACAATGTTGCTACAAGATTCTAATAAAATAAATAAATTCATTTTGATGTATTTTATGAAGGAGTTTCCATATTGTCAGAAAATATCCAATATAATTACTGTGACAACTCCAATTCGTTTCACTCATGTATGCAATGTAAATATCTTATAAACAGGCCGAGTAATGGGACACAATGATTATATTTCCCAAGTTGTGTATGGCTTATGCTACACATTTTCTGGTACATTATTTTGAATGAGTTATTGGCATTCTCTCTCCATGATCTTAATAGTGAAATCTACCCTCTCCTGCCAAGCATCATCTAACATTATGTCCTTCACTCTTTTCGAGGCCACCTAATCTGTCTTTTTCCAAAAAGACAAAAATTCTGAAATAACCATGGCCCCAAGAGTGGTCTTGACCTCCCTTAACCTCTTCAATATGATGAATGAAGAGGCAAATTGTGTACCTGCAATCTTCAGCAATGATAAATGGGTCTGCTCTAGCAATGCTCTAGAACACACTAGACACGTTCCAAGACATGCTCCAAGACATGTCTGAGTCTGGACACACTCCATGACATGCTAGACATGAGAATCAGACACGTGTCCTAGAGAATCGTCCAATTTGTGGGATTTGGAACACGAGGGGGGGGGGAGGATGAATCTAGTTTCTTAGCTTGTCATAGACTTCAAATCTATTTAGATTTTCAGTTTCCAATATCTCTTATAAATTAGGCACATTTCCTATTTTTTAAACATTATTCTATACATACTATAACTCTTTGGTCATGATGCCCTATTACATTTCATATTCTATGACTTACAATCTCGTTCATAACTTTATAATTGCTAAAACATAGTTACCGATCAAATGGGAACTATTACCTCAGAATGGATACTTGGGCACAAAAATCCCAAAAAAAGATGACAAAATAACCCAAATATAAAAAGTGTTGATAATGCATCACCGTTTTTCTTTCAGTGTAAATTTTCAATATTCTTTAAAAATGACGATAAAAACAATAAAATCCATTTTGTTTGGTGCCAAAAACACCTTGAAATTGAAAAGTGTTGATGCTGGAATAGTGTGTTTTTTTCCATGGTACATTTTCAACGTTTTTTAATAATGATGTTAAAAGAAAAATATCGTGACTCTAAAAAATTTTAAATTTCAAATGATTTTCAAGCATGAAATTAACAATAAAAGATCACGTATTTGAAAACCCTTAAGATTCCAACGATTTTTAAGCATGACATTAAATTTAAAATATCACTTCTTTGAGAAACCTTAAAATTCCAACAATTTTCAAGCATGTTGCTAAGAAAAAATATTTATAACTGTTCTCAACCATAACATTAAAGTAAAATATCATGACTTAGAAAAACATTAAAATATTGACAACTTTCCAACCATGGAATTAAAACCAAAGATTATGACTACAAAACAATTTTAAATTTTCAAAATATTTCAAGCATGACATTATGGAAAAATTTTATGACTAAAAAAATTTAAAAATGAACACCCGAATGAAAGAGATATTATACGAAGAGTAATTTTTTTTAAATGCTAAATGTATAGCTATTTTGAAATCTTAGCCTAAGGAAACTTGATACATAGCAAAAGAAATTTAAAAATCAACTATCAAATTGCACATAATGGGATTGGCTTGCTAGACAATCATTGACACAGACTATATATATATATATAGATATATATAAGAAAACAAAAATTCAAGTATTGAAAAAAATAATAATAATAATAACAAGTAATAAAACATAAAAAACATGACAAAAAAAAATCAAATATAAGAAATATATAGTAATGACATAAAAAAACTATAAAATGTAAAAAAAATAAAATAACCATACCATGTAAAATTAAAAAAAAGCAAAAGGACAAAAAGAAAAAAAAGAGAGAGTAAAATAAAATAAAAACAAAATAAAAATAAAAATACAACATTAAAAAAAAATTAAAAAAAACAAAAAAAACAAAAACAAAAACAAAACTTTTGCAGGCAACATCAAGGCCCAATTGGCCAAGGGTGGCAAGGGGACAATTCATAACAAAAAATAAAATAAATTTCATAATATATATATATATATATATATATATATATATATATATATATATAACAAAAAATAAATAAAAATTTAAAAAAGATAAATTTTAAAGTTAAAAATAAAAAATAAAAAATAAAAACATCATTTAAAAAATATGTTAAATAATTACCAAAAAATAAAATTATTATGATGATGGTGATGATGATGGTTAACATCCACTAAGGCCAAATTTTGGTCTATTGGACCTAAAGAAACGAATTATTTAATTTGATTTAAGATTTTATTCATATGCTCAAAAAGTTTGGAGAGAAGCCTTCCGAGCTCACTGTAATTTTGACAACGTAAAAGGCTAGGAAGGCGAGTATTGCAACAAAGATTTTGAAACTGAGATCTAATGTGGTTGTACACGGTGCACTCTAAGAGGAAGTGATTTTCATCCTCGATGTTCATATTCTCACAGATATGGCAGAACCTTTCCATCCATGGTGTTTTAGGAACTTCCCAACAACCTGTTTCACTACGGAGCTCATGAGAGTTCGTTCTAATCTTAGCTATATTAATTTTCTTCTTTGAGCTAGTTAAAACAGAGAGATACTTTTGATGTTCTAGGGTTGGGTTGATGACCTCCTTATAATATCTTAATTTTATTTTAGCTACTAAATCTTTCTCACACCACATTTTTTCTTTGAACTTATAAGTAACAATATTTTTAATGTTATTAATGTTTTGCAATGCAACATTCTTGTCAATCTCCCAATGGTTTAACCAGGCCCTAGTGTCTTTATACCACCCTCATTTGAGCCTTACGTGGTTTTGGCTGGAATTTAAATCTAGCTTAGGAAGTCTATGGTCTCCTATGTTATTGAGTTTGTGCTTATACAACAGAATCCTAGTCATAGGTAGGCTCTCGATAGGGGAAAGACCCACTTCTATAAGGAGAATAGGATAGGGTGTGTTTCTTTTAATTTTGAGGTTATACGTTATAAAACGCTTCTGGATTTGCTCAATCTTTCTCCAGGATTCTCTAGAGATGCTACAACCCCAAACCTCACATCCATATAAGATAACTGGAGTGACTAAAGTTTCAAAGAGGAACTTCTTTCTATCCCACATTATGAGGTTTGTCGTTTTACAATTATTTTCAAGACCAAAATAAGCTTTCCATCCCCCATTAATCCTTTTCTCAATTCTATAGTTCCAGTTGAGCTTGTGATGAATATCAATTCGTAGGTACTTGTAGGAAGACACTTCCTACAAGTTACTATTGTCATACATAAAATTAACGTAAGTGTCCTTCTTGGATTTGATAATCATAACTTTTGTTTTGTGAGTGTTAACAATCATACCCATGGTAGAGCAGAAATCCTTAAGAAGTATAAGTTGCTTATCAAGATTAGATGGGCACCTTGCGAGAAGAACAATATCATCAGTGTAGAGAAGAAGGATAATGACTATCCCAGCTAAGATTGTGCCAACACATCCTACTTCCTCTAAAAAACCTCATAGCTTGTTGATGTAAATGCCAAATAGGTAGGGGAGAGGAGGCAACCTTGTTTAACTCCGATATTACACTTAATATCTTTCAACCACCCCTCATTACTCTTTAACTTGGCAATTACATTCTCGTATAACCTTATAGTGGCATATTTCAACTCAAAAGGAACCTTTAGCTCTTTTAATCTATTCTAAAGGTTGTTTCTAGGAACCATATTGAAAGCCTTTCTAAAGTCAACCAAGCAACAAAAGAGATTGGATTTACCATTGTGACATTCCTCCACAATGATCCTAAGCATAACGAGGTGGTTTGTTGTTGAGTGCTTCTTTCTAAAACCTGCTTGGCCTTTAGATCACTTACCTTCACTTTCAAGCCATATGCTCAACTTCCTTTCCAAAATAATACCAATTAACTTGGCTAGGAGAGGACTGATCATAATTGTCCGATAATTAGAGGGGTTATTTGTATCCCCACTTTTAAAAATAGGGATAATGAGGCTTTGAGTCCATGGTTTAGGGAACCCTTGCTTGACCACTTGATTGAAAATCTTGTGAATGTGGGGGATGAGGGCAGGACCTCAAATTTTTAAGATTTCCACCTGGTAACCTTGAATGTCCTTAGCTTTCCCATTAGTCAAGCGATTAACCACAAAATCAATGTCTTTTAATGAGAAAACTTCTTTCATTGTGAGCAGGGTTTCAAAGTTATCCATGACATTTGGAGATTCATAAAGCTTTTTATGATAGGAATTCTAGTTGTGTAGAGCAATTTTATTATTTTCTTTAGTTTTCCTTGTTAGAATCTGCGTCCAGAATTTCTTAGGAGCTACCTTAGAGAGGTGTAAGAGATTCTCTTGTCTTTTACGAATATATTGCATTTTTTTCCTTTTAGTTAGGGCTTTGTATATTTTTATCCTGCTAATTTTAAGAGATTCATCAACAAATTCCTTAACTGCTCTCCTCACACTTTTACAATCTTTGTCATACCATGGGTTGGTTTTGCTATTTCTTTTATTACTTGAAACTTCAATTGAGAACTTGTTAACAAAATATGAGAGGGTTGTAGTAATATTATGATAGAGATATTCTATGTTGTCTACACTAGATAAAGGACGCAAATTAGTTTTTAATTCATTTAGAAAGAGATTTTTTTTATTTATATCAAAGATTAACTTCTTTTGTCTATAAGGATTATCTTCTATGGGATCTCTATGCATGAAAAAATTGAGAGTTATAAGTAAAGGCCCATGATCAGAGTCAGGCTTGTGGTCGTTTAAGATGTCAAAATTTGTTATTTCGTTGTATAGAGGGAGATTAGAGATAACATAGTCTACCACGCTACTACCAAGCCCATGGATGTAGGTCATCTAGCTAGAATTGGGCCACTTCTTTAGACTGTGGAAAATTATGAGATCTTGAGCACTACAGAGCTTGACTAGCTTCGACCCAAACAAATTCTCCTCGAGGTCTTCAGAGCTCCTTTTATACTGGCTAGCCAGAGGAAGGTCTTTGTCTAACCAAAGAGGATTGGGGTTGGAATGATTTCTTAGAAGAATAGCTTGGTTTCTTGAAGTTCGAGCATTAAAGTCACCCATTAAAAGGATATTGACTTCATTCCTTGGGCTAGAAATATCATTCTCTAAACCATTGTAAGGACTATTTTTATCTAGATTCTTTTTCTTATAGAAGCTAAAATTGATGGGGAGGAAATAACAGATTGCTATGTAGGTCTTTTTATCATAAATGTCAGTAATTTCTATCCAACTATATTGATTGTAAGGGTTATTTTAATAAATCCTAGCATGGGGAGAGATGTTATTCTTAATGTAACAAGCTATACCCCCAATGCGTCTACGGGAGGATCGCTTATTCCAGGTAGACCATAATGTAAAGCCATCTATGTTAGGGACCTTAGATTCTTTGTGCTCCCAAGTTTCAAGAAGCAAAATAATATCAACATCATTCGAGATCCAACTTAGCTTGGGGCCTTTGTTCCATGGAAAGCCTCGTCAGTTCCAAGAAATAATTCGGAGCATGTTGAATTTCTATTTATTATTATATTTTTGGTTTCTATCTTGAATAAAGGCTTTTCTATTTCTGATTATTGCCCATTTTCCTTCCTTCCTAGCTTCCTTTAGCTTTTGAACCTCCTTTCTTTATTATGATTGATCCTCTACAATGAGATCTTCATTTATAAATATTCTCGTTCCTTTTAGAGTTGAGTTTTTACTAAGTATGTCATACTTATGGTTAGTAGAGCTCACCTTTATTCGGATCAGCCTTCCCTTATTCTCAGTTAGTTTGCCCAACTTTGTGGCTTTTGTGAGACACGTTGTTTCAATTTGTAATCTGTTATGTAATTCTGTTTGGGCTATGGCTAAAGTATCCTCGTCTACCTCCTCTTTCCAATAGAATATTATAAGGTTCAAGGCCCTTTTTTTATGCTCATAGTCTAATTCTATAAATTTCTTGATTTCATCTTTAATTGGTTTGATATCTAATTTACCTGCCACATTATTTAGGGTGAGGCGACTATTAACTTTTTCTTCTAGCTCTTTAATCATGTCCTTCATTTAAAGACTCTCTAAAGTATCAACATCTACTTGCTGGTATGTTTGGTTCATATCTTAGTTTCATTTTTCTATAACCTGCAACCTAGTCTCCTTTGCCTCCATCTTATTCTCCAATAGTTCTATTTTATTTTATATTTGTTTTTGGATCTTGTCTTCAAGAGATGTGAATTTATTTTCTAGAATCGCTGCTAACTCTGTTTGTAGCTTGACCTCTCTTTCTTCTCTACGTTTCTCTAAAGAATCTATATACTCATAGAGGCTCTATAGAGTAACTATGCTAGGTAGACCTTTGGTAATCTTTGGTAATTGTGGTGAATTATTCATACTTGAAAATATATGAACAGATATGTATTAGAAAAATATAAGGAGTGTGTGCACCTGATATCAGCAAGTCAGGCCACAGATGCTTGTTTTTCTATTACCGCAAAGAGATTGTAAATACATCACCTTAAATTAAAATTAAAAATTAAAAAATAAAATACAAAACAATTAAAAAAATAAATTTAAAATTAAAATTAAAAGAAAAATAAAAAAATTAAATTATATCATTAAAAAAAATATTATAAACAAAATTATGAAAATTTAAAAACAAAATTCAAGAAAAAAAAACTTAAATTAAAATTAAAAAAAAAAAAAACATTAAAAAAAATTAAATTAAAAAAAATAAATTTAAAAAGTGATTTAAAAAAAACAATAAACAATTAAACAATTAAAACCCGGCCCTCTATCACCCCTCTCCCAACCTCTACCCTCTCGCCTCCCTCAACCCCCTCCTCTAGCCATCCACGACCCTCCCTACGCTCTCCCCTCCCCCCACAGGCCCCCTGCCCCTCATCCCTCACCTCTCCCCTCTCATCCTCCACACTCTCCCCCCTCCCTCACCCCTTGGCCCTCACCTCCCTCCTCCTATCCCCCTCCCTCACCCCTCTCCTCCCCCTCCCTCACCCCTTGGCCCTCACCTGTCCACTCGCCTCTCCCCTCTGACCCCTATGCACCGGCTCCCCTACCCACTCGGGCCCCCGGCCAGTGACCAAGAGCCCACAGGCTGATTCCAAGAATTGGCCTATAGCCTCTTGGTTGTTGGCTGGGAGCCTGGGTGGGTAGGGTAGGGGGATGCACGGGGGTCAGGGGTGGGTAAGGGAGGGACGAGGTGAGGGCTAAGGGGTGAGGCAAGGGGAGGGGACGAGGTGAGGCTAGGGGAGGGGAGGAAGGGTGGGGAAAGAAGGGGGGTTAGGGAGGGGAGACACGAGGGATCGGGAAGGGGGTGATGGAAGGCGATGGGTGGGGTTTTAATTGTTTTTTATTTTTTATTTTTTTAATTATTTTTTTTGAATTGTTTTTATTTTTATTTTTTCAATTATTTTTTCTCAATTATTTTTTTCCATATTTTTTTTTTCAATTGTTTTTTTACTTTTTTATTTTGTATTATTTTAATTGCTTCTTTTAAAAAAAAATTATATTTTTTTAAATTTGTTTTCAATTTTTTTAATATGTTAGGGATTATTTTTTTTTTAATTTTTTTTTTTAATTGGTTTAAATGTTTTTTTTATAATTTTTATAGTTTATTTTTTTTATTTCTTTATTTTTTTTGTTATTTTTTGTTTTTTTTGTGATTTCTTTATTTTTATAATTTTAATTTTAAAAAAATAACTATTAAGTCTTTTATTTATTTTATTTTTTATTTTTAATTTTGTTTATTTAAATTATTTAATTTAAATATTTTTTTATTTTTTATTTTAATAAAAATTATATATATATATATATATATATATATATATATATATATATATATAAGCTTTTTTTTAATTTGTTTTCTTAGCTAAAAGAAAACGTTTTTAGAATATTTTTTGTTGTTCAATTTGTTTTCATTTGTTTTTTTTTTTTTTTTTTTTTTTGAAAAAAAAAAAAAATTATTTATTTTTTGTTTTGTTTCACATTAATTTTTTATTCAATTTTCTCATTTTTACGAGTTAATTTTGTTTTTTTTCTACATTTTTATAGGTTTTTGTTTTTGTTTTTTTTTGTTTTACATTTTATAGGTTTTTGTTTTTGTTTTTTTACTCTTTTTTTTATATATTTTGTTGTATTTGATTTTTTTTTGTCATGGTTTTTATTTTTATTTTTATGTTTTACTACTAACATGTTTTATGTTTTTTTCTCATGTTTTTTTTATTTCTATTTTTATGGTTTTTTTTTTTTTTTTTGTTATGTTTTTTTTATATATTTTTTTGTTTTATTACTAACATGTTTTTATTATTTCAATTTTTGTCATGTTTTATGTTTTTTTTTATGGTTTTTTTTCTTTCTTTTTTAATTTTATAGGTTTTTTTTGTTTTTCTTTTTTATAATTTTTTTGTATTTGTTTCTTTTTTTTCATGTTTTTATTTTTTTCGTTTTATTACTAACATGAAAATCACCAGCATTTTAAAAAAAATATCCATACTTAATTGATTAGAAAATTTAATGGGTAAAAACTAAGCCCTTTAAACAAAAATGGTTGATGCTCATCAGTGCTTTTCAAAATCAAGATGAAAATCACTACGAAAAAAATTCACACTTGATACATAAAAAAAATTGAAGTGTCAAAAATAAGCCCTCTAAAAAAAATGTGTTGATGTTGCATTAGAACTTTTCAAAATCAACATGAAAATCAATAACATTTAAAATAATTGTTCACACTTGATACGTAAAAGAATTTAAAGTGGAAAATGAACATGGATGGGTGCTCCATCCAGCAGAGGATGAATGAACATCCAAATGACCTAAGACATGGGAGAACCAAATCTTCAGCGTTAACAGAGCATGCGGAAAAGACCAAGCATCATGTATGTATTGAGGAGGCCAAGGTTATTACCAAGGTTGAGCAGTTCCATCACCGTAAATTCAGGGAAGCGATTGAAATTGAAAAAAGGCCTAACAATCTCAATAGAGATGACGGCTGGAAGATTAGTCGTTGCTGGATCCCTGCCCTTTCTTCTTAGTCTTGCCGAGGTTTCCCCATAATTTCCCAGTTCCTTCTCCTTAGAGCTGTCTTTTCCATCCTCCTAGGATTTCTCCTTTGGTTAAGTTTTTTACTTATTGTCCTGTTCTTGTCCTTCTTGTATTAAAAAATTGTCGCTCGTCCTAATCAAATTTTATTAGTATTATTAATCCTATTTGTTATTAAACTTCTACCTTTACCATATAAATAAAATAAAAATAAAAATAGAAATTAGTTTTAACCAATACCCATAAATAATTTATTAATTCCATTAAATCATTATTATTAAAAACCCTTTACTTATCCCTAGGGATTTAAACAATTAAATAAATTAACAAGTAATTAAATAAATTAATTCAATATATATATATATATATATATATATATAATAAAAAATAAATAAATAAAAATAAAATAAAATTATATATTTTTCTAATATATAAACCCCCCTTTACTTATCCCTAGTAGTTATATGATTAAATAAATTAAAAAAGGAATTAAATTAATTAATAACCTAAGTAAAATATATTAATAATAAATAACTAATATATTATAATTAGTTATTAGAAGAAAATTATTTATAATTATTCTATTAATATAAGTTAGTACCTTTGACTTATTAACATTTTAATATTATTATATAATCTAGCCGTTTTATGTAGTCGTTGATGGTCAACTTAGTCAACCTAGCCGTTTGGAAGATTTGCTCTCCCTATTTAATTGGCAGCCATGATCTGACTCCTCAACTTGTCCTGACGATGAACCACACTAGTTGGTTCGAAACACGTCGACAAAGGTTTTCTACATGTGATTTACGCCGAAACTCTTCTTATAAAAATGTGTATTCTGAATCACCATTTTTCAAAATCGAGTGATTTTTTGCTACCTCAAAAAAACAGTACTATGTCATTTTTTCATTTGATTGGTAAATATGTTTTAAATAGATGATGTTATTTGACTCAACTTCATTTCCTATTATACTTCATGCTATTTATTTTAACATTGTAACTTCTAAATAATTTACCACTGGTTACAAAGTCTTGATACTTGTACTTAATATTTCATGTTCTAATGTACTGTGAATCACATTTCTAAGCTCTTAATAATATCATATTTCCTATTATTAGCATTAAAGTATACATTCTTGACAACTAATTTGACATTCTATATATATTCTGAAGGTGTTGGTACTAAGGATAGGAACTCCATCCATCACAATGCTCATTCCATTTGCACAACGATGGTGGCTTATAAGGGGCTAACAAGTTATTTCTTTTTCTGTTTTGGTAATTAGTGTGGGTGGAGTGGAGGGAATATCACCACACTTGGTTTACCAATGAGCTATTTCTTGTTTCACAAGCCCTTTTTATTTGAAAATATAAGCATTATAATACATAACTATATTTGTTTACAATGTCCCTAGGAATGCTTCGCTCCCAAGCCTTTTTTTTTAAATATATCTTTAAGAATAAATTGCAAAGTTTGAAGGCCTCTTGGCTTTTCATAATTTGTATATTTGAATGTAAATGATGCTAAAGTTAGTAAATATTCCATAGTCAAGATATTGAGTTTCTTTGTTAACTCCTTGAGATTGATTACTATAGGTGGTTGTTGTGCATGTGTCTCGATAGCCTTGTGATAATTTTCACAAATCTAGAGTTAGTATTGTATAATTTCTATTTAGCAAGTTTAAAGATTGTGTTGCACAATCATTGTTTGGTTTGACTAATTTTTTCTATTTGTTGTAGTGTCATGGTAGAAAATCTTGCAAAGCAATCTTTGTTTTATTAAGAGTTTGATTTCCTTTTGCATGAATTTTTCTATTTTCAATTTCAAACATTGTTGGATTTCCTCCTCCTATCACATTGTTGATTTGTTCACTACAAAACCTTCAAATGGTAATTTATTTATCTTTGCAAATTTCATGGCATTCTTAATGGTGGTTCCCATATTTTTTATTAGTAGTTGAACCTTTATGAATGAATCTGTTGATGTCTAGTTTTTGTGCTTCTATTTGTCACATGGGACCTTGATGTCTTCAATGTTGCATAGTCGGTCAAATGATGTTAAGTTATGTTCTACCCATTGGAGAAGTGAAAACATGTCACTTATGGCCATTTGGTTCTAGTCATATAGTTTTTCCTTGATTTTGACTATCTGAGCCCATGATAGAATAATTGAGATACAACGACTTTGCTATAGATTATGGTTTCCTTCATTTTGGATACATGGTTTCTACCTCATGCCACTTGATTAGTTTTAATTTTTTTGTTTTTGCTTCAATGAATTTGTACCATAATTGTTGATTCTTGGCCTCTTTGAGTGCTTTGAGTGTCATAGATTTTGAAGCGCCTTTGATAGCACACTCTTCTAATGAATCTATTTGGGAGCACTCTTTGTGGTATGAAGGAGTGCTCCAACCTCCATGGGAGGCACTTTAGGAAGTGCACTTCTCTAGTGCTTTTGGACTGAACATAAGAGCACTCCCTAAGTGAGCCTAGAGGTTTCCTTGGGTGACTGAGAGTGCTCTCACCATTAAAAGAATGCTAATAAAGAAGTCTTATCCTTAGTGAATTTTCTTTTACAAAATTTCACATTTGTAGGGTTTTTTTCATGAGAGCCCGAGGGAGGGTCTTAGTAGCTACTAAATTCCTAATGAGGGTTTATGGAAAGCTCAAAGGTGAGTTTAAATGATACCATACTCATTATTGTTGAATATATGAGAGGTAAGGTCTATGTTCCCTCTTGCTTGTCATTTTTTCCCTTTTTGTTGAATGCTCTATTTTTATACCCTTCTCATTCCTTTCCCTGATTTTGTTGCAGCTTTTTATCAAGAACCATGTTGGGTATAGGGTGTATTCTTCCATATTTTAATGATGGTGTCGATTGGGAATGCAAATGACGAGAATGGATTTGATAATATCCATTGTGATGTGGGCCCATTCTGTAGAGAGGGACTTTTGGATTTGTGATATATTTAATTCCATCATAGAGGTATTTTATTTGGTGTTGACATATGGAATATAGGAGACACCTCCTAGAAGATGCTATAGTTCATTTCCAGCGAAATGGATCAAAGTGCAAGCAGATGAAGTGATCTATGTTTTGATAGATTTATCGTCAAACCATTTCTTTTTATAGTCAAAATCAATTTTTATTTTGAACTTTACCATCCTTTAGCCTTTTGCATTCACAACATTTTTATATTTTACATCTTGTATTTATTCAAATTTGTGAGTCTTTAAGTGCATGATAGGCTTTGAATATCAGTTGTTGATTTATAAAATATGGCCCTATTGTGTATATATGTAGTATGTTAGAGAGTGATAGTATTTCTAACATTATATTGTCTTTGTGTGATATGAAATAGCTCCAAACCACCTCAACCTTTGGGAGGGTCACAAAAGCTAACAAAGGATGTTGCTATGGCTTATCTCAAAGTAGTTAATGAAATATTTAAGGATGGGAGGCAGAAGTATGATGAGTTTCTTGAAGAAATGAAACATTTCAAGGAAATTGACAATTGACATTTTATATAATATTAGTAAGGAGCAAATTTAGCTATTCATTATTTATTTAAGAGGGGCCTACTTTTTTGACCTAGTTTCATTTCCTCTTAGGATTGATATAACTGGTGCTATTACAATGATAAAGGAATTTTTTAAAGGCCACCACAAACTTATTAGTGTATTTAACAACTTTATTCATAAAGGCTATGAAATTACCTATGTTTCATGGGGACCCATCCCCACCAAAAACTTCCTCGTACTCGATGTTTTGGCGTACCAGGGACTTTTACAGGGATTGGGAATGTCCCCATTTTTTTGGGAACTTCCAAGCCATTCCCAATTAGTCCCAAGAAAATTTTGGGGGCTTTTTGAGTACTGTTTTGTCGTCTCCAAGGAAAAAGTAGTGTCTAACCCTATTTTGACTCGATTTACTTTGTTTTTTGGATAAATTTCCCTTAAACAATGAAGGTTAGATATACATTTATCTTTTAATGTAATCTCCTATGTGAAGTAAAGGCTACAAAAGCTGACTCATTTTAGTGAATTTCCTCTTAAGACTGATGTTTCCATAACTATTCTTTACACTTGCTTTGTCTAAGAATAATAAACCAAGATTCAAGACTAATTTACATATCAGACTAATGCAGAGAAACCACACTATGTTTAAGGATCTAACACACTTTGAAACTTTGTTAACTATGCCAAGGAAGTTGAATTTGTTTAACTTGGCCATATTAGTAGCAGTGATTGTAAGAAAGGCCCTTTTTGCTTTCACAGGATTAGAAAATATCTAATGTGGTTTACCAGTCACCTTGGCTTTTATTTGACAAATCTAACAACATAGAGGTCAATTTAGATAGTGAGATTTGCAATATTAGGAATTTGAGCTAAGAAATTATTTTGAAAAAATTAGAATGCTTGCCAACTAGGATAGTAAGGCGAATTAGTTTACATGTAAGAATGTCAACCAAGAATAGTAAAACTGAATATGTTTATGGATTTGACTAAAAATAACAAGCAAAACAACTAGCTCTAGTAATTCACCAAAGTTTTTGATTTGATATTTATGGAAAGACAAATTAGATCATTGAAAGATCAAACTAGCAAGAGTTAGTATTTTAGCGCTAGGCCATTTGGACCATCATGTAGATGGATACCCTCCAAATAACTATCATGTGTCACACTAGGATAATAATTCACTTATTCAACACTATTCTTGACTCAACATCCCTGAACTAAAAACTTCAACTGAATATGAGATTTGAGATTATGTATTTGGTTTTTTAATTATTAACATGAATTTCATATTTCTTAGCTAGTTCAATAATTATAACTTTATTGCATTGATGTATCTATTATTTATCTTTATGCACATGGTTAATTTAAAATAAAAATAATAATATTTATTATATATATGTATATATATTATTGGAATCCCCAATATGTCAACCCTTGGAAAATTTTGGGGTGCACTCTAGCGGTACCAGAAACTCATCCCCCTGTCCTCGTCGCCCCCCCGTCCCCAAAGGAAGTGCAACATAGGAAATTACACTTCCACTAGAGGAGGCACTAGGGGAATTTTGAGGTATAAAATGGGTGTCCTAAGAAAAATGTACAACAAAAACAAACTTTATAAGAACCAATAATATTCAGGATGATAATGTCAACCATGGGGGATGATTCACCATTTTTAGAGTAAAAAAGTAAAAATAATAAAAAAAATAAAATAATAAAACTACTTTTTCAACTCGTATTTTCAACTTATCTCCCTAATATTTTACTCAAATTTCAAGTGGTAGTACTCATTGGATGAAAAAATTAATTCCTCAATCAAGGAGTACCCATGTTCCATAGTTTCGATGGACCCTACTACACAAAAAAAATGAGAAATACATGAAAAAATTTGATTGCAATCACATTTTTAATGTATTTCTCCTTTTTCACGCAGCAAGTTCCATTGAAAGTATGTAACATCCGTACTGCTTGGATGAAGAATCAAATTCTACATCCAACAAGTGTTTCTGCTCAAAATTTGAGTAAACCCACAGGGAGATAAGTTTAATTCATGAGTTGAAAAAATAGTTTTTCTTTTTTCCCTCTAAAATTTGAAGATGTAATCTAATATTATTTTATTATTTCCATTATTATTTTATAATTTCTCTAGGAGGCCCATTTTAGACCTTAAAATTCCCCTAATGACCCTACACCAAAAAAGAAACCATAAAGAAACCAATTGAAATTGTTTAGGTAATCAATTATGTCAACAAATTAAGGTAATTTAATTGACCAAGTGGGTACTTGAGTACTTTTAGATTCAAGCTTTGGAGCCTTTGTCTTCTAGATAACAATGAAGATCCCACCCAAAAAGAAACAAGTTGAATTTGACCAAACAATCGATTATATAAGTAAGATTAAGGTAATAAGATTAATATCTGGTCAGTAATCTTTAAGAAACCATCTAAATCTAGTTTTCTTAGTTGGGAAAACCCTCCATGTTTTGTGGTGTATCTTAATTTCCATGCTCACTGTATTATTTTTTAGTTTGATAATTATTTGTGGCATGATCTACTCATTGTTATATTGAATGAGTTGGGAATTTCAATTCTCAGACTGTGGGATTTGGTGATGTTAAAATCTAATGGTTGCCAACATTCTGTTATGGATTATTAATTCTTGTTTTCTCAAATAAATGGCTATGATTACTGAGTTAAATGAACCATGGTCTGTGATATTATAAGTCACATATATGTAGATGTCGACAATGCATTTAGCGTAATTATGGATTAAGTACTCATAATTCATCATTGTGAATCTTTTTGTCCATGGTTTGGTAAAATCCAACAACCATAACATGCAAGTTGACCATCTTGGGTTTCCAAGAGATCAAGCGTTGCCATCACAAAGTCATTGCATTTCCACAGGGAGTTGCTAAATTAGGATTGTTAAGAGCATGAATCTTAGGAAATATTTTTCCTTGAACGAAATTTGGCTCTGTCATTCAATCAATTCACCTCCTTACTAAGCGTGTTGGCTTGGCCAGGGCCATGTGCATCCCTTGAGAATATAGGAAAATTTGTAGAGGTTGTATGCAACCATACAATAGTTGTACGGGTCATAAACATCACTACTAGGTATTCTAGATTTTGGGGCTCTTAATTTGCTAGTGGATAAGTTCATTGGGGAGAAATCTCATAAGCTAAAACAACCCTCTACTAATCATTATCCCTTATTTGTATAATCAAAGTGCCAATATGGAAATTGACTCCACTTGAAGATTATGTTGGCTCATTGGAGATGAAATCAATGTAGCATGAAGTGCATTTGTTGTTGTCTAGATCAGATTTCCAAGAAAATCTCAACCTTGAAGAAGCAAAATGTCCTGCATAAGAGATATTCATTTCTGGAAGAATCTATTATTATGGATGAGTTCCTTTCTTTTATTTTAATGCAACATATAAAGGAAATGACTTGAAAAGAAGAAATTGTCCCAAATCGACTACTCATAACCATTTCAAAATCGCTAGGACTTTGTGTTTGTATCTACAATTGATTGTTTGGCTCCATGTGCTTGTATGTTTCTATGTTGTGATGCTTCATGCTATCTGGCCTACTTTTTTGGTTGTGGAATTAATTGACATATCTTTGCATTTCTTTACAATTTAAAACAAAAGGAGGTATCGAGTTGAAAGAGTATTGTAAAGCTTTAACAAAACAAGATTGTTGACATTGAAGATTCTCCTATATTGCATGTGAGAAGGCTTTCATTGATCCAAGATTTATCCATGATTGCTTGTTTATAGTTTTATTGAACATGATACACTTTTTTATTGTGTGAGCTTCTAAGAGTCTGATTTTTTTGTTTCAAGTTCACTTCAAGTGAATAATTTCTCCACATACTGATATTAGCCTCGGTGATTATTCTTTCCTGGACATTTTTCGGCATATGAAGGTAAGGGTTTTCATAATATCAATACTTATTTTTATACATGATTGTTTATTTTCATTGTTTAATAATAACTTAGTAATATTTACCCATTTCTATACATGCAAGTATGTGCAATATGAGTTGTATCCAATTCCTGGTCTTTCTTAGAAGTTGAGTTCGAGGAGTTGCAATGAATCAATTTTCATATGTGAAATTTTAGAATGGATATTTGGGTCAGTTTGGAGATCCACTCTAGGATATTCACATGGAATCACCATATGGAATAGTGGCTGATGATGAGAGGAGGAATTTGAATTTTCCAACTTTGCAGGTTGATGGCCTCATTTTCCTTTGGGTTATTGGAAATGCAAAGGAACTTGGATGAGAATGGTATGACCTTGTGTCATGTTAGCTAATTTTGTTGCATACTAATTGATTTATGTTCTTGCAATTTTGACTACAAAGGAGATGAATCAAGAGTATTTTTTCTAACCAACATAACAAATTTTTTTTAAGCTAATTGTAGTGGTTCTTACATTTTTTTGGTGACTAGTGACCTTTGTTCTTATATGTAATTGGTGAAGTCACTTTGAGATCACATAGGTTAATATAATGTTTCAGTCTGGAACTATGGGGTTATTGTTGCATTGAAGAGCTTATCTAGGTGAACACTGAAGACTAATCAGCCTCAACAAATTGTTAGAAGAGGGAGAACAAGCCACTATTATCATAGTAAAGAACATTTTCATGTTGGTATTAAGTGTAATCTAGAAGTACTTACTAGTACTACATCAATGATGATCAAATGATAAACACAAAATAAATTAGAACCATAACATGTAGTTTTCTCATAAGTCATCAAAGTCAAAATGTAAAATTAGAACCATAACTTGTAGTTTTCTCATTAAGTCATCAAAATCAAAATATATTACATTTATTCTAAGTCATTTCTACTATAGGTAGGAATGACAATGGAAAAATAGAAAATAGGGTAGGTACTAGAAATGTAGGTGGAAGAGCCTCATAGCTCATGAGGGTCAGTAGTGCTCCTCCATGTTAGGATCATCAAAATCAGTGTCTCTGCCACCTCATTTTCCTTCTCATCCTCTATATTCAATCCAACCTGTGCATCTGGTGGTGTGGACCTAAAGAGGATCAACATCATCAAAATTGATTGGCTCTAGCACTGGTTCACTAAGATCCAAATTCACTAATGCTAAATCAATGCTCCTGTCCAAATCCATTTCATTAGCAAACACATATTACATATTTCTAACTTAAACACTTACAAGTAATTGTTGACAACTGAGTAGGATGCCTTACTATGATATTGCCATGTTCATGAGATGCCTCATCTTCTAATGCCAAAATCATGATCTGTCATGATGCTAATGTTATTTCTCTTTTGTTATGTTGAATCTTGATCACTAAAATTTTAATCTTTTTAGTTAATGCTATTAGCTATGTCCATTGGGTTGTGATCTAGTGGTTGACACAGTGCATTGCAATGTTAATGACCTAGGTTCGAGTTATGGTGGGCATAAAGCCCTGGATTATAAGTTAGTTGAATTTGACAGAATTTATGTGCAACATTCATTCAATTAAAAAAATGTTGTTAGCTACATTTTAACTTAACATAATAGTCCAGATATTCTGAAATAAGAGATATTCATGTATGTTTTTATCATGGTCTAACTTCCTAAAAATTGAAAAAAAAATTGGAATTGGTTATATTGATCACAAATGTATTTTTTTATGGGAAGATGTATCTTGTGCTAAAAAGGACTTGAACTGTTTTCACGGATGCATAACACTCATGTAGGGTATGTAACTATGCATGTATTTCATGTTACTAAATATTAGAGGAAAAATGCTATCATGTGATAGATGCTAATGAGACATTGTATTTATTGTGTATAAGCTTTAAATCACTTCATTTTTCATCTAGATTCCTTTTGTTTTTTAAAAAATGTTACTATGTTTATAATAATATGTTGATGGGGATATATGCATACCTACAAAGCATGTGCTCATACAATTGTTGCCATGACAACAACTACACCATTATTTGGTTCTTGTTATTTTACGTAGTTGGACTTTGAGGATTCTTTATCTCCCACCTAGGACAACATTGTGAGAGGTCACATAAACTTGAAGGATGCAGTGGAAGGAACCATAACATATGAGGACAAGGCATGAAACATGACATACAAGCTCAATGATAAGACTTCTATGCTCTTTGTTGGGCCTAGGAGCTAGCACTTGCCAGAAGCCCATGTTGAGATTGATGGCCAGCCTACAACGAGATGCCTGGTGGATTTTGGTCTCTATTTATATCATAATCATGCAATGTTTCAATTAAAAAATGGAGGATCTGGCCCCTTATTTTATCTCCACAAAATGGAGCATTCAGGTTTTCATTAACAACATTATCCAAAACCTTTGTCAAATTTTTATGTTCTATAGAGTTTCTATAACATTGTTTTATTCCATTTCCTTTACCTTTTGTATTTGATTTAGATCATTGTGGCAGTACTCCTTTATATTTAACATGAAATATCATTATAATTTCCTTCTCCTTTTCATTTAGTATTTGATTTAGAGAATCATGGCACTTCTCTAAATTTAATATGACATCTAACTAGAATGTAGGGAAGCTACACTATGGAATGTTTTGTTTGAGTGTGCACATGATGCTCTGGGAGTCCCTAGATGGAGCATTAAAGCAATAGTCTTGATCAATAATCATCCTGCATTTTTCCAAATGCATGAGATATTGTATGAGCTAAGGGAGAATCAATAGGATTGAACTATGGTTGGGGGATTATATTTACAGTTATGTTTAGACATTCCAATCCTACCCTAACAAGCTTCTTCTAGACCGTGTTCAAGTTGGATGACACAATATTTCATGAAAAGCTATTTGGAGCTGCTCATCTAGACATGCCACAAGCATGGAGTGCATGTAATGGGAGGCATGGTGAGTGAAATAGGAATTCATTTTATGATATACTATACAACTTAATTTTCATCATCTAAAAGAGATGCAAATTCACAATTTCACTAGTCACAGTATTGGTGTATTTTAGTAGTAAAATGTTTACATATGTATTTCATCTTACAGTTGTGTTTAAAGTTTAAAATTTATATGTAATTTATTTCTATATGAATATAAAACTTCACCTCACTGCATATCATTACAAGATTGAATGACATACATGTGTTTAGTCACCCTCCAAAGCTGAAGATGCAAAAAAATGCATGCATTCACTTTGGAGAGATAGGGTGGGAACTTGGCAAGGTGAAAGTTTTCATTTTGATTTAGTCATGTTTAATATCTCTAATGGACTGTTGGGTTTTGTCTTCACAAGAACTTGGAGAAAAGTATTGCGCAACATTGGGTTATCGAATTATCTGTTCACAAGACAAGAGAATATTGTTATACATAGTTGCATTATCGCCTGTTATAGCACTTCCTATGGAGGTATGTCATTGGGCTCACCAAAGTCATTCATATTAAGATTAGATTTTTGTTGAACACATGTAGTTTAAAGTAATTTGAGATAATATTGAAAGCATTTTTTAGGCTCATGATAACTTATGTTGATTAAAGCTCCCAAGTTGATTTGGATCCTATTTGCTAGAAATGAATGGGAAGACCTGTGAAAAAGTAGGGATTGATGTTGAAGGGAATCCTCTTAATACCATAAAGCAACCCAGCATTGGCTAGATGGTTGGGTTCCCTTTCCTGGTCACTTCTGGTGGTATTTTACTTTTGGTACCTCTAAGAAATATGATGATTACTAGCCATGAACTAAATTTTCACAACATATTGATGCTGGTTATGAATGACATTGCCAAATTGTTTGAATTTAGCGGGTTGTAATAGTTTCAAGTACTGATTATGAATAAGAAGCTAACTTATCCAAGTGGTACTTCAACAACTATGCTTATCAATGGTTTCCACACACCTTAGGGAGATAAATTAGCAAGGTAAGGTTTATATAAGTTTTGTCATTGCTTCTCTAATGCGGGATTTGGTATAGATTCATATAGAGAAGTTTCGGTATTGATTTTTTAAAATCCCTCTTAGTGCTTAATATATTCAGATATTTGGAGTTAAGATGGATTCTCATATTTTCCAATTATTCCATGTGATTAATAAAATTCAACTTTAACATGAATTGATGCAGAATAGTTAGAAGTAGCATGTGTTTATGAGATTGAAATATGTTGGGTCCCTATAATACTAGTGATTACCCCATTACTATTGTAGTTATACCCCTTATTTATATTGTTGTGCCCCTATTACCCCCATGTTGTTATTTCTGTGCCCCATAGAATCCCTCTATTGTTATTTTTGTGGCTTTATATTATTATTGTTAGGTCGGCTGGATTATATTGTGACTCCTTAGACTCCTATATATAGAAAGGAGGTTTTGTCATTTGTATCATCCAAGAATTGTTCATTTATGTAATGTAAAGGAGGTTGCCCCCTCGAAGAGGCTGAATTCTAAGGCGTGGATCTCTCTTTTCTATCTTTTTGTGAGCTGGTTTCATAACATTTGGTATCAGAGCTTTGGATTCTAGGGTTTCGCTGCTCCAAACAGGTCATCGTGGCATTTTCGCTATAACGTTTTTTCTGTGACGTTTCAGAAGTCGTAAAAAAAACCCATTTGAGAAGAAATCACGCTGAACCTTGGGTCCGAATTTCAGAGCTTTTCGCGTGATATTTGCGGAGATATGATCTGAGGAAGTTGGTCTTTTTGCAGACTCCTGAATTACATTCAAAACAGGTGACCTGGGGAAAATCGTCATAACTTTCTCTCTGGGGATCGGATTGAAATTTTGTAAGAAGGTACAGAAAGAGGACGGACTGTAGTTTCTTGTATATGTGTTTCAGATTCAAAGGTTGAAACAGTGACTCGTGGCACGTCGTACAAGTTCACTCTACTGAACTAGTCTAAAAGCAAGTCACTGTGGGAGATTTCACATAACTCTTCCTTGGAGAATCCAATTTGGGTCAGACTTGTGGCATTGGAAAGAGGACACAGAAGGCTACTACAGGTCGCAATTTCAGAACTGGATGATCCAAAATTACAGAGATACATCAGATTCAATATCAGGCTTCTATAAAGTGAAAAAAAGGTGTGTAGTTTTTTTTTTAAATTTTTGTGTAAGCTTGGTTTAACGGAATTCAAAGGGCATAGTAAAGCATTATTATCGGTAACTGATGCCCCGAGGAAAGAAAATGCAAACACCTAGTAAGGAACCTGAAAGCTCTAGCATGACTCATGAAGAAGAGGAAGAAATGCTACATGATATATCAAAATTACAAGAACAAGTGCAACAAATGTCACGCTCACAAAAGCTAACAGAAGCTAAGATAAGTGGCGTGGAATCTAAGATAAATGGGGTGGAATCTAAGATAAATGGCGTGAAAGCTAAGATGGATGATTTGAAGATAGATTTGAAGACATATTTGAAGAAAGACATGGCGAATTCAAAGACAGATTTGAAGACATATTTGACAAATTTTCTACAAGAGATACTTACTAATGGTGAAAAGGTTGTAAAGGAAACTCATGATGTAAACAAAAGTAATGTTAATCATGATTCCATAGACTCTAATGTTGGATCGAAGACCCACCATATTCCAAAAATCGATATGAGGAAGTTTGATGGCAAGGATCCCGCCACATGGATATTACAGATGGAGCAGTTCTTCGATCTCAATAATGTGCAAAACACACAAAAGGTACGTATGGCAACTGTATATTTGGAACCAAATCAGTTTGTATGGTATCAATGGCTTTGCTCTCGTAAAAAATTTATCACTTGGGCAATTTTTACGGAAGAATTGATAGCACATTATGAAGATACAAAAAGCAACACTTTTTTTAGCCAATTGATAAGTCTCAAACAAAAGGGTTCAATAATGGAGCACATTGAGGAGTTCCAAAAATTGAACATAAGGGTAAAAGATATTCCAGAGGAGCATAGGATTGATGTGTTCATAGGGTCTTTAAAGGATAATATCCAACATGATGTTCGCCTTTGGGAACCTGATTCATTAGAGAAGGCATTCAGGTTAGCAAGAAAAATGGAAAGCAAAATTATGGCAACCAGGAAGCATACCACTCACAACTATAAAGATGGAAGTGTTGTTGCCCCTAGTCTTCCACAACCTATAAGGTTGACACCACAACAATTGGAAGAAAAAAGAGCAAAAGGGCTTTGTTACAGTTGTGATAGCAAATACACTAAAGGTCATAAGTGTGCTGAGAAGAAATTATTCTACATAGATTGTGAAGAGGAAGAAGAAAAGGAGCAAGAAAGGTCAAAAGAAGAGATATACTCCAGGAACAAAGCCTAGATGAAGAACAAATAAATCCGACCATATCTTGTAATGCATTGGCGGGAATTACCACTCCTCAAACCATCAAGATAGAAGGACAAATCAAGAAGAAAAAGGTAATAGTGTTGATTGATTCAGGAAGCACCCACAATTTTATTCATTGTAGGGTAGCAAAAGAATTGAATTGCTTCCTATATCCAGCACCAGAGTGTCAAGTGATGATTGCAAATGGAGGAACAATAAATTGCTCTGGAAAGTGCCATAATATCAAGCTATCCATGGGAGAATATGTATTGACTAGCCCAATGCTTTCCATTCCAATGGGAGGTGCTGATGTTGTACTAGGAGTCCAATGGCTACAATCCTTGGGTACAATAGCTTTTAATTTTCAAGAACTTTTCATCAAATTTTCTACGGAAGGAAAGGAAGTTGAATTAAGGGGTATTGCAGGGAAACCAGGAAAGATAATCAGCTCTAATGGTATGACAAAGCTTCTAAAAAAGGAGCAAAGAGGTGTAATTGCACAATTATGTTCGCTAGATGTTTCCACATTGGAATCATCTATTTCTCCAGATCTCCAAAAAGTCCTGGACAATCATTCCAAGGTATTTGAGACTCCCAAAGGTCTCCCACCTATGCGTGATCATGATCATGCTATTCATCTGATTCCAGGAAGTGTTCCTCCAAACATCAGGCCGTACAGATATCCCTATGTCCAAAAAAGTGAAATTGAACGTATGGTTGCAGAAATGCTAGAGGCTGGTATAATTCAACCGAGTCAAAGTTCTTTCTCTGCTCCAGTAGTATTGGTGCACAAGAAGGATGGATCATGGCGCATGTGTCCGGATTATAGGGAGCTCAACAAGCTCACTATTAAAGATAAGTTCCCCATTCCTGTCATTGATGAATTACTGGATGAATTGCATGGATCAATTTACTTCACCAAGTTGGATCTTCGTTCGGGATATCATCAAATCAGAATGAAGATTGAAGACATTCCGAAAACGACATTTAGAACTCATGAGGGTCATTATGAATTTTTGGTCATGCCTTTTGGCCTTACCAATGCACCTTCAACATTTCAAGGTTTGATGAATTCAATTTTCAAACCATTCCTTAGAAAATTTGTGTTAGTATTTTTTGATGATATACTAATCTACAGCAAGTCTTGGAAGGATCATGTTGAACATGTTGACAGGGTGCTACAACTATTGGAGGAGAAACAATTATATGCAAAAAGATCCAAATGTTTCTTTGGAGTCCAGGAGGTGGAATATTTGGGTCATATTGTATCTCATGAAGGAGTTAAGGTAGACCCTAGCAAAATTAAAGCCATTAAGGAATGGAAAATCCCCACATCCATAAAGCATCTGCGAGGATTTCTTGGGTTGACAGGGTATTATCGCAAGTTTGTTAAGAATTATGGGAGAATAGCAGCACCTCTAACAACATTATTGAAGAAAGATGCATTTTCATGGACTCCGGAAGCAACAAAGGCCTTTGAACATCTTAAAGAGGCAATGTGCCAAGCACCGGTCTTAGCTACACCGGACTTCACAAAAACCTTTATTGTGGAATGTGATGCTTCAGGAAATGGAATTGGTGCTGTTCTAATGCAAGATGAAAGACCCATTGCTTTTGAAAGTCGTCCAATCAAGGGAAAGTTTTTAAGCAAAGCTATTTATGAGAAGGAAATGTTGGCAATACTCCATGCACTTAAGAAATGGCGACCCTACCTAATGGGAAGACACTTCAAGGTAAAAACGGATCATGATAGCCTTAAATACTTTTTAGAACAAAGATTATCCTCTGAAGAGCAACAAAAGTGGGTCACAAAGATGTTGGGTTATGACTTTGAAATCATCTACAAAAAAGGGAAGCAAAATGTGGTGGCAGATGCACTCTCAAGAAAGGATGAGGATGTGGAAGCATTGTTGTGCGCCATTTCTATTATCCAACCAGATTGGATAAACGAAGCAAGGGAGGAATGGAAGAATGACGAAGAAGTGTGGGCACTTATTCGAAAGCTACAACAAGATTCCAGTACTTCTGATACATTTAGCTGGCAAAATGATTCGTTATGGTACAAAGATCGCTTATACCTCTGTAAGAATTCCCAGCTAAAACAAAAGATTCTTATGGAATTGCACACTTCTCCCTTAGGAGGGCACTCAGGATTTTTAAAAACTTACCACAGGGTTAAGAAGGAATTTTTTTGGGATGGCCTTAAATCAGATATTCAAAAGTTTGTGGCGGAATGTTTGGTTTGCCAACAAAATAAAGTTGAAACAATTAAGACACCGGGTCTATTACAACCTTTATCCATTCCAAGCCAACGTTGGGAGGAGGTTTCAATGGATTTTATCACAGGTTTACCCAAGTCTGAGGGAAAGAGTGTCATCATGGTGGTAGTTGACAGACTTACCAAGTATGCACACTTTTGTGCATTATCACATCCATTTAAAGCCAGTACAGTTTCTACTGCATTTATGGAAACAATTCAAAAGCTACATGGAAACCCAAAGATTATTGTAAGTGACAGAGATCCCATTTTCACTGGAAATTTTTGGACAGAATTATTTTCTTGTCTTGGTACTCAGTTAGCTCATAGCTCATCTTATCATCCTCAATCTGATGGGCAAACTGAGATAGTAAACAAATGTTTGGAAGGATATCTTCGTTGCTTTGTATCTGATAAACAGACACAATGGGTCAAATGGTTGCCTCTGGCTGAATGGTGGTATAACACTTCCTTCCATACAACAACAAAAATGACCCCATTTATGGCACTTTATGGGTATCAACCACCATCCATCACATCATATTTAAGAGAAAATTCTAAGGTTCAGGCAGTGGAACATCACATCGAACATCAACAACAAGTCCTCCAACTCTTAAAGGATAACCTCGTGTTGGCACAAAATAGAATGAAACAACAGGCAGATCAACATCGCAGTGAAAGAAGTTTTGATGTAGGTGATTGGGTATTCCTACGGCTACAACCATATAAGCAAATGTCCCTAAAGCAAGCTAAGAAGGATAATAAATTATCACCAAAGTATTATGGTCCGTACAAGGTGTTGCAAAAGATTGGTACTATGGCATACAAATTGGAGCTTCCTGCAGCTTCTCGATTGCACCCAGTTTTCCATGTTTCATGTTTAAAGAAGGTTATAGGCGACAAGCTCCCAGTTCAAACAATATTGCCAGAACTTGACGAGGAAGGAAAAATTATATTGGAACCGGAAGCAGTCACAGAAACAAGAACTCGACAGCTACGAAATCGATCAATTTCAGAGTATCTTATCAAGTGGAAGAACTTATCCGCTGAAGATTCCACATGGGAGGATGAGAATTTTATGCAGAAGTATCCAGAACTACTCAAGCGTTGAGGACAACACTTTTTTGAAGGAGAGGGGCATGTTGGGTCCCTATAATACTAGTGATTACCCCATTACTATTGTAGTTATACCCTTTATTTATATTGTTGTGCCCCTATTACTCCATGTTGTTATTTCTGTGCCCCATAGAATCCCTCTATTGTTATTTTTGTGGCTTTATATTATTATTGTTAGGTCGGCTGGATTATATTGTGACTCCTTAGACTCCTATATATAGAAAGGAGGTTTTGTCATTTGTATCATCCAAGAATTGTTCATTTATGTAATGTAAAGGAGGTTTCCCCCTCGAAGAGGCTGAATTCTAAGGCGTGGATCTCTCTTTTCTATCTTTTTGTGAGCTGGTTTCATAACAAAATCTAGTTCAATCCCTTTGTCTAATGAAAGTGTTTAAATCACGAGATTAATGATATGATATTTGTTTTGCCATTGTTGATCTATATGCAGGAAACAAATCAAATGCTTTGCTAAATAATTCACATTCAGTTTCCTCTGAAGATTTTTCCCAGTGGTTCTTCACTGGTGGTGATAGTTGTAGCTTCGTGAATTTTGTTAACTTTGGCATGAAAGCTTGGAAACATAAGTAACTTTTCTGATTACAAAGATATTCAAAATGTTTTCTGATTTAAGCTTTATGCAATATGTGATATATGTCACCCATTGCAGGTTTTACTTTGATTTAAGCACAACATACATGGGAGAAGGTATGATCTACCAAAATATTTTCAATATATAACTGCTTATTGGAGCATCAACTTTATGGGGTTTCATGTGGCCTTAACAAATTATCTACAACATAGCATTGGTTGTAGAAAAATGTGGCTCCTTTCATTCCAGTTACAAATATAATCACCATATTTATTTGCGGGAAATGAAATTATTTCCATGGGAAACAAATTGCTAATATCCTTCAAAACCTTTTTTAGAAGCTTTTCTTTCCCAACATAACTCTGAAAATGTACTATTAGGCTCTTAAAATGGAAAGGAAAATTTTAAAAAAGAGACACCAAGTATAATTATAAATTGTTTTAAAAAACATACACCATGTATAATTATCATTTATCCTGAAACCTTGAAAATTACATATGGAACTCAGATTTAAAGATCCACCCAAGGGATTCCAATGATGGTGGTGATGATATGAGTTACTAAGTTGTCAAAGAATTGAAATGGTCAGAATAGGCCCATTACATTTGAAAATATGAGAGTCATGTTCTAGCATACTCTATATAGTGCCTTCATTATAGTCATTCATCAATAGATTGTTAAAATTTTATTAGTTTATCAAGTTTGATCCATAAATTGCTTAACAAAATGCATTGGATAATGTCTAAGTGAATATATCAACTCCAAAAATGTGTGGAAATAAGCCTTTAAGAAACAAGTTGAATCGAGGTTGGTAAGATGATTTCTTCCTCTTTAATTCATCTCTTTCCTAAAGGGAATACTCGAGGAAGACATCCTCCTATTGGTGCTTCTGTAATCGACAGGGACCATCGAAAACGAAAACTCATTCCCCAATATTTCTTCTTATGGATTCTCCATCATGTATTCAAGCTTCCTCTAAAAGAAAATTAGAAACATGAATGAAGTGAATGATAGAAGCAAAAGAATTCAAACAATGTATTTATGATGCAATGTGCTCTCACATGGAGTCCTAGTGACTGTCTCATATTCATTGGAACAAGTTCTTTGATTCGAATGTTTGATGATTTCTAGTAGGACGATCTATCTTTAGATGCCAATTTTACAAAAAATTCAAGTGTTTGATGTTAGAAATATTTCTTGAACATCAAAACGGATATTCCCATAACATCATCTGCTTTGGAATCCAAAGTAATACAATTTAGAACTATTGAGAAAACAAAAGATGCAGAGAATTCAACCAATTTTCTTCAATTTAATGATTTATAATTTTTTTAGTCCTAGCATTAACATTGAACCAGCAAGGGTGCCCGACATGAAAATGATGTATAACTTAGCAGTGATGGTACATGATAGAGATGACATCGCAGGTGAGGACCATCCCTATCTGATTATATATTCTGGAAATGTTCCAGAATATAATGAGCATGAGCAAGGTCAAACAATTAACTTCATTCCTCTCCATTAGATTCATAATATTCTTAGAATCTGCAATCTAGTTAAGTTCAGTTGCAACAAAGGATGACTTGTAGTGTTACTTAGTAGACTTTAGAAAATATTTTAATGTGTTCCCTAGAGATATGGAATTGAATCTCCAAGATAGGCATCCCAGCCGATAGGGAAAACAACATGTCATGATTTGCATGATAAGGATGAAGCCAAAATTTGAACCAAGGAGGGTGTGTTGGACTATTTTAGCAGTGTTATATGAGTGAAGAAAGGGTACCTATTCTTCCCCAACATTGTTCTAACTATACATCAAATATCTAGAGAAATGGATCAACAAGAAAGCAAGGAAGGGATGAACATCATAGTAATATTAAAAATCTTACTGTGTGAAAATAATGCCATATTAGTAGCAAGAAAACTCTCAAGCTTAACAGAGCAACTCATAGGACTAGAAAATTTCTTCTTGGGAGGTCGATATCGATAAACCAAAGTTGTTAAATTCATACCCACTTGCGCTAGAAGTGATAAAACTATTGATTCTTTACAGACAAAGAGAGGATAATTTGGGTAGAAATCATCTCCCACGTAAGATCAGCATGGAACTCCTTCATAGAATGAAAAATAAATGGGACATACAATGGAGAAAATGGATAAAAATATGGCTCATAAAAGAGAGAATCCCGAATTCACAAAAAGGAGATAAAAAAACTACATAAAAAGTTGCCATAGGACAATTAAACTATAGAAAAAGTAACAATATCATATCAACTAGTTCAACCCTGCAATATTCTAGATTGAGATACAAAGATATCTAAATTAAATATACCATGGAGAGAAAAAATAATCTAGGTGGATGTTGGTGGCCACCCACTTATCCCACTTGGACCCCCACAACTGTCTCTTTGAGTTTTTCAGTTTCTGTAACTGTGGCACAATTTACTATTTTTAGCAATTTTTTAGGTCTTGAACTTCCGGAACCATTTTGAGGCCCTAAACGACGTTTTTTTGGGAAATTTGGGATCATCATGGGGCCATGGATTGGCATTTTTCTTCCCAAAGTTGTATTGCTCGAATAGATCTTTCTAACGAGCTATTTTACGCGTCAAACGGAGATCAGGTGCCAAAGTTACGACCCCAGGAAGTTGATGTACCAACTTACACAAAACAAGGCCCACAATTTGGCGTTTCATCTTCTAGGGTTAGTTTTTGGGATATTAAGGGTTTTCCATTGTTTCTCAACAATAAATAGGCCTTTGAGCCTCATTGTAACACAATTGAGAGACATGTAGCCGCCACATCTCTTCTCGGAGATAAGCTACGATCGCCCTAGCCGGTTTATTTCCATTTATGTTTGTAAGCATATTTTAGTATTTTACAATAATGAAATGAAGTATTATTTCTGCTGCATATCTATCTTAATGGTTATCTCTGTATTTTATTTCATTCCTGTTTAAATCCGGATCGAAAACATGCATTACATCAATTAAGGAAAAGATCACAAGTTACAGTTATGCTTTGAGACAAGTAGCTAGAGCGAAATCATAGAAGAATGGGACAACATGACTTGTCATGTTTGTGAATCTTTCATTCTTCAACTTCTTACTCAGAAACTTCCCGACTTGTTTCCTCAGGTGGGGGAGTAGAGATCAAACGCCATTGTTTTATCCAATTGAAGGAATATAACCACATTAAAAAAACACCTGATATTGGAAAGAATCGGTAGGAAAAAAGTATCTCATGACAAAATAATTGATGACATTGCAGGAAGCACATCAACAGTGATGCATGTCAGGAGAAAATTGGTATAGGAGCACCCAAACATAGTAACTGATCTACCCCAAGGGGGTTTCCCAGATAAGTAGTCAAACTTTTCTATTCAGAAAGACTTAAAAGGGGTCTTTATAGAGTTTATCTACTTCCTTGATATAACATACCTACATTTTACTTTTCATACTTTTGTAAAGGTTTGGCCTCAAAGGAAATAACTTTCTGTCCCATAGACCAAGTAATGTCGTGGATTTTAATAAAAAATTGATATTTCATGTTCTATTCAGTGGTATTGGTGTATTAAGGGTACCTTGTATGAAAAGGGAATATAGAAAGGCACTCAACAATGAAAGGACACAAAGCTCAATGGTAATGGTACCATATAGGTGTTCAGTGTGAAATTGGCACAGAATTAGATTCTGTTATAATAGTGCCTGGCATTAAGGATGACATACAACTAACCTGGTAGTGGTAGATTAAGGGAGCTAATAATTGGCATGATTGTATGTGATCTAGGTGGCTCCAAACATAGGCAGAAGTCCTAGAGGACTCAGAAAGGGTCAAAATTCAAAGTGGTGAGATTCCTCCCAAACTAGCACCAGATTGAAGTGCTCATCTCCCTGATTCCAACGGTGCAAAAACACTCAAATCTAAGCTCTTATGAGGGAGAATGAGCCATTCAAAGTTTTGGCCAAAGTTGGGCTATGGGTCAGGTTTAAGTATCCTACAATTTTACCAACACCGGGGCATGAAACATAGCTCCCGAAAGCAGGCATATTTGTTGGGTCGTTAATTTGTCTAATATCCCCTATATAAGACAAAATCAAACAACAATCTCTATTATACAAAAAAATAATATATATATATATATATATATATATATATATATATATATATATATATATATATATATATATATATATATATATATATATATATATATATATATATATATATATATATATATATATATATATAGATATATATATTTTATGGGGTGGCAAGCCATCAACCCTGCCACCCCCCCCAACGACCAACATACATTTACAAAAACCAAAATTTTTGTTAAATACACATGGAAAACATAGAATAGGAAAGATAAATCATGTGAGTTCATTTTTTTTATTAACAGGAGATGTACATTTATAATACAATGTTGTGACTCTTGGGTTTCAGATCCCAAGGTCTCTTGGACTCCTTTTGTCCATTCGACTTCCACACTAACCCACTTAGGATTAGGTGTCCAACATTCCCCCCTTTAATCCGAAGGGTTATGTATGAGTCCAAGAAGAGAGCTGTAATACAAAATGTGCAAAAATGCATGGCAGCACTAGGCTGAATGTGCTCTATGAAATGTTGGTATAAAGGGCAGTGGTTTAAGGATGACCACCAACACTGGAATGCTTAGTGTAGTTCCCGGAACTCTTCCAAAACTGGCAAGAAACTGAAGTTTTCTGCTAGAGGAAGTGATCCTATTGTTTTAAAGAGGGAAACCTTCAACCATAAAAGGGAGGTCTCACCCCACATAAAAGGTAAAACTTCAACCTGAAAAGGGAAGTCTCAACCTGTGATGGTTTAAGGATAACCAACAACTCTGGAATGCTTAATGCAATTCCTTGAACTCTTCCAAAACTGGCAAGAAGCTGGTGTCTTCTGCTAGAGGAAGTGTTCTCAATCTGTGATGGTTTAAGGATGACCAACAACTCTCTGATTCCTGGAACTCTTCCAAAACTGGCAAGAAGCTGGAGTCTTCTGCTAGAGGAAGTGTCCCAGATTGCCAACTGAAGGCATGTTCAGGGGCATCTTTGTCTCTGGCTACAACTCTGAAACTGGTGTGGCAGGTTGTGGCTCAGGCTCGCTTGATGTGACTTTGAAGCTTGTAGATGACCATCATTTCCCCCCTGTCAGGTACAAGGTGAGAAGATGGAGAAAACTCAACTGCAAGACTGTTCAATATTCTGGAACAAGTTCTGACATGTGTTTGGAATATCTTCTTGGCTGTTGATGCCCATTGCCAAGAAGCGATCCATCCAAGATGAATCTTTGTTCTTGCAGGACGTTTGTTTTTGAAGCATCTGTGTGAAGAATGACTGGTTTTATGACAGTGCTTACATGGATGAAGATCAAAACAGTGATCTTTCAAATGGCCAACTCGGTCACAGTGTTGGCATTTCACAATCTGTTGTTGTTGTTGTTGTTGCTGCTGTTGCTGTGGAAGAGGGGCAGAGTCTGGAACAGCTGAAGCTGAACTGTCATGAGGAGCAGGTGAACTGTCATAAATGAATCCAGCACTCTGAAACTGAATGGGCTTGGCATAGTCTGGAATATGAAAGGACAAGTCCTTGTCATATCCAAGACCAGTTCTGTGCTTGTTGTGGACAAGCTGTTCCCAAGGTCTGATGATGGGCTTGGGAAGTGCAGATTGAGTTTCTGCATCTGCATGTACAACTGCTGCTTTATCTGAATGAACTGTAACATTATTGACTTGCTGTTTATGGGAGTCTGTTTCATTGTTCTGAACAGAAACAGGTTCAGAATGATGACTCCACTACTGTAATTCTTCCTGCTGCAGTTTTGATTCAAGCTGCAAAAACTCTATCTTTTCTTGTGCATATTGCAGACATGTTTGAATGTCTGAAAGAGAGGCTTTGTTAATTTTGACTGTGCTGTTAGCAGTGGACATGATTAGAGTTCTCAATAACTCTAATATTCTTTCAAGCTTAGCCATTTTTCTACACCTTAAAAATCCTCCAAATCCCACAGAAAAATGTAAGCTGCTAAATATCTTCAAGTTGCACAAGAGAGCCCTATAGCTTAAAGGGAAAAATCAACCAGAGATATCTTGAAACTGTCAAAATTATACAAATATCACCAGACTTTCAGAGATTTTGTTCTTTAAATTCTGTAGAAATTTCACAGCAAGAATGAGAGGCTCAAAGTCCTTCCAACACAGATATAATAGATATGTTTCACCCTTAAAATGCTCAGGTATACCAAGATACGCTTTGTATGGATGCACAACTAAATGACTTCTTCCTTCTTTGAAATTCGAACTTCAACTACAGGAATGGATTACATATACCTCTAATATATCAACTCTAATAATAACAGAGATATGAAGTAGAATATACCAGCAAATGTTAGGAAGAACAGTGGTTGTAGATAAGTGTTATAACATCAAAGAAGCTCCATCATTACAGAGAAAACACCACAGTGATAATATATGCAACGTATTCAGCTCCAAGACAGAGAAATAAATATGGAGTGTCTTCAATATATTCACAGCCACACATCCAATGAGATGAGGAAGTTTGAGACCCTCTATAGCAGAGGTACATCACCAAACATCACTTCCAATAGTCTATACTCATTAAGATTTCAAGCACAGGTACAGTGATATGCTGCTCAACTGAAACAACCATAGAAAATACAAGTTTGTAGCCTTGGGGCTAGATCATTCTTTATGCCACGAAGAAACAAGTACGCTGCCCAGGAAATGGAAGAATAGATTCCCTCTTCAGCACAGTCCTTGTATCATCATCAAACTCTGAAAATCCTCTGCAACCAATATGAATCAAATAACTAACTACTGGAAAAGAAAGCTCAAAGCAAGCTTTAAAACAGATGCCTCCGGGAGCTCAGTCCTCGCTTCTAGAAGTCTAAAAAACACGCGATACTTCCTGGTGGGTAACCAGAATTTTACGTATAGAGGATGCCCAGTGGTCAAAATTGTACAGAAAAACAGACTTCCGGGGTGGCGGTGGGTGAAGGGTGGAATAGGATATTGGATTGGATTGCAAAGTGAAAAGCTGATTAAGAAGCAGTCTGCTCAGCGTTGGCGCTGTCAATCTCTAATCTCAAAAATCCACACTCTCCACGATGCTTCGTCTTCTACTTCTCGTTGGTTTTCTCCACCACGCGGCTCAGCTCTTGACTCGGTTTGGTTGAGTATACCACGTGTGAGGAGGCGTGTCTGCATTACTTGTAGGCAACCATCTTCTAATTCAATTGGGTCCCTCCTAAACATATCTCTCTATCCATCCAAATGAACGGATTCTCGCTGTATATATCTATATATATATATATCTATATATATATATATATAATATATATATATATTTCTCTTCCCAAAGTCCACGCTCTCTACAACCCCTTTACTGTGTGCTCAAAGGCATCGGATTGCCTCATTCCCCACGCAATTCTCTGCTGTAATCTCACGTATGTATTTTGTATACACGCATTCATACATAAATATGCTCTTCCTAAATTGCCGCGATGTATATCCATTAAGTATACGGCATCCACACCAGAGACTAACAACCGTCACTGAGAAGAATGTAAAGATATTAAAGGAATCAGCATCAACACTGAATAAGTGAAAAAAGGGTCCCACATATGCTCAGATAGAACTGAACTTCAACTGCTTCAAGCTTTAAACAGCTATGATTTGAGGCGATTCAAATGTTAGGCACATATAAAATTTGAACACATATAAAATTTGAACAATGCATAGACAAACTTGATTCTCGTAACGAGTTTCTTTCTGAAGATTTCGTGGAAAACTTGAAGCGGATGGAAACTCTGTACGGAGCAAAGGACTTCGTTTCAACTTCTCAGCTCAGTTTGCTGCGGCCTGGCGCTTTCTATTTGACTAAAGTAGATTCCATGTACCGGCGTTTCTATTCCCGCAAAGTTATTAGTGCTGAACAATGCATAGACAACTTTTGGACGGACATATGTATAAACCCACAGCGTTAATACCATTTAACAGTCATTCAATAACGCAGCGTAATATTCAACACTATTTAAACTCACAGCGTTAATCTTCAACAGATATGGACAGCGTTCAAAAACTGCACCAAACAATGACTCAAAAACTGCACCAACGTGCCTCTTAATACCGCTGCCTCTACTTTGATGAGTTTAGCCCGACGTCCTCAGTAAAAAACCCTCACGAGCCTCAGGAACATCTTGCTGCAACAGAAAGGGCCTATACACATAGTCACCATGATTTACACAGCAATCGACACGTTCTATGTGACGGACGAGCAGATTGCCAATTCCCCTCGCGGAAAGATGGAATCGACGAATAGACGGAGATGACTCTACGTTTATTCGGTTGCGAATTGATTCAAGAAAGCGGAATTCTGCTTAGATCGCCACACGCAGTTATGGCAACAGGCCAGGTTCTTTTTCATCGATTCTATTTCAAAAAATCATTTGCACGCTTTAACGTCAAGCGGGTTGCAGAAAGTTGTGTTCGGCTTGTGGCGAAGCTTGAAGAAAGCCCTCGGAGGATTCCGCAGGTTTTGAATGTGTTTCATCGAATGGAATGCAGGCGAGAGAATTTGCCTCTTGAACCTTTAGAACCTCATTCCAAAAAATATGCAGAGATGAAGATGGACTTGAACCGAATAGAATGCCACCTTTTGAAAGAGATGGGATTCAAGAAAAATATCAAATGGACAGAGGCGCTCAGGACAGAGGGAGTCAAGTTTAATGGCTTATTCAAGCACATTCAGTATTGCAGGCGAGCTACAAGAATCCATTCATGTGGGCAGAGAAATCAACTCACAGGTATAACGGCCTCAGCGTTAGGTAGTGCCACCTTAACCAGAGAGGGCGAGGAAGAAATTATGGCATGGTCTGACTGCTCAGAGAGCGACAGAGGCAGAGGTAGAGTAGCGCTCTGGATAGAGGTGTTAATTATGGACAGAGCCCAATTTGCAGAGAATATGAAACAGTTTTGGAGTCTGAGAGCATTCAAATGAATATGTCAGGGCAGCGCTCAGGTTATGACAGCGCTCAGGCGTTTCAATGTCAGGATGACAGCACAACAGAAGCGCAGGTACAAGGACAGAGCTGGACAGTGCCAAGAGCAGCTAACATTTAGCTGAAGAAATATTCGTGAGAAAATATTCCTGAGATGCAGAATTGATGGCAGAAATAAACTGCACAGAAAGGCCATAAAACAAATGGCTCAAATTAATTAGGCAGGGCAGGAATACGCCCGCTCTGATACCTAGTTAAATACACATGGAAAACATAGAATAGGAAAGATAAATCATGTGAGTTCATTTTTTTTATTAACAGGAGATGTACATTTATAATACAATGTTGTGACTCTTGGGTTTCAGATCCCAAGGTCTCTTGGACTCCTTTTGTCCATTCGACTTCCACACTAACCCACTTAGGATTAGGTGTCCAACAATTTTAATTATGGGCCGACAGGCCATGACCCCTGTCGGGCCCCCCTCAACCATTCGTTATAACACATTGTATTATATTTGGGGTGGGTGGGCCACCTTCAATGGACCCAGCCCACAACCCCACCAAACGAACACATTTAATGTGGAATCGTTGGGAGTTGAACCCATGGCTAGCAGCTCCGCCAGCCCCACCCACGCGGCGGCCCCATGTGGCACACATTTAATACAACACACCATATTTAATTACAACACCCAACAACCATATGATATGCAATTTTCAAACGGTCACCATAAAAAGTCTACACCGTTTTTTAATTAAGACATTTTGTTATATATGGCACAGGCAAGATTTGATCCCCTGACCTACTCGCCTTATTACCTACGCCTTAACCAATAGGCCAATGGCCTTTCCATTGACATATCCACCCATGAAATTTATATAAACCTTTGTTTTTCATTTGCACAGAAAAGGACGGAATGAAGATGAACAAGAGTGGACCAACGATGGAACTGTGAGTAGATGTTGTTCCAAGAGGATGGCACATTTTTCGAGACACATAATTTTTTATTATTTTGCAGGTGGAACCATGATGCTGGAAATGAGTAGGAAAAACCATGATTGAGCTAAATTTTTAGGAGGGCGAAATTTTGGCAGTGTCCAAGTTGGAAAAACTTTATGTCTATCCTACACCTCTCAGTGACATGAACTTGATGGTGCAAACAGAATTTTGATCTGAGAAAAAGATATTCAGATGACTCAGAGGAATGAATCTTTAAGGAATCTAGGGGGAATCTAAAAGATTCTTGTAGCCCCAGATTTTCACTTTGTCATAATTCAGAAATTTGATAGTCGATTTTACACTATTTGATGCCACGAATCTGATGGCGCAATCATATTTTCCATTTGATCATTTCATTTTTTCACCACCTTCCAAAGTGAAGTGCAGGTGTCAGCATTCAATGCATGAGCAGTCATTTCCATGAGATTCAATGCCATGTGATTGATGGTGTAGCCAGATCCAATAGTCTATCATCATCTTCTTCAGATAACTCCTTGATGTGAGGTATATGCAATTTGATCATGTAATTCTTTATCTCTTTGATTGAGATGCATTGTGTTGTATAGATCCCTGTTTGATGTTTGATATGGGATCTTGTTTTGTTCTTGATGTGAGATGTACTTATTGTCAGGTTTTGATTGAGATCCCTTTGTTGTCATGTTGAAGGGATACTCATGTGTCAACACGTATGTTTGAGTTGAGATCCCTTTGATGCCATGTTGGCAGGATGCTCGTCATTAACATATGTGAAATTATGTCACGTTGATAGGAGTCTTTTTTGAATGACAATTCTTGTTGTGGAACATCTCTTGGAGCCACTCCTGTGTGAGGTAATATTCCTTGTATGATAGAGAAAACACATGCATGTACATCATTGCTCTTTCCAGCACTTAATGCGGTGGACTACAACATCTTGACACCAGGACCCGGAGACGTAGTCCCTCCTGGATGAACTCCATTATGAACTTCTTTTGTCTTATGTTGTTGATTCTTGTCACGTTCCTTCTTCTTTATAGCATGCATTTATGTTCCTTTATGCTATTTTAAATTGAATTCTAACAATATCACGAAAGTAAAAGATCTTGGTTAAATCTGGGATTTGAGTCAACTCGGATCAAGTTTGGTAACATAGCGGTCTTTGCATGGATGTGAATTGTGAGAATGAACAATGGAATGTGCAACGATGGAGGATGACAAAGCGATGTACGATACCATGCTCAGAATTTCCAAAAGGTGGAAATAATTTATGAAGTGCTGAAAAAAGAGACAAAGGAAAAGGAGTGACTACAACTTCAATTGCAAGCCATAGAAGAGGCCCTAGAAGAACTAAAGCACAACAACCAGAATCTTCAAACAGATAAGGCTGAATTGAAGATGCATATACAAGAAGAGAAAGAGGAGAAACAAATCTTGCTACAAAAGCTACGAGCTAAGGACGAGGCATGTGAAAAGTTGTAGCGTGATCCATGTGAGGTAAAAAGTAGTTCTCCATCTTCAAGTATGTTTCCTGATGATGATTTCACTATTTTTGAAAATCACACCATAGGAATTGGGTCTAAACTATTGAAGAAAATGGGGTCTGAAGGAAAATACCTAGGAATTCACGGCCAAGGCATTGTCAACCCCATCAAATTAGAAGAATTACACCATCAGGTAGGACTTGGGTATGTCAAGAAAGAAGTTGGGGAATCCACTAGGACAGACAGGGAACCACCAACAATAGATGATGAGTAGCCCTCATAGTTCTTTCCAACTCGATAGGGAAGGTAAAGGATGATGATTTCCCTTCAGTTTCGTCTTCCCATAGTATGATTTCTATTAGAGATGTAGAGATACCAATTACAGGGACAAACATGAGGCACCTTACCAGGATGAGCTATAAGGAGGAAAAACAACTTGGTGTTGATAACCAAGGCATAACTCAACCATTAGAGTTTGTGCAAAAACCTCGATTTACAAGGTTGGGATACACCAAAGGAGAATTCTCAAAGGTGTTAGATTCTTCCAAGACATTGTCAAAATTGGCGAGGAAAGAGAATGATCGGAACACATCAGCATCATCCCATGGCAGTACCCATTATAGGGAAGGAGCTGAGGCAATCTCTCATCGCCATAATGACACTAGAGATAGCAAGGAAAGGTATAACCAGTATCAATATTCGAATGTTCATTTCAATTATAATCATGTTGTTAATGTTGGACATAAATCAAGGCATTAGAAAACATGTACCTTTTGTGGATTACATAACCATACATTTTTTGTGTTGGAAAATAATAGCAACACATAAAAGGAGGATGCATGAAAGACCCTCTCAACAACAGGTAAAGAAACATGTTAAGTAGATCTGGAGGAAGAATATGTATCGCAGTCATTGCAATAGAGGTGGCCATCAAAGAGCCACTTGTTGGAGGCTCCATCTAGAGTAGCGCCTTAAAGACAAAGTGTCAGTGCATGAACTAGACGAAACAATTGTTTGACAAGGAAAACCATCAAAGGGGGTTGACCCATTCACATCGATAAGTGAAAAATAATTTCTAGATATGTTAGCTTGTCATGGTTGTGTTTTTGTGAATCATTTGTTGCATTTTAAAATGTAAAAGTGATGATGTGTTTTCCATCACCTGTCAAGCAACAATGATGTTTGCTCATATTGTGTGTTGCATTTTAAATTGTGAAAGTGATGTTGTGTTTCCCTCAATTGTCAAAATAAAAATAGTGTTTGGCCTTATTTTTGTAAATCATGTGTTGAAGTGATGATGTGTCTTCCATCACTTATTGAATCAATAATGATATTTTTGCCGTGTTTTCATAGTTCGGGTATTGTTTCAATTTTGATGTAAACTTGACAATTGAGTATGTGTTATAAACTCGTGGAAAGTATGGGATGCTTGGGTCATTCGTTCGTCTTGTAAATCAAGCATGTAATTTGCATAATTGTACTACAAGTTTGCAGAGGTTGCGGGTGTTGGCTCTTCACTTATGACTCTGAAGGACAAAGGTGAAGGAGAAGGAAGGGTGACATAGCAGATACTTGCAAGTGCAGACATGGTACAAAGAAGTGGCAGATTATTTTCATGCTTTTGGAGGAAAAATATATCCTCAGTGGGGAGGATTGATCCAAGTGGCTCCAGACATAGGCAAAAGTCCTAGAGGACTTAGAAAGGATCAAAATTCAAAGTGGTTAGATTTCTCCCAAACTAGCACTAGATCAAAGAGCTTGTTGCCTTGATTCCAATGATGTGAATGACACTCAAATCCAAGCTTGTATGAGGGAGAAGGAGACAGTCAAAGTTTAGGTCAAAGTTGGGCTATGGGCCAGGTTTAAGTATCCTACAGTTTGACTGACCCCATGCCTTGAAACCTAGATCTTGAAAGTGGGCGAATTTGTTGGGTTGTTAATTTGTCTAATATCCCCTATATTAGACAAAATAAAAAAAATATATCAATTTTTTTTTCCACTGGAAAAATCGTAATCTTTCATTATAACTTTGAAAAATTACATATTGTAGATGCATTTCGCATATGCTATAAGTTTTTCTGCCACATATGGGTATATCTATATATCTAATCTATTCAAAAAGCAAGAATCATCACGCAGGATGTTCAATGTTGTTCTGTTATATATATATATATACATATTTCCTCGCAGGGCTACAAGTAGTTTGTATTATCAGTTATGTACAATAAGTTCCAAAATGTATCATTTTCAGATCTGCATCTCATGGGCTGGCTGCCCTGTGATAGTGTGTATCTATAGATGGACGATGATAGTATTGGTATGCATTTGATCCACGCTGCTCCTGGATCATCCACTCTCCTCTGGGTAGTGTCATGGCCTCCTTCGATAGTTGGTCGGCATTGCTGTTGTATTCCCTGTAGATATGTTGACAAGAGATATCAGTGAATTGTGCCTTTAGAATGTTGATATCATCCAATATGTAGTTGAGAGTGTGTGTGTGGCATATAGTAGTATTGTTGAACCAATCAATGACAATCTTTGAATCTCCAAATATATGTATATGCATGAAGTTGTGTCCTAATGCAAAATGTAGAAGGTGTCGGAGAGTGATCAATTCAGCGAAGTTATTTGTGCCAGATCCCAAACCCAATTTTGCTTTGTAAAAGTGTTTTTCATTGATGTATAATAGAAAACCACCCCCACAGCCCTGCTGTTGGGCTGCGCCGTCGAAGTATGCCCATGGAGTGTTGTGATCAATTCTCGGGGGGTCGTGCGGAATTCTAACTCTAGGCTGAGGCGGCTCAGGCAGCTCGTTATAGGCCGAAGTGATGAGGGCAGTAAGATGCGGCCAGTTTACCGGTTTATCATCGAAAATCAATCGATTTCGGGAAAGCCATATATACCAGCAAATGACTACAGGCAGACTTTGTAGTTTGGAGTTTTTGTGATTGTAGTACCAAGATTCCCATGTTCGTATTATGTCTTCTCCCTCCCATTTTCCAGAGTGTTGTATAGAGGATGATAGTGTTTGCCATAATGCCTTTAATGTAGAGCAGTTTATAAACAGGTGAGCACTCGTTTCTGAGGTGAGTTTGCATAGGGTGCACCAGGTCGGTCCGTGGACTGCACGACGCATGAGATATTCCCCAGTGGGGACAACTCCTTTTAATATGCACCAGAAGAAAATTTTTTGCCTGGGGGGAGCTGTGAGTTTCCAAACAGATTTCCACCAAAATGAGATAGTGTCCGGAACCTTGTGTGATATCAAAGTGAGGTAGCCGGACTTTGGAGTGTAGATGTTGTTTTCCGAGTGATACCATATGAGTTCATCCTGCCCTTGTTTGATCCTGATATGCGAATCTGTTAATGCGCTGATATATGAAGACCAGTCCTGGTGCCAGAGGGGTGGGATATTAATCTGGACTGCTGATTTCCAGCGCTGGTCGAATATGGAAGAGTTTTGAGGATCTGCAATGTCAGCCAATACTTTAATGTTCTGTGAGTGTAGATGACGGATGAGATCTTCGGGTAGAATATGCCTACCGCCACTACCATTCCATGGATCCAAACCAATACGAGCCAGAGTTCCATCATTGATTTTCCATACCAAATTTTCCCTGATAATTGGCATAGAGTTGAGTAGAGCTTTCCATACTGATGATATGCCAGATTTTGGCCAGGTTGGGAGGCGAATCCAATCCAAGATATGGAGAGGCCATATATATTTGTGATATGTAATGACAGTCCATAGATTGTTACCAGTGAGCAAGGTCCAACCCATTTTTGCCGCGAGTGATTGAGCAAATGTAGGAATCTCTTTTAGTCCCGATCCTCCCCATTTTTTTGGTGTTCTGATATTTTTCCAACCGACCCAAGCATATATGTGCTTATCTTGATTTCCATTCCACAGATATCTATTGCAAGTTTGTTGTAACCTGGTCAGTATGCTATGCAGAATCCAGGCAAGAGCCATCCAGAAGACCGGGGTCGCTTCCAAGACAGCTTTTACCAGTACAAGTCTGCCTGCTCGGGAGAGATATCGATGGCTCCAGATATTGAGGCGTTTCTCCAATTTTGCAACAAGCCATACCCAGTCCATGATCTTTGAGCTGACAGGCTTGATCCTGAATCCCAGATATTTGAGTCCATTGTCTAAGGGATGGATGCTGTAAGGAAATAGATGATGGGCCAGTTGTGATTCCTGGATAGAAGTTCTGGAAAGAATAATGGAGGATTTTGAGTGGTTGGCCAGCATCCCTGTGGCGGATGAGAAAAGGGAGATAATGTTAGAGAAGGAGCGAGAATCTCGAATGCTGCCATCAAGGAAGATCAGGACATCGTCTACAAAAAGAAGGTGTGTGAGGAAGCAGTCATCTGTAATTTTAAGGCCACAAAGATCCCCATTTCTCTTAGCCGATTCAATAAGGCGACTCAAGCCATCCATGACGATCAGGAATAGGAGGGGAGACAGAGGACAGCCCTGTCTAAGACCACGTTCAGAGTGGAAGAACTGGGATGCAGATCCATTTATCAGAACACTGAAGGTGGGAGTGGTGATACAGGCCATGATCCAAGTGATGAAATTATTAGGGAACCCCAGATGAATGAGAAGCATCTTGAGATAGAGCCAACTGACCCGGTCAAAAGCCTTGGCTAGATCAATCTTTAAGATAATGGCTTTGTGATGCTTGGTCCAGATAGTATGGAGGGCTTCTTGAGCCACTCCAATGGCTTCATGGATCTGTCGGTGTTCGAGGAAGGCAAATTGTTGAGGAGCGATATGACGAGACAAGATGGGACGGATGCGATTTGCTATGATTTTGGAAATGATCTTGTAGAGCACGTTGCAGAGGGAGATGGGACGGTAATCATCAAAAGAGGAAGGGGAATCAGATTTGGGGATTAGAGCTATGAAAGTTGAATTGATAGCATTGTATAGCGATCCTGATACTCTACATTCCTCAACCACCCTCAGTAAATCATTGCTAATTAGCTCATAGAAGGCGATGTAAAATTCGATGGTCCATCCGTCCGGCCCCGGGCTTCGATCCTTCTTGAACCACTTAATGGTGCTTTCAAGTTCTTCAGGTGTCACTGGATCAAAGAGGTTCTCCGCTTCTTCATCATTTACAAATCTGGGGAAGTGACCAGCAATGTTGATGATATCTGCAATAGTTGCACCTGGTGGTTGTTTGTAGAGGTTCCTGAAGTGGGATGATCCCAGCTGTGAGAGCTTGGGGAAAGTGTCTGCTACACCACCATCTGGCATAGGGAGGCTCCAAATGGTGTTCTTTACCTTTCTGCCTTTTGCATAATTATGAAAAAAGCGAGTATTGTCATCTCTGGCTTTTAGCCAAGTAGCTCTGCTACGAAGTCTGGCAGATTCTTCTCGCTCCCTCAAGATTTTTAGCTTCTGGTTTTCTAGATCCACCAGGTGGGCTTTATCTTCAGCTGTGGTGAAACCCAATCCTCTGTCATCTGTGAGGGTGGATAGTTCTGATTCTATGAGCTTAAGTGCAGAATTCTCCTTATGGTTTTTTCTCTGGCCCAGTCGATTGTAAGATGTTTGAGTTGCGATAAATTCTTACAGAATCCCTTTGCCAACGAGTCTGATCTGTCGATCGGATGAAGTACCCAGAAGTCCTTGACCAACTTAATGTAGGATGGGTCCTGTAACCAGCCATGGTTGAATTTGAAAGGGGCTTTTGGTTTTTGGAAAGGCCCCGCAATCTCCAGGTAGATAGGGTGATGATCAGATATGCCTCCAGAACCGACCCATTGTTTGTAATGATGAAGCTGCTGAAACAGAGAACCTTTCATCATAAACCTATCTAGTCTTCTAGCCAGGGCCGCTTCTCCAATTCTTATGTTCCTCCAGGTGGGGAGAGGTTTATTCATGGGAACATCCAGCAGGTCATGGCGATCCAGGAGGTCGGTCATATATTCGGTTATCGAGTCTATCTGTGCCATAGACCCCCAGGATTCACTATAGCCCAGTGAAAAGTTTAAGTTGCCCCCCAGGATGATATTTTCAGCATTGAAGATCAATAGATTCAGGAGGTGATTCCAGAAGGATTCTCTATGATGGCAGGGTCCATAAATGTTAATAACCCAGAGGCTTTTACCCAGATCGACCGAGAAGAGGTCGAGTCCCATGAATCCAGGTCCCCCCCAAGTACCATGAGCCCTAATAGTAGCAGGATTGAAACCAATCGCAAGCCCCCCCGAATGACCCGTGGAGTCCATCGCCGAGTATTGCCATCCCGGGGTGATGGAGGAGAGAGAAGCAGATATGGAGTCGGCAGGGCCCAGGGTTTCTTGGAGAAGGATTATATCTACAGGAGAAGATCCAAACAGTCGTTTCAGGGCTAGCTTCTTGGAGGCGCTAGCTAGGCCTCTGCAATTGAAGGAAAGGCACTTCATGGAGGAAGGTTCCCAGGGGTATTCATCGCTCTAAGAACCCCAACGATAGTGGATTGTCGCCCAGTGGCAACTTCGGCTTCCGCTCTCCTGATAGCTTTAGTAATATGAGATTTTCTCCCCCGAGCAGATAAGGGGTTCGGCCCCGGTGATGAGATGCCCAATTGAGCAATTTTCAGATGTGAGCCTAGGATGTGGGAACAAGGGCGAAGATTATAGTTATGCTTAGAACCCCAGGAGGATGATCGAGAGGATGATGGCGAGGGAATCATGTGAGATGAGGGTGCCGAAGGTGCAATGGCCGGTGAGGTGGGCAATGTACAAAATGCAACAGACAATGCGAGAGAGTGCAAAGAGGGAACATTGGAGTATAAAGACAGAGAAGAGAGATGAGAAGTACCTGGAGCAGTAGTGGTTGCTGAGGCTGCCCGAGATCTGGTGACCAGCGCTGATACAGTACATTGAGCTGCACCATGTGTCTGTTGAGCTATGCTGGTGGGGGTGCTCGCAGCCGGAGAGCGCTGTACGGCCAGAGAGATGGTCCTCGAGGGAATGGTAGATGTCGAAGGAGCATCTTCTTGTTTTTTGTTGAGAGGGCAGTCCTTGAAAATATGACCCACTCTGTGACATCGACGACATCTGAATGGCACCCCTTCATAATCCAGAATCTGAACCCGCGTGAATCTGCCCCAGTGAAGAGTAATCTTTTCCTCCAAGCTTTTGCGGGTGTCTAGATGAACGAGGATGCGAGCAAGCGTTCTGTTTCTAGACTCCACAAAAGTGCGGTCGTGGTCGAGGTAGGATCCCAGTGCGTTCCCGATGCGAATGAAGACTTCTTCGCTCCAGTACTGTAGGGGGAGCCCAGGCAGGCGAACCCATAATGGCCCAGCCCCTATCTGTTCTCGTTCAGGGTCGAAGAGGGGGCTCCATCTCTTTAACAACACCGGCGCCATCTCGATGTGCCAGTACTTGGCTAATACCATATCAGTATAGTTTTCCTTGGCGAAATGTAAGGCGAACCAGCCTCGAGGTAGAACTTGCAGCTCAGGGAGTTCCTTAAGAACCCCTCCCCAGATCTCCTTCACCCAGAGGGTGAGCCGGGCAGCCGAATATGCACGCCCTCGAACATGCCCGACTAGGATGGTGTTCGCCATTTTGGCAGCCTCCCCAATAGCCGAAGTCTCTCCAAACTGAATTGAAATGTCCTTGGAAGTAGCTTTGACGCACCTGGTTCTTTTCTTTCCCGAACGCGGAGCTGAAGGGTGGTCCGCCAATGGGTTCGGGGAGCTTTCTAGAGGGGTCGCCTTCGATGAGCTGACCCTAACGGCGGGGGTTTCAAAACAACCCGAGGGTGAGAGGATGGGGGCAGAGGGCCCGACCGTCGACAAGGGAGGGAGTCGAGAAGAAGATGCGGCCAGGAATGAGGTGGATGGAGGGTGCGGATCAAATGAAGGCGACGGTGGAATGACAGTTGACAGGAAGCAGAGGGTCCCTGGAGACAGAGGGTGGAGTTCCAGGCCTAGGGGCGCGTGAGGAGATGATCCTTCAGGCAAGTGTGGAGGGTGGGGATCTGGGAGAGTGACCACAGAAGAGAGATGCGGCGATGTGTGTGGCGAAAGATTAAGGCCTGCAGAAGACGAGATGAAATGTGGACGACCAAAAATAACCTGAGAGGGGAGCGGATCCTCAGAATAATCAATCTCCTCCTCCATTTCCATAATGTCACCGACAGTGTTCAAGGTCATATTGAAAACGACAGATGGTGCCAGAAAATCCAGGCCAAGTAAAACAGGCAGTTCAGGTGCACGAGTAGCTTTAGGCGGTTGCAGGAGGGTTTACAGTAACCCTAACCGAAACCCTCATGGGCAGCTGCAGAGCGCACCATCCATAAGGCCCCTTCAAAAAAACAATATCTATTATATAAAAAAATAAAAAATAAAATATATTTTATGGGGTGGCAGGCCACCAACCCCACCACCCCCCAACGACCAACATACATTTATAAAAACCAAAATTTTAATTATGGGCCAACGGGCCATGACCCACACCGACCCCCCCTCAACCATTTTTTATAACACATTGTATTATATTTGGGGTGGGCGGGCCACCTCCGGTGGACCCCGCCCACAACCCCACCAAATCAATGCATTTAATGTGGAACAAGTGGGAGTTGAAACCATGGTCAGCAGCTCCGCCGGCCCTACCCACACGGCAACCCCATGTGGCACACATCTAATACAACACACAATATTTAATAACAATGCCCAACAACCATACGATAAGAAATTTTCAAATGGTCACCAAAAAAGGTCAGCACCATTTTGTAATTAAAAACTTTTGTCATATATGGTGCAGGAGGGATTTGATCCCCATACCTGCCTACCTTATTACCTCCACCTTAACCAATAGGCCAATGACCTTTTCATTAACATATCTGCCCATGAAATTTATATAAACCTTCGTTTTCCATTTGCACAGAAAAGGACCGAATGAAGATGAACAGGAGCGGACCAATGTTGGAACCATGAGTAGACACAGTTCCAAGAAGATGGAACATTTTCTGAGAGACGTAATTTTTTATTATTTTGCAGGTGGAACCATGATCCTGGAAAAGAGCAGGCAAAACCATGATTGAGCCAAATTTTCAAGAGGCCAAAATTTTGCCAGTGTCCAAATTGGACAAACTTTATGTCTATCCTACACCTCTCAATGACACGAACCCGATGGGGCAGACACAATTTTTATCTAAGAAGAAGATCTTCAGATGACCCGGAGGAAGGAATATTTGAGGAATCTAGGGGGGATCTGAAAGATTCATGTAGCCCCAGATTTTCACTTTGTTAGAATTCAGAAATTTGACAGTCGATTTTACACTATTTGATGCCATGAGTCCGATGGTGCAATCAATTTTTCCATTTGATCATTTCATTTTTAGACCACTTTTCAAAGTGGAGTGCAGGTGTCAACATTTAATGCATGAGCAGACATTTCCATTAGATTCAACGCCATGAGATTGATGGTGCAGCCAAATCCAACAGTTTATCGTCATTTTCTTCAGATAACTCCTTGATATGAGGTATATGCAGTGTAATCATGTGCTTCTTTATCTCTTTGCTTGAGATGCATTGTGTTGTATAGATCCCTGTTTGATGTTTGATGTGGGATCTTGTTTTGTTGTTTATGTGAGATGTACTTATTGTCATGTTTTGATTGAGATCCCTTTGTTGTCATGTTGAAGAGATACTCATGTGTTGACATGTATGTTTGAATTGAGATCCCTTTGATGCCATGTTGGTGGGATGCTCGTCATTAACATACGTGAAATTATGTCATGCTGATAGGAGTCCTTTTTGAATGAGATTTCCTATTGTGTAACATCTCTTGGAGCCACTCTTGCGTGAGGGCATATTCCTTGTATGATAGAGAAAACACATGAATGTACATCATCACTCTTTCCGGCACTTAATGCAGTGGCCTACACCATCTTGACACTGGGGCCCAGAAACGTATTCCCTCCTAGACAAACTCTATTATCAACATCTTGTGTCTTATGTTGTTGATTCTTTTCATGTTTCTTCTTATTTACAACATGCATTTATGCTCATTTATGATATTTTAAATGCAATTCTAACAACATCATGAAATTAAATAATCTTGGTTAAATCCAAGAGTTGAGTCAACTCGGATCAATATGGTAAGGATGCATGACATGAAAGAGGAATGTGGCTCAGTGGTAAGGAACTTGGCAAGGCTACTTGGTATGAAAAGGGCATATAGCATAGTAGTTTGTTTAGAGTGTCTAATGTCAAATGGGCATGTGGAAACTTAATTATAGAATGAGGGTGTCTAACATGAAAAGGGCATGTATTTAGCTCAGTAATACACAAGGGTGCCCACTTCCCAATATAAAAGGGAATGTTTCTAGTCAAGCAGTACATAAGGGTGCCTAGTATGAAAAGGTCGTGTAGCTAACTAAGCCGTACGAGGAGGGAAACAAGTATAAAAAGGGAATTTAACTCTTGATAACTTATGGTAAGCATGCCCAGCATGAAAAGGGAATGTAACACTTGGCAGTGGTACATTAAGGATGCCCAATGGTAAAAGGGAATGTAGATAAGTTGGTAATAATAAGGTAGGGGTGTCGGTCATAAGAAAAGGGAATGTAGGTCAGTGGGATTATTAAGGAAAGAAAACTCAACAAAGAAAAAGAGCATGTAGGTGAGAGTGAAAAACATGTAACAAAGTGGGAGAGCCACATCCATTTGGGTGTAGGTATAGTCTATCCAATTTTTCAACTTCTTCATCAGTTTGAAGTTAATTAATTTGAACAAATAATTTTATAGTTGTGCTTGATAGAAAGTTTATATGTGTAGTTTTTAACCACCACAGAAACACAAGGGTTTTTATATGTGTTTCCAAAAGCAGTGCAATAGATGAGAATGGAAACACATAAAAATCTCGTCAATAGCCTTTCTGACGATGGAAATTTCTTCAAGAACAACCTTAACATGAGCAAGGGTCTTCAGATGATGAATTACTCATGAAGGACCTCTGAGAATTTTGTTTCCTTTCATTGACAGGGACATAGCCATAAATTGGAAAATATCCCAAATTGTACACCAAACCACAAACATCACACCCAATAATTCCTACAGAGTTGCTATTACATTCCATATGGGCAGGTTGCTTCCAATGTATTAGTTAATATGTGGTATAGAGGGCATGGATTCAAGCTGACAATTTTTACTAGTAAAATCCAATAATAGGGACATGAGAGATATCTAGTCTCCTAGATAGCGATGTATTTTAAGAATGACATTGGCCTCAGCTTCTGTTGGTTTGTAATTCAAAAGATGGATTTTCCATAAAGGAAAGGAAAGGTTGAGAGGTGCGGTGGTAGCCAACGGGGTTGTATACTTCTCAACAAAATCAAAACTTTGTGTATATGAAACGCTGAGCTCAGGCACTGTAACATGATTATCTATATCAAATTTTTTCTGGAGCTATTGTTGATGCCATTTTTTGTTTCTCTTTTTCATCCACAGATAAATGATAATCTCAACTCATCATTCCAAATGAAACTTTCCATTAAATTTATTAAAGAATCTATAACATTTGTAGTTTTCTATAATTTGATGAAGACGAAAGACCCAAGGATAGAGCACATAGAGATGATAACAAATCTCCACTCAATCAAGGATATTGCAACAGAATCTTGTATCATATCAGAGCATATTCTAGTAAAGGATGGGGTCAAGAGATTTCTCCACTTTTAAGAAAAGTGATGGACATATACCAGATGGAAAAAGTAGACTTCAGAAACATGGGTTATATTCAAAAAACTATTCTTCAATAACAACGATTGTCACATTTTTGTCCTTGATATTGAATCTTTGACTATCCTCCACTACTACTTTCTAGAACCAACTATGAATCAACATAAATGAGGAATATATTTCTATTATCAATAGAAATATATTGACATCATAGTACACGTGGGGATGAGAGAATGGGAGCATGAGAAACTCTATAAATATGGTCAGTACTTTTTTGAAATCTATCAATAACATCCATGACTTTATACTCCTAATATACGTAACTGAATGCTCAAGCTTGGAAACCTGTTCTAGTCTAAGGTCCATGTTTGTTTCCGCTTCCACAATTTTTTTTTTTGTGTATGATTACATTGATCAAGTCAACGATACAAAGGAGGTCTGTCAAAAGGTTTCTCCAACTAAGGTTTGGTATAAAAAATATACATGCTTAACGATGATTATTCTAAGAACAATTTAAAGTTCTCTGCAATATGGACAAGAAATCTCCTGTGGTCAATTGTTTTCCTTTTGAATTTTCCGAAATGATGTGGGATGTTGTTATGGATTACCTACTAATGATGGTAGGGAGATCATCCATTTTGGCAATATGAGTGACCTTTAGAATCAACCCTTGATCAAGTTGATCCCTAGGAATTCAGTAAAGGATGTTATTGCAAGCTGGAGGCTTATCATTATGTTGAATGTATCTTACATGATTCTAGCAAAGACCCTTCTCTTTTGAGGGCCCGAAAGGTAGCTACATGTATTCTCTCATTTGAGCAAATCAACTTCATTAAGGACAGGTTCATTTTGGTTAAAATCATCACAGTGTGTGAACCTATGGAGCTGGTTAGAGAAAGTGGCCATGAAATCTTATTGCTGAAGATTGATTATGATAAACCCTACAATAGGGTAGATTGTAGGAAGATCTAATAATTTTATGGCAAACACTTTAGAACGTACTCTTTGTTTCGACATAGCTCCTCACCCCAGAGATCAGGGTCTCAATCACAGGATGGGATATCGTTTCCCTCACAACAGATCTAAAGATGGCACTTTGATCTATTGCAAACACTTGTTGCCTCGGCATCATTGTGAACCATCGCGGATATTTTAAAGGCGTTTAGACTCTTGAATTGGAAAAGTATACAAGAAACCTTTTTGGAATGAAGTTTCACCCACGGTTCGGGCCACATCCCACCAGATCTAATAACCAGAAGTCAGAGTGACCCTCGCTCAGGTAAAAACCAGAATTATTTGCGCGATTTTGGTTACTCTCTAGAGATCTACACCCATCGAGTTAAAACGCAAAGGACGATTTCCTCAGTATCAGGTTAGTTTTCATTTTCTATGGAACTCATGGAATTTTGATGCATTCCTTGAATCTTTTGTGGTTGATTGGCTATCATTGTGGCTAGATTTGTCTTATTGTTTGAGGCTAAGCATCCATGTCGTGATTTTGCCACACTCTATGATAGTTTGGTTTATGTATTGGCTTGATCTATCAAAAGAAACAAATCAATATCTAATATGGTTAGATCAATACCACTCTCTTTGAATCAGAGATTTTCACCACGAAGTCTAGGGAGAAAGGGTGGAGGATGGTGGAAAAGATGGGGAAAAGGCCATGCACTGGACAGATTTGGAGTGTGACCCAAGGAAAAGCATCCCCATCCCAGATCTAGTGAATCAAGCAATACAATGGGATCGACTACAGCCAGATCTCACAGATCCAGTGTCTTATGTAGTAGATTGAGCCCTGTCCCAAACATCCTATACAAGATCTCATTGTCACAAGCTAGATCTATATTTTTTGCGATGAGCTAGCATATATCGAGCGAACTTTGCATCTTTATATACAATAAATCTAATCAGAAAGCTATTAAAGAAATATCCAATGAAATCTAGGCCACTAGAGCTAGAGATTCCTTTTGAAAACAATATGGACCTTGAATATTTGCATCAGGAAGAACCAATACACTTGCAATGTTTTCTAAAATATTCCGCCAAAAAATATTCATTATTATGGGTGCATGATATAGACAAGGTATTCTAATTGAAGCAAAATATCATGTAAAATTATGGGTAACCTACACATCTACAACACCTGGTATACATGGGAAGATCTATGTAGCACAATCAGTATCTATAGAAATAAAAAATTCTATCAGCAACCACCATCATCCTGAATTTGGGACTGAGAGGTGGAGCAGCAGGATCAAGTAAAACAAAAGGAATTGGAGGAGGAGCTGAACCCAGCTTATCAAAAGGTACAAAACCAAATAAGGAACACATTAATGGTGGACTCTCCTACAAAACATTCTATAGGAAAAATATGTAGCTTCAACACACACAGAACAAGCATGTAATACCCCTAGCCCTTACATAGTGGAACACCTGAATTATATTCCAAAACTGAACATAGACATTACAGAAATAGAAGATATCTAGGTTGCATATGAAACACAAACCATCATTTGTAGATTTAAGAGTTTCTGGCCAAAACCAATATAGCTCTTTCATTGGATTTCACAAATTAGACAAAAAATTATGAAATACACCTTTGCTCCAAAGGGTTTTTCATCGTAAAGTTCCCATTATTAGAGGCTTGGGATATTATACTTCATGAAAGCCTATGGTTCTGGTGATCAACGAGACTCTTCATTACCCCATGGTTCCTATATTTTGATGCAAATAACATGATAGTATCCAAAATTCTGGTACGGTTCAGGCTACATAACCTCCCCCTTACATTTCTGGCGTAATCAAGTATTAGAAGGTGTTGGGACTATCTTAGGGTGATATATAAAATATGACGCACAAATAATGGAGGAAATAATCTATAATTTCACACGAATTTGTGTGGAAGTTGATCTCATCAAAGGCCTACCCAATCATATACCACTGATTCACAACAAGCAAAGTTGGACTCAGTTCCTAGATTATAAGAACACAACGTTCAAATGCAGAATTTGTTGGAAAATAGGACACCTACAAAATATGTGGCCTGAAGCCAAGAAAGAAACTCAAAGGAAGATGAAATCAAGAAAATAGCCCAAAGGATGGAAATTCCCCACAAATGAGATAGATGAGGAAGAGGATGAAGTAGAGAAAGATCCCATACCCAATGAGAAAAATCATACAAAAATGAAAAAGAAGAAAAGGGGGGATTCTCACAAGATCCATTCGACTAACAAATCACCTCAGCATAGTCAGCAAAGATACCAAAAGTAAACGATACCAGTGGATACAAACATCATCATACATCATACAACTTAGATTCAAACAAGGAAACTGTAAGAATAAAAGAACGAAATCAGCTCACTCTTGTCTCTTCCACGCCATCTCAAGGATAACTTATGATCATATTTGGTTTTTAGTTGGTTTTTGTATGAACTTATGATGATCAGTCATTGACTAGATGATGGAATGCTTATAAGCATCTACAACATGTAATTTTGTTTTCACCAATACAATTACGATTTTTCCTCTGGAAAAGAAACATGATAGATTGGAAATTTATCCTCCATATGCTAACATGTTTTATGTTTGGCATCAAGTTTATTTAAATGGACAAATCTCATTTTAGTAATGCATCAAAAATCTTTTTCTGACTGGGAAACCATTGAACATAATTTTATTACACAATTTAACCAAATAAGGTTGCGACTTAGCTCCCTATTTACACATAATTTTAGCTCACTCTTTGGACATTCTCCTGGATGCCAACAAAGCTCAAAATATGGTTCATGTCATTCTCATCCGGGATAACACTGAAGTGATCAACAGTCATTTTTAAAATGTGTCCCTTCTCTATTACAACATGATATAGAGTTTGTCAACAATGCCTTTGAGTGTTTGGATATCATTTGCAAAGCATCTAGAATCATGGTGAGTGAGGCCAATTTAGAATTCTAGTTTATTGTTCCTGATGCTTATCCCTATTGTCTCAACCACTCTTAGAAAATAATTTAAATATTGTGTAGTACATAGGGATCACCTTGGTAGTTAATGTTATATTTTGGAATAGAGTGAGTTAGGAAATCATGAAGGAAGGGTGAAGTTATCAGGATTATTATTAGAAGAATAGAACAAAGTATTTCTAATTACTTCATCAAGAGACTGATTCTTACAACAAATTTTTTTACAAGATTTTTATGCTTTGCCTCTGTCATTTATTACCTCAAGGATATCTTTACCTGCTATATTTTGTTGGAAATAATACTGAGAGGGGGGGTGAATCAGTATTATCAAGTTCTTTTCAATATATATTCCTTATTTATACTTTGAATAATTCTTCAAATAATTATCATTACTTTGTATGTCAGAATCATAAAATAATGAGCAGGAACAAGAAAAGCAAATAGTCACACAAAAGAACACCAGATATAAGGTGGAAACCCAATGTGGGTGAAAACCACCTGCTGCAATATGTCTCTATCTTCTTTTAATAAGAAACTCCTTTTACAATGATTTTGTACTGGTGCAGTCCTTTACCAGTACGTAGGCTACAACCTACAGAGAGCTACAACTCTCTCTCTCGTTTTCTGGTCTCTCCTGGAAGGGAGCTACAACCCCCTACTTCTTTTCTTTCAAGGACCACTTTTCATTAATTTTCAGACTGGATCCAAGAACATCAAAAAAAAACCATCAACTACACTTGCATCATCAATCTCTGATTTCACCAAAGCCAACCCGCATACAGATCTGCAAATATTTCCTTATAACTTTGCAGTTGTTCCATACATCAGACATACCCAGATCATAACATGTGTAAAATAAAACATGCATCAATAATTCAGACCCAGATTATTAGATTTATAGATCAAGCGTATGCCACATATCACAGATCAAAATCATATAGAGATACCACTATTCCAGCCTTAAGATTTTGACCCATCAATAGAACTTATCCTTCTCCTTACGCTTAAGTTCCTTCTTCATTCAAATCCAGATCTGCACCATAACCCAATCACAATATTCCAGATCTAGCACTTTATCAGATATTCAATAATTCAGAAGATGCTTTGTCAAATGATCTCCTTCCTCTTTTATAGCCTTAGTCCTTTCTCAATACCACGGTCCAAAACCATATGATCAAAAAACTGTTGGACTAATACCATGAACCAACCATGAAAGTGCGTGAGATCAACACTTTTGGATGCAATACCCCGGGCCAAAACCATAGGATCAAAAACTGTCAAACTAATACCATGAACCAACCATGAAAGTGCGTGAGATCAACACTTTTGGATGCAATACCACGGGCCAAAACCATAGGATCAAAAATTGTCGAACTAATACCATGAACCAATACTCGGGATCAACACTTCTGACGAGGTACCATGGTCCAAAACCATAGGTTCAAATACCAAGGACTAACTACCATGGACCAAAGGTAAGTTCTCCAACATATACTCGCTTTTCCTTGCATGAAAGTGCGTGAACTTTTTCTCTACATGCAATACCACGGACCAAAACCATAATAAACCAATACCACGAACCCAATACTTGGGATCAACACTTCTGATGAGGTACCATGGTCCAAAACCATAGGTTCAAATACCAAGGACTAACTACCATGGACCAAAGTTAAGTTCTCCAACATATACGCACTTTTCTTTGCATGAAAGTGCGTGAACTTTTTCTCTACATGAAATAAACTTTTCTCTGCATAAAAGTGCGTGAACTTTTCTCTACATGAAATAAACTTTTCTATGCATAAAAGTGCGTGAACTTTTCTCTACATGAAATAAACTTTTCTCTGCGTAAAAGTGCGTGAACTTTTCTCTACATGAAATAAACTTTTCTCTGCATATAAGTGCGTGAAATTTTCTCTACATTATAATTTATTATCTGAGATGAGTGGGTTGCCATCAAGTACAACATATGTATCATAATGCCAACAATCTCCCCCTTTGGACTTGATGGCAACAACAACCAATCACTCTCCCCCTTTGACATCAAGGGCAAAGGGTTATGCTCCCCCTAAGAACATGCTCCCCCTGACTATAAACCAGATCTGCAAAGAAGAACCATAATCCATGACCATGAAAGAGATAGAGACGTATTGCAGCAATATTCAGACCAGCATCCATGATCTCCTTCTGTACTTCCTCCATAATGCCAACAATGCATGATATGCTCCCCCTGAACCTATGCCATTCGATCTTTGACCAATCCACAACCCAGCACATGTACGCATATACTTTAGATGAACCTTGCATACAACCAACAATCAGAAGAGATTCAACAACAAGATGATGCATCAACAACCCCTAGATTTTGCCTGAGGTATTCAAAGGTCTCCCTAGGCAATGGTTTGGTGAGTATATCAGCAACTTGTTCCTTAGAAGGAACATACTCCAACTTGACCTTTTGTTCAAGCACTTGTTCCTGGAGAAAGTGATACTTGATTGGTATGTGCTTGGTTTTTGAATGCATGACTGGGTTCTTTGAAATGCTGATTGCACTTGTATTATCACCTAAGATGGAGATGGGTGGTGTACAAGTGATTTGAAAATCCTGCAAGATCTGCATCATCCAAAGTAGTTGAGTGCAGCAAGATGCAACAGCAACATATTCTGCTTCAGCTGTAGACAAGGCAATCGAACTCTGTTTCTTGCTGAACCAAGATACTAATCTGGAACCCATAAAGAATGCACCACCACTTGTGCTCTTCCTGTCATCCACGCTTCCGGCCCAATCTGCATCAGTATAAGCATGAAGTGTGAGATCTGTATCTCTAGGATACCATAAGCCATAATTTCGAGTCCCTTGAAGATATTTGAAGATTCTCTTTACTGCCTGAAGATGAGTTTCCTTTGGATTTGCCTGAAATCTTCCAACTATTCCCACTGCATGCATGATGTCTGGTTGGGTACCTGTCAAATAAAGTAGACTTCCAATCATAGATCTGTAGGTTGGTTGATGTACTGCTATTGATTCATCATTTGCACTGAGGCTACATCCTGTGACCATGGGTGTACATACTGGATTTGCATCTTCCATGCCATATTTCTTCAAAATCTGCTTGAGATACTTGGTTTGAGACAAGAAGATCCCTCCTTCCTTTTGTTGGATTTGCAGGCCCAGAAAATATGTCAATTCTCCAAGCAAGGACATTTCGAATTCTTTCTGCATCACCAAGGCAAAGCTTTGACTCATAGATTCTTCATTGCTTCCAAAGATAATGTCATCTACATACACAACAAGTATCAAAAATTTGTCATTTTCAATTTTTATATAAAGATTGCTATCTGCTGATCCTTTTGAAAAACCTTGTTGATGAAGATATTTGTCCAAACGATAGTACCAAGCCCTTGGAGCTTGTTTAAGACCATAGAGAGCCTTTTTCAATCTGCATACAAGATTTGGATCATTTCCAAGAATGAAACCATCTGGCTGCTCAATGTATACTTCTTCTTCTAAGTCTCCATTCAGAAAGGCTGATTTCACGTCCATTTGAAATACTTTGAACTTTTGAAAGCTTGAGAGAGCAAGGAACATTCGGATGGCCTCAAGTCTTGTAACAGGAGCAAAAGTTTCTTCAAAATCTATTCCTTCTTGCTGCGCATACCCTTTACAAACAAGTCTAGCCTTGTTTCTAATTACTTCCCCATTTTCATTCAACTTATTTTTGAAGACCCATTTTGTCCCTATAACATTCTTATCCTTTGGTCTAGGAACAAACTCCCAAGTGTTGTTCTTTACGATCTGCTCAAGTTCTTCATCCATTGCTTTGACCCAACATTCATCTTTGCATGCCTCTTTTATATTTTGTGGTTCAGTGGATGAGAGTAATGCCAAATAGCTTGAAGCTTCTGCAATTGTTCTTCTTGTTTGTACACCTGCTTCTTTTTGCCCCAAAATCTGAGATTCTAGATGATTCTTCTGAACGTACCTGGATGGAGTCTTCTCTTCTACCCTTATCTGTTCCTCTGGTGCTTCTTGAGGTTCTTCTTCTTCATCATTCTGTCTTTGAGGGTAGTCTTCGTCTTCTTCGATATTTTCATGATTTACTTGCCTAGGAATGTATCCTTTTTCATCAACCACTACATCAATGCTGTCAACAATTCTTCCAAGTCTTTTATTGTAGCACTTACATGCTTTGCTGTGTGGAGAATAACCAAGAAGAATGCCTTCATCTGCTCTAGGTTCAAGTTTTCCAAGTTGCTCATCAGTATTCTTAATATAGCATATTCTCCCAAAGATTTTGAAGTGTTTTACCGAAGGAGTCTGTTACACTAAAAAATGTCACCATGACTATTTACAGTTAGTATGGCTCAATCAACAGTCATGCTACCCTCTTAGGCAAGTCTTATGCCTCTGCTATCCATCTCAAACTCAAAGAAGAGAGAAAGTCTTGTAAAAAATGTGTTTATCTCTGGGGACGCAGGTTCTCTCAAGCCTTACCTGCGGGGACGCTCACAATGTTCACAAAGGCTGCGTCCTTGGATGCTCTGTATGTTAAGGGATAGGTGCGTCCTTCTGTAAAAGGCAAAATGCGCAAGTTTCATCTTAAAAAAGTTACTTGTGGTTACTTCTAGAACTTTCTAGAGGTCGGTTTGATAAAATGGATGCACCTCCAGTTGGTTCATGTATCCCTATTAAGGAGGAACTTATCCCATCAATAAGGGAGCTATCCCACCCAAAGAGGGGGATTATCCCATTGATGATGGACCTGAATAACCTCTTTACAGCACTATAAATAAAGGCATTGAGCCAGAGGGAGGAGGGGTTGAAAGCTATACATTTCTAAGGGTAAATGCTGCAGGAATTAGGACTCCCATTTAGAAGCTTGTGAGGAGAGATTGCTATCTTTGCTTGTTATATTTGGAAGTGGGTGAGCTTTGTCAAAGTAGAGGAAAACTCTTGTGGACCCTGGAAGGAGCTTGCACAACACCAAGGCTCAGGTTGTAATGGTTCCTTTTGATTACCTTTAATGCAAATTGGTCCATTCTTCTCAATAACTTGTTGTTTATGGGTTATTTCATGTACTCCTTGGTCTATGTGTTGAATATGCTTTGTTTTATGTTATAATCAGGTGCTATTTAATTGTTTGACTGTTGGTGATTGCAGGTTTTGGAGAAAAGGAGGAGCTCATCCAGATCAACAAAGCTTGGACTTCTACAACAGCGTTTGGACAAAGGTAAGAACGAAACACTTGATTTCTCATATCATAATGTATGTTTAGAGAAGGATAGCTCCAGTTTGTTTTGTTTGTCATTAGAATGTCTTAGACTTCTAGGAAGGTCGGTTGTGTCCGCACTCTTGATTGATTCCGTGTGACAAAATGGCGACTCCGCTGGGGATTCCATTGATGTGAAAAGTCTTTTCCTTTGTATGAACTTTGCTTTGAGAAAATTGGTTTATTTTTCTGGTTTTCGCTCTGTGACTTTGTCTCTGGGTGGGTTAGCTTAGGATTAGTTTTATTTTGGTTTTTCTTGAGTTTTTCAGTAGGACGCACCCTCTGAGTGCTGCACAGTGCGTCCCTGGACGCACTTTTTCTGTGTGCACAGAGCGGGCCTGCACCTGTGCTAACGGGTTGCCTGCGTCCCCTGCCAAAATTTGAGAAAATTCCATTTTTTACACTTTTTGCTCTTAGATTTTGTTTTTTCTTAGTTTTTACTGCCCAGATTCATTAGTCTCTTGTCAAAGATCTTCACCTAAGCTTGTTTCATTGGCATTCCTACTCTAAGCTTTCATCAATTGGGTGTTTTGAGTCTCTTTCTTGAGAAATTTTTGATTTGTTTTCCTTTGGTCATTACTTAGAGTTTTCTCTCAGTCCTTTCACAATTTTGCATCTTTTTGCTTTTGTTTTTGCAAAAAAAATTCCCCCTCATTCGCCGGGGGGGGGCTAAATTGTGTATGAGTGTTAATCGCCTTTGAGTATTTTTATGTTTTGATCTTTGGAACTCTCACCCAGTTTTCTTGACTTGCACTTGATTGATTCTTAGATTACATTAGAATCATCTTGTGTTTGAGAATTCTCTTGCATAGATCACATTTGCATAATTAGAATTCTCATTTTCAGAATATGAATGAAAAATGTGCATAGATTACATTTGCATACTTTTCGAGTGAATTGTGCTTAGATTACCATTGCATAGTTTACATTCTGAAAAATCAATCGTAGATTTAGATCAGCTTTCTTTGATTTGAATTTACAGAAAAATAAAAATAAAAATTGGTTTGGAATTGATTTGCATTAGTTTTTCTTGATAAAATTAGTGCATTAGAGAATTTGTTATATTTTCTCTTAGTGATCAATTTTTTCCATTGTCGGAAGTGAATGGAAACTCTCTCCTTACTTTAGTTAGGATTCATCGAATTGAAAGGATTACATTATCATATTCGATTGCATTCAGTTGAGTCGGGTCATAACACCATTGGTTTCATATCCATTTACCCATTTGAGTAATAACAGCCTTAATAACACAGCGCTTAATTAAAATTCATCTAGTAATTTTTACATTTCTAGGGCTCTGAAGCACCAACATAGCTTAGGCTAGTGTCTTGGAGTAGGTGAGTACTTAACTCTCCAAGACAGTAAAACAAAACAAGTAGCTGATCTTGTGATAGAATCAAATCCAATTGTTACAATTACACTCTGGGAAAGCTCCTCTTAAAGGAGAAGCACGAGCTCGTGTCCGAACCAGTGAGGGGATCCATCCTCCCTCGTTGGGAAAGACGCCAGACACGCACGTATTACAAACGGTAAACCTCGGATTAACCATTGTCGAGGAGCCAGGGGTCACTTATCGGTAAACCTTGGATTACTGTCAAGGAGCCGGTAAGGGGATTGAGCTTGCTACTCTGCCCTTGCGTGCTGTCGGAGTTTAGACTGTTCCCCCAGGTGTACTTGTGGCCGTTGGTAACCTTAGTGACCATAATCTTTAGGATTCTACCCAAGGTGACGGTGGAGGGAAGATCCCACTGTACCTGGAGCAGACGTCGGTTATACTCACTTGGATTTTCCGGGGGGTTCGCTTCACTTCGAGACGGTTAAAGTGGAGGAACTTGTGCCGGTCTATTCATTAAGCAGGTTGCCGGGGTAACTGTTCCACCCTCCACTTCTGTACTGAATTCGACAATGTTGGATTTCATCACCAACTAGTGTTTTCGGTCCGGAAGGCTACTGTTTGTGTGTGGTTTGACTCCTAGATTTGATAGCGCGTGTTAATTTGTTTGTTTTTACTTTTAGAGACCATAGGTGTGAATTGTGAATTTTAATTGTTAGGTGTGAATTGTGAATTGTTAATTTTAGTTTTAAAATTGTTAATAAAATTCACTGAAGTTGAATATAATGGCAAATGTTCCAGAATTTACCAACCTAGGAACCCCTCCTAATGAGAATCCTAGTACTTTTCCTTACTTTGGAAATGTTGGTCCTCCTTATATGGCTACTTTGTCATTACCTGGATTTACAATAGGATTACCGATATGGTTATTTTCAACTTCGTTGGCCCAAAGTACTCCAATTGTTCCATCTCAACCGGATGCTTCACCTCAACAGAGTTCACCATCTAAACATCACCAACCTTCTGTTGACCCTTTACCTTCTTCGCCTAATTTTTCTTCCTCCATTTCTTCCTCTTCGCCTGGTAAAAGCCTTGATGCTAGTAACCAGGAGGCTAAGAAGAAGAAGAAAGGGAAGAAGAAGAAGAAGAAGAAGAAGAAAGATAAGAAAGAAGTCAACCAACCAACCATGGTTGTAAGTGTTAGTTGTGTTGAGGAAAACTCCGACATGCAGCGTAAACCCAAATACCCTTGCAGGCTTTGTAAGGGTGACCACTTCCTTGTCAATTGTCCTGGTATTCCAAAGGTCTTGGAAGTATGGTCAGAAAAATCTCATCAACTTTCTATTGATCCATCAACCAGTGATAGTCAGGTTCCTGGGAAAAAGGGTAAAGTTAGGTTTCCTTGTAAGTTATGCAAAGGGAGTCATCAAACTCACATTTTCCCTCACATGGATGAAGCCTCAACATTGTTGGAAAAACTTACTGTTCCACAACAAGAATTTCCAACTGGTTACCGTAAACTTTCTCCCAACCTACCGTCAACTGACGGAGTGATTGATCAAAATTCAAATACAATCGATCACACTCTTCCATTGGAGAGTGAAACTCATGTCACTCAGGTTGATGATCTATTAGTTGATCAAGTGGTCGATTCAATTTCACATTCAGTCGATCCCACTTTCCCTTTAGAGAGTGAATTTCATACCGTTGATGTTCTTCTTGTTACATCGGATTCTTCTATGCCGGGGGGCATTTCACCTGTTTCTACAGAACCCCCTCCAAGTACTGAGGTCTTTTCCTTTGATTGGAATAGACTGACAGAACCTCGTCTTCCTTCCTCCATTCCTTTCCAAATCATTGTCAAGGCTGGTGGTAGGGACATACATCGTACTCAGGTAGATGAAGGTGCTTCTGTTAGTATTTTATCCTCAACTGTTTGGAAAGCTTTGGGTTCCCCTCAGCTTGCGCCTATTACGCAGAATCTGAAAGCTTTTAATAGAACCATTAGTGAACCTTTAGGGATCCTTCCTAAGTTTTCTATTACCTTGGAAGGTAAAACTGTCTGTATTGATCTTATGGTAGTTCGAGGTCCCTTGGATTTCAATTTACTCCTTGGGCGAGACTATGTTTATGCAATGAAAGCTGTCGTATCGACACTCTTTCGCGTGATGTCTTTCCCTCACAATGGCAGTATTGTGACTGTAGACCAGCTTTCGTTCCCTAGTCTTGCTTCAACAACCAATAATATGACAGCCTTAAATGTTCCTGATTCTAAAGTGGTATCTACCCCGCCACGGGTTAATTATGTGGCAACCGGTCCCATGTTTTCAGTTACCGATGTAAGTGAGCCTCTCACTGTTTGCTCATCTTCCTTTGATTTAGATCCGGTAATTGACATGGAAAACTCTTTGGGATTACTTGAACACGATGTTCTTATCCCTTTTGAGTCCCTTGACATGTCCTCCTTCAAAAAGACTATTCTTCCTTCTGATGAAGACCTTTTGGAAGCCATGATCAAGGTGTGTCCATTGACATGTCTTTCTTCCTGTTGGAAGCCATGATCAATGTTCCGAGGAAAGTTCCTTTTACTGTGTCAACCTCGTTAAAAAATGAATCAGCATGTATGAGGAAAGTTCCTTTTACTGTGTCAACCTCGTTAAAAAATGAATCAGTTAGTTCGAGGATAGTTCCTTGTCTTGTGTCAACCTCGTTAAAAAATGAAACAAGGATAGGTTATATAGATAGTTAGAAAGTAGGATTACGAGGATAGTTTGTTCCTCTCTCAACCTCGTTAAAAAATGAAACTGGATGGTACGAGGAAAGTTCCTTTTACTGTGTCAACCTCGTTAAAAAATGAATCAGTGGGTGCGAGGATAGTTCTTTTCCTGTGCCAACCTCGTTAAAAAATGAAACAGGGTGTTGTGAGGATAGTTTCTTCTAGTCTCAACCTCATTAAAAAATGAAACTGGAAGTCATGAGCATAGTTCCTTGTCTTGTGTCAAGCTCATTAAAAAATGAATCAGCTAGATTTTAGGATATTTAGGTAGATTGTAGAAGCTAGGGTTTTGAGGATAGTTCCTGTTACTGAGTCAACCTCGTTAAAAAATGAATCAGGTATGAGGATAGTTCCTGTTACTGTGTCAACCTCGTTAAAAAATGAATCAGGTATGAGGATAGTTCTTTTCTTGTGTCAACCTCCTTAAAAATGAAACAACTCCCTTTTCAAGTTAAATATTGAAAGTAAACCTTCATTCCATCCAGCCGGTTGAATGCAATGAAGCCTGGGGGGCATGTACCTCGTTTTGCATCATTATACTGGGGGCATGCGAACTTTTTGAGCATAGTTCCTTGTCTTGTGTCAAGCTCGTTAAAAAATGAAACAAGGATAGGTTAAGTAGGTATATTGTAGAGAGTAGTCATGAGCATAGTTCCTTGTCTTGTGTCAAGCTCATTAAAAAATGAATCAAGGATTTTAGAGCATAGTTCCCTGTCTTGTGTCAAGCTCGTTAAAAAATGAATCAAGGTTTTTAGAGTAGAGTTTTTGTTAGGTAGATTGTAGAGAGTAGTTACGAGCATAGTTCCTTATCTTGTGTCAAGCTCGTTTAAAAAATGAAACAACTCCCACGAGTCTTTCCAAGATCTTGAAAGTAAAGCTTCATTCCATCCACCTCATTGAATGCAATGAAGCTTGGGGGGCATGTACCTCGTTTTGCGTCATTATGCTGGGGGCATGTGACTTATAACAAGCATAGTTTTTCGTTTCAAGCTTGCGTAAACATGAAACCGAATCCGAGCATAGTTCTTTTCCTGTGTCAAGCTCATTAAAAAATGAAACAAATCCTCCTCTACTTGAGTCGAGAGATTGACTAGATCTCATAAATGTTAAGTTTTTAGGTTAGTTATTTCAGTTTTTGCGTAATTTTCTTATAGTTTTAGGTCGAGTCTTTCAAATGATCTCGTTCATGAACCTTCATTTCATCCAACTGGTTGAATGAAATGAAGCTGGGGGGCATGCCCTCTAGCAGTTAAGCTTAGGGGGCATCAAGCACAGTTTTTTCTCTGTTTCAAGCTTGTGTAAAAATGAAACTACTTTGAAGCATAGTTTTTATCTGTTTCAAGCTTTTGTAAAAATGAAACCTATCTCGAGTCAATTTCAGTTATTTTCAAGACTCGTTAAACTCATGAAAATCCCGAGATTATTTTGCTATCTTTCATTCTCGTAAAATAAATGAAAATGCCGTGTTCTTTCCATCTTTTCCTGCTCGTAAATTAAATTGAAAGTCGGCCATATGAGTACATTTTTATCCCTTTTTCGAACTCATTAAAACTTACAAAAAAGTGAAAACTATGAGTACATTTTTATCCCTTTTTCGAACTCGTTAAAACTACGAAAAAGTGAACCTTAGAGTCATCTTTTAAGCCCTTTCTGACTCCTAAAACTTGAAAAGATCGCCGAGCGTTTCTTTTACACTCGTTAAAACGGAATTAAAAGACGGTGCCATATGAGTACATTTTTATCCCTTTTTCGAACTCATTAAAACTTACAAAAAAGTGAAAACTATGAGTACATTTTTATCCCTTTTTCGAACTCGTTAAAACTACGAAAAAGTGAACCTTAGAGTCATCTTTTAAGCCCTTTTCTGACTCCTAAAACATGAAAAGATCGCCGAGCGTTTCTTTTACACTCGTTAAAACGGAATTAAAAGACGGTCCCCTTTTAGCTCTTTTCTGACCGCAAAATCAGGAAACGATTGTCGGGTTTTTGTTGTTTCAAACTCGATAAGGAAATAAAACGACGTGTCCTTGATCGCTTTTTACTTTTCAGGTCAACGACACTATTATGAAAGTACTCCTTGGTTGCAAGATCAAGCGGTTCCCCCAGGTATTATTTTATACTTTTTCGGGCTTGAGGGACACAAATGTACGAAAAAGTTCAACGTGGAGTCTCCTTTAGTCTTTTCAGACTCTCTAAAATTGAAAAATGTCGAGTTTCTCCTATACTGGGCTCGTTAAACTTTTACAGTAGAGGACCTGTTCAATTACAAACAGGAACGAACCACTCCTTCCTAGGGTTCGAATTTAAACTAGGTTGGACTCGTCCGAAGGATGAGCTTATAACCAAGCATATGTTATCCTCCTCAAGCTTGTTAAAAATAAAGAGGTACTTGCCAGAAATGGTGGGGGAAAAGAGAGAAGAATGAACATGTTTGTTACCTTTTGTCTCAAAAGAAACTTTATTACCACTCTTGAACACGACACTTTTTCATTCACCTGGGTTGGGAAATCTTTTACCTCACAGTTGATCAAACCACTTTGAAAGTCTTTAACCGGGTTCCAGGGATTAACTTTGAGTTATTCGTCACCAAGCCATCTGTCGTGTCGTTATGTGTTCAAGAGGTCTGCAAGCAAAACTTTCATCTGCAAAATACTTGTCATCCATTTGACCATCCCTGAGTCAGTCCTTACAGCAACATTTCTTCAACTTGAACAATGATTTCGTGTTGCGGGCTTGCCTTCAACGGGTCGCTTTCTATCGACATCGACACATTATCTAGAAAGATGACTTAGGAATCGACAGTACCTTGAAGTCTGCATGCATCAATGGCAGGTTTCTCGCCTTTGACGTCAGTTTACATCATTGACTTTCGATCAAAGGATTCCGTGAAGTGTTCGACATCAAAACATCTATTCACATTTCACGGGTTGTGCTTGGTACTTTGAGAACCATTGAAATTACTGGTGGTCTCTCTCACGCTTGTTAACAGTTTACATCATCGACTGGTAATCAAGTGGTTTCTAACATGTTCGACATCAAATCATTTAATCACATGGCTAGAATTGTACCAATTCGGGAAGTAGAAGTGAAGACCCTGGATCTAATTTCTACCATCCAGGCTGCGAGGAGTTTTGTATTCATTATCTATGTAGACTAATCATAAACAGATGGCTGCGTCCATACTGTGTCTACAAAAGTCTATAAAAATGATGTACTGCAAGATCATTCCTGTATCAGAGTAGTTAGTCCATTAGTTAAAGTTTTGAATCTGAGTATGGGAATGCCTACCTCAGTGATGATATAATCTTATACATGTATTTTGTGTTGAAAATTGCAGGTTCCAACCAGGTCATCCACAAGACAATCCTTGAAATGATAAAGCGCTTCACCCTTCCTAGAATTACAAAACCATAATCTATTCCAGGCTTCGCACTTTAGGGGGCAATCTATTACACTAAAAAATGTCACCATGACTATTTACAGTTAGTATGGCTCAATCAACAGTCATGCTACCCTCTTAGGCAAGTCTTATGCCTCTGCTATCCATCTCAAACTCAAAGAAGAGAGAAAGTCTTGTAAAAAATGTGTTTATCTCTGGGGACGCAGGTTCTCTCAAGCCTTACCTGCGGGGACGCTCACAATGTTCACAAAGGCTGCGTCCTTGGACGCTCTGTATGTTAAGGGACAGGTGCATCCTTCTGTAAAAGGCAAAATGCGCATGTTTCATCTTAAAAAAGTTACTTGTGGTTACTTCTAGAACTTTCTAGAGGTCGGTTTGATAAAATGGATGCGCCTCCAGTTGGTTCATGTATCCCTATTAAGGAGGAACTTATCCCATCAATAAGGGAGCTATCCCACCCAAAGAGGGGGATTATCCCATTGATGGTGGACCTGAATAACCTCTTTACAGCACTATAAATAAAGGCATTGAGCCAAAGGGAGGAGGGGTTGAAAGCTATACATTTCTAAGGGTAAATGCTGCAGGAATTAGGACTCCCATTTAGAAGCTTGTGAGGAGAGATTGCCATCTTTGCTTGTTCTATTTGGAAGTGGGTGAGCTTTGTCAAAGTAGAGGAAAACTCTTGTGGACCCTGGAAGGAGCTTGCACAACACCAAGGCTCAGGTTGTAATGGTTCCTTTTGATTACCTTTAATGCAAATTGGTCCATTCTTCTCAATAACTTGTTGTTTATGGGTTATTTCATGTACTCCTTGGTCTATGTGTTGAATATGCTTTGTTTTATGTTATAATCAGGTGCTATTTAATTGTTTGACTGTTGGTGATTGCAGGTTTTGGAGAAAAGGAGGAGCTCATCCAGATCAACAAAGCTTGGACTTCTACAACAGCGTTTGGACAAAGGTAAGAACGAAACACTTGATTTCTCATATCATAATGTATGTTTAGAGAAGGATAGCTCCAGTTTGTTTTGTTTGTCATTAGAATGTCTTAGACTTCTAGGAAGGTCGGTTGTGTCCGCACTCTTGACTGATTCCGTGTGACAGAGTCTCACCATACCAGAGTTCATGAGGAGTTTGAGTGCTGTTCACTCGGACATTTGTTTTATTGAGAATAACAACCGCAACATATGCAGCTTCACCCCAGAAAGTTGCGGGAGTTCCGGACTCATCAAGCATAGCACAGGCCATTTGTTGGACTGTTCTGTTCATCCTTTCCACCACTCCATTTTGCTGAGGAGTTCTAGCTGTAGAGAATTCCCTTCTTATCCCATGTTCTTCACAGAAATCGAAAAATTCATTTGAGGTAAACTCCCCACCTCTGTCGGACCTGAGGCACTTAATTTTGTAACCTGATTCATTTTCAACCAAGGCTTTGAAGGATTTGAATTTTTCGAATGCTTCGTCTTTGTGCTTCAAAAGTCTTAACCAAACAAACCTGGAGAAATCCTCAATGAATAATATCAAGTATTCTTCTCCTCGAGGTGACCTCGTCCTGAAAGGACCTCATACATCTGTATGGACTAGTTCAAGAGGCCTGCTGGCTGATCCTTCCTTCTCCGGGAAGTTGGTTCTGGTTTGCTTACCAAACTGACATGATTTTCATATAGTGTTGTCTGGAATTTTGATATCTGGAAGACCATGAACTGCCTGATATTTGCATGCCTTCCTTATTTGTGAAAAGCTTAGATGCACCAACCTCCAGTGCCATAACCAATGTTCATCATCCTTGCTCAAATAGCATTGTTGTTGTCCTTCTTCAAATATGAATAGATTATTTGGAGTTCTTCTACCTTTGATCACTGTTTTCCCTATATCAATATCACGAATGCTACATCCATTTGATCGAAATATTACCTCGGTTCCTTGATCACACATCTGACTGACACTCAGAAGATTATGCTTCAAGCCATCAACATACAAAACATTTCCAGCTTTAACCTTTTCTTTTAACTGAGCTGTGCCTTTTCCTTTTATAGCTGCTGGAGTATCATTTCCAAAAGAAACTTTCTTTCCCTTTTCTAAAGCAGAATATGTTTCAAGTTTTCCTTTATCTCCTGTCATATGCTTCGAACATCCACTGTCGATGTACCATAGATTTTCCTGTCCCTCTGCATAAAAGGCTATCCCACATCTTTCTATTTGTGGTTCGTTTATTCTCCATGTTCTGGTGCTTGAGGCTTGTTCCTTTGTCTGCTGAAACCTGCTCCTGCATTCAGAATCTTCATGACCAAAGTTATTGCAAATAGAACATTCAAGTTCATTTTCAAGAGCCGAAAAGTTGTTATAGGTCCTTTTTGTAAACCCGATCATACTTCTTTGTTTTTGAGCTTCTCTAGTCATGATTGTTTTATATGCAACACATTGAGCTGCTTTGTGACCAAAGTTATGGCAAGAGAAACATTGCCCATTGAAGAAACTTCTGCGATTATCAAATCTACCAGCCAAATGATCGTAATTTCTATTGTCATCCATTCTTGAAGCAAATTGAGAAGATTTTATCTGTGGCTGGTTGTAGCTTTTGTTCATCCTTAAGACAGATTGCCACTGGTTTACCTGATAGTCTTTGTTCGTTCTTGATGTATTTCATCCCTGCTTTACCTGATGATCTCCATTGTGCTTTTGCTCATTCCTTCTTGCTGCATCAAGATAACTCTTTGAGGTGGATGCTTGAGATGTTTCTCCATTATACCCCAGACCTGTCTTGTTTAGCGGAGAACGTTGCACATTGATGATCTCATCCAGAGTTTTAGATCCTTTGACAAACTTAAGATTAATAGCCTTTGTTTTCTCAATTTCTTTTCTAAGGCCAACAATTTCACCTCCTAACTTTTCAAGATATTTTTCTTTTTCATCAATTTGAAATTGTAGAGTATCAATGATCATATTCTTTTCTTCTATACATGTCTTAAGTCTAGAAATCTCTTCATAAATCCTATCCACATCTATAGCATCCATGTAATCATCATCTTCAATTGCCATTAAAAGTTTATAGTCATTACCTCGTTCATCTTCATCACTATTTGATAGACCATCATTGTCTTCATGAGTGTAGTAGCTTTTCTTATTTGCATTCTGTTTCTTGTTCCATCTAATAGGTTCATTTCCCTTGTCGATCTTATCCTTATGAGGACATTTGGCAGCATAGTGACCTACTCTTCCACAAGAAAAGAATTTGAAGGGTAACTTACCTCTGAACCGTCCAACACCCCGTTGAAGATTTCTGACAAAATTTGATTCTTCTTCTTCTTCTGACCCATGTCCTGATTCATAATACTCTCCTTTACCTGAAGCCTTGAAGGCAGCTTCTTTCCTATCAGATGGACCTCCTTTTCTCATTTCATAAGCAGTTAGAATTCCATGTAGATGTGACATTTTAAGATGTGGTAGATTCTCCTTTTCTTCTATAGCAGAAACTTTAGATTCAAACCTAGGTGACAAAGATCTTAGAACTTTTTCAACCACAACAGCCTCTTTTATTTCTTCACCCAAATTTTTCATACAATTAACAATCTCATCCACACGAAGAAAATAGTTAGCCACACTTTCATCATTATACATTCTGAGATTCTCATACTGAATCCTGAGGGTTTGAAGTTTTGCACGTTTTACCTTTTCATCTCCTTCGTAGCTTAAAACAATCTTGTCCCATATTTCTTTTGTGGATTTATATTGCATAACCTTCACGAATTCAGATTGAGATAGACATCCTAGAAGAGTATTAACAGCCTTTGCATTTGTTTCATATTTCTTCTTCTCAGCTGAATCTGTACGAGTAGCTGATGGAAAAGTATACCCTGTTTCTATAATGTCCCATACTTCTGTACCCAAAGATTGAAGATAGGCAGTAACTCTTACCTTCCAATATACGAAGTTTGTCCCATCAAAAATCGGTGGCCTGATTGATGCTTCCCTCTCGTAGTTGCTCATGATGTTAGATCTTCCTTCAAGCGATCAAGCTTCTTCAGAAGGACCTGCTCTAATACCAATTGTTGGAAATAATACTGAGAGGGGGGGTGAATCAGTATTATCAAATTCTTTTCAATATATCTTCCTTATTTATACTTTGAATATTTCTTCAAATATTGATCATTACTTTGTATGTCAAAATCATAAAATAATGAGCAGGAACAAGAAAAGCAAATAGTCACACAAAAGAACACAAGATATAAGGTGGAAACCCAATATGGGTGAAAACCACCTGCTGCAATATGTCTCTATCTTCTTTTAATAAGAAACTCCTTTTACAATGATTTTGTACTGCTGCAGTCCTTTACCAGTACGCAGGCTACAACCTGCAGAGAGCTACAACTCTCTCTCTCGTTTTCCAGTCTCTCCTGGAAGGGAGCTACAACCCCCTACTTCTCTTCTTTCAAGGACCACTTTTCATTAATTTTCAGACTGGATCCAAGAACATCAAAAAAAACCATCAACTACACTTGCATCATCAATCTCTGATTTCACCAAAGCCAACCCGCATACAGATCTGCAAATATTTCCTTATAACTTTGCAGTTTTTCCATACATCAGACATACCCAGATCATAACATGTGTAAAATAAAACATGCATCAATAATTCAGACCCAGATTATTAGATTTATAGATCAAGCGTATGCCACATATCACAGATCGAAATCATATAGAGATACCACTATTCCAGCCTTAAGATTTTGACCCATCAATAGAACTTATCCTTCTCCTTACGCTCAGGTTCCTTCTTCATTCAAATCCAGATCTGCACCATAACCCAATCACAATATTCCAGATCTAGCACTTTATCAGATATTCAATAATTCAGAAGATGCTTTGTCAAATGATCTCCTTCCTCTTTTATAGCCTTAGTCCTTTCTCAATACCACGGTCCAAAACCATAGGATCAAAAAACTGTTGGACTAATACCATGAACCAACCATGAAAGTGCGTGAGATCAACACTTTTGGATGCAATACCACGGGCCAAAACCATAGGATAAAAAACTGTCGAGCTAATACCATGAACCAACCATGAAAGTGCGTGAGATCAACACTTTTGGATGCAATACCACGGGCCAAAACCATAGGATCAAAAACTGTCGAACTAATACCATGAACCAATACTTGGGATCAACACTTCTGACGAGGTACCATGGTCCAAAACCATAGGTTCAAATACCAAGGACTAACTACCATGGACCAAAGGTAAGTTCTCCAACATATACACGCTTTTCCTTGCATGAAAGTGCATGAACTTTTTCTCTACATGCAATACCACGGACCAAAACCATAATAAACCAATACCACGAACCCAATACTTGGGATCAACACTTCTGACGAGGTACCATGGTCCAAAACCATAGGTTCAAATACCAAAGACTAACTACCATGGACCAAAGGTAAGTTCTCCAACATATACGCGCTTTTCTTTGCATGAAAGTGCGTGAACTTTTTCTCTACATGAAATAAACTTTTCTCTACATAAAAGTGCATGAACTTTTCTCTACATGAAATAAACTTTTCTCTGCATAAAAGCGCGTGAAATTTTCTCTACATGAAATAAACTTTTCTCTGCATAAAAGTGCGTGAACTTTTCTCTACATGAAATAAACTTTTCTCTGCATATAAGTGCGGGAAATTTTCTCTACATTATAATTTATTATCTGAGATGAGTGGGTTGCCATCAAGTACAACATATGTATCATAATGCCAACATATATTTTTCTTTTTATACTCATGTTTGGAAGTTCTAAACATTCTCAATACATTACTTGTTTAGAGAGAAAATTCAATCAACTATTTAATTGTAAAGTACTAAATCTTCATGCTTTATTATGTTTTGCCTCATATTTATTTCCATCTGAATTAATATTTTTGGATTGTTAAAGGTCATTGATTTACAATGATTAAAAAACTTTCTTTTGATCCATAGTACAACTCATGTGCTTATTTATACAGCATCAGTAACACCGGCCACCCCTACACCTATTTATGCAACACTAGTAACACCAACCACCCCTGCACTAGTTACAAGAACATATAAGTTTTGGTGTGTTGCAAAACCAAATGCAGATCCCATAGTACTCCAAGACAATATATATTATACATGTGGACAGGGAGTAGATTGCAATGGCATTCACGTAGGTGGTCCATGCTTTACTCCTAATATTGTTGTGACACATGCTACGAATGCAATCAATTCTTATTACTAGCTAATTGATCACCATAATTATGATTGTCATTTTGCTCAAACAGGGCTTCTCACAAAAGAGGATCCAAGTATATATTCATCTTTTCTCTATACTTATCACTTTAAATAATAGACTTGAATCTTTGTTACTCAAGCCCAGACCTTTACTAGTGTCAAAGAGCTAAGCAACTCCTTTTCAAATGGAACAAATGAGTTGTTACAATTAGAAGGTTCCTTGTTTGAGTTCCTCTCAAGATACTGGATATCCATATACCCAAGAATCAAATTTCTAATAAAGATATAGATACTCTTCACGTTTGCATGACAACTTACTAGCAATTTCTTATCACAAACTAGTTTGTTTCTTACTTTAAGGAATAGTAACAGACCTTGTGGATATCATCGATTTGTTTGTGATTATCTGATTTAGTGTCTATTATTAGGCTTTCTAGGATTTTATTTTTAATGGGTACATTAGCATTCCATCCTTAGATATCAATTTTTCAAACACCCATCCCCCAAAACTATCAAAAGGTCATATTGATCTGTCAAATCCAATATAAGGGCATATTTTAACCCCATTCCTTCGGAGTTCTTCTCACAACAAGTTGTATTTTAGGTCTCCCTCTTTTTACTTCTAAAACTAGATGCAAGTCTAATTTTTCTAATCTTTCAAGAACATACCTTGGTGAAGTTAAAACCCTTTCAGAACCACATTATCTTAGCCACTCTTAGAAACTTGCCTTTTTATCCTAGTAAACTTTATCACTTGGTAAGGGCAATTCTTATCCGATGTTTGATTCTCTAATAGTTACCCAGGGAATGTTCCAATTTGTAAGCTAAGAAACAAAAAACACTTCAATTATATTGGGATTTTTAATTTTAAGCATGTCTTCATTTCGTTTGTAAAGAATTATATGTCATTTGCATTGACAAGGACTATAATATACTGAACTGACTGGCATTTTCCTATGTTGCAGGTTATGGATGATCAAATCAATATCTAGAAAAATAAGGAGAAAATAGTAGAGAACCTTGATATAATTAAAAAAGAGTGATCCCTCCCTTTTGAGCAAAAAAAATATGATGTACCTTCTAGACAACCTATTATGGCTTTACCATAAGAGGGAATAGAGGAGGTCAGGATAGAAGGATATATGTCTACCCTCACCAGCAATGGGAAGCATCACCTAAAAGTTGTTCAAAACCAAAAATCCATAAAGTATATCCAACAAGGGAAAAAAAGTACACCAGATAAAGATCTTAGACCAAACTCAGTCCACAACAAGTTAGAGCCATGCTAATCATCTCGTAATGCTAAGGCCCTGGAGATCCATAAAAAATATTTATCCTTCAAAACACCATTTTTGATTTGAACCTAGATAGTCTTATTATCTTTGATTATTTCCCTAATCACAACAACCAGTAGATGGTCCTCGTGGATTATTTATCTCATTATATCTATTAGTAAAATCCACACAATGTATCCTTACATTTTAATAATGGGAAAGAAACATATCATTGTTATCATTTAAATCATCCATATCTCTTGGAGCCCAAAAATCCTTTTGTTTTACCTCAAAAAGAATCCTATTATAATTTGAAGGATGATTATGTCCTCCTAAGTCTTGAAAAATTATGATGGAATGAAACTAGGTGAGGACCAAATCTAGGTTTACCATGTCATAACCTAGGTTCATTAAGATGTCGACCTTGGTTTGAAGATATCAACCATACAAACTAGGACCAACCATACTTATCATTTCCATCTCTCTTTCATCATCAAGACTAACATATTGAGTACTTGTAGCTCATGGAGGCCCATGGTAGTCATTACAATGCAATTTATTAGAATACATGCCATGTCCACAAGTTTTTATATTTAATATCTGCATCCAATGTGACCATTTCTTGTTATGAGATTTACCACATCTGAAAATGGCATCATTCACGTTATTTTGAAGAAGTCTGAAAAGCTCAACATATTTTTTTTCACATTTACAACTTCCCTCACATTTGTTGCTTCCTGAAGCTTAAGCACTTTCATAACAAAAATAGGCAATGTCAAGCAATGAAAATGGTCCACACTCTTTTCAACTACTTGTTATAGACATATTTGGGCACTGCAATCATATGTCCATAAACTAAGGGCTCCTTAAGTCCCTAAAAGTGTCATTTCACTGATAGTTCTTGGTTCCACTTGGAGATTTCATGATCTCTTACTCATCCCCAGGTGAATTCAGAGAGGCAAGTGTCACAGGAGAAGTTTCTGGAAGATTCCATGATCATCCACCTTGCAAATTGTCTCTACCATTTGTCTATTCTCGCTTATTGCACCCCACAGAAGGCTATTCGAGTATGCATCGCACCTAGCCAGTTAGGCAGTCAATATGCATCACACCTTGCCCATGGATCAGTTTGTATGGTCCAGTTTTGGCCAGTTCTGAGTAGCTTTTTAGGTGGAACTTCTAGGAAATGATGTATTCAGGTGACCATGATCCTTTAGGGTGTGAAACAACACTTTTAGGGACTTAAGGAGCCCTTATTTTATGGACATATTATTGCAGTGCCCAAAGTTCATTAGGGAAAACTAGTGTCTATTCGAATTGCTAGTCCCATTAATACGGGTAGCAATCTTAGAAAATAACAATGAAAGCTTTTCAATAGTTCCTTTAAGTGTGATAGATGGAAGAGAATAAAAGAGAACCAACCTGGATCTTCCGCTTTAACTTGATTTCTCCTTTCCTTGATAGAATTCGCCACTCCTTTCCTACTTGTCCCATTTCAAAGAGTACTAGTCGAGTCAAAGTAACAGAAAACTATCAAAGCATCTATATCTAAAACATTATTAACAATGTGGAATCAGAAACTCATTCACCATACAATTTCATTCATAAATAATAAGATTCACAAATATGAGATCATATGGAGGAAAAATCAAAGAACTTTATTAATAGAAATGTAAGAGAGGATTACAACCCAGCTGTCTAATCTAGCATCATCCTCCCAGTTGTAGAAACCCTCTTCACCTCATGAACAAGCAAATCACCCACCAATGCAATGTCTCTTCTTAACAAACCAACAACAGTCCTTACAAAATACAAAATTACAGCCTCTAGATCTCTCAGATGAGGGATCCATTTATAGATGTCTTGCAAGGGTGTGAGTCAGCTCTAGGTTTTTTATTACTGTCATTACACTGATAGTTCTTGGTTCCACTTGGAGATTTCATGATCTCTTACTCATCCCTAGGCAAATTCAGAGAGGCAAGTGTCACAGGAGAAGTTTTTGGAAGATTCCATGATCATCCACCTTGCAAACTATCTCTGTCATTTCTCTATTCTCGCTCATTGCACCCCATAGAAGGCCATTTGAGTATGCATCACACCTAGCTAGTTAGGTAGTCATTATGCATCTCACCTTGCCCATGAAGCAATCTGTATGATCCAGTTTTGGCTAATTCTGAGTAGTTTTTCAGGTGGAACTTATGGGAAATGATGTAATCAGTTGACCATGATCCTTTAGGGTGTGAAACAACACTTTTAGGGACTTAAGGAGCCCTTAGTTTATGGACATATGATTGCAGTGCCCAAATATGTCTATAACATCTACCCCCTAAAGCATGATGTCGTAAATCTTTTGATGTCGAGTGAAATGCTTTATTCATGAGGATTTGAGGTATTCGAACTGGAAGGTGACCTGTATAAGATACAATACAATACATCATCATCATATTATTTTCATGATCTGGCCGAGGTGGGCATTCCCATGCTTAGCTTTATAAATTCATTTTCATGTACATAGGACAGAAAATCATCTGCTATTGCAGATTGGTAATTCTTCGCATGAAGAGTCATCTTCCCTGGTTTAGATGACTATCTATGTAGCTTCTATGTACAATTGACGTCTTTATTTTCTGGAATATATCACAGCTCGAATGGATGAAACTAGATCCAGGGTCTTCAAAACTCATGCAATATTCGTCCGATGTACAAGTCGATCCATGTGAAAATATGTTCTGAAGTCGAACATGGAAAGACATCGCCTGATTACCAGCCAATGACGTAAGCTATTAACAAACGCGAGAGGCGTCACTAATAATGATGATGACAATCAAGGTACTACAGTACAATTCACGTGGCATGAATATATGAGCCGATGTTGAACACCACGCAAAGTATTTTGGTTAAAGGTCAATGATGTAAACCTATTGCCGAAAGTGAGAAACTTGTCATTGAGGCATGCAAGCTTCAAAGTACTAAAAGGGTTGTTTCTAAGTCAACTTCTTGGATAATGAGTTGATGTCGAAAGGAAGTGACCTGTCATAGGAGGGCCTTGATGTATCCCACGTCTACGATGCAGAATAGAGCAAATGATTTTTGTGGAGGTGAAAACGATCTGATGATATGAGGTTCAGGAATGGCGATCATGACAAATGAAGCATGGATGTAATGCATTGGATGAGGCGTTTGTTGGATGGTGAATTCTCTAAATGACTTCTCTTGAACATATTGGCGACACTAATATGGACTGGTAGCATTAACCCCACAGATGGCACAACGGACCAATGGTGACGGTGAATGGACACCCAACCCAACTCAATCACGGTGATGGAGTGAAAGTGTCATGTTCAAGAGCAACTTGCTACCAATAGAGTTCTTCAAGTTCTCTTCCCATTTTTCCCCAGTCATTGCTGACCAGTACCTCTTTATTTTTGACAAGCTTGAGGAGGATAACATATGCTTGGTCTATAATTTTCCCTTCATGCAAACCTGTTGCTTTGTGTTTAGCAAGCCTAGCGTCAGTGAGACTCATTCTTGTCTGGGTGGACAAGTTTGTCACTATTGTTTTAATGAGTTTAACGAAAAATATAACTTGATCCTTTTCTTGTTTAGAGAGTCTGAAAATGGACGAAAAGGAGACTCCAACAGTCCTTTTTCGTTGCATAATCTGTTAAGTCCGAAAAAGTGTAAACTAATATGAAAGGGATGACTTTTCGATAGTTTTAACGAGCTGACAAAGACAAGCGCTCGATATTTTTGTTTAATGATCCCTCAATTCCAAAAACATTAAAATATATGAGAGGGATGGCGTTCCCCTTACTTTAATGAGCTGGGAAGGTGAATAGCTTGACAATATTTTTTATTTAACGAGTCTAAAAAGAGTTTAAAAGAGGCTCATTTTTTAGGAACGAGTGATATTTCTGGGTAGCAGCATGTTTTAGGTAAGTTTGGAACTTCTCAAAACATGGCAGTGTGAAGAGGGTGGCAATCAGAATCACTCATCACAGATGTTCCTCGAAAGGGTAAACAATCAAGTGGAAGCGTATGGTCAGCCGAATGAAATGGAGGTGAAGGAAGGAACACAACCAAACTTCACAAAGGGCAGATAGCAAAGCGATCACAAAGGTTATTTACCAAAGGCGGGTTTATTTTTTAATGAGCTTGAACGTTATGCCAACATGTCCTCAGTGCAGGTTGATTTTTTAACGAGCTTGAACCTTGTGGGAACATTTCTCTTACCAGTCTTTTGATAATGTCTCTTGGTAGATTTATTTTTGAATGAGCTTGATCACTACTATAACATGTGCTCATGACATTTTTAATGTAAGCTAGAAATGACTGAGCTACGAGGTTAAAGGGTTAAGAACATACAAACTAAGAAAATCAAAGGTTACTTTTCACTTGCATGCAAAGGTTTTCAGGCCCCCAGGTCTTTCAGTAAAAGGAGAGTTTCTAGGTTACCAAATGGAAGTTCCTGCAGTTAGGCGGGATTGTTTCTATCGACCCACAAAAACTCTTCCTTTGCTTTGTCCATCGAAATCGATGAAGGTGATTGTTGTAAGCCCCAATCACATGATGTATGAATATGAATGTTGTGAGCTTCACAATCATACAAAGGAAATAATCGCGTTAGACTGATCACATAACCTATATGGGAATGTTATTCAATCCAAGTATTATGACCTTTCAAGAAAATCTCTCTTTTCCTTAGGGTTTTCCTGCGGAAGCAGACTAGGGTGCATGCCGCCTAATCTTCATCGAACTCACCAAACTACTCGCGGCAATTAGGTGGATGGGATGAAGATGGAAGAGACATTGTTGATGCAAAGAGACCATTTAGGGATGATGGTTGATTTATATTTGTGTTTGAACTAGGAAATGAAAGTTGGTCGACAAGTTGAATCAGTCTGCCTTCATGTGGAAAACACATGTTCACTCGAAAGAATGTGGAGACAATGGCTTCCATGCTATATATATAATCACGTCCAAGAAGTATATTGTAATCTAGTGGACCTTAGCTACTACCACTATGATGGGTAGCTATCTTAGAAACAAACAATGAAAGCTATTCAAGAGTTCCTTTAAGTGTGATAGATGGAAGAGAAGCAAAGAGGACCAACCTGGATCTTCCGCTTTGATCCTAACTTGATTTCTCGTTTCCTTGATAGAATTCGCCACTCCTCTCCTACTTGTCCCATTTCAAAGAGTACCTGTAGAGTCAAAGTAATAGCAAACTATCAAAGAATCTCTATTTAAAACATCATAAACAATGCGGAATCAGAAACACATTGACCATACAAGTGCATTCATAAACAATAAGATTCACAAATACGAGATCATATGGAGGAAAACTCAAAGAACTTTACTAATAGAAATGTAAGAGAGGATTACAACCCAGCTATCTGATATAGCATCATCCTCCCAGTTGTAGAAGCCCTCTTCACCTCATAAACAAGAAAATCACCCAACAATGCAATGTCTCTTCTCAACAAACCAACAACACTTCCTTACAAAATAAAAAATTCGAGCCTCTAGATCTCTCAGATGAGGGATCCATTTATAGATGTCTTTCAAGGGTATGAGTCAGCTCTGGGTTTTTGATTAGTTTCATTTCACTAATAGTTCTTGGTTACACTTGGAGATTTCATGATCTCTTACTCATCCCTGGGCGAATTCAAAGAGGCAAGTGTCACAGGAGAAGTTTCTAGAAGATTCCATGATCATCCACCTTGCAAACTATCTTTGTAATTTGTCTATTCTCTCTCATCGCACCCCACAAAAGGCCATTTGAGTATGCATCGCACCTGGCCAGTTAGGTAGTTAGTATGCATCGCACCTTGCCCATGGAGCAGTCTGTATGGTCCAGTTTTGGCCAGTTCTGAGTAGTTTTTCAGGTGGAACTTCAGGGAAATGATGTAATGAGTTGACCATGTGTGAAACAACACTTTTAGGGACTTAAGGAGCCCTTAGTTTATGGACATATGATTACAGTGCCCAAATATGTCTATAACAGCTGCCCCATAAACCATGAGGTCGTAAATCTTCTAATGTCGGGTGAAATGCTTTATTCATGAAGATCCGAGGTATTCGAACTGGAAGGTGACCTATATAAGATAAAATACAATACATCATCATCATATTATTTTCATGATCTGGCTGAGGCGAGCATTCCCATGCTCAACTTTATAAATTCATTTCCATGTACATAGGATAAACAATTGTTTGTTGTTGCAGACTGGTGATTCTTCGCATGAAGAGTCATCTTCCCTAGTTTAGATGACTATCTGTGCGGCTTCTTTGTACAATTGATGTCTTTATTTTCCAGAATATATCATAGCCCGGATGGATGAAACTAGATCCGGGGTCTTCAAAACTCATGCAATATTCACCCGATGTACAAGTCGATCCATGTGAAAAGATGTTCTGAAGTCGAACATGGAAGACATCGCTTGATTACCAGCCAATGATGTAAGCTGTTAATAGACGCGAGAGGAGTCGCCGATAACGATGATGACCCTTAAGGTACTACAGTACAATTCACGTGGTGTGAATATATGAGTCGATGTCGAACAAAATGCAAAGTCTTTCAGTCGAAGGTCATTGATATAAACCTGTCACTGGAAGTGAGAAACTTGCCATTGATGCATGCAAGCTTCAAAGTACTGAAAGGGTTGTCTCTAAGTAAACTTCTTGGATAATGAGCTAATGTCGACAAGGAGTGACATGTCGTAGGAGGGCCTTGATGTATCCCACATCTACGACGCGAAACAAAGCAAATGATTTTTGTGGAGGTAAAAACGATCTGATGATATGAGGTTCATGAATGACAATCATGAAAAATGAAGCATGGATGTAATGCAGTGGATGAGGCATTTGCTGGATGGTGAATTCTCTGAATGAATTCTCTTGAACATATTGGCGACACTGATATGGACTAGCTTAACGGGCATGGATGACACGGTGGACCAATGGTGACGGTGAATAGAAACCCAACCCAACTCAATCACAGTGATGGAGTGAAAGTGTCATGTTCAAGAGCGACTTGCTACCAATAGAGTTCTTCAAGTTATTTTCCCATTTTTCCCTAGTCATTGCTGACCAGTACCTCTTTATTTTTGACAAGCTTGAGGAGGATAACATATTCCTGGTCTATAATTTTACCTTCGGGCAAACCTATTGCTTTGTGTTTAGGGAGCCTAGCATCAATGGGACTTGTTCTTGTCTGGGTGGAAAATTTTGTCGCTATTGTTTTAATGAGTTTAACGACAAAGATAACTCGTTCCTCTTCTTGTTTAGAGAGTCTTAAAATGGACAAAAAGGAGACTCCAATAGTCCTTTGTCGTGGCATAATCCCTTAAGTCCGAAAAAGTGTAAAATAATACGAAAGGGATGACTTTTCGATTGTTTTAATGAGCCGACAAAGACAAGCGCTCGATCATTTTGTTTAATGATCCGTCAAGTCCAAAAATATTAAAATATATGAGAGGGATGGTGTTCCCCTTACTTTAACGAGCTGGGAAGGCCAGTAGCTCGACAATATTTTTATATTTAATGAGTCTAAAAAGAGTTTAAAAGAGGCTCATTTCTTAGGAACGAGTGATATTTCTAGGTAGCAGCTAGTTCTAGGTAAGTTTGGAACTTCTCAAAACATGGTAGTGTGAAGATGATGGCAATCAGAATCACTCGTCGCAGATGTTCCTCAAAATGGTAAACAATCAAGTGGAAGCATATGGTCGGCCGAATGAAATGGAGGTGACAGAAGGAACACAACCAAAGTTCAAAAAGGGCAGAGAGCAAAGTGATCACAAAGGTTATTTACCAAAGGCGGGTTTATTTTTTAATGGGCTTGAACCTTGTGCCAACATGTGCTTAGTGCAGGTTGATTTTTTAACGAGCTTGAACCTTGTGGGAACATTTCTCTTGATATTGGTCAATGATATTCAGTTTACCGTTTTAGCACGTTATATTCTTTTCTCGGTCATTCAACCTGCTCAGTTTCTCCATCAAATTGATTAGAAATACACATATATATGCTTGAAAAATGAATTAAAAGCTAACATTTTACTTGAAGTATGTGAATAGTAACATAAAAAGTAGTTTTACCTCTCATTTTTACCATTTCATTTCAAATTTGGGATTTGGAGCTCTGGAGTGGTTTTCTGCCTCAAACTTCATCAACTAATTTCGGGAGATCCGGTGGACTATTCTCTGCACCGTCAGGACCAGGTAGGAGCTAACCTTGAGCTCTTCATTTTCATTCCATCCTTTTTTGATTTTGAGCAAGTTTTCCCTTTTTTCTGAGCCCCCAGGGTTTGAAGAAATCATTCTCCCATCATCGCACCTTCCCTATATTGAAAGGTGTGATGCATACTGAGCTATGCACTGGCCAGTCGGTATGCATCTCACCTAGTCCAAAGGCAAGGTGCGACGAGCGCAAAAGGGAAACTTTGCACAGTGATTTCTCATGAAATTTTTTCTTATTTTTGCTCAAATTTGGATCCTAATTCATCTTTTGTCTGTGACTCATATATTTGTTGGATCAAGATGGTCGTCACGTGGTGTGAACATGAGCATGAAGAAAAATATGTGATTTCCTTACATGATCACGGTACTGTTATTGCATTGTGAATTCTTCTGTATATCTAGCATGAGGCAACAAATCAGCTTGTTTCAATATTTCGTCGATGCATGGGATTCGATCAACCAGGTGTTTCAAATTAGAGGTAAATCCATCCCACTGACAGTCAAGGACATCTACTTTTGACGAGGTTATCGAGCTGTGGTGCCCCCCTTTCACTGTTGGGATCCGCCCGTGGGGGTGAATCGATGAGAGATTATATCCGTCAGCTTTGTATAGATGGATCTTAGCCTAGTAGATATGGAAAGATCAATATCCAGGATGTCACTGATCGGTCTCTGAGGATCATTTTATTCACCTTTGCTAGATTGGCTAGTAGTGTAGCTCTTCAATTGGTGAACAGATCTTATGTGTAGTATGCTTTAGAATGCTTGGAACCAAAGGTATTCAACTGGTGTGATGCAATACTTCCAGTGATAAAAGAACAACTCTCTAAGGTAAAGAATGGAAGATCCAAGAACTTCAGATATGGTTCATTTTCACTGCCTTTGCCTTAGATAGGATCTCACTGATGCAGCCACAACATATTTCACTATGATTGCCAACACCGAGGGAACCCAGGATGTAGAGATGGGTTGATCTCATGGCCAGACATGCTAGTCAGCCACATATTACTTTCTCTAATGCCTTCTTTGAGTGGTTTGACCGTCAGGAGATGGTCTTTTCAGAGTATCCATATGTCGAGATGGACTTTTGAGGTGACCCAGATTTGGCATTACAGGCTAGCGAGCAGTGGGGTGTGATAGGTAAAGAATTTGACCATATATTTGCTTATCCATTTTATAATGTTTTTTGTGATTTATCAAGAATAATTGAACTCATGTACTTGTGCAGATGTTGGGCCAGTGAGACCAGCGGCGCGCCCAAGGGCGGCAGCTGGCATTCCAGCAGGGGAAGATGTAGGCAGGCTGTCCTTCGTGATTTGGACATAGCAAAGACCTTGGAAATATTGCAGGATCAGATCAAGGGTCTTACCCTTGCTATTGAGGATGTGAGGACCGACGAGTTACCTCTAAGGCCACAGCACCATACTACTAGCATTCCGAGTCGATGGACTAGGCTCCTGCATATGATTGCATAGGCGATGACATGCTATCACCAGCATCATTAGTATAGGATGCCTTTTTGCATTTATTTTTGATTTTCTTGGTCGCATGATTGATTTTGCCTTGTACACAAAACATTATGTGAAACTATAAACAGTTATATATTTTTGATTTTTGGAGTTTATTTTGGTTAAGTTATGTGATCTAGATGCAAATGTTGATGCAAAATGCTTTTCCTTACAAATGTTGCAAATGTCTGTCTAACACATAATTCGCTAATGAATCAGTTAAAGTGTTTAAGTTTCTGGAAATGTGTTGATATTGAATGGAATTAAACTGCCTTTCCAAAATCTTGACTCTTAGGAACATACAATAGATAGCTGGGTTCTGAACTGAATAGACACCAGTAAGCTGTAGAATGACGAGTTACGAATCTAGCCTGACAATAAGTCGGTCTATGCCACACGAAATGGTATCAGAGAGAAGCTCTATCAACGCATTGTACTCAGCAATGTTATTCATTGATTGACCGATACATATCCCCCAGAAACTCACTAACTCGCCGCTTGGATCAAAGATGCCCCAGGCCGCAGAAGATAGGTTCTGCATTCTATGACTAGCTCCATCGGCATACCCAATGAATGTTTCCAAAAAGTCTAACATCTACAATAAATACAAAGTGGATTACTTAACCCAAATAACAACTCTTGACGAAAACAAAAATGAAACAAAAGCATATAAAGAGATTACTACACTTGATCAAGCATAGTATCACTTAAGATACAACCCATTTCAAGGTTGTGATAGTGGAATTCCATCATAATCTACCAACTCATAGGCTCCTTTTGCTAATACTCATTTAACAATGTAGAGGCCCATCCACAATGATTGGAACTTACCTGCTCCCAATTTATCAGAGTCCTGATTGTAGAGTAAGACCAAGTCACCTTCGGAGAAGACACGAGGCTTGACATTTTGTCAAATTGCGCTTTGACACATTTCTTATGTGTTTCATTAGCCAACGCAGTGTCAAGACGGGTTTCGTCCGAGCGGATTAGTTCCAAGAAACGAGCCTCTTCTTCTGAAGTTTTAGGGAGTAGATTGATTGTGAGCTTTAGAGATGAAATCTAACACTGAATCGGTAAGACAGCTTCCAGGCCATACACCAACTGAAAGGGCATAAATCTGGTCACATTTCTCACCAAGGTACTATATGCCCATAGAGCTGAGTACAGGATCAAATGCCAATCCCTTTTGTGGGCTCCAATCATTCTCTACAGCATGCACTTAAGGACTTTGTTGATTGCTTCAACCTGTTCATTAGTCTGCGGATAATATGGAGTAGAACTATCGTGGGACAATCCTAATTTGGCAGTCAATTCAACCATCATGTGATTGCGAAAATGTGATCTATGATCTGTGACTATAGCCTGTGGAACACCGAATCTAGAGACTACATGATTGAAAAAGAAAAGAGCAACCGTTTTGCTACTGTTCTTTAATGTAGGCATTGCCTCGACCCATTTTGTAAAATAGTCAACATTGACTATGATATACCCATGCTCCCCGGCTGAGGTGGGGTTACACGTCATGAAATCTATGCCCCATTTGGAAAATGTCCCAACAACAACTACTGGATGCAATGGTGCGGGTGGTAATCTGGTTTTACAATAAAAAAAATTGACAAGCATGGCAACTTCTTACTGCTATTATGCAATCTTTGAAGATAGTAGGCCAGAAGTAGCCAGCTCGCAATATTTTCTGTGTAGTAGCGTAGTCAGATTGATGCCCCCCACATGCGCCTGAATGACAGTCATTCAAGACTTTTTCGGCCTCCTCGTGCGTGAGGCACCTTCGCAGAACTGTATCGACACCGGTTTTACCTGAAACACTGTTGATATTAGAATGAAGTTTTATTAGAGACAATGTTTTTTTGTTTGTTTTCATTAGAAAATTGCTTTCTCTTGGTTTTATGTGACTTTAAATTTATCATATGTAGCAGGTTTTGAAATGGTAAAGAATAATGAGTGACATATATCTTGCAGAAATTGATGCTAAATGAAAGGATACAGACTTTAACAAACCTACAGTTCGCTTTGGTAAAGGTGAAGGAGTATCTTGAAAAGTTGCCTAAGAATACACCATATACATAGTTTGAACATAAGTAATATATGGATTTTTCTTTTCCAAATATCTTCTCTTTTCTACCCAAGATATCATAGTAAGAGAAATAATGATATCGTAGAAATTGTTTGAGGACCTCATTGAGGTCAATTTTTCTGATGTTGCGCTTGATTGATACCTTCTCATATCTTAGGAAGACTTTAAATATGAACTAATATGTTCTTGAAACAAATCAGATTCAACTTTTAAATATATGAAAGATTAAAACATATGTCAATGCCTTCGTTTGATTGTAACATGACGTTTCTATGGGAAGGTTACAGGGAATGTCATTGGAAAAAGGATGGGGAGATAATGCCGAGAATGTCTTTTATATTATTCATTTGTTGTTAGAGATACTCCACGCACCTGAGCCATCGACTTTGGAAATGTTTCTAGTAGTGATTCATATGGTTTTTAATGTTTTGATTCTTTCACCTGATGGTTAGTTTGGGAAAGAAAATGTTTTAGTATTGCCAAAAAAGAGTTCAGTGGATAGGTAAACAATTTATTTATAATTGCAATGTCCATTCCATGATATCCTCTCTTTATTGTTTGATTGTATTTTGAATGTTTATTTTGATTTTGTTTTGTATTTTAAATATGAAATTGAAAATACATGGTATCATGTCCATTTAAACAACAACCAAATCTTGAAGTTGGAATTAGTACAACATGATATTGATTGGAATCCTTATAACTATTTTGTGTTAAAATGTTTTCATGACTATCAGAAAAGTTTACTTTCATGTTGTTATTTGAGAACATGTTGTTTATATACATTATCAAGTTCATTCATTAGAAAATGAAATGTTGTTGCGAATAAAATGACATAGATTAAACATCACACCTCATATTATTTGTTTTCACGTCTTATCTACAGCTTGAGATTTTTAGCATGTAACCTAGTTGGCATGAATGTGCCTAAGCTTTCCATGAAGGCTTAAAACTAAGTTACTAAGGTGCTACTCTATAAGGTGACATTTGATTTTCTTTGTTTATATAGGTCATCTGAGCACATTATAGTGGCCACTATCACTGAACTGAAGAAAACTTATTTGAGTTTCTTACTTGTATGGGGAAAATGGCTTTGACATTGTTTATGTTGAGGTATATGTCGTATAAACTTGTTATAGTCTACGTTATTTTATATTCTAGTCTTCATTGTATTTCATGTCTTACACTCTCCATTGTATCTTCTTTTGTTTTCAGAAAAGGAACTCAATATTTATGGTAAGACGCAGGAATTGAAGAAAGATTCTGAGAGAAATAACAATGGAGTAACAAATGAAAAGAGAGAGAGAGTAGAGAACTGATCTAGTGATACCCTTAGAGTCAACATCCCACATACAAAACACACATAGAGATTGACGTTGAAGTCTTCAGAATTGGTGAATTCACCTGCAATGCCTTGACAACACAGTGATAATGTTTATGAGAAAAGTTTTTCAACATAAATCACATGATAGAACATTTGTCGATGCATTTCAAACCAACTAGTGTGGTTCATCGTCAGGACAAGTTAAAGAACTAGATCATGGCTGCATAATAAATAGGGAGAGAAGATCATCCAATGGCCAGCTTTGACTAAAAAATGGCTATAATGAAAAAACAGCTATATTAGGTCAGACTAGATAAATGGCTAAGATTGACCAAGAATGGCTAGATTTGACTATTCAATTTTAATATTATTATGCCAAAATATTATACTTAGATCTATTAATATTAATATTAATATAAAGCCATGTACTTAGAACATAAATTTGCTATTTAAATAACTAATACTATAAAATCTAACCCTATAGGAAAGGAATAAAAAGGATTATAAGAAATCAAGGATGATTTCCAAAGAGGATCAAAGAACTATGGCTAAAGAAAGAAGGTTAAATGATATCAAGGGGAAAAATCTAGAACAAGACATTAAAAGAGGGAGGGGATGAAGGGGAGGAAATGACTATGAGGTGATGGTCAGGACCTAGCAACTACTGATCTTCCAACTGTCCTCTCTAATGAGATTGTTTGGTCTCCTTTCAATCTCAATGGCTTCCCTAAATTTTCGATGATGGAACTGCGAAACTCTAGCAATAACATTGGCCTCCTTAATACAGACATGATGTTTGGTCTTCTCCGCATGCTTTGCTAGTGCGGAAGACTTGGTTATCCTATGTTTAAGACCAACATCATGCTTACTAATTCTTTGATTAATGGATCGCCTAGTCTCACCAATATAGGGGGTCCCATAGGAACAAGGAATAATATAGACCCCCTTCATGTCCTTAGGATCAATAGGATCCTTTACGAATTGAAGGGATTTATGAGTGGTGTTAAGGAGTCTAAAGGTTGAGGGAACATTATGCTTCCTAATAATCCTCACAATCTTATCAGTGGTCCCTTGAACAAAAGGTAGATGGACACCTAGGACACGTTCTGTAGGTTCTTTCTTAACTACCGAAATTTTGGAAGCTTTGAGAAAATCCCTTTGACCTAGGTATCTGCTATAACCATTCTCAACGAAGACATTAAGGAGATGGGATTTCTCTTTCTCAAAGCTTTTTTCATGAGAGATCCTTAGTTTTGATGTAGTCTCCCTTTACACTTACATCCCTATAAATGAGGCCATAGAAGTGATCAACCACCTAACGGATCCTGACATAGCTCCGTTAGTTGAGATCTGTCTCACCTCCACCTTTTTCAGTTTTGAGGGCAATTTCTTTGACCAAACCTGTGGTGTTGCCATGGGCTCACCCCTATCCCTTGTCATTCCTAATCTGTTTATGGAAGATTTTGAATCCAAGGATCTATCCTTGGCCTGCCTCCTACCTAAGCTTTGGAAAAGATTTGTAGATGACACTAATATCATCTAGTCGCATGGCCAAGAGGATTTGGATCTCTTCTTCCATCATCTCAACAGTCAATCCACAGCTATGAAGTTCACCATGGAAAAGGAAGTTGATGGTTGCATCCCTTTCCTAGATATTCTTATTTATAAGAATATTGACGGTTCCCTCTCCCATCAAGTGTTTCAGAATAAAACACATACGAATAAATATCTTCATGTCAGTTCCAATCATTTCCTGGCTAAAAAGTTGGGTGTTCTCAACACTCTCGCTACTCGTGCCCTAAGGATCTCCGACAAAAAAATCTTCGAGAAAGAGAAATCCCATCTCCTTAATGTCTTTGTTGAGAATGGCTATATCAAATACCCGGGTCAAAGGGATTTTCTCAAAGCTTCCAAAAATTCAGTAGTTAAAAAATAACCTAAAGAATGTGTCCTAGGTGTCCATCTACCTTTTGTTCAAGGGACCATTGATAAGATTGTGAGGATTCTTAGGAACCATAATGTTCCCTCAACCTTTAGACCCCTTAACACCATTCATATATCCCTCCGATCATTAAAGGATCCTATCGACCCTAAGGACATGAACGGGGTTTACATTATTCCTTGTTCCTGTGGGACCCCCTATATTGGTGAGACTGGGTGCTCCATTAATCAAAGAATTAGTGAGCACGATGTTGATCTTAAACATAGGAGAACCAAGTCTTCCACACTAGCAGAGCATACGGAGAAGACCAAACATCATTTCTATTTTGAGGAGGCCAATGTTATTGCTAGAGTTTCACAGTTCCATCGCCGAAAATTTAGGGAAGCCATTGAGATTAAAAGGAGACCAAACAATCTCAATAGAGAGGATAGTTGGAAGATCAGTAGTTGCTGGGTCCCGACCATCACCTCATATTCGTTTCCTCCCCTTCCTCCCCTCCCTCTTTTAATGGCTTGTTCTAGATTTTTCCCCTTGATATCCTTTCACCTTCTTTCTTTAGCCATAATTCTTTGATCCTCTTTGGAAATCATCCTTGATTTCTTATAATCCTTTTTATTCCTTTCCTATAGGGTTAGATTTTATAGTATTAGTTACTTAAATAGCAAATTTATGTTCTAAGTACATGGATTTACATTAATATTAATATTAATAAATCTAAGTATAATATTTTGGCATAATAATATTAAAATTGAATAGTCAAATCTAGTGGTTCTTTGTCAATCTTAGTTTTTTATCTAGTCTGACCTAATATAGCCATTTTTTCATTATAGTATTTTTTTAGTCAAACCTAGACATTGGATGATTTGCTCTCCCTATTTATTATGTAGCCATGATCTAGTTCTTCAACTTGTCCTGACGATGAACCACACTAGTTGGTTCGAAACGCGTCGACAAATGTTTTATCATGTGATTTACGTCGAAAAACTTTTCTCATAGACTTGATATGGATCACAGAAGCCTCAATTCAACAATGATAATGTTTTGAAGTGATGTAACACCATTTCATGCATAAATTGTAGTCCAACCAATATTAAGTTGGAAACTCATATTGTAATACTTTAACATTTCATATAATATAAACTATGTAGTTGAAATTATTTATAGTTGCACTTGATATTTTTTAGTATTGTAATAAACATGTGAATCTTTGCGTTTTCATATTAAAGGAGCATGCACGTTGTATGAAATTTTTTAAATTTAGTCACAAAATCATACAAATTAATTTATATTGATTAATAATGAACACATAAAATCAATCTAAAACTACTAAATTAGTAGTTTATATTTATTAATAATGAACAAAAATAAAATCAATATACGACTAAATTAGTCATTTATAATGATTATTAATGTAAGTAAATGAAATGAATATAACCTACTAAATTAGTTGTTTTTATAATGAATATGAAACTACCAAAAAAAATTAAATGACTTCTAAAAATGATAAATTTTTTATTCCAAATGACGATTAAATTTTGCATATATATGACTATTAGTAGCTAATTTACAGTATCTTATAACACGACCAAAATTTAGTCATATTTCTCTGGTCATTAATTGGTTTCAAACAATGACTAAAATTTGTAGATATATGACTATTAGTAGCTAATTTACAGTATCTTATAACACGACCAATATTTTGGTCAAATTTCATTGGTCATTAATTGGATTTCTCAGGTGATCATATAGTAATAAATTTTGTTGTATATTTGGTCATTAATTGTGGCAATTAATGACTAAATTAATGACCAAATTTATGACTAAGTATACTACTAGATGATAAAATTGAGACAACCAATTAATGACTAAGCTAAAAAAGACTAAAATTTGGTCGCTTATAAGATATTGTATATTAGCTACTACTGGTCACCGACTGAAAAATGGTCATTTGCATGCAAATTTTAATCATTTTTTTATTAATTAATTATCCATTTTGTACTAGTGTTCCATAAAAAACTTCAAAATGACTCATTTTTAATGACTCATGGTTATTATTATTATATGTGAAGTCAACTAATTGGAGGTATTCCTACCACTTGGTTGACTATTGCATTATATACATTCTTAGCATATCTTTAAGTAAATGATTCACTTGCTTAGTTTGTCCATCATTTTGCGGGTGGCATGTGGTACTAAACTGAATCTGAGTACCCAAACCTGTAAAAATGGCTTTCTAGAATGCGGAAGTGAATTGTACATCCCTATATGAAATCACCACCTTTGGTATGCATTGTAATCATAATATTCCTTTCATAATTATAACTATAATTTCAACAATTTTATATGTAGATTTGACACGTATAAAATGGGCTTTTCTTCTCAATTTATCTACCACTACCATGATGGAATAATTTTTCTTTCTAGCTATAGGTCGACCTTTATACAATCTAAAGTAATTGTTTCCCATTTTCATTAGGGATAGGTAGTGGATGGAGTAAATTAGTAGGGTGTTGGTGTTCCAAGTTAACTTGTTGGCACTCCAGCCATTTAGCCCAATATTCAACAATGTCCTTCCTCATACTAGACCAAAAATAGTATTTTTTTATTATAGAGAATATTTTTTTATAACTAGAATGGGTAGCATACGGGTTTCTATGAAATTGATCCAACATAAATTGTGTAATACTGGTTTGGTTAGGAACTTATGTCCTTCCCCTAAAAGTCAAAAAATTATCATTGTCTATACCATATTCGAATTGTTTTACAGAATTTTATGCCTTTTGGTTTGTTGCCATAATAATTTGTATTTTGGGTCTTTATGGGCAACTTCTTTGATCTACTCATAAAAATTTATTTCTACTCGACAGTATGAAATCTCATACACACAATGCAATTTTTTGCGTAGTGCATCAACCACATGCTTTTCTCTCCCTTTAAGATGCCTTATGTCAATGTCAAATTTGCTTAGAAAAGTAGTCCACCTAGGTTAGCGTACATTTAAATTAGGTTTTTTCAAGGACCTTGTTAAATTGCTATGTTCAGTCATTAAATGAATCCTTTCCCCAATAAATCATGTCAGCAAACCTTCAGGGAATGAACTATTGCAGTTAGTTCCAGGTGATAAGTTCAATATAACTTTTCGTGATATTTCAATTTGCGTTATTTGTAAGCTATTACTTTGCCTTCGTGCATCAAACCTCCTCCAACACCTTCTTGACACACTTATGTGTAAACTATAAAGTCCTTCTATAGTTCTACAACTTTCAGCACGAGGGTTGTAGCTAATAAATTTTTCAATTAATGAAAGATATGTTGACATTCTAGTGTCCACTTTAAAGCTCTCCCTTTTTTCTGCAAAGAAGTTATAGGGTAAGCGATCCTATAGAATCCTTCTATAAAACGATAGTAATATCCAGCTAACTCCATAAAAGGCTAAATATTTGTAACATTTTCGGGGACTAGCCATTCCATGATGATTTTCTCTGGGTCTATAATTATACCTTCAGATGAAATGATATGTTCCAAGTATTGGACTTGATCCTTGTAAAAATCACATTTACTGATTGTACCATCGAGCTAGTTCTCCCATAAATTTTACAACACTATCCTCAAATACTTGTCATGCTCCTCCAAGTTTTTCAAGTAAATCAGAATATCATTAATAAAAATTAAAATGAAATTGTCTAAGGATGGAAAATACCATTCATGAGATTCATAAATGTTGTTGGGGCATCAGTAAGCCCAAATGGCAACACAACAAATTAAGAATTTCCATAGTGAGTTCTGAACAATGTCTTATAAACGTCCTCTTCCTTTATCTGTATCTTATGATATCATGATCGTTGGTCAATTTTAGAAAATACATTGGAACGTCTTAACTAATCAAATAGGCCATCAATTCTTGGTACTCGATATTTTTTTTTTAGTTAATTTGATTAGCTTCTTGTGGTCAATACATAATCATAGAGTACCATCATTATTTCTTATGAATAATATAGGGGCTCCCTAGATAACACACTTGGGCGAATATAGCCCTTATCAAGTAGCTCCTGTAATTGCATATTAAGCTCCGTTAAGTCAATTATACTTATATGGTAAGGAGTCCTTGATAGTTGGGTCTACTGGAACTAGTTCCATGGCAAAATTGATGTCCCACTTACGTGGAAGCTTGGGTATTTCCTCCAGAAAGATATCAGTAAATTGTCAAATAGCTGGTAGAATTTCCATGGTAGTTATCTTATCCTTAGAATTAGTATAGCCCACTCTCACAACATATATTTAATAGACCTTCTAATTTCATTTACTTAACTCATTAGCGATAAAAGGTTGTAATTTAATGGCTCCTTTTGCTCCCTAATCTTCTTGCCTAACACCTTCTTCAGTGAGGAGACTAATGGTCTTATCCTTGTAGTTCACCAGGGACCAATGTCTCTCTAACTAGTGCATTTTGATTAACACATCGTAGTATTCTAAGGTTACTTTCTATCAAAATATGATAGAGGTTCACATCTGCTTCACTCTTGGTGAATTCCAATCCATTGAGATAAGTGTCAATCTTGGTGGACAAGCTCTAGGTGCTTGTTTGAGACCATACAATACTCGAGCCTACACACATGAGACTCCTCATCAAATGTCTCAAAACATTTTGGTTTCTCTATGTAAACCTCCTCCTTAATAACTCCATTGATAAATATTCTCTTGTTTAAAAAAAAAAATTAGCCAAAAATCCATATGAAACCTTCAAAATTATTTTTATCCATAAACTTTTCCTTTAAACTCAACTCAACTTGCAAATCAGCGATGTGGCTGGAGAGCTTGATTGCTTTTGGAAGACACTCTCTTTTTCAAAAGGTTAGAGCTTTGGGTATCCTTTACATTCACTCTCAAAGATCTAATATAAAGGTTTTTCTCTTACCTCACATCACCAAGTATAGGCTTGGCATTATTATAGCCGTATAACAACTGGTCATTGATCTTTCTAAAAGAGAAATATAAAGCTTTTAGTAGAAACTTTTTTTCGCTGTGTACCAGATGGTTTTGAAGGCGAATGACATAGGTTGCACCTGTGAACTTAGTATTGCGGTAGGGTTTTTATGCCATTACTACTGGTTGTTTGAGCCTTTCTTTTTGCTCCGGACTTTCTGTTTTCTCCCGTAATTTTCTTGGTGACAAAGGAAAACGATGCTGAAACCGAGAAGCGAAGCATTATTGATATTGTTATTTTATATAAATATCAAAGATGGTCAAGATAATCGAATACATTATAAAACCATAGAAATGGAGATGAGGAACAGAATAATTATAAGAGATCGGTATGTTACTTTTTCACTAATATTTTTTCATCCTTGTGCGGAATATCGCAGTTTGTGCTTATGTCTCTTAATTCATTATTGCTTCTGTGATATGTGTTTGTGATCATTGTCTAATATGTAAAGGTGCCTCTCTGTTTTTTTAGTGTTAAGTACAACGAATATTTTATGGACATGTGAAGGGGTATGAATTAATTTTTAGGTTTTGGAAAGTTTTGGAGTATGGATAGGAAGGTGGAAGTTGTTGTTTTTAGGTATACAGGGTCCATATTTTGGAAAAAAGATTTTAGAAATTTAATTTAATTATAAAAAATAATATGGATTTAATTTTACATAATATTTTAGAATAATTTTAATAGTATGTAAAAATTAAATGTGGAAATTTATTTTTAAAATAGTTATGTTTTTTTGGTTTTTTTAATTAAATCTATTAATTAAAGAAAATGTAAGTGTCATATAAAATGAGCTATCTTTTTTTATATAGTATCTATAAGTTATAAGCTATGTTTTTTTTGAAATGTGGTATTGATAAATTATGGTATTGACTTACGATATTGTAATATATACTATATTATCAAGATATTGTAACATATACTATTACAAATATGTTAAAATAGAGTTAAATTTTCATCATTAAAAATATCATTATATATTTTATAAAATACATATGTTTAATTTATATTTTTAATAATAATAATAATAACACTAATAATTAATTATTTAGCCATATAAAATATATTATGTAATGGATGTTTTTTTATGATAAATTAATATTTATTAATATTAATACATGTTTTTAATTAATATTAGTATATATCGTTAATTAAGTTATTTGGATAATTTGACTAAAAAATTGAATCAAAATAATTACTTTTGGACCTTTTATGGGCCTCTTATAGAGAACACAATGTAAATTAGATATTATTTAATGAAAATTTGAAAAGAACCCAAGAAGATTTACTAACCCTATAATATTTTTAGTTAAATGTCAAAAAAATCATTTATTACCAAGCTCTAGAACATTCCAAGAGAATCCCATACAACCCAGTAACTACGTTTGATTTTGCTGACTGATTAGGAGGTTTCACGGTTCACCTTAACATTTACTGGTTCCATATGGATACTATATAGCACTCCAGTTGCTGCTAGGTATTCCTGAACATTCCTGTAACCTATTTCCACTCTTTTTGGTAGCTGTCGTTCCCTTTTCCTCCCATGTTGTTTCGTTACCACGAGAAACATTGGAGTTTTCCTTACCTTCAGGTTGGTCAGGGGGAAAAAATATAGTTTGGGTCAATTATTTTAAGGGATATTTTAAAAAAGCCTATTTTAAAGATAAAATTAGCTGGCTAATACTAGTACAACAACCATGTACGTTAAATAATATGTTAATATGAACAGACTCATTATCATTGGAATTACTTTATATTTTTTATAATTAAATGAATTTTTTAATCTATTTTTATTATAGTAATGGTTTCTTTTATTGTAATCTTATTCTTATTTTAGATTTTTTATAATAATAATTATGAAACTATATATTGTATTATTAAAATTATTAAAATAAACTAATAAATATATATTGAGTTTAATAAAATCCAAAAAATATAAAAAATATATTCTCTTTTAATTTAAATTTTATTGAGACATTCTAATCAATATAGGTAATTCCTTCTCACCGTTAACATTTGTTTAAAAAAATTTAAACTTGAAACTTAAGCAATACTAAATCTCATATAAACCATATAATTATACTTCATAAAATGACTAACAAATTATCAATACATGCATCCATATTTTCTCACTAATATTAAAGATCATGACATTTTATCTATTTTTTTAAGACATTTATATAAATCAAAGCAATATATATTTTTATATGTTATCAAAATTTAAACTTGAAACTTAAGCAATACTAAATCTCATATAAACCATATAATTATACTTCATAAAATGACTAACAAATTATCAATACATGCATCCATATTTTCTCACTAATATTAAAGATCATGACATTTTATCTATTTTTTTAAGACATTTATATAAATCAAAACAATATATATTTTTATATGTTATCATCATGTTGTTCTTCATATTTAAAATTTCTTCAACTTATGTTTTGTTTAAAGAAATTTAATAACTTTTAAACATAGATAATCAGTATAAAAAAGTTAGATTTTCAGAATTAAACAAATCTATTAAATATAATGATAGAGACAATTTAGTAATCTATTCTATGAATTAGCTTTTAAACTTAAATAACTCTATTAAATTTAATGAAATAAAACAACTAATAATTTATGTTAATAATTATATGAAAACATAAAAATTAATAAAAAAACTAAATTATCATCACTCTATAAATTATTATTTTTAACAAAATCTTTATTTATACCAATCACATGTTTTTAATATTACTCACTCCTGTCAGTGCAATATCCATCTTTAATATTGCTCACTCCCATCACCACAATTGTTTTAAAGCGCTTCTATCCATGGGGAAAGCTATCCAGATCCATCATCACTATTCAGAGCGAAGTTGGAAGTAATACAATATCTGTATACCATCTCACAGACAAAGAGCTTTATTTTATTTTCCTAATTCAGCGTCCACGTTGAAAAATATATAATATTTGTATATTAGGTGTATCAATTTTTTTTGCTAAGTAAGTTTAATCTATTAAAAGAAGAAAAGAAGAAAAAGATATTTACAGAGTGGTACTGGTTGTAGGGAAAACAACCTATCTCAGCGTGTCGAAAAACTAGTTCTAAGACTGCCCCAACAGAGGGGAAACCAGTCTGATAGTGCGAGAGTTACAAAAAAGAATACATCACTAAACATTTGCCACAGTTTTCTGAAAAGTGCTAATAAACCCACATAAAACCAGCAATTCATCCTCCTTGGAGCACCTACGTGGACAAAAAACATGAAGAAGAACCAAAAGTTAGATGAAATACCACCTGGCATTGCTGATTTTGGTGATGAACTCCTCCGTGGTAGGTTCCTCCACTATCGGGCAGCTCCAATCATCGTGGTTGTCTAGCTGAGTTTGGCCCCTGTCCTGTTGCTCACCTTCTTTGCTACCCCCGTCCAGCTGCGTGTCCTCCTCGTCCTTCTTGCGCCTCTCCATGGCTGGCGTGGCAAGCTGTGGCACTGAATCCTCATGCAGGTCCCCAACAACCTCCTTCCCTTTCCGTTTGGGCTGCCCACCGTGCCCTTCATGCGCATCTTCCTTGTCTTTGTTTCTATTCTGTTGAGCTCTGTTTTGACTTGGTTCCGCTTTCAGCTTATCGTTCCGGGGTAAGGGCATCGGGGTGCTCTGTTCCGCTTCCTCAGAAAAGGAGATGGAAATGGTTGCGGTGATGATCGGTTGATTGAGAGTGCTGCGGAAGTGGAAAAGCGTGGTATGGGGAGAGTGATGCTGGGGCAGAGGGAAGGGAGCTGAGCGAAGGCTTGCTCTGCCACGGCCGCTTCTGGTGTTGGGATAGCGAGGGTTTTCCACCGAGGAAGAAGGGGAGCCCGAGGTGCTTCGCCTCCTGACTTGCTGTCGAGAGCTTCCACCCCTCGAGCCACCCCGTCTGCTGATTAAATGCTGTCGAACCATGATGGGATGAGGAACAGAGAGAGCACCAGGGTACTCTGAGACAGGAAAGAATAGCAAATTAGGAGCAGGCGGAGGTCGCGACTCAGAATTTGCCCAGCATAACCAAGTAGCCTCCCGTAACCCGACTTTGCCAGACCATCTATGCACTTGGAGCTTCCAGATGAGTCCATTGCCATACATGAATTTAACATCAACCGCCTCTCCTCGGATTGCCCCCGCCATTACTCCTGCATTGAATGGAGCCGAAGCCCAACTCAGGCTGAAGCATGCGGAAGTGATGGACATATCCGTGTACAGGTTGTGCATATCAACCTCCCAATAAGTGAAACCAAATGATCTCCCCTACCTTTGTTGAAGTCGCCGTCGGTCCTTTACCAGATGGTGTTGGGCGGGCAGGTGTGGTCCAGCCTTGCCGCAGCCGTGTCTCATCACCTTAACTATAAGGGGAAGCACCCGCATCCGAGGTAGGTACAGCAATGTTAATTGACAAAGAAAGCCATTTTATTTTCTGGAATTACGTGTCCAAGTAGCTTTTTTGGAATTCTGCGTCCAAGTTGACAGGACTATAATATTTGTACTTTGTTTTTAAGAATTAAAATGGCAAAGAAGCAAACTTCGGTAAATGAATTGTTGTATTTTAATGCAATTGTTATAGCATTTTTCCATTTGTTGTATTTTACAGCCATTGTTACAGTATTTTTCCATTTGTCAAGGTAACTATTTTTTTGGAAAATCATATTATGATAACTAAACTGTCAAATTTTTATGGAGATAGTCTTTAGTGTTTGTTACATTAATTCGTATTTTTTATTTAAGAAAAATCATATTCATATTACTTATTAATTTTTTTTATCTCTCGAGTTTTGCGTTGGGCATTCTATTTTTTAATATTTAAGGAACATTAGTTTCAAATTAAATATAAATAGATATAAGGAATTTTAAATCATACACTAAAATTTAGAAATACATAAACCTACGTAACATTTCTAGAATCAGGCGTATTTTCAAAATATTTATTATTTTAAACTAAATACAATTTCTCGTCCAAAGACATCTGGCGGATGGGGACTGCTTCACATGAGATCATTCCGTAAAGCTCTCCTGTGTAATTCATTGCAGCGTGGCATCTTCGGCAAGGGAAAATGGAGTTCCATCATCCACCAAAAATACCTGAAAGGAAAGCCTCTGTTTTACTGGTATCGGAGAAAGTCTCTCGGATCTGCAGGGGGTTCAGCTATTTGGCGTGGATTCAGAAAGATACAGCTGCTTTTTTTTTATTTCCTTCGATGGCGCTTTAACTCTGGCTCTAATATTCTGATTGGCCTGGAACCGACTGTTCTTGGACTGGAAGAATCCCTCCCCCCTCTTCTCATTTCTTTCCTGCACTCACAGGGGCTATTCACATGGAACAAGCTCATTCTCCATTGGTCCTCATCGACTCCCACTTGGATGTCCGCTGATGATCTTCATATGCCTCCTTCTCTCTGTCAACTTTGGGCATCGGCGGTCAAGTGTCTCGAAGGCAAAGGAATTAAACAGGCAGGAACAAATGATATACTGGTTTGGTCGAAGTCTAAATCCACTTTGCCTGTCTCTGTCCAAGACCTATATGCCGCTGCATTGCCTCTTCAGCCGCTCCAGCTGCCCTTGTTCCCCATGAAGTTCTGGAAAACAGCATGCCCGCTCAAAGCAACATTATTTTCCTGGCTGGTTTTTGCCAACAGGAATCTTACATGGGAAGTTTTGCAAAAGAAAGGCTGGAGGGGTCCTGGCAGATGCGTTATGTGTGGTCAAGCACTGGAAACAAACACCCACATGTTTTTTCAATGCTCGGCATCGGCCAAAATATGGTATGATCTTTCTTTAACTCACGGTTTTCCTTACCAATCTTTCTCCTCTGTACAGGATGCATTCAGGTGGTGGAGTGAACAGAAACCATCTTGGCGATCAATTTTTATCCTTACTTGCTGGCTTCTCTGGAAGTGGAGGAACGCTCGTATTTTCCAGGATTCAAACGTTCCTATAGATTCGGTGATGAACTCCATAACTTCTCTGATGGCTCTGGGCTGATACGTTTTTCTCTTCATTTATGGATTTCACTCTCTGCTATGAGGATCTCTTTTTTTGGTACAAATTCCGGAAGGATATTCTGTTTTTTCTGCTAAGACCTCTGTTTCGCTCCAGGCTATCTGTTTCTTCTTCTTTTATTTTATTATCAGGCTCATAGGCTCTGCACTGGACTACCGGGAACAGTTTCCGGGCTGTTCTGTTATGTTCCCACACGTCCCTTCATGTATTTCTGCTTTTTATATTTCCTTGATATAAATACATCGTGATTTTTCTTCTGAAAAAAAAACACACATAATTTTAAAACAATATAATAATTTAGAAATTTTAAATTATATACTAGAATTTAGAAATACATAAACCTACCTCGCATTCCTAGAATCATTTGGATTTTCAAAATATTTATTATTTTAAACTAAATTCGTAATTAGCACATATAATTTTAAAACAATATAATAATTTTTAATTTGCCAATATCATAATGTAATATTTAAAATAAACGGATTGCAAATCCTTTTACTTTTTAATTTTTATAATAATTTTTAATTTGCCAATGTCATAATGTAATATTTAAAATAAACGGATTGCAAATCCTTTTACTTTTTAATTTTTAAAATTTAAATTAAATTTGTATATATATTTTTTCTTAATTTTAGATATTTGGATATATAAGATGTAGATTATTTCTTTTTTATTAAGTTTTTGACTTTACTATTTTCATAGATATTGTTGTATAAGTTTTTAGCCAAAATCATAATTAATAAATTTATTTTATATACTATTCTTATTTCCATAAATATTATTGTATAAGTTTTTAGTCAAAATCATAATTAATAAATTTATTTTATATACTATTCTTGAAAAATATATAGAATCTTATATTTTGAGAGGAAAAAATTTAAAAATAATAAAATGTTATTACTCATTTATGAAAATATCCTTTTTATAAGGTTTTTAAATATTATAAATAAATTATTAAATATATTTTTTTCGATTAAATATAAATTTTTAAATTTTCTTATTTTGTCCACGGGGTTTTGGATAGACAATGAATGGGTGATTGGGTGTTCTGTTAAGGCACTTCTTGATGTAAAGTCATTGGTTCAATTTTGGGGTGATATATTGGACATAATGGAGATGTAGCCCTTAGAAGTTTACAAAAAAAAATAGTATTCTATTTTTTAATATATCAAGACATTTTTTAATATTTAAAAATTAGATTTTTTTTAAATATTTTTAAAATAAAATTAAAAGTATTTATATGAATTATTTTAAGTAGTACTGTGAAATTTTTTAATATATTTTATTTATTATAGAAAAGGTTCATTGTTTGTAAGTTTATGTGGTGGTTAGAATTTGAAGAAATAATGTCTAGAAGTTGATCCACAATAACCATTTTTAGTCGAAAGTTGGAGTCGAGAACATACTAGTGGACAGAATGGATGAGAGGAGGAGGGAACGATGTATAAATATTAAGAAAGAAGAGGAGGAAAAAATCACATGGATGAGAAACCTAACCATAAGAACAGAAAGAATAAAACCTAAAAATCTAGAACAACTAGCAATTAGAAATGTATATAATAGTTAATAACGATATACTAATTGACCATAAATTTATTAATAATGATCTTTTGGCTATAGAAATCAACAATGCAATGACTCCAGGAAGGTGAAAAAAAATACCTGCTTCTTCTACAAAACCTTGATAAGCATCGATACCATAATTGTATCTACTCCCTAAATTCTAGTGATGGCACACTACTTGTTGAGCATGGGGACATAACGGAGGAGCTAGTATGGTTCTATAAAGATCTCCTCTCTAAGGATCATGGGGAGAGAGGCGAAGCCATATCCATAATTATTGAGGACATCACCAAACTGGTCAACCAAGAGTAGAATGTGACACTCATGAGGGAAATTTCCTTCTCTGGGTGGAGGAAGCGATAAAAAGGATGCCTAACAAAAACTCCCCAAGTCTAGATGTTTCACCACCAACTTCTTCAAGGTATGTTGGTCATTTAATGGTAAAGAGGTTCATGTTGTAGTACATGAATCACAAAGCTCCCAACAGGTGTGGTATGGTTTAAACACTACCTTCCTTACTTTAATCCCCAAAATTAATCAATATAGGGAAGCTAGTGGCTTTAGGCCCATCATCCTATGCAATGTGATATATAAGATAATTTATTTTTTCATAGTTAATAGGCTTAAACCACTGCTAAAACACCTCATTGATCTAGAGGAATATGGTTTCGCTGAAGGGTGCCAAATCATGGATGGAGTTATCACTTCCCACGAAATTATTCACTCACTCAAGAGGAATGGAAAGTTAGGGATGGTGATCAAGTTGGATCTCTCCAAAGATTATGATAGACTAAATTTGGAGTATCGCTCAGTATTATGGTCACCTATGAGTTTTCTCTTGAGTGGATTCATTGGTTCCAGTCCCTCATATCCTCCCCTTTTTTTCCAACCTGATAAATGGCTTGCCATTGCGAACCTTTAGGGTCCCATGAGGCTTTCGTCAAGGTGATATGCTATCCTCATTTCTCTTCATTTTGGTCACTAAAGGTTTGGGCAATGTCGTAGTGGCTACAACCACCCTCCAAAATTTCGACTCGCATTCAAATTTCAGAGCCTACCTTAGATCTTGCGATCAATCATCCTTGGTCACTTGTTGGTAAGATGATGATTTCAAGCTCCCCTCCTTGATTTTAAGAGTTTTCCACATTCTCATCTTTATGCAACATGTTTCATCTTTGGGCATAGGGGTTGTTATTTTTCATGCAAAGGGAATGTTGTCCTGCTTCAAGGGATTTGTGTGCATATGAGTGGTTGTCATCACATAGACATGTTTCACACTCACCTCATGCACTCTTTTCACAAAGGTTGTTGCATCAAAAAAAATATGTCTTATGTATGCTAGATGGTCTACATTGTGTCACTAATTGTCCGTGTATGATCACAGGTAAGTCCTATCAATGTTTACATATGTTTCATTGATATCACACTTAGCCATTTTCCCGAGAAACCTAGCCTCATCCAGCTTCCTGAAACTGTGTGCTTTGCTTCTGCAACCATTAAGTTTCCTCCCTTACCTACTGAAACCCAGTAGCCCACAGAGACACCAACCTCTCTTCCCTGTTGAAACTCCACAGCTCAGAGAGACCCCAGCCAACACTGCTCTCTGAAAATGTGCAAAGTAGTCATGTAGCCAACATTGATCTCCAGAAATACGTAGAGCAATCCAGCTGCACTACACGCATAAATTGCACAGAGGTGTCCTCCCAGGACCCCTGTCCCACAGCAGTGCACTGAGCCTCAAAACTATGCAATGTTGTCTAAGTTGTCTTTTCTGTCTTGCATGTAGAAACTACGTAGACGGGCTTCCCTAGGCCTCATTTTGGCAAAAGCCATAGTCCATTACAATTGCACAGATCTACCTCTTAGTAACTATAGGAAAAGGTGGCATATTGAAATCACTTCCAAGGAGTTAAGGAGAAGGACCAAGGAACTGAGTAATGGGAAAGATCGAGACCGCATGAAAACTCTGTCAGATGCATGATCATCTTGAGGGTAAGTATGGTAAGTAAAGAAAATATTTTGAAGTACACCTCTTAGTTGAGCTTACAGGACTTCTTGTCATTGTCATGTCATCTTATCCTCAATAACATGCATGTGTGCAAATGCGAAAAGTCATCTTATATGTTTCTTCTACATGTACTTCTTCCTTTTCACTTGTTTGACCAACTGCGGTTTTCGACATGTTGATTGCTATGTCATGCTCGCAACCACGTTTTGGTGATGTTGAAGGTTGTGTTTGAGTTGTGTTTGCCATGTACACATCTATCGCACTCACACATGGTTTTGGATGCACCGTCGCACAAGCGTCGTTGCGGTCGTTCAACGATCTATCACAAGTGTCGTGCTTGTCAATCACGCCGTCGGTCAGTCACGTTGAGTTATGTTGCCTTGATGGTCTTAGGTGTCTTTTTTCGAGTCATGTTGAGTTGTGTGTTTGCAAAGTTGTGTATGCACATGTTCACTCGCTCACACACTTAGTCATTTTTCTAAAATTCTGACGATGGGATCACCCTCCAATAGTCGAACCTTTGCTGAGGTGCATTGCGCAATTTCATCCCTCAGTGATCATGTACTACTGCCCAGAATTGTGTAGAGCTTGAGCCTGTCTCCCAGGAAGCCTACACTGCAGAGTCTTGGAATCAACGAGACTGACTGTCACTAGAACAGCGAAGAAGTTTCTCAACAAGCCATTTCAATCCGTGTTGCCCGCAAGCACATCAACCAAGCCTTAAGCTAGCCAACCAGAGATATTGATAGGGTAGTGACCTAGGGACTCGCTACCCCAAACATTTGCACAAAAACTACAAATTTTTCCCACTCTGCAGACCGAAGAAGATGGACAGACATGTCAAATAGATACTGACTGTTCATCACTGTCTCCCCCAGAACATTACGCAGTTTTCCCAACCAATCACCCAGTCAGCTACCCTGCTCCTCACTTGGAAAACTATGTAGTTTTCATGAGGATTCACCCAGGTGCGCAACATCCCGTTTAGCTATGAAATTGTGCAAGGATTTCCACTAGGCCGACCTCCTAGCAATTGTGTAGTTTTTTCCAGTTGATTCTAGCAGCCCACTGTCATCTCCCTAGAAAACTTGTGCAATTTTTACAAGCAAGCCTCTCGTAGCCTGTTGCCATCTCCTTAGAGAAATTGTGTAGTTTTGTTGCCAACCCCTCTGCTCCCTACACTGCTTCCCTAAAAAAATTCTGTAGATTTTCCCTCTAGCTGAGTTAGATCCCGCGAATAGTCACTGCTGATCCTGATTGTGCATCCCAGTCTCCTTGTGACCTCTGTGCAATTTTCATCATCATTGCCTAGAACCCACATCTTGGCCTAAAATCTTCCTTCTGCAGTTTGAAGACCCTTGTCCTCAATCCCAATGACCTGCATCCAAAAGCAAAGATAATGCATCATGGCAGACTCAAAGATTTATGGATTTAATGTTGTCTCATTAATGAGTGATTGAAAATATAGGTACATGGATGAAACATGACGTGATGAAGAACGAGATGGATAAGGAGAGCACATGCAAGGAGATTTGTTTCTCGAATGGATGAATGAGGAATGCATGGAAGGAGATTAATTCATGAATGTACAAAACAATGAATCATGTCAAAGTACAAACAAAGGAGGAACATGCACGTGAAAACATCAAGCGAACACCAAGACCATCGAAGACTTCATGAAGAGATGAAGCTATGATACACCAAGAACACATCCATCACTTAGTAGCACTACAGCTCAACATGAACACCACCACCAGCATGAACATACCACCATTGCAATGTCGAGTAGTGTCATGAGTCATCTCAGCCACATCAGTAATGTGGGCCATACTATTGTAATCAATGTAATGTAATGTGTAAGTCCAAGAGTCTGACATGTAAATATGAAGAGTCTTTAAAGTTGAAGAGTCATGTAAGTCAAACAATCAAGAGGGAATTCACACAGTCACAAGGGTTGGTTTTACCCTTGGTTATAAATACCCCTAATTTGTACATGCAAAGGACTTTTTACCTTGGCTCCTCCCACATAGCCTTGAGAGTTTGTAATCTTTTCTTTGAGGAGCGAGTAGTGGCTCCAACGCCCCACTATCAGGGTTAGTGATGTGATAGTGGATAGATCTATCTTGGAACTTTCGCTTAATTCAGAAGCATGTTAATAGGCCAACACATTTTTGCACTTGTATTTTATTCGTTTGTAAGACTATTCTTTGGACGCTTGTAATGCATGTTTCTTTAACTAGTATTAAGACAGTTGAACTATTTCAGTTGTTTTAGTACATATTCTATTGGAAATGTGTTGTATCAGTTGTTAACACAGTCTCACCCGTGTGGGCTATCCCACTGAACACTCGATAGATTCATTCTTGTAAACTTGTTATAACACCCATCGCACTCATGTGGACTATTCCGTTGGGCGTTCTACACGGTATTTGTCCACCTTATGTTTGTGACTACCGCATCCGTGTGGACTACTCATCCAAAAGCTACGCATGTTCTGTTGTGTTGTGTGTGTCTGGAAGAGTTGGGACTATTCCCTCTCAACCTGAGACTCGCTTCCACCCTCTCCCTCTGCAGTGAAAGGACTTTGACACAAACGACACTAAGCACTCACCAGTCATGCGAACCTCACTTTTTGAAGAAAACCCAAACCACTCTCACATGCTAAAAAGCAATACCTAAGGCATATCTTTAAGATAATGGCAATGGGCCATCATACTAAATGGGACTCCTACACCAAACTGTGTGAGTTCTAGTTGGGACTTCATACTGAGGGAAACCCGTGAATGTTGGCAGGTCTAGCATCATCAACATTTACAATCCTAGAAGGAGGGCTAGATGATAATATTAGTCCTCACAATCTGTTTTGAATATTCACACATTTATCATGGAGTTTGTTATAGTTCACCCTCTAAAATTTCTGTGCAATGAATATATATTTCACGTCAAGAGGGAGTTCTGGGATGACTTGCCACAAATCACATATGATGGTGAAGGTGAAGTGGTCTAGCATGAGCACTTAGATGACTTCCATGCACTTATGGAGAATGCAAAAGGTTTTAATGAAACAAAGGTATGTTCATTGCTCACACACACACATCGCAACCACGCATTGCGGATGGTGTAGCATACTGCCTCATAACTCTATGAACTCATTCAAGTAGTTCAGTGATCTAATTGAATTTTCTTTCCACCATTTTGATCCTAAAGAAATTGATAAAAAATTGTTAAAACAATCAAAGGCCCCGCATGAATCAACTATGGACTTTTCGTAGCGCTTCCTTCTATTCATGTTTAAAGCTCCAAAAAGTCAGATGAAATTCAAATATCTCATGGATAGATTTGAATATTGCCTCAACAAATCACTCTATCCTAATATGAAGCTAAATTTCAAACCTTGCTCAACATACTTCGGTGATGGAACTGCACAATCACAGGTGGACATCGTCGCTGTCACAAGTGATTGACTACCTTCCCCTCATCAGAAAGTTCCACCCCAGCAGAGCGATATGGGAGAACATGCACACACGTCTATTCAACTGTCACATCCTCCTACCCAACCTACTCTTGATATATATAGAGATTTGGCTTGCAAACCTGCTTGTTTTCATGTGGATTTGTTCCCTCAACCTCTGTCCCTGCATTCCATTAATCCTTCGAATTGTAGTGTCTTGTGTTCTTCCATTCTATACTTCACAAGTGTGGTTAATGAGGATCGAGCTATCGATGGAGTTGATGTTGTGCAGCCAACCTACGTTATCATTCACGATGAGTGTGTGTGAGAATCTGAACATGAACCTATGGTAAAGGATGACCTCCTTCTCTCTGTGCCTCCTGATCCAACTGGATCTTCAAAAAGTACCAGTGGCATGGTAAGAGGCTCAAAACTCAAACTGGTAGAATTTGGATAAACTTAGCATCATATTAAAGTGTTCATCATCTTGATTCCAATAGTGCAAACAACACTCAAATCCGAGTTCATATGAAGAAGTTAGAACAAGTCAAAGTTTATGTTTGACTTGTTCAGGTGGCAGGAGGAGATGACTTAGGAAGCACCAAGTGGCTGGCTACCATTCGTCCCGCATATAGTAGATCACAAAAGAAAGAGGCTGCGGCTTAAGGAAAATCGGCCATTGTTCCAATGCAATCAAATCGCAATCGCATTTTTCAAGGGTTTAAGAATCAACCCCCAGATCTAGTCATGGTTCTGGTGCGATATATCGCAATCGCAAAATTATGTTGCGATTTTCGATACAGCAATTTAATTTCACAAGGTTAAAGACTCGGCCCCTAAAGTAAGCCAATTTGAGATGCGATCACAATCGTAGAATCATGTTGTGATTCGTAGTATGGCAATCACATTTTGCAAGGGGAAATAGTCACATGTTGAACCAAACTTGGATTTCTATTGATTGCAATTTGCGATATGGGCTCCCAAATCCGAAATATTATATATTGTTGTTGATAGTTCATCGGGTCCATGGTTATCGTAGGGTTCTTGATGTATGGGCTTTGGGTTGTCCACCGATTGGAAACGTTGAGGGGTAACCACCAATAGTGAAAGCCACTAGTTTAAAAATATGCAGTTAAGAGTTTTTCCATGTTTATAAAGTTTGGTGCTACATATCATATAGGACCCTAGATTCTCGTACTAAGAAACAAACACGTGTGCTAAACTTGTTCTATTGTTTAGAACTTCCCAGGAGTTTAGGGTTTACCGCCAACATATATAGGACTGTCCATGTTGTAGAAAGGTGGAGAGGACTGTAATATTACTTCAAAATCTATTGAGTGTAGAAGATGTTGACCTCTTAGTAGGTTGAGACCTCACCTTTGGTAGCAGGGAGGTTCTGAGAAGTTGCAGAAGGCCCGATTATCCGAATTGGGTGTTTGGATAGGCGTTTTTACACGATTTTTCGCGAGGATTTTAGTGGTACTTCCTGTCTCTAAAGCTAGGCTCTCCATTCTTCATCCATCTTCCATATTGGAGGTATAAGCATTGTAAAGAATGTTGCTTTTACTTTTATCTCTTTTTATTCCACTTAATGAATGAATGCCTCCCCACTATTGAGCAGGGCTTGCATATGTAGTGAAAATTGGACGAACACTGTGTCACACGGAATTTGTCAAGGGTGCGGACACGACTGACCTTCCTAGAAGTCTAAGACATTCTAATGACAAACAAGACAAAATGGAGTGATCTTTCTCTAAATACACCTTTTACAACATGAAAACTACAAGTGTTTAGGCTTACCTTATTCCAAAACGCTGTTGTTGAAGTCCGTTCTTGACGATCCGGATGAGCTCCTCCTTCAAGTCAATTCCTGCAACCACAAACAATCAAACAATTACCAAGCACTTGCATTTCATATAATAAAACATATATTCAACATGCAGACCAAGGAACACATGAAATAACTCATTAACACAAGCTATTGAGAAAAATAAACCAGTTTGTATTAATAACAAAACAAAGAAACTCTTACAACCTGGCCTTGGTGTTGTGCAAGTTCCTCCCAGGGTCCATCAAGGATTTTCCTCTACTTTGACAAAGCTCACCCTCTCCCAAGTAGAATCAAGTGAAGACAATCTCTCCTCACAAAGGCTCTAATGGAAGACCTAAATCCTGCAGCATTTACCCAAAGAAAATGTATAGCTCCAACCTCCTCTCCTTCTGGCTCAATGCCTTTATTTATAGTGCTGTAAAGAGGTTATTCAGGTCCACTATCAATGGGATCATCCCCCTCTATGGGTGGGATAGCTCCCTTATTGATGGGATAAGCTCCCCCTTAATAGAGATACATGAACCAACTGGAGGCGCATCCATTTCATCAAACCGACCTCTAGAATGTTCTAGAAGTAACCACAAGTAACTTTTTCAAGATAAAACTCGCGCATTTTGCCTTTTACAGAAGGACGCACCTGTCCTTTGACATACAGAGCGTCCAAAGACGCAGACTTTGTGAACATTGCCAGCGTCCCCGCAGGTAAGGCTAGAGAGAACCTGCGACCCCAGAGATAAACATAATTTTTACAAGACTTTCTCTCTTCTTTGAGTTTGAGATGGATAACAGAGGCATGAGACTTGCCTAAGAGGGTAGCATGACTGTTGATTTGAGCCATACTAACTGTAAGTAGTCAAGGTGACATTTTTTAGTGTAACAGATTGCCCCCTAAAGTGCGAAGCCTGGAATAGAATAGGGTTTTGTAATTCTAGGAAGGGTGAAGCGCTTTATCATTTCAAGGATTGCCTTGTGGATGGCCTGGTTGGAACCTGCAATTTTCAACACAAAATACATGGATAAGATTATATCATCACTGAGGTAGGCATTCCCATACTCAGATTCAAAACTTTAACTAATGGACTAACTATTCTGATACAGGAATGATCTTGCAGTACATCATTTTTATAGACTTTTGTAGACACAGTATGGACGCAGCCATCTGTTTATGATTAGTCTACATAGATAATGAATACAAAACTCCTCGCAGCCTGGATGGTAGAAACTAGATCCAGGGTCTTCACTTCTACTTCTCGAATTGGTACGATTCTAGCCATGTGATTAAATGATTCGATGTCGAACATGGTAGAAACCACTTGATTACCAGTCAATGATGTAAACTGTTAACAAGCGTGAGAGAAACCACCAGTAATGTCAATGGTCCCCAAAGTACCAAGCACAACCCGTGAAATGTGAATAGATGTTTTGATGTCGAACACTTCACGGAATCCTCTGATCGAAAGTCAATGATGTAAACTGACGTCAAAGGCGAGAAACCTGCCATTGATGCATGCAGACTTCAAGGTACTGTCGATTCCTAAGTCATCTTTCTAGATAATGTGTCGATGTCGATAGAAAGCGACCCGTTGCAGGCAAGCCCGCAACACGAAATCATTGTTCAAGTTGAAGAAATGTTGCTGTAAGGACTGACTCAGGGATGGTCAAATGGATGACAAGTATTTTGCAGATGAAAGTTTTGCTTGCAGACCTCTTGAACACATAACGACACGACAGATGGCTTGGTGACGAATAACTCAAAGTTAATCCCCGGAACCCGGTTAAAGACTTTCAAAGTGATTTGGTCAACTGTGAGGTAAAAGATTTCCCAACCCAGGTGAATGAAAAAGTGTCGTGTTCAAGAGTGGTAATAAAGTTTCTTTTGAGACAAAAGGTGACAAACAGGTTCATTCTTCTCTCTTTTCCCCCACCATTTCTGGCAAGTACCTCTTTATTTTTAACAAGCTTGAGGAGGATAACATATGCTTGATTATAAGCTCATCCTTCGGATGAGTCCAACCTAGTTTAAATTCGAACCCTAGGAAGGAGTGGTTCGTTCCTGTTTGTAATTGAACAGGTCCTCTACTGTAAAAGTTTAACGAGCCCAGTATAGGAGAAACTCGGCGTTTTTCAATTTTAGAGAGTCTGAAAAAACTAAAGGAGACTCCACGTTGAACTTTTTCGTATATTTGTGTCCCTCAAGCCCGAAAAAGTATAAAATAATACCTGGGGGAACCGCTTGATCTTGCGACCAAGGAGTACTTTCATAATAGTGTCGTTAACCTGAAAAGTAAAAAGCGATCAAAGACACGTCGTTTTATTTCCTTATCGAGTTCGAAACGACAAAAACCCGGCAATCTTTTCCTGATTTTGCGGTCAGAAAAGAGCTAAAAGGGGACCGTCTTTTAATTCCGTTTTAACGAGTGAAAAAGAAACACTCGGCGATCTTTTCATGTTTTAGGAGTCAGAAAAGGGCTTAAAAGATGACTCTGAAATTTTGTTTGTGAAAAATTACAATTTCCCTCGAAATCCCTTTGTCCTGCACAAAAGCGACACATTACTCATACCTGTTTAAAATAGGCAAAAATACATTCAAAAACATCTTTTCATGGTAAAAAATGAACTAATTCATCCAAAAAACCTATAAAAAGACCTTTTACCATGTCATTTTTACCGTTTCACTGTTGAGGTTGAAAAAAGAGCTTTTGACAAGAAACTTCCCGTGGTCGCTGCGGAAAATCTGACCGTTGGAATCGAACGCCGTCTTATCCAGGTATTTTACACATCCCACTCTACATTTCTATCCGTTTAGAATCAATTTTTAGGTTTTAGTTTCATTTTTTGGGGGGGTTTTGGTTTTGGAATGCGCCTCTCGGCGGACGCAGGTGCCCTTCGGGTGACCTGCGTCCCCCGACTTTTTCTCATACGGGAAAACGGTCGGAAGACGCAGCCCGCCTTCAGGCCAGCTGCGTCCGGGCGCCCTGTGCTACAAAGCCGGGGTGCGTCCTCCGAGAAACGCGCATTTCAAAACCCCAACTCTCTCAAAAAACCACCAAAAATTCCCAAATTAATTTCTAATGCTATTTTTGATATGCAGGGCATTAATCATGTTAGACTGGAGAGAAAGAGAGCATGTAGAGGAAGATGAAGCTGCAATAAATCATCAACCTTCCCTGGATGCCCTAAGAGCATGCGGATTATACAAATATTGGACCATACCGGGCATGAGGGGCCAGGTAAGATTCTTGGAATGGCTGGTTGAGCGATGGAACGTACAAGAACAATGCTTTTACATAGGAGGGCACCAGCTCGAGATAGAGCCCTCGGATGTATACTTTCTCACTGGCTTGCCAAACAGAGGTGAGCAACTCAGTCTTGCGGGGACTAGGCCGGGTGGCCAATCCCTTGATAGTCTCCGCGAGACTTGGTGCACACCTGGAGCTCACCATTCAAAAGGCATAGAGATAAAACACATCACTCTGCCGGAACTCAAAGTCATAGCGTTCACGGTTACCAGAATTTGCGGCGCGGCCGCTTTACACATTGCTTCCGGATCCCAAATGCGGATGGCAATTGACTGTTACCAAGGCACCATTTTCAACTGGTGTGAAGCTGTGTCGGCTCATATGAAGAGCCAACTGACCAAGGCAAAGAACGGACGACTAAAGACTTTTGGATATGGGCCTATAGTCGTGAGCTTTGCCTTGGAGAGAATTCCAATGCTGATCCCTCAGCAACTCACTGTTGATATCTTGGGTCCCCAGCAGCCAAAGCTGATACGATGGGTTGCGGTGATGGCCCGGCATCCTGACGAGGGCGCGACAGTAGTTCGATTCTCAGATAGTTATTTTGACTGGTTAGAGGGCCAGCTTTTTGTGATACAGGATTTTCCGTATGCCGGAATGGATTTCAGAGGTGATCCGGACATGGTTCTTCCACAGGGAGAACAATGGGACGACAGAGGTACTTTTTATTTTCACAAGTTTTCTAGTTATGTATTTTTTGTATTTTTTATATATATCGTCTCAAAACTAATAGTAAATATTTCAAAATGCAGATGTTGGCCCACAGCGTCCAGCCAACCTCCGGCCTTATGATAGACTACATCCAGCTGCACCGGTACCGGCCCCACAGGATGCGACAGCAGAAGTACTAGCTGATTTGGAGCATGATCTAGAGCGTCTCACGGCAGATATACCTGAGACTACTATGGATGATATTCCTATGAGGCTTCAGCGCTTCGTAGTCGCGGTCCCTGGACCGTTTAGGAGATTTTTGCGTAAGGTAGCCCGCGCAGTGGTGTCGTACAGAGAGCACCACCAGTGATTGACTAGTCACTTTTGTAGTCACATGTGACATTTTTGACTTTTTGTACTATCATTTTGCCGATCATAAGGTGTTTTAAACCTATGATCGAAGACGATGTATATATTTTTGGACACACTTCTATCTATATCTATATATCACTATTACCGGCTTATCTTGTTTAACATGTATGATGAAATGTCTTTAAATTTACTTGCATGATTATTATAAATGTCTGTCCAACACTCGAGAAGCAATTGCATCTGCTAATGTATTCAAAGACCTTGGAATATGTTGATATTCAATGTAATCAAATTCACGTTCCAAGAGACGCACTCTCAAAAACAACCTTAATAACACAGGATTTCTAATGGCATAAACTCTATTAAGCTGTAATACAACAAGTTCAGAATCTAACCTCACTATCAAACGTCGAATTCCAAATGAAATAGATTCGGATAATAATTCAACCACTGCACTGTATTCTGCAATGTTATTCGTTGTTTGACCGAGGCTTACCCCATGCATAGAAACTAACTCGTCAGAGGGCGAATAGATAACCCAAGCTGCGGAAGAGATATTCCGTGTACTACGACAAGCACCATCAGCAAATCCAATGTATGTTTGGAGAGGCGTCGACATCTACAATATCAAGAGTAAAACCAAGATGAGCCAAAATAATGACGAAAAACCACACTTGCTAAGCTAAGCACACTGACTAAACTAACACACTTGCTAGCTAGAAAGAAAATCTAACCTATCTAAAAATTTCTCCATACCCATCATTTTAAGCATAATACCTCTTTAGGTAAAGTCCATTTCTGGGTTTACCCAAAGAGTCCCCATCAAAATCAACTAACTCATAAGCCCCTTTTGCTAGCTTTCGCTTTACAATGTAGGGCCCATGCCACATGGGAACGAATTTTCCGGCACCTAGCTTATCGTTAGCTTGATCATATAATAGTACTAGGTCTCCTTCCGAAAAACTTCGAGGGGTTACATTTTTATCGTACTGAGCTTTCATTCGTTTCGCGTGAGTCTCGATAGCTAAAGTAGCGTCACGTCGAGTCTCATCTAATTTAGCCAAGTATAACAACCGTTTCTCCTCTTCGGAAGTAGCTGGAAGTAATTCGACAGCCATTTGAAGTGATGGGATTTCGCATTCAATAGGTAACACAGCTTCTAAGCCATAAACTAGCTGGAAAGGGGTGAAACCTGTTGAATTTTTCACTGAAGTTCGATATGCCCATAGCGCCGAAAATAACATGTTATGCCAATTCGTTCGATGGATACCAATGATCCGTCGAATCATGATGACTAGAACTTTGTTGATTGACTCAACCAAACCGTTGGCTTGCGGATAATAAGGAGTAGAGCTATCGTGGCGCAAACCAAGCTGGCTTGTAAGCTCAGTCATCATGACATTTCGAAAATGGCTCCCATGGTCAGTAATGATTGCTTGTGGGACACCAAACCTAGTTATGATATGATTGAATACGAAAACTGCAGCTGTCTTGCCGCTTGCGTCGAATGTAGGCATCGCCTCGGCCCATTTTGTAAAATAATCAACCGCGAGGATGATATACGCATGCCCCCCGGCCGAGTGAGGGTTACAAGTAATAAAGTCAATGCCCCATTTGGCGAATGGACCAGCGGCAATTATAGGGTGGAGAGGAGCAGGTGGAGCGCGCATCTTGCGATCAAACACTTGACAGTTGTGGCATTTTCTGACGGCAAGGATACAATCTTTAAACATAGACGGCCAGAAATAGCCAGCGCGCAACACCTTCTGAGCTGTGGCATACCCAGACATATGACCGCCACATGCTCCAGAGTGACAATCATTCAAAACTCTCTCAGCCTCTTCGTGAGTTAAACAACGTCGAAAAACTAAGTCTGCCCCCCGGCGATAAAGTGTATCTCCAATAATTCTGTATTGCTGGGATCGAAACCGAATTTTTCGACGGTCTTCCTTGGAAGCTTCAGGCCGAAAGGTTTGGGTTTGGAGATAGATGATTATATCCCCATACCACGGATCTAAAGTGCTAATAAGAAACAAAGATTCGTCCGCAATGGACTCCTCTGCCACAGTCTCTGTGTCAGCACTCGGGAAATCACACATCAATTCCGCAAAAACTAAAGATTTCTTAGACTTGGACTTCTCGAACTCCAAGTCGAACTCTTGCAGGATAACAATCCATTTAGAGTACTTGCCCCCTAGCAGTTGTTTTGTCAAAATATAAATCATAGGGTTGCAATCCGAAATAACTGTAGTCTTGCGGAGAAGAATGTAGTGACGAAAACGCTGGACAGCTTGAACGGCTGCCAGGGCCAATTTCTCCACATGCGAATATTTTAACTCAGTTGGATTTAAGGTTCTACTAAGATAATATATCACATGCTCTGCCTTGAATTCATCTTCTTGAACTAACACCATTCCAATGGTGGAATGCGAAGCTGCGAGGTATAAGAAGTAGTCCTGGTTGTAGTTGGGAGGATGCAATAACGGTGCATGGGTCAACGCGTGTTTTAGTGCATCAAAAGATTGTTGGGCAATCTCGTCCCAAAAGAATTGTGCGTTCTGTTTCAACAACCGTGTAAAACCTTTAGTGACCTCGGCGTAGTTTGGGATGAATCGGCGTAAAAAGTTCGCTTTCCCTTGCAAACTTTGGAGTTGGCGCAAACTCGAAGGAGGAGGCAATTTGATGATAGCCTCGACTTTCGAGGGATCGACGCGAATGCCGGTTTTTGAAACAACAAATCCCAGCAATCGACCTGTTTCTATACAGAAAACACACTTGTGGGGATTCAACCGAATTCGATAATGCCTACACCTCATAAAGATTGCTCGTAGGTGGACAAGGTGATCAGCTCGGTGTAAAGAATGAGCAGGCAAATCATCGAGATAGGGTTGCACAATGTGCTTGATGTCATGAAATGCATAAGACATGGCCCGTTGAAAAGTAGCACCGGCATTCTTAAGGCCAAAAGGTAATTTGCAATAAGCAAATGTCCCCCATGGACAAATGAATGCCGTTTTTGGTTGATCGGCAGGTAGAATATTGATTTGATTATAACCTGAGAAACCATCCATGAAGGAAAACATCTCACTTCCGGCACAATCATCAATAATTTGATCGATATAAGGCGTAGGATAGTTGTCTTTTGGACAAGCTCGATTGATATCCCTATAATCGATACAGATTCTTATTGTTCCTTGTTTTTTATTGACGGGAACAATATTCGATACCCAATCCGTTAACGGGATCGGATAAATGAAACCTGCTTTCAACAGCTTTTCGACTTCTGCTTTAATCGCAGCCGCTTTTCGAGGGTGAATCTGACGCAACCGTTGCCGAATGGGTTTAGCATCCGGGTAGGTTTTGATTTCATGAACAACAATGGCAGGATCAATTCCCGGCATTTCCTCGTAAGACCAGGCAAACACGTCGCGGAATTCTTGGAATAGGGCCTTGTAAGTTTGGATTTCTTCTTCAGTACATGCGGCACCTATATGAATGTTCTCCTCGATTCCGGGCTTCACTGAAATATCAATGGGAATAGTACGAGAAATATTCCCTAAATTCAGCTCTGAATCAGAATGTTTCGTTGGATCCTGAGCGTCTTTGACATATTCAGCGGTAAAGATAGATGAAAAATCATTTTCAAATGCATCATCCTTAGGTAAAAACGAAGATCTGTGATGGAGATCTTCCCATGGTAGATCATCTACACTTAGGATTTCGCGAAGTTGTTCGTCAGATGACACTTCTTCGGGAAACGTTATCCGTTCTAAGGGTGAGGTGAAAAGTGACTCTTCACTGACCACATTCATTTGGTCGGTTGAATGAAAGTCGGTAAAAGACATAAGAGCTTCATAAGCAATCTCATACGGACTCAACGGCATAACATCACCGAGTGAGTCTAGCTCAGAGTCAGAGGGAACATACCAAGGATCATCATAAATAATGTTTTCTGACGTGATCATATGAATTGTTGCAAACGAAGGGTCTGCATTGAGTGGAGGGAGAGGAAAAGTTCCCAGTAAACCGGAATCCTTAACTAAACCTACACCAATGTCCCTATAAGGGATTGTCGTTTTACCAACATGCTGGATAGTTTCTAAAGAGGTTGGGTCGGATGAAAAGTATGTCAGCTGATCAATAGTCACGATCTTACCGTTATGTGGAAACTTAATGACTCTGAAGACCGATGAAACGACCGCTGTCATAGCATATGACCAACTTCGACCCAAAAGAAGGTTGTAGTCTAGAGGGGCATCAACCACTTCCACATCCAGACTAACGGTTTTACCTTCGACCCCTATAGGCAATTCTTGTAGAATACCAAACGGACGGAACCCACGGCCATCAAAGGCCTTAAGGATGGTGGGGGATTGGTTCAACGAAGGAGAACCAAGCGATCTCCAACATTGAATCGACATAATACACGTAGAAGCTCCCTCATCAATCACAGTCCGATGAATAGGCCTGTTTTTGACTATCACTGGAATTTGGAAAGCCATTTGATGGGGGAGACGCGGTGTACTACTTTCTAGATCAAAGATCATTAGGTTCGGGTCCTGAACATCGACAGCTCCAATAGCCGACAAAAGCAATTTTCGTTGCGCTGGACATGATTGCAGCACTTCGAGTGCCGACATTGCTGAAGGTGAAACAGCTAAGTCTTCAACAATGTTGTAATTCTGGGCTGCTCTCGCATGTGGATTGAAAGCAGACCTTCGAAGTACACCCTTGGCGGGCGGCTTAATCACTAAGTCTGGGTTAGGTTTTTCGATCTGTAGTGGATCGGAACCAGGAGCTGAGGTTGATGGGTTAGAGTGAGAAGATTCTGCTTCTTTACCATCAACAGGAGCCTTACTACCATAATCTTGCGATCGAGTCGCAATCCTGACATGAGACATCATCAAAATGGGTTCTTCACTGGCATTCGAAGAAGAACCTATCATCTTATTTTCCTGCTCGGGAAATGGATTCTTTAACACAGCAGGAGTGGGAGAACCTTTGACTATTTTCACTACCTCGGCCCGATGAGGGCAGTCTCTCGTAAAATGATCTTCTTCACAAATGAGACAAGGATAACGAGGTTTGCGCTTTTCGTCATTGGTTTCCGACTTTTCCGTTTTCTCCTTTGGAGCCTTGTCTGCTTTAGCCTTCTTCTTTCCTTTCTTCTTTCCACCGTTTTTGGATTTGGCCGTAGATGACTCTACAGCGTGAATGTCGGCGGTAAGTTCAGGAGGAGAAGACTCTCCTGTCGGAGAATCAGGCAAAGTGATAATTGGAGTATTGGAGGTCTTGGAAGACTTCTTCTTACTCTTCGTAGTCACGATACCGATCATACCATCAGCGGCATGAGATCCCGAAGGAGCAGCAGCGATTTGGTTTGACTTTGGAAGATCCGGAATTTTCTCGTGTAACGTACCCGACTGAGTGTAAACTAAGTCAAGGTATTGTGCCTGAGCAATGACTTGCTCCTCAGTAACTACTCCGGCCTTAGCTACATCTTCAGTAATTCTTGGTAATAATGATTTTACAAACCATTCAGCTAAAATTTGGTCCGGGATAAAAACTTTCACTAATCTTCTTCGACGTCTCCACTCATGGATGTGATCAGAAATGTACGTGGATGTCGATTGTTTTAGCGAAGTTAATAATTCTGTACCATTATCGTATCTGACTGGTAACTGAAAATGAGTTAAGAATGAAGTAGCTAACTGGCTAAAGTTGTAAAAAGAAGCCCGTGGCAACTCAATGTACCACTTGGCTGCGAGACCAATGAGTGTACGCTGGAAAAGACGTAAGCGGATAGAATCATCTGAGATGGAATTTGATGCACACCAGAGGTGGTAAGTCATCACGTGATTAGACGGATCCTCTCCAGACTTACCTTCGAACTTGGGTATATCGCTGGGCAACTTATTTGGCATTGGCGGCCAGAACGGAAGATATTGAATTGGATCGTTCGTTAGGCGCGTCAAGTCGGGTAAATCTAAAGTCGCAATAAACGGTAACTGCCGGTTAGGATCTCTAAAACTCTGAGTCACAATACCAGCCCCAGGAGGAGGATATCCAGGATAACTAGGAACAGGAGTCGCATTTGGGATATTATATCCTCCTGGAAAACCAGGATTAACCGGACCGTACTGGGGTTGCTGAGGTGGTTGATAAGTGTACCCAGGATACGGTTGATACTGGTAAACCGGTTGTTGGGCAGCTTGCCCAGGTTGATACTGTCCCTGGTACGGAGGTTGAACAAATTGAGGTTGAGTAGTAACAACCGTACTTGTACCAGGTTGGCCTGCAGGCATCTGGACTGTGGTTTGAACCGTGGGTCCAGACAACGGTACAGATGTCTGAGGAGTGGTTACAGGGACAGTAGAAACCGGAGCTGCCGATACTCCAGAAGTAAGCATGGTAGATGAAGCGGTAGTTGCTGCAGCCGTGTGAGGTGGAGTACTAGGTGCAATTGGCGGCTGAGTAACTACAGAAGTTACAGGGGTCTGAACACTTGACTGGACAGGTTGCGGTTGCTGGGGTGGACCAGGAACTGCAGGTTGTCCTGCTTGAGGTACCGACTGTATACTTGGTTGCGACATCTGTTGACCCTGTGACGGATCCCATGTTAACATTCCAGGGTATTGACTCGTAACAGGTTGAGGATACTGAGATCCATAGCCGTATTGAGGATAGGGTTGATAACTGTAAGGTGTAGTCCCATATGATTGCCCTTGAGGTGGTTGATAACCTTGACCAGGGTATTGACCCGTAGGTTGATAACCTTGAGGTAAATACGAATACTGGGGTTGACCTTGACCTTGAGGTTGGTATCCTTGAGGTTGATACCCTTGGGGTTGATACCCTTGGGGTTGCCATCCTTGAGGTTGCCATCCTTGAGGTTGATACTGATACTGAGGTTGACTTTGGGGTACATATTGAGGCTGGGGTTGATACCCTTGGGGTTGATACCCTTGAGGTTGCCCCCCAGTCACGAATGAAGTACCTTGAGGTTGCCCCCCAGGCATTAACGAAGGTTGCCCCCCAGGCGGTAATTGGCCACCTTGAGGTTGGTTAATGGGAGTTGAACCTGACATCATATAAACTTCACCTATACTCAATGGTACATTACCACTGTTTCCAACTAATAACCCATGATCAATGGGTTGAGGAGATGCTCCCGCAAAGGTACCAGAAAGTGATTGATACCCAGTAGGAACAGAAGGACCGCCATGTAAAAATGATTCAGGACTTTGTGAAAACACAGATGACTGACCAGACATATTTACAGGAGAATGAATTCCTCTAGGTGGAACCGGAGTACGAGGTGTAGAAAAACCTACTGAGTTGTCTAAAAAATTGGTTAATGCAAGGTACCAAGATTCACTTCTAGGAGGACTGTAAAAGATGGATTCACGCTCCCTTAGATCAAGGGTAATTAGATCTTCAGAATCAGAAACGCCTATTTCTTCCTCTGGAACAAGTTCTTCTATAGCAATTAATCCAACAGGAAGATTTTCGGTGATAATTCTTTCTATTCTTGGTGAATCAGGAACACTAGGAGTTGGAGTAACAGGTTCTGAAATTTCAGGTTCTTCGCCTGTTTCACTGGCAGATGAAAAACTACCAGCAAGCTCGGAAACTGTAACAGCTTCGGGATTGTAACCTGTTTCTAAACTTTGGTAATCTGGATGGACTACCAAGGAAGATTCTCCTTCTTCAGGTGATCCTACTCTACTGCCACTAGGAGGAGTTACAAGGACCTTTAACCCTTCTAAATGACCCGGAATGTCTTCAGGAGATTCACCCCGCGATTTACGGAGTTTTCTTAACAAATCTATTCCGGTAACAATCTCAGGAGACTTGCCCCGAAGTCTACGGGACTGTCTCGGTAATTCCGCCACAATTAAAGATTTTAACTACAACACACGAAAACAAAGTAAAAAATTTCAAATCAAACCACCTAAAGTCTTCTAAAGAACCAATCAAATTTGAAGCACACGCCTAAATAATCTAGAGCGTCAAACCACACACAAACAGTAGTCTTCCGGACCAAAAGCGCTAGTTGGTGATTAGGCCCAACCTCGCAGGATTCAGTACAGAAATAGTGGGTGGAACAGTTACCCCGGCAACCTGCTTAATGAATAGACTGGACCAAGTTCCTCCACTTTAACCGTCTCGAAGTGAAGCGAACCCCCCAGAAAATCCAAGTGAGTATAACCGACGTCTGCTCCAGGTACAGTGGGACCTTCCCTCCACCGTCACCTTGGGTAGAATCCTAGATATTATGGCCACTAAGGTTACCAATCACAACAATTACACCTGGGGGAACAGTCTAAACTCCGACAGCACGCAAGGGCAGAGTAGCAAGCTCCAATCCCCTTACCGGCTCCTTGACAACAATCCAAGGTTTACCGATAAGTGACCCCTGGCTCCTCGACAATGGTTAATCCGAGGTTTACCGTTTGTAATACGTACTGCCTGGCGTCGTTCCCAACGAGGGAGGAATGATCCCCTCACTGGTTCGGACACGAGCTCGTGTTTCTCCTTTAAGAGGAGCTTTCCCAGAATGTAACTGAAACAATTGGATTTGTTCTACTCAAGATAGACTATCTGTTTGGTTTTGTAGTCTTGGAGAGTTAAGTACTCACCTACTCCAAGACCCTAGCCTAAGCTATGTTGGTGCTTCAGAGCCCTAGAAAAATAAAGATTACTAGATTGATTTTAATTTAAGCGTTACTTTTAAGGTTGTTTCTTAAGTCAAAAGGTGATGGAAGTGAAACTAGTGGTGTGTTGACTCGACTCGAAACCACTACAAAATGCACCTAGAATGATTTATCCACTACTTTACTTTTTCGATGAATTGCTTAACTAAAAAGTTGAGAGAATGCAATCTTTATAAAAGCAACTTCTTAATTGAAGACAATCAAAGAAACAATTCGTTTTTCTTTTCCAAGCATAAAAACATAACCTCTCTTTACATGCACGAAAAAACTCTTTTCTTCTTTTGAAAACAAAAAGCTACTTGAAACAAGACTTTTTAAGAAGATGTTTTTGTATTTTTCTTTTAATAAAGCAAGTAAATCTAATGTAACCAAAAATCAATCTTAACAACTCTTAAAATCTATGAAAATGCACTCATAAGCAAACTAAAGGCAAATTTACTCTAAGCAATCTTAACGAGGCCAAAACTAACAATGATTATTTCTAAGGTGTTTTACTTGATCACAATCAAATCAAGGACTAGCTTATTGCAGAATCAAAAACTAGCCAAAACAAAACTCTAATCTTTTTGTTCTTTTTGTAAAATGGAAATCAATACTTTATAAACAAGTAATTCGAAATTTGACCCAAAACAACTCAAATGGCAAGTTGCTCACAAAAGGAGACTTTACGACAGGCCCGACTTCTAAGAAGGTTGACTAACCAGAGATATCTAAGGCTGGACAACTTTCTAAGCTCAAAGTTACTACAAAGCCTTTCCAAAAATCAAACCCTAGGTCGAAACTTCGTTGAAAACCACTAAAACACTCAAAGCTCACAAAACTAGTTTAGGTGAGAATTCTTGACAGGGTACTAAAGGATCTGGGCAGAAAACACTAAGGAAAAACAAAATCTAAAAGCAAATTAAAGCAAAAAATGGAATTTTCTTAAGTTTTACAGGAAGACGCAGGCAACCCGTTGTCACAGGTGCGGCCCCGCTCTGTGCAGACGGCAACAGCGCGTCCAAAGACGCACTGTGCAGTACTAAGAGGGTGCGTCCTTCTGGAAAAATGAAGAAAAACCAAATCTAACTAAATCTAAAGCTAAGCCACCCAAATACTAATTCTCACAGTCAAAAACCAGAAAATAAAAATGATTTTCTCAAAGCAAAGTTCATATAAAGGAAAAGACTCTCTCATTAATGGATTCCCCAGTGGAGTCGCCAATTTGTCACACGGAATTTGTCAAGGGTGCGGACACGACTGACCTTCCTAGAAGTCTAAGACATTCTAATGACAAACAAGACAAAATGGAGTGATCTTTCTCTAAATACACCTTTTACAACATGAAAACTACAAGTGTTTAGGCTTACCTTATTCCAAAACGCTGTTGTTGAAGTCCGTTCTTGACGATCCGGATGAGCTCCTCCTTCAAGTCAATTCCTGCAACCACAAACAATCAAACAATTACCAAGCACTTGCATTTCATATAATAAAACATATATTCAACATGCAGACCAAGGAACACATGAAATAACTCATTAACACAAGCTATTGAGAAAAATAAACCAGTTTGTATTAATAACGAAACAAAGAAACTCTTACAACCTGGCCTTGGTGTTGTGCAAGTTCCTCCCAGGGTCCATCAAGGATTTTCCTCTACTTTGACAAAGCTCACCCTCTCCCAAGTAGAATCAAGTGAAGACAATCTCTCCTCACAAAGGCTCTAATGGAAGACCTAAATCCTGCAGCATTTACCCAAAGAAAATGTATAGCTCCAACCTCCTCTCCTTCTGGCTCAATGCCTTTATTTATAGTGCTGTAAAGAGGTTATTCAGGTCCACTATCAATGGGATCATCCCCCTCTATGGGTGGGATAGCTCCCTTATTGATGGGATAAGTTCCCCCTTAATAGAGATACATGAACCAACTGGAGGCGCATCCATTTCATCAAACCGACCTCTAGAATGTTCTAGAAGTAACCACAAGTAACTTTTTCAAGATAAAACTCGCGCATTTTGCCTTTTACAGAGGGACGCACCTGTCCCTTAACATACAGAGCGTCCAAAGACGCAGACTTTGTGAACATTGCCAGCGTCCCCGCAGGTAAGGCTAGAGAGAACCTGCGACCCCAGAGATAAACATAATTTTTACAAGACTTTCTCTCTTCTTTGAGTTTGAGATGGATAACAGAGGCATGAGACTTGCCTAAGAGGGTAGCATGACTGTTGATTTGAGCCATACTAACTGTAAGTAGTCAAGGTGACATTTTTTAGTGTAACACACTGTAATCAAATATTTGGGTCATGGTTTCTTGCTTATCATGTTATTTCTACATTATTTTATGTTCTGTTAAGTTCCATGGTTTATAAGCTTTGTTTCATTTAATTATGATGCATTTATAAGAAAAATATTTTGGATCACGTTTGGTATCAGAGCAGGTCTTTGTTGATCTGAATTTCATGAGTATATGCTAACCTAGAACAAGTTGCGAAAAGGAGAAGGAACACTTAATTCAATGGAGAAGAAATGTGGATAGTGAAGAAGATCAGTGGGAAGAGGAACAATATTTCCATAGCGTATTGTACAATATGGCAGAGAAAGTGGAAAAGTTGTTTTCAGAGTATGAGAAGGAACTTAGGCATGAGAAGGAAGGTGTCGATGATAATAGATCAACAAATCATGAAGGTGGTGGAGAAGAGCCTCCTCCCTCTCCTTCTTCAAGTGATAGTTCTCATCACTCTAATCATGATTCCAAACACACGTCTAAGAAACCATTCTTCAAGTTAGATGTAAATTCTGACCTGCCCATCTACAATGGAGAGTGTAGTGCAAAAATATTTAATAATTGGATAAGACAAGTAGAGGTTTACTGCCAGATCCAGAAGATTGAAGAAGATGAGGCAAATGTCTAGTTAGCATCTCTTCAGCCGAGTGGAACTGCTCTCGTTTGGTGGGAAAGCAAGTTGCAAAAGTGAAGCAAAAATTCGGGTAACCTTCTTTCCTCTTGGTCTAGTTTTATTTCTTCATTGAAAGACCAATTTTACCCTTTGGGTTATAAACAATGGGCACTAATGGAATGGAAATATCTAAGGAAAGGTAAAAGAAAAAATATACAAAATTTCACTAAAGAATTTTGGAAACAAGCATTGAATTTGGGCATCTCATTAGATTCGCCCGAGACTGTAACTAAGTATGTTGGTGCACTACATAGTTACATAAGACACTCATTGTTATTATTTGAGTGTACTACGATTGATGCGGTCAGCGTAAAGGATATTCATCTTGAAAGCCAAGGCAAGAATGATAGATATGATCAAGCCAAGAAAACACCATTCAACTCTCAGCATGGAAAATTCCAGAAGAAAGGTAAGGGGAAGGATAGGAAGACTATCACAACTAAGAAAGGGGATAGAGAAACACCATATTTCACACATTGCAAGAGAGAATTGCATGACAAGGACCGCTATAGGAAGCTACATCTGGAGCTGAGACAAAAGAGATTCAGTGGAAAGGGCAAGAAAAAGACAGTGGCAACAATGTAACAGGTCCTTTGATCAGATTTTGGTGATGACACATTAATCACATCCATGGGCACAAGAGGTACTCCTTCTGTTAATAATAGTTCTGATTCAATTAAAAGTACTAGTTATTTGAATGAGCCTGTAAGTAATGAGAGAAAGAGAATTGAACTATTCCACATCAAGGTTATTATAAAACACACAAAGGTGGAAACATTGTTCGATTCAGGCTCCCAAGAAAATTTAATCCCAGAGTCCTTAGTGAAAAATTTAGGCCTCGAAACTAAGCCTCATCTGAGTCCATACCCATTTGGTTGGGTAAGCGATAAGGACAAATTACAAGTAACGAAGTAGTGTAGGCCCAGATATTTTATTGCTTCCAAATTAGTTGATGAGGTAGAGTTGGATGTTGTGCCTTTGGACATTTGTGCAATTATCTTGGGAACCCATTATTTATATGACAGAAACGCAGTTTTCTTTTAGCACGAAAATAAATACCACCTCAAAAAGGACGGTGTAGAATATATAGTGAGAGCTCATCATATGAAAGTTAGTGCTAGCCTTATAAGTGCAAGACAGATTAAATGATTGGTTAATTCCAATAAAGGGTGCATGCTCATGGTAGTGAGAGAAAAAGAGGCTGAGATGACTGACACTTTCAAAGGTTTTGATCTTGATCATAAGAAATAATTGTTTGAAAGTATTTCTGACTACAATGGATTGTTTCAGGAATTGAGAGAATTGCCCCCAAAATGGGAAATCCAACATGAGATCCATTTACAACAGGATTTCCTTTTACCGAATATTGGCATGTACATCATGACTTCTATTGAGATGGAGGAGTTCAAGAAACAGGTGCAAGAGTTGTTAAATCAATGGGTCATCATACTGAGATCTTCTCCATGCGGCTCATTGATCGTGTTGGTGCCAAAGACATATGACACATGGAGAATGTGTGTAGACTACAAGGCATTAAAAAAAATTATGGTGAAGAATCGATACCCTCTCCGTTGCATTGATGAATTATTAAATCAATTCAAAAATGTTATCTATTTTACAAAACTGGATTTGCGTAGTGGATATCACTAGGTTAGAGCTGTAGAACAACATGTTTATAAGACTACATTCAAAACCAAACAGGGGTTGTTTAAATGGATGGTGATTCCATTTGGACTGTGCAATGCTTCAACCACATTTATGAGTGTAATGAATGATCTATTTAGGCCTTTTCTTGATAATTTTGTGCTTGTATATCTAGACGATATTATTGTGTATAGTAGGACATGGGAGGAACATGTATGAACATGATGACACGGGAAGAAAATGATTGGCGTTTTGAAAAAAGAAAAATTGTATGTAAATCTTTCAAAGTGTGATTTCTAGAAGACATATCTGGTTTGTTTAGGTCACATAGTCAGTAACAGTCAATTGAAAATAAATCCCTCTAAATAGATGTGATTATGAAGTGGCATGAGCCCACAAATGTTACAACAGTCTGAAGATTTTTTAGTGCCGTAAAGTATTGGAGAAGGTTCATTGTGAGCTTCTCTGTTATCGCAGCCCCCTTACACACATTGACAAGTGTGAAATAGGCCTTCTAGTGGGGAGGAAACCAAAAAAATCCTTTGACACGTTGAAAGAGAAGATTAGCATAGCACCAGTGCTAGCTTTACCAAACCTCCAGCATCCCTTTGATATTGAAAAAAATGCCATCGGATATGCCATGAGCATTTTATTGATGCAACAAAGAGAGCATGTATGTTACCATTCAGAGACTTAATCCTAGTTGTTGTGAATTATCCCACATATGACAAGATGTGTATGCCTTGGTTCAGAGTGTAAATAAGTGGAAACACTATCTGCTCGGCAAGGAGACCATCATCCATACAGATCATGAGCTCTTGCACTATCTTCAGTCATAGACCAAGCTTCAACAAGATCGTCATTTCAGATGGATGGGATTCCTCCAGCAATTTAATCTGGTAATAAAATACAAGCATGGTGCCAACAACAAAGTAAAATATATGCTTTCTCGTCCTCCTATTTCTGCATCTATAGTTTTGCACAATGTTTCTTTATCGTTAAAATGTTATGCTGAACAATATGCTAACGATGGTGATTTTAAAGAGATTTATGCAAAACTCACTCATGGATCGCAGGTGGACAATTATTATTTGTAGGGAAAACTATTTTATCACCTTGGCAAATTGTGCATACCCATTGATGAAAGGGTACATGTAATCTGAGAGGCTAATACCTCTCTGGTGTCTGGTGATTTTGGGGTTGAAAAAACTTTATGCCATTTATAGAGGTTTTGTTTTTTGCCTCATAAGAAAAACATCGTGACTCGATTTGTAAAGGGTTGTGTGTTGTGTTTTGTCTCGAAGCCCTCTAATATAAAACATGGTATCTACACACCGTTCCCTATTCTGAGTCGACCATGGGAAAGTGTACCCATGGAATTTGTAGGTGGATTGCCTATGTTTAGGAAATGTCATGACTATTTGTATGTCATCGTGGATCATTTTAGTAAGATGTGTAATTTAATGCCTTGTAAAAAGAAGTTCACTACTGACAAGACTACTTATATTTTCTTTCAGCATGTTTGGGTTCATTTTGGGTTGCCCGCATCTGTTGTGTGAGATCGAGACTCTTGCTTTATTGGAGAGTTCTAGACTAGCTTGTGGAGAATGATGGACACTAAGCTAAAAATAAGTATGACATTTCATCCACGAACCGATAGGAAGATATAGGTCACCAACCGCACCACAGGACAATTTTTATGAGGCTATTGTGGAAAACATCCCAAGCTCTGGGATGAACAACTTCCTTATGTGCATCATTAATACAATCGAGCAACACATTCATCCACACATAGCTCATTGTTTGAGACATGGTTTGGCTATCTACCAAAGGATCCCATAGACATGGTCTTTAGGAAAGATGAGGATGGAAATGGACGAGATGATAGGGACAAAGCATGAATGTTTATTCAATGGATACAGGTGATTCATCAGGTAGTAGAGGAGTAGTTGGAGAAGAGTCAAGCTTTCTATAAATATTGACATGATAAGGACTGAGTTGACCATCAGTTTCAAGTTGGGGACAAGGTATGGCTCAACATCAACAAGGATAGAATGAAGGGAGAAGGGAATAAATTGCAGCCCATTCAATATGGTCCCTTAACCATATTGGAAAATATTGGAGATAATGCTTTTCGTCTTGAATTGCCCACTTATATGCAAATGTACTCAATGGTAAATGTTGGAAACTTGAAGCTTTATGAACCTCCATTCGTTGTGGATACCAAAGAGGTTGCACAAATTCCTACATTGGATGATTTGCACTAGAGTATCTAGAAAAGTTGCCCGAAGATATCATACCTGACAGGAAAACCAGAACTTCATGATGGGGAGATGTCGAGTACATTCATGTTGGCTTCAAAGGAATGCATCTGAGTAAAGCTCAATGGATGGAGAAAGAAAAAGTGAGGGAGAAATTTCCTCACTTGCCAATTGAATGAAAATGCTTTTGGACATCTAAAATCTCTTTGTGGGGAGGATTAATCCATGTGGATATTCAAAAAGTACCATTGGCATGGTAAGAGGCTCAAAACTCAAAGTGGAAAAATTTGGATAAACTTAGCATTGGATCGAAGTGTTCATCATCCTAATTCCAATGATGTGAATGACACTCAAATCTAAGTTCATATGACGAAGTTAGAGAAAGTCAAAGTTTATGTTTGACTTGTCCATGTGGCAAGAGGAGATGACATGGAAGACACTCTTAGCGAATGGGGAAGAGCCAAATGGCAGGCTGTCATTGGTCCTGCATATTGTAGATTGCAGAAGAAAGAGGTTGCAGCTTAAGGAAAATCAGCCATTGTTTTGATGTGATCAAATTACAATCGCATTTGACAAGGGTTAAAGAATCAACTCCCTGAACCAGTCCTGGTTGTGGTGCGACGTACCGTAATTGCATAATTATGTTTTGATTTGCAATATCTCAATTGCATTTCACAAGGGTTAAAGAATCGGTCCCCAGAGCAAGCCAAGTTGTGATGTGATCACAATCATATAGTCATGTTGTGATTCCCAATATCAAAATCGCATTTCTCAAGAAGAAGCAGTTGCATGTTGAACCAAACTTTGGTTTCTGCCGATTGCGATTTGCAATATGGGCTTTGAGATCCGACATAATATATATTGTGATTAATAGTTTGTTGAGTCTGTGGCTATCACATGGCACTTGATGTGTGGGCTTTGGGTTGTTCGCCGTTTTGAAATGTTGATGGGGAACCGTTGATAGTGAAATTTGTCGGTTTAAAACAGCACAATGGTATGGGGTTTCCGTGCACATACCCACAGTATGCATATTCAAGCATAAACACCAATTCCCAAGAATTTATTTGACCCACTAGGTCAAAACTTCAAATTTAAAGATGAATGGTTAAGGCCCCCTTTGTTTACTATTCCTTTGGATTGGAACTCAATCACCCCACCTTTACCTCCTATCGGGACTCATTGAGTCTTCATAACCAATATATAATGTATTGAACCCATAAACACGTATATATATATATATATATATATATATATATATATATATATATATATATATATATAGATATAGATATAGATATATATATATATATATATCAACCCCCCTCTTAAACCTTGGTTAATATATATATAATCACATAAAAACACTATCATGCTTATTCCCTTATAAATCCACTTACAAAGGGAAATGTATGCAAACATACCCTTTTTCCATCTTCCGTACAGCCTGGTCACATTTCCCAAGGCTATACCTCAATCGCAATCGGCTATCGGCTTATTCAATGGTCATACATATATACCTCATCGCTTTTCGATATGCGATTTCCCTTTGGGGTCGGGAAATACGCTATCGGCACTTAATCCTTCAAACTTCCCTTTACAAAGGAAAACTCCACCTTTACACATATAGCAAACTTCAAAATATATATTTACCATGACTATAAATATCATTGGGTCCATAACTTATTGCTCCACAATGTTGCTCTGACCTTCGAACTCTGATTCGCCGATATTTTATCTCCACCATCCATTTCAATCGCTAATCCAATGGATATCGGCGCATTGCCGATCGGTCTATTGGCATTCTACTGCCTCTGTTCTTGGCCTCTACGACTAGTCCAATATGCGATTAGCACTTTAGATCTGGACCATTGATCTTAACTCTCAATCTGACAGTCTAGGGTCCATCACATAATCGCAATCACTATAACTCAATCCTCATTCGGAAGACTTAAAAGGACTACCGCCAACGCAATTAGATCTCAACCGTTGATCTATGAGATCAAACGGTTGCTGAGCTTCACTTTACATTTCTCCATTTGTTCCTTTTACTCGGAATTTTACACTGTTTTCTTCAATTTCTCCATGTTCCAGGTTTTTCCTCCAGTTCCTTCAAAGGCTTCCTTCTTTTGCTGCGCTGCTCAACTTCTCTAAGCTTTACTCCTTATTGAATCCTCACTCTACTACCTCTCTAGAGCTTCACTTCACTTCCTCAATTGGATTCGAAAACCCATTTTATGATTCCTCTGAATCATTTTATGCCTCTGTGTATCCTTTCAGAACTCTGCCTCCTTTTGTTTACTGCACTTGCCTGCATAAACATATAGATACACTTTTCAAATGCATTCGATTCGTCCTTTCACACTCAGTCACACATTTAATAGGATTTGAATTAATCTCTATATATTTATAGTTACAGAAATGAATTACAAACTCAAATCTCTATCTTTCTTTGGCCTGATTTTCAATATCAGTGGCCTCTATTTCCTAATCTGCCCGTAGGCTTACAAATACTCCAATCTGCTATCTATTTTCCTATTCAACCTCTCTAACCTCTGTTCATGCCTTTTAGGCTTACATTTATACAATGGGGTTCTAAAACCACTTTCTGGTTTAGATCCCTAAATCCCTCAACAAAATCCTAAAATCTCCTTCTTGTTCCTAAAACTCATCCCTAATCCCTAGATTCATGAACTGATTCCTAAACTAAGATTTACAATCAATTCTCAATCCCTCAATCTCTCAACTATCCTAAATCTCTTATATTCTCCTACATTCGAGAACATTTACAATAAATCCTCACAATATTCAATTAATCCCTATTCTCATTAAAATCACTCAAAACATTAAATAATTACATAAATCCAATAATTAGGAAACCAATTTCCTTGAAATAAAATATCGCCTATTTCTACTGGAATACAATGATAATATTGAGCTGGATGCTCCTACATTAGACTCCCCATGTAAGAAAATTTATGACCACCTGGTCATAAGTCTGGATAATTGTTTCCTCCGGATCCCAGACTTTATTTTGTAACTTGTCTCTGCTTTTCAATTTTTCTATTGTTGTTGTTATCTGCTACTGTTCTCCATGTCTCCATACCTTGTGCTATAATACTCCACTTGCCATGCTTTCGTAGTCTACTACTGTTTTCCTCTTGTTGTCACTCCTCTTCTTTCTTGTTGTTGTCTCTCTCTAAGACACCTTCATCATTAACTTTCTTATCAACTTCTCTGTCCAGTATATCCTCTATGTGCTGATTTTTTTCATCTCTTGATTGCTGAACTCTAATTCTTGCTTATTCTTCACTTATTCTGATTGCTTCCTTTCCACCCTTACTCTCTTCTTTACTACTATTTTGTACCTTTTCTGTTGCTGCTACATTGCCTTTTAGAACAATTTCCTGCTTCTGGTTTCTACATCTGTCAACTTCTTCTTGATTATTATTGATGGAAACTTCTTTGTCATCTTTCTTCAGCAATCTATCTTAGACATTCATCCTCTACTCTTCCAACTTTCTCCTTTGAAAGTCTAATTCTCTATATAACTCAATGATTTTACTTGGAGTGAACTTTGGAAATTTTACATAATCTTCCATTTTCTCATTTTTTAATGTCTCATTATCACATGGTCCTTCTTCCTCTGCTAAATCTTTCTTGACATCCTGCAGTAGATGTTCTTCCTCTTCTTCTTCCATTTGGCTATCCACCTCTGCCAAATATGTTCTATCTTCTACAACAACATCTTCAGTTATAAGAAAATCATTATAATAAAAAATATAAGGCCTTTGTACCTCTTTTCCCTTTAGCAACACTTCAGTATGTTGCGTTGATTTCTATCCTTCTGTCAGCATATCAGTATGTTGATTCAAACTCAAAGTACCCTTGAGACTGTTAGCTAGTCTCTTCATCTCATCATCCATTTCAATGATGTCTTCCAACATTTGTCCACTGTAGTGAATCGATTCTTTCCGAGTCTCTTTGTCATATTTTGCTTCAAAACTTTCATCTTTTGGAAGGTATTCTTCCACATATTTGATAGCTTTAAAAGACTGTCTATCTTCTCCCATACCTGCAATCATACATAAATCATTAGTTTGCAAAATACCATACCTTCTGGTCTCACTTGATGCTTCAGTCATCAAGTCTTCTGGATGTTGCGAATCATTCATATGATTCAACTCCTCTAGCTCTTCATCACTTTCAAAAAGTAACACTCCACTTTATGGTTCACATATCAAAACTTCAACATCTCCTTCAACATATTCCTTTTCTTGTAGCTCAATTGTTTCAAGCTTCTCTATCCTCTGTTTGGCATCTATAATCTGTTTAAGTTCTCTTAGCTACTTTATTAACTGCATATTTACTTTCTGATTCCTCTTCTTTTATAGCCTCTGCCAATTCACTTTATTTCTCATGACATAACCATGTTTTTGGTCTACTTCATTGCTTTGCATCATCTCCATTAACACTTCAAGCTGAACTACTATCTTAGCCTTCTCCCTCTCATATTCCTCTTTGCTTAACTGTCTCTATATGCCATTTTCCTCGGCATCTCCTCCCTTCTGTCCTTTGCTATAGTTTCTTTCAGAACCTATGTTATGATTGTCAATAGTCATCATCCTCTCCATCTATATGAGTTCCTTACTCACTTCACTATGAGTTGCACTAAAGCCTCTTCAATAGCAAGTCTTGTCTTGCTGCCACTTACGTCACCAAGCTCTCCTCACTGAGTCTTTTGGCAAGAAATTGTTTCTCTATCCCTGGAGCCTCCTTTGAGCACTTCTCTTTGCTCCTTTTGGGCTTCAACTCATCTACATCTTCTAAGAACACCACTCTCCTCCTTATCCAATCTTTGTTGGAATTTCTCAAGGTTCTGCCACATTTCTGCTTCCACTTAGAAAGTCTCACTAGCTTCCTTTATCTCTTAGCAATTCTAACCACATCCTTTGTGGAATTGTCTTTTGGGAGTTGCAACAATACTCTTGCTTCAACGCAAAGACTACAATCTTCTAATCTTCAATATAACTAGAATAAAACCATATCATCTTACCTTCAAGATCTCGGTCTGATATTGTCCTTCCATTCGCTTGCACTTTTGAATGGACTGTCCTTTCCACTAGCTTTCAGTTGTATCATCAACCTCTGTTACTTCAAAAACTTACAAACATCCCTCTTACAGTTTAACTACTGTAATCTTACTATAAAATTTCACACATTCAATATCTGCTAATCATTAGACAAAATTCCATACCTCAACTACCTTAGGAATATAACCATTCCTACAAATTTGTTTTAGCAAATATTTATGCTTCCACTGCACAATTTCTCAATATTCAACCACTGTCAATCAGATTTTAGAATCTGATCCTTTCTTCCAATCTTTTGGCATTATCTGGGCAAAGTTTAACTATCAATAACAATTCCTTCTTTGCTGAGCTTTCTTCCACTCAGAATCATTAACAATTCCTTTCATTTATGCTTCTTAATCTCCTTTTGCTAAGATACTTCACTAGCTGCAACCATCAATCTTCAATCTATTTCTTTGTCAGCAACTCAAATCAAAATTAAATAAAACAATACCTGCACAATTTCTCCATTCACTCTTCACATCCCAGTGAACCTCCATTCTTCAAAACATCGATGTTGATTCTTCCTGTCTCTACAATCTCTTCTTAATTCTTCCTTACCTGCCTTTAAGAACTTAACTATTCTTCTCCATTCTCCCAGCTGTATTCTGGTTGCTTGACTGTTAGATTAGACTCATCTCCCTTGCCTTCATGCACATCTTTTCCAAGTATCTCTGTTATGAATTCTTTCAGTAACTTCCACACATAATTGCTTTCTTCTGGTTGATACTAAATGTTTCATTTATGATTCAGCTCTGATACCAAAAATGGTGCAAGGTTTCCCTTGCGTATACCCACAATATGCATATTTAAGCATAAACACCATTTCCTAGGAATTTCTTTGACCCACTAGGTCAAAACTTCAAATTTAAAGATGAATGGTTAAGGCCCCTTTTGTTTACCGTTCCTTTGGATCATAACTCAATCATACTGCCTTTACCTCCTATAGGGACACATTAAGTCTTCATAACCAATATATAATGGATTGAACCCATAAGCCCGTATATATATATATATATATATATATATATATATATAGATATAGATATATATATAGATATATATATATATAGATATAATCACATAAAAACATTATCGCACTTATTCCCTTATAAATCCACTTACAAGGGGAAATGTATGCAAACATACCCTTTTCCCGTCTTCCATACAACCTGGTCACATTTCCCGAGGTTATATCTCAATCACAATCAGTTATCGGCTTATTCAATTGTCATACATATACACCTCATTACTTTCTGATATGCGATTTCCCTTTGGGGTTGGGAAATACGCTATTGACGCTTAATCCTTCAAACTTCCATTTACAAAGGAAAACTCCACCTTTACACATATAGCTGACTTCAAAATATATATACTACAACTATAACTATCATTGTGTCCATAACTTATCGCTCCACAACGCTGCTCTGACCACCAAACTCTGATTGGCCGATATTTAATCTCTGCTATCCATTTCAATCGATGATCCAATGGCTATCGAGGCATCGTCGATTGGTCTATCGAAATTCCATTGCCTTTGCACTTAGCCTCTGCAACTAGTCTGATATGCGATTAGCGCTTTAGATCTGGACCGTCGATCTTAACTCTCAATTTGGCAGTCTAGGGTCCATCCCATAATCGCAAATAACTCAATGCTCATTCCAAAGACTTAAAAGGACTCTTGTCGATGCGATTAGATCTCAACCATTGATTTATGAGATCTAACAGCTGCTGAGCTTCACTTTACACTTCTCTGTTTGTTCCTTTTACTTGGAATTTTACACTGTTTTCTTCAATTTCTCCATGTTCCAAGTTTTTCCTCTGATTCCTTCAAAGGCTTCCTTCTTTCGCTACGCTGCTCAACTTCTCTGAGCTTTACTCAGTGAATCATCACTCTTCTACCTCTCTAGAGCTTCACTTCACCTCCTCAATTGGATTTGAAAACCCATTTTATGATTCCTCTAAATCATTTTACGCCTCTATGTATCCTTTCAGAACATTGCCTCCTTTCGTTTACTGTACCTGCCTGCATAAACATATAGATACATTTTTCCAATACATTTGATTCGTCCTTTCACACTCAGTCATGTGTTTAACATGATTTCAATTAATCTCTGTATATTTATAATTACAACTATGAATTACAAACTCAGATCTCTGTCTTTCTCTGGCCTGATTTTCAATATCAGTGGCCTCTATTTCCTAATCTACCCGTAGGCTTACAAATACTCCAATCTACTATCTATTTTCCTATTCAGCCTCTCTAACCCATCTTCATGCTTTTTAGGCTCACATTTATACAATGCGGTTCTAAAACCACTTTCTGGTTTAGATCCCTAAATCCCTCAACAAAATCCTAAAATCTCCATCTTGTTCCTAAAACTCCTCTCTAATCCCTAGATTCATGAACTGACTCCTAAACTAAGATTTACAATCAATTCTCAATCCCTCAATCTCTCAACTATCCTAAATCTCTCATGTTCTCCTACATTCAAGAACATTTACAATAAAGCCTCAAAATATTCAATTAATCCCTATTCTCATTAAAATCACTCAAAATATTAAATAATTACATAAATCCAATACTTAGGAAACCAATTTCCTTGAAATACAAGACCCCCCTATTTCTACTAGAATACAATGATAATATTGAGTTGGATGCTCCTGCATCACGCGGTTAAGATTTTTTGCATGTTTATAAGGTTTGTTTCTGCATATCTTGTGGGACTTAAGATTCGTATATTAAGAAACAAACTCACTTGCTAAACTTGGTATATTGTTTAGAACTTCCTGGGAGTTTAGGGGTTTATTGCCTGCATATATAAAGGACTATCCATGATGGAGAATGGAGGAGACGACTAGCAGACTAGTTCAGAAGCTATTGAGTGTAGCAGACCCTGACCTGGAAGTAGGTCAGGACCTTCCCCTGAGTAGCAGGGAGGTTCTGAGAAGGTGCAGAAGGCATGATTATCCAAACAGGGTCTTCAGATACGCTTTTTGCACGATTTTTTGCCAGTAATTTAGTGGTACTGTCTATTTCTAAAGTTGGTCTCTCCATTCTTCATCCATCCTCCAGCTTGGAGGTATAAGGATTGTAAGAATGATGCTTGTACTTTTATCTCTTTGTATTTCACTTAATCAATGAAGTCGTCCTCGCTATTGAGCTGGGCTCGGAGACGTTGTCCAAATTGGACAAAATCCATAATGAAATCCTTGTGTCATGGTTTCTTGCTTATCATGTTATTTCCACATTATTTTATGTGATTTTAAGTTCCATGGTTAATAAGCTCTGTTTCCTATAATTCTGACGCATTTATAAGAAAAATACCTTGAATCACCTCCTCTGCTTTTTCCTGACATCTCTAGCGATTTTGCTACCTCTGATTTCCCTTATGAAAATTCATCCATGGATGCACCTATTTCTGATCATTAGAAGAACACACCTGATGTTACTTGATCATTTGATAGTGAAGAGGACAAATATTTCATTGAGAATACACTTATGTTTCATCTACTTTTTCTAGAAACGCAAAGGGTGAACATTGTTTCTTCTCATCTACCCCTCTATATGATTTATAAAGTCATGAGGATGCCGACGAACAATCCGAATTTTTTGATCATGGTTGTTGTGATCCCCATACTTCTTCATTTGATCACAATGTTGATTCACTCATTGTTAATCTGTATAAGCCACTGGTCTCCGATGATCTACCTATTCCCAGAGTGGAAACCCCTCAGGCTGCTGAGGCACTTCAACCTAGGATGATGGTTATGTCAGGCCCTCACTATCCTAAGGTTTGTTCCACTTATTATTAGAAAATTTTTGAAATAGCCAAGGCTCCTCATCACTCATCTGTATGCATTGAAGATCAATTCAACACACATATTTCCCTTCCTCCACCAGAATCACATTATCCTATCGATTAAGCTTTGGAGGAATCTTACACAATGAGCACGCTTACAAAGAATGAGGTGTTGGTCTTTCTCATGTTCACTCATATGTCATAGTACAAAGAGTGTGCATGTTTATCAGCTACACAACACCATGTTAAGTCCAAATAATGTGTATCTTTTGCATTCACACTTTTATTTTCTGTGGATGTTTTAGAATTCAGAGCATGTTGGCCTTCATTATTATATATTTTATGTTTTCTAGTTCACTTGACTGTACTTCTCATGAACCATACCTTCACTAACATGGGCCAACCAATGCCCCAGTGGTTGCATTGGAAATATCACTTCACATGAGTAGACCCATGCACTATTTAGTGAAGGAGTTGGAGTAGTCTTCTCTTCTTTCTTTGCTTTCTAGTTCGCATGTTTTCTTGCTTAATTGCTTGGTTTGGTTTGCCTTCTTTATTGCTTTGCTTACTTGTTTTTCTATTGTTTTACTTCTGCTTTTTTATTTCTTCTTTCTTTGCTTGATTGTACCCATAGGTTAGCCTCTTATGGCACCATGTTTGGCCCTCAAGAAAAGCCGGGAAAATCTAAGAGGACTTTTACAACTATCAACATATGGTTAATTGTTGTCCCCTCTCTTCATGAAGAACTTTTTGTCTTCAACCAATGATCCCTTTATGGAAAACACATTCTATTCAGAGTGAGTCTTTCTGAAAACATAATGCTTGCATTGTTAACTAGTACTGCCTACTCTAATCGGTTATTTTGGGTTAACCCTTGTCTGCTCAGTCAAGTAGAGTAAGGTGAGGGGGAAAACCTTAACAAGTATGTCAGAGGTATGCATAACATACTTATTTGAACGAACAATCTCTCCTTCTCTCAATAAGTCAATATCCGTCTTTTACCTCTGAAATAAATAAGTGCCTATGCATAGTTCTTGAAAAAAAAATGAAGAAAATGAATAAGGTGAAAGAAGAGAAATGCTTCCTAAAAAGAGAGGCGATACAAGTAAATCTATTGGGGTACTGACTAGGCTCATTGGCAATGGAGTGATGCTTGTGTTCCTGCGTGACTCCATCGGGGTACTATCCAGGGACGCATGCAACAGAGCAACACCAAAGATGAAACTTAAACTCTGATAGTTATATTACTTGTGCACCAATATACCCCTCCCCCCATACGAAACAACTAAGTTGACTTGGCTTGGAATGTGTGCTGGCCAATCAAGAGAATGGTAGGGACTACATCTTTCACACAAGCTAGTGTAGAAGCCATCACGATCAAAGAATTGAACAATACTTACAAAAAGGTTAGACTTTCCTTTCACGAAACAAGGTTGATACAGAGAGATGGAGTTCTACCAATGTATCACCAAGTATTTTAGAGGCTACAACCGCCCTCCAAAAATTTAGATCACATGAAAATTTTGGAGCCTACCTTGGATCTTGTGATTAATATCCCTTGGTCACTTGTTAGTAAAATGATGATTTCAAGCTCCCCTCCATGATTTTAAGAGTTGTCTGCGTTATCATATTTATGCAGCATCTATCATCTTTGGGCATACGGGTTGATGTTTTTAATGCAAAGGGAATGTTGTCCTGATTCAAGGGAATTATGTGCGTATGAGTGGTTGTCATTAGATAAACATGTTTCACACTCACCTCACGTACTCTTGTCACAAAGGTTGTTGCATCAATAAAAGTATGTCTTATGTATGCTAGATTTTTTACGTTGTGTCACTAAGTGTCCATGTGCGATCAATGTCAAGTCTTATCAATGTTTACATATGTTTCATTGATCTCATGCTTAGCCATTTTCTCGAGAAACCTAGCCTGAACTAGCTTCTTAGAACTATGCACTTTGCTTCTGCAACCATCAAGCTTCCTCCCTTGCCTATTGAAACCCCACAACCCACAGGGAAACCAACCTCCCTTACCCGTTGAATCGTCACAACCCGTAGAGACCCCAGCCAACACTACTCTCCAAAAATGCGTAGAACATTCGGGTAGCCCGCATTACTCTCCAAAAATACATAGAACATTCGGGTAGCTAGCACTACTCTCCAAAAATGCACAGAACATTCTAATTTCACTACACTAAGAAATTACATAGAGGTGTCCTCCCAGGACTACTATCCTGCAGCAGTTCCCTGAGCCTCAAAAATCCACAGTGTTGTCCAAGTTTTCTTGTCTGACTTGCATGCAAACACTGCACAGATGGGCCTCACAGAGCCTCATTCTAGTAGAAGTCATTGTCCACTGAAATTGCATAGATCTACCTCTTAGTGACTACAATAAAAGGTGACATGTTGATATCGCTTCCATGGAGTTGAGGAGAAGGACCAAGGAACCAAGTAATGGGAAAGATCAAGACCACATGCAAACTCTATCAGATGCATGATCATCTTGAGGGTAAGTATAGTAAGTACATAATATCTTTCGAAGTACACCTCTTAGCTGAGTTTGCATGACTGCTTGTCATTGTCTTATCATCCTTTCCTTAGTAACATGCATGTGCACAAATGAGAAAAGTCATATTATGTGTTTATTCTACATGTCTTGCTTTCTTTTCACTTGTTCGATCAACTGTCGTCTTCGAGATGTTGATTGCTATGTCATGCTTGGGACCTCATTCTGGTGATTTTGAAGGTTGTGTTTGAGTTGTGTTCGCCATGTACACATCTATTGCACACACACACACATTGTTGTATGCATTCTCACACAAGCGTCGTTGCGATCGTTCAACAATCTATCACAAGTGTCGCGCTTTTTGCTTGCACCATTGGTTAGTTACACTAAGTTATGTTGTCTTGATGGTTTGAGGTGTCTTTTCATCAAGTCATGTTAAGTGTGTGTTCATAACGTTATGTGTGCATAAGTTCACTTTCTCACACACTTAGTCATTTTGTTGAAATTTTGACGACCAGATTACCATCCAACAGCTAGACCTTCATTGAGATGCATTGTGTAAGTTCAGCCCTTAGTGATCATGTACCTCTACCTAAAATATTGTAGATATTAAGTTTGTCACCCAAGAAGCCTGCCTTGCACAATCCTGGAATCTTCAGGACTGAGTCTCACCAAAACAACGCAGAAGTTTCTCATCAAGCCATTTCAATCTGTGGTTCCCACACACACATCAACCAAGCCTCCCCCTAGTCAACCAAAGGGTTTTACTGGGTAGTGACCCGGGGACTCACTCCCTCAAAAAAGTGCAAAAGATGAAAATCTTCCCCACTCTAATGACTCAAGAAAAGGTGCGGTCATGCCCAATAGACACCCAGTGCCTGTCACTGTCTCCCCCAAAAAGTTGTGTAGTTTTTCTAGCCACTCACCGAGTCAGTTGGCCTGCTACTTACCCAAAAAACTGCGTAGTTTTCATGAGTAGTCACCCAGCTTCCCAACATCTTGCTTAGCTCATACATTGCACAAGGATGTCCAACAGGCCAGCTTCCCAACAATTGCACAATTTTTTCCAACAGACTCATGTAACCTGTTGCCAGCTCCCCAGAAAAATTACGCAATTTATCCTAGTAAGCCTCTTGCAACCTATTTCCATCTCCTTGAAGAAATTTCACAGTTTTTCTGCCAACCCGTCTGCTACCTACACTGATTCCCTCAAACAATTGCATATATCTACCCTCGAGTTGATTCAGATCCCGCAGAGAGTCACTGTTGATCCAGATTGTCCAGCCCAGTCTCCTAGTGACCTGTACACAATTTTCACCAATAGTACCTAAAGCCCGCATCCCAACTTGAAATTTACCTTGTGCTATTTCAAGAACCTTGTCCTCTGTTGCGGTCACCTGCATCTGAAAGAGAAAGATTATTGCATCATGGTAGACTAGGAGATTTCTAGATTTTATGTTGTCTTGTCAATGAGTGATTGCAGATACAAGTACATAGATGAGACATGACGCGATGAAAAATAGGATGAACGGACGAACGAGGAATGCATGCAATGAGATTTTTTTGTGAATGGACGAACACATGAAGCTTCTCAAAGTACAAGCGAAGGAGGAACATGCACGTGCAAACAACAAGTGAACACCAAGACCATCGAAGACTTCACACAGCTTGCCATGTAGAGATGAAGCTATGTTACACCAAGAGCACATCCATCACTCAGTAGTTATGCAACGTGACATGGACTCCAGTAGAAGCATGAACATACCAGCACTATCATTTCGAGTGATGTCATGAGCATCTCGACTGCATCACTATTGTGGGCCGTAATATTGTAATCAATGTAATGTAACGTGGAAGTTCAAGAGACCCATATGTAAATTTGAAGAGTCATGTAAAGTTGAACATTCATGTAATTCAAACAGTCATGAGGGAAGTCGAATAATCACAAGGGCTGGTTTTAACCTTGGTTATAAATATCCCTCATCTATAAATGCAAAGGAATTTTTAGCTTGGCTCCCCCCACATAGCCTTGAGAGTATGTAATATTTTCTTTGAGGAGCGAGAAGTGGCTCCAACACCCCACTATTGGGGTTAGTGATGTAATGGTGTACAATTGTGTCTTAGAACTTTTGCTTAATTTAGAAGCCCGTTAACGAGCCAACACATTTTTACACATGTATTTTATTATCTTGTAAGACTATTCCTTAGATGTTTGTAATGCATGTTTCTCTAACCTCTCTTAAGACAGTTGAACTATTTCAGTTGTTTTAGTACATATGCTATTGGAAATGTGTTATATCAATTGTTAACATTGTCTTTCCTGTGTGGGGTATCCCACAGCACACTCGATAGATTCATTCTTGTGAACTTGTTATAATGCCCATAGCACTCGTGTGGAATATTCCGCTAGGTGTTGTACGTGTTACCTATTCACCTTGTGTTTGTAACTACCACATCCATGTGGATTGCTCTGCCAAAAGATGTGTATGTTGTGTTTTGTTGTGTGTCTCTAGCAAAGTTGGGACTATTTCCTCTCAACCTGAGACACACGTCCACCCTCTCCCTCTATAGTGAAAGAAATTTGACACAAATGGCACTAAGAATTCACCAGGCACACAAACCTCACTGTTCGAATACAAATATAACCACTCTCATGTGTTAAAAAGCAAGAGCTAAGGCATATCTTTAAGATAATGTAAATTAGGCCATCATATCGAATGGGACTCCTACACCAAACGGTGTGGGGTCTAGCTGGGACTTCATACTGGTGTCATCCCATGAATGTTGGTTGGTCCAACACCGTTAATAGGAAGATATATCAAAGAAAGGTAAATAAGGCATTGTTAAGGGCTTGAGATTATGGGGTAAGGACCTGTGTATATCACATCAACAATTTGTGGACGAAATTATGTTATTTGGGGAACCATTGATCTAGGAGATAAGGACAAGGGAACATATCCTTTTAGACTTTTGGGAAGCATCTAGTACTATGATTAATGGAGATAAATTATGTATGTACTTATTCAACATGAATAGGATAGTTCAAAGGAACCTAACAAGAATTTTGGGGTTTCAAATTTGAACTTTCCCATCCAATTACCTTGGCATCCCCTAGTGGCCAACTATTTAAAGGTATCCCTATGGTATGAGACTAAAGAAAAGATATCACAAAGGTTTTCTAACTAGACTTTCATAGAATTAAATATCATGACTTGCATATTCTTCATGTACTACAAGCTCTTCTAGTTTATCAAATTTCACTACTCCGTAATCGAAAGGTTATTTATAAAGACATTGTCTTGAGATCACAAAAGATTTTGTGGCAAAGGGGCCCATAGAATAGAAAGTGGACATTAGTCGCATGGGAGAAGATCTGCAAGCTGAAAAAAGGTGAAGGCCTAGGGTTGAGAGATCATGAAATTCTTAGAAAATTTATGGTGCTAAATTACACTAGCATTGGCTTTAGGGAGGTCTAGGAATATGGGGAAAAATATGGCAGAGGAAATATTTCTTAGTGACTATGTAAGTGGAGATAGAAAGAAATTAAGAATTCTTGGTGTGGTCTTTTATTTTTAATTTAGTAGTGGCACAAAGAACACTCATCCAAGATGACATGTTTTGGGAGATCAGAAATGGGAGCATGAACGAATTTTGGGTAGAATCTTGGAAAAAAATTTCATGGATGGAGAATCATGAGGAGGTATGAAGTATTAAAGAGAACACTATAATGATAGGCGTGACAGTCGTAGCGATTTTTGGAAGTTCATTTCTACTGAGGATAAGTGGATATCATGGAAGAATACGAATGATTGAAACCATGACAACACCTAGTAGGAATGAAAAATTGTGGAAGCAATCCACAAGTCAGGGAAAATCTAGGTGGTGTTCGATGGGGATAGGCTAACATGGGGATACCAAACTCAAGGTATGTTCACTATAAAGGATTCATAAAACCTTATGGAAAATCACAAAAATCTCCTCAAGGAAGTGTACTAGTGAAATTTTTGGGGAGGGGGAAATTATGGTTGAAGGTTGCAAGTTTTTCTTGGTTGATTGGACTTCCTAGACTACTAACTTGGGACCCCTTGCCATGTAAATGACTTGAAATGCTAGCATGGTGCCTAATATATTAAGAGAAAGAGGAAAGCATGGAAAATTTACTCAAAACTTTCCTTTGAATGGAAATTGTGTGGACCTAGATTAGATCGCTATTTGGTCACCTTGATAGGTCCCCCAATAGTCTTTGGAAAACCTTTGAATTGTGGTAAAACACTCTCTTCAGAAACCCAATTGTCAATATGGCCTGGGTGTTAGCCCTAGGATTTATGCTATTGAATGTTTGGAAGGAGTGTGACACGATTGTCTTTAAGAATTGTAGTAGCACCAAGGATAAGGTGTGGAAGAGAATGAATATGATTATTAGGGAAATAATTCTCTCAGAAAAGTCGTGGATGAGGATTAGAAATAAAAAGGGGTGGAGACTCAAATCTTGAATGACCTAGAAATATTACAAAATTTGTTAGCTCTAGTCTATTATGACAACCATGTGGCTTAGAGAAGTACTCTTTGATTTTTTTCCCTTCCCCCCAAGGTTTTGTAAAATTGAAATTTAGTGGAGCCTCTAAAGGAAATCCAGGGGTATCAAGGTATGGTGGATGTGGCGAAGTAAAATTATAAGTGTGGACATGAATGAATTCATCTAGCCTGATAATGGGTTTGGCCACAACAGATACATTCTATGGAAGATTCCCTTAGCTTAGAATCAATCAAGAGGGCCTACCTCTTGGTCGCTTATCCTACTTGATGATGTCCTCGCTTGCTCACTCCAGCAATCTCTCGCTTCCTTCTTCAAGCTCCTGAAACAAGTAAACAACAACAGAACACAAACATAATAATAGACAAATTGAAATTCAACCTACTTAATGAGCCAAGAAGCATCAAGACATGAATATGTAATATTACAAAACATGTAGGAAATCAATTGATAGTTGCATATATTAATATCAAAGAGAGATTACAACCATTCGTCTTGACGCTGCAGTCTTCCTATGACAAGACTAGGTTCCCACACACTTCTGCTAGCACTTCATGATGGCTTCAAATGACAATAGTTTAAAGACTCTTCCCTTTAGGCTTCAATCCAAACCAAACACATTTCTTCCTCACACAACTAGATGGCTACAACTAGTAATAGCTTGCTTGCTTAATTCTGATTTTCACACTAATCACTCTAACTATGACTATAACATTCACACTCATTTGTGCTTGGGAAGAAGGGAGGTTTATATATGAAATATGAATGGGAGATGGATCCTCTTCTCATGGGAGAAGGACTTATCCCTTGAGATAGTTCCATCATTATAGGGGAAAGGAGCCCAAACCGTCATCCTCGACCCCATCCGGCCAAACCATTTAGTAGACTTTCATTATGGAGCTTCTACAGATGGAAGCTTCAGCTCTAATTTAAAAAAAATTCCATAATAGGATCGGCACGACCAGAACACAGCTCAGTCGCACTGATCAGTGTGGAGAATAGTTCTAATATCTGCACATCGGCATGGGAAAGACAAATGCCATTAGTGCCAGTCTTGTAAATTGGGAAAAACAGAAGTTTCAGGGAAATGGTGCAAAAGGGAAATGATCTGCTCATGAAGAGGGACATAATGGGAGTTTCTTCATGAGGGCAAAGCATGTGGGGTTCATTGTAGAGGTCCTCTAGGATCAAGGAACGGGGAATACAGGGACAATGACAAAATGCTATGTAACAGATGCCCCCTAAAGTTTGAAGGTCGAAACAGGGTGAGGGATGAAATGCTTTATAAATCAGTGCGAGGAACTAGTCTTCTATTGGAAGACCTACAAGCAAGTACAGATACATATACATAAACTAATATCTCTGTCAAATGATACATGAATCGTGGCATGGACGCAACCATGCAGAGAATGATCATGTAAATGGATCTAGGTATGGGTGCAACCAACCATCAAAGAGGATCATAACAAAACCAAGGTATGGTTGCAACCATCCAATAATTTTAAGGATCACAATGATAACTCATGGTCTGGTCGTAGCCAACCATCTAATAAAGACATGCATATCATCATAACAATGTCACACCACTTCACAACCTAGACTTTCGTGATCTGAGTCTAGGGCCTTGCTCTCCAACACGACCCAATCAAAGTACAGATTCTAGCCAATGAAATCAGGAACTAAAGTTGAACACCCATGAAATCACTCAATCGAAATCCAATGATGTGAACTTGTCGTTGAGTGCAAAGAACTTTCCATTAAGGGATACAAGATCTAAGGTACTGGAAGGGAGTATCTCGGTCAACTTCCTGGATAATGAGTTGAAGTCGACAGAAAGTGATCGTGTCGAAGGAGGGCCATAAAGAATCCAACATCATCGATGTGAGATGAGAGGATGCAAAATGATTTTGGATCATACAGAGAATAATAGGTAAGTGTAACTACAAAAAGATAACTCTTGAACATATTGGCGACACAACAGGAAGTTTGGCAGCTTTTGGATCCATAGGATCAGTGGTCATCATGAAATAGCAGAGATGAGATGGAAGGCAAAAATGAACAGTCCAAACCCAGGAAGGTCAACGATGTAAAGGGGGATGTCCCAACCCGACACGAAGCAAAGAGTGTCATGTTCAAGAGTAAGCTGTCAACATGACTCGATAGATTTCGAAAATTTTCCCTCACCATTTCTGGCGAGTACCCCAATTATTTTTTGTCGCAATCTTGAAGGGGATAGCATGTTCTCACATTGTAAGTTCATCCTTAAAATGAATTTGACCTAGTAAGTTTAACGAGCCCTAAGAAGGAGAAGCTCATGTTCGTCATGGTGATGAATCCAATTTCGTTTAATAGTTTAACGAGTCCAACAAAGGTGTAACTCGACATCTTTTTCATGTTTAGAGAGTTTGAAAAAGACACATAAAAGAAAACTCCACATGGTCCCTTTTCATACTTCTATGTCTCTCAAGCCCGAAAAGGTAGAAAACAATACTTGAGAGAACCGCTTGTCCATTTCAGTTAAGGAGTACCTTTTTCATAAATAGTGCCTCTCATCCCAAAAAAGGAGTAAACATGCATTGGGTGTATGACATTTCACATCTGTTAACGAGTTCAAAATGACAAGGGCTTTGCAATCTTTTAATTTTTAAAGGGTTGGAAAAGAGCTGAAAGCAGACCCCCCATTTTTATTCTCTTTAACGAGTCAAAAAGGGAAAAAATACTTGTCGATCTTTTCATGTGGGTTTAATGAGTCGAGAAAAGAGTTGAAATATGACTCATCGCCATCGTTGAACATCCATCACCTATCGCTACACAAGCAAGGCAAAGCATATTATTGAGTCCTTGAGGCAAAATAGGTAAAAAATATTTACAAAACCTGATATTTTAATGAAAAAATTAATAAATAGGGGAAAATTAAATATATTTTACCATTTACCATTTTACCTTTGCAGTGAAGACTTTTACCCACTTTTGCCCTAGTTTTTCTGGAGTGAATTATGAGAGATTCGGGAGGCCAATTGAGGAGCCTTCAGTTCTAGGTAACAACTGAAGCCCTAAGCTTCATTTTCATGCTATTTATTTATGATTTTAACCATTTTTTTTGGACTTTTAGGGAGCTTTTTTAGACATTTTTTCACCCTCGGCCGTCGTGATTTTCGGGCATGGGATCACGCCGACTAAGGGTTATTTGCACGACTATCCGCGTCGACCGATGTGACTATTTCCAAAACAGGTGCGCCGACGTCGTGGATAGGGTAAAAAAAAAGCTTTCTCGAGAACTGACCATTAAAATTTGATTTTTACAAAAATTGATTATTGACTCAAATAAATGGCTTTTGCAAGAGAGAAACCACTGAAAATGGGGGATTGGAAGGAAAGTTAACACGAATATGTGGGCAGCGAGGCAATGAATGATTCAAATTTCCTGGAGTCTTTGAGGGCTTGCGAGGTCTTCAAATTTTTCCTTACACCGAGGATGCGGGCCCCACCCAAATTGCGTCGGTATTTCATAAGCCTTTGGGACATCAATCATGATATTTTTGTCATTGGGGACCAAGAGCTGGAGTTGACAAGATCATACATTTTCTTCATCACTGGGTTGTCTTGTAGTGGTGAGCCAGGGAATTTGTATGGGTCACGTTCGATCTGGGCAAGCATATCTTCCCTGCTTGTTGTGCATTGTCCTATGTCCTTGACATCCAAAAGCGGGAAGATTGAGGTTTCCAGTGTGTGGGATTTGACACTGAGGGTGCTTCTATTGACCATCAACAGAGTGGCCAGGTCCCAGGCGGAACATGAGACTAAAAAGTCAAAATTCATTTACGTTATTGACTACACAACTCCTACGATATTCAACTGGGTAAAGGCCATTAAGATGAATATCAAGCACCAGTTGTCCAAGGCGAAGGCAGGAAATTTGAAGTAATTTGGCTTAGGATCAGTACTTGTGACCCTTTTCCTCGAACGAGTGCCATTTTTCCAGTATCAGTTGACTGAGGCTAATCCTCCTATGCCACACAATCTGCAGATGGCCCGTTGGAGTCATTTGATGCGCAAGATCACTAGGGGTCAGCAGATGTCCTACCGACCATCATTATTTTCATGGCTATAATGACCTAAAATCATCGTGGAGGACTGGTTGTACAGTGGCACTGATTTTCGTGGAGACCCGAATATTCCCTTGCCATATGGGGAGGGCTTTGATGACGAAGGTAAAAAACAAAAAAAAATTGGATTTTGTTGTTTTTCAATTGTTTTTAGTATATGCATGCTTATAACATTCCTCTTTTATATGAAGATGTTGGACTAAAGAGGCCAGCAGGGATGTCCCCGATAGCCAGGCTCTATCCCCGTCTTATTGATGTTGTCACCCCTTATCTAGAAGGGAGCAATAACAAGGAGGAGATTGTGAGGAACCTTGAGGGATTGACTCATGGCATCCCTGAGTATGCTCAGATAGGAGACATGCCTCAGTGGTACCAGAGGCACATAGTGGGAGTCTCAGATCATATCCATCGATTGTTGAGTGACGTAGTATGAGCTGTCTTGTGCTATCATGACCACCATGCTGAGTAGTTCCTAGGTCTAGTACTTACATATTTTTTGAGGCCTACATGCCACGGATGTACAAGGCCTATGAGCCACCGATGTTATTGTGGACATACATAATATTACTTGGGGTTTTGATGTATCAAACATTCTCACATATGTATATATGTTATATTTTAATTTATATTATGGTACAAATGGTTCATCTTATCTTTTACATGTTTCGCAAATGTCTATCCAACACGTAATTAGCTAATTCATCTGTTAATGTATTCATGAATCTAGGAATATGATGATATCTAATATAATCAAAATTTCTTTCCAACAGACGAATAAGGAGATAAATTTGTAATATTTGAGGGTTACTCAAAGAATATTTCCCATTGACTTGAAGGACGAAAAACTGTGAATCCAGGTTGACAACCAATTCTCTGATGCCCAGAGCGATGACCTCTGATAACAGTTCAACGACCGTACTGTATTCAACAATGTTGTTGGTTGTAAGACCTAGGCAGATACCTTGAAGGTCAATCAACTCACCATTAGGGTTGTAGATAGCCCATGCCACGAATGATAGGTTCTGGGTACTTCGGTAGGCACCATTGGCGAAACCGACGTGAGGAGCTGTAGACCTCTGCAAAGCAGGAGAAGCATAGTAAATAAGAAGGCTTTTTGAAAACTTTCACACAAAACCACACTATACAGAAATGAATCACACACTAATGTACATAAGTAACCATGCAAGATGACCTAAGCATAGTAATTTTTGAGGTAAAGCCCATTTTGGGGCTTATCGAGAGGATTTCGTTCATAATCAATAAGTTCATAGGCTCCTTTTTGCAAGACACATTTTACAATATAGGGCCCATGACACATAGGCTAAAACTTTCCTGCCCTAGCTTATCATTAGCTTGGTTGTATAGTAGGACCAAATCACCCTCAGAGAAAGGGCAAGGGGAGACCGACTAGTCGAAATGGGATTTGACCTGTTTCTTTTGTGCTTCGATGACCAAGGCAGCAAGACGGTGAGTCCAGTCCAGTAATTCCAAATAAAAGAGGATTTCCTCTTGAGGTGATGTTTCACAAAGGAGTTCAAAAACTAACTTAAGTGAAGGAATCTCACATTCGATCAGCAATTTTGCTCCCAAAACATAAACTAGCTGGAATGGTTTGAAACCAGTGGCATCTTTGATTGATGTTTGGTAGAACCACAGAACTGAGAAAAGCATGAGATGCCAATTTGACTTGTGCATCCCAATAGTACGTTGAAGCATGGTGACCAAAACTTTGTTCACAACTTCAACTTGGCCGTTGGCATGAGGGTAATATGGGGTCAGGCCATCGTGGTGCAAGCTCAATGCAGATGTAAGTTCTGCCATCATGTAATCTTTAAAATGGGAGCCATGATCTGTGACAATGGCTTGGTGTACGTCGAACGTGGAAATAACATGGTTAAAAAAGAATTGAGCTGTCATCTTACCATCTGCTAAATATGTATGCATTTATTCAACCCATTTGGTGAAGTAATCCACAACAACAATAATGTAGCAATTCCCCCCAGCCGAATGAGGGTTACATGTCATATAATCGATGCCCCATTTGGGAAAGGGACCAATGGTAATGATGGGGTGTAGGTGAGTGGGTAGGGCGCGCATCTTACGTTGGTAGATTTGGCATTCGTGACACTTGCGGATAGCAAGAATGCAGTCTTTGAAGATGGATGGCCATAAATAACCAAAGTGAAGTATTTTCTAAGTTGTAGCATAACCAGAAATATGATCACCACATGCCCCAGAGTGGCAATAATTGAGAGCTCTTTCAACTTCCTCAATCGTTAGGCATCAACAAAGAACAGAATCGACACCGACATGGTATAAAATATCACCAATAATGCAGTAGGGTTGAGAATGATGTTGAATCCTTTGACAATCATATTTGGTCAACGTAGACTAAAATGTGGAGTTTTGGAGATACACAATGATATCACCGTACCATGGATCAAGGGTGCTAATCAGGAAAAGGGTCTCATCTGGGAGTTGCTCATCTACACTAGAAGGGAGAGCTTTAGAGGGAAGGGAAGAAATCAATTATGTGAAAACAAGTGACTTCTTATATCTGGTCATAGTGAAGACCAAATCGAAGTCTTGTAGGATAACAATCCATTTAGAGTACTTGTCCCCCAGCAACTGACGAGTCAGGATGTAGGTCATAGGGTTGCATTCAGAAATCACTGTAGTCGTTCGTAAGAGAATATAATGTCGAAAATGTTGAACAGCCTGGATGACAGCCAAAGCCAACTTCTTGACATGTGCATAATGCGTTTCAGTGTCGAGGAGATTCCAACTCACATAGTAGATCACGTGTTCAACGCCTTTGTCTTTGCCTTGAACCAATACCAATGCTATGGTGCTAGGGGCTGCAGCTAGGTAAAGGAAGTAATCTCAATAAATAATCTAGTGGATGTAATAGAGGAGCATTTATGAGGACAACCTTAAGATCATAGAAAGAGTTTTGGGCTATTTCATCCCATGCAAAGGGTGTTCCTTGCTTGAGAAACCAAGTAAATCTTGTAGCTATCCTGGCGTAGTTGGGTATAAAACAATGAAGAAATTTGGCCTTTCCCAGGAGGCTCTGGAGTTGGTGCAGTGAAGATGGAGGGGGTAATTTTACTATGGCCTTGACTTTTAACGAATCCAGGTGAATCCCGTCCTTGGAAACGATGAAGTCAAAGAGTCATCCTGATTCCACGCAGAAAACAAATTTGTGTGGATTTAACCAGATGTTGTAGTGCCTACAGTGTAAAAAAATCTACTGAAGGTGGTTTTGGTGATCTTGTCGCTTACAAGAATGGGTAGGAAGGTCATCCAAGTAAGGTTGGACAATGTTGCAAATATCATGAAACACATAAGACATTGCCTCCTGAAATGTGCCCCAGTATTTTTTAGCCCAAAAGGGAGCTTCTTTTATGCCAACATACCCCATGGGTAGATAAAGGTTGTCTTCTCTTGGTCAACTAGTGTGATATTGATCTAGTTGTAACGAGAAAAATTGTCCATAAAGGAAAAGATCACGCTCCTGGAACATTCATCAATGATTTGATCAATTAAGGGAGTACGATAGTTGTCCTTAGGACATGCACAATTTATACCTTGATAATCCATGCAAACGTAGATCGTGCCTTGTTTTTTATTCACCGGGACAATATTGGACACCCAATCTGTAAGGGGAATGGGATAAATGAACCCATCTTTGAGAAGCTTTTTGACTTTGCCCTTAATAGCAGCGACATTTCTAGGGTGCACCGGATGAAGCCGTTGGCGAACGGGTTTCACATTAAGATACATTTGTATTTCATGCACCACGATGTTGGGATCAATGCCAGACATTTCTTCGTAAGACCATGCAAACACATCATGAAATTCATGAAAAAGACGAGTATATGTCTTGATCTAATCTGGAGAACAAGATACCCCGATATGAAGGTGTTCAATGACACCGATTTTGATAGAAATGTCATTCGGCATCATTTGGGTAATATTACCTAGATTTCCTTCTGACCATAATTCATGAGTAATAGTGGTGGTGAAAATGGAGAAGAGGACTCTTCGAAAGAAGTAGACATGACTGTCGGGTGAGGCAGGAACGAGGAGTGATGGTGGGTATTGATCCATGGCGACTCCTCAAGAGACATGATTTCCATGATACCTTCATCAGCAAGGAAGGTATCAGCTAAGTGATCAGATGATTGCAAAGTGCCAAGCCAGGGGGATTGAGAATACATATCGAGAGAGGTCTTCAAAATATGAGAATCAAAGGGCACAGAGTTTGTAGCCGAAACAATTTCCATGTAATTGACTTCAGTGGGACTAAGTAGCATGACGTCACCCCAAACATCAACCAGATATGGCATAGGGATGACCCAGGGATCATACTTGACTGGGATCATGTTGATGGAGTCAATATGAGGAGTGGGAAGGGAAAAAATCCCCATTAAGGCAGAATCTTTGAAGAGACTTGCCCCCACACTCTCAAAAGGAGCACTAGAGTGCTTGAAATATGGAACGTTGCCATCAGACAAGGAAGATGCAAAGAAAGACAGCTAATAAATGGTGACAATCTTCCCTTGATGGGGAAAACGAATCACATGAAACAAGGAGGAGGCCATGGCATGTATGGCATGGGTCCAGCATCGACCGAGTAGAAGATTATAATTGAGATTGGGGTCAACAATCTCTACTTTGACTTGCACTGTTTTGCCTTCCAGGGTGATGGAAAGGTTGGGTAAAACACTCAAGGGTCGCGAATCTTGCCCATTTAAAACTTCCAATGTGTCCGGAGACTGGTTTAGTGTAGGAGAACCAATAGTCTTCTAGCGCATAGTTGACATGAGGCATGTAGAAGCACCTTCATCAATGACAGTGTGGTGGATGGTATTTTCATTAATGATTACCTGAATAAGAAAGGAAATCTTATGAGGAAGTCTCAGAACATGGTTCTCTAGATCAAAATAGATCAAATTAGAGTTGGTGGGATCGATGCCCCCGATAGCTGACAGCAAAGATTTCTATTATGATGGGCAGCTTTGGAGTACCTCAAGAGCCGAAATGGCTAACAGTGCCTTAGCCAAATCTTTAACAATATTGTAATGCTTAGCGGCTTGGGCGTTGGGATTGTACATGGATTTCCTTATCACACCTCGAGAGGGTGGCCATGGAGGCGAATCAGGGTTAGGGCACTCGATCTGCAGAGGGCCAGAACTCAGGTTAGAAGAAGAAGGTGGAACTCCTTTTTATTTCCTTGCTATGGGAGCTGGAGTTTCATAATCCTTCGATCGGGTAGCCACATTAATGGGCATGCTCATTATGAACACCTGAGATCCAGAGGAAGCAGATCAAGGTTTTTCTACCAATTGAGTGTTTTGAGTTGGTAAAGGCTCTTTTAGGACAACAAGAGTCCCCTTGAGTAATCAAGTAACTTCGAATCGTCATGGAAAATCCTTATTATAGTGATCCTCCTCACAAATGAGGCAAGGATACTTAGATTTTCATTGTGATGATTCGCTGACAGAAAATTTGGGAGGACCCTATTTTGGGGCATCATATTTATCCTTGCCTTTTCCTTTCTGTTTTCCTTTCGAGGATTTTTCCACTGTGGTAGAGTGGACAACATGGACCTCTGAGGTTTTACCAGGGCCTAGAGGTTTTGAGATGAACTGTTGGGAGTAGTATTCGAGACCAACTTCTGTTTGGAAGAAGTTTTGATAGGGGCCTAGAATACTAAACCAATAACTCCATGAACAGGAGGAACAATAGATGAATTTGATGTCGTGGGATTGGATGATGGTCACGGAGCATTGGGTAATAATTCATATAAGTGCTAGACTGAGAGTAGACCTGGTCCAAGTACAGGGCATGAGTGATGGCTTTTTCTTCAGTGACGTATCCACCCATGGCTATATCATGAGAAATTTGGGCTATGAACGATTTGGTAAACCATTCAGTGAGAAACTAATCAGTTATCTTGAACTTGATCAGTCGACATCTACGTCTCCATTCATGGATATGATCAAAGATGTTCGTCGCAGTGTCTTGCTTAAGCGATGTGTGCAGATAGGTACCTGTTTCATAGCAAACTAGCAGCTGAAAATGCATGAGAGAGGCCATGGCTAATGAATTGAAGTCATGAAAGGTACTTCGAGGTAGCTCGATGTACCATTTTACTACAGCACCCATGAGGGTTTGTTGGAAAAGATAAAGATGAATGGAATTTTCCACATATGAGTTTGACGAGCACTAGAGTTGATATGTCATGACATGGGCCTGAGGATCTTCTTTAACTTTCCCATCGAAATTTGGGCAATCACTTGGTATCTTGGATGGTACCGGAGGCCAGTACGACAAATGAAGAATTGGATCATTCATAAGACGTGATACATATGACAACTCAAGTGTAGCCAAGAAAGGTAATTAAGTGTTAAAAGGCATGGGCAGTCGATAGGTGGGCTCATAAGGAGGAGCCCATCCCTTGTGGTAAAGATTTTGACCCTACAGTGGGGGATTTTGGCCATATGACATATGAGGCTACCTCCATTGCGAATTACCTTCACCGAATGGAGGATTTAGACCTTGAATACTTTGGAATTGTCCATGTATAGGTTGTTGATAGGCAACGTATGGCTTAAAAGGTTGTTGAGCCTGTTGACCTTGGACATATGGGTATGGAACCTATTGTCATAGAACACAGGGCTGTTGGGCCTATTGTCCTTGAACGAGAGGATTCTGGACCTCCAGTCCTTGGGCATAAGGTTGATACGCTTGTTGCCCTTGGACATATGTGTTTTGTACCTTGTGCCCTTGGTCGACAGGATTTTGAACCTATTTCCATTAGATAAGAGGATTCTACACCTCCTGCTATAGGAATTGATAGTGAACCTATCCCTTCAAGGGTTGCCCTTGCTAATAGGCATACAAGGGTTGCTGCTGCCCAGGTTGGATTTGCTAACCTTGCGGTTGAAAAATTTGTCCCTGGGTTTGCAGAGGTTAGCCCTTCGAGGGTATGGGCTAAGAGGTATGCAAATCATATTGCATCTGTTGTTGCGTGTCTTGCTGCAACTATTGGAAGGACTGACCTTGTGGTTTTTGCAGGTGACCTTGCTATGGGATAATTTTCCCTTGCTGTTGCCCGAAAATCCCTTGCTGCAACAAATGTTTCCCTTGCGATAACAAAGGTTGCCTTGGTTGTTGCAAAAGTTTCCCTTGTTGTTGCAAGGGTACTTGAACAGTGCTCAGGAAATTATAGAACTGAATCTGGCCATAGCCAGGTGGGATGTACTGCCTTGATAGTATGGTGTAAGGTTGATTAATCAATCCTTGAGAACTGTATGGAACGTAAGGATTTTGGTATTGGATGTGAGCCCTATAATGAAGTTGATATTGAACATTTTTCAATCCAGACAGACCACTAGGTTTATGAGCCTATTGGTACTAGACATTGCTTGATCCAGTAGGGTCAACAGGGTTATAAATAATACCAGAAGAGGGTTGGTTTATAACAAGCATGTGAGCTTATGATATGCTCACATTCGTGGCACCTGGCACCATAGAGACATTCAGATTTTTCCCCTTAGGCGGTGCCACAATCTAGTCACTGAATAAAAATAAAGAGGAACTGGTGGAGATAATACTTGAAACTACTAGTTGCGACTAATGCGTAACTGGGATTGATGGTACAAGAGTGTTTGGGACGTTGGGTTGCACTGGGACTGAAGTAACAACTAGTTGGGAGGTCATTTTCGTGACAAATGGACCTGACATAGGTCTGACGCCTGATGCCCAAATAGAGTTATGGTAGAGTGATGAGGCACTCGATGTGCCCAAAACTAAGTGCCCTAAAGACACATAGCTGGGTGGCATGCTGGTGAGAATACCTTCTGAATAAGGGAAACCCTGGGGAGTGAACTGCAACAATAATTCTTCCCCGTCACTAGTGTGTGTATTTGAGACTTTGGACTCATACGGAGAAGTGACTGGAGCATTGCGCTCGGGTTCCATGTTTGGAAAGAAATGACGATGGACAACCGAACGTACACTAGGGGATAGTACCAAAGGAACACCTAGCTAATCGTACAGACTGTAAGCATGCTATGGTGATATCTCAACAACATCAAATAGAGGGTTCAGAGGATAGATAACTAGCCCAAGTTGAACGTCAATGGTCAGTGAGTTCTGTCGAGTTCGAACATGATTATCTGGAGATTCTTGGTCAAGACTAACAGCTGAATCTGAATCGAAAATAGGTGGAGGATGAGATGATAATATTTGAACACTCAAAACAATTGCGACTTCAACATTTTAGTCCTCAAATGGCTCTGATAACTTAAGAAGTGGCTCCTCAGACAATCCTTCAGATGGAGAAGAGGAAAAGGAAATCTGCTTAGCCTTCCCTTTGATAACCCAACGCAACCCAAGCAGTTCATGAGGCAGAGGCTAAGGTAAAGAGAAGGTAGCTGGGGATGCCCCTGCACGATGGGCAAGTAAGAAGGAAATAAAATGGCTGATGACCTTGTCTTAGACGACAGAAAAAATAACTTCAATGCTTTAAGATGTCCTTTTAAGGGAACTAACGATTTGGTCAGAAAATATAGCAGGATGTTTTGGATTGTGGGCAATCAACTATTTAAGGTGCATAAAAGACTGATGTTCTTTCATTTTTAAAGAGTCTATAGGTTTTAACCCCATACAGAAATTACCTGCATACGAATTCTAAAACACAGAAAATAAACAATGCGAGAGAATAACACATAAAACACATATACACAAAGATTTTCCCCTGGATCCCAAAACTGAGACTACCAGCTTAATTTTCATTATTTTCCTTCCAATGTTACAACACATATTTATACATGTTGAAGCATCCAATACCATGGACCGAAAACCATTGCGTCCAAAAAGCATGTGTGAAAATCATGCACAAAACCGTAGGTGCGTCCCCCCATCCTAACATAAGGTCTAAAACCAAAATTTTCCAAGACGCTGCCCCGAACACCATAAAGTGGGGTTTTGGGTACACCTCAAACCCCCTGTGACCCCCCCTGCTAGACAATCGATGCAATGAAAGGGGGTGCTTTGCCCCCCCTCTAAACCCCCGCTAACTACGTGGGCTAGTCGTGGAAAGAATATAACACAACCCAACATTCTCCCACTTGTTGTTTTCTTTCCACAGGGGCCACAAGAGAGATCAATCATTTTTCCAGCCCTAAAATGCCCATTGTTTCTCTACACCAAGAGAGCTTCTCAGAGCTCACAAATTTTGTCAATGCATCTGTAGTATTCCTCAAAGTGTCCACCTTTACCAGCAACACCCTTTTGTCTTCTATCATATCCCTCACAAAGTGATACTCAACGTCAATGTGCTTTGTCTTTGAATGATATGCAGGGTTCATTGCCAAGAAAATTGCACTTTGGCTGTCACAGTCTATCCTTATAGCTTCCTATACTAACCCCATACTTGAACACAATCTCTGCAACCAAACTACTTCCTTGCTCGCATGAATGGCTGCCATGTATTCTGCCTCTATAGTTGATATTGCCACTACATATTGTTTCTTACTCATCCAACTGACTGCACCTCCTAATAGGTTAAACACATACTCACTTATAGATCTTCTCTGATCTAGATCTCCAGCCCAGTCTACATCAACAAAGCCACGAATATCCAGCACTCTATCCAATCCTGGTCTTCCTTGGTAGCACAAACCATAATTACTAGTGCCATGAAAATACCTGAAAACCTGCTTCATTGCTGTCTAACGCTCCTTTCCTAGTTTTGACATAAACCTGCTCAATACTTCCATTGAATGTGCAATGTCTTGTCTAATACAGACCATTGCATACATCAAGCTACTGACTGCACTTTCATATGGAACACAGGACATGTCCTCTTCCTCTTCTTGTGTCTTGGGACACTGTTCAGCAGATAACCTTACACCCACAGGAATAGGAACCTTCACCGGTTTACTATCCTGCATATGAAACCTCTACAGTATTGTCTCGACATACTTCCTTTGGTTTAACTAGAGCTTCCTCCTTGCCCGATCTCTTTTAATTTCCATGCCCAAAATATAATTTGCAGCACCAAGATCTTTCATGTCAAATTTGGAGGACAATTGGGTCTTCAAATCTTGGATAATTTCTTTGTCATTTCCAACCAGCAACATATCATCCACATATAAGACCAAATAAATAACACGGTCACTAATTAATTTAAAATACACACAGTGATCTGCTTTGCTTCTGGTGAAGCCAAGTCCCCGTATAAATGTATCAAATTTCTAATACCACATCCTTCGTGACTTTTTTAACCCATACAAAGACTTCTTTAACTTGCATACCAGTTCTTTCTTACCCTTCACCGCAAAGCTTTCAGGTTGCTTCATGTATATTTCCTCTTCCAGATCCCCATGAAGAAATGTTGTCTTCACATCCATCTTTTCTACCTCAAAATCAAAAGTAGCAGCAACAAATAAAAGTAATCTAATAGAAGTTACCTTGGCAACAGGAGAAACAATATCACCAAAATCAATTCCCGGCACCTGGGAATAACATTTTGCTACCAGTCGAGCTTTGTATTTCTCCACCTTCCTTCTACATTTGTCTTCTTCTTGAACACCCATTTGCTGCCAATGGGTTGCCTTCCAGCTGGAAACTCCACCAGATCCCAATCCTCATTTTTGTTCAAAGATGCCATTTCATCAACCATGACCTCTTTCCAGAGTTTTCCATCCTCTGAATCTACTACTTCCTTCACATTTCTGGGATCATCATCAGTAATAGATAAAGCAAAATTTGAACAAAAAGTAGATGGACTATACCTTTCTGGCTGCCTTGTTTCTCGAACTGATCTTCTCACACCTAGAGTTTGTGGCTCTTCATCTTCTGATTCCTCCTCTGCTGTAGAGTCTGATTCTTCCTCCTTTAGCTCAAACTCTATCTTCTTAGGTTCCTTTGGTTGGACTTCATGTCTAATAACATCTTTTACCTCTCTAAACACCACATCTCTATTGTACACAACCTTCCTTGATACTGGGTTCAAAAGCTTATAACCCTTTAAACCATCCTTATACCCAATAAAGATGCACTTTTGAAATTTACTATCCAACTTGCTTCATTTCTCCTTTGGAACATGTACATATGCATCACATCCAAATACCCTCAGATGTGAAAGAGAGGGTTTCTTACCAGTCCATACCTGTTGTGGAGTCTTATCCTCCAACGTTGATGAAGCTGACCTGTTGACCAGATAACATGTAGTATCCACTGCCTCTGTGCATAATTCCTTTCCTAACTCGGCACCATTGAGCATGGTTCTTGCCCTTTCCATCAACATCTTATTCATTCTTTCTGCAACTCGATTTTGCTGAAGTGTATATGGAGTATTCTTCTGTCATGCTATACCACACTTCTTACAAAATTCTTCAAATTCCTTGTTGCAAATCTCTCCACCATTATTTGTCCTCAGAACCTTTCTCTTCTTCTCTATCTGATTGTCCACGAGAGCCTTAGATTCTTTAAACCTATCAAAGGCTTCAAAATTCTTCTTAAGGAAATATATCCATGTATTCCTTGAGAAGTCATTTATAAATGATACATAGTACATAGACTTACCCAGTGATGGAACCTTCATAGGTCCAAACACATCACTGTGCACAAGTTCTAATATCTATTTCGCCCTCTTACTACCAGAGGGGAAACTCACCCAATTCTGCTTCCCATATACACAATTTTCATAGAAATAAAAATCCAGAGAGCTACTACTCACACCTTCTATCATACCTTTACGATGAAGTATTTGAAGGCCCTTCTCTCCAATATGTCCAAGCCTTTGATGCCACAACATGGTCTTCTCTCCAGAGACCACTAGATTTTCTGTTCCACTTTCAGGAACCACATAACTGTTGCACCCATCAATAACAGTTCTACCTTGAAACTTGTACAGAGTTCCAATATGAACTCCTCGCATCAATACTAGTGCTCCCCAAATCATTTTGCATGTATCCTTCTCGAACACTATTTTTACACCTACATCATCCAGCTTGCTTACAGAAATCAAATTTCTGGCCAATGTAGGAATATGAAGAACACCCAAAAGTGTTCTAACCCTTCCACCTTGCAACTTCAACTTCACTTTTCATGACCAATGATTCTAGCCTTCCTATCATCCCATAAGAATACATCACCACCATCATATTTCTCATACTCACAGAACCACACTCTATGGGGAGTGAAGTGAAAGGATGCACCTGAGTCAATCAACCATGCCTCATAATCTACATGTGTACTTGAAGAAGCCAAGTACACATCCCCACATTCATCTAAGGTGGTTTTCGCCTCTGCAGGAGGAGCATCATCAGATCCCTTTCCTTTATCAGGAGCTTTAGATTTACAGTACCTTTTGTGGTGCCCTTCCTTTCCGCATTTCCATCACACCACCTTTATAGGTTTTCCTGGAGATTTAGATCTCCCTCTAGATTTAGATCTCCCACTCGATGACTTACTTTTGTTTCTGTTCTGGGACCGTCCTCGTACAAAGAAGGTGTCACCATTCTAGCTCTCCATAATTTTCCATCTCATCTCCTCCGTCAGCAATGATGAGACTATTTCATCAAACTGCAAGGCAATTGCATTGCTACCTATTGCAATAACCAGACTATCCCATGAATCTGGTAGAGAACACAACAAACTGATGCACTTATATTCATCTGAAATTTTAATATCAACAGATGCCAACTGACTTACCATTATATTAAATGCGTTTATATGCTCTGTCACCAAGTTTCCATCTTTCATTCTTAGGTTATACAACTTTTTCTGCAGGAACAGTTTATTCACCAGAGACTTAGATTGGTACAAATTCCCTAACTTGTCCCACAAAGCCTTCGCTGTAGCTTCCCCTGATACATTCAACAGTACTGAATCTAAGACACACAATCGTATTGTGCTCTTTACCTTCCGATCCAACTTCTTCCATTCTTCATCGGACACTCCCGTTGGTTTAGTACCCGGATCTACCTCGATCCACTGATCTTTATCCACCAACAGATCCTCCATCTTGTGTTTCCACAACTCAAAACTCTGACCATTAAATTTCTTGATCTCTATCTTTCCACTGCTCGCCATCTTTCACCACCAGAATTGATCTCACAGATCTCCCACTGAGCAAGGTCTACCACAGGCCCGAGCGAAACCCCTAAAAAACAAAGGCATCCCCTTGAAGCAAAAATTGCTCTGATACCAAATGTAGGTTTTAACCCCATACAGACATTACCTGCATACGAATTCTAAAACACAAAAAATAAACAATGCAAGAGCATAACACATAAAGCACATATACACAGAAAGTTTCCGCTGAATCCCAAAACCGAGACTACTAGCTTGATTTTTCATTATTTTCCTTTCAATGTTACAATACATATTTATACATGCCGAAGCATACAATACCACGGACCGAAAACCATCATGTCAAAAAAACATGTGCGAAAATCATGCACAAAACCATAGATGGGTTTGCCCATGGTACACCTCAAACCCCTTGCGAGCCCCCCACCGTTACACAATCAGCACAATGAAAGGGGGTGCTCTACCCCCCCTCTAACCCCCTGGTTAACTACGTGGGCTAGTCATGGAAAGAATATAACACAACCCAACAGAGTCGAGAAAGAAACAAAGATGACTCTATCGCTTCGATTGGAAACGAGCTCGAAAAGACAAGTGCTAGAATGATATTTTAAATTTAATGAGTCAAAAATATAAAATGACTACTCTAGATGATCTAGGTAAACAGGATTACCAGGCAACCATGAACTGCAAAATACCTCCTGGTGAACTAAGAAGTATGAGTAGGCAATCTCCTTGATGCTGTGTTTGGTGTATCACATTCGCAAGGCGACTGACTGGGCTTGCTAAGGATAAATGGGTTGCAACCTAGTGGAGTCTGTCATTATATACACAACGGTATGAGGAGCACAAATCCATGCTAGCACTGCCTAATGCTGAAGCTAACGACAGTTGCTAGGTTTACAGACGCCGAAACATGTCTCTAGCCTAGACCTTCTACATGTGATCGTTAATGTCAAATGCACCTTAGGTAAATTGAATTCATTTTAGAGTTGATCTTGAGTTAAGTTCCAATTTTCAAGTCTTAGTGATGCTACTTGAAAAACCTAAAATGCAACTAAATGAGACAAGAACCTTTCAATCAATGAAATGCAAACAATCAAGTAATTGAAAATGAAATGATTTTTTACTACTTCACTTTTTGAAAAATAAACTAATGAAAAATGCATTCCAATTCCTAATTTCCTCACAAGCATTTATCTATTGGTTCTTTCGAAATGAAAAAATTTCTCTTCCTTTTCAAATGCTGATGCAATTCTAGTTTCTAAGAGATGTGAATCATAATGAAGCAATAAGCTAGAATTTCATATTTTCTCATGAAACAAGGAAACAAACTTTCGCATACAAACTTTCAATGAAAAAACATTTCGATACTACGAGCTCTTCAAGCAGATGAAAACATGAAAAGAGAAGTTCATTCAGATCAATGAAGTACTAACTTTGCCAAACACAAGACCGAAAATGTAATCTATGTTAGAAAAAGACGTTCAAACTAGTAAATAAAACTTTTTCAAACTTGTACAAAAAGAGGACAAAGTCATAAGAGGGACCAAAAACAAATGAAATGAGAAAACACACCAACAACCAGACTCGATGAGTCCATAAGCTGTTGAATGGATGATGAACTAGATGTCCTAGTGTCACTGGCCACTCAATGACTCGATCAATCAAACAGCAAGATGACAAGCCTACAAGAAAGCAAAACCAAACAAAAAGTATCCTTCTAATTAGGGAGAAAAACAATCAAAAGGCTCACAGGGTCAAAAACACAAGAGCAGAACACACTGGCCAAGATTGGGATCTAGCCCTAATCTTCACTTTCAGGAATCGGTATGACTGCCTAATTGAAAAAAAGCACTAGAGACGGGTCGGCACGACTGTTCCTCTACAATTCATACTGATCGGCGCAACTGTCAGCTGATTAAATGTGTTGTCCAAGGAAACTAAGAAAAAATAAAAAAAAATTCAAAACAGGGACCAGATCTGCTATTATGGATTTTAGACTTAAGCCAGTATGTATGAGAAAAGCAACAAAACAAAAGGGAAAACTTGAAACTAGCAAAGTTCTCAAGAAATCATGAAATCCAAAATAAACAAAAATATGGGATCTCCCCAATGGTGTCACCAATTTGTGGTGAAGTAAAATTATAAGTGCGGACATGAACGAATTCCTCTAGCTCGCTAATGGGCCTAACCACAATAGATGCATTCTATGGAAGATTCCCTTAGGTTAGAATCAATCAAGAGGGCCTACCTCTTGGTCACTTGTCGTGCTTGATGATGTCCTCACTTGCTCGCTCCAACAATCTCTTGCTTCCTTCTTCAAGCTCCCGAAACAAGTAAACAACAATAACACACAAATAGAATAATAGACAAATTGCAATTCAACCTACTTAATGAGTCAAGAAGCATCAAAACATGAATATGTAATATTAAAAAACATGTAGGAAATCAATCGATAGTTGCATATATTAATATCAAAGAGAGATTACAGCCATTCGTCTTGATGTCGTAGTCTTCCTCTGACAAGACAAGGTTCCCACACACTTCTACTAGCACTTCATGATGGCTTCAAACAACAATAGTTTAAAGACTCTTCCCTTTAGGCTTCACTCCAAACCAAACACACTTCTCCCTCACACAACTAGATGGCTACAACTAGTAATAGCTTTCTTGTCTAATTTTTATTTTCACACTAATCACTCTAACTATGACTATAACATTCACACTATTTTTTTCTTGGGAAGAAGGGAGGTTTATAAAGGAAATATGAATGGGAGATGGATCCTCTTCTCATGGGAGAAGGACTTATCCCTTAAGGTACTTCCATCATTATAGGGGAAAGGAGCCCAAATTATCATCCTCGACCCCATCTGGCCAAACCATATACCAAACTTCCATTACGGAGCTTCTAGAGATGGAAGCTTCAGTTCTAATTTTAAAAACTTTCCATAACAAGACCGGTGCGGCTGAAACACAACTCAGTCGCATCGAACGGTGCAAGGAATAGTGCTAATCTCTGCACATCGGTGTGGGGGAGACAAAGTCCATTAGCGTTGGGCTTGTAAATTTGGAAAAACAGAAGTTTCAGGGAAAATGGTGCAAAAGGGAAATGTCTGCTCATGAAGAGGGACATAATGGGAGTTTCTTCATGAGGGAAAAGCATGTAGGGTTCACTGTAGAGGTCCTCTAGGATCAAGGAATGGGGTGTACAAGGACAGTGAAAAAATGTTGTGTAACAGTGGACTAGTTCAGGATGACAGAGGAAGACCCCTTCATTTCTATGTTGGGTATTATAGTAATACAATAAATAATGAGTCATATTTTATAACTCTCAAGTGAGTTCTGATTTTGGCTCTTGAGAAGGATTATTTTAAGCTTAAGATTGAAAAAGACTCAAAATCAATGATCATGGTGGTTCAGAAACTCGTTATTCGCTTAGTAGTGCAGAAAGTCATAAATAGCTAGCACTTAGATGTTTTGTTCCATCTAATTCAATCTGTGGAGCTTTCCTGATCTTTAATTGGAAATTGAAGGTGATATACAAATTGCAAGTGAAATTTATATGTGTTTTGGGTAATAGATCAAGTTTCTAAACACATTAACAAGTGATTTTTAACCAAATTTTATATTCAAATAGAGACAAACAACCATATATTAAACATATAACACAAAACATGATAAAGGAGTTAACCCCTCTCCTGGGCTACATCTACTAGTCCATATTTGAATGGATTGTCTCTTTCATTAAGTGCTCAAACTTCTGTTTTCATGGTTTTAAAATGCTCTTGTTCCACTCAAAAAGTTCAAAAAAATGTCTCAGATATGCTCTAGAACAATTTTCCTACTAACTATGCTACAATTTGGACTTACCAACAATCCATTCTTCAATTTCTGCCTTTTTCGGCCACGTGGGGGAACAAATTTTCCCCGCAATAGTGAGTTTTGCATCAGTTCAGGTTTAGTTTGTTGAATCCTTAAATTTCCTATGTTTCCCATGAATCGAAAAAATAGCACCATGTTGTGCATTTAAGGTCTTTGGATTTGGAAGTGGTTGGATCGATTCCTGCCAAAATGGTTGACTCCGCTTGTGCGTAGGGTTTGCTAGTAAGTTTTGGTTAAAACCCACCATATTTTTATTTGAAATGTCATGTCAAAACATTAATCCAACCCCCAAGCTCCATTGAACCAAGGATTGGTTCCCGGTGATGGCTAAACTCTAGTTCAAAACTCGTTGTAACATTAAACTCAATCGCCAATCCATTCACATGGGTCGTGACCTCCAACTTATGTGCTAGCCGTCGGTGTTAACAACTGTTGATTGGTGGTGTTGGCATATTGTTTGGCATAACGATTTCATGTGATATGGGTTTACGTTGGTTTAACTATCAGTTAGCTTGGTGTTTAATACTCACCATAACCTTAAACCTCCAACCATTCACATGTCTTTGCTCATACGCATAGACCGCTGGTTTACAAACTACTACAAACTTTGGTTATAAGTATATTATATTGTTTGATTAAGAATTATGTCATGTTACAATATATTATATGGTTCAGGTTAATATATGGTGGGATATGGTGTTGGGGCCAGGGTTAACCCTAAGCCCTATCTTCCTCCCATATTGCATTGTTCAGTGGCCACGGGGCTAGGGGTTAACCTCGGTCTTGAACCCCAAATGAAAACCCGCTAAACCTTAAGTAGAACCCAACTCCATTGTTTATCAAGTAACATGGTAAGCGGGGCAATGGAGAGCCTTGCTATATGATGAGAGGTCATGCGTTCAAATCCGATAGAGGTCGATTTTGGAAAATACCAAAATTTTGCAAGGCCTTGAGGAAACCATGTGGCAACCACTGATTGGACCTCATGGATTTCTCTAATTCATCCATATAAACGAACCCATGAGATAATAACAACACATCATTCACAGCCAATCACAACGAGACAAGTGTCAATCATCCATAGGCCCACAAAAACAAAGTCATGCCTAATCAACATACAAACTGCTGACTAGGTGTACCTGCAACCCAAATTCAGAAAAAAAATTGGTGTTTCCAATTCGGTCAAAATTCAATATTTAGAGCTTACAATATCGGTTTTGAGTGAATTGAATTGGATTAGATTCAATTGTTGATATCTATCCAGTCGTTTAGGTTTCGAGCTCTGTCACACACTTCAAATTTTGAGCACTAATTTGATCCGTTGGATCACTCCTCCCCATTAGAAGCTTTTGGACATTCAAAAGCTCATTTTCAGTTAAAGGTTAGATGAGGGTATATTTCCCCGACCATTCTAGTATTAATACACTTAGCTTTGCTTGGATTTGTCACTTTGATCTTTTCATGAAAGTACATCACTTTCCCTGATTTTGGAGTCCTTGTCTTGCTATTAAATATGACATTCGCTGCAATTTCCCAAGATTTTCAGAAAAGAAAGCTACTCTTGAAGGAATATGAACATTCCATCCTTAGTCTCCAATTAAAGGAAACTTATTCAATTTCAAATTCACTTCACCTTGAACATTTTCACCATAACGATGCTTAGCATGTATATCCTTGCACTTGGCTCGACTCTTTACCAAATGTGATCACCATCGCTATACACCATCCTTCTTCAAAGCCAAAACATTATGAAACCGAGAAGAATATGGTTTGGGAAAATTTTCCTCTTTTCCAAATATCCTTTTCATTATCTTTTTGACCTTTTCATGCTTGAACACTGTCATTTTGTTCACACTAATGTTCAACAATGATGCATCCCACTACAAATGAACTTCACATTGTTTTCCTCTTTTAGGAGGAAACATGTTAGACTCTTGAAACATCTTATCACAAGGATTATCAACCTCAATGAAATAATATTTAAGACTTGATTGATGTCCTTGAAAGAATTTAGATTCATCAACATCTTTATGTTTAATCATCAACAATGTAAAATTTTGACTAGCATTTACAAACCTCTTCATTTGTCCAACATTCACAAGAGATAAATTCATCTTCTTGCTATGTGCTCTAACAATGTACTCAATCCCATATTTAAACAAGTGATACTTGTTCTCATGGCGATGAAATATGGCTTTCCTGTCATATAAATATGGGCTTCCCAAATAAATCCTACAAATGTCAAGTGGTGCCACATCAAGTTCTGCCTGATCAATAAAATTTGCAATGATAGCAAAAGTAATTATGCATTCTCTTGTCACTTGAAACTTGACATTGTCACATACCCAACCCAAAGGATAAGGTTTAGGATGAGGAATAGTTTCCAAATTTAATTTCTTGACAATGTCTTCTAAAATGAGGTTTTCTTGTGAACCACTATCAAAGAAAGTATCTACCTTGTTATGTTTTTGGATGACTGTAATATGGAACAATTCTATTCTTTCTCTTTCATTTTGAGTTTCAATGGGTTTTCTAGAAGAACTAGTACTTTCAATTGAATTGTTACCTTTTAATCCCATAGCTATGATCTTTGTTTCATCTCCAGAATTAGATCCTAGATCTTGTTGTGTAGTTGCAACAATCTTTTCTTTCTCCTTGTTAACAATGTAAACTTTCAAACGGGAACTGATATTGTTACTCGTTTCATAGATATAGCAAAAAGTGACCTGATTTTGAAAAGGGGTGATGCAGAACACACATGTCTTTTTTAGAGCATAGTTTTTGGCACTTTAATTTTTTTTATGTACATTATGTTTTAGAATGGTAGTGATTTTCATGCTATTTTAAAAAAGTGGGTATTCTACATCAGACCCTTTTTTTAAAAGACCTATTTTTTGACTTTAAATTTTCTATTGTATTAAGTGTAAATAATTATTTTGTAAAATTAATAATTTTTGAAGTGGTCGTTTTCTTCATATTTTCTTGTTTTTAATTTAATTTTAATTTTTTTGTAGTGAGGTTTTTATTGTTTTGCATTTTTAAATTAAAAGGTCAATATTTTGAATTTTCGATATTCTACATATTTAAACATCTTTAATTAATTTTTCAATCCACATGAAATAATTGTTTATAAAAAACAATATTTTTTAACAATGGACATGAAAATAACCACTTTTAACATAAATATAACTTAAAAACTACACGTTTTGATAATTTTTTGCTAGAATCGACATGTCAAAATCATAATTTTTATACGAAAATTTTAACTAAAAATCATTAAATAGTTGTTTTTTTTTTATGAATTTCATGTCAAAAAAAAAATAATAATCACCTTTTTGTCAAAAAATAGTGATTAACTTAAAAACTGATGCGAAAATCACATATTACAAATATTGAACGCATAACAACCTTAATTGAGTGTTTATTCTTCGCATAAAATGTCAAAGTCAAAACATTGCAAAGCTTGATTTCCAAGCATAACATAAATTTAATCAACAATGTCATGTAATCCAAACTCTTCGTCCTCTAGAGTTTCATCATTGTCTTCTTCCACAATATTATTTGATTCCTTTTGCTCATTTTCCTCTTCTAATAGATCTTTGATGTATGTGAATCTCCCAATGTATGTCTTTCCAAACATTCCATGTAATGATGGTTGGGGTTCCTTTGCCTTTTTTGCCACATATGATTCACTAAAGTCCCCTTTCTTCAACCAAATTTCTTGCATTTCATCTGGAAGAAATTGAAGATCATTAATTATTTGCTGAATAAAATTTCACTCTATTGGATCGTTTTCAATTGCAATGCAATTTCTTCCTTTTTGAAGGCAAAATTCTAGTGTTGTACCTAATTATTAAGCACAAAAGAAATAATGAACTAAATTAGTACAATGACATATAAATTAATAAATAACATATTGAAATTCAATTCCATATAATAAAACTTACCTAAGCCAGAAAATAAATCCAAAACCCAATCTCCTTCATTTGGCCACAAAGACATGGCTAAATCGAGCTCCTAAATAACATTGGGTTACATTGTTTAAGTGCTCAAACGGCTTGATCGAGCGCTTAAAAAGGGCTCAATTGAGCAATCATTTTCTCCACTCAAATGTGCCATCTCTTACCAAAAAGTGTAACCCAACTCCATGCTTTCACCCTTATAGATTATGAATTTCTAGCAATCTATATCCTAATTATTAGTATTATCCAATTTTAAGGTCGTAGCCAAGCTAGACACCAAATTGGTGTATGAAAACCCCTTGTTTGTGGGACAAGATACCCACCTCCATGCAACGATTTGATTATTGTCTAGGAAGGCATACCTACTCTAACCCCTTCTGGTTTTTGAACCTATGACCTCTTAGGAGGAAACACATGCTCTTAACCATTAGGCACTTGATCTGAGATGCCTCATGTTTAACTCTAATGCTATAGGAGCATTTTCTCAAGAACTCTATCCAATAATTGGACCTCACACACTCTATTGACCTCTAATTTCAGTTATATGGCATTTCAAAGTTTACCCTCCAAAACTCATTTAAGGCCATAAATCACACTTAATATTGGTTTACCATATTTGTGAAATTTCTAATTCTTTATAACTAATCATTTAGTTTAGGTTTTTGTTTCTAAAAGGGTATGGCCCAAAGCTTAATTATGTCCAATGTCACTTCATAATCTAATGATATGTGAGAAAGATCTCTTCCACTTGAATTAATAAGACACTAGAAACCTCACATACCCAAAACAAACCTATTGAATCCAATTTGATTCAATAGACATAATAAAAAAAAACATACAAGAGAATGTAAAAATGAACATTTTATCATGAAAGGCTGAAATGTTTAGAAATTTTCTTGAATAACTATTTCAAATACCATTTCAGAAAATATGGTAATGCAAGCACATAGAACCAATAAATAATATTTCAAAGATGCAAGAGAATGTTATTGCCTAGGGGAAAAATCTCTAGTCTCTCTAAAACAAGCTACACCAAAACCATAAAAAAAACTAAGCAATTTATTAAACCTTCCTAATTTTAATTTATTAAGCATAGGTCACTATGTGTTAAATATCATAGTCTAAAACTAAAATAAGTAACTTGCACCTAAAACTTACATTGAAAAGAAACATTAATACAAATGATCCAATTTCAATTGAGAACAATAGTTTATTATAAGGAAAACAAAAAGAACAAACCCTTCTAATTCTATTTGAAACAAATAGAAGATTTCAATATAAAAAACTCAACACCCATATCTAGATACATTATCACTGCATCTATTTGACTACAAATCAAGCACTCCTCTTTGTACACTAAAAAGGAGAGATGAATCAATCTATCTTGGTTTATGAGGAGCAATGAAAGGAATTTTTTTTATAATCTTCTAGTTTAGATCGACTAAATAAAAAGGTCTAATAAATAATCATTTAGTTTGGGTTGTTTTTTCTAAAAGGGTATGGCACAAAGCTTAATTATGTCCAATTTCACTTCATAATATAATGATATGTAAGAAAGATCTCTTCCAATTGAATTAGTAAGACACTAGAAACCTCACATGTACTCAAAACAAACCTATTGAAAACCAATTTGATTCAATAGACCTAATCAAAACAAACATACAAGAGAATGTAAACATGAACATTTTATCATGAAAGGCTAAAATGTTTAGAAATTCTCTTGAAAAAATATTTCAAATACCATTTTAAGAAAAGATTTTCATTGATGCTGCTCTTTGCAAACAATTGATGGAATATTAAACTAATTTTTGTTGTTGTTGCTGCAGCAATAGCTTTAATGTCTTTGGGCGAACAGGTAGGAGGTCGAGGCACGTACTGAATCAAATGGGGAAAATTGAGAATAGTAGAGTTCCCTTTCAGAGCAAAAGCTGCATGTAATCAACAATTTAGTATTATATAACGGGGAGATATGTTGCTTCGCTTCATATATTCAACATTTGTCTTGCAATGTGATGTGAACTATGTTCAGTGGGTTCACTTGAAGAAGCCGTACACAATATCATTACATTTTCATGGTGACACTTTATGTTGATCATTTAATCAATATTGGGAGTAGTGTTGAACTTTCTCTCTTACATTTCTTTTGAGTAGTGTTAACCTTTCTCTATTACATTTCGTAGATGGATGCAAAATCTTTCTCCCTCGAATTAAATACGATTTGTCCCACATCATATTTGTTAACAGTGAAGTTGACTTAAGAATTATATGTTTTAAAAGTTAGAGTTATTTTCAAAATGCCACAGAAGGTCATTCAGGAGTGAAAGGATTAAAAGTTAATGTTATTTCCTAAAGGAAATTCGTGTGCAGTCTCATTTATTTGATTCGTAATCAAATTAAAAAAATATTTATTATAGGATTTAAAAGAAATCCATTTAAAAACTGTATAGATAATGGCACATTCTTTAGAAGACTCCTTCCCTATCAACCACTTAAGACGAATATATAGCAAAATAATGTGGAGTTATAGGTCATGCGCACATACCTTTATATATATTTTTAAAATTCTAAAACTAAAATAATTTTAATACTAATCATCAAACATTCTTCACAATATTTTATTTCCTATTTTAATAAAAATAATAGATATAATTTGGAATTCCTAACCTCTTTAAATTAATAAAATAAAGATACTTATACTCTTTCATTTATGGAATAAAGAAAGAACCAAATTTTATTTACCGACTCAAGTAACAGTGATAAATCCACCTTCCAAAGACTAGCAAGTTGGAAGCACAACTTTGGATCACATGTCGAGTTGACTTTGACCAATGGGCATGGACAGGATCACCATTAGTATCACCCTACTCGACTTAACAATCATGGCACCTTCATTGACCAATGTGTTGTTAGCTCTGAGAGATAGAGCATGGAGACTCTGTTGTGTTTGATCACTGTTTTCTTGGTACTGTTAATTATGGTTGTAATGGAAGGTGTGTCCGTCTTAGACATGTAGATCCTGTCTGGCACCCCAGCCCCGAGCTACAGTTGTGAAGGAAAACGTTTCTATGCATATGAGTCTTTCATTGGGCGATTCTAAGAATCGCCCCACCACCCGACGATTCTCAGAATCACCCCATCTGCTACGAATCACCCCAAACAATCCTTAGTGGGCATCCAATACGATATAAGTAGAGAAATCCAAGAACAGAAGTTCCTCTTCCTCCTCAGAGACTAATACTTGCATATCGAATTGTGCATATAGATCAAAATCTATATTCATAAGCAAATTGGTAATTAAAATTTTGCATGCTCATGTAACATGCAATTCTTTTCACGATTCAGCCACCATGTTTTGAAAATTTCAGTGCATTATTGATTTTGAGCAGACAACCCTGCAAAAGATCCGCAGTTAACGAGGACCGAGGCTCCATGATTATGGTTATATATTATGGTATGCTCTGCCCAACACCTCTGCTCTGCCTGTGGGTAGACTGTTCTGAGATTCAAACGCGTGATGTATTCAGCTTGTTGCAGCAGCGGTTGAGGGGTTCCGAACCAGGGTCAAGGTGCGTTCATACTATCTGCCATCTTGGCTGGCGAGGATGCTGCGATACACTTTGTCATGGCAGCAAGGTGGCATTATTCCTAGTTTGGCTTCCTTCGTAATTCCGGGGATAAATTCTCTTTCTCAGACTCTATTCTGCATGCGAGTTTCTTTGTTGGAGCTACTAGCGGTCTTATTTTCACCTCATGGAGGATTTTAACTTTCCTCATTGTTGTAGTGGTTTACAATATTAGCTAGATAGTCCAGGGAGAGGAAGCCTTAGTCCTGTATTTATTTGTGAGATTTTGGCCCTGTTCTTGTAGGCCGAGGTCTCTGGTTGTGGTAATGTCAACACCACTGTGGCTTCAGTTTACTCATATTAAGTCTGTATATATTTGACCGACCTCATGATACAATTCCTGGGTCTGCTATGCTGAGTTTATGGTTCGGCTATTCTCCAGAATCTATACCAAATTTTGGAAAAAAAGAAGGGCCACGGTATCACACACTGCAACGTTTGATTATCATTCGAAGCCTCTGCCCCAAAAGAAATTTTGAGATGGCGTCCCTTTCTTCCCAATCGAATGGCACCATTTGCCCCCAAGTTATAGTAAAGCATATGAAGCTCTTCATCAATGGAGAGTTTGTAGATTCAGTTTCGGGTATTTAATTTCTTGATCCATTGCAAAATATTTTAAAGTCAAATCAAGATTTGTGTTTAGATCTTTACAACTGATTTATTTGTATTGTTGCAGGGAAAACGTTTGAGACTTTGGATCCTCTAACAGGGAAAGTGATAGCATTGTTTGGGTGATTCATAGCAGATGGGGCGATTCTAAGAATCGCTGGGTGGTGGGGCGATTCTCAGAATCGCCCCACCACCTGGCACCGGGTGGCGGAGCAATTCTGAGAATCACCCCACTACTCGGCGATTCTCAGAATCACTCCATCTGCTACGAATCGCCCCAAACAATTCTTAAAAACAAATATACATTAGACCTCTGGATTCACGTACATTGATTCTATACTTTTTAGATTGCCAAATATTGAGGAAGTTTCTCCTCCGATATTTAGTTGAGAAGGGTTCCGACATGGCAGAAACCTAAACAAATACAAACACATGTAGGAGAGCTTGAATCAAAACTCTACAATAAGCTGGTGTAGAAATGATAAAGACTAAATTCTCAGTGATTTCCAATACTATAGAATTGTGTACTGGCATCATCTTATAACATGAATTCTAATGGAAAATAAAAGTCCAACTTACTGTGCAACCACATCGAAGGTGACATTGTCACACATTACAGTCCTCCAGGATCAATGGTCATTTGATGTGGCCTCAATTCAATCGTACAGTTCATTATTAGTGTCACGAAGCGACCTCTTAATCTCTAGTAGAGTTGTCCTTGTAGAAATGAGATAAAAGGCATGTAAATAAACTTGAAGCCATATGAGCTACTTAACTACATTACCCAATACAAAACTCACTGCAAAATACAAATATGCTATATTCCCATGACAACACAGTGGCAAGTATTTTCATTTCCTCGATGGATTTTTCAGTGTAAGAACCCAAACGTTGATTTCACAAAGTAAAGAGTCGCTCATGGGTACACTTACCATCAGGCTCATTATATGTTTCCTTAGTTATAGATTAATGTTCAAATTTGTTGATTTTTAATTGCAAAGCTTTTCCCTCTCACGTGATGGGTCTGATGCGATAGTAGTGTTCATTATCATTCTTGTCTTCCATATACTGGTAATATTCTTAGCATTACATTCTCTCCTTTTATAGATTTCAAAAATTAGGGTAATTTGTGGTTTCCTTTAATACATGGCTATAATCGTTTTCTAATTGACTTTTTAGAATTGTTGCCAAGGGAGATGTTTTTATGCTGTTGTTAAGATATTCGCAATGAATTTGATAAATGTAATCCTTTGTCAGTGGTAATTTATGTTAATGGAGGTCCAAACTTAGTTTTCTCATTTTGGTTGTGTTTACCATTGTGGTATTAGCGTCCATGTGCTCCTCATGAGTCACCAACAACAAAATAATACAAACACAAGATACCATGTAACTATATTTAAAACACCATCAAAGTTATTATAGTGGTTCATAAGATGATAGTGACAGTGACCTTCCTTTAAAGGTTTGGAAAGAAATTAAAATAGATTATTATTATGGCCTTAGATACTCTAATCAAAGTAAATCGAGTGGTCGTAGGTAGCTCATCGTATTCTCCCTACATGTGGGTATGATTTCACTGATGATGCATTATTAGGATTGTGATTGACACTAGAGTTATCTTTTGGGAACTTGCCTGTTTTTTTCCAATTATTTCATTCTTGAGAGAAAATCCTCTAGCATCTAGGTTTGGGATTTATTGATAGAAAATGAAGTTACGTTACCTTCATTTCTCGGGAACACATTTATGAGGGAGTAACAAGGTTCTTGAGGTGTAACTGAGTTGCTTTAGAACAAATGAAACTTGCGTCTAGGATTCCTTGTGAACTTTTTGTGAACATATTTTATGGAGAGAGTGATCAGTGTAGTGAGGGTCATTAGAGGAGATTCACTGTAATCTGACTCCAGTTCCTCTTTTTAGTGAAATCCTGGCCTCCTATGAATTTGTCATGCTCAAAATTAAAATAAGGATAATCAAGCAAATGTGCTTGATGTGATATGGTAAATTTGTCCATCTATGTTTAGGTGATATCAGTTCCTACTATCAATCATCATCTAGGTTCTAAGGAATATCTCATTCCCTTAGCATGTAAAGGAATTATTGGTCGTTACTGAATATTTAATGATTATTAATTAATATTTCATTGATTATATTTCTTCTACATTATCAAATAAAATTTGCAAAATGAGTTACATGTTTGATGTGTAAATTTGTTTTTTAATAGTTAGAATTTGTTTCTCGATCTTGCATGTGAATTCACTATCTAATTTCCCTTATCTTTGATGGCCTGCTCAGTGCTGATAGGCCTCAACAGGATAAGATTGTTGTGTGGAACCTTTTTAGTTTTAATCCTCACAAGTTTCAAAACTTCGTTTTCATTCTTCCAAGTATCCTGGTGCTCTAATGTGGTGAGGAATTTTTCAATCGCTCATAATTTATACTCCTCCTTTCACCCTTTGGTTTCTCTAATAATCTAGTCAATAGAAATGTTAGTTTCCACCATGGAATCTCTGCTATGAATATATTTTTGTGTGTATAATTTTAATTTAGACTGATTAGGATAAACTATATTAAGGTTATATTTCCATCTCTACTAGTTCTTGATCGTCTATTGAGATTAATGATTCTTGAATTCTCAAATAATGGTGTACTGTCTTCAATGCATCTGTTTCTAAATAGCACTGGGTTTCTGATAATTTAATGTTGTATTGTCTTCTATTAAGAGCTAGGTTTTAGTTTACGTATATGTTAACTAGACGTCATGCGGAAGTTTTGTTCCTTGTTCTGATTTTGTTAATAAATGTATCACTTTGCTCTTTGTGATTCTTAGGGATTTTATGTTTTCGATTCCATCTTGTGGCAGTTCATTTCTTTAAAAATGAATCATTTTTCTTCTTGCTTGTCTATACTTCTTTTTTAAGCTACAAAGATGAATTTATTTCATCCCATTTTCTTCCAAAGGGAATCTCTGTCTGACCTCTACTGTATTTTGGATTCATTTGTTCTACTAACTTACTTTATAAATGGTAACATTGGAGAGGCTTGAGAAATAAATTTGAACAAATTGTCCCATTCGATGAAAATTTGCAGCGATGCATGAATATTCATCATTTCCATTATCTCCAGCACCTTCGTTGATTATGCCACGAGGGTTTCTGCTCTGTGCAAACGATTGATGGAATATTAAACTAATTTTTAATAATTAAATATTTTATAAACCTAGTAACGATAATATGGCAATTGCAGTAACATTATAATGCTACGGGGTCAGTAGAATTACACCTAAAAAGCTATATCTTTATTTAGATTTGTACATAGCTCTTGTTACCAAAACCTTATTTTGGCATAGGTCTAATTGAATTCCAGTACATTCATTTTGTATTAATCTTTATGTCCACAAATGAATTCCTGTGCATTTATTTGTTTAGAAATCCATGTCTGTGTAGGATATTCATAAAACAATTTATAAAATTGATGTATGTATCATATCTTGAAATAACATTAATGATTTCCATATGGTGTTAAATCAGAAGTTATGAGGCATTTTTATGTTGTTGGATTATATGTCTTAATTATGATAATTTTTATTGTTTAAAATATCTACAATGCAATATTAAATTAGAGATATAATGTATGTTTTATTCAATATACAAATAATGACTTTTGAATTCATTTAGTGATGTAATTTGTTCATAATGTCATGGTTTTTTAATTTTATAGTTGAAAATTTTCAATTTCTTTTGTATCTAGCATGTTATGGTTGAAAACATGTTGAATTTATACTTCGGAAAGAAAAATGATATTCTACCAAAAACATTAATGTGTTTTTTTCCTCATAAACAACTTTGTTTGGCACATAAAAATTTGGTTTTACTAGCATTTTTTAAATAGTTTGCAAGTTGACCCTAAAAAAAAAATCATCGTTCTAGTATCATCACTTTTTCATTTTGAAACTATATTTTTCATGAAAATTTTGTAGTAAATTTCGTAGTCACTGCCATTTTTAAAACATGTTCAAAATTGACCCCTAAAAAATAAAATCATTGTTCGAGTATACACACTTTTCATTTTTAGCACTGTTTTTGATGTTTTTTCGGGGTTTTTTGGCCAGAGTTCCCATTTTGAGTTTATAGTTCCCGTTTCAAAGTTTACATTGTTTGTTATTAAAAATTTTGGGTCTCATCTTAGGATGAAGTTTCCAGCAATGATCTTCACCATGGCCTTCTTTATAGCAATGTTTACATGTGAAATTTTCTCCTTCCTTCTTTACTGCATCAATTTTCTTGTCCTTCCCTTTAAATTTCCCTTTTCCATTTCTCCAAAGTTGAATGATTTCTCACTAGTTTCCTCAGAAACATTTTCCCATTTTGCCTCTAAATGAGATGCGTGTACAAGAAAATTATCTACCTTTCTAGGGTTAAACATGAGAATGGTATGTCTCAAGTAACTATGTAATCCTCCAATGCATTTGATAAAAATATCTTGAGAGGACAAAGCTATAGCCAAAATCAAAGATCTTATCCTAAACTCTTGAGTATAAGATGGCACATTTTTCCCCATAACTTGCCTAAGTTTTTTCCAATCCATTATAGCTTTTTGAATGTATGCTAATCGATACAACCAACTTCTTAGTGCAACAAAAAAATCAATCCAAGAGGATAAAACGTTACCATGTTTCCTAATGTCCTCTTTAGTTTTGGCTTCCCACCAAATAAGTGTTGCACCTTCCAATCTAAGAGAAGTAAGTTAAATCTTGGTCTCATCATCTTTGATTATTTGTATCCTGCAATGCACTTCAATCTAATGAACCTAATTACCTAAATTCTCAGCATATAACTCCCCATTGTAGATGGGAAATTCAAACTTAATATCAAGCTTAAGCAAAGGAGTTTTACCATGACCTTTTGGAGAATTTGAAGGTGTTTGTGAAAGGGTAGTAGAAGTAGAAGATGAGGATGAAGATGAGGATGAGGATGATGGACGCGAAGGTGGTGGTTTTTCACCATTCCCTCCATTACCTTTTGGAGGCTTGTCTCCTTTTCCTCCATCTCCTTTTGGAGGTTTCGAGATCTCTCCATACAACCTATCCATTTCTCCCTTCATAAAGAACCTTAACTATTTCATACATCTCAAAGGATGATTTTCTGAAAGTTTTTTCATCTTCAAACATCCTTTCAAGGCCTTCTTCATATTCCATGACTATTGAAGCGTGAGGTGTCTTTGTTATCCTTGAAACAATTTGAGATATTGCCTCCATAAGTTCTCCTTCCGCGCTTTTGAGCTTCAATCTTGTAAGCATTATCAAAACACTTGCAAACAATTCAAACCTTCACATTAACCTGATTCTCTGATACCAAAATGAACTCTAATTGAAAAGTAAAGGTGATGTACAAATTACAAATGAAATTTATATATTTTTTGGGTAATGGATGAAGTTACTAAACACATTAACAAGTGATTTTTAACCAAATTTTACAGCCAAATAGAGCCAAATAACCATATATGAAACACATAGCACGAAACATGATAAAGGTGTTCACCTCTCTCCTTGGCTACATCTCCTGGTCCAACTTCCAACATAAGGCCTCTTTCATTAAGTGCTCAAAAGTATGTTCTCATGGTTTTACAATGCTCAGAATGCAAAAATATTGTCTCCAATGGATCCATAACAGTCAAGAACCCCAAGATATGCTCTTGTTGCACTCAAAAAGGTGAAAATAAGACTGAATTATGCTCTAGAACAATTTTTATGCTAACTGTGTTACAATTCGAACCCACCTGCAATCCATTATACAATTTTTGCCTTTTTCGGCCACGTGATGCAAGAAATTTACCTCGCACCATCGAGACTCAAGTCGTTCGGGTGAGCTTTGTCGAATCCTTAAATTTCCTATGTCGCCCATGAACTGATGAAGTAGGGCCATGTTGCATGTTTTATGCCGTTGAATTTTGAAGTGGTTGAACCAATTCCCATTGAAATGGTTGACTCCATTCATGTCTGGGGTTCAGTAGTATGGTTTTGTTAAAACCCGCCATATTTGTATTTGAAATTTCACGCCAAAACATTAAACCAATCCCTGAGCTAGATTGAACCAAGGTTTGGTTCCCGCCAATGGTTAAAATCCAGTTCAAAACTCGTTTTAACATTAAAATAAATCGCCAATCCATTCACATGGGTCGTGACCTCCAACATATGTGCTAGCCACCAGTGTTAGAAACTGTTGATTGGTGGTGTTGGCATATCACTCCACATAACTGTTTCTTGTGATACAGGTTTACCGTCAATTTAATTGTTGGTTAGATTGGTGTTTGTTGGTTTAAGGGCTCCTGACCCAGGTTTAGAGTTAGTTGCAGCAAAAAAATCCCTACACTACTGGCCCTTTCGACATCAACCCACATAGCGCGGATTGATGTCTCACCCAAAGCAGTATGAGGGGATGATGGAACCAAGTTTCTGCATCCAAAGATTAGTGTGATGTCTTGTTATGCCCTAAATCTTCCTCCATGCAGATCCATAATCCCTTGGGGCTTCACGCGACAATTCCTTTCGAATAGCCTTTAGACCTTTGTGAAGGTCTATGACTAGCTTTTGCGGACCTTGAACACATGAATTATATACTTACATGCACCTTAGATTACTCTTAGATCAGTATGTGCTCAGATCTACCCAAGTGTTCAATACACCTAACAGAAAGTGTTATGATCTTCACGTAATCACTTAATATTAATGATGTTCAGTTAATAAGACATCCAGTAAATTCACGCATCAATACAACATTATTTCATAAATACATTATTCAAAAACATATATCACAATCATAAACATCAGGAAGAAACACATAAAACATGTGTGTGTTCCCAACGGTCTTCTTTATTGATATTCAATATAAGGTTACAGACTCAAAACTTCCCTAGGCACTTAGCTGTAAGGGTTTGTGCACTCAGCTGTGGACACTACTCTAGGCCTCTGTGCACTTAGCTACAAAGCCTTTTTTCCCCTTTAAGACTTAATTCTCTGTGCTAACTCTCTATACTCCTTCTGTCGTACCCATAGACAAAGACATAGATCTCCCTTAAACTCTCTAAGAGACAACTATTTATACAATCCAATGGTCTACGGAACATGGGTAGATCTCCCAAAACTGACTCAAGTTTACATAAATGAGTTAAAATCCATTTTCTACTTCTAACTAACTAGGCACTCTGCATCCAGAATATATGGAGATTTTACATCATTTTATCAACTTTACATCAAAATTTGGGCTTTTACCCAAAAATTGACCTAGGGGACCCCATCCCAACAAGCCTCAACACAAAGGTTGTGACTCGCTGTCGAGTCACTCGGTTAGTGAGGTCATATTGTTGTGAACATCCCCTAGCTCCACTTATATAACTGGTACTTCATCCATGCTCTGAGTGGCTCCCTGTTTCACTTTTTCAACGAGCTGCTCTATAGCTGGTCCTTTGCCGGCTCGCTTGATCTTCTGATGTGTGGGTTACAAGTTCATCATATTTTCCTGAATGGTGGTGGAGACTTGGTAGGCTTCTTCCAACCAAGGATCCAACCTAGCCTTAAACACTGCCTCATTTTCTACACTGCTTCCACTTGAGCGAGGATTTGTTTCCCTTCCTGCAATTTGGTGAGGCGTTGCAATACAGCAATGGTGTGCACCATCACCCTAACCTTGTTGTATTGCTTTTGTAGCTTGTGGACCTCTGTACTCAGTATATTCAGGTTGGGATCTTCCCATAGGGTCATCACCACTTCCATGGCCTACTCAAACAAAGTTGTGCTGTCAACGACCGCGGCATCCATAGTAGTTATTCCTTCCTTAATGGTAACTCTGCATTGTTACTTGGCATTGGGTAGAGTCAAAGTCTGTGACTTGAATTACATCTCTGTGATTTTCATATTGAGTTAATATTGAACTCTTTTCACCTCTTCCTTTGCATCGCGGATTCCCACAGCTAGCTTCTAGATCTTGACATTGAGCTGTGCGTCCTCAGGTATGTGAAACTATGACACTATCCTGCACACCTCTTCAACTGCGACCACCAGCTGGGTGCTATGCACCTAGATCGTATCCCTTTCTTTTAGGACCTACATCTTCTCAGCGAACATTTTATCATTTTTCACCCAATACTCACTTATTAAGATCAAAGCATGCTCCTCCCTAGCTCTCAGCTCTATTGTCACTCAGGCCTGCAGCACGTGAAGAAATTTGTTACGGAACGTTGCAACATTGAGTCCAATGTTCTTCAGGGTGTTGATGATGATCTTTTCATCGGTTGATTCTGCATTGAGGGACCCTTCTGGCAATGCAACTATCCTGACCAGCTCTGCAGCCTGACTTGTCCCCGGTGCTAGGCTCGTATGTGCAGTGCTCACATGACTTGCGCTGACCTGTATCCTGCTAGTCTGGATCTGTAGCTCGCACACGTCCTTTTGAACATTACCCAATGACTACATATATTGTTGCAATTGTTTGGAGGTAGTGTCGCGCACTTTGTCCACGATCTCATCGAAATCACCCTCAGTCAATGTGATGGGATCCACTGGTGGTTTAGTCACCTTTGTCTTCTTCTGAGACCCTTCATATTATTGTTTTCTACTCTTCCTTACCCAAAATGGGGTGCTCTGCCCCTCATCACCTCCACCTCCTTGTGCTGACTTCTCTTCCTCCTCAATTTTGGGAAATGGGGATTTATCGCTTTGTTCAGAGTCACACTGTTCCTATTCAGCCTACTCATTTGCAGCGCACTCCTTTTCCATTCAGGCCTTCTCTTCGACCTCCTTGTCTTGTAGCGTGGCCAATTTCTATGTCGCCTTCTTTGTTGCATCCTTCCACTTTTTCTCTATTGATCTCCCCATTCCTTTGCTAGTACATGCGCCCAAGTCAAATGGAGTATGCCAATCTATTGGCTAGTGCTTGATTACCTCCTATATGGAATCCTCAGTAACTAGGTATAGTAGATCTAACCACTTTTATTGTGGGTACTTCCGCGCCCTGATATAAATGCAGTGGAATTCTGCCTTGAACTTAGCATATTCAGACAGTTGTTCATACATAGTCGGGGACAACCTTGGGCATTGGTTGATGGCCATGCAAAAGTGCAACTCCATCAATACCCAGAAAAGTTTCATTTCTGTGACCCGTGCGGGGTCCTTTGTGGCCTAGAGGGAGGAAAACTGTGAAACCTCTAGCAATCCTACTTGAAAGGGAGGAAACTGGTTGTCCTCTGGGAGATCCCAAGAAACAAGCACAATGGAGAGTAGCAACAACACGTAGTGGAAGGTAATTCTCTCATCTTGGGACTCGTGACAATGCGCAAGGAACTCACTACATAAATAGCGTGACCATTTAAATTGCACACCCTCCGCACATTGTGCAGCTAACAAGATCATAAGCATCGGAACCTCATCCACATGACACTTCCTCATAAGTTTTCCAGCTAGTATATGGGTGGCAATCTTTACCACAGAATCGCTAATGGATGTGATGGAATAGCCACGTGGTTTCTTGATAAACTCGAATTTATTCTCCATTCTTTTTGCTAAGTCTCGATCGCTTGTCTTTCCGCCAAACTCCTTGGCCAAATTCAAGCCCTCATGCGGTAAGTGCATGATGCTATGGATGAGCATAGCCATGATGGGGATAGGTGCACCAAGCCACAAGCACCCATCGTGTACCAGAGTAAACAACTGTCATATACAAGTGGTATTAATGTTAGAGCGGTGGTAGTGAGGTACCCACAACATGTTCAACAACTCGGATTGCTCTACTCCATGGATCCATTCAAATGACTCCAACTCAATGATGCCTAAGTCTTTGTAATACAATCGTCTCATATAGTTCTCCATTACAAGGTGGGGGGACCTCTCATGGTCATCTAGGTCCCAATATTCCATCTTTAAAATGGGAACCTGCACCAAGCGAAGACCTACGAAGGTGATCTTTTCTAGCAAGAGGGGCATGTGAATGAGGAACTTCTTTGAGTCTAGGTCCTTGGTGACCTTCTTCTTCCCTTTACACAGAGGGATATATTCTGGCAACTTCTTGATGGGCTTCACGCCCTCAACATCTATATCTTTAACTCCCTCTTCGGCCTCCAAATGTACAACCTTCTCAGGCATCTTATCCTTCTTCTATCCCTGGGTAGCAGAATGCTGCCTAGGAAACTCGTGCACTAGCACCGACCTTTTCTTCTTGTCTTCCTTCACATTTTGGGTCTCTCACATAGGTGTTTCGATGTTGTATGCATAGGAGCTAGAGCCTCCATTCTCACAACATTTGGAGCAGCTCCTTCGGAGGCAATAGTTCCTCCGGTGCTTGTAGTCTCAACAGGGCCTACTCCTAACATGACGTCGTTAATGAGTTTCCTGGATGACTCTTGTAGATTATTGAATGCGGGGCTTATGAGAAAATATTCAAAGAACCCACAATTCATAAGCAATGGACATCACAACTCAAAAACTCTAAGGATGCAAAGTGTTCTCTACTATACTGGCACACGTAATTTATAGGAGAATTTGAATTCAAATCTGACCGTTCCCCCCAAAGTTCATTCATTAATGTAGATTTGGAAATATATCTCCAAATATTTCATCCTTATATGCTACCCACCCACTCCTCTTACCCATCTCCTGGCTGCCAAATCATGAATAGTGACTTTAATGGTCACCTTCTAGCAATACTATGCGGTATCTCCATCCATAGTGCAACTCCCTTCATGTGGTTTGTAGCAATGTGACATTACCCTTTTTCATGCAACCCCTCTCTCGCGTAGTCCCCATAACCGGGCAATGTAGTTTATATTCTTGCACTCCATTGCAGCTTCCTAGAGCACTAATATTGTCTAGTCATCATATATTCATTGAGTCGTATCTCCTGTATATGGCTTCAATCGAATTCCATTTATTTTTCCCAGGAAAGGTTCTTTGTTCAGCTTGGCGAGCTGAATCACTCCCCCATCTGTGATTTCTTTGATGACATATGGCCCCAACCAAGGCATCAGAAACTTTCCTGGAAATTTATCTAACTTACTATCATATAATAACACTGAATCATTTACCTTGAATGTGAAAAACTTGATGTTCCGATCGTGCCAAGCCTTTTCACATTCCTTCTAAACTTGCTGATGGAATTTAGTCAAAAACATGTCTTCTTCGAGCTCTGTTAGCTATGCGAGCCTCTCTTCCAAGGCTCTGCGGTCTTCCATTCTTGTGAAAGCTGCTATGTGGAGACGAGGAAAATATATTCCATAGTCATCACAACTTCTACACCATAGACCAACCAGAAAGGTGTCTGGCCTGTTAGGTTTTTGCAAGTGGTCCTGTAAACCCACAGTACTATTAGTACGCGTATGTCTTGATCATTTTGTTGCACGTTGAAAATATGTGTCTGTGCATTCTCCAAGATCTTATTGAAGGCCTCAAATTTTCCATTAGCTTGAGGAAGATATGGTGTACTCTTAAGATGATACACTTGGAACTCTTCTGTCAGCTTGTTGATCGTTTCATTGAGGAAGTACGTATGCAATCAATCATCAACCCTTTTGGGCAACCAAACCTAGTTAACACATACTCAAACAAGAATTTGGTTGTTGTGGTGTTTCTAGGAAAACTAGTGTCTTTCGATTGACTAGCCCTCTAGGTTTGGTAGCTACAATAGAAACAACATTTTAAATCAATTCGTGATTTCTTCTATGTATAATAGATAAGAGAAAGAGAAAGGAACCAACCTAGATCTTCCACTTAACTCCTTGCTTGATCTCTCTCCCCCTTGACAGAGCTTGCAACTCCTCTCCGTACTTATCCCACTTGGAGAGTACCTGTAGGAACACAGTAACAAAGAACCATCAAAACATCTTGATCTCTTATATCATAATCATTACGGAATCATAAATATAATGAACATACAATGGCATCCACGAATAATAACAGTCACAATTGCACAGTTATATGGAAGAAAACTTGAAGAAAATTATTATATAGAAGGGAGAATTACAACCCAGTTGTCTGATCCAGCATCATCCTCCCAGCATGAAGCCCTCTTCACCTCATGAAATACCAAGATCACACCAACAATACAATTCTCTTTCTCAAATACAAACTATCAACACTTCCTTGCAATTCACAAAATTCCAACCTCTAGATCTCTTAGATGAGGGATCCATTTATAGATGTGTGCAAGGGTGTGAGTCAACTCTAGGGTTTGATTAGTGTCATTCCACTTGTTATATTTGGTTCCACAAGAGGGGAGATGTTGGGTCCCTATAATACTAGTGATTACCCCATTACTATTGTAGTTATACCCCTTATTTATATTGTTGTGCCCCTATTACCCCAATATTGTTATTTTGGTACCCCATAGAATCCCTCTATTGTTATTTTTGTGGCTTTATATTATTATTGTTAGGTCGGCTGGATTATATTGTGACTCCTTAGACTCCTATATATAGAAAGGAGGTTTTGTCATTTGTATCATCCAAGAATTGTTCATTTATGTAATGTAAAGGAGGTTTCCCCCTCGAAGAGGCTGAATTCTAAGGCGTTGATCTTTCTTTTCTATCTTTTCTTGAGCTGGTTTCATAACATTTGGTATCAGAGCTTTGGATTCTAGGGTTTCGCTGCTCCAAACAGGTCATCGTGGAATTTTCGCTATAACTTTTTTTCTGTGACGTTTCAGAAGTCGCAAAAAAAACCCATTTGAGAAGAAATCACGCTGAACCTTGGGTCCGAATTTCAGAGCTTTTCGCACGATATTTGCGGAGATATGATCTGAGGAAGTTGGTCTTTTTGCAGACTCCTGAATTACATTCAAAACAGGTGACCTGGGGAAAATCGTCATAACTTTCTCTCTGGGGATCGGATTGAAATTTCGTAAGAAGGTACAGAAAGAGGACGGACTGTAGTTTTTTGTATATCTTTTTTCAGAACCAAAGGTCGAAAATTGTACACGTGGCACTTCATACAAGTTCGCTCTACTGAAAGTCTATAATCAGGTCACTTGGGAGATTGTGCATAACTCTTTCTTGGAGAATCCAATTTGGATCAGACTGGTGGCATTGGAAAGAGGACACAGAGAGCTACTACAGGTCACAATTTCAGAACTAGATGATTGGAAAGTACAGAGATACATCAGAGGCAATATCAAGCTCCTACAAAGTGAAAAAAGGTGTGTAGAGTTTTTTAAATTTTTGCTTAAGCTTGGTTTGAAAATTTATTTTGAAGGAATTCAAAGGGCATAGTAGAGCATTATTATCGGTAACTGATGCCCCGAGGAAAGAAAATGCAAACACCTAGTAAGGAACCTGAAAGCTCTAGCATGACTCATGAAGAAGAGGAAGAAATGCAACATGATATATCAAAATTACAAGACCAAGTGCAACAACTGTCCCTTGCACAAAAAGGAACAGAATCTAAGATGGATGGTTTAAAGAAAGATGTAGAAGCTAAGATGGATGGTTTAAAGAAAGGTGTAGAAGCTAAGATGGAATGTTTAAAGAAAGGCGTAGAAGCTAAGATGGATGGCATGGAAGCTAAGGTGAATGGCATGGACGCTAAAATTGATGGCATGGATGATAAGATGGAAGAATTGAAGATAAATATGAATAAGTTGCTACAAGAAATGGTCACTAAGGGTGAAAGAGTAGTAAAGGAAACTCATGATGAGAACAAAAGAAATGTTAATCATGATTCCATAGACTCTAATGTTGGATCGAAGACTCACCATGTTCCAAAAATCGATATGAGGAAGTTTGATGGCAAGGATCCCGCCACATGGATATTACAGATGGAGCAATTCTTCGATCTCAATAATGTGCAAAACACACAAAAGGTACGTATGGCAACTTTATATTTGGAACCAAATCAGTTTGTATGGTATCAATGGCTTTGTTCTCGTAAACAATTTATCACTTGGGCAATTTTTACGGAAGAATTGATAGCACATTATGAGGATACAAAAAGCAACACTTTTTTTAGCCAATTGATAAGTCTCAAACAAAAGGGTTCAATAATGGAGCACATTGAGGAGTTCCAAAAATTGAACATAAGGGTAAAAGATATTCCAGAGGAGCATAGGATTGATGTGTTCATAGGGTCTTTAAAGGATAATATCCAACATGATGTGCGCCTTTGGGAACCTGATTCATTAGAGAAGGCATTCAGGTTAGCAAGAAAAATGGAAAGCAAAATTATGGCAACTAGGAAGCATACCATTCACAACTATAAAGACGGAAGTGTTGTTGCCCATAGTCTTCCACAACCTACAAGGTTGACACCACAACAATTGGAAGAAAAAAGAGCAAAAGGGCTTTGTTACAATTGTGATAGCAAATACACAAAAGGTCATAAGTGTGCTGAGAAGAAATTATTCTACATAGATTGTGAAGAGGAAGAAGAAAAGGAGCAAGAAAGGTCAAAAGAAGAGGATATATTCCAGGAACAAAGCCTAGATGAAGAACAAATAAATCCGACCATATCTTGTAATGCATTGGCGGGAATTACCACTCCTCAAACCATCAAGATAGAAGGACAAATCAAGAAGAAAAAGGTAATAGTGTTGATTGATTCAGGAAGCACCCACAATTTTATTCATTGTAGGGTAGCAAAAGAATTGAATTGCTTCCTATATCCAGCACCAGAGTGTCAAGTGATGATTGCAAATGGAGGAACAATAAATTGTTCTGGAAAGTGCCATAATATCAAGCTATCCATGGGAGAATATGTATTGACTAGCCCAATGCTTTCCATTCCAATGGGAGGTGCTGATGTTGTACTAGGAGTCCAATGGCTACAATCCTTGGGTACAATAGCTTTTAATTTTCAAGAACTTTTCATGAAATTTTCTGTGGAAGGAAAGGAAGTTGAATTAAGGGGTATTGCAGGGAAACCAGGAAAGATAATCAGCTCTAATGGCATGACAAAGCTTCTAAAAAAGGAGCAAAGAGGTGTAATTGCACAATTATGTTCGCTAGATGTTTCCACATTGGAATCATCTATTTCTCCAGATCTCCAAAAAGTCCTGGACAATCATTCCAAGGTATTTGAGACTCCCAAAGGTCTCCCACCTATGCGTGATCATGATCATGCTATTCATCTGATTCCAGGAAGTGTTCCTCCAAACATCAGGCCGTACAGATATCCCTATGTCCAAAAAAGTGAAATTGAACGTATGGTTGCAGAAATGCTAGAGGCTGGTATAATTCAACCGAGTCAAAGTTCTTTCTCAGCTCCAGTAGTATTGGTGCACAAGAAGGATGGATCATGGCGCATGTGTCCAGATTATAGGGAGCTCAACAAGCTCACTATTAAAGATAAGTTCCCCATTCCTGTCATTGATGAATTACTGGATGAATTGCATGGATCAATTTACTTCACCAAGTTGGATCTTCGTTCGGGATATCATCAAATCAGAATGAAGATTGAAGACATTCCGAAAACGGCATTTAGAACTCATGAGGGTCATTATGAATTTTTGGTCATGCCTTTTGGCCTTACCAATGCACCTTCAACATTTCAAGGTTTGATGAATTCAATTTTCAAACCATTCCTTAGAAAATTTGTGTTAGTATTTTTTGATGATATACTAATCTACAGCAAGTCTTGGAAGGATCATGTTGAACATGTTGACAAGGTGCTACAACTATTGGAGGAGAAACAATTATATGCAAAAAGATCCAAATGTTTCTTTGGAGTCCAGGAGGTGGAATATTTGGGTCATATTGTATCTCATGAAGGAGTTAAGGTAGACCCTAGCAAAATTAAAGCCATTAAGGAATGGAAAATCCCCACATCCATAAAGCATCTGCGAGGATTTCTTGGGTTGACAGGGTATTATCGCAAGTTTGTTAAGAATTATGGGAGAATAGCAGCACCTCTAACAACATTATTGAAGAAAGATTCATTTTCATGGACTCCGGAAGCAACAAAGGCCTTTGAACATCTTAAAGAGGCAATGTGCCAAGCACCGGTCTTAGCTACACCGGACTTCACAAAAACCTTTATTGTGGAATGTGATGCTTCAGGAAATGGAATTGGTGCTGTTCTAATGCAAGATGAAAGACCCATTGCTTTTGAAAGTCGTCCAATCAAGGGAAAGTTTTTAAGCAAAGCTATTTATGAGAAGGAAATGTTGGCAATACTCCATGCACTTAAGAAATGGCGACCCTACCTAATGGGAAGACACTTCAAGGTAAAAACGGATCATGATAGCCTTAAATACTTTTTAGAACAAAGATTATCCTCTGAAGAGCAACAAAAGTGGGTCACAAAGATGTTGGGTTATGACTTTGAAATCATCTACAAAAAAGGGAAGCAAAATGTGGTGGCAGATGCACTCTCAAGAAAGGATGAGGATGTGGAAGCATTGTTGTGTGCCATTTCTATTATCCAACCAGATTGGATAAACGAAGCAAGGGAGGAATGGAAGAATGACGAAGAAGTGTGGGCACTTATTCGAAAGCTACAACAAGATTCCAGTACTTCTGATACATTTAGCTGGCAAAATGATTCGTTATGGTACAAAGATCGCTTATACCTCTGTAAGAATTCCCAGCTAAAACAAAAGATTCTTATGGAATTGCACACTTCTCCCTTAGGAGGGCACTCAGGATTTTTAAAAACTTACCACAGGGTTAAGAAGGAATTTTTTTGGGATGGCCTTAAATCAGATATTCAAAAGTTTGTGGCGGAATGTTTGGTTTGCCAACAAAATAAAGTTGAAACAATTAAGACACCGGGTCTATTACAACCTTTATCCATTCCAAGCCAACGTTGGGAGGAGGTTTCAATGGATTTTATCACAGGTTTACCCAAGTCTGAGGGAAAGAGTGTCATCATGGTGGTAGTTGACAGACTTACCAAGTATGCACACTTTTGTGCATTATCACATCCATTTAAAGCCAGTACAGTTTCTACTGCATTTATGGAAACAGTTCAAAAGCTACATGGAAACCCAAAGATTATTGTAAGTGACAGAGATCCCATTTTCACTGGAAATTTTTGGACAGAATTATTTTCTTGTCTTGGTACTCAGTTAGCTCATAGCTCATCTTATCATCCTCAATCTGATGGGCAAACTGAGATAGTAAACAAATGTTTGGAAGGATATCTTCGTTGCTTTGTATCTGATAAACAGACACAATGGGTCAAATGGTTGCCTCTGGCTGAATGGTGGTATAACACTTCCTTCCATACAGCAACAAAAATGACCCCATTTATGGCACTTTATGGGTATCAACCACCATCCATCACATCATATTTAAGAGAAAATTCTAAGGTTCAGGCAGTGGAACATCACATCGAACATCAACAACAAGTCCTCCAACTCTTAAAGGATAACCTCGTGTTGGCACAAAATAGAATGAAACAACAGGCAGATCAACATCGCAGTGAAAGAAGTTTTGATGTAGGTGATTGGGTATTCCTACGGCTACAACCATATAAGCAAATGTCCCTAAAGCAAGCTAAGAAGGATAATAAATTATCACCAAAGTATTATGGTCCGTACAAGGTGTTGCAAAAGATTGGTACTATGGCATACAAATTGGAGCTTCCTGCAGCTTCTCGATTGCACCCAGTTTTCCATGTTTCATGTTTAAAGAAGGTTATAGGCGACAAGCTCCCAGTTCAAACAATATTGCCAGAACTTGACGAGGAAGGAAAAATTATATTGGAACCGGAAGCAGTCACAGAAACAAGAACTCGACAGCTACGAAATCGATCAATTTCAGAGTATCTTATCAAGTGGAAGAACTTATCCGCTGAAGATTCCACATGGGAGGATGAGAATTTTATGCAGAAGTATCCAGAACTACTCAAGCGTTGAGGACAACACTTTTTTGAAGGAGAGGGGCATGTTGGGTCCCTATAATACTAGTGATTACCCCATTACTATTGTAGTTATACCCCTTATTTATATTGTTGTGCCCCTATTACCCCCATATTGTTATTTCTGTGCCCCATAGAATCCCTCTATTGTTATTTTTGTGGCTTTATATTATTATTGTTAGGTCGGCTGGATTATATTGTGACTCCTTAGACTCCTATATATAGAAAGGAGGTTTTGTCATTTGTATCATCCAAGAATTGTTCATTTATGTAATGTAAAGGAGGTTGCCCCCTCGAAGAGGCTGAATTCTAAGGCGTTGATCTTTCTTTTCTATCTTTTCTTGAGCTGGTTTCATAACAGGAGATAACTGAAATTTAGATCTCTTACTCATCCTTGGGTGAATTCAGAGAGGCAAGTGTCAGATGGGAAGTTTCTAGAAGATTCTATGAGCATCCACTTAACAAACTGTCCTGGACATTTGTCCATCCTCTCTCATCACACCCTATAGAAGGCCTCATCAGTATGCATCACACCTGGCTAGTGTAGAAGTCAGTATGCATGACACACTGATAGTGGAGCAGTTAGTATGGTCTAGTTTAGGCTAATTCTGGATGGTTTTTTAGGTGGAACTTTTGGTGAATGATGTAATCAGTTGACCATGATCTTTTAGGGTATGAAAGAACACTTTTAGGGGTTAAAGAGCCCTAGTTTATTGACATATAAGATTGGGGTTGAAGTGCCCAAATATGTCTATAACAATTGCCCCTAAAGCATGAAGTCGTAAATCTTTTATGTCGGGTGAAATGCTTTAACATGAGGATCTGAGGTTTCGAACTAGAAGGTGACCTGTATAAGATACAATACAATACATCATCAAAATATAATTTTTCATGATCTAGCTGAGGTGGGCATTCCCATGCTCAGCTTTATAAATTCATTTCATGTACATAAAATAGATAATTGTTTGCAGTTGCAGACTTGTGATTCTTCAAATGTAGAGTCATCATCCCTAGCTTGGATGACCATCTATGTAGCTTCTGTGTACATTTGATGTTTTTATATCCCTGAATATATCGCAGCCCCGATGGATGAAACTAGATCCGGGGTCCTTAGTCTCATTCAATCTTTGCTCGATGTACAAGTCAATCCATGTGAAGAGATGTTCTAGAGTCGAACATGGAAAGACAATGCCTGATTACCAGCCAATAATGTAAGTTCTTAATAGACGCGAGAAGAATCACTGATAATGATAATGACCCTCAAGGTACTACAGTAAAATTCACGTGGTGTGAATATATGATCCAATGTCGAACACCACACAAAATCTTTCGGTCGAAGGCCATTGATGTCAAACTGTCGCCGGAAGTGAGAAACTTTCCATTGAGGCATGCAAGCTTCAAAGTACTGAAAGGGTTGTTTCTAAGTCAACTTCCTAGATAATGAACTGATGTAGACAAGAAGTGACTCATCATAGGAGGGCCTTAATGTATCCCACATCTACGACATGAAACGAGGAAAATGATCTAATGACACAAGGTTCAGGAATGGCGGCCATGAAAAATGAAGGTTGAAGGTATTGCAATGGATGAGGCATTAACTGGATGGTGAATTATCAACTAAATTACTTTTCTTGAACATATTGACAACACTGAGATGAATTGGTAGCATTAACCCCAAAATATGGATGGTCTGAAAGACTAATGGTGAGACGACCGGTGAATGGAATAACCCAACCCAACTTAGTCACGGAGATGAAGTGAAATTGTCATGTTCAAGAGTGACCTGCTACCATAAAGTTTTCAAGTTTTCTTCCCTTTTCCCCAGTCATTGCTAACGAGTACCTCTTTATTTTTGTCAAGGTTGAGGAGGATAACATATGCTTGTTCTATAATTTTCCCTTCAGGAAAACCTGTCGCTATGTTTTAACGAGTCTAGCAACAGTGAAACTCATTCTTGTCTAGGTGGACAAGTTTGTCACTATTGTTTTAACAAGTTTAATGACAAGGATAACTCGGTCCTTTTCATGTTTAGAGAGTTTGAAAAGGGACGAAAAGGAAACTCTAGAGGTTATTTTTCGTAGAATAATCGCTTAGGTCCGAAAAAGATTAAAATAATACAAAAGGGATGACTTTCCGATCACTTTAACGAGCCAAAAAAGACAAGTGCTTGAACTTTTTCGTGAGATAATCCCTCAGGTCCGAAAAAGATTAAAATATACAGGAGGGATGGCACATCCAATCACTTTGACAAGCTGGTGTGGCCAATTGCTCAACAATCTTTTCATATTTAATGAGTCTGAAAAGGGTTTAAAGAAGGCTCGTTTTTTAGGAACGAGTGGCATTTAAGGTAGCAATTGGTTCCGAGTAGGCTTGGAACTTCTCAAAAATGGTGATTTCTGGGAAGAGGTTGGCTAACAAGACCACTCGTCGCAACTGTTCCTCAAAATGGTAAACAACCAAGTGGAAGCGTATGATCAGCCAAAAGAATGGAGGTGACAAGAGGTACACAACCAAGGCTCAAAAGGCTGATAGCATGGAAATCACAAAGGGTATTTTCACAAGGTGGGTTCACTTTTTAATGAGCTTGAACCATGGGGGAACTATGCTCGGTTTGGGTTTCATTGTTTTTACAAGCTTGAAATGAAAAAATATGCTTGGTCTAGTTTCTATTTCTATGCAAGCTCAAAACTAAAAAGCTAGAAACAACAAAGCTAAAAATGCTAGAAAATGACAAAGCTAAAAAGCTAGAAGATGGAAAGAAGAAATTAAAAGTTTGCATTCCCCCCAGCATGGTGAAAAGGAGAATCTCCAGTAGCTATATGAAAACTTACTGTGGTTATGCAGGATGGTTTCTTCCACAGAGTATACAAAACACTTCCTTGACTTTGTTCACAGGATATACAAAGGTGAATGGTGTGTTAGACCAATCACATAACCTACAGGGAAACTTATCTCTACATGGAAACTTATCTTTTCAGCTAGGCTCATCTGCAGGATAGACAAGGTGCATGCCCCCTGAGATTTGTTACATTCACCAGACTACTTGTGGTAATTAGGTGGATGGAATGAAGGTTTGAGAGACATTGTTGATGTACAAGGACCATTTAGGGATGATGATCAACTTGGAGCTATGCTTGAACCAGGAAATGAAAGTTAGTCAACAGTGACAATTTTGCCTTGACAATCATTTAGAACCCTTTCAGCTTCCTCGTGAGTTAAGCAACGTCGAAAAACAGAGTTTATCCCACGGCGATAAAGAGTATCTCCAATAATTCTGAATTGTTGGGACTGGAATCGAATTTTCCGACGTTCTGACCTTGAAATTTCTGGCCGAAAGGATTGGGTCTGGAGATAAACGATGATATCCCCATACCATGGATCTAAAGTGATGATTAGAAACAAGGATTTGTCCGCAATGGGCTCCTCCACCACAGTTTCTGTGGCAGCATGCGGGAAGTCACACATTAACTCCGCAAAAACTAAAGATTTCTTAGACTTAGATTTCTCAAATTTTAAGTTGAACTCTTGCAGGATAACGATCCATTTAGAGTACTTTCCCCCTAGCAATTTCTTGGTCAAAATGTAGATCATAGGGTTGCACCGTAGTTTTACGTAGTAGAATGTAGTGATGAAAACGTTGGACAGCTTGAACGGTTGCTAATGCCAATTTCTCCACATGTGAGTGTTTTAGCTCAGTGGGATTTAAGGTTCGACTGAGGTAATATATCAAATGTTCCGTTCCGAATTCATCTTATTCAACTAAGACCATTCTGATGGTGGAATGAGAGGCGGCGAGATACAAGAAGTAATCCTGGTTGTAATTGGGAGGATGCAACAACGGTGCATGGGTCAACACGTGCTTGAGTGCATCAAAAGATTTTTGAGCTATCTCATCCCAATAGAATGGAGTGTTTTGCTTCAACAACCGGGTAAAACCCTTTGTAACCTCGGCGTAGTTAGGAATGAATCATCATAAAAAGTTTGCTTTCCCCCGCAAACTTTGGAGTTGGCGAAGACTCGAAGGAGGAGGCAATTTGATGATAGCTTCGACCTTTGAGGGATCAACGCGAATGCCGGCCTTCGAAACTACAAACCCCAAAAATCGACCCATTTCTATACAGAAGACACATTTGTGTGGGTTCAACCGAATACGATAATGCCTACACTTCATAAAGATTACTCGTAAATGGACGAGGTGATCAGCTCGATGTAAGGAATGAGCAGGCAAATCATCGAGATACGGTTGCACAATGTGCTTGATGTCATGAAACGCATAAGACATCGCCCTTTGAAAAGTTGCTCTGGCATTCTTAAGCCCAAAAGGTAATTTGCAATAAGAAAATGTCCCCCATGGACAAATGAAAGTCGTTTTTGGTTGATCGACAGGTAGAATATTGATTTGATTGTATCTGGAAAAACCGTCCATAAAGGAAAATATTTCGCTGTCGGCACAATCATCGATGATTTGATCGATATAGGGGGTTGGGTAATTGTCCTTTGGACAAGCGCGATTAATGTCCCTATAGTCGATGCATATTCTTATTGTTCCCTGCTTTTTGTTAACCGGAACAATATTCGATACCCAATCCGTTAATGGGATCGGATAAATGAAACTTGCTTTAAACAATTTTTCAACTTCTGCTTTAATTGTAACAACTTCTCGTGGGTGAATCTGATGCAAACGTTGCTGGACGGGTTTAGCGTCCAGGTAAGTCTTGATCTCATGAAAAACAATCGTGGGATCAATTCCTGGCATTTCCTCATAGGACCAGGCAAACATGTCGCGGAATTCTTGAAACAGGGCCTTATACAATTGAATTTCGTCATCTGTACACGAGGCACCTATATTAATGTTCTCAACAATTCCGACTTAACCGAAATGTCAATAGGAATAGTTCGAGAGATGTTTCCCAAATTTAACTCTGAATCGGGATGTTTTATGGGATTCTGAGGTTCCTTGACATATTCAGTTGTAAAAATTGATGAGAAATCATTTTCAAAATGATCATCTTCAGGTAAAAACGAAGATCTGTGATGGAGATCTTCCCATGGTAAATCATCTACACAGGATTTCACGAATTTGCTCATCAGACTGAACAAGTTCAGAAAATGTAGTTAAATTCGAGGTTGATGTGAAAAGTGATTCCTCACAGACCACATTCATTAAGTCATTTTTGGTTCAACACGGGTCGGCAAAAGACTGCACGACTTCATAGGCAATTTCATATGGACTCAAAGGCATGAAATTACCAAATGAGTCTATCTCAGATTCAGAAGGAATGATCCAAGGATCATTATAAATAATATTGTCTGATGTAATCATATGAATGGTTGCAAATGAAGATGATGCATTGATTGGAGGAAAAGGAAAAGTTCCCAGTAAACCGGCATCTTTAACTAGTCCTACTCCAACATCCTTATATGGGATAGTCGTTTTACCAACATGCTGAATACTCTCCGAAGAGGCTGGGTCGGATGAAAAGTAAGCCAACTGGTCTATTGTTACAATCTTTCCATGGTGTGGAAACTTTATTACTCGAAAGATCGATGAAACGACTGCTGTCATAGCATAAGACCAACTTTGACCCAAGAGAAGGTTGTAATCTAGAGGGGCATCAACCACCTCCACATCTAGACTAACGGTTTTTCCTTCAACCCCTATAGGCAAATCTTGTAGAATGCCAAAAGGATGAAACCCACTTCCATCAAAGGCCTTTAGAATCGTCGGGGATTGATTTAGCGAAGGAGAACCAAGCGATCTCCAACACTGTATCGACATAATACATGTTGAGGCTCCCTCATCAATTACAGTCCGATGAATAGGCCTGTTTTTTACTATCACTAGAATCTGGAAAGCCATTTGATGAGGCAAACGCGGTGTACTATTTTCTAGATCGAAAATTATTAGGTTCGGGTCCTGAACATCAACAGCTCCTATAGCCAACAAAAATAATTTACGTTGTACTGGGCATGATTGCAGCACTTCCAAAGCTGACATTGCTGAGGGTGAAACAACTAAATCCTCAACAATGTTATAATTCTGAGCCACTCTCGCATGTGGATTGAAAGCTGACTTTCGAAGTATACCCTTGGCGGGCGATTTGATTACCAAGTCTAGATTAGGTTTCTCGATCTGTAGTGGATCAGAACCGGGAGCTGAGGTTGATGGATTGGAATGAGAATATTCTGCTTCTTTACCATCAACAGGACTCTTACTACCATAATCTTGCGATCGAGTTGCAATCCTAACATGGGACATCATCAATATGGGTTCTTCATTAGCACTCGAGGATGAACCTATCATCTTGTTGTCTTGAGCCGGAAAAGGATCCTTCAAAACAGCAGGAGTTTGGGAACCCTTGACAATTTTTGCAACCTCTGCATGATGAGGGCAGTCTCTTGTAAAATGTTCATCGTCACAAATGAGACAAGGATAACGAGGTTTGCACTTTTCATCATTGGATTCCGCCTTTTCAGGTTTCTCCTTTTAACTTTTGCCCGTTTTATTCTTCTTCTTTCCTTTCTTCTTCCCACCGGATTTTGATTTGGCTGTAGATGACTCTACAACGTGAATATCGGCGGAAATCTCTGCAGAAGAATCTCCTGTCGGGGAGTCAGGCAAGGTTATGATAGGGGAAGAATTCTTGGAAGACTTCTTCTTACTTTTAGTGTTAGTCGTGCCAATCATACCATCAGCGGCATGAGATCCTGAAGGAGCTGCAGCGATTTGATTTTGCTTGGGAAGATCGGGGATTTTTTCGTGTAACGTACCTGACTGAGTATAGACCAATTCAAGGTACTGTGCTTGAGCAATCACTTGCTCCTCAATAACAACACCGGCATTACCAACATCTTCAGTGATCTTTGGCAACAAAGATTTTACAAACCACTCAGCGAAAATCTGATCCGGAATAAATACCTTCACTAAATGACATCGATGTCTCCACTCATGAATATGATCTGAAATGTAATTGGATGTCAATTGTTTCAACGAAGTTAACAATTCCGTGCCATTGTCATATCGGACTGGCAACTGAAAATGAGTTAAAAACGAGGTAGCTAACTGACTAAAATTATAAAAAGTGCCTCGCGGTAATTCAATGTACCACTTGGCTGCGAGACCAATTAGAGTGCACAGGAAAATTCTAAGACAGATTGAATCATCTGTGATGGAGTTAGATGCACACCAGAGGTGGTAAGTCATCACATGGTTCGACGGGTCCTCTCCTGATTTACCTTCGAACTTGGGAATGTCACTGGGCAACTTATTCGGCATTGGCAGCCAAAACGGAAGATAATTAATGAGATCGTTCGTTAGGCGCGACAAGTCAGGTAAGTCCAAAGTTGCGATAAATGGTAACTGCCAATTAGGATCCCTAAAACTCTGGGTCATGAGACCAGCCCCAGGAGGAGGATATCCAGGATAACTAGGAATGGGAATCGCGTTCGGGATATTGTATCCTCCCGGAAAACATGGATTAACCGGACTGTACTGGGGTTGTTGAGGTTGTTGATAAGTGTACTTAGGATACGGTTGATACTGATAAACTGGCTGCTGGACAGCAGGACCGAATTGGTACTGTCCCTGGTACGGTTGATAGGTGAATTGTGGTTGACTTGTGACAACCGTACTTAAACCAGGGTGTCCTACAGGCATCTGAACCAAAGTTTTAATCATAGATCCAGACGGCGATAAAGATGTTTGAGGAGTAGATATAGGAACAGTAGAAACCGGAGTTGTCGATACTCCAGAAGTAGGTGGGGTAGATTGAACAGATGTTGCGGCAGTTGTAGCAGTCGTTTAAGGCGGAGTATGAGGTGTACTGGGCCCAGGCTGAGAAACTACCAAAGGTACAGAAGTTTGAATGTTAGACTGGACTGGTTGCTCGGATGTACCAGAAACTAAGGGTTGTCCAGTTTGAGATGACAACTGTACACTTGGCTGCAAAACCTGTTGGGTTTGTGATGGATCCCACACTATATTCATTCCGGGGTACTGCCCCATAACTGGTTGAGAATATTGAGGACCATAACCGGGTTGAGGGTAGGATTGATAATTGAAAGGTACATTTCCCGTTCCTTGAACATACATTTGACCTTGGGGTGGTTGGAAACCTTGGTTCGAGTATTGACCTTGAGGTTGATACCCTTGAGGCACATACTGATACTAGGGTTGACCTTGAGGTATAAATTGATACTGGGGTTGACCTTGCGGTACATATTGAGTCTGGGGTTGACCTTGAGGAATGTATTGTCCCGTAGGTATGTATTTTCCTTGAGGTTGCCCCCCAGATGCAAATTGTGTATCTTGAGGTTGCCCCCCAGGCGTTAATTGAGGCTGCCCCCCAGGCGGTAACTAGCCACCTTGAGGTTGAGGATTGGGAATAGAACCTGACATCATAAGAATGTCTTCTACACTCAACGGCTTTGTACCATTGCTTCCAGTTAATAACCCTTGCTCAATGGGTTGAGGAGATGCTCCCAAAAAAGTACCAAAAAGAGACTGATACCCAGAGGGAACAGATGGACCGCCGTACAAAAAGGATTCGGGTGATTGAGTAAACATGGATGACTGTCCTGACATATTTACGGGAGTATAAAAACCTCTAGGTGTTGAGTGATAAGGAGCACGAGGTGGTGAAAAACTTAACCCTAAGTTTTCTAAATAATTAGTTAAAGAAAGATACCAAGAACTGCTCCTAGGTGGACTGTAAAAAATTGATTCACGCTCCCTTAGTTCAATAACAGGTTGATTTTCAAGGATAGGGATGCCTACTTCTTCTTCCGGAGCAAGTTCTTCGATAGAAATAAGTCCAGAAGGATGATCTTGAGTGATTACTCTTTCTACCCTAGGTGAACCAGGACCACTAAAAGTTGGAGAAAGAAACCCCGATGTCGGAGTAGCAGCAAATTCACTTTCAGGCTCGGATATTTTGGGTTCTTCACCTATATCACTAGTAGATGAAACGCTACCAGCGATTTCGGAGACAGACACTGACTGTGGATTATTCTCTGCTACTGGCGTTTGAAAGTCAGGATGTACTATCAAAGAAGATTCTCCTTCCTCAGATGACCCAACTATACTGTCTCTAGGAGTTACAAGGACTTTTAGGCCTTCAAGCTGGCTTGGTACTTCCTCAGGAGGTTGGCCCCGAAGTCTACGGGACTTCATCAGTAACTCAGCCATGCTTATAATCTCAGGAGACTGGCCTCGAAGTCTACGGGACTGTCTTGGTAATTCAGCCACAGTTAAAGACTTTTAACTACTTCACACGCAAACAAAGTAAAATCTCAATAAAAAGCACCTAAGGTCTCTAAAGAACCAAACAAATTTGAATCAAACGCCTAAAGAATCTAGGAGATCAAACACACACAAACAGTAACTTTCTGGACCGAAAACACTAGTTGGTGATGAAATCCAATGTCGCAAAGTTCAGTACAGAAATGGCGGTTAGAACAGTTACCCCGGCAACCTGCTTAATGAATAGACTGGCATAAGTTCCTCCACTTAACCGTCTCGAGTGAAGTGAACCCCCCAGAAAATCCAAGTGAGTCTAGCCGACGTCTGCTCCAGGTACAGTGGGATCTTCCCACCACTGTCACCTCAGAAAGAGTCCTAAAGAATATGGCCACTAAGGTTACCAACTGAGACAAATACACCTGGGGGAACAGTCTATGATCCGATACGCACGTGAGGGTAGAGTAGCAAGCTCAATCCCCTTGAAGGCTCCTTGACATAATCCAAGGTTTACCAACAAGTGACCCCAGGCTCCTCGACAATGGTTAATCCGAGGTTTACTATTTTTAATACGTGAATATCTGGTGTCGTTCCCAATGAGGAAGGATTGATTCCCACACTGGTTCGGACACGATCTCGTGCTTCTCCTTTAAGAGGAGATTTCTCAGAGCATAAATGCAACAATTGGATTTCTTCCCTACCACAAGATACAGCTACTTGTTTGTTTTTACTGTCTTGGAGAGTTAATTACTCTCCTACTCCAAGACACTAGCCTAAGCTAAGTTGGTCTATCAGAGCCCTAGAAATAAAAAGTTACTAGGTGAATTTTACTTTAAGCATTAATTTTAGTGGTTTTTTGTTTAAGTCCAAAGGCGTGGAGATGAAACTCGTGGTATGAAGACTCGACTCAAAATCACTAAAAATGCACCTAAGATGATCTAAACAATCTTTTTCTCTTCGATGAACTTCTAAACTAAGAAAGAGTTTGAGAATGCAAAATACTTTGTAAACACAAATCTTTCTCAATTAAACAAATTAAAAGAAGAGTTTTTCCTTTCCAAAGCACTTAAAACGAGACAACTAATTATTTCACAAAAATTTCCCTTTTCGTTTCAAAGCACTCAAACACTACAAAAAACAAACTTTTTTCAAAAGAGATTTTTATATTTTATAAATAAAACACTCAAAACTAATGAAAATGACTAACTTTGAGATCTACAAATTATGAAAACCTATTTGAGGTCAAAGCCTACTAAAAGTCCTTTTTAAGGATGTTTTACTCAGCTAGATGCAAGCTAAGGACTAATTTATGTAGAATCACAAATCAGTCAACAACAACCAATTTCGTTTCCTTTTTGAAAATCAAAATCCAAGCTTTTCAAAGTTTTATAAAGAGAAAACTCAAAGCAGATTCCTCAAACAAGGGGAGATTTCATAAATGGTCAGACTCATAAGAAGGCTGGTAGACACTAAGGTGATCTAAAGTCCCTACAGCTTCTAAGCTTAGAGCCACTACACAACCACAATGAAAAACAAACCCAACAAGCAAAACTCCTAGGAATTTCACCTAAAACCCTAACACTAACGAAATCAATCCAAGGAAAGCTTCTGACAAGTTATATGTAGGTCTGGGTAGTGGATAACAATTTCTAAAGACAAACTAAGCTAACTAACAAAAGAAATTTTAGGGTTTTCAAAATTTTGACAGGGTCCACAGGCCCACAGTTGGCACAGGTGCGGTCCCGCTCTGTGCTAAAAGCCAAGCTGCGGGTAAGTACGCACTGTGTCAAACGGCTAGGGTGCGGTCCTCTCCCAAAGCTATGAAAAATGAAAAATAACCCTAGATCTACAAACTCTACCCAATTTTACACACAACAAGCCAAAAACAGAAACAAAAATAGAGTTTCTCAGGTCAAAGTAACAACAAGGAAAACAATCAATTCCCCAGTATGGTCGCCATTTTGTCACACGGAATAAGTCGATCTTGCAGATAGGATAGACCTTCCTAGAATCTAAAGAAGACCTAATGTCAAGCAAACTAACCAGACACTATCTTTCTCTAAATATGCTTTGATAAACAATAGCAAACAAGTGTTTTTAGGGCCTACCTTAGGCCCAACGCAAGCTTGTGGATGCCCTTGCTCCTTTGATCTAAATGAGCTCCTTTTCATGAATCTGCAAACACAAACAAGGCAAACAAATTAAATAGCACCTGAAAATCCAATTGCATAAAACATATTTAACATGAAAGTCAAGGAGTCCATGAAACAAATAACATAAGATACTTGTTGAGAAAAATGAGTTTGATTGTATTAATTCAAAAGAAGAAGAACCTTACAACCTTTGCCTTGACGCTGTACAAGCTCCTCCCAGGGTCCAGCAAGAAGTCTCCTCTACTTTGACAAGTTTCACTCACTCCCCAATGAAGACAAAAAGATGCGTGATCTCTCCTCTTAAGCTCAACTAGGGAGTCTTGATTTCACCAGCATTTACCCTAAAAAATGTTTAGCTTCTAACCTCCTTAGCAACCAGCCCAATGCCTGTATTTATAGTGCAAATGGAGGGAGGTTACTAGGTCCTCCTTCAAAGGGATAAAGCCCTCCTTCAAAGGGATAGCTCCTCTCATCAAGGGATTAGCTCCTTCTCTTTTGGGATGCATGAACCACCTCAGAGCGAACAATCCATGTCAAAATTCCTTCTAGAAACCTCTAGAATTAACCCAAAGTGAGTTTTTTTAAGATAAAACTTGCGCATCTTGACTTTCACAGGGGTCCGCACCTACACCGTTAGGGACAGAGCGGGCAGGTCCGCAGCTTTTGTACACAGAAGGTGCGGGACCGCAGGTGACCATGAGAGAAAGTGCGGAACCAGAGTTACATTGATTTTTAATGTCTTTCTCTCATTTCCAAAGCATGATTTGAAGAGCTGAGGTCTGAGACTTGCTTAGGAGGACAGTACAAGTGGCGATAGACCCATACTAACTGCAAATAATCATGGTGATGATATTTTTGTGTAACACTCCGCACAAGGATTTCAATCCCTTGGCCCCAAGAGCTTTCTTCTCTGAGGCTAAGTACAAATTCTATTGCAATTTCCTCATTCGACCCCCTCAGCCTGTCAAAGTAGACATTCCATCATGCTTTTTCAAAGACTTTCCATACCTCCTGACTGTGCTGAACTCTCACTGTATCTTCTGGCTCATGCTACACAGACCATCCAACCATCACTGTAGAGGTGGGATCAGCACAACAAATATAGTTAGCTGGTAGTGGAGAATGATAGGGACCCAAACCATTGGCAACTGTAATAACGTCATGGTTGCTTTGGGGAAAACAGATGAAGACAGTACTGGTATGTTTGAGAAATCTCTGTGAATGATGGTGAGTTTTGGTAGCACGGTTGGATATTTTCAGTGGTTTAATGCAGCGCATTAGCGAGCTGACTGGTTATGACCTTTCTTGTATGAATACACATTCCAATGCATTGAGGTAGTGATTACGGAGTATCGTAATCATTAAATTTAGTTTGGTATGAATCATGTCTCATGAATGCTTTTTCATGGTTCACCATTGTTTCTTATGACGGTTACCCCCCAACTTGATTATGGCTATCCACAACACATACTGATGTCTTTTTGGAATATTTTAATTAAATTCGTAAAAGTCAGTGGAGTAACAACAAGATGTTTGATGGAGCAACAGCAACATGGAGTACCAACAATAGGGAGTAACAATAGCAGAGAATAACAACAACAGGGAGTAACAACAACATTGGTTCTTGAGTAACGACAATAGTGTGTAACAGCATCGGCGGAGTAATGATAGTTACATAATAACAACAATTGCGGAGTAACGACACCAGTGGAGTAACAATAGTTGCAGAGTAATAGACCAGCAGAGTAACAATAGTTGCAGAGTAACAGCACCGGTGCAGTAATAGCAGTTGCGGAGTAACAACACTGACGGAGTAACAGAAGTTCCAGAGTAACAACACTCGTGGAATAACAACAGTTGCAAAGTAACAACATCAGCAGAGCAACAACAGTTGGAGACTAATAGCACTAGTGGAGTAACAACAGTTGCGGAGTAACAGCACCAGTGGAGTAACAGTAGTTGCAGAGTAACAACACGAGTGGAGTAACAACAGTTGCAGAGTAACAGCATCGACGGAGTAACAGCAGTTGCGGAGTAACAACACCGACAGAGTAACAAAACTAGTGGAGTAACAACAACAGGTTAGTAGCAGCATCGGTTGAGTAACAACACCGAGTGTTACATTTCTCCTGGCAATATTCCTTTGTTATTCCTACAAAATACAAACAAGTAAGTAATAACACTATATATATATATATATATATATATATATATATATATATATATATATATATATATATATATATATATATATATATATATTATTTATTTTATTATTATTATTATTATTATTATTATTATGATTATTTTTACAGAAGAGTGAGATTTCCTTTTATCCCAACAACCATTAAATCAGATGAATTAGAAAGGTGTTTGACAGAGGCATCTCTAGAGGCTGGACGGTGGCATAGTTTTAGATGATGTCCATTTACTAGGAACGAGGTATGGTTTGCATCTATTGTAATTAGTCTAATTGTCCCATTTTTGAACACTGCGTCCACTTGGTATGGTCCCATCCAGTGAGTGTGAAACTTGCCTTTGAAGTCCTTAAATTGGGAGTCATAAAGTAATGCCCAATCCCCCACATGAAACACCTTGCTTTTGATAAATGTATCATGCCATTTCATTCTCTGCAGTTAAAAAGTAGTAGTCTTCTAGACAGTGACTAATCAAATCTCGTCCAACTCATTCAACTATTCCAGTCAGTGTTTCTGTGCTTCTGATAGGTCTAGGCCTACTTCTAACGCTGTTCTGAGTGTACTGATCTCAAATTCTACCGAAAACAAGGGGGATTTACCAGAGACTAATTCAAATGGAGAAAACCCGGTTGTATTCCGCCATGTTGTTCTATATGCCCATAAGGCTTCTGGAAGCTTTTGTGCCCATTCCTAGCGATGACTTGCTACTGTTTTTGTCAATATATTTTCCAATATCTTGTTTGTACTTTCTACTTGTCTGTTCACCCGGGGATGATAGGGGTTTGTCACTCTATGTCTGACCCCATATTTCTGCTTTAGCTTCCCTATCATGTGAGATGTGAACTATGATCCTCCATCTAACACAATTTCCCTTAGAGTACCATATCAGGCAAAGATTTCTTCAAAAAGAAAGGCTTCCACTACTTGCTCTGTTGCCCTCGTGACTGCTTTAGCTTCCACCCATTTAGTCACATAATCGATGCAGACCAAGATGTAAGCTTTTTTATGAGAAGGTGGGTTGAAGGGTCCAACAAAATCGATGGCCCATTTTTCGAATGGATCAAGGACTATCTGGGGCTATAGAGCCATTTCATCTGCTTTCCTAGGTTGTCCTATTCGTTGAAAACTATCACACCTTCAAACATAATCCCGAGCATCACAAAATATGGAAGGCCAGTAATATCCCATTTGCAGCATTCTGTGACCTATTCTTTTATCTGGAAAATGTCCACCATAGCGTCCATCATGTACAGCTTTTAATATCTCATAGATATCATATTTTGCCACACAATGCCGAGTCTATTGGTCAACCCCTATATGAAAGAGATATCCTACCATCCATGAATATCAGGTACTCTAATGAATAATCTTCCTTTGCTCCTTATATGACAGATGACGAGGCACCGTCCCTGTAGAAAGATAATTAGCAATATCTGCATACAACGGAGTGTTAGCAAAAATTGCAAAAAGATGTTTACCTAGAAAATTATCTTCAATTGGTGTATTCTTACCATCATTTTCTATCCTAGACAAGAAATTTGCAACCACATTGTCCTTCCATAGTTTATCTACTATAGTAATGTCAAATTCCTATAGTAGCAAAGGCTATCTTGTAATGTGACCAGGGGTAGCAAGTTTATTCATTAAATACCTGATAGCTGCATTATCATTATGTACAACAGTAGGATACCCAGTAGTGTAGTGTCGGAATTTGTTGATGGCATAAATGACAGCAAGGAACTCTTTTTCAGTTACTATGTAATTTAATTCAGCAGGAGCCAAATTCTTACTAACATAGTAAACTGCATATGGTACCCTGTCCTCTTGTTGTCCTAATACTGTACCAATGGCTATTTGAGAAGCATCCGTCTAAATATGGAAAGGTAATGCCCAGTTTGGCCCTCTAAGGATCAAAGCACTACAAACTGGTTCTTTAATTTTCTTAAAATTTACATCACAGTCACCTATCCACACCAAGTCTCAATCTTTTGTTAGCAATTGAAAAAGTGGATGTGCTACTTTAGCAAAATTTTCTATAAAACGCCTATAATAACCAGCACAACCAATAAATTTGCGTAGCTGCATGGGCGTTTTGGGTGTCCAGAAGTGCAGAATTACATTTATTTTCACTAGGTCCATCCAGATTCCTTCAGCCAAGAGAAAATGTCCCAGAACAATTCCCTCCCTCATCATCATATGGCATTTTACTGTACTCAAAGAGACACGTGCCTGTATACACCTTTAGAGAACTTTCTCTATATTTTTCAGCCCTTCTACAAATGAATCCCCATATGGAGTAAAGTCATCCATGTAAATTTGAACACTATCATCCACCAAAGCAGAGAATATCTCCAAAATTTCCCTCTGGAACGTTGCAGGTGCATTACACAGGCCAAAAGGAAGGACTCAGTATGCGAATGTTCCTCACGGGTGTGTGAAAGTGGTTTTGTTCTGATCTTCATGAGCTATCAGGATCTAGTTATACCCACTAAATCCATCTAGGGTGGAGAAAAACATTTTTCCAGCCAATGTATCCAGAACTTGGTCAATAAATGGTAAAGTAAAATGATCTTTCTGCATTGCCTTATTTAATTCTCGATAATCCACACATATCCGCCATTTACCATTTTTCTTGGGGACCATTACTAATGTAGAAACCCATTGGCTATCTGAAATGGGGTAACTAAAACCTACGTCTACTAATTTCTGAAGTTCTTCCTTCACAACATTTTTCAATACAGGGTTCATCCTTCTCTGAGGTTGTCTCACAAGATGACAATCTTCCTTAATGTATATATGATGGGTACATAGATTAGTAGGAATCCCCTTCATGTCTAAGTAATCCTAGGTGAAGGCTTCTTTATGTTTCCAAAGGACATCTACAAGTTGCTTCTTCTGGGATTCTCACAGGTCTGGATTAATATTCAGGGTTTTTCCTAGTTCTAATTCCACCATAACACTTCCATGGGCTGCATCAGTAGGTAGCTCCTATGATCCTTCTGTTGTTTCAATAGTTTCATGTGTCTCACAGCTTAGGATAGATTCTAGGATTTGTTGATTTGGCTGTGAAATAGAGCAAGGATCATCCATAAAGGAGGTGATTACATCATCCTATGATTCCATTTTTAACTAAAGGGCCTGTCCAATAGTCAGGACTAGTCTTAATTCCTCATTTTCCATTTCAGGCTCTTTCTAGGATAAGCATTTCTTGCTACCTGTTGGTTTTGAGGATGGGTTTGGTTCCACAGGTGGGTATAACACTAAGTTCTTAGTGTTGTGTCCATTTGAAATAACCATGTGCCCTAAAAGACACCCAATGTAAGCATCTGTAGTAGCCAGCCATGGTCTACCTAAAATTAGAGGATGCCCGCCCACTGAAGATTGCATATGCAAAGCAAGGAAATATATGTGGTAGTGCCATGAATCCACTGAAATTGTTACATCTTCTAAGTTCCCTACTGGTTTCACTATAGATCGATCTACCGACTCTAACACTGTAGGTGTATGTTTCAAGCTACGAAGACCTAATGTATGCATATTCGCAGTGGTGATGACGTTAATGGCAGAACCCAAGTCTACCAGTACATTCAAAATCTCTATCCCATTAATTTGTACTGTTAGAATTGGGTTCCCTGGATCTCCATACTTTTCAAGCATTGATTTTCCCATCATAAGATCTGATAACTTTCCCATGACATGAATAGTAAGGGGGTCTTTGGATTTCTTTACAGGTTTCTTTCAACAGTATTCCCTAAGGGTCTTTGCATATATTGATACATCCTTCATAGCTTGTAACAAGGGAATTTTAACAAATAAGTTATGTAATTCACCCAATAAGTCGAATTCAACTTGAGGGCTTGATTATTCAAAGTTAGTCTCTCTGGATAAGGAGGTTCAGATTGATGTTGTTTTGTAAGAGGCGCCTGGTTTCTATCAATTTGTTTTGGCTCTTTAGTAATTAATTCTGATTCCTTACCTTCACTATAAAGTTGTTCAATGATAACTGGAGGAGGTTGAACATTGACTATCTATCTTGATCGCAAATTCATTTCATACAACTCTACAGTAGAAATTCTATATGAAGGTAGATTAAGAGTGTCAGCTTGATGGAAACCCTTATTATTGGGATTCGGTTTGGGTTGGATTGGGAGCTAAGGATGGGTAGGTTGATTACTAGGAGGCACATTAGAGGGCAGTTGGAGTTGTTGTTGTGGCATCGGTTGAGGAAAATTCCGAGGAGAGGATCCTCGCCAAGTTGGAGCTCATGGGGAGCTCAAACTGGCTTGAGGGTTCCACTACTACCAAGGTGGAAACTAGTATTGCGGCCACATGGGAGGGTAAGGCATGGACTGAGGATTCATATTGAAATTATTGAAATATTGAGATGGATCTGAGTACATACCTTGATTTCCCATTGGTGGTCAAGACTGCCATGGCTTTCTAAACCCCATGAGGTACAGTTGCTCCATTTCTTGCCCCGTTCCTTGAAATATCACTTTCAGGCCTAGCAAGGAGGGACATGAGCTTGTTGCATGATTTAATTCACAGATTGCACATTCCTCGATGGAGTGCAATGGACATTCCCTCTTTGGATGCTTCTTTCTACACTCTGGGAAGAATATAGCCATGGTCCTGTCTAGTTCCAGCTGCTTTTGTTTTACTTGTAGCATATCCATCTATGTTGACAGAGTACTAAGGATATCCATTCTCAAATTGTCTAGAAGGTTCCCGATTTCTGACTTCGTGACACCCTCGCCAGACACCTTTATTGAGAAAATCCCTTATCTGTTTCTTGCGAGCCCCCTAGAGCACTGAATACATAGTTTGTAGATCACTTCGAAGCTTTCCTTGGAGATGTCTCCCTTTCCTACAATGTTCAATAGTTCTAAAGAGTCCTCACGAAAAGCCCTAAGGAGGATAATTTTTAGAATCTCTTTATCTAGGTCGGAGTGACCTGACCTCTATATTGTGTACTTAAATCGTTCCACACAGTCTTCTATGCTCTCATATTCTTTCTGTGTGAACTTTAAAAAGTTCCTCCTTGATGTTCCAGGATTTGCAATAATCTTGGTATTTTTCTAGAAAAGTTGTCTGCATATCATCCCATGTGGAAATAGAGTTTCCTCCAAGGCCCATGAACCATCGCAAAGTTGTCCCATTTAATGTAGTAGGGAAATTTTTTAGCTTCTGGGCGTCTGTCATGTAGTCATACCCCTGGCAAACTATGTAAAATTCGAATAAAAATGTGTTGGGGTCTTCTGAAACAAGCCCATCAAAGCTTGGTAGGCCTGCTAATGGAATAGGTTTTGTGGGTGCACCAGCTCCCAGATCCTTGATCAGAACTTTGATGGTGGAAGTTGTAGGAGCCATAAATATCCTCCAATAACTGCTGGGTATTTGAACAGGCTCTGTGGAAGATTGTCGTGGTTTTCTTACCACTCGGGTTTGGGTTACCTTGAAAACACTTCCTCGGTCCCTTGGTGATGCAAGTGCCCTTTCATTTCTTTCTCCTTCATCTTGATGACTTGACCCCTCGGCTACAACCACCTTTCCTTTGTTGGGGTGACCTGACCCTGTTGATCTTCTACTTGCAACCTCTTCCCCTTCTGTTACCAAGGTAAGGTTCCCTTGGTCAGGTATACTGTTGGATGTCTCCTCAACTACTAGAAGGCCTTACTATGTCAAATCACCATAGAATGTTGTAGACAACACTAGTTGCTCTACTAATTATCCCTCAGACTTTACTCTCCTTGCACCTGGTCTCACAGCTAAACAAAAGGATGCATCTAATTCAGAAATTGCTATAATTTGTTAGATATAATTATTTCTTCCCAAGTCTGTTCATCCCATTTTTGGGTCTCTTCCCCTGCCCCTCTTATTCGGTTCTTTGTTCATACAAATGTTGATATGACAGAAGGTCTGGGTATCAACCTACAACGCTCCAGTCTTGAAGTAAGGTGTCAAAGGACCATTCCTTCCCCACGAAAAAAGAGCTTACAATAAGAGAGACAACTAAAAAAAGTAGGAATCTAGGGTTCAGGGCTCAGAGTAGGGCATCAAAGGACTCCTCCCTCATGAGGAAAAGAACCAAGAACAAACACACACCTCCAAGAAGACCTAATACTTCCAGATCTGAAGCAGGGCTTCAAAAGACTCCTCCCTCCCAGGGCAAAAGCTAGGGTTTCCCGAAATTAAAACACACCAGGGTTTAAAAGAAATAAATCTAACTCAAGGCCTAGAGTAGGGTGTCAAAAGACTCCTCCCTACCCAAGACAAGAGAGTGGCCCGATTAAAACAAGAAATAAAATAATAATAAAAAACAAGCAGAAAGAACACCTATGCTCAGGACCTGGAGTAGAGTGAGAAAACTCGTTCTCTCCCTAGGACGAGAGATTGACCCTCTGGATGGTCCGGATTGTGTCTTGTACCTTGTTAGCCTCCTTGAAAATGGCACAAAAATGTTGGGGTCCAGGTATGAAAAGTCTATTCACCCTCTTCCTACATTAATTTATCAATTTGGGTGTGTATCCTTTCAAGGCAACACGCAAGGGATATGCAGGGGAAAGAGTACCATCTGTTCCAACCAAGGGTTTGTGATTAAGATTCAAAAAATTACTGTAAAACTAAACTAGATACAGAACACAAGGAAAGAAGATTACAGGAATTAACAAGTTGTAACAATAATCATAAAATAATAAACAACACACACATAAATACTCAGCACCTGATCATAAGAGCAGGCCTAGCTCTCTGATTAGGATTGCGTTAATCACAATGAAGAATGGAACAACAAAAGAACTGATATTTTATTAATCTGTAAACGGCTATTACAATATCAATGGGCATCCCCCATTTGCAGGATAACCTGTCTTCTATACATGGCGAGGGAGAACAACATCTTTCCCCAAAACCTAGTAACCCTATACCAAAAATGTACATTAGTTTGGAATGGCACCAACACCAGATAGACAAGATCAACGAGTGGTCCTAGAATGGTTCGGGGATCTGCAACTCCAACTACATGGCTCTCTTATGGCTGGTCATTGTTGCAAATTGTGGATCTGCTGCTAGACACTAGGAGATTGGTATCTGTTCTCCAAAAGTTGTGGTCAAAGATATCTTTTAGTGCTATGAATAGGAAAAACAATTTGACTTCTACTTCATTAATAAAACATTCCAATAGATAGCAAAGGGGTGATCACCTCATGGATTTAGCATAGTAAACATAGGTGAATAAATGCAAAAAGGTCAAAAAGGGTGATGGAAATGCAACAAAAAGATAGCCCGATTTGGTGCCCAATAGTGACTTGCATCATAACTTAAGATTGTACTTATTTTCTTAGTCTATAAATGTGGAAATAAAATTTGAACATATATTTTACTAATAAATGTTAAAGTATATAGATAGAAGAGAGGGGAATAAAGGGGCATATTTTCTTGCCAATTAGGGATGAAATCACCAAAATGATTCGCTAGAAAAACTGTGACCAGTTTAACCTTGGGATGAAAACTTTAGAACCTTGGTGGAAATACTAGAGTAGGATCACAGGCAAAGCCAGTATAGCAACCCTCCAAAAACACAAGACCTCGATCGGGGTGTGGGTCGATGGTTGGGACAACCTGGGTATAGTAATGATACATACCTCTCAGACTTGTACTGCCACCCCCCACAAGGTCAAGGCGATGGGTGCGGTGACCCTTAGCATGAGTGCATGAAAGGGTGGTGGGAAAGGTGGCAAGGCGGGAGGCAAGGGAAGGTGTAAATGTAAGCGCGGCAGGAAAGAGAGCATCATTAGAGTTTTTCCTTGTCGAATAAGGAGGTGCTGTAGAGGAACAAGAAGTTGACGAATTTTTTGACCCCAAGTTTGGAGACAACCTGCAACTATATTTGGGTATGCTTTCTGGCCTTGATTCTCCATTACAATGATGTCCTGTTTGGGATTTTTCTAGTGGGAGAGGGGGGAAGGTAGGAATATTAACTGGGGGGTTGAAAATTTTTGGTGCCAAAAGGGTAGTCAATTGGTGGCAATTTCCTGGTTCTATGTCTATATCCTGTGCCAACTGGGTATTGCCTATATCTACTGTTGGGATGACCTGTTATCTGGTTTGGAGAACCCTAGTTCTGTAAACCGAGTTTGGTGTGGGGCTAAATGTAGAAGGAAAATGGGTGAGGGAAATGATATGGAATTTGGGGGAAGGGGGGAACAGTCAACAAAGTGCATAGGAGGCATACCTTATAGCGGTAGCCAAAACAAATTCCAGGCTAATGGGAATTCACACTGGTGATTTGGAAATGCTAGGGACCTAGAATAGAAAGTTGAATATGAGAAAGTGAGTGGAAGCACTAAAAGTTCCTGGGCAGAGGGGGAAGGATTCCCAATTTCCTGCTTGGAATTTTGCTAGGATGAGGGTGGTCTTGCACATTTGATTAAGGCAAGGGGCAACTTACTCAATTGTGACTGGAAGGTGCTGGGTATGGAGGAGGGGAGTGATAGTGGGAGGCTGGAGTCAGACCCAATTTGGGGACCGGTCTTCCAACCATCCTATATCTGGGTCCAGTAGTGTAAGGTTAGAGGAGAAGCATGGTGTGGCTCACTTCACCGACAATACAATACACGAAAGGAACCAAATTACAGTGGTATGTTTTGGATTAACAAATTGTTGATGTCAACAGGTCTCAGGAACTTCTGATATGGCTTGGCCTGCGAGAGGACATGGACATGCCCCTAGGAAGGATAAGGAGCCAAGTACGTCAAAGTCACACAGGGGAAGAAAGTCGGGAGGACACCTTATCACTGAAGCTGTTGAGGCTTACAATGAGGGACTGATGAAGGAATCCAGAAATTGTTAGAAGAGTGGTAGGAGGAAATAAAAGAGGGCAGTGACACAGAGGAGGATGTGGACAACTAGAGAACCTTAGTCCCAAAACTGGGCAACATTAAAGGAATAATTACACAGTTTAAATAGACCCTATACCTCTAATAGTTGATGAAGAATCTATTGGGCAAATAAATGGAACAAATACAGGTACAAATGGTTGTGAAACTCCAAGGTATGTCGAGCTACAAGCAAGACTTGCAGAAAATTCACTTCCAGTTTCATAAGCAAGACATCGGGTTGGAAAAAATTGATTGTCACGTTCCATGCATCCTAGAACTAAATGAGATGCTTGGATCAACAGCTAATGACCTGACACCTATGATGGAATAAACCTCAGAGGAGCAGAAGGGCTAGTCACTTCCCCATGATTACTTTTGTTTTATGTGGATAGATTTTAATTTTCGTCATGGAAATATAAGTTTAGATAAATATCTCATGTATGGACATGAAATAGAGACATATATAGCTTGGTTAGAGAGATTAAGACTCTAATATTTTTGGATGGCTTACAATGTGGATAGGTGGCCAACAGACTTGGTTTCACTCTGGGGAAAGTTGAGGCCACCTAGCCAATCTATGTGGTGTAAATTTTTCTTTTTTTAATAGAAAATGAAATGGTCCTACCAAGATTAACAAACAAAAAAGTTAAAGTATACAGAAAAACTATTAAATTAGTGAAATAATTTTAACAGATCCATAAAATTGGAAAATTAATGAGCACCCATAAATAAAATTAATACAAATCCATAAACTGAAATAGTGAATACATGTATCAATAAACTATCCATATGAAAATATATACAAATTACAAATATCACAAGAACATCCATAAACTGAAATAATAAGCATCCATAAGCTAAAATAATGTCCATGATGTACATCTATAAACTGTCCATATATGAAAATATGCAAAGTCTGTATCACACATGTGAATATTCCCTATGAAATGAGCCTACAAATACAAAAACTAAGACACTCTAAGTACCACTAGAACTCTTATGTGAATTTTGTCTCACAAAGTAAGTGCCTAGAAGTTGGTACTGCAATATAAAACATTCAAATTCAAAATATTTAGATCATTATTTGTACAAAATAAACAATATGGAAATAAATGGTATTGAACCACAATTTTAATTACATATACATAATAGGGAATAAATAAAATCACTTAGGTACAACTGGTTAGAAATACATCCCATCTGAGACTATAGACACATGTTGGAAACAGTGGCTCCATCTATGATATTTGATATTTAAAATTTAAATTTTTACTCAAGTTAAAATCAAATTATTTAAGATCTACATGTCATCCATGCCTTTAAGGGGCTTTTGAGCATGCTTCCCATACAATTCAAAAATTAGAAAGTTGAACCATGAGTTCATAGCAACTCGACAAGATCCTGAAATCTAAGTTAGATTAAAGAGGATCCCTACCAATGCTATGTATGCCTATGAGCAGAACAGGAAATGCTGATGGTATTATAGTTGTTGACACCTAATCTATGGGATGAGGTAAATCCATGTAAATATTGTATATAGAAAATAAGGAGAATTAGAAGATGAAGAGACATTGGGAATTGAAACCCAATATTCTCTCCTTCAATGTATATATCTATTATCAATCTAAATTCAAGGAAATAATTCTCTTTGAGGAGTTACCTCTTGGCATGATACGGTATCAGAGCTGGCCCATTTTTTGGTTTCCTTTCCTCCCTTGTAACTCCCTCCTAATTTTATTATGCATATTTTATAGAATTGACACCTTTGAACTAACATCTCTAGCCTATAGTTAAAAGTCCCTCCACTCTCCTACTCTTCACTTACAACCTTTTGAATATTATAGTGTGCCTCAGTCCCCATAACAACAGCCTTGCAACAACTTGCTGCATCCTTCCAGTTTTCTGAATCACCATATCTCCTAACACTATTATTCAGCAGATGATTCACCTTCTTCATCTTTGACTGGAGCCACAGTCTCCCACGACTCTACCTCATCCTCTGCCTTCCAATAAACCATACCTCTCCTTCCTTTAGCCCTGAGCCAGTGGCCCATAGTAAACCCCTTCACGTGAGATCATTGTAGGTCGATTTCAAGAGTTCACACATAAGTGTTAGATAGCCTTGGAAATATACAGATAGTCTGTTGAGTGAGGTGGAAGCTTCATTTATTCTAAGTGAGGTACTGTGCATATTCATTTCAAAGGCTACATAATGTTCCATGAGCCTCTATGGCTCTTCCTTTTGAATGATAAATTGGATTTGTTGATACAACTGATGAGACTAGTATCAAGAAACCATGTTTCCATAGTTATGAAGTACTTGGAGATATTTCTAGTTTTCTGTGGATTGTGCAAGGAGTCTGTATAAAGTATCAGTGGATATTCTAATGATTATTTCTTCCCAAAGGAAACGAAGGAAATACCACATCAAATCCCTCACAAAATGCTTTTTTTTTTTAAGGTTGTATGGTTCTTAAGTGAACATTTATATATGCCTTGTGCCCCTTTTTAAAAATTAGTTGCAGAGACACATCAATTTTATTGCAATAATTTTTTGGGCCGACTTTAAATTTTATGATGCATTAACTCATCTCTATTGTGGGAGTGGCTCTCACTGGTAAGGATAACAATCTTAAGTGGTTCTAGAAGTTAAAACACACCATCATTTTTAATGATTTGTGGAAAGGAGTTTGTTAAGCAGAAGGTGACAATGCACCTAGAAAGCACACTTCAGATAAGGAGTTTTCCATTTGGGAAAACAAGAACAACAAGGCCTATGCATTGATTGCGACATTAGTAAGTGAAGAGGTGATTTTCCATATCTCTCCATTTTTAAATTCTTTCGAAGCCTTAAAGAAGTTGAAGGAATTTTATGAATCACACTCAGAAATTGAAGTTGTTCAATTGATGATTAAGTTGTTTAGTCTTGAGTTGAAAAATGATGACCCTCTTGCCTTAGCATCATAAGTAAGATCCATTATGCATTATATAAAATAAATTTCTATTGAGATAGATATTCCCCTCATATCTTATGTCAAGGGACTATATCCCACATGTTCACATTATCTTGATTCATTGCAAGAAAGTGGAAACATTAAGGAGATTACCTTTGAATCTCTTGAAAAGAAGTTTACTGAGAGAGAGAAGGATTTTGGGAAGAAGACAACTCCTCAGTATAATGAAGAAGCTGTATGCCTTGCACAAAAGGAGAATAATCATGCATTAGATTCTTCTAAAGGAAGAGGTAGACGAAGAGGAAGACGAAGGAGGAATTTTAGAGACAAGGGAGGCAAACAATTCCAAGAAGAAAAGTCTGATCTTCATTGCATACGATGCAATAGAGATGGACATGATGCATCCACATGTAATTTTCCTTGGGACAGAATTGAGCAAGATGAAAATGAAGAGAATGTTAAAACCAATGTCAAAGGGAAAGGTAAAGCACTTGAATCCACTCAATATGTCGTGGCACATTGTAACAATCGTGTAATTGAAGAACTGTTTAATGTTTCGCTTGCTTCATGGAAATATGATTGGTTTCTTTATTCAAGAGCGAAACATGAATTTTAAGAGAATTTTTTTTTAAGAATTCACTAAAAAGTTTGCTAGAGAAGTATATTTTGCAGAGAAGTCAAAACTCAAGCCATCAAGTCTTGGCACCATTAAGCTCAAACTACCTGGTCTTCCAGACTTTCTTCTACACGATGTTCTATATCTCCTAGAGCTAAGGAGAAATTCAATATCTTTGGTCCACATTTTACAGTAAGGAAACTCCATTAATATGTTTGATGGCAAAGTTGAGGTCAAAAAATCATCATATCACTCACTTGTCATGACAGTGATAGAAGAAGAAAGACTTCTGAAGCTGCAAGGTACCTCTGCCCATGGACAAATTTTTTTATACAGTTCTGACTATGATGAAGGTACATTTCCATCAAGTATTTTATGGAATTCTATATTTGGACACTTGAACCATGACAACCTTCATTTTTTGAAGAAAAATGGTGTTACTGGTTTTCTTACAATTCCTAGGAAACTTAAACAACGTGATGCTTGTATTCTAGGAAAGCACATCAAACAATATTTTCATGATTCTCATTCCAAATCACATAGAAAAATTGAACTCATTCATTTGTATTTATGTGGCCCAATGCTTATTGCTTTTGAAAATGATAATAAATATATGATGGCATTTATTGATGACTACATGGTAATAAATATATGGATTGAAAATGATGCACAATATCATATTGTATCTATTCACAGTGATAATGGAAAATAATACACTTCAAATGAATTTGAAAACTATCTTCACCAACATGGGATCAAACATCAAAAAATTGTGCCTTATAATCTTCTAAAGAATGTAGTAGCTAAAAGAATCAATAGGACAATATTAAATATAGTACATTCCATGATGTTTTTCAAGAATGTTAAATTAATGTTTTGTGCTGATGAAGTTCTATGTTATTTGTATATAAAGAATAGGTGTCCATATTATGCTATCAAAAACAAGACTTCATATGAAATGTCGTATGACCACATTATTTTGGTGAGGCATCTCATGGTTTTCGGTTCCACCTGTTATGCCTTGATACCTAAGGAACAAAGAAACAAAATCAATGCAAGGAGTTTCAAGTGTATCTTCTTGGGGTATTCAAATACCTCCAAAGCATACCGTCTGTATGAAGTTAATAAGGATTTTATAATAACTAGACATGTGATCTTTCTTGAATCTTCCAAGGCTGAAAATGTTGTTGAGAGGCACCTTGATCGCTTGGATATATTCAAACATGTAAAATATTTTCAAGAGCTTGATAATGAGATTCCACATCTTGAAGGGGGGTTTCCTATATTGGATCAATCCATGTAATCTTCTTCTGAAATACTCTCTCCCCTGCATGAACATCCAACCAATGATGACAATTTGAGTGAATTGATTAACATAATTGGGAGACTAAATCTTGATTCAACCCCATCTCAGTAAACCAAGCAACCTGGGCCATCTCAAAAAGGTCCTCATACATGGCTAAAAACGACACTTGAAAGTGTTTGTCCTTATGATTTTGGAAAACAAGAACAGGAAGCTCAACTAGACAAAATGGAGGTGATGTAAATGATTATGATTCACTTGTTGATATGGATGTTTCTTATGATTGTGAACTAAGTTTGTCTACAAAATTTGAACCAACTTCCTTTAAAGAAGTAGCTTCTCATGATGAATGGAAAGAAGCGAGGCAGAAAGAATATGATGCCTTAATAAATAATGGCACATAGAAGCTGGTTGATCCTCCATTGGGAACCAAACCAATAGGCCGCAAGTGGGTCTACAAGAAAAATTATAAAGCTGATAGCTCACTTGACAAGCATAGAGCCAGGCTTGTGGGTAAAGGTTTTGCACAAAAGGAAGGGGTTGATTATAAGGAGTGTTATACAATAATTTGTCACTGTCCTCATCTCAATCCCTCTGATGTTTCATGTGTCAAATAAACGTGTTCATATCTTCCCACTTATGAAAGAAGATTAAGAAAATGCTCTCTGATGTTGAAGATTGACCCTTTTTTACTAAGTTCCTGTATTGTCACTAGTAAACCCTTAAAATCCACGACAATTCTCTATCATACACTGTATCGTTGCGACATCGTCGCTAGTCCCCAGTTCATGACCCACAACGATCCATATTTGGAGAATTAGTTCAAACAGTCGGCCTTTTGGATATTTCTAGTGCTGGTTGTTGGGTCAGTTTGGGTCACCTTTCCGCCTCTGGGATGGTGGTTCCATCTTTTGTGTTACATTCCTTGAGGATAAACTCCCTCTCCCTCATTTCATGGAGGCTCCTCCTCCTATAAAATCACTCACCATTGCTATGATCTGATAGTTGCTAGTTTTTAGTTCTTTTGGTTGTACAGTACTACTGCTGCTTTTGAGTTCGGTAGATGGTTTTCGTGTGAGTGCGACAAGTGTGGGATTACATTATAGTTTGCAAGAAGGTGTGGTGTGCCCTTAACCTTGTGTTAAAGCTTGTGAATAAGAGAGAGAGAGAGATATTGATATTTGGGAGACCCATATTTGAGAGTGAATGTTTGAAGAAACACACTGGTTGGACCCTCTTAGAAGGCTTGCAACATCAAGACTTGGTTGTGAGCTTTGCTCTTGATTTACTATTAATACAATCAATGATTATTTCCTATGTCTTGTATGCAATTTACTTTATAGCTCATGAATTCTTGAATTTGTGAGTAAATAGATCATTATTGTTCCTCGGATACATGCTCTGTTGTTTCTTTGTGGTGTTTCAGGTTGATCGCTCATTAAGGAGAAGGAAACAGAAGCTGGAGCAGCACAATGGAACTTTATCAACCACCGGTTTGAGGTATGCCTCCAATGATGACTATTTAAGGGAATTAATTGTTGTTTTGTCCTTGCTATGACTAGACCCACTCTAGGGCTAGAGTGGTTGCCTCTGTCTGCAGAGAGAACACTTTCTTGCATCACAAGTTGGCGACTCTGCCAGGGAGTCCTTTGTATGTTTTTTCTGTTGTTTGCTTTTGTTTGGTTTTGATTTAGTGTCTCTTGAATTTTGGGGTTAAACCATCAGTTTTTTGGGTTACCTGGGTCAATTTGGGAAGTCCCCTTACTGTCTAGAAGAATAATCTGGTGTCATTTAGGTGATTTTACTTTGTCTTTTGCTTAAGTTAGATCGTCACTGAAGATAGCCTAACAGTCGCGATGACGTCGCTGATGTTATAGCTTTGTAGCCATGACTATTTGGCTTTCGTCTCAGTTTGCTAGTTTAATTCCCACGACGACTCTTGAAATCAGATCGTCGCTGAAGACAAGTGTACTTTAGCGATTGGGCTTTAGTTTTCAATGTAACACTAGTGACTAGTCTTTAGTTGTCAATCTAACACCAGTGACTAGTCTCTAGTTGTCAATATAACACTAGCGACTAGTCTCTAGTTGTCAGTGTAACATCTACGACGATTCCTTTAAAGTTGTTTTTACAACTTTACCTCATGGATCCATCAATCTTGTTTATCCCCTGTTGTTTATTGTCTCTCATTAGCTTGTTTTAATTGCTTTTGGTTGGGGTACTGTCTCTTTGATTTCATTGAGTGAGTCTTATGTTTTTAGACCATGTGACCTAGCCCTTTAGAAGTTTCTTCGAGAAACCGTTTGCTTGGGTTACTTGTCTATTCAAGGTTCATCCACAACCATCTTATTGATTTTCTTGAGGCTATTTCGCTGCTTGTTTTCTTGCTGGTTGATTTTTAGTGTCGATTATTGAACCAATTTTTATGTTGATTCGATTTCTTCACTACCAAGCATATCTCACAATTGTTTGGATCGATTAGCTCACACTTGCTTGTTTGTCTCTTTAAAGTCAAAACAAAAAAAAAATTAAGAGATTACATTCATTTGATATACGGAAGTGAAAGTATATTGCATTTCAAATTTTCGTGTTTGAGAAATTGAAAAGAGAACTCTAAATCTTTCATTAGTAGTATCAATGCATCGTGAGATTAGTGCATTAGTGAATTGTGTTAGTGCTTGCATTTGCTTCTCTTGGTTTTGTCTTAGTTTGGGAATGAACTCTCTACCTTTCTATAAGTAGGTGTTCACCGAAATGAAAGATGCTTTACTCATTCTAGTTGCATCCTAGGGTTTTTGATATACATACAGTAGGCCCTGGAAATTGAAACATAATTCAAGATCAACTCTAAAATGAACTAAATGAACTGAACAACGCATTGGAACATAACGCACATTATTTAGAGGTCTAGGTTAAAGACGTACTCTGACGTCATTAAACCTAGTCACTATTGCTTTCACTTAAGGTTGGGTGATTCCTCCTTCTGTGACTCAATAGCTGCCTAGTACGGGCTTGTGCTCCTAGTACCGTCGAGTATATATTGGGAGACCCCACTAGGTTATCATCCTATATCCTTAGGAAGCTATGTCTGCTGCCTTGCACACTGTAATGCACTGAACACAGCATTCGAGAAGATTGACTGTCGTACGGGAAGTCCTTGCTTTTCATATGATCGCCAAGGTGTATATACAGTTTCACAGGTTGTTTGGTAAACCTTTTGCCTAGTTTCTCCAGAGTAGTCACTTTCGTTCCTTTTTTACTCCTTAAAAGAGAAGGTCCATCTGAGCACTTGTCCTTTCAGGCTCATTAAACCTCGAAAGAGATAGAGTCACCTTTTCATCATTTTCTCGACGCTTGAAACATGAAAATGTCAAGTTTTGTTCCTGCGTCATAAAATTTACTGCCCACGAAATATTCTTGGTAACAGTTTGAGTTCTCAGTTGTGATAAGATTGTTTTTCAAGCTTGTTCCCAAGGTCTTCCTACAAATGGAACTCCTGGTCCGTTTCCTCCATTTGGAAATGCTGGTGCTCCATATATGGCAACATTGTCTTTGCTTGGGTTAACCATCAGTTTTCCCGTGTGGTTGTTTTCCACATCGATGGTCCCAAGTGTCATGCCTCCTGTTCCATTATCTCCTTTGTCCAAACCACAACACGATGATTCCAAGGTTCAGCCTACGCTTTCTTCCCCTGTTTCTTCCTCCTCCTCTCCTCCTTCACCTGGTGAAAGATCCACATCTAGTAACTAGGAGACTAATAAGAAGAAGAAGATGAAGAAGGAGAAGAAGAAGTCTGATAAACGCGAGGCCACTTGTGTAGCTATTGCTCTGAGTACATCTCAGGTTGGACCACCTTCTACTCCTCTGCGGAAGGTTAAGTTTCCTTGTAAATTGTGCAAGGGTGACCATCTTCTTCATGATTGTTCTAGTATTCCTAGGATCTTAGAAGTATAGTCTCTGAAACATGATCTAGCTCATCCCTCGTCATCCTCTAAAGCTCATGGCGATGCTACCCTATCATATGAAAATGGTAAGAAGAAAGGGAATATTTGATCCCCCTGTAGGCTATGCGAAGGAAACCCTCCCCTTCACCTTTGTCTACTCATGGGTAAAGCTTCTGCCATTTTGAAAAGTCTTACAGCTTCTTCACCCCAACTTCTCGTTGGTTATCAGAGGCTCTCTTCAAACCCTCTCCCCATAGACAAAGAGATTTACCTAAATTCTTCTCTTGTCTATCCTCCTCCTTTTGAGCCTGGCTATGCTCTGCCTATTCCTGACCATCCATTGGTTGAAAAGAGTGTCGATTTGGGTTCACCACCCATTGATCACTCTGTTCTGGAAGAGCGTCATGATCACACTACTGATGTTCTTCTTATCTCGTCAGGTTCTCCTAAGTCTGAGGACGACCCTCCTATCCCAGCTGATTCAGAGGGTCCTTCTTTGGTTCTTGTAGAGCATGGGGGAAATCATATGATACCCCTAGCAAGTAGTTCAGTCATTTCTTCCAACTGGAGTCACTTGATTGCTTTCTGCCTTCCATCCTATGTGCCTTTCTAGATTACAATACATGCCTATAATAAGGCAGTACCTGGCACTATCTTGGATGAAGGTGCATTAATTAGCCTCATGCCTTTCACTACTTGGCAAGCTTTGGGCTCCCCATCACTTGTGCCGGTCACACAGAATCTTTTGGCATTTGACGGAGGAACTTGTCAGCCCTTAGGGATCCTTTTGAAGTTCCCTTGTTACTTTGGGAAGAAAAACTGTCTGTATAGACGTGATGGTTGTCCAAGGTGCTTTAGATTTCAGTCTTCTCCTTGGCCATGATTATATTTATGCCATGGGAGCTCTTGTTTCTTCACTTTTCCGTGTGGTTTGTTTTCCGCATGATGGAAGAATGGTGGCTATTGATTAATTGTCATTCTTTAGTCACCCAGTTCCTTCTGTACCACCATCATCCCCTCTTGGTTCTCATCCGCAAACAATACCTTCCCTGCCACAGGTCAATTATGTGGCTACCCATTCCATCTCCACCTCTGCTGATGATCATGCAAATGGTCTCGTACATCATGTACTGGGGGGCATTGGAACCCGATCATTCATTGGTGCATCATGACATGTATTCCTCCCAGAGTGCATTTCTTCCATCCTGTGAAGACCTCTTGGGAGCCATGTTCTCGTATGGCCCATGAACAAGGAGTCCCGAGGATAGTTTGTCCCTATGTCAAGTTGGTTAAAAAATGAAACAAGAGGTCATGAGCATAGTTCCTCACCTTCTATCAAGTTCGTTAAAAAATGAAACAAGGAGTCTTGAGGAAAGTTCTTGATCTTATGTCAACCTCGTTAAAAAATGAAACAAGGGTTATGAGGATAGTTCTTTTACTGTGTCAACCTCATTTAAAAAAAAAGGTTGAAACAACTCCCTTTTCCAAATCGGGTCTTTGATTAAGATCTTGTAAAATCCAAGTCGAGTCTTTCCAAGATCTCGAAAGTGAACCTTCATTCCATCCACCTTGTTGAATGCAATGAACCTTTGGGGGGGGGGGCATGTACCTCGATTTGCATCATTATACCTAGGGGCATGCGAACTCATAATAAGCATAGTTTTTCGTTTCAAGCTTGTGTAAACATGAAACCGAATCCAAGCAGAGTTCTCCATGGTTCAAGCTTGTGTAAAAATAAACCCATACCTGATTTACATCTCGTGATTGCCGTTTATCCACTAAATTCTGTTAGATGAGCCTTGGTTGTTTCATTTCATCACCACCATCTCTTTGGCTGATCATATGCTTTCACTTGGCTGTATTTCTTTTCCTAATGAACCATAGTGATGAGTGGTTTTATTAGCCAGCCTCTTGACCATTACATGTTTTGAGCAGTTCCACCATTGTCGAAACTAGTTGCTACCCTTTATACCACTCGTCCCTCTAGGACGAGTCACCTTTAAGCTCTTTTCTGACTCAAAAGATGAAAATATTTTCGAGTTATTCCTTTTGACTCGTTAAACGAAATAAGAGGCAGTACGCTTTGAGCTATTTTCCAACCGTATAAACACGAAAATATTGCTGGACTTTTGTTGTTTCGGTTTCAATATTGGTTACGAAACGACGTGTCTTCGATCACTTTTCTACTCTTTCGAGTCGAGGCCACCAATTACGAAAAGCACTCCTTGATCGTAATGGTCAAGTGGTTCTCTTGAGTATTATTTTATACTTTTTCGGACTCGAGAGACACAAATCTACGAAAAATGACCCCCCTGGAGTTTTCTTTTCCATGTCTTTTTCAAACTCTCTAAACATGAAAAGACTCTGAATTTTACCTATGTCGGACTCATTAAGATCTGACGACATTAGACTCATCACCATGACAAGACTTCAGCTTCTCCTCCCTAGGGCTTGTTAAACTATTACTAGGTTGGATTTGATCGAAGGTTGAACTTATATTACAAGCATATGCTATCCCCTTCGAGATCATTTTAAAAAATAATTAGGGTACTCGCGAGCAATGGTGGTGGAAAATTTGGAAGTTTTCATTGGTTACCTATGGTAGCTAGTCACTCTTGAACATCGACACTTTTCCTTCTTGTCGGGTTGGGATATCCATACATCATCATTTGGCCTTCCGGGGTTTTGGGTTGCAATTTAGCCTCATTCCATCTGATCCATGCTGTTTCCATCAAGCCTCTGATCCCTTGGTACCTAAATGCTGCCACCCTCTGGAGTTGTGTCGCCTACATGTTCCAGAGTATAATCCTTCTACAGTTCACATCCTTACCTCCTCCTCTGATACTCTGCTTTACCATCTACCACTTGTTCCTTATCTCATTTCATTGATGGGGGAACATTATGGCCCTCCTGTGACGGATCGTCTCTTGTCGACGCCAACTAATTATCCAGGAGACTAATCTAGAGATCCCCTTTGGTACCTTGGAGCTTGCATGCCTCAATGGCAAGTTCTTCATACTTGACGATAGACTTTCATCATTGGTCGTCGATTGGGTGATTCCATGAGTGTTCGACTTCAGGGCCATTGGCATTATTGGTGGTTTCTCTCATGCTTGTTAATAGTTTCCATCATTGACCAGTAATCAAGCAACTTTATATCATTCTTGACCTCAGCACATCTGTTTGCATGTTAGTATTCGTACTATGATTGTTTGGGTTTCAAGACCCTAAAGTAAGATTACATATGCTCGGGCTTCGTGGATTGGTTCATGATTACATACATGACTCTTTGATGGATGGTTGCGACCATACCTAAGTCTTCATGGATGGCTGTGACCATACCTTTATCATTATCATGGTCTTACTAGCTGGGTGGCTACGTCCATACCATAGACCAAGATCATATGTCTTTTGGATGGCTACGCCCATGCCTCGACTTCATGTATTTCAATATCAGAGATATCAGTTGTACTTGCACCTGCAGGTTCTTCCAGGTGGTGTTCTAGTTTAGATAGTTTCGTAAATCATTTCACCCCTCCCACTCTCTCGGGCTTCATGCTTTGGGGTCATCTGTTACACATTAATTTCTCACTGTCCTAATCTCAGTCCCTATGTTGTGTCATGTGTCAAATAAACATGTTCATATCTTCCCACTTACAAAAGAAGATTAAGCAAACGCTCTCTAATGCTGAAGATTGACCCTTTTTGACTAAGTTCCTGCATCGTCACTAGTAAACCCTTAAAATCTGCGATGGTTCTCTATCATACACTGTATCGTTGCGACGTCGTCGCTAGTCCCCAGTTCATGACCCATGACAATCCAGATTTGGTGAATTAGTTCAAACAATCGGCCTTTTGGATGTTTCTAGAGTTGGTTGTTGTGTCAATTTGGGTCACCTTTCCACCTCTGGGATGGTGGTTCTGTCTTTTGTGCTACCTTCCTTGAGGATAAGCTCCCTCTCCCTCATTTCATGGAGGCTCCTCCTCCTATAAAATCACTCACCATTGCTATCATCTGCTAGTTGCTAGTTTTTTAGTTCTTTTGGTTGTACAGTACTGTTGTTGCTTTTGAGTTTGGTAGATAGTTTCGGTGTGAGTGTGACAAGTGTGGGATTGCTTTATAGTTTGCAAGAAGGTGTGGGGTGCCCTTAACCTTGTGTTAAAGCTTGTGAATAAGATAGAGAGAGAGATATTGCTATTTGGGAGACCCATCTTTGAGAGTGAATGCTTGAAGAAACACACTGGTTTGACCCTCTGAGAAGGCTTGCGATTTCAAGACTTGGTTGTAAGCTTTGCTCTCGATTTATTATTAATACAATCAATGATGATTTCCTATGTCTTGTATGAAATTTACTTGATAGCTCATGACTTCTTGACTTTGTGAGTAAATAGATCATTATTGTTCCCTGGTTACGTGCTCTATTGTTTCTTTGTGGTGTTTCAGGTTGATCGCTCGTTAAGGAGTAGGAAACAGAAGCTAGAGTAGCGCAACAAAACTTCACCAACCACCGGTTTGAGGTACACATCCAATGATGACTATTTAAGGGAATTAATTGTTTTTTTGTCCTTACTGTAACTAGACCCACTCTAGGGCTAGAGGGGTTGCCTTTGTCCATAGAGGGAACACTTTCTTGCATCACAAGGAGACTTTTTCCCCCACATAAAAATGGGCTACCATCGGGACATTCTTTTCCTTGGGAGCACATAATGGTTGGAAAGTTCATCAATTGGATGAAACTTATTTCTTGAATGGAGATCTAGAAGAGAATATTTTTATGTCCTAAATAAAAGGATTTGTTGTGAAGGGTCAGGAACATAAAGTATGCAAGCTTGTAAAATCCGTGTATGGCCTCAAGAAAGCTCCACAAGCCTAGTACGAGAAGTTAACTAAGCATATTATGAAACTCAACTTCAAACATTATGATCTTGATGATGCAACTTTGTTTGTTGAGAAAGTTGGAAAAAGTGGTGTATATATTGTGGTGTATATAGATGATATTTTGGTGATAGGGAATAATGAGAGCCATATTGTATCCATAAAGAAGGAATTGAGGAAAGATTTTGAGATAAATGACTTGGTCTATGTAATTCACTACTATCTTGGTATAGAAGTAACTCAACATGTGAAGTTCATATTCCTCTCCCAAAAGAGGTACATTAGAGATCTATTGAATAGTTTTGGTATGGCGAGGTGCAAATCCTTTAACCACTCCACCGTAAAAAAAATAAAGCCCACATCCACTGAAGGAAAAGAATTTGAGGATGCAACAAAATATAGAAAACTCATATGAAGCCTCAACTACCGCACCACTACTAGGCCACACATTTCATTTTCATTTGGAATCGTCTCTAGTTTTATGTAAAAGCCTTGTCAAGAACATTGTTCTGCTGCAAAAAGAGTTCTAAAGTACTTGAAAGGAACTTAATACTTTTGACTTAGGTATACATAGGTGGGTGACTTCATTTTGATTGAATACTCTAATTCAAACTTCGATGGAGATAAATAAACTGGGGTATCTACCTCAGGTTATGTTAAGAGTCTTGGATAAGGAGTCGCCTCCTCGAGGTCACACAAATAATCAATTCTAGCGGATTCCACAACTAAGGTAGAATATGTAGCAACAACTCAAGAAATAAAAGAAATTGTGTGGCTCAGGAAAATTTTGGAAGATTTGTAGGAGAAACAAGTGCATTTGACTCCTCTCATGATTGATAACACTTATGAAATAAAATTGGCCAAGAACCCAAAGTTCCCTGATTGAACGAAGAACATCAATACAAAACACGATCTGATTTGACATCATGTTGAGGGCAAGACGATTCACCTATGTCATTGTTCCACAAATGAGCAGATTGCAGACATCTTCACCAAAGCGCTTGAAAGATAAAAGTTTGAAAGATTCAGAATAATGCTTGGATTCACCAACATCCCTTCATATTAAGGGGGGAATGTTGACACCTAATCTTTGGGATTAGGTAAATCCATGTAAATACTGTAAATAGAAAATAAGGAGAATTAGAATATGAATAGACATTGGGAGGTGAAACCAAAGATTCTCTCCCTCCATGTATATATCTATGATCAATCTTAATGCAAGGACATAATTTGATTTGAGAAGTTACCACATTCCCTAAAAATAGCCAAAACTATATGACCATCTTGGTTTCACTATATCTTAACTCAGTTGATTACAAGATTCTATGAAAATTCATATGGGTTTTACTTGTAGAGATTTTATTTGCTACCTTTACTATAACATGTTTCTATGAACAAATAAATTGTATTCAAGTAGGGCTACAACAATAATTCTTATATTATGCAAGACATTTATTTCATAGAGCATCTAACTGTTATCCTTCATATAATGTATTTCAGTACAAAGTAAATTGTTTAGCCTAATTAGTCGATAATTTTTGGCATCCTGACCGTCTCGCTTCTCATTTTGAAATGATGTGGGCCCCTCCCTCTTGTTTGTAATTACTATTTTTGTTTGATTGATAAAGAGGGGAATTTTTAGTTTTTATTATCATGTGGATCATGGTGAATCTAGTTATGTGGTCATAATCAAAATTTGATATCTCTTACTAGCACTTAGTCCTCCCATTTTGATTCTCTATTGACCATGTAAACTCTGTTTTGATGTCATTTTATTGCTAACATTCTCATTCATCTTGGACTAGATTGTTGGTATAGATTTTATTTGATTAAGAAATTGGTTATATATTATTATGAGCGCATATTATATATTTATATTGGAGTATAACTTTTGGTGAACGATTTTTAAAGACACTTACATTTCGCTTTTGTGTTGTTATCTAATTATTTGATAGCTATATCTTTCGATGCATGTTTTATTGTATTGCTACATTGGTCATGGTCTATATGGTTCATCGAATATATGACTTTGGGTTTTTGGTGAAGCTATGCTTATATCATTTTGGAATATGGTAAGATCTTTGGGATAATATAATGTTTCGGTCATGATTAAAATGGTTATCATTTCCATATCCTGAGTGATATATGGTGACGTGAGATGGATTCGGTATGATTAACTTTAGATGTTGTGTTTCGTATTTGGCACTATTGGGTGTGCGTTATATTATTTCCATGCATGGGTGGACCTAAGGATGGGGGGTGGACACAAAGATGGTGGATGGACCTACCCGTGGTTTCGTGTATGATTTTTTGCACATGGTTTTGGGCATGATGGTTTTCTGCCCATGGTATTTGTAGATCTGGCCAATGGAACCATGGTTATGTTCTAATGCACAATTAATCGATTGGTGTTTATGAATGCTTCAACATGTATATATGTGTGTGTGTGTGTGTATTGTAACATTGAAAGTAATATAATAAAAAATCATTCTGGTAGTCCCGGTTTTAGGATCCAGGGGACATTAGAGGAATTTTGAGGTAAAAAATGGGCCTCCTAAAGAAAATGTACCATCAAAATTCACTTTATGAGAACCAATCACTTTTTGGGGGATGACATTATCCCCCATGGCTGAAATGGCATTGCTTGAGTTATAGGTATTTACTTGTCACATTCTCAATGGTGGATAAAAACTCATGATTAACCATAGTAGTGCTTTAAATACACTTAAAATCATAAAATAAAGTACTCATAATAAAGGGCATTTCACACTTTTTGAGTAAAATATTATTATTGTCATTTCATATTTTTTTTAAAGAAACCATGCATATCCCTATAAAATCTTCATGTCTTTATAGTCTTCTCAATAAATATTATATTTGTATATTTTCATATATTAATTTCTAAATTATATATTCATTTCATTTTATTTAATATTACAATTTCAAATTAGTTATAAGTTAATATCTATACATATATAAATAAATACCTACTCATAAGTATAAAGTAAATCTATTTTAATACATTTTTTCTTTAGTTTTAAATACAACTCAACTCAATTCATTATGATTATATTAATATTATATATTATTATATATAACATTATGAAAAATTATCTAAATGTAATAGAATATATATTATATTCCTTTTTATATTATGTGTTATTTAATATTATGTTATAAATCAAATCAAAACAATATGTAATATAAAATTAATAGATAAAATAATATATTACATATTTTATATTTTATTTCTTGATTTTTATATAGTACCTTAATTACATGTTATTATATAATTTAATTGTATAATTTAAATAATATGAATTTTAATTAATAGTATATTATACAACTAAGAATTTATGAATTCATTTTTATAATTTATTTTAATTTATTTGAGTACAAAGGACAAATGCTATTTTAATTTATTTTAATAATTTTTTTATTAATTTTATTTTGGTGCAACTTTTCAATAGAATTTAACCATGGTTACATCGATTGTGGTGCAAAAAGTAAATTGCAAATTCATAAATATTATTTTATAGTTTACCTATTATTTTATTATTTCCTTTGGAGGCCCATTTTAGACCTCAAAATTCCCCTAATGACATCTATGTGTATATTTGTTTTATGTTCTTGCCATTGTATATTTTTCTATTTTAAGAATTCATTTGCAAGTAATTTTTGTATAGAGTTAAAACCTGTAGGCACTCTCATCTTTCAACACCTATATACATTGTAACCCATTGCGATAACTAGACCTATAAAACATTAAAATAATGCTTAGTCATGATTGACTTATGGTACACAACACGTTGTGATCTCTTGAATTTCTTTGTAGGGATTTCATCTCAATTTTTCTCCAATTTTCATTTCTCTTTGGGTTTTTCCTAGTATCTCTAGAAATTTTGAAGACATTGCCCTCGTATTATATAATTTGTATAATTTAAATAATATGAATTTTAATTAATAGTATATTATACAACTAAGAATTTATGAATTCATTTTTATAATTTATTTTAGTACAAGGACAAATGCTATTTTAATTTATTTTAATAATTTTTTTTATTAATTTTATTTGGTACAACTTTTCAATTGAATTTAACCATGGTTACATTGATTGTGGTGCAAAAAGTAAATTGCAAATTCATAAATATTATTTTATAGGTTTACCTATTATTTTATCATTTCCTTTGGAGGCCCATTTTAGACCTAAAAATTCCCCTAATGACATCTCTGTGTATATTTGTTTTATGTTCTTGCTATTGTATATTTTTCTATTTTAAGAATTCATTTGCAGGTAATTTTTGTACAGAGTTAAAACCTACAAGCACTCTCATCTTTCAACACCTATATACGTTGTAACCCACTGCGATAACTCGACCTATAAAACATTAAAATAATGCTTAGTCATGATTGACTTATGGTACATAGCACGTTGTGATCTCTTGAATTTCTTTGTAGGGATTTCATCTCAATTTTTCTCCAATTTCCATTTCTCTTTGGGTTTTTCCTAGTATCTCTAGAAATTTTGAAGACGTTGCCCTTTTGTACATCTATTATTAGTCTCTTGACCTAAAATCTGGCCCTAGTTTCCTCTTTGTAAACACCCATGCCTATGATGAAGAAAAAACTCGTAGGGTCTAACCTTCTCGAAGTTTATGGTGAACACCATCCCTTTTCAAGATGGTGGGCTTCAAGATGGTGGGTTTGTGGCATTTTATAGAACAGTTCTAAGGGTTTAAAAATGGTGTTGTAAAAGCCTTACCTTCTACTTTCAATGGAAAATGAGCTAATATTTACGACTTAGAAATGGCCGTTGATGTCAATTTTATAGTCGAAGCTACATCCCTCCCCACCAAAGGAGAACAATGGTCTAAGAACTACCATATTTAAGATATACCATGGAAAAATCTTATGGATCATAAAGATAAGGGTATGTATATGAACTATCTAAAATCAAAATGGAGAGATTTATTGTATTTCATACATTGTTATATAACTTGTGAGGGTCAATACACCTTGGTGTTTTATATCACATCTGTCTGTTGATGATTTTTCTCAATCATGATCTTAATTTACCCTATTTCTTACACAAGAGTTTATTCATGATGGCTAAAACATATGATTCAGATTGTAAAAACTTGGATAGTTCACTCTTCCACCATGGTATTATATGTATTTTGGTTAAGTTTCAATTGCCTAAAATCAAACAATATTGGGAAAGTTCTCTCCTATGAAATAGTTTTCAATAAACCCTACAATTGAGTCAAATAGAGGTAGCTACAAAGACTCTACTTAACCCTTCCTCTCTAGTTTCATCTCTACCTGATGCCTATATCAATGAGGTGGATATTTCTAAACATTTTTGCCTTTAACAATAGTTTGATTCCTTCAACTATTGCAGGTGTGAAAGCCCTGAACCTCCATCAGCTCATGTCGCCAAGAGCATGGTAAAGGAAACTTTGTTTAATCATACTGAAGGAGACAGATACTGACCCTGATATAGAACATGCATGTCAAGAAACACATAGACAATGTAAACATAATCTCAGGTCTAATGCCAAGGTTAAATAAAGAGAAATAAAAATATCCAGGCTAAGGAAAAATAGGTGAATGAGTCCTCCAGATAAAGAGATATTTGTTGATCTCGAAGCTAGTGTAGAACATGCGCCTAATAAGACTAAGCCCAAGAATTGAGAAAGCTTGGGTTTTTCTGATAATAAAAATGATACAGCTAAAATTGATGGTGACTCTCAGAAAAATTCTTTTGAAGCTTTGTTAGATCTATACTGGCAATGACAATTCCTATTCATTGAACCACACTTGAAAGGTGAAATTAATCATCTTATGCAAGAAAATGAAAAACTAAGGGTATAGTTTCGAGCTAAGGACACGCACCGAGAACAAAACTCTTCCAGTTCAGTAAATAAATCACCGATTTCTAACATGCACATTGTAGTAAAGTCATCACAGGTCAAAGTCATAATTTCTCTAGATCTTGATCATCTGAATGATGCTAAATAAAGGATTTCATTGTTGTGTATGTCCCAAACTTTGGATATGTTAAGATATGATGTATTTTTGAATTTATTTGTTAAAATTAAAAGGGTGTTACAAAATCAAATATTTTGTAACAACCCACTTTCCTAATTATGTCAGATAGTAATCTCGATTTCTTAATTTGTCATAGGTATCGTGTTAGTTGAATAATTTCTCACCTTTTATGGAATGGACACCTGTGGATAACCTCCAACTACTATAAATACTAACACAATGATTCTTATTAGGTATCATGTTTATTTTCTTTTATCCATTGGGATACGACCATAGGGTAAACAAACAATGTCTATTATTCTGTAAACAGATAGTTTCGATTTTCAACTTATTTTTAGACATAGTAAATAAAAATACTCTGATATAAAGCCTCTTATTTTTTGTTTAAATGGGGTAGCTATAGTATTAAAGAGAGGATTCTTTTGCAAAAAATAAAATCTTATTGAACTACATATGATTGTGAAATATTTTTGAATTACATAGAGAGTTCTAAGCTTTATTTTATTTAGTTAACTTCTTATAGTGTCTTCATCATTTCATAGTCATTAATATTAGCATGTAATGGCTTTTGTGTAATTAATTTCTTAGAATACAATAGATAAAAGTTACCATTTGTGTGGTTGTATCCCATAAATAGTTGGCAACGTATTATGTTTGTTTCTGCCTTATTCATTTAGTTTGTATACGTTGTTATATAATTAATATCACCTCCAATGACTTGAGTCTTGAGGTACATAATCGATCTAGTCATATAAATCTGGTTCAAATTTATGTGGTTTTCTTCGAGGGATTTAGAATTCATATTATATCATATTTACATATAAATTGAATTAATATGTTGTAGCAGTTTTGGAAAATATATTTTTAGTTTGATGATTTTTTTGTTGGTTTGATTCAAAAATAAATAATATGATAATCCTTTCTCCTATATAACAATTGCATTGACTCTTTGTATCTCAGCCATGCAGTAGTAGTTAGGTTGCATTCGTTAGATACTTATGCATTGATTCTTGATGTTAACTATAAGAATAGATAGAGTTTGATTTGCATCCATCCAAATGATAAGAGACTTGTGTTTTAGCAGTTGTCTTTCTTTTCTTCTACCTCAATGATTATTATTTTTGTTTCCTTTAGTTTTTAATTTATAATTTCATATATAATCAAAATTAGGAATTATTTTTGTTTCCTTTAGTTTTTAATTTATAATTTCATGTATAATCAAAATTAGGAATTGTATCTTTTATTATCTTTGCAAATATTTAAATTTAATTTCTTTTAGTCTAGTTACAGTTTGTCCTAGCAATAATACTTGTATCATATTTTGTACATTTCTTTATATTACAACAATTTTATTTAGTTTCTCTTACATTATTTCAAAAATCATATTTCTATAGAAGATTGTTGTATAATATCTTAACTCATAACATTTATTTATTATAACCAGCTAGTACAAGGAAATGTACAATCTTGCTCTTTTAACAATTGTGCCCTATCTTGACTATTTTATTTCATTTGTATTGTTGACGTAATCTTCAATGTGTTATATTTAATTGATCACCTAATTAAAATCTTAGGAATTTTAACATTAGTCTGTCTATATTAATTTTAGGTTAACCATAGTTACTTAGGATAAACTTGAACCCATAGCTTCTTCTTCGTGAGAGGAGGAATCTGAAGGCTATTGGAGCCTTAAAACCCATCGAGGACAACCAAACCAAACAACTAAGACTATTTGAAAATAAACCAATGTCAACAAAACCTTATACACTATCCTCACAAATGAAATAAGATACATAGGAATTTTACATTATGATTTGAGTAAAAAAAATTCAAATAATAAAATTGAATATAATAAAATATTATTTACTCTATCAAAATATATTTTTTTATAAAGTTTTCCAATATTAATTTTTTTGAATTAAATATGTTTTTTTGAATTAAATTTAAATTTTTAAAATTTAATATTCTATATTCTAATATATCCAAAAAAAAATAGGTCCAGTAATTATAAATTAGAAAAAAAAAATTGATGTCAAAAAAAACAATAGGTCCAGTGATAGATAATGACTTTAATTTCACCTCCACATTAGTTTTATTCTAAGCAGGTAAGTGTAACAATTTTAAAGTCCTAATGAGCATTTGGTTATATATATATATATATATAATTTTCTGTTTATTTACTTTTCAATTTTTTTATATTTAATAATATTATCCATTTTATAATATAATGAGAAAAGGATAATTACTCCATTCAAATTTTCCTTATAAATTATATATTAGATTGTCAATTGTAATATCCCCATCGATAAAAATCTCGTAAAAAGTTATTTAAGAAATATTACCCATTTTAACATGTATATTTACAATTCAACATTAGATATTCTTAATTTAATAAAATTTTCACCATTTCCATCCAAAACAATTGCTAGTAGTTGGAAACAAACTTGATGTGTTTCTTGCCCCTATCAGTTCTCTATGATGGTGCCTAGTATTAGAGGGGATTAGCCACAAGTGCCTAGGGTGACCAAAATAAATTAACACTAAAATTCATTACTTTTAGAATTTACCTTACGATTTGTTACAAGTTAGAATTGAGAGGAAGGGTGCAATCATTTTGTCGGTGGACATGAATTTATTTCCATATGGATATTATCATCTATCTTGAATCACTTTATGAAAAAAAGGGGTTAATTATATTCTTCGGGAAACGATAGGTAGAAGCCCTCATTCTATAAAGCACCTAGAAGAGAAAGAGACCATTTTTTTTTGGGTGTGTATAATGCTAGTCTAGTGCTCGAAACACCACTAACTGTTGACATGTTGGCCATTTGTTGTCCTGTGTGTGTACATTTTATTTATTTATTTCATGAATGTGAAATGCGGGCATCGATGATGAACCTTACCCTGCATATTTGCAACCATGCATAGGATTTCATGTCTACATATTTTCTTGAAACTTAATGAAAACGAGATTCCTTCTTGGGATGAAGGGTTGGTGAGTGAGCAAAGCAGAGCCAAGTGAATGAACACATGATGTGGATCATGAATATATTTTCCTGCTTGGAGACCTAACGGATCAGATAGAGACCTACAAAACCTCGTTATATGATGTTGTTATATGCAACAATTGATAAAATCAGGCCTTTCACTTACAGATCGATTTTGAAAGTCCATAAAGAGAACTAACTAGACAAAAATTACATATCAAGCCACTCTCAATTTTTTTATCAAATTTTCAATGTAGTGCCTTGAATACTCCAGATGAAATATTGCCATAGTGAATGTGTGATAAGAACCATGAAGCGAAATGAGCAAAGTTTTACAGAAATGAAATGGAAAATTGAACATTAACGGTCACTCCTTCAAGATTTTCATAGATGAATAATTAAGTGTTGCAGTTTGAAGAGAGATAAGTTAACTTCTTGGAAAATTTATTTATTCCTATGTGTAGAAAGGCTAATCATGATGACGTTTTCTAAAATGAATTATTTATTTTAGTGAGAAAAAGTATAGTTAGGTTTATTATTTGGGGGAATACTGCATAAAATCTTGTGTATAAGCTAGCTTTACTATTTCTTGAAAGAAATGCTTGCAAACATTACACGCAAAAATATTTTAGGAATCATGATATTCTCCACGAAAAATAAATACATGTGAGCTTTGTTTATGAAAGGACAAAGAAAATAAGTTATTTCGTTAGGGATTTGAGTGTGGAAGATGGATTATTTTCATTAAAACCATTTGAAAATAAAACATGTGTTCACATATTCTAATTGTGTTAAAATTCTCGGAAAAATCCATGGTTCTTGGGTGCATGAATATAGGTTAAACATATTTATTTTCTTGAAAAGAATTATTGTGTAGTTTCAATGGCTTTTGCGTGGAAGAAAAATGAATTATCTAAGCCGTTTTCGTTGAAAAAGGATTATTTACAAGCACAAATAATAATATATATATATATATATATATATATATATATATATATATATATATATATATATATATATATGAAGGTAAAGATTAATCCTTATGTTAAAATTATTGGAATTTATATGTGTCTTTAAATGGCTATTACGCTTAAGTTATCCTTTTGAGAATAGGGACGTGTATTGCATGCAAGAAAACTATATCTATTGTGAAAATAATAAGAATATTTATGCATAGAAACATTAGTTGTTTTGTTAATTTCGTTTTGGAAAAGAAGTATGTAATTGGTTACAAAAACAAATCCTTAATCATGGTAGAATGTTAGAGAAATAAATGTGTGTTGTATGCATGAAAAGCTAGTAGATTGAGATAGATCTCTTGGAAAGAAATGCATTTTACATGCACGGAAAGAAAAACTATTGAGATAGACTTCTTGGGAAGAAATGTAGTTTGCATGCATGAAAAGAATGGCTATCATGTTAAATTCGTTTTGGAAAAAGATTAAGTTATGTTAGTTCTTTTGGTAAACAATTATGCAATTTGCATGTATAAGAATAATACCTCTTGTATTATTTCTTTTAGAAAGGATTACATAATTTCATATAAAAGAAATAGATGAGGGGCTAGTTGTCTTGAAATATTGTTATGCATTTGCATGCATAAGGATAGTATCTCTATGTTATCTTTCCTTTGGAAATATTATGCATTTACATACAAGATTATGTTAACTTTCTTTTCAGAAGATTATGCATTTTCATGCAAGAGTATGCTAGCTTCCTCGTGAGAAAAGATTATGTATGTGTATGAAGTATCAACAACTATCGTGAAACATTTATGTATTGCATGAAAAACCATAGCTTAGGTGCTAGTTTTCCTTTAAATGAATAAGGAAATTTGAAAGAGTTTTCTTTGTAAAATAATGTGGACATTATGCAAGGGGAATAATAGTTAATGTGACATGCTTCATAGTTTAAGATTATGTTAACACATGTGCAATGTTGCTAGAGAAGGCATGTCATGATATTTTTTTTTTTATGTTTTATGTATGCACATGAATAGATGTTGAGGCATCACTGATAAAGATTAATTATTGGTTAATTAATACTTAAATAATCATGATATAAAAGTTTGTTGGCAACAAAAATGGAAAGGATGGATGGTAACATATGAAAATAATATTTTATGCTTAACATTATGACTCATAAAAGACCCATGCATATTGAGGAATGCCAATTGCAAGCTAATACATTGATGCATATAGCTAGGCCATAAAGACACAAAAATTGAGAATTTGTTGGTAAATGATATCATGACGATTGTAATAGCTATTATCTAGATATGTTGTATTAAAACAATCTTTATTTGTAAGGTTGTATGAAAATGGCTAAGGGATGGACTCCCTTGCAATCCATTGAATGGAGTGAACACCCTCATGAGTATTTAATAATAAAATTAAATGTTTGTTGGTTTTCACGCTACAGGGTTTCCAGTGTATATCGATGTTTAATGATGTGATTTCTTATTGTGCAATTGTGATGATGGTGGTTCCTTCATGACATGACGATTACATTATGAAGTATGTTGTTAATTAACCCGGTTAAAAGAATCATGAAAATGATGCAAGGTTACATCATAGATTTTATATTAATATGCTACAATAATGGTTGTTAATGGTTATGTAACTTACTATTTATTTACTAAAGTTACTCTATGTAATGATGAAGATTCTATCTAATGGTTAATCAGGAATCTATAATAGTAATTTAGATAGTTACCCATGGGTAAATTGTGTTAAAAGTTCTAACAATGTGTGTTTTCATGCGAGGTAACTCGGTGATGTTACAAGTGGTATAGAAGATGAAGGTTGCAATACTAGTGCCTTTAGGAATTGGTTAGTGAAAAATAAGTAGAGGTATGAAACTAGTGGGTATCAACTCATATATGATTCTAAAAAACTATATAATGAAATGTGCAGTAGACTACTTTTGACACAAGATGCATGATGCATGTTTATGACTACATTGAAGAGTAGTAAGTAATAAAATCTTCTACAAAACTGTGTTCATGACATTTGAATCCCTATGAGGATAAAAGACAATAAAACCTTTGTTTCACATATGAACAATCCTGAATACTCATTAGTGAAAGTGAAAGTTGACTACCAACCTTTGTAAATATGAAAATATTAATGATGCATTTAATGAACATGTCTAAAGTTACAATGCACTTCTTATAACGAATGAATGCATGAATGTAAAAGATGGGGAATGTCTTTGAAGAGGACAATAGAATTTTTTAAAAGCACATTGAGAGAACCCCTTTAGATGTTAAACAATGGGTCAAGTAGCAAGACTTGACTATAATAGTTAGTTCTTGATTGATTCTTGTCATGGTTGCATTAAGATGGTCGGTAGCATTGATTAGTTAGTGTTGCATGACTAACTAATAAAACTTATATGCATGAATTGGTTTTTACTAAAGCTTATTGCAAGTTATAAACAAATGATTATCATAGTTACTTCATGTGCTTCTCTGTTGGTAGCGATACACAGTGGGAAATTGGAAATGTTGGATTGATACCCTAACTATTATTGACATATACACATTAACGAATATTTGCATATACTATTACGGATGACAATATTGTATGCATGACACTAAAATGATTGTGAAAGTGAATATTTGTTTAAACAATACATATTTATGACTAAAAGTTCTTGAAGGTGACAAGAACTTGGATCATGATACAATAATGTCACTAAACTAATTAACTAGATGGTTCTATCAACTTAATGATAGAAGTAATTAGATCGGATGTTGATTACCTTGTTGTTTATGCCTCACAACTCTATGAATTGATGATTCGAGGGTGATGTTAGCTGATATACATTAATAGTTATTGATTAGACACAAGTGCATAAATGAAATGGCATGTGGCACGTGTTACAAGCTATGGGAATAATAATAATTAAAGTACTATCTACTTAATTGTTGTTTTGAAAAAAAAACAACTTTATGGAAAACTTTGATTTAGTGTTTCTTGGATGTAACATCGGGACGATGTATCCTTACATGTTATGATTTCTATAATGCATGAAAGTAGTCTATATAAAGTAATAGGATCAATACATTTCTACATATTGAATTATTGAGAACATTGATAAAATTTCTTATGTATAACAATATTTTGCAGAAGGTATGGTTTTATTAAAAACAATTACATGACTAATGTTGCTGATCGGATTAAGTAAGGGTATCTTAATGGAAATGTGAGAAACTTTGAGGAAAAAAACGTTGCAATGTGAGTTGCAACCGTAAATGAGAAATTTCCCATTGGTTGGGAGGAGCATTTTTTTCCACTGTGGTTCTCATAACAGGACAAAATAACTAATCAATTATGAGTTGTTTTAAAAAGGATATTTTATAAAAGTGTAAGAATTTTATGTACATCTTGATAGGAAAGGAGCCTAGTGCTCAGAAAGGAATTAATAGAAGTGTAACGTCTTTTATTTAATTACCAATCTTGTGAATGTCTTTAGTAGGGGATAAGATAGTTTGCAGATGATGCTATTAATAATCATTTGAATGATTAGAGAGCTAGGTGCTCTCTAAATAATTTTAGAAGTATTGTGTGGATGTCTTTAGCGAGATCAAAGACAATTTGCATGCAATGAAATGATTTAGCATTTTAATGATTAGATGAATGGCGCTCTCTAAGTACTTGTGGAATTATTATGGTTAAAATATCACTTGACATTGCATGAATGATTGATAGTTAAAATAGTTTCATTTGATTGAAAATGTTGTGGCTAATGTGATTATGTTGAATTTTTTGATCATATAATACAGGGTGCTTGACATGGAGGTTGTTAAACCTCATGCAGTTGAAATAATTGCATGATGTAACCATGATTTCAAGAGTAATGGTACGTTGGTATAGAGATTTCACTTTTATCTCTAAAAAATTGAATAATGGCTTAGTGATGCAAAGTAGAACTTTCATATTTTTGCAGCTATGAATGTTGATGACTATTGATAAAATAATTATTATTTTTCTTATGAGTATTTCTTGGAAATAAAATCATTCCTTTTGAAGGAGAAGGAATCTCTTTTGCTTTTTTAGATTATTATATCATGAGTAAAGTTGACGATAAACACCAAGGACAATGTTTTCTTTAAGAGGGGGAGGTTGTGATATCCCCACTAATAAAACTCCCGTAAAACCTTATTTGGGAAATATTACCCAATTTAACATGTACATTTACAATTCAATGTTAAATATTCTTAATTTAATAATTTTTTCACCATTCCTGTCAAGAACAGTTGCAAGCAGTTGACAACGAACTTTATGAGTTTCTTGCCCCTATCAATTCTCTAAGATGGTGGCTAGTATTAGAGGGGATTTCACATATGTGTTTGGGGTGACCAAAATTAGTTAACGCCAAAATTCATTAATGTTAGAATTTACCTTGAAATTTTTACACAGATAGAATTAAGAGGAAGGGTGCAATAATTTTATGGGTGGACATGAATTTGCTTCCATATGCATAATATCATTTATCTTGAATCACTCTATGAAAAAAAGGGGGGTTAATTGTATTGCTGGGGAAACAAAGATGGGGAGAATTCGTGATTCTGTAAAGCACCTAGAAGAGAACAGACCATTGTTCTAGGTGTGTATGATATCAGTTTGGTGCTTGAAACACCATTGGATGTTGACATGCTGGCCACTTGTTGTCTTGTATGTATACTTTTTGTTTTTTATTTCATGAATGTGGAATGTCGATAGATGAACCTTACCTTGCATATCTATAACTGGGCATAAGATTCCATGCCTACATATTTTCTTTAAACTTAATGAATACGACATTCCTTCTTCGGCTTGAAGGTTGTGTTAAATTTCACACTGCTCTATTTTTTTTCAATTACTGTAACCTAATTCAATTCTTCAATTAGAAATATTTTTAATAAAAATCAATATTTTCAATCGTCAACAATAATTGAAGATAAAACAGTAAACGCAATGATAAAGGAGACAATCAACACATCAACAATAGACGCCATATTTGGTCAAAGACCAAGGAAAAACCCCACAACGAGGAAACCCATTCGAAAACTATTCCTTTATTAGATTGTCATAAAATGTTCAATGGAGAGTACAATGAGGCAAATACAAAATCATCGAGAAAAAATAACCCAACAATATTTAGAAATATGTTCCTAGCATCAATTGAGGTTAGAGTCAAATTGCTCTCGCTTTGGTCAATTATGGTCAACTATCAATTTTTTGTCCTAGAGCTCAACTGCATGGGGAAATAAGGCTGTGTGTGGCTAAGAGCTTCCATTCGCACCCTTGAGCCTACAAGCCTACCACTATAGCCAAAAGTTTCCTCTGACAAGCTTGTGGCTTAGACGCAAAAATCCTAGAAGACATCGGAGCTTCAAACCCTGTATTTTTGGACCTATACGAACCACTTTTCTCGACCCAACCTTAGATCTGTGTGAACCAATAAATGAGGAATAGAATAAGATGATGCTTAGTGATGTCCAAATGAGCTTGAGGTCACTTTTACTTATAGACTTCCAAGGTTGATTCTTGTTAGGGTTGACCTCTCCAAATGTGTATATGTGGACTTTTCTTCATAAGTATGCTTTCCCTTGTCCAAATTGAGCGCTTCAATAGTCAAAATTGGTCTTCTCAGAAAGAGGAATCTAGTCCCATGGTTGGAAGTTGTCATTGAGTTTCCAAATTAACATTGCCTCTCAACTAGGGACAAATTCCAACTACATCATGTTATAATCATGTGTATCATGCCATCATATCATGGAATCCCATCATTGCTCATCTGCTGAAGAATTATTGAATATAAAGAAGAAGAATCATTGGGGATCATTAACTAACACCATCTATAATGTCAGAGAGTGCATCTCAATCTGAAATAATATCAGGGAGCACATCTCAACCTAAAACTACATCGGGGAGCAAATCCCAAGTCAAAATCTCATGGAGGAGTTAAACATCTTCAACTCCATATCAAGTAATAGGTGATTTAGGGGAACATCTAAACCCATCCTATTTCCCACTAATATTATCAAAAATGACAGTCAAGAGCCATGTGGTAAAACACCTGCATCATAGTAAGCTTGGGTTGTACATCCCCAAGTACACTCTCAACCCGTTGACCAGACAGGAAGCGATATTCCCAACAAGCCCATCTTGTGGGTATGATGCCAACAGGGGTATACTCTGCAAAGACCAAGATAAGGGAGAAGCATCTCCAACCCTATGGGTAACAAATAGGGGAGAAACATCTACGACCCTATTGTCGATAGATCCATCAACCCATAGAGCCCTCTATCACAATTCCTCACCCTGGGACCTCAGACATGGGGGGAAGAGTTGGCTTAGTGTTCTCAATCAATGATGGCCCTTATGAGGAGGAGTCACATCCATCAGTCCAAGTTTCTCTCTGAAGACCAAGAACTTCCCTTTTGGTAAATCCTTGGTGAGTATATATCCAATGTGCTCATTTGTTGATATATCATGGAGTCTAATGACTCCTCTCTGCACCATGTCTCAAATGTAATGATATCACATCTTTATTTTCTTGGAATTTTCATGAAATACAAGATTCTCTACCAGACATATCCCACTCTTGTTGTTGCAATATATCACTGTAGTGTTTAGGAACTGCTCAAATAGCACTACAAAGAGCTTCCTCAACCAAACTGCTTCGAAAATAACCATGCTAGAGACAATGTATTCCACCTCGATGGTACTTACTGCTACAAGCTTATTCTTCCTGCTAATCTAAGATATCATGGTAGATCCGAGGCTAAAAACATATATACATACTCTTCTTGTCGACAATGTTTCCTGCCTATCTAGCATCACTATATCCATGAAGTCAAACATCTCTGATAGAATATCTCAAGCCAAGGGTGCTCATCCCATGCAAATATCTCAAAATTTGTTTGGTAGTGATCCAATGTGCACAGAGAAGCCTAATCATGAATTGACTCAACATGTTCATTGCATAGCATATATCTCGATGGGTGTTCATTAAACATCAGAGCCCCAATCAACTATCTATACTCAGATGGATTCGCAAAATCAGGTCATGCAGCTCTTCCCTGTAACTTCTTGAAATTCACTTCCATTGATGTGGGAAAGAATTTGCATTCTTCCATTCTGAAACCCTCCATTAGCTTCGTGACATACTTTCCTTCATGGAAGGTCTGAGACTAATAAAACATATAGACATACTCTTCCTATCAACAATGTTTCCTGCTGAGCCAGCATTAGTATATCGATGAAGTCAAACATCTCTAACATAATATCTCAAACTAAGGGTCATCGTCCCATGCAAATATCCAAATTTTTTTGGGGAGTGATCCAATCTGCATGGAGAAGCCCAGTCATGAATTGACTCAACATGTTCACTGCATAACATATGTCTCGATGGGTGTTCACTAAGAAAATTAGAGCCCCAATCAACTATCTATACTTGGATGGATTCGTAAAATTGGGTCCTGTAGCTTCTCTCCACAACTTCTTGAAATTCATTTCCATCGATGTGGGAAAGAATTTGCATTCTTCCATTTTGAAACTCTCCCTTAGCTTCATGACATATTTTCCTTCATGGAAGATTTGAGACTAATGAAACATATAAACATACTCTTCCTGTCGACAATGTTTCCTTCCCAGTCTGTTATAGACATTTTTGTACCTTACAGCTATGAGCATGAAATGTCCATAAACCAAGGGATCCTAAGTCCCTAAACATGTTGTTCCAGCTCCTAAAGAAACAAGGTCAACAAATGACAGCTTCTCCCAGAAGTTCTCCACCTGAAACTGCCCAGAACTAGTCAAATCAGGATCAATTCAGAGGCTCCACTAGCTGCCTGCGTTGCAAAGCACCCAAATACACTGGCTAGGTGCGTTTCAACGCAGGTGGATGCACTACCAGGGTGCGTTGAGCGGGAAATGACAAATTGCAAGCTCATTCAACGAGGTGGAAAGACACTGCCAGAAGCTTTCAGAATCTTCTCCAATGACACTTTCCTCAATGAATTCGACTAGTGATGAGTAAGAGGCTCTCAACCTCCAAGTGGAAGCAAGAACTGACAGAGAGAAGCCACAAGTCAAAACATAAGCTGACTCATCCTCTCTGCTTACATCTATATATGGATCTCTCACCCAGAGATCCTGGAGGCTGGAATTTTGTACTTTGCAGAGAATTGCTGTTGGTTTGAGATTGAGATTAGTGCATTGGGTGATTTATGCTTTGTTGGAGGTGAGGAAGGGATTCCTTTGCTAGGAGGTAGATGCTGGATCGGGACTCACTTGGTTGTATCTCCTCTTGGACTTTATTATCATATCAATAAAACTATTTGAGTTTCTCCTATATGCTTGTATATCAATGATGCTTTGTTATATTTGCATGTTTAGTTTAATCTGATCCTAAACTAGTTATGAATGTAAATCTATATCTTTTGTGTAGTTTTCCTCTCTTGTGATCTTGCAGGAACTTGGTGAAGCTGGACCAGTAAGGGAGCAGGCAGCGGGAAGCGAACAAAGGAGAGAGCGATTGGATCAACAAACTAGCGAAAGATACAGGTTAGTTACATCCTTCCTCTTCGTTTACATTTCATAAAGAAGAATACGAGAATAGTTTTTCCTTGTTTGTTGCTAAGGCACTATCACACCTTAGAGTGGGATAGGGGCATTCTGAATGGATACTTTTCCCAACAACAAATTGGCGACTCCACTGGGGACAACATCTGAGATTCCGGTTACTCCAAACATTTCTATAAATCCTGCCTCTATAGAAGAAGTTCGACAACCACAGAGGGACAGTGATACTGATCCTAGTCTGAGAGCAAACACTTGTGTTACTGAACCAGTTCCATCTGTAACCGGTTCGGAGAGTCTTGCTCCTCAAACATCTGTCACTGTCGATTCAACCCCTTCTTCAGCACCAGAAATATTTTACGGACCTGAAGCTCTTCCCCTTCCACCTGGTTTGATTGCGATAGAAGAAATTGTAGAAGACCCGCAAACAAGTACTCCAACACATTTTGGAGTCGGGGTCACTCTATTTCCTTCGACATCAGAAGTTGGTCCACCACCAGCGGAAGTTCCTGTAGAATCGCTAGGCAATCTTTTGGATAGACTCAAAATGTCTGAACAACCGTCAACATCTAGGACTGTGTCGACTGACACAGCGACAACAGAACTCCCTGCCATCACTCCGACAATGTTTGCCGGCATACAGTCTGTCCCGACTAGCTCGCAACCGCTAGAAGGAGTCCATCCAGGGGCTATTTCGACAGTATGGTCCGTTCCTATTTGTTCCTCCGGAATAATATCCGGCAACTCTTATGTTGAGACTCGACAAATTGATCCATTTGGAGGTCAATTTGGGCAATCCAGTCCCCAAGGGCAGACAATCGCCTTGAGTTCCAGATTACCACCGTATGGGGGGTAGTATGCCCTTTCATTACCCCCTCCGGGAGGATATCCATACGGGAGTTCACAACAGTATTCAGGTTATACTGGAGTTACGTCAAGTGGTTGGGTACCTATACTACCCCAACAACCAAGAGTTGTATATTCGATGCAACAATGTGTACCTGTGTCGAACATTCAGACAACACTAGCTATTGTAACAGTGTCACAAGTTCAAACGCTGCCTGTTGTATGTCAACCTCAGATTTCTCAGGTTTTAATGCAACAGCCCCTTGACCCTATGACTCAACCACAATCGCCAACTGGTGGGACGACACAGGTCCAAACGGGTACAATTACCCCACACCTTGGTCCAACGGTTAGTATATCGCAACAGAACATGGCTTCACAACCGTGGCTGGTGCAATACCAACAACCACAATTCCAACAAGTATACCAAGGTTCTGAGCAGCAGATCTTTGCGAACAGTGGACAGCCGTACATTCAAAACGGTAAAAATCAACCACTTTACAGTGGTCATGTCCACTAACCGTATCAGTCATACCAGCATCAACTACATTATGCTGGTATGGAAAGGCCAACTGCTCAGGCAATTCCATCATACCCTGGGTATGCTTCACCTAACCTGAATCAACAGTTACCATTCGTGGCAACTTTAGAGTTACCTGATTTACATCGGTTAACAAATGATCCAATTGCTTACGCCCCTTGGTGGCCGGCGATCCCTCACAAACTTCCGTCAGATATTCCTAAATTTAATGGAAATCCAGGTGAAGATCCATCGAATCACGTGATGACATTTCATCTATGGTGTTCATCAAACACCCTAAACGATGATTCGATAAGGCTTCGCCTTTTTCAGAGGACGTTAACGGGTCTAGCGGCAAAATGGTATATTGAATTGCCTAGAGCTTCGTTCGACAACTTCAGTACCTTAGCCACAACTTTCTTAACCCATTTTCAATTACCGATAAGGTATGAAACGGGAACAGAAATCCTAACCAACTTCAAACAGACAACCGCCACTCACATATCTGATCATATACATGAGTGGCAATGTCGTCGAAGGATGGTAAAAACATACGTTCCCGATCAGCTATTAGCTGAGTGGTTTATCAAGTCGTTACTTCCTGCCATAACGGAAGATGTGGCAAAGGGGGGAGTCGTAACGGAAGAGCAAGTTATCGCTCGTGCGCAATACCTAGACTTGGTCTATACTCAGTCTGGCACGCTCTACGACAAAATACCTGACGCCCCTAGACCGGAATTCTCAATTCCTCCTCCTCCTAAATCAAACAATGACTCTCACGCCGGCGATGGCGTGATTGGCATGACAAATGCGAAATCGACAAAGGCTACGTCCAAGAAAGCCCGTAAGATTTCAGATCAAAATGAAAAAGACGAAATTCTTGCTTCGGAAGTAAATGTCGTATCAACAGATAAAGGCAAAGAAACCAAACAACCAGGAAGCAAGAAGAAACAAAGCAAAGGGAAGAAGAAGAAACAGGGTGAATCATCTCCTAAAAAAACTTCTTCAAACCCCCCTGGAGATAGGAAACCAAAATATCCATGTCAGATATGTGATGAGGATCATTGGACGAAAGAATGTCCATACAAAGCTGAGCTTAAAAGATTCTTTAAAAGTTCGAAAACCTCAGCTCTGTTAACTGATCCGTTTCCTAATCCAGGAACAAATCTGGTTGATAGTGGAAATGCTTCCCCATCGCAAGTGCTAATGTTGCCGATTTCGAAGCAACAAAATGATGCTTTGATTTCGACAAGGAACAAAGATTACGGGAATCCGCAGCTGTCAAACGACAAAGGTAAAGATCAACCAAGCAGTTCGACAACAACTTCGACAGAAGTTGTACCACCCATCATTCCTGAATTAACAATAAAACCGCCAAAGGGAGTAGTACACAAGTCAACGTTTAATCCTCGCGCTAGAGCGGCGTAGCATTATAACATAGTGGAAGATTTGGCCCAATCGCCATCCACTATGTCGACTCTAGAAGTACTACAAAATTGTCCATCCCAAAGGCAGGCTTTGTTATCAACCATTGGTGGGGTTGATCCTAAGGATTCTAATCTTGTATCCTTCGACCACAAAGGATACAATCCTCAGTTACCAACTCAACTAGCTTTCCTTATTCAAGTGAAAGCCCTCAACAAAACTGTTCATCGGACAATTATTGATGAGGGGGCATCTACATGTATTATGTCGATGAGTTGCTGGAAAACTTTAGGATCTCCAACCTTGTCGCGATCTTCGACAACATTGAAAGCATTCGACGGAAGGACATATACCCCATATGGTATCCTAAATAACTTGAAGGTTGAGCTAGGGGGAAAAACAGTAGAAATAGATGTTGAAGTCATCGATGGGAATCTTGATTACAACATCCTACTAGGAAGATCGTGGATCTATGCCATGGCCGCTATTGTGTCGACCTATTTTAGAAAGATTGCATTTCCCTTTCAGGGAGGGATTACGATCGTCGACCAACAAAACTTCCTTCCCAATGGTTCACAAGTTACAGGAAGCATTCCCATGATCCATGGAAGCCCCCATTCGCTTCAGAATATCGGAGTAGGCCTACTAAAAGATCTTATACTAATGGGAACTTTCGCTCTTCCACCTCCAATTGATTTGGCGGAAGTAGCGTTGATAGGTACCTGCAATATGATATCTTCCACGAAGATCTCAGAAGACGATATCAACATGGATCATGCAATGGTTTTGCCCCCAAGCCCAATAGAAATATTGTAGCAATCAATGTTTCTAGCATGGGAGGCAAACCCGAATCAACGCTCGTCAAGCATTTGGGTAGATAGGTCTAGAGAATATGGTACCCCTTCAGATCCTTGGTCGCGAGTGCATGGAACCGACGAAGGAATCATACAATCAATGTTGATTGAAGGGGCACCATGGAATGATTTCCACCATCGTTCCCTTCTTCCAGATTATGAAGAAGATACTCAAGATGACCTTTATCATCCTTCAGTTTCTGAATTCCTATCAAATACTGTAAATACGGTGGATTCCGAGCGAAACTTATCCAATATTGAAGAGACTATAGCCATAAATATCTCGACTAAAACGGATGTTGTAGAGAATATTTATGTCGGCAAAGGTTGTTCTCCTTCAGAACTGGAAATATATAGCACTCTTTTTCGTGAATTTAGAGATGTCTTTGCTTGGTCATATGATGAAATGCTAGGCATTGACTCGAGTATCGTTGAACACGAAATTAAGATGTATCCAGATGTCAAACCGGTGCGGCAACGGCTCAGGTAGGTGCACCCCAAGAAAGCCGCTGCCATTAAGGCAGAAGTTGAAAAACGTCTCCATGCTGATTTCATCTACCCGGTTCCTCTAACCGATTGGGTATCGAATATTGTCCCTGTTATGAAGAAACAAGGGATAATTAGAGTGTGTGTCGATTATAGGGATGTAAATCAAGCTTGTCCGAAAGACAACTACCCTACACCCTTCATCGACCAGATAATTGATGAATGCGCCGGATGCGAAATCTTTTCATTCATGGATGGATTTTCCGGGTATAATCAAATAAATATCCGCCCACAGGACCAGTCAAAGACTACATTCATTTGTCCGTGGGGCACATTCACATATCGAAAATTACCCTTTGGTTTAAAGAACGCAGGAGCGACGTTTCAAAGGGCAATGAATTATGCCTTCCATGACATCAAGAACATCGTTCAACCATACCTCGACGACCTTCCGGCTCACTCGCAAAAGCGGACTGATCATCCGCAGAATTTAAGAGCGATATTTCTACGTTGCCGACACTACAAGATACGACTCAATCCGCACAAATGTGTATTTTGCGTCGGTTCTGGTCGTTTACTTGGCTTTGTAGTCTCCAAGGATGGGATTCGTCTCGACCCTTGTAAGGTCCAGGCAATCATAAATTTTCCTCCACCTTCGAATGTGCTTCAGATACAGAAACTCCAAGGGAAAGAAAACTTTCTGAGGAGGTTCATTCCAAATTACGCCGAACTTGCTAAAGGTTATACACGTCTTTTGAAAAAGGAGGTACCCTTCATCTGGGATCAGGTTGCGCAAGCTTCCTTTGATGCTTTAAAAGATTCCTTAATAAAAGCGTCATTAATGTACGCCCCCGATTATCAAAGAGATTTTAACTTGTATCTGGCTGCAGCAGATACAACCACCGCAATGGTTTTAGTTCAAGAAGTCGATGGAATTGAACACCCTATATATTATTTAAGTAGAAACTTAAATGATACAGAAAGCAAATATTCTTATGTTGAAAAACTAGCGCTTGCAGTTGTTCAAGAGATACAAAGATTTTGACACTATGTCCTCTTTCGAAAAACTACCATTCTGTCAGATTGCAACCCCATGACTTATATATTGTCGCGATAGTTGCTGGGGGGCAAATATTCAAAATGGATAGCGATCCTTCAAGAGTTTGATCTGGAATTTGTAAAATCCAAATCAAAGAAAGCTCTAGTTTTTGCAGAATTATTGTGCGATCTCCCATCGTCGTCCAACGATGAAACATCCGAAGAATCAATCGTGGACGAGAATTTGTTTCTGATATCTGCAAGCAATGAGTGGTATGGAGATATAATAATTTATCTCCAGACCCAAAGATTCAGGCCAAATACCTCTCACTCTGAACAAAAACGTATACGATACCAAGCAAAAGACTACATGATCGTCGGTGATACGCTTTACCATCGTGGTATCGATACAGTTCTGAGAAGGTGCCTCACCCATGAGGAGGCCGAAAAAGCCCTGAATGAGTGTCATTCAGGCGCATGTGGGGGGCATCAATCTGGATATGCTACAGCACAAAAAATCTTACGAGCAGGATACTTCTGGCCAACCATGTTCAAAGATTGCATAACCGCAGTCAGAAGTTGCCATGCTTGTCAAATTTTTGATAGCAAAACCAGAAGACCACCTGCACCATTACAGCCGATAGTTGCTGTCGGGCCTTTCGCCAAATGGGGCATCGATTTCATGACATGTAACCCCACCTCGACCGGGGGGCATGGGTATATTATAGTCGCCATGGACTATTTTACCAAATGGGCTGAGGCGATGCCTACATTAGATAACACTGGTGAAACAGCTGCCCTTTTCTTTTTCAATCATGTAGTCACCAGATTCGGCGTACCACAGGCTATAGTTACAGATCATGGATCGCATTTTCGCAATCACATGATGGTTGAATTAGCTGCCAAGCTAGGTCTATCTCATGACAGCTCTACTCCGTATTATCCGCAAGCCAACGGATAAGTTGAAGCGATCAACAAGGTCCTGAAGCGTATGTTGCAAAGGATGATCGGGGTTCACAAAATAAGGTGGCACCTAATCCTATACTCAGCCTTGTGGGCTTATCGAACATTGGTAAGGAATGCGACTGGGTTCACACCCTTCCAACTGGTATATGGCCTGGAAGCAGTCTTACCAATCCAGTGCGAAATCTCGTCTCTTAAACTCGCAATTGATCTCCTCCCCGGAACTTCAGAGGAAGAGGCCCGTTTCTTGGAATTAATCCAATTGGATGAAACCCGTCGTGATGCCGCTTTGGCTAACGAAGCCCATAAGAAATGAGTCAAGGCGCAGTTCGACAAAAATGTCAAACCCCGTGTCTTCTCAGAAGGTGACTTGGTCTTGCTTTACGACCAAGAATCCGATAAATTGGGAGTAGGTAAATTTAATTCTTTATGGATGGGCCCCTATATTGTTAAACGAGTGTTAGCAAAAGGAGCCTATGAGTTAATGGATTATGACGGAATTCCACTGGCGCAACCTCGTAATGGGTTGTACCTCAAGCGTTACTATGCTTAAATAGTGACCAGTATGCTTTTGTTGTATTTTGTTTTCGCTAAAGTGTTTGTTTTGGTCGAGTAATCCACCTTTTTACATTTATTGCAGATGTCAAACCTTTTGGAGACATGTGTTGGATATGCCGACGGAGCGAGTCGTAGTTCGCAAAACCTGTCCTCTGCAGCCTGGGCCATTTTTGATCCAAGCGGCGAGTTAGTAAGTTTCAGAGGTGTACGTATTGGTCAATCAACGAATAACATCGCTGAGTATAGCGCGTTGATAGAAATTCTCTCTGATGCCATCACCCATGGTATACGCTGACTAATCGTCAGGCTAGACTCACAACTCGTAATACTACAACTCAATGGTATATATTCCGTCCGAAACCCAGCCATTTATCGCATGTTCCTAAGGGTTAAGATTTTGGAAAGACAATTTGATTTCATTCAATACCAACATATTTCCAGAAACTTAAACACATTAACTGACTCATTAGCAAACTATGTGTTAGATAGACATTTGCGACATTTATAAAAAGAAACACATCATCAATGTTTTACATGTGGATCATATAACTCAACCAGAATAAAACCCCGAAAATCAAAATATATATATATATATATATAGCTATTTATGATTTACATATAATGTTCTGTAACCAAGACAAAATCGGTCACATGACCCAAAAACTCAAAATGCTAGGGGGCACCCTAATCTAGTGATGCTCATGATAGCAGGTCACAGCCTGCGCGATCATGCGTAAGAGACAAGTCCATCGTCTAGGCACACCAGTAGTATGACGCTGTAACTGCAAAGGTAACTCGTCGATCCTCACATCTGGAATACTGAGAGTAAGGCTCTCAACCTGCTCCTGCACAGCTGTGAGGGTCTCGGCCACATCAAGGTCACGAAGGATAACCCTCCCGGCGGCCTCTCCTGCTGGGGCAGTGGATGGCACTCTCAGGCGAACTACTGGACGAACAGGACCAACATCTGCATACACACATGAGTTTGATTAAAAGTCTTGATAGAATAAAGCACAAGAACATTATAAATAAAAACAGTAAACAGTGATATGGTCGAAGATTTTACCAATAGCACCCCACTGCTCGCCATCCGGCAGTACCAAATCCGGATCACCCCGGAAGTCCATGCCAACATATGGATACTCGGAATAGACCATCTCCTGACGCTCAAACCACCTGAAGAAGGTATCAGAGAAAGAAATCTGAGATTGACCAGCGTGCCTAGGCATATGGTCAACCCATCTCTGCATGCGTGGTTCAGTAGGAGAAGGTAAGTCAAGTGCAATGTACTGTGGCTGCATCAGTGGTATCTTCTCCAAGGCAAAGGCGGTCAAAATAGAACCGAACCCAAAGTTCTTCAACCTCCCGTCCTTTACCTTGGTCAACTGACTTTTCATCTGAAGAAGTACTGCATCACACCAGTTGAATATTTTCGGTTGGAGGCATTCCAAGGCATGCTGCATATAGGATCTGTTGGCTACATGAAGAGACGCACTCCCGGCCATCCTACCAAAAGTATACAGGATAGACCTAAGGGACCTGTCAGTAACATCACGGATGACAATCTTGCCGTCTTTACTCGGCTGAGATCCTTCCCTGCAATACTGGCGGACATAATCTCTCACAGAGTCACTCCCTCGGGCCGAACCTGACAGAGAGATGGGGGCACCCCGCCTCGACAAGCCAGTCAAGAAGTAAATGTCTACTGCGGTCAAGGGGATATATTTGCCCCTAATCTGGAAAGCTTGATTGATAGGATCCCAAGCATCGAGCAAATACTGCAGTAGGTTGATCTGTTGTCTCATGCTAGAGATACGGAAGAACTTCAACAAACCACAGTTCCGTCGCGCGTTCACCGTGACCATATCATGTAGGGCAATCATGTCCTCTTCTTCATGTTCTCGTTCTCGCCATGTAAGGGTCATTTTGCTCCAAGATCTCTGAAAAACAAACATGAGAGGAGTTAGATCCTGGTTTTGATGAGAAACAGGAAAAAAATTTCATCAAAAACTGTGCAACAAAATCCTTTTCTGCGCCCAGCGCACCTGCACAGTGTTCCACCTGCGTTGAAGGTCAAACTGCCTTCATACTGCTTGACATTCAGCGCAGGTTTCGAGTGCCCAAGGTGCGCTGATGGCAGAACGACCCCATCAAACCCCAGGGGCTCAGAAAAGCAGGGAATGAAGCACAGAATGCAGAAAGGAAACCATGAAATGAAAGAGCTCAGGTTTAGCTCCTACCTGGTCCAGACGGCGCCGAGAATCGTCCACAGAATCTCCCGAAATCAGCTGATGAAAATCAAGGGGGAAGAGGCACCTCCAAAGCTCCAACAAACCAAGTTCAAATGAAATGGTAAAATGAGAGGTAAAAACACTTTTTAATTGCTTTTTACGTAGTTCAAAGTGAAATATTAGCGTTTTAATCTCATTTTCAAGCAAATGTTATTCATTTCTAACTAGTTTGATGCAGCAATTGAGGGTACAGTACTATCTTTGAAAAGGCAAAGCTATTTATGGTAAAAAATCAAAACTAAGACCATGATTAATCGAGCAGTTTTAGCACATAGTTCATGCTCGTTAAAAAATAAACATAAGATCGAGCAAGTGTTTCAATCCGCGTTTAAGCTCGTTAAAAAATGAACTATCTTCCGGTAAATAACCACCGTGAATGTAACATTATCAGCCATTAAAGCCTTGGTCGTGTTTGCACCGTCACCTCCACTTTTCATTTGGCCGATCATTCACCTCCATTTGATTGTTTACCCATTTTGAGGAACAGCTGTGAAGAGTGATTTCACTAGCCATCCTTGTGACACTATCGTGCTTGGAAAATTCCAACCCTTACCTGGAATCAGCTGCTACCCATCTTATCACTCGTTCCTCAGAAGACGAGTCTTCTTTAAGTGTGGTTTCTTTTGCTTTTTTAAATGAATATATAAAACAAAAATTAAATATTTATGATTATTTTTTTGCTTGTTTGATCATAAAGATTTGATAACATACCAATTTGATAGGCTATATAATTTATGATTTATTTTAAATATTAGAATTAAAATTTCTAAATATTTTTATTATAAAATATAATTACTTTACATTTTAAATATATACTAGCACAATCACATTTATCAATGTAGTTGATAAACTCCATTAGGCATATATGAAACATATATAAAACCACATTTTCCAATTCGGTTGATATATGCCGATAGGCTTATATCAACCACATTAATAATTATTATGCATTTTTTTTAAACACCAGCTATTTAGGATTATTAATAACTATATAAATATTAACAACCTCATTATTTATATATATTATTATATTAATATTATAATAATAATGTAAACTCCTAATAATATTAGTAATATTAATTAATAATAAGAATAGCTTATAATAATATAATATTATCATTATATTATTAGAAAAATATAATAATATAATTACTAATATATAATAATAATAATAATAATATAAATTTATAAAATAATAACAAAAATTATATTGTATTATTATTATAATGGCAAAATATATTTATTATTATAAATAATAATATTAATAATAATATCTTATTATAATATTATAATAATATTATATTATCATTATATTATTATAATAATATACAAATATAGTTATTATAATAATAATAATAATAATAATAATAATGGGTATGACTCTTAACACTGAAAAAAATAAAAGTTATGATTATCAAATCCAAGAAGGACACTTACACTAATTTTATGTATGACAATAATAACATGGAGGAAGTGTATTCTTACAAGTACCTAGGAATTGATATTCATCACAAACTCAACTGGAACTATAGCATTGAGAACAGGATTAATGGGGGGTGGAAAGCTTATTTTGGTCTTGAAAATAATTGTAAAACAGGAAACCTCGTAATGTGGAATAAAAAGAAGTTCCTCTTTGAAACTTTAGTCACTCCTTTTATCTTATATAGATGTGAGGTTTGGGGTTGCAGCATCTCTAGAGAATCCTAGAGAAAGATTGAGCAAATCCAGAAGCATTTAATAATGTATAACCTGAAAATTAAAAGTAATACACCCTATCTTATTCTCCTTATAGAAGTAGGTCTTCCCCCTATCGAGAGCCTACTATGATTAGGCTTCTGTTGTACAAGCACAAACTCAATAACATCGGAGATCATAGACTTCCTAAGCTAGCTTTAAATTCTAGCCAAAACCACCTAAGGCTCAAATGGGGGTGGTATAAAGACACGAGGGCCTGGTTAAAATATTTGGAGATCAACGAGAATGATGCATTGCAAAACATTAATAACATTAAAGATATTGTTACTTCCAAGTTCAAAGAAAAAATGTGGTGTGAGAAAGATTTAGCAGCTAAAAGATTAATTAAGATATTATAAGAAGGCCATCAACTCCACCCTAGAAGATCGAAAGTATATCTCTATTTTAGATAGCTCAAAGAAGAAAATTAATATAGCAAAGATTAGAATGAATTCTCATGAGCTCCATAGTGAAACAGGTTGTTGGGAAATCCCTAAAACACCATGGATGGAAAGGATCTGTCATCTATGTGAGAATAGGAACATTGAGGATAAAAACCACTTCCTCTTAAAGTGCCCTGCGTACAACCACATTAGATCTCAATTTCATAATCTTTGTCACAATACTGACCTTCCTAGCCTTTTGCAATGCCAAAATTATAGTGAGCTCGGGAGGCTTCTTTCCAAGCTTTTTGAGCATAGGAATAAAATCTTAAATCAAACTAAATAATTTGTTTCTTTAGGTCTGATAGACCAAAGTTTGGTCTCAGCAGACGTTAACCATCATCATCAATAATATAATGAATATTAAATTATAATATATAATAATAATAATAATAATAATAATTACTATTATATTATTTTATTATTATTATATTATTATAGTAATAATATAAAATAATAATAATAATAATAATAATAATCACAATGATATTACCCAAAGATTCAGCTACATCGGTAAAAAACACTCTGCAACAAAAAACCTAATGGCGGCAAGGTGATCAAACCCTTGGGGCAGCACGAAGGAAGGGCCAGAAGGTCGTCAGCAACTTGGACCAGTAGAAATTAGCAGAGAACCAAGAAACAACGGTATGACAGAAGATGTCAGGAGGCGAGAGATCCCATCCTATTGGGAGGCAGGAGAGGGACAGAGTAGCCATGAGACAGAGGAACGGAAGAGCGCAGGACCAGTGCTAGGAACTTCCTGGCAAACAGGCCGCAGAGGAAAGTGCCTGCCATGTGCAGCGGAGAGACCCAAATTAGTGATTCCAGTGAATAAACTGGAAAAGCGCAGAAGCTATATGAGGGATCATTCCCTTATCTGCAATTTCGTAGGAGTCTGGCCGTCGGAAAGAGATCTTACCAAGTGGATTCAGCAAAAATGGCAGCCCCAATGCCACATCGAGCTCAAGCTGGGAGTGAAAGGCTTCTTCACGGTAATCTTCTTTAACTTGCAAGATAAGGAAAAGGTATTTGAAAATGGCATGTGCTTCTATTACAATTCCAGTTTGTTCATGCGTTTCTGGGAAGAATGCTACAACCCTGGTAAAGAAACCTTTCTAGCTGCCCATGTCTGGGTTTACTTATTCGGGCTCCCCATAGACTTCTGGGACCTAGAAATCTCGGAGGGGATAGGAAACTCAATAAGCAATTTCGTAAAAAATAGCAGAAACCATGAAGAAAGGAAGATACACCTACTAGCTAGGATTTGTGTTTATATGAACCTAGCAAACCCCATCCCAGACACAATAGAACTTGAATATCATGAAGATGTTTGGCAGCAGAACATAGACTACGAACACATCCTGTTTAGGTGCCATAGGTACCATGTCCATAGACATTTGGCAAAGGAATGCCCGATAACACGGGAGGAAGAAGAAATTAGAAGCCCTCTGAAAAAAAGAGAGAGCCAACAGATCACGAGGAATACCAAGAGGTGAAAAACAAAAGAAAATTAAACAAGGAAACCCCCCAGAAAGGAAGGAAGGAAAAACAATTAGCCTGAGAGAAATCAAACAACTTTGCAATTCTGCAGGTAGAGGATGAAGAGGAATACCAACCCATGGAAAATAAATAGGATAAGGGGTCGGACAGTAGTGAGAGAAATGAAAGAAACCACTCAGAAAGGAAAGCCCCGAGCGAGCCAATAGAGAAAGGTAAGGAATAAGATGAACAAGCCAAATAGATGGAGACAGACCAAGAGAACAGCAGGGAAGATCTAAGTCAAGAGGAAGAAGTTTTAAGAAAACTTCTAAATGAATGGAAGAACCTAGATGAGAGGTTTATTGTTGAAGAACAAAAGAGGCTGTATGTAGAAACCTTCCAGCAATATAAAGCAAAAATTGGAAAATGCAAAGCCTCACCAGAAGAACTCCAAGAGACCCAACAGGAAAGCAGACCTGATCAGCAAGGACAAAGTAAAGGAGGGAAAGAAAAAAGAGGAAGAAAAAACCTTAAGGACTTTATCCAACTCATGGGCGAAATGTTAGTCAATACAGGGAGAGTGGTCCCGCTATCAACAATATTCCAAAAGCTATCCCAAGTTAACCAATGATTTTGACATCTTGGAATATTAGAGGCTTAAACAGCAAAGGAAAATAGAGACATCTAGCGGCAAGACTGAAGAAGGACAAACCCCAAATTATGCTTATCCAAGAAACTAAAATCTCAGGCCAGAAGATGGAGGAAATACTCAATAAAATAAAACCGAGATATGAACATGTAACTATAGATGCCAAAGGGAGTGCAGGAGGGATAGCAATTATTTGGAATCCAGTAGAAGTCCTAACCAACTGGTGGATAGGAATGCCAAGAATCCTGACAGGGAGATTCAGGCTCATAGGGCAAAGTGAATGGGTGGCGATCTCGGCTGTCTACGGGCCCCATACCCGTGCTGATAGAGGCCTTTTTCTCAATCAGTTGGCAAAGCTCAGAAATATGCACCAGGAGCAGAGATGGATCCTGGCAGGCGACTTTAACTTAATCACTTCTAGAGAAGAGAAAAAAGGTGGAATAAGCAGAGAAGACCCGGAGATGGAAAGATTCAAAGACGTTCAAGCAGAATTAAGGGTGGTTGATATCCCAACTATAAACAGGAAATTCACCTGGAATAACAAAAGAGGTGGGACCAAACAAATTGCATCAAGATTGGACAGATTTTTAATCTCAGAGCACATAATTGGGCTGGACATCTTCTACGAAGCCTCTATCCTACCCTCAATAGGGTCTGACCACTGGCCAATAAAGCTCGAAATAGCCTTGAACAATCTGAATAAAAAGAGGCCCTTCCGGTTCGAGTCCTTCTGGCTTAGAGCTCCTGATTTCCTAGACAAAGTAAGAAGCTAGTGGCAGGATAGCAAGAGTGGAAAGGAAGGCCGCAACAAAATGCACTCTTTTCAGCTCAGACTCAAAGAAATCAAGAGCAAAATCAAGAAGTGGAACAGGGAAGAATTCAGCAATATTCAGCAGGAGCAAGGCAAACTCCAGTCCAGATTGGAAAGAATACAATAGCAAATCATCTTGGAAGGTCGAAATGAAGAGCTGGCTGAGGAGGAAGGTAGGGTAATCACTCAAATAGAAGAAAGGCGAAAGCAGGAGGAAATTCTGTGGAAGCAGAAATCTCGGGTCCAATGGCTAAAGGAGGGGGAAAAACTCCAAATTCTTCCATAAAGCAATGCTGAGTCATCGCCAGCACAACATAATCTTCTCCTTGAAAGACAGTCAGGGAAACAGAGTGACGCAACAGACAGAAATAGAACAACTCTTGGTGGAACACTTCAAAGGCATTCTCACTAAACCAAATGCTAACAGATCTGAGGACATAAACAAGGTTTGCCATCATATCCCTAAGAAAGCTTCCAGAGATCAAAATTTGGCTCTACTCAGGGTAATCACCAAGGAAGAACTTGAAGAGGTAGTTAACAAAATGCCAAAAAATAAGGCCCCGGGTCCTGATGGCTTCACCATTGAGTTTTACTAGGTGGCCTGGAGTTTTATGGGGAATGACCTGCTAGACATAGTGGAGGAATCCAGGTGTTCAAAGCGCATGCACCAGGGCCTGAATGCCACTTTCCTAGCTCTAATCTCGAGGAATGGCTGCTTGGAGGAACTGCAGGGTTTCAGGCCCATTTCCCTATGTAATGTTGTTAACAAAATTTTAGCAACAATCATGGTAAACAGGCTAAAGCCGATCCTGCCGGATCTCATTGCCCCGGAGCAAACAGGCTTTTTCAAATGGCGGCAGATCACTGATGGCATCATAGTGGCCCAGGAAGCGATTCACTCCTTGAAAAACTCCCGCACCCTAGGCATGCTTATCAAACTTGATTTGGCTAAGGCGTTTGACCGCCTTAGCTGGGGATATCTGGAAGGAATTCTTAAAGCCTATGGATTTGACCAAAGATGGATAAACTGGATCTTATCCATGGTTGGCACTCCTGTGATGTCAATTCTGTTAAATGGCACCCCCACCGAAGCCTTCACTCCCTCCCGCGGGCTTAGGCAGGGAGACCCCCTATCTCCTTTTCTCTTCATCCTAGCTGCAGAAGGACTGGGTCGGTTGGTTAAGGCACAAGTCTCCAGGGATTAGCTAAAGGGCCTTTGAATCTGCGGGAATGATATACCAATTTTGCACCAGCAATTCGTAGACGATGTGATGCTATATGGTCAAGCCACGCTGAAAGAGGCCCAAGGAGTCATCAAAACTTTATCTGAATTCAGCAAAGCTTCTGGGATGGAGATTAATAAGGACAAATCGGAAGTGTTTTTTTTCAACACCCCGCAGGCTACCCAAAAATTCTTAGCATGCACTCTGGGCTTCAACATCAGAACCTTCCTGTCAAAATACCTGGGCATTATGTTGCACGAGCATCAATACAGGAAGGCCAACTGGGAACTTCTAATAAAAAAATCCGAAATAAGATGGAAAACTGGACCGTTCGCTCATTGAATGCCCCAAGCCGGCTAATCCTTCTGAAAGTTGTTCTGCAGGCTATGCCAATCTACCAGATCTCGTGCCAAGCTATCCCAAAGACAACAAGGCAAAAGCTGGTCGCTATGTTCAAGAAATTCCTCTTGCAGGGCACCAGCAAGTCCATAAAGTGGGCCTTAATTTCATGGGAGTGGCTAAGTCAGCTCCCCAAAGATGGCGGTTTAGGGCTTCGAGACCCCTTCATCCTCAACCAAGTCATGGGTGCAAAGCTCTGGTGGAGGTGGACTCAGGGTGGCCTTGACCTATGGAAGGTGATATGGGAAAGAAAATATGATGCAACAGGGGAACATGAAGGAAGAATGAGAAGTGAGATGGAGATTAGAGGTTCACCAATATGAAACTTGGCAAGGGGCAACAAAGACCTGATAAGGAATCACAGTTTTAGGAAAAAAAGAGTAGGGGACAAAACCAGGTTCTGGGAGGAATCATGGCAGCAACGCGAAAGACTCATCCATAAGGACAACCTCCATGACATCCATGCTTTCATGTCCTAGGCTGAGGCAACAACCGTTGGCAATTTCTGGAAATCATATGAAGAAGGACATTGGCGCAATTGGAAACAGAAATAGCATTGGGAAGGGGCCCTAGAAACTGACAGATGGAACGAGTACTACACAGAGATGGCATCTCGTAAAGTAGCAAGGAAAACAGGGTCCGACATTCTTAGATGGGGTAAACGAATTCAAGGTAATTTCTCAATAGCATAAGCCTACTATCAAAAAGTCAATCTGTTGGGTCCCTATAATACTAGTAATTACCACATTACTATTGTAGTTATACCCCTTATTTATATTGTTGTGCCCCTATTACCCCCATATTGTTATTTCTGTGCCCCATAGAATCCCTCTATTGTTATTTTTGTGGCTTTATATTATTATTGTTAGGTCGGCTGGATTATATTGTGACTCCTTAGACTCCTATATATAGAAAGGAGGTTTTGTCATTTGTATCATCCAAGAATTGTTCATTTATGTAATGTAAAGGAGGTTTCCCCCTCGAAGAGGTTGAATTCTAAGGCGTTGATCTCTCTTTTCTATCTTTTCTTGAGCTGGTTTCATAACATTTGGTATCAGAGCTTTGGATTCTAGGGTTTCGCTGCTCCAAACAGGTCATCGTGGCATTTTCGCTATAACTTGTTTTATGTGACATTTTAGAAGTCACAAGAAAACCCCATTTGAGAAGAAACCATGCTGAACCTTGGGTCTGAATTTCAGAGCTTTTCGCGCGATATTTTCGGAGATATGATCTGAGGAAATTGGTCTTTTTGCAGACTCCTGAATTACACTTAAAATAGGTGACCTGGGGAAAATCGTCATAACTTTCTTTCTGAGCATCGGATTGAAATTTCGTAAGAAGGTATAGAAAGAGGACGGACTGTAGTTTTCGTTTATATATTTTCCAGAGTCAAAGGTTGAAACAGTGACACGTGGCACTTCATACAAGTTCGCTCTTTTGAACTAGTCTATAATCAGGTCACTGCGGGAGATTGTGCATAACTCTTTCTTGGAGAATCCAATTTGGATCAGACTAGTGGCATTGGAAAGAGGACATAGAAGGCTACTACAGGTCACAATTTCAGAACTGGATGATTCGAAATTACAGAGATACATCAGATTCAATATCAGGCTTCTACAAAGTAAAAAAAGGTGTGTATTTTTTTTTTTTAATTTTTGCATAAGCTTGGTTTGAAGGAATTCAAAGGGCATAGTAAAGCATTATTATCGGTAACTGATGCCCCGAGGAAAGAAAATGCAAACACCTAGTAAGGAACCTGAAAGCTCTAGCATGACTCATGAAGAAGAGGAAGAAATGCTACATGATATATCAAAATTACAAGAACAAGTGCAACAAATGTCACGCTCACAAAAGCTAACAGATGCTAAGATAAATGGCGTGGAATCTAAGATAAAGGGCATGGAAGCTCAAGTGAATGGCATGGATGCTAAAATTTATGGCATGGATGATAAGATGGAAGAATTGAAGATAAATATGAATAAGTTGCTACAAGAAATGGTCACTAAGGGTGAAAGAGTACTAAAGGAAACTCATGATGAGAACAAAAGAAATGTTAATCATGATTCCATAGACTCTAATGTTGGATCGAAGACTCACCATGTTCCAAAAATCGATATGAGGAAGTTTGATGGCAAGGATCCCGCCACATGGATATTACAGATGGAGCAATTCTTCGATCTCAATAATGTGCAAAACACACAAAAGGTACGTATGGCAACTTTATATTTGGAACCAAATCAGTTTGTATGGTATCAATGGCTTTGTTCTCGTAAACAATTTATCACTTGGGCAATTTTTACGGAAGAATTGATAGCACATTATGAGGATACAAAAAGCAACACTTTTTTTAGCCAATTGATAAGTCTCAAACAAAAGGGTTCAATAATGGAGCACATTGAGGAGTTCCAAAAATTGAACATAAGGGTAAAAGATATTCCAGAGGAGCATAGGATTGATGTGTTCATAGGGTCTTTAAAGGATAATATCCAACATGATGTGCGCCTTTGGGAACCTGATTCATTAGAGAAGGCATTCAGGTTAGCAAGAAAAATGGAAAGCAAAATTATGGCAACTAGGAAGCATACCATTCACAACTATAAAGACGGAAGTGTTGTTGCCCATAGTCTTCCACAACCTACAAGGTTGACACCACAACAATTGGAAGAAAAAAGAGCAAAAGGGCTTTGTTACAATTGTGATAGCAAATACACAAAGGGTCATAAGTGTGCTGAGAAGAAATTATTCTACATAGATTGTGAAGAGGAAGAAGAAAAGGAGCAAGAAAGGTCAAAAGAAGAGGATATATTCCAGGAACAAAGCCTAGATGAAGAACAAATAAATCCGACCATATCTTGTAATGCATTGGCGGGAATTACCACTCCTCAAACCATCAAGATAGAAGGACAAATCAAGAAGAAAAAGGTAATAGTGTTGATTGATTCAGGAAGCACCCACAATTTTATTCATTGTAGGGTAGCAAAAGAATTGAATTGCTTCCTATATCCAGCACCAGAGTGTCAAGTGATGATTGCAAATGGAGGAACAATAAATTGTTCTGGAAAGTGCCATAATATCAAGCTATCCATGGGAGAATATGTATTGACTAGCCCAATGCTTTCCATTCCAATGGGAGGTGCTGATGTTGTACTAGGAGTCCAATGGCTACAATCCTTGGGTACAATAGCTTTTAATTTTCAAGAACTTTTCATGAAATTTTCTTGGAAGGAAAGGAAGTTGAATTAAGGGGTATTGCAGGGAAACCAGGAAAGATAATCAGCTCTAATGGCATGACAAAGCTTCTAAAAAAGGAGCAAAGAGGTGTAATTGCACAATTATGTTCGCTAGATGTTTCCACATTGGAATCATCTATTTCTCCAGATCTCCAAAAAGTCCTGGACAATCATTCCAAGGTATTTGAGACTCCCAAAGGTCTCCCACCTATGCGTGATCATGATCATGCTATTCATCTGATTCCAGGAAGTGTTCCTCCAAACATCAGGCCGTACAGATATCCATATGTCCAAAAAAGTGAAATTGAACGTATGGTTGCAGAAATGCTAGAGGCTGGTATAATTCAACCGAGTCAAAGTTCTTTCTCAGCTCCAGTAGTATTGGTGCACAAGAAGGATGGATCATGGCGCATGTGTCCAGATTATAGGGAGCTCAACAAGCTCACTATTAAAGATAAGTTCCCCATTCCTGTCATTGATGAATTACTGGATGAATTGCATGGATCAATTTACTTCACCAAGTTGGATCTTCGTTCGGGATATCATCAAATCAGAATGAAGATTGAAGACATTCCGAAAACGGCATTTAGAACTCATGAGGGTCATTATGAATTTTTGGTCATGCCTTTTGGCCTTACCAATGCACCTTCAACATTTCAAGGTTTGATGAATTCAATTTTCAAACCATTCCTTAGAAAATTTGTGTTAGTATTTTTTGATGATATACTAATCTACAACAAGTCTTGGAAGGATCATGTTGAACATGTTGACAAGGTGCTACAACTATTGGAGGAGAAACAATTATATGCAAAAAGATCCAAATGTTTCTTTGGAGTCCAGGAGGTGGAATATTTGGGTCATATTGTATCTCATGAAGGAGTTAAGGTAGACCCTAGCAAAATTAAAGCCATTAAGGAATGGAAAATCCCCACATCCATAAAGCATCTGCGAGGATTTCTTGGGTTGACAGGGTATTATCGCAAGTTTGTTAAGAATTATGGGAGAATAGCAGCACCTCTAACAACATTATTGAAGAAAGATTCATTTTCATGGACTCTGGAAGCAACAAAGGCCTTTAAACATCTTAAAGAGGCAATGTGCCAAGCACCGGTCTTAGCTACACCGGACTTCACAAAAACCTTTATTGTGGAATGTGATGCTTCAGGAAATGGAATTGGTGCTGTTCTAATGCAAGATGAAAGACCCATTGCTTTTGAAAGTCGTCCAATCAAGGGAAAGTTTTTAAGCAAAGCTATTTATGAGAAGGAAATGTTGGCAATACTCCATGCACTTAAGAAATGGCGACCCTACCTAATGGGAAGACACTTCAAGGTAAAAACGGATCATGATAGCCTTAAATACTTTTTAGAACAAAGATTATCCTCTGAAGAGCAACAAAAGTGGGTCACAAAGATGTTGGGTTATGACTTTGAAATCATCTACAAAAAAGGGAAGCAAAATGTGGTGGCAGATGCACTCTCAAGAAAGGATGAGGATGTGGAAGCATTGTTGTGTGCCATTTCTATTATCCAACCAGATTGGATAAACGAAGCAAGGAGGAATGGAAGAATGACGAAGAAGTGTGGGCACTTATTCGAAAGCTACAACAAGATTCCAGTACTTCTGATACATTTAGCTGGAAAAATGATTCGTTATGGTACAAAGATCGCTTATACCTCTGTAAGAATTCCCAGCTAAAACAAAAGATTCTTATGGAATTGCACACTTCTCCCTTAGGAGGGCACTCAGGATTTTTAAAAACTTACCACAGGGTTAAGAAGGAATTTTTTTGGGATGGCCTTAAATCAGATATTCAAAAGTTTGTGGCGGAATGTTTGGTTTGCCAACAAAATAAAGTTGAAACAATTAAGACACCGGGTCTATTACAACCTTTATCCATTCCAAGCCAACGTTGGGAGGAGGTTTCAATGGATTTTATCACAGGTTTACCCAAGTCTGAGGGAAAGAGTGTCATCATGGTGGTAGTTGACAGACTTACCAAGTATGCACACTTTTGTGCATTATCACATCCATTTAAAGCCAGTACAGTTTCTACTGCATTTATGGAAACAGTTCAAAAGCTACATGGAAACCCAAAGATTATTGTAAGTGACAGAGATCCCATTTTCACTGGAAATTTTTGGACAGAATTATTTTCTTGTCTTGGTACTCAGTTAGCTCATAGCTCATCTTATCATCCTCAATCTGATGGGCAAACTGAGATAGTAAACAAATGTTTGGAAGGATATCTTCGTTGCTTTGTATCTGATAAACAGACACAATGGGTCAAATGGTTGCCTCTGGCTGAATGGTGGTATAACACTTCCTTCCATACAGCAACAAAAATGACCCCATTTATGGCACTTTATGGGTACCAACCACCATCCATCACATCATATTTAAGAGAAAATTCTAAGGTTCAGGCAGTGGAACATCACATCGAACATCAACAACAAGTCCTCCAACTCTTAAAGGATAACCTCGTGTTGGCACAAAATAGAATGAAACAACAGGCAGATCAACATCGCAGTGAAAGAAGTTTTGATGTAGGTGATTGGGTATTCCTACGGCTACAACCATATAAGCAAATGTCCCTAAAGCAAGCTAAGAAGGATAATAAATTATCACCAAAGTATTATGGTCCGTACAAGGTGTTGGAAAAGATTGGTACTATGGCATACAAATTGGAGCTTCCTGCAGCTTCTCGATTGCACCCAGTTTTCCATGTTTCATGTTTAAAGAAGGTTATAGGTGACAAGCTCCAAGTTCAAACAATATTGCCAGAACTTGACGAGGAAGGAAAAATTATATTGGAACCGGAAGCAGTCACAGAAACAAGAACTCGACAGCTACGAAATCGATCAATTTCAGAGTATCTTATCAAGTGGAAGAACTTATCCGCTGAAGATTCCACATGGGAGGATGAGAATTTTATGCAGAAGTATCCAGAACTGCTCAAGCGTTGAGGACAACACTTTTTTGAAGGAGAGGGGCATGTTGGGTCCCTATAATACTAGTGATTACCCCATTACTATTGTAGTTATACCCCTTATTTATATTGTTGTGCCCCTATTACCCCCATATTGTTATTTCTGTGCCCCATAGAATCCCTCTATTGTTATTTTTGTGGCTTTATATTATTATTGTTAGGTCGGCTGGATTATATTGTGACTCCTTAGACTCCTATATATAGAAAGGAGGTTTTGTCATTTGTATCATCCAAGAATTGTTCATTTATGTAATGTAAAGGAGGTTGTCCCCTCGAAGAGGCTGAATTCTAAGGCGTTGATCTCTCTTTTCTATCTTTTCTTGAGCTGGTTTCATAACACAATCAAAATCAATAGCTAGAAACCAAACAATGGAAAAATCTTTGGAAAATCAAACACTGGCCGAAAGTTTCATTCTTTGTTTGGACTTTTCTCCATGGCAAAGCGCTTACCTGGGACCAGATACAGAGGAAGGGGTGCCAAGGTCCATCCCGCTGCACACTCTGCAATTCCCAAGAGGAGACTATGGAACATTTGATGAACCGATGCACAATCAGAAATTCCCTATGGGAAAGTCACTTCAGATTATTTGAGTGCCGCCACAGAAATTACCAGAACATTGTAAACACCATAGCAAACTAGCCGAGAAAACCTTACCAAAATCTGGTGGTCAATCGTGCATGGCTCCTTTCTGCCGGGTTCCTACTCTGGAACATCTGGAAAGCACGGAATGGGGCAATATTCAAAGCGGAATCCAGATCCCTAGCAGCCATATGGGAACAAACCACCAGGAACATACGTGAAATAATCCTAATGGAAAGCTGGAAGGACAAAGACTGGCAGGCATCACAAATGGAGGAGGCAATCCTGAAAAGACTTGAGGTAAACCAGAGTATGTTAAATGGGGGTGTCAAAAGAAAAGACCAGACTAGGGAAGTGGCTGAAAGCAACCAGTATCGCCATCCCCCGCAGGGATTCATAAAGCTTAACTTCGATGGCGCCACAAAACATAACCCAGGAGAGGCTGGCATTGGGGGAGTCTTCAGAGACACTGGGGGCAAAACCCTGCGAACCTTCGCGATGGACTGCGGGGAAGCCTCAAATAACGAAGCCGAACTGCATGCCTTGAAACGAGGCCTGGAAATTGCTCTACAGGCTAATTTCAAGAGACTCCAAATTGAGGGAGACTCGAAGTTGGTGGTAGACATGGTCAGGAAACTACAGCAGCAACAACTAGCGGACAAAATTAGCAAGAGCTGGAGAACGACATGGCTTGTAGGAGAAATCGGGAAGCTCCTGCCCAGAATAGACTACCTAATTCCGTCTCACATTAGACGTTCTGGAAACAAACCAGTGGACTGGCTCGCGAACTGGGGCAGTCAGAATCGAGGCAAAGAGATCGACAGTGAAGGTTTGTCTCAACTTCTCCCAGAGGAGAGAGACCACCTCCAATAATTGCTTGACATCGATAAGGGTGATAAAGGTAGGCCTGAGGTGAATGGCCAAGATTAGGCAGCACGCAGTAGCTGTGGGGAAAGATCACAGTGTATGGGAACAAACAGCACATCCATGGGAAAGGATAGCAGTTGTAAGAATGATAGAATCAGGCAGATGATGGGGCAAGGTAGGACAGGTCGAGGGGACGGAGAAGAAGTGAGACATGAAACATCATCAAGGAAGGATCTGGAGTTAGCTTGGGAAGTCGAGATAATTGATAGAGGGAGGACGACAGGTGACACAAGGAGTACAGAAAGGTTACGACAGGAGTAGCCGGGAGAATATTGGAGTAATGACGCATAAAGAAGGTCAGTCAAGTCACGCCCCATCCCGAGATAGGGATACTGGGCGGTTAGTCAGAAAATTAAATGGTCAAGTGGAGGCCCGGTTGGTAGGACAATGGGTAGATAACAACCATATGCCTGAGAAGGCAGAGGGAATGCTCATATAGTTTGGTAAGAACCATGACAAAAAGTGGAAAGGTGACAGCGTGACCCTATGACCAGGTCCCTTCCCTGACTCCGACAAGAAAATGTGGTATGTTTTCTATCATCCCTATCCTCAAGGCGTTATGTTATCTAGCAATTACGTTATCCTTGTTCGACCAGAAATGTTCCGCCCCAGTGAGCAGAATATAAGTAGTAGAACTTATAGTGGCCTTCCCAGCACTCGATCAAATCTCCTCTTTCCCCCCAAAGCAGGGGAGACCTTGCATGGCGATAGTTCTGGTTCCTATTCAGAGAGATGGGAGGTGAGGTGGGCTTTGTTGGGTCTCGTCGTGCTCCAAGATGGGTACTGCAGCCCCAGCCATATATGTTCCCTGGATTTCTTCCATGGCTCTCAACACGGAAGCTTTCCTCACTAGATGGCTCGATTTGCTACGCTTCGCCATGTTGTCTGGCGCAGATTTTCTTGGGCTAATGAGAGAGGGAGGTGGTTCTTAAGCCGCTTCGCTAGGAGAGTTGTTCTAAGGGTGCAGACTACCATCTATGCTGAAGCCAGGATGGTCAGCGAGTGGATTATGACAGCATTCCAACTCAATAGCACTGACTTGTGATTTTCTATTGTGATAGGTAGAAAATCTCATACAATTTCAAAGTCCCAAGTCCATGGAAAGATGGCACCGAGGAAGGTTAAATCTGCAAAGAACCAGGAAGATGGCACTAGTAGCCATCCGAGAAAAAGTGGCAGGAAGCCCGACTCTAAAAAGACCATCCACACGATAAACGCGTACATGGCTGGGATTCCTCTGGAGATCCGCACCCAAATTAATGGGTGGGAGAGAGAGCTGCGGGATATCAGTGATAACAAAGAAGTCCCCAGCGAAGACTGGGAGGATCTGATCTCGGACCCAGGAACCACAAGAGGTAGAAACTCCCTGTTCAATAAAACGCTTTAGCATTACTGGATTATGAAACATGTGGTTGGCCGGGCTATGGAGGTGAATCAGGCCATCCATGAAGAGGAGGATGAGGAACGCAAGTAGGCTGATGAGCATCTCAAAAGCTAGCTGGCGAAAGAAGCAGATAATATCAAGAATATCCTGAAAGAGATCGCGGTCGTCCAAGTCTAGGCAGCATGAAACCATCTGTTGCTGAATAACATGGAACAAATGTTGCTGGACCTAAAATGGGCCATGGAGCAGAAGCAGCTGAAGCCTGGTACCAGTGCCTCAACGCCTACCCCGGTCAACTCGTCAGACGAGGATTAGCTGAGTTGAGTCTTTTCTTTTGTTTTAAATGTTGATAAAACAGAACTGTGTCTAGTTGTTAAGTCATGCTCCTATTGTTAGCTTAGTCAGTAATAGACAAAAACATGGTTATGATAGAAAAAAGGAGCAAAACATCTTCAAATTTTGGTCAGGTTTCAAGGCCGAAAGGTGGCGGTCTGGTTTCCTGTGGGCAGACCCGCCACCTGAACTTTAGTATGCTGTAATTTTGTTTTGTCATCTAGAATGAAGAATGCCTAACTTTACAAAAAAAATAATCACAATGATATTGAATTATTATTATAATAATAATATTAGCTCATAATAACAACCATGATCAAATAATAATTAGAATTGTGATAAGTGAATTATGATGGGTAATTTTTTAAAGACGAACTATTTATGATAATTAATAACTGTATAAATAATAACAATGATATTCTTATATATTTATGTATTTATTATTATTATTATTGTAATATAAACTCATAATAATATTAGTAATATTAATTAATAATAATAATAACTATTATTATTATTATTATTATTATTATTATTATCATTATTATTAGGCTTTATTAATTCAACCATATTTATTTTAGTATTTTAATATTTATCTTAGGGTTTGTATACATTGAGTTTATAATATTAGTCCTTTTTGTTTATTCTTACCCAAGGGATTAATACTAAAATCCCAAGGGATTAAGAACCAATAGAATAATATTAAACAAAAGGGACTAATATTAAAACCCAAGGAACTAATAAACCTAGCCATTTAATAGTATAAACCCAAGGAATTAATGAACCCAACGGATAAATTTTAAAAACCTAAGGGATCAAGAAGCGCAAGTAATTTATATTACAAACAGAAGGGATTAATAAAGATGATCATGATTGATAATATAAACCTAAGTTAATAATAAACACAAAGGATTAATACTAAAACCCCAAGGGATTATGAACCCAAGGAAATAATATTAAATCCAAAGGACTAATATTATAAACCCAAAGACTAAAATAAACATGGTTTATTTTCATGGTGAGACAATCCTTGTCACAATGTGACATTCAACCATGGTTGACCATGGTTGTCTATGATTGACAATGGTTGACCATGATCGATATTATAAACCTAAGGGAATAATAAACCCAAGGGATTGATATTATAAACCTAAAGGAATAATAAAACTAAGGGATTAATACTAAAACCCCAAGGGATTATGAACCCAAGGGAATAATATTAAACCCATGGGACTAATATTATAAACCCAACATTGTTAAACCCAAATATAAACACTACAAACACTAAAATAAACATGGTTTATTTTGATGGTGAGACAATCATTGTCACAATGCGACATTCAAACATGGTTGACCATGGTTTGCTATGATTGAAAATGGTTGACCATGATTGATATTCTAAACCCAAAGGAATAATAAAATGAAGGGATTAATACTAAAACCCCAAGGGGTTATGAACTGAAGGGAATAATATTCAACCCATGGACCCAACATTCGTAAACCCAAATATAAATACTACAAACACTAAAATAAACATAGTTTATTTTGATGGTGAGACAGTCCTTGCGACAATGCAACATTCAAACATGGTTGACCATGTTTGGCTACGATTTATATTATAAACCTAAGGGAATAAAAAACCCAAAGGCTTGATATTATAAACCCAAGGGATAAATACTAAAACCCCAAGGAATTATGAACCCAAGGGAATAATATTAAGCCCAAGGGAGTAATATTATAAACCCAACATTCGTAGACCCAAATATAAATATTAAAAACAGTAAAATACACATGGTTTATTTTCATGGTGAGACAATCTTTATCAAAATGCAACATTCAACCATGGAACTAATATTATAAACCCAAAATAGGTAAACCTGAATATAAATACTACAAACACTATAATAAACATGGTTTATTTTGATGGTGAGACAATCCTTGTCACAATGCGACATTCAAACATGGTTGACCATGTTTGGCTATGATTGGCAATGGTTTACCATGATTGATATTATAAACCAAAGGGAATAATAAACCCAAGGGATTGATATTATAAACCAAAATGAATATTAAAACCAATGGATTAATACTAAAACCCAAGGGATCATGAACCGAAGGGAATAATATTAAACCCAAGGGACTAACATTATAAATCCAACATTCATAAAACCAAATATAAATATTAAAAAGTCTAAAATAAACATGATTTATTTTCATGGTCAGACAAGCCTTGTCACAATGTGACATTCAACCATGGTTGACCATGGTTGACCATGATTGATATTATAAACCTAAGGGAATAATAAACCCAAGGGATTGATATTAAAACCTGAATGAATAGTAAACCCAAGGGATTAATACTAAAACCCCAAGGGAATAATATTAAAACCAAGGGACTAATACTATAGACCCAATAATCGTAATCCCAAATGTAAATATTACAAAGACCAAAATAAACATGATTTATTTTTATGGCGAGACAATATTTGTCAAAATGGGACATTCAACCATGGGACTAATATGGTACACTGAAATATAAATATTACAAATACTAAAATAAACATGGTTTATTTTCATGGTGAGACACTCTTTATCAAAATGTGACATTCAACCATGGGACTAATATTATAAACCCGACATTGGTAAACCCAAGTATAAATACTACAAACAGTAAAATAAACATGATTTATTTTGATGGTGAGACAATCCTTGTCACAATCCGACATTTAACCATGGCTGACCATGATTGGTATTATAAACCTAAGGGAATAACAAACCCAACGGATTGATATTATAAACCCAAATGAATAATAAACCTAAGGGATTAGTACTAAAACCCCAAGGGATTGTGAAACCAAGGGAATAATATTAAACCCAACGGACTAATATTATAAACCCAACATTCGTAAACCCAAATATAAATATTACATTGACTAAAATAAACATGATTTATTTTCATGGTGAGACAATCCTTGTCACAATATAACATTCAGCCATGGTTGACAATGGTTGGCTATGATTGACAATGGTTGACCATGATTAATATTATAAACCTAAGGGAATAATAAACCCAAGGAATTGATATTATAAACCCAAATGAATAATAAATCTAAGGGATTAATACTAAAACCCCAAGGGATTATGAGCCAAAGGGAATAATTTTTTACCCATGGGACTAATATTATAAACCCAACATTGATAAACCCATATATAAATACTACAAACACTAAAATAAACATGGTTTGTTTTGATGGTGAGACAATCCTTGTCACAATGCAACATTCAAATATGGTTGACCATGGTTGTCTATGATTGACAATGGTTGACCATCATTGATATTATAAACCTAATGGAATAATAAACCTAAGTTATTTACATCATAAACCCAAATGAATAATAAACCCAAGGGATTAATACTAAATCCCTAAGGGATTATGAACCCAAGGGAATAATATTAGGCCCAAGGGACTAATATTATAAACCCAACATTTGTAAACCCATATATAAATATTACAAAGAGTAAAATAACACAATTTATTCATGGTGAGACAATCCTTGTGACAATGTGACATTCAACCATGGTTGACCATGATTTATATTATAAACTTGAGGGGATAATAAACCCAAGGGATTCATATTATAAACCCAAATGAATAATAAACCCAAGGGAATAATATTAAACCCAAGGGACTAATATTATAAACCCAACATGTGTAAACCCAAATATAAATATTATAAACACTAAAATAAACATGATTTATTTTCATGGTGAGACAATCCTTATCACAATGTGACATTCAAGCATGGTTGACCTTGGTTTGCTATGATTGACAATGGTTTACCATGATCAATATTATAAACCTAAGCGAATAATAAGCCCAAGGGATTAATATGAGAAACCCAAAGGAATAATAAAACGAAGGGATTAATACTAAAAACCCAAGGGATTATGAACCCAATGGAATAATATTAAACCCAAGGGACTAATATTATAAACCAAACGTATATAAACCCTAAGACAAATATTATAAACATTAAAATAAGCATGATCGACCATCATTGATTTTCATATTGAGACAATCCTTATCACAATTCCATTTTGGGCCATGGTTAACATCATAATAAACCATGTTTGAGTTGGGAATAATAAACCCAAGCGATTGATATTATAAACCCAAGGGTTTAATACTAAAACCCCAAGGGATTATGAACCAAAGGGAATACTATTAAACAAAACGGACTAATAATATAAACCCAAGGGAATAATAAAACCAAGGGATTGATATAATAAACCCAAAGGAATAATAAGCCCAATGGATTATTATTTATTTTCATGGTCAAACAATCGTTGTCACAGTGTTACATTCAAGCATGGTTAACCATGGTTGGCTATGATTGACAATGGTTTACCATGACCGATATTATAAGAATAAGGGAATAATAAACCCAAGGGATTAATATGAGAAACCCAAAGGAATAATAAAATTAAAAGATTAATACTAAAACCCCAAGGGATTATGAAGAAAAGGGAATAATATTAAATCCAAGGGACTAGTATTATAAACCCAACATATATAAACCCTAAGACAAATATTACAAACATTAAAATAAACATGATTGACCATCATTGATTTTCATATTGAGACAATTATTATCACAATTCCATGTTGGATCATGGACGACATCATAATAAACCATGTTTGACTTGGGAATAATAAACCCAAGTGATTGATATTATAAACACAAGGTATTAATACTAAAACCCCAAGGGATTATGAACCTAAGGGAACACTATTAAACAAAAAGGACTAATAATATAAACCCAAGGGATTGATATAATAAACCCAATGGATTAACACTAAAACCTCAAGGGATTATGAACCCAAGGAATTATTAATAACAAAAATTTGAAGAATGAAGAAACCCTAGAATTTTATATTATAAACCTAAGAAATTAATAAACCCAAGGGAAAAATATTAGAAACCAAAGGGATAAAAAATGGCAAGGGATCAATATTAAAAATAGAAGGGATTAATAGGAATTAATTTTTTAAACCCAACGGATTGATCAACCAACGTGACTATGGATATTATAAACCTAAGGGATCAATAAACCCTAGGGATTGTTAATATTATGAAAGCAACACGTTAATAAATTGAAGGGATAAACATTGTAAATGTAAAATATTAAATCTTAGGACTATTATTTAAACCTTAATATTGAGCATTAATAAACCAAAGGGAATAAATGATAAACCGAATGAACTATTAATATTACAAACTTAAAGAAAAATAAACCTAATCATTTAATATTATAAACCCAAGGAAATGGTAAACCGAACCTAGCCCTAAATCCATGGCATCAATATTATAAACATAAATAATGTTATAACACAAAACATTAATAAAAAACATAAACCAAAACCAATATAAGAACCACATTGGAAACCATAAAGCATTAAAACATGATAAATCATCATTACATTAATAATAACACATTTATATCACTACATTATAAACAATAAATAAATTTTAAGCCATAAATACATTGATATCAATACATGAATGTACTAATAGTATAAATCTCAAGAATATTGATATAAACACCTAGAATATGAAATCCCAACAATAATATTATAAATGTAAACAATATTTTCATCTATGAAAGATGTGAACAAAGTGAAGGGATCCACACAAAATACCACAACAATCACAAATGCAAGAGAAAGATATAAAATAGTAACAATGCCATTGGAGCAAAGCAACATAAATGAAAAAACACATCTAAATTGCACACACTGGATTTAAAGAAGAACAACATAATAGGACATTTTAAGACCAGAGATATACAATGTTGTAGATAAAAATTAAAAATAAATAAAATCAATTTAACCAACATTGCAACCACAGAAAGAACATTGAGTCTTAACATATATTTTTTGTTTTCTTTACATCAAATAATTTCACTGCAAAATTGAACTTGAAACACTCCATAAAAAGTCATCTATGGAGTGGCCTCTTCCAAAACACAACAAAACCAATGACAAAAGTAACACCAATTCAAATCAACAGGATAATGATCATGATACTTAACACTTTCCAACAAATTCCTTCTTGTTCTCCTCCCAGACTCCCTCTAGTGCACTTGTTTCAAGTATTTTACATGTGTTTTCATTTGATCTAGCTCATGAATATGATCATCAATAAATGCAGGATGGAACCCATGTTTTCTATCAAACTTGTTCTGAAGATAGGAAAGAAATCTTATAGCTCCAACAATATCACGTATTATTATGGAATAATAGATGACATCATTATTGTCCATATCTGCATTTGAAAGACACAAAAACAAAAGAAAAATCAATAAAGACAAGCACAAATAAATAATCATACAGATATATATATATATATATATATATATATATATATATATATATATATATATATATATATATATATATATATAGATAGATAGATATACATAAAACATAACACCCCATTTGTATTTATGTTAAAAAACTTAATGTTATAGTGTTACATGAAAAAAACAATCTAGTGTTACATGAACCAAATCATATAAAAATTTCTACAAATATAAGCCTCATTTCAAAATACAATAGAAAAACCGTGGAAATAGAATAAAACCATGGCCAATATTCAAAAAATGAATAATGGCCATGGTGATGGCCATTATTTAAAACCTCCATTTTTTTCATTTCATGATGTAATATGAATCCACAATATTAATATAAATATGAACCAGTTATAAAAATGATTTTGAATGATTGGTTCATATAACTAGTTGTTTATGTTTGAATGGTCTGTTGCAAAGAAAATAGAAATATGCACTTAAAGAAATTAAGTAAATTGAACAACATGAAAAAAGATGTAAACAACTTTCTCAAATATTACTATGAATATGATGAATTTATTAATCTAATAAATATATGAAAATTATTATTATATTAAAAGTAAATCAAGAGGACAATAAAAGCAGTTGAAAAAACATACTATAAAGAAGGTCACAATGTTATTAGTTGTATGTCATAGTGATATGGACTTCAATCGCTCCTTTTCCTTCTTGCTAATTGTAACATATGCACTATCTTTCATCTTGGCATAACGTTGAAAAGAAAAATGCGGTTCAATGTGTAAACCATCTATTGATTTCACTCTTGATATGGTTGTGAAGGTAAGGCCATGCTGCCCTTTATTCTCGATATTAACTGACGCTCGTTCTAAAGTCAATCCCTATGACTTATGGATTGTAGGAGCCCATGCCATCTTCAGAAGAATTTGTTCTCGATTTCCTCTTATCACTGGTGTGGTAGGGACAATGTTTGGATTGCTTGCATCAAATGGAACACCAACATACTTATCAAAAACAACAGTTGTGAACATTGGAAGTTGAGGTGGCTTAGAGGTAGGCGGATAAAATATATACTTAACATAACCAAGTGCACTATTCCGCAAGCCAGCTTCAACCCATAAATTACATGTCAACATAACACGCTAACCATGACACAACAAAACTCTATGGTCCAATTGATCATCATCAACACCACTGATTTCTGAATGCCTTGAATGCTCAGCAACACATCGTGAAATTGGAGAATTTAATGTTTTAACATATGCCTATTATGGAAGGAGACCAAATTATTTGTTGGAAACCTGTGAATTGTTGCATTAAATAAATTTCTTTCTCTAGGATGCAACCTCATATCAGCCTGTGACCTAAGAAACTTCCAATCATCAAGAATAGGTTCTACATTTCTTACGTTATTGAGGACTCTATGAAAACAAGATTGTTTCTCATTATTCCCTTGTTGGCGAAAGATTGTGTCAAGAGTGACAACAATGTTGAATTTGTTCCACAAGACTTTCCCTGTTGTATTACCTAGATACAAATGCTTATCTGTTAGGCTCCTAAACTAGTAGTATAGGGGCCTCCCTATACTACTAGTGTAGGGGCCTATCATTATCCCTCATAGGAGGCAGTTTGCCAAGGTCACCCACAAGGATGATGGATCTGCCACCAAAATGACAATTCATTTTCTCTGGAAATGCTTCTCGTAATCGAGCATCTATTTGCATAAACAAACTTGATCCTAGAAATCTCATATCATCAATCAATATATATCTAATATGTCACATTTCTTCTTGGAATACTGCAAGTGATAGCCCCTATAGTGGCTGCATACAGGGAAAATTTTAAGAACCCCCCCTAAATTTATAAATATAATAAATGGGCGAATCTTCGTGGTATATAGGAAAAATGGAAGGTGATTTTATCAATAATATAATATGTATATATAATTTTTTGGCGAATCTCTCACCAGGCATGGCGAATATTTTACTCAATTATAAAATCTTGTAAGATCTTGGCAAGTCTTTCACTAAATAATAAAACTTTGTATGGATCTAAGACGATAGAATTCCCCCTTTAAATAATCTATGCTCACATGAATACCATGGTATTACCATGGGTTATCATAAACCTGGAGCTTAAAAATTACTATTAGTAATTTATAAAAATTAATAAAATTAATAGTTGATTTTTATTTTATTTTTTATTTTAACCAAGCTAAGATGTTTAACCTACATTAAATTACAACATCCATTTTTACTCTTGACCAAGCCCCAAGAGGATCAAATATTTTTTCACTCTATGCTAGTTTGCATATCACGATATTTGATACCTCTCGGGGGTTAGTAGATCCAGAGATGGATCTATGCTGGTTTAATTAATTCCCCCATTTAAATAGGCTACATTCCAGGTGAATACCATGGGTCAATACCATGTGCCATTTTGGTGAATACCATGGGTCAATACCATGTGCCATTTTTTTTTTATTAATTCTAATATTAGGGTTAATAATGGTTTTTTGCATGGTATTAAAAACAATCTACTCCATGGTATTTGTCCCATAGTATTTTGCCCATAGGTTTCACCTAAATATAACCCATTTTTTTAGTGTTCGTAAATATAAGGTGACTTATGGAGTAAATATAAAAAAATGTTTTATTTGTTTACCATACCTCTTGTTTATTTATATTTTTATTAATTTACCATACCTCTGTTACAAATATGGTATTTGGCCCATAGGATTCACTTAAATAAAACCTCTTTCTTGAGCCTTCATAAATAGAACGAGGGTTATGGACTAAATATAAAAAGAGGTTTTATTTATTTACCATAAGTCTAGTTTATTTATGTTTTTATTTATTTATCATACCTTTTGAGTAAGTATAAAAAGACGTTTTATTTATTTACCATACCTCCACTTTACTTATATTTTTATTTGTTTACACCAAGTGACTTATGGAGTAAATATAAAAAATGTTTTATTTATTTACCATACCTCTCATTTATTTATATTTTTATTAATTTACCATACCTCTTTTATAAATATGGTATTTGGCCCATAGGATTCACTTAAATAAAACCTATTCTTGAAAATGGGCGAATGGAAGGTTGTAACTCCTAATTTCAAGGGCTAAATTTACCTTTTTTACCCTCTCCCTTAAAATAAGGTGGGCTATTTGAGGTGATTTGTAAAAATGTACTATGATACAAAATATTCGCCCACTAAAAATTTAAAACCAATTAATTTCGCCAAAGGGCAAACATTCGCCCCTAAAATTATCCTTGGCTGCATATCTTTAATTAGAATTTTTAGAGCTGAGTGTATTATTTTTGCATATATATTAAAAGCAGTTATTCCTGTTGGGGAAAGAAGAAGAAAAGGGCTTCTTCCATTACCTAACTAATTAGAAAGATCTTCAAAAATACAATGGATAAGGAAAGACTTCCCAGCGCCCGCAGTGCCCTGGATAATCCTAAGAAGAGCTTCACGAATCTCATATTCAGCAAAGTGCCTTAAGACAATTTCAAAAGCAAGTCATTGTTTTTCTGATAAAGAATTTATAGATGCAAGTGTTATGTTTGAAAGGTCAACAATATCACCCCTTTATTTTGCATTCCTTATAAATTAATAGCTTCTTCTGCAACATCTTCAGAAATAGTTGTACTTTCCCAGTCAAAGGATATATCGAAGTCCCTTCGACCAAGGGTGTGAAGATCAGAAATATTCACATCATTTGGTGGAACCAAGTGAAAGAAAATCTGCCATTCTTGAAAATCATCTTCAAGATTCATTTCCTGGTTAGAAAAATCACCATCTTCTTCATCTTCAATATTGTCTATAATTGATGGATTTCGATCAACATGCCATGCTCGATATCGAAAATTCCTCCAATTTTTAATAATAATTTCAGCTGAAAGGCCAATTTTTGCAGGAATGTCATGAAATGGCTTGTACAAGAGAAATTATGTCCAACAAAAGGTTTCAAATTCCTCTAAAGCCTCACTAGGAATAGAATAAAATCGTGGCCAAACCCGAACAATAGCATGAACATCTCTAGGCTTCCATGGATCTTTTTTACGCTTTCTATCAAATGTCCAAGATCTTGTTGTTTCTATCAAAGATATATGTTCAAGGAAAAAATGTCTCTTCTGATAATTTTGAACAAAAGTATTCTTAGATGAACATTGCAAGCAATCCCTTGAGATTTTCCTAAAAACCTTTCTTCCAAAATTTAAGGAAACAAATTTTTTACTACAAACAACAAGAGGTAGCTTAAGCAACATATGGCATGTTTCTTGTACTCCAATGTCATGGTCAACAATCATTTCTGCAAGAAAATTTCTATATGCACATAAAGCATGATCCTCAGAGCCAATAGAATTTGAAATTCTAGTTAACATATGATGATAACTTTTAGACCTTTTTTCTGCTTTTGATGCATACTTAGCAATATATTTCAAGATAGCATAGCAAGAAAGCACTGGCTGGCAATCAACATTTGCACATCACATTGTTACAAGGTCAATATTATGTACATTAAGCCTGTCATCATTTCTTGTTGGATCATATTTTTTTCTTCCTTGATCATCTATGAACATTCTTGATTCATCACAAAGATCCCATGGAGCATTGTACCGACATGTTAGAATATTGCCCTTTTTATGCAAACAAGAATCTACAGTACACTTTGTTGGGTCTTGAAATTATAATTCATTTCCATTACACTTTCACTATTATGTTCATTATATCACCTCCATTTCACCTCCATTTCACTACCATGTCACTACATTCATCTCACTTTCATTATCATTGGGTCACATTTATCTTTTTGCAAACTTTATTAATTATTAGACTTTTTAATTTAATTTGTGGTTAAAAATTAGAAAATAATGTGCATATGCTTATACCTAACAAGTGGGTTGAGATTTTAGACATGTGTAGGTCAAAAGGAGGCTTCTAAAAGACCTTTATGTGGCACCCTAAGGCCAAATTCGAATTTGAGTGGAGAGAATAATGGGATCATGAGGATATGTGTCACATCTCCTATTTGTATTGAAACTCTAGAAAGACATGTGTCTTATCAGTTCCTATTTTGATTAGGACTCTAGAGGTAGAGGGAGAGATTCATGGACTCTCATTAATGAGATGACTTCTCAACTTTTTGTATAAATAGGAGATCTAACTCCTTCATTTTTTAGCTTGTAGCTGGTAGCTTTGGAGCTTTTTCATCTTGGAAGTTTTGGAAATCTTTGGAGAGCTTTGTTGTACTTTGTAATTTTGAAGAATTTGAATAAAGCTTTGTTGTTCTCAACAAGGAACGAGATGTGAAGTAGATGTCATGGAGCATATTATAATGTAAGGTAGAGTAGATTTGTTTTGTAGTTTTGCTTTGATTTCATTCAAGTATGTCATTTTATTGCTTTCAAGTTTGATAGTTTAGATTTTCCATTCATGCAATTTTAATTCGTGCGAGTGTGTTCAACCGGTTGATTATATATTAATTTTTCTTTACATGTTTCTTGTATTTGCTTATTAGATTAGTCTCTCATGCTATATGATGATATTTCCAGAGCCTTTAGCTCATGGTTTACCTGGAGAGTTAATTGTCGACATATTATGATTATGGATGGGATTATTGGCTTGCTTTTCATTAGTGTAAAGTTAGATAGTTTAATGTCATTCTCTCATGCTATATGATGATATTTCCAGAGCCTTTAGCTCACGGTTTACCTGGAGAGTTAATTGGCAAAATATTATGATTATGGATGGGATTATTGGCTTGCTTTTCATTAGTGTAAAGTTAGATAGTCTAATGTCATTCTCTCATGCTATATGATGATATTTCCGAAGCCTTTAGCTCATGGTTTACCTGGAAAGTTAATTGGCGAAATATTATGATTATGGATGGAATTATTGGCTTGCTTTTAATTAGTGTAAAGTTAGATAGTTTAATGTCATTCTCTCATGCTATATGATGATATTTCTGGAGCCTTTAGCTCATGGTTTACCTAGAGATTTAATTGGAGAAATATTATGATTATGGATGCGATTATTGGATTGCTTTTCATTAGTTTAACAGCAGTTCCAAGTTTTACTTTTGCCTTTAGTGTAATTGCAGTAGTTTTATTTTTGCTTCCTTGGATTTCATTTAGTTGTTATCATTTTTGCTTTCATTTCATAGACATTTTTCGGCTTAGATTAATCGAAGTGTTCAAAGCTTTGATTTGTTTCATTTTCTCCTTTCTTTAGAAATTAGATTCTAACATTAGAAGTCATTAGATTTAATTGTCCATTAACATTTAGAGGTTTCACCTAGAAGCATAGCTTTTATTTCTTAGATTAATTTCCTTAAGCATATGAAACAAAACCCCCCAAAAAACAACATAAACTATAAAACAACGAAGTAAGAAAAAGGGTTAACTAAGCACATATGGTGCATCACACTTCATCATTTTACGATACCTGGATTGATAATTTATGTAGAGCAATTTAGGACACTAAATTGACTAGACACATTTTATGTGCCTTTGGACACAGTTTAATAATTCTCTGTAATCATTATGAGGATTAGAAGAGAAAATATGACCAATATTCAATAGGCAAGAGTCATCATTGATGCTTCATGGAACCATTATGTTGCGACGATGTGTGTCACCCAAATTCCATGCAGTTACATATTTGTCAAAGAATATCTTTGCAAGTTGTACATCAGAACTATTTGACCAATCAAGTATTTCCATGTCAGGAGCGCCTTCTAACCATAAGAAACCATGGATATGTGCTGAACCTGTATGTTTCCACTCATATCTAAAAAATGAAGATATAGTTACTACAAACAATATAAATAGAATCATAACAAAAGTTGAAAAAGTATAGAAAAAAATGAACACAAACATGTACCAGAATTCTTTAGCTTTAAGATATTTTTAGATAGCCTCCTCTCGAAAAATATTGAATCTTTGGTGCATAAATGTTGCAACAATATGAGGGCACTGGATAACATTCTCACTTTTCATACGATGCTAATTTGAAGAACGAGAATGTGAATGTATGGGCATGAGGTTATGCAACTCTGGCCACTTTGTGTCAGCTGCACTCAAAGTAAAAAATAAAGATGGACATCCTAACTGAGTAATCATGTCGATCAATTCAGATTGACACTTAGTCCAGTATGCCCTTATACCTCTCAGAGAAGAACCAAACCGCATAATATGCTCATCCAACTTATTATTTGGTGTTACCGAGAATAGTGTCTATGCAGAACTGCTAATCCCACTAAGGCTGGTAGCTACCTTAGAAACAAACAAAGTAAAACTACTTTCATTTTCCTTTATGAAATATAGATGAGAGAAGAATAAAGGAGACCAACCTCTGTCTTGCGCTTGGTTCCTTGCTCGATTCCTCTCTCTTCTGATAGTCCTTTTCTACTTGCTTTCTTGTATACCCAGCTTCATAAAGTACCTGTAGAATCAAAGCAGCATAACACTATATGAGAATATGGATCTATTATCATAACAATCTAAGATCAGATGTAAATTGACCATGCAAATGCATAAAACATAAATCACACAAGAGTATGGAGGAAAACTTGAATAGCTTTATTGATAATCAAGAAAGAGCCAAGAGAGTTACAACCAATCGTTCTGACCCAGCATCATCCTCTCAGCAAGTGAGCCCTTCTTCACCTCATGAAAAGCTTAGATCACCCAACACTATGATGTTGCCTCAAGAAACCAACAACAATTCCTTACAAGATGAAAAATTCCAGCCTCTGGATCTCTGGGATAAGGGATCCATATATAGATGTCTGCAAGGGAGATGAGTCAGCTTGTGATTTGATTAGTGTCTTCCCTCTGATATTTCTTGATTCCACTTGGAGATTGATGATCTATTACTCATCCCTGGTCGAAATCAGAGAGCCAAGTGTCACAGGAGAAGTTTCTGGAAGATTCCATGCTCCTCCACATCGCGGATTGACACTACCATTTGTCCCTTCTCGCCCATCGCACCCCATAGAATGGATTTTTGAAATACAGTGCACCTACTGTGTGTATTTAGGTGGGATGCAACGCACTTTGCCTATGGAGCAGGTGAAATGGTCCAGTTTTGACCAGTTCCGAGTAGTTTTTCATGGAGAACTTCTGGGAGAAGCTGTAATCAGTTGACCTTGTTCTTTTAGGGGTTGGAACAACACCTCTAGGGACTTAGGAGCGCTTGGTTTATGGACTTTTATGCTTGGGGTTGTGGTGCCCAAAAATGTCTATAACGGTCGCCCCCTAAAGCATGAGGTTGTTAATGTTTCTGATGTCGGGTGAAATGCTTTATCATGAGGATCTGAAGTTCTTTCAAGCTGGAAGGAGACCTGTAATAAGATACAATACAATACATTATCTTGATAATATTTTCATGATCTAGCTGAGGCGGGCATTCCCATGCTCAGCTTCATAAATTCATTTTCATGTACATGAGACAAAAAATCGTCTGAGTGTATACTGATGATTCTGGTAGAGCCATCATCCCATAGATTAGATGATTATCTATGCAGGAATGATGTACATTTGATGTCTTTATTTTCCTGAATATATATCGCAGCTCGGATGGATGAAACTAGATCTGGGGTCTTCAATCTCGTTCGATCTTTACTCAAATTACAAGTCGATCCACATGAGAGATGTTTTGGAGTCGAACATGGAAAGACATCGCCTCATTACCAGCCAATAATGTAAGCTGTTAACAGGCGCGAGAGGAATCACCGATAATGATGATGAACCTCAAGGTACTACAGTACAATTCACGTGGTGTGAATAAAGGACTTGGCATCGAACACCACGCAAAATATTTCGGTCGAAGGTCATTGATGTAAACCTGTCGCCAGAAGTGAGAAAATTGCCATTGAGGCATGCAAGCTTCAAAGTACTGAAAGGGGTGTTCCTAGATCGACTTCTTGGATAATGAGCTCATGTTGACAAGAAGTGATCCATCATATGAGGGCCTTAATGAATCCCACATCAATGACACGGAATTGAGCAAATGATTTTAATGGAGGTGAAAATGATCTGGTGATATAAGGTTCAGGGTGGCGGTCATGAAAGAATGGAGCGTAAATGCATTGCAGCGGGTGAGACACAGGTGAATTCTCTGAGTGACTTCTCTTGAACATATCGGCGACACTGACATGATGGATTGGTAACATTAACCCCAAATGTGGATGGTGTGATGGAACCATGGTGATGTGACTAGTGAATGGAACAACCCAACCCGACTTGGATGCGGAGTGAAAGTGTCATGTTCAAGAGCGACTTGCTACCAACAAAGTTTCTTCAAGTTTTCTTCCCAATTTTTCCCCAGTCATTGCTGACCAGTACCACTTTATTTTTGTCAAGCTTGAGGAGGACAACATATGCTTTTTCTATAAATTTTTCTTTCGGGCAAACCCATCGCTATGTTTTAATGAGCCTAGCAATAGTGAAACTTGTTCTTGTCTGTTATGGACAAGTTTGTCACTATTAGGTTTTAACGAGTTTAACAACAAAGATAACTCGGTCCTTTTCAATTTTAGAGAGTCTAAAAATTGACGTAAAGGAAACTCCAAAAAATCCTTTTTCGTCATCTAATCCCTTAGGTCCGAAAAGTATAAAAAGATACAAAAGGCATGAATTTTCGGTACTTTTAACGAGCCGAACAAAAAAAGCGCTCGATCTTTTTGTGTAATAATCCCTCAGGTCCAAAAAGATTAAAATCTAAAGGAGGGATAGCACTTCTGGTCACTTTAACAAGCTGGAGAGGCCAATGGCTCAGCAATATTTTCATATTTTACGAGTCAATTGAAAAGAGCTTAAAGGAGACTCGTCTTTGAGGAACGAGTGATAAATTCGGGTAGCAGCTGATTCCATGTAATGTTTGGAATTTTCCAATCGCGGTAGTGTCACAAGGATGGCTAACAAGATCACTCTTTGCAGTTGTTCCTCAAAAGGGGTAAACAATCAATTGGAGGTGAATGATCAGCCAATACAAAGTGGAGGTGATCATGAGAATATGACAAAGGCTTCAAAGGCTGAAGTACTACATTCACGATGGTTATTTATCGGAAATTGGTTCATTTTTTAATGAGCTTAAAAGCTAGGGGAAACATTTGCTCATTGCTTATGTTTATTTTTTAACAAGCATGAAGTCCACGTTAAAACTTCTCGATTAATCCATTCGTATGATAAGAATGTCTCATATATAAAAATGGCATTATTTCAAAGCTTTGCCCCACATCCTTTCTTTATGCAAGTTAGGAAATGACCAATCCTACGAGTTTAAAGGGTTAGAGGACCTACAAATTTAAAAAATAAATGGTCGCTCTTTGCTTGCATGCCAAAAGGTTTGCATGCCCCCAGGTATAGAGACATAGAGTTTCAAGGTTACCCCGCAATTTCGTAGACAAAACATTTGTTTTGCCAAAAAAGGCCTACCTCTTTCAGGTTACCAAAGATTGTTCTATTCGCACCGCAAACAAAACACTTCTTCGGCGATGTCTACCGAAATAAACAAAGGCGAGTGGCGCAGACGCCTCCACCCACATAACTTTGACGAGGGAATCTTATTCCAGTCTAACCCCCTTTTCCAATTGCGGACGGGAGTGTCAGACTAGTCATATATCTCTCACGGAAACCTATGCTATACCTGAAGTTTTCCTGCCGAAGCAGACCAGGGTGCATGCCCCCTGGGTTTCAGTCATGTCCCCTGAATCACTCGCGCTCATCAGGTGGATGGACTATGGATTGATGAGACATTCCTTGTGTGAAAATACCATTCAAGGATGGTATATGACTATTTGCTATGTGTGAACCGGGGAATGAAAGCTGGTCTTCCTTCGTCCGAAAAACACATTACTCTAAAGAGTGAGGAGACAATGGCTCCCATGCAATAAATATAGTCTCGCCCGAGGAGTAGATTATAATCCAGAGGTCCTTGGACTACCATTACGTTCATGTGAATGGTTTTCCCTCTCAATGTTATGGGCACATTGGGAAGGATCCCTAACGGTCGACCGGTTCCTTTGTCAAAGCTTGTTAGGTTTCTCATCTCAGGCAAAAGCAATGGAGAACCAAGCACTTTCCAGGTAGTCGAGGAAAGGATACTCACAGAAGCCCCTTCATCTATGATGGTACCGGCCATAACCATTCTATATATTTGAAGAATGATTCAGAATGGTATACTAGCCGGTAAACAGGCTCTGCCTAGTAGATTCCAGTCAAAGGAAACAACTAGGTTGCTTGGAGGTGGGACCGAATAGGCGGCCGGGTATGACTTTGACGAACTTCCTTCCTGTGGTAAAAGAATGGGTAAATTGCCCCCATGTTCATCGGAGTCTGTGCTTATGAAAAGAATTTGGACGGTTTCATCCTTGTCCTCTTCGGTGACTGTATCATCTGAAGATGGAACCTCTGAAGGCAAGACCGGGTCAACTGTCGCCTCAACCTTTTGACTTTTGTCTAGTATGGATTCAAATGGTTTTTCTTCAGTGATAGATACCTCGGCTGACCACCTAGGCGGGTCAGCCGGATTTTCAACTAGTGACAGAATTGGCAAGAGTTTCTTGTATCTAGGAGGGAGCCGTAACGGTGAAATAGGACGGTCGTCCAAAACTCTTTTATCCTCGTCTAAGAAGGGACAACGGTGGATGGCGTAATCACCTTCACACAGTTTATAGGGAAATTTGCATTTTCCTTTTTGTCCAAGGGCTTCACTTTCACTAGTCGACGGTGTATTTTCAACATGATCATCAGAGGTTGACGACACCGGGTTGTGCAAACGTGGAGACTAGTCCTTTATGATCCGAGGGATGCAAGGACAATCTCTATGATAGTGGTCTCTTTTGCAAATGACACATGGCGATTTAGGCCTGGTCAGTGCAGTGTGTGGATTTTCGCTAGACGACGCTTGGTTACCCCTTTTCGCCTTTGGCTCCTTCTTCTTCTTCTCTTTCTTCTTCTTTTCCTTCTTCTTCTCAGGTACTTGATTTTTGGCTTTACCAGCTTTATCAAGCGAAGAGGAAGGAGGAGAGGAAGAATTGGATGAAGTAGAGGGTTGGGGGGTAATCCTGGAATCGTCTAGTTGCTGACTCGATTGTTCAGGAACCGCGGTGTTCTGAATGACAGAGGTTGAGAAAAGCCATACGGGTAAGCCTATTTTCAATCCTGGAAGTGACAATGTGGCCATATGGGGTGCACCAAAATCTCCCTAAGAGGAGAAGGGACTAGGATTTCCTCCAAGGGGAACTCCTTGGTTGGTGGACTCCATTTTCCTCAACCTAAGACCAACGTAGGAAAGGTGACAATTATTCCGTTTAAAATAAATTTTAGACGCTTTGACACAACTTGTTTTTTCAATTTTAAAGAGTGGAGAAAAAACAAAAGATGACTCTAGTCGCCTTCGATTTTTTAATGAGCCTGAAGTGACAAGTGCTCAGATGGACCTTTTCCGTTAAACAGTCTCAAAAGGAACGAAAGGGACTGCTCTGGAAATATAAACAGAGGGATTACCAAACTAATCGCTAAACTGCACAATACTTTTTACAGTACGGCAGTCAATCTTCCCGAATGTTGTGTTCAGTGCATTGCGATTGATAGGGCGGCAGACACGGCTTCATATGGATAAAGGATTAAGCCTATTGTGGTCTCCCAAAATATACTCAACGGTACGTGGGAGCACAAGTCCGTACTGGCACTTATCGTCTCAAAGTGGAGGAATCACCCAACCAACAGTGAAAACAACAGTTACCAGGCTTTAGAACGCTAGAATATGTCTCTGGCCTAGACTTCTAGATGTTGTGCGTTAGGTTCCAAAGCGTTGTTAGATTCATTAAATTTATTTTATAGTTGATCTTGCTTAAGAAATTTGCCTTTCAGGTTCACCGCGTGATGTAGATGTACAATTCCTAAAGTGCGATATAAGATGATAAATAGTCGTTTTATCTTCTTTGTGCAATGAAAATCCTAGCTACTAAGGAAAGAGAAATGGCGTTCTTTCAGCAAAGAGCATAGAGCACACACTATATGCACTGTCCTAAATCAAACCAATCAAACAGTCTAAATGCAAATTCACATGCATGTATTTTTTTCAGCCTTCTTAATATGTGAATGATAAAAAGAAAGCTAATGCGCAAATCTGAATTATTTTTCAAAGCGACAATTACTAACAAGTTTCTTTTCAAAATCAAAATGAAGACAATGACAACACTTTGCGATTTGGGAATGAAAACTTGCTTTCGACACTAGAAAAACTACTAATTCAGATCAAATACAATAGTAACAGGGTAATCGACTATCAAGAGCAATCAGACTCTCTTCTATGACTGAAAACGACACTTGCGACACTTTCAAATCAAGAAACGACAGTACAATTACGCTACTTCTTTGTAAAGGAGAACTGAAAATGACTCAAAAAATACATAAAAACATTTACAGTTTTGTGCACAATGGAGGCAGAATAATAGCAAGGAAAAGGGTTTCAAACAGAGGTGTACTGACTACAAGTAGCAAAACTCTTGAATAGATCTAAAAAGAGTGAACACAGAAACCAAAATTTAGGAACAATGCCTAGTCTGATCAGCGCACCTGTAACACAGTGAATTTGAAATGAAATGCACCTACTACACTCGGGAAGTGCGCTGAATTTGAGATTCACAGAACAGACAGTGCGCTGGACTAGGGACGAGACTTTGATTGGATTCCGGGTCATAATTTGCAATTCATTTCAGGGATTTTGGCCAAGCAAGTGGTAATCAGTAAATCAATCACAGGGGTAGATCTAAGGAGGTTACTAGAACCACCACAAGGGCAATTAGAGAGCTTGTAAATCAATTGTTTAAATCATAAACAAAACCTAGAGATTGACTGAAGCAGCGTTGATCTAATTTGAACTTGCATAGCAAATGCAGTTCAAAGGCTAGCTGGCTTGACTTCAGGCTACGTCTGTAAGTTTATAAAGTAAAAAAATGTAGATGAACAAACAATCTACTTGCTCCCTAGCGGAGTTGCCATTTTGTTACCAGGAATAGTGTCTATGTAGAACTGATAATCCCACTAAGGCTGGTAGCCACCTTACAAACAAACAAAGTAAAACTACTTTAATTTTCCTTTATGAAAGATAGATGAGAGAAGAATAAAGGAGACCAACCTCTGTCTTGCGCTTGGTTCCTTGCTCGATTCCTCTCTCTTCTGATAGTCCTTTTCTACTTGCTTTCTTGTATACCCAGCTTCACAGAGTACCTGTAGAATCAAAGCAGCATAACACTATATGAGAACATGGATCTATTATCATAACAATCTAAGATCAGATGTAAATTGACCATGCAAATGCATAAAACATAAATCACACAAGAGTATGGAGGAAAACTTGAATAGCTTTATTTATAATCAAGAAAGAGCCAAGAGAGTTACAAGCAATCATTCTGACCTAGCATCATCCTCTCAGCAAGTGAGCCCTTCTTCACCTCATGAAAAGCTTAGATCACCCAACACTATGATGTTACCTCAAGAAACCAACAGCAATTCCTTACAAGATGCAAAATTCCAGCCTCTAGATCTCTGGGATGAGGGATCCATATATAGATGTCTGCAAGGGAGATGAGTCAGCTTGTGATTTGATTAGTGTCTTCCCTCTGATAGTTCTTGATTCCACTTGGAGATTGATGATCTCTTACTCATCCCTGGTCGAAATCAGAGAGGCAAGTGTCACACGAGAAGTTTCTGGAAGATTCCATGCTCCTCCACCTCGCGGATTGACACTTCCATTTGTCCCTTCTCGCCCATTGCACCCCATAGAATGGCTTTTTGAAATACAGTGCACCTACTGTGTGTATTTAGGTGGGATGCAATGCACTTTGCCTATGGAGCAGGTGAAATGGTCCGGTTTTGACCAGTTCTGAGTAGTTTTTCATGGAGAACTTCTGGGAGGAGCTATAATCAGTTGACCTTGTTCTTTTAGGGGTTGGAACAACACCTTTAGGGACTTAGGAGCCCTTGATTTATGGACATTTATGCTTGGGGTTGTGGTGCCCAAAAATGTCTATAACATCTGGTAAATCAGATAGTTGGTGACGTAACTCTTTAATTGTTGTAGGTGAGTTATCATGTAAATGTTTCTTTGCAAAAACTATAGTAGTTGCTTGGCTCCAATGCCACATTATCATGTTTAGTAGGTAATATCAAAAGCGAGGATGGCTTCCAAATCTCTAATCATAGTACTCAAGAAGATACAATTCATACTCATGAAGTTCAACACTACAAATACATGGTTGTAACCAATCAACATCACCAGTGGGGAACAATGTTGGTAATTCCATATCTAATAACCCCTATGTATTATATTCATTCACTAGAGAGGTTCCAATACTAGGCCAATCCATGTCTTGAACACGTGAAGAATCAACATTATCAAGAATTCTCTAATTTCTTCCACTTATCTTCATTCGTTTCGTAGATGAGCAACTTAAGAAGAAGGATGAGAGGGAAAGTTCTCAACAGGAAACCCTTCATTATTATTTTCATTGATCTCAGATTCTTCAATATCACAATCAAAAAATTTAAGTCTGGAGGAGGCATTTATTGATCTTTCGGGCAGAGCATTCACTGGATCATAATCAATTACAACATCTCGATAATATTGATCATGTTGGATTTTGAAAAGCAATGTAGCCATCACTCGAGATATTTTGACATAACATTCATAATATTTAGACTGAGAGAAATGTCTCCTCACAGTTAGACATTCAATATCTTCAACATTTCGGGGAAGGCTTTGTACAATTGTAGAAATATCTTGAGGAAAACTAATTGTATTACCACTATAATTATATTGCCCACCTCGAGCATGTGTCACTTGCAAAATAGGATTCACACATGTTATTACGATTTCTTCAACTTGAGTAAGAAATCTTAAAATATGAGGTTTCTCACCAGGATCCTTTTTATTATATTGACAAAAACGATGGGCTCCTCTTTCACTCTTACATCGTCTGCAAATAGGTCCTTCAGAATGTCTCACAACATGGATTCCGAGATATGATTCTTGGAAAATGTGGCACATGTAGATAACTGTCAAGTTATCTATCTTTGCTCAAAATCTTTTATGCACTGCAATCATGTTTTCATAAAAATGAATATTATCTCTATTGGCCAAACCATGTTGAAAACCATTTGGAAGAGTAAAATTTCTTCTAACATGTACTTCATCTTCAAGAACATGAGATTTCCTTCGCAAATTTGAAGCATGTGGAATGGATCTATGAGAATGTCTTTCCAAATTTATGGTGTGCATTTCACAAACCTAAGACGATGTAAAGGTCTCTTTGTCATAAAAGACATTATTATTTAATTCTCAACTAATTATAAATGAAAAAAAATGAAAAAGAATCAAATGCATTCAAAATTTACATTTGTTTCTTCATGTGGATGAGGGTTATGAGATGGTTGCTCTTGGATTCTAACATCAGTGGATGGAGCATATTGGGATGTAGTTTTTATGCCTCTAATCAAATGAGTTGTTTATTTTTTCAAAAAAATAAAATACATTATAAAACTAAATTCCCAACAAAGAAAGATTCAAAAATGGAAAATAAATCAAATACATTGAACATGTACATTAGTTTTACAATTTGATGTTTTGGATTCCAATTCTCCAAACTGATGAGATGAGATAATGGTTTCTTCATAAAAGGTTACAAAATACAATTTCCGGGCAACTGTAAATGAGAAAATGAGAAACATATCAAATGCACTCAACATTTACATTTGTTTGGCAATGTGGCTGAACACTATGAGATGGTTCCTCTTCACTTCTAACATTAGTATATGGAACATCTACGAAGTTAATTTGTATGCCTCTATTGAAATGACTTGTGTCTTGTTCAAAGAAAATAAAATACGCCATAAAATTCAATGTTCTCGGTTTACTAAAAATTTAAAAAATGAAAAGCAAATAAAAAACATTGAAAATTTACATTAGTCTGGCAATTTGATCGTCGAGGAGAATGCACAGGAAGGTTATGACATGCTTCATCTTCACTTCTTAGATTACTGGATGGAACACTTTGTGAGTTAATTTCTAGACCTCTATTAAAATGAGTTGTATCCTATTCAAAAAGAATAAAATAACATAAGTTTAGTAAACAAAACTTTGTAAATATAGGAATGTAATAAAACAACCACTATTACAGTGAAAATAAAAATATCATTGTGTTACCTCCATTGTTCCATGCGAAATGCTATTAGGGATGACTAATTCTCTTGGTGTGACAACATTACTTTGAGAAGCGGGATTTGAAGATCCAATGTTTCAAGCAACTGGCTCCAAATTATCAAACAAATGGCCAAGTAAACTATCATCCAAATCATCACACAAAATGTCATCATTACCTCCGCCAAGCATGTTTTGCAACCTTTCGCCATCAAAACATGAAATTTGACACACGGAAGGGTTAGTGTGGACATTTGCATCCACATTATTGATATGGCGTTCTTCCTGATTGCAAGATGTTTCCCCAATGTTATGAACATTTTCAGGAGAGCATCAAACAACAAGATTATGCTAACAAGGAGCATATCATGATAATGAACTATCAACAGGAAATGTTATTTCCATTATATCATCCATAGTATGATACTTACGAAGAATTATAAAATCACTTTAAAAAGTGGCTTCACTAATTTTTATATTATATGTAGCTCTCCTATGCTTATTTATGGCATCGTTATTTTGTTGATACCGTAAATGATGACTTTCATTAGACCCCTCACGTGATTTTGGTGACAAATTTTGTTTTCTTGTACGCTTGCTTGTGCCTTCAGATGACATGTCTACAATGGACAATAAAATATTCATTATGGAATCATACAAATGGAACATGTTAGTGCTTGAGATTTCACCCTAGGCTGAGGAAGGTAAACCTTCAAGGCTACATCAAACCATTTCACCTCGTAGCTAGCCCTACGAGGTATGAGAAGGCTCTCTCGGGTCAGATTCGGTAGATCTTTCAATAGGATTAGGCTGACCAATTAAGAATAAAGATTTTAGGCTAGTAAATTGATAAGGGGTTTGATTTGATGATTTGTGGGGGTTTTGGTGGCAATTGGTGGAAGTGCAATTCAAAGTGCGGGGTTTGAGCACAGTTTTCACAGGGGGATCTAAGGGGCAAGGTAGGAATGAGTGCTGATGTCTTAATCTGAGATGGATGATCAGAGATGATAGAGGAGAAGCTAAAGAGGGCAAACACACAATTCGAATCCTCTCTAGACAGTAGAAAACATTAAAATTGAACAAACTAAAAAGCTGAGCATGTCAAAACATGAGTTCAAACTTTACCACTTCATCTGTCCAATTTAGAAGCATAAGAGAGATGTGAAACACATAAACAAACTTACAAGAACATGTAGAGAACACACCATCAACAATCAGATCCACAAGAATCCTCAAAGATGTCTGTAAAACCCTGGCTTTCCTTGCCTTCAATTGCAGAAATAGATGCACAATATACAATGAAGCTTCCTTCCACAAGAGTCCAACCATGAAAATGAGAAGGAGAGAGCATAATATAGACCATCTAGACCATCTAACTCCTTTCCCCACCTCTAGGGGTCGAGCTCAGCTTTCTAGGAGCAGTTTGAACAAATTCTAAACTAAGAACTAGAAAATAGGCAGCCAAACAACTTGCCTCTATTACTTAGCTAACTCATCCATGCATTAATTTTTCACTTTTTACATCATGGAAGCTTCTAGAAGGGTAAAGAAAGATAAAATCTACCAAAGTGCCATGAAAATATTACATTTATCTATCATCTACAAGTAAAAATAGTCAACCATAGTCAAAACAGTGTTTTTTGACCAAAAATGTGAATTCTGGCAAATCTGGAAGTTCTGGTCGCGCACCTTCACAGCTGTTTTTGAGTGGGTTCCACTGGTCCAAATCAGGTGCAAGATGGCTCATTGGAAAGCTTGATCTGTCTACTTTCCATCCCAAGTGGAATTTCTGAATTTGGAGTTGTTTTTCCCCCTCAAAAACCATTTCTCCCAAGGTCACTTTCTGCAACTCAAAAAGTGGGCAGAAAGTCATTTTTTTGATGTATTTTGAGCTTTTGGAGGCTCAAATCTCAAAATCAGGCTTCTCCCAAGTATTGGTAATTTTTCTTTTTGAATGCCCTTTCCAAAAATGCCAAGTTTTCAAAATTCCGAGCAGTCCTCCAAAATGGTCTCACCCGGGGTGAGACCAAACCGTGGGCAAAACCTGTAATTTTACCAAAAATTTGCAAAATGCTCCAAAATTCTCAAAATTTTCACATTTTGATGCTAGATCAAGGCTGATCAGTACCATGATGAGTGAGAGAGGCCTCAGCCAAGATACAGGGATTTGTCCTTTTCTTTTTCCTCATGAGAGCCTCGTTCAACCGCCATTGAAGGATCTTCATCCTTGCTTTGTAAACATGCATTCTGACCCAATAATGTGTTTTCATGTTGCGTAGCAGCTCTTTGTCATGATTTGCCTTCTCTAAAAGCCTCTGCTGTGTCTCAACCTCCGTGGAAGAAGACCGGTCATCACCTTGCTCATTAGTGTCATGGGTTGACCTGATGTTATTGAGCAAGGTGGAATCAACAAGTCAAAATGACCGCTGCCCTGCCTGCAAAATGCTGTGAAGTATGTTGTTTTCAAGGGGAAACATCATGAGGGATATGTTAGGGGAGGGAATTTACATATAGGAAAGGGAAAAAAAAATATATAAGCAGGGAATTTTGAAGGAAAACATCACATAATGCTAAACATGTCATTCCATCTCTCACCATTTGCAAATCAATACCTTATTTAGGGAAACTGTGTTATGATCACCAAGGGAAAGGACAATGAAAATCATCATGATGGAGGGGAGGGTGTCAGAAGCATAGGGGGATAGGGCAGCATCATCCATGTACAAGAAACAGGCAGCTCATTTCATTTTGCTTTGAATGTCTTTTAAGAGAATACTCTGTTTTTTCATGACTTTAGAATGGCCATTTGATGCTTTGGGAAACAGGGATTTAGGGTATTTGATTGCAAAAGGAAGGGAAGGTTTTCTGTGATTATGTTACAATGGAAGGGAGAGGGAATTGGTAACTTGGGAATTAGGGAAAAGAGAGGATATTAGGAATTAGGTTTAGGGGGACAATGAAACCCATCAACAAAGTCTGCCAACTAATTTTCATAACAGCAGTTCATTTAAAACAGAGGCAGCTTCATCATGTTTTTGCCATGAGTAATTAAGGTTTCACTGTGTGATTTGATCATAGGGAGGGATATTCAATTGCCTAGGGAGTTTAACTGAAGGGACAAGCAATTGAATTAGGGTTTACATAGGGAATTAGGTAGGGGAAAAAACAGAGTTTTGAGGATGGGGAAGAATACCATGTTAATGTAAAACCCTAATCACAGCAAAACTGATTCCTTTGACAACTATGCAGCTGTATTTTTAATGAATTTTGTCATGACTTTTATTGAGCTTTCAAGTCTTTGACATATACACAGCAAGATGACATTTTTCTTTATTTTTTATAAGGCTATGCAAATGGCATTTTCACTGTTTTTACAATTCTTGTGTGCATGCCTTGTCATCACTTTTCTTTTTATTTTTTACAATGTTTCTTCTTCATTTCCTTGCTGTGCATTTCATATATTTGCTGTGTGTCATAATGGTGCTTAGGGTTTTAGCATGATACATGGAGGAACTAAGGTTTGAATAGGTTTAGAAGGGATTAGGGTTTGATAATGATTTAGGGGTAGGATTTGTATAATTGACTTGCAAATGAGATCAATAAGTTTGACATGTTAACATATGCAATTTGTATGGGGAAAATAAAAGGAGGGACAAAGGGAAAAATTTCCTTAAAAAATAACAAACTGTCACACATATTGCTTGCAAAAACAACTATTCATTTAACCTATTTCTTTATGGATTTCTTGCACAAAATTTATGATCATTACCTTCCTTTCCAATCCCAACACCATCATCAAACATGTGAATGAGGCATACCTTAATAACTTGAGAGAATTTGAGGGTGATTTCAGCATTTGAGTGAGTTTTTAGGGCAAACAGAGTTTTTGGTCGCGCACCTACGTTTGGTCGCGCCTGTGTAATTTAACACAGTGCGTTGGCCTGTTTTTGGTCGCGCACCTCCGTTTGGTCGCGCACGTTCACAGCCTTGTTTGAGGGCCTTTCCGGCATCGGAATCAGGCGCGGGATGGCTCGTTGGAAAGGTATTTGAGTCTACTTTCCAACCCAACCAGAATTTTTCAATTTGGAGTTGATTTGACCTGTCAAAAGCAAATCTCCCAAGACTGGTCAAAAAGTGTCCAATGAGGCTGCCTCAAGGAAGAGTGCTGTTGCAGTCAACTTTTGAATGCCTTCCTCAACCCCAAATTGAGCGCAGGATAGCTCATTGGAAAGCTCTTCGTGTCTAGTTATCAATTTACCCATCCAGCAAGTCATTTGGCCAACCAAGCTAGGAGAAAACTTGATTTTCCCAAGGTCACTTCAGAGGTGCCTTTGATTCTCCTGAGGCAACGGTATTCTTGACATTTCTCTCAAACCATGACACCTGTGTAAAAAATGAAGGAGGTTTTTCTTCATTGGCATGTTTTGGACAAAAACCTCTCTCAGTTTTGTAAAATTCATCTTTGATTGCTCAGAAACAGCTTTTGAGTGAAACTTGTCCCGATGTGTGAAACAAGGGATTTTGTCGAAATGGAGCGAAATGAAGGGGATAGAGGGCTTCTAAATTCTTGGGGAAATTTTTGGGAGTGGGGAGGGATGTTAGGAAGCAGGGGAAAGTGGAATCTCAGAGATTGAGTGAGGGGAAGGGGTCGAAAAGGGCAAAACACAGGCCAAACCTAGAAAATTGCCATGTTGTAGCTAGAAACTAGGGTTTGTGCAAAAATGAGGAATTTGGCGGATCTAAGGGATGGGAAGTGTTTGATAAGGTACTTTAAGGATAGGGAAAGGTGTATGAACATCAGGAAACAAGTTTTGCCGATGATTTGGCCGCCCAAGAAAAATTGGCTTTCAAAACCCTAGGAGAGGGAAATGACCTTGCCTAGGTGCAACTGAAGCATGAAAAAGGTGTGAAATTACTCATTAGACACTGACATGATAATGACAACCCTCTGAATGATGATAGGCTCAGCTGAATGATGACATGGACTGACATTTGGGCAAACCCTAAACCTAATGCCTAGTGACCAAATTTTGCTTGAAAACTCTTTGAAATGACAAAATTTGACCTTGACACTTTAAAATCACTTTGAAAGAGCATATTTGATCACTGGAGGAAGGCTGGAAAGACTGACACTAACAGAACATACAAAATATCTAATATAAACAAACAAACAAAAAATGAAAAAGGTACAAGTTTTTTATTGGAAATCGTAAAAAAAATAAAAAGTGTATATGTTATTTTTTCCAACCATATAAACTTATCAAAATGTATGAGGATTTTTCCAAATGGCTAAAAAAAAAAACTCAAAATGGAAAAAAACAGAAATGAATTCTTCCAAATGGCTTAAACAAAAAGGTCTAAATTTCCATGTATCATATTAGAATTAAAGCAAAACCCATACTATTGGGACACAATACTCTAAGAATTATATGAATTGGAAGTATATCTAAAAATTTGGAACTATATAATATCAAAATATAAATGTAAATATGAAAATGAACATAAATGTATAATATTGTTTGAGAATCAATGACAAAAACCAATACAAATAATATGTATAACATAACTCATAGAAATTATAATTATACAAACAAATAAAAATGCATAACATCGAGAAACATTTACATGTAAATAAGAAAACTTTAGGGGAAACAATATGAAATATTTTACATCATAAATATCGACACAAACATAATTTTAAAGTATTACCATAAAGACCCATAGTATGTATAGAGACAAAAATGGAAATATTTTCCACAACCATAGAGAGTATATAAAATAGAAATATTTATAAGAACTCTGAAGAATACTAATACCCTAAGAATCCATATCCATATCCAATGGTGGAATCTCATCAACATAATCCAGACGGGGAGAAATTACAAAAACATTTCCATACTCAATCAATTCATTGCAATCCTCTGATGTTGGGTACAAAAACCCAGACATCTACTCATTAGTTTAATTATCAATATATATTGCAAAACATCTGTGATTCATCATGTCATATAATAGGAAAGGAACTTCATTGCAATTGAACATAAGAACCAGACTGTGGAATGTTCGAAACGAACGATAATGAGGACATTTTCTCTTTATATCTCTAGAATTTTCTTCCAACAACTTCCATCTAAAACCCCAATCATCTTCAAAGTATTCAATTCTTCATTCAACACATGGTTGAACAAATTGGAAATGATCTAATTCTTCAATTGACCGTACAGAAGGGGAGCCATCATTGACAAGGCATATCAATTGATTCATGTATATTGCTAATGACATACACCATATGTCACTGATTGGAACAAATGAAAAACCCCACTCATTTTTTATTACGTCAAACCAGTAGATTGTATACCCCTATGTTACGGGAATAAGTACCCTAGGGATTTGGGTTGAAACCCCAATAGAGCAAGAGAGAACTACAATAATAAACACTCATACAACTTAGGCAACATGCTTATATAAACAAACTATGTGATAGCGACCATACCCAGATGTCCTTCGTTTGGGTAGTTCCAGCAGGGTTCAGACCCTCTGCAACTCCTGATGATCTTCGAATCTACAAATCAACCAATTCGAACATACATAGTAGCATATAGATAAAGAATTTTAATGAAACTAACATTATATCATATAAGCAAATGATTAGTTATACATCAAAATAACATTCATATATGAATTATAATAGGATCTGATGCATAAACAAAGTTAATATCAGGAATAAGACAGTGCTTCTTTTTATTGTAGAAAGCTATAACTAACACAGAGAGAATTCACCTGAGTCTTCTTCTTCTAGCTCTAAGCAGAACCATCCTCTAGATCTGTCCAGACCCAATCTTCAACAACATCCTTCCATAACCAATACCATGATATCTCAAGTAAGTGGGAGAATATCAACACTCAAGGAAACAAGGGTTTCCTTAAACTTGGGGAAGTACTTGAAGCACAAGGATACTTTAGACTCAGTCAGGGATAATCTCAGTATAATAATTCTATCTCCTCCCTTCCTTCAGGCATTCCCATAGAAGTCTATTTATACTTCTCCCAATTAGTTTTTTAGTTGGGAAACAGTTGGGCCATGGGCCCTAGGAGGTAATCGATAGGTAAAACCCATGAACTCAATTCATTTTTAAGGAAATTTAAATTTTTTAAGTGTTTTAACACATATATGCGGGTTGGGTATTGACTAACCCACATTTACACACTTTTATCTTAGGGAAAAGTAGCTTATAGGGAATAAACATTGTTTTTAAAATATTTGGACCAAGTCTGGAAGGAGGGGTTGCCCTAGGCCATAAAACAAGCATCACAAATACCAAGGGTGGTAAATGGAGCTATAACAAATGCCCCCTAATATATGAGGTCCGAAGGGGTACATGATGGCCGAAATGTATTAAGTATATGGAAAGGAATCCTGACGATACTGAGAAGGACTTCACCACAATTCAGCCTGCCAAGCCATCAAAAAGTGATCAGAAAAAAATTAGTGTCTGAGGCAAGCATACCCATGCTCAGAGAAAGAAAAGCATGTCTAGATATCAAGTACAAGCGGATCCACTATGTATACAAGTATAAAGGACTGAAAGTACATAATGGATCATCTAATTGTGATCAAAAAAGTACATGTCTGAATATCACATATAAGAAGATGATCAAAGAAGCTGAAAGATGAATTTGATCATTGATGTCAAAAACTGATCCCAATAGTATCAAATGAACATGATGGAATAAGTTGATACTACATCGCAACTCAAATTCCAGCAGATAATATGTCACTATGAAGGACTGCAACATATAAGGTGGATGGTGTCGAATAGCAATAACAGGAGCAACTGACAAGTCAACCAAAACATGTTGATGCAACCTGAGGTCTTCACCAACCGCTGTGGTACGTTTCTACACAATGGGAATAAATCATCTATGGTCGACCACGTGATAAATCATTTGATTACCGGTCATTGATGTATACTGTTAACAAATGTGAGACTACTCAACGATAATAATAATTAGATTCAAGGTACCCAGTATAATCTAACAAGTGCAAATGAATGAGATGAAGTCAAACACCTAGAAGAATCTATCAATTTGGGGACAATGATGGTTTCCCACTGTTGATAGTGAAGGAATCTGCCATTGATGACTACAAACCTGAAGGTACTACCAAATGGATTCTAGATCTTTGTCCCAAATAAATGAGCCGTAGTCGATAGGAAAAGATCTGCTATAAGGAAGGCATTAAGGCATCCTTCATCAATCTAGCACGAGTGTAACCCATACAACAATAATGTGGAAGGAATCAGATGAAAAGGATGTAGTAACCCAACCGAAGCATGTTTCTGGCATACACAAGATGTAGCTAGCACATGATAGAAACCCTCTGAACCAACTAATAATTAAAGCTGACACAGAGGTGAGGAATCCACGAATAGTGTCAAATGGGAACCAAGGCACTACACGAATCCCAATGTGTGATAATGAAAGCTGATGTCGAGCACAAGGGAAACCATTTAGTCAAAGACCTGTGATATTAATCGATGCTGAGAATAAAGTGACCTATCAATAATGAAAATAGAGCTAGGGTGTGGCTCTAGGCCTGCCCTCAAAGCAATATGTCATCGTCGATAAGGACAAGTCCCGCCAGCAAGAAGTCAATGGAGACCTTCTCAAACCGGCATGAGCAAAGGACCAATATAACTGATGTGATCACAAACATGACACTGACAACCAAGGATGACCGATTGAAAAATATGTCAAGAAACAATGTAGAGAGGCCAACTCAGGCTTACTTGCCTTGAACAAAAGCATGACTCAATGATGACTATATGGCAGCAAATGATAACTCTGTATAAGTTCATCATGTATGAGGCACGAGCGAACTCTCCATATGGTTGGAAGAGGTAACCAATCGGAGGAGAACTGACTCAATAACAAGGTTAAGGCATACATAAGTCAAACTAAATCCCGCCCAAAATGGAGGAGAGAATTTCTTATGTGTGCTTTGTTCAAGGGCGACACAACTGAGTCTAGCTACAAACAATGTATGGAAATGTTGTCCCATTCCTGCTCTTTTTGGAATATATAATTTTTTGTATTTTTATTTAAGCTGGAAAATGAATAAGAGAATGCTATAGTACAATGGGAAGAATGAGTGTCAGAGAAACAGATGATCTAGTTCCTGGGATGGGAACAATCCTATGCTCAATGCAGGGAGGCGAAACTGGTCAAGGAAACTCAAAGGGATGTTCCTTCCATGGGTCAAAGGATTCGCAGAAGCTGCGTGGTGAGCTCCAGTATTGCAAAAATGATGCTGCAACTCTTGGGACTCCCTACTTTACTTTTATCAACCAGGTAGTTCGTAACAAACTTGGAAGCGACAGTGCTATATGCACAAGTACTAGCTCTTACTGTAGGTTGTCACTTGATCAGCTGGCACAAGTTCACTAGGAGCTTAAGCCAACTTCTATGAGTTCTCAGAAGAAGATTTTAACTATGATGGAAGAAATCTAACTCAAAAGACGCTAGTCTACTTGCAGAAAGAAGATGAAAGCTGAAAGGAAACGCAAACCCTATCAAACCCTAGTTTTACCCACTAACCCTACTTTTGCAATAAAAGAGATGGAAACTACTAAAATGGATGCCATTGACTATTGAAAAGGTAAAATGCATGTATTCAAGATACTTCTAAAGGAAAATATGGAAAAAACATCTTTTTGTACTTTTGAGCAATTTTACGTAGAATTATTATGCTTGTATTTTAACTACTTATGACTGTGCAGAGTTTTGGTGGCGAAAGGAGATGGAGTTGGCTTTTGCAGGAGGTTGGGAAGGTGTGGATAGGACCTAAGGAGTCCCTAGTACCCTTCTGGAGACTTCCACTATGATCAAACTTCGAAAAATCACTCGCATGAACTTAGGTTGCAGGGGATCTACAGGAAGTTCTAAAGGAGGTTCTATAGAAAGAGGCCAAAAGTGGTTTCTGGAGGTTTGAAGGTAGAAAAACACTGGGAAAAGGGAAATGAAGGCTGGATGGAGATGTTAAGAGGTCTAGGACCCTGTAAATGAAGATCATCAGTGAAGGAGATGGTTGGATTTATTCAAAGGTCAAGGAATCAATTCTGCACAAGAATGTAGAAATTAGGGCAGTTTGGGAAGGTACGGAAAATGAGTGAAGGAAATATTTAAGATATGTACTGGAGCATGTTATGTGATAGAAGAATGATAAGTTGGAGTCTCTTACAAGTGAGTTGCACACTTCTTTTCAAAATCGTCCCAAGTAAGAACTAAAAAACAAAGTTTTACCTATTTTTGACCTAATTCTGACCTAAAAACCAGAAAAGTGCTAAACAGAACTTTATGGACAGGAAGTTATGTAAGAAAGCCATGGAAACTAAACAAGAATAGATCTAAGCACGTGAATACAACTGATATCAACTTCTCCAACTGGAAATCTCACACTAGCAATTGCATTGGAAAGAAAAAGAAATGTTTTGGTGGCAGCAAGAGTGCCTTGGTCTCAATTCATGGTCCCAAGGAGGGAGAAAGGAGATCAAGGCCTGCTTCGTAGCCTTTTTGTGGATATTTTTATATTATTGCAGCAAAATATCTAATCAACCTGAAGCAAGAACAATGACTCTAATCATCAAAAGCAACCTAAGTAACAAAGCAAGATTTAACCTAAACAACAGAAATTATTTCATGAATGCAAGAAAAACACATATAAATACCCAAAGGAGGTGCTAGGCACTTGGGTCAGGCCCAACCCCAAGAGCTACAACCCCCTAGGAAAGATCAGTGTTGTTTCAAATATGGATTCATCTTTATTGATCAAAAAATAATAGTTACATCACAAAACTGTCTGCAAAAAGAGCTCGAAAATGAGCTGAGTACAAGGTTGCACTAAAGTGCAAAAATAGAATATGAAATGGCTAACCTACTAATGCTTGAAGCCTTCTTATTTATACAAGTGAGGACTCCCAACAATCCTCCTAAACTTTAGGAACGCGGCTACCTAAAACTATAGATAACAACAACTTCACTAGACCTGCTCGGCTGCCCCTTGGAAACATCTTTTGTGGGTTGTTGAACTCCAAGCTGTTGATGGAGAACTTGAGGAAGGGGTCATTTAATGTGGGAGACACCCCTCCTATAAGTACTCATCCTTGTTCCTTCGAGTTTGGCTGCCAATCTGCTCATAAATGCCTAGTTTTGGGCCAAAAATTTCCAAAAAACTGCAATAAACACTCATTAGACTTTGTGGTAAAGTGAATATCCCCATGCACTCAATTAACATAAATATATTCAAAAATATGGATAATGGTGGATTAAATGAAAATAATAGGCAGAATGAGCCCATATAGTTACCCATTTCTGGGGCTCATCATCACCCCCTCCTGAATGTGTTGCTCATCCTCTGAGTAACAAATCCAGTTCTTCATCCTTGGTAGCTTTAACAGCTTCCCTAACATCCAAAGCCTCTGAGGTGATGTCCTCCTCTCTGTCATGAAAACCTTCCTTTCTGTCCACTTCCTCCCATTTCTTCTATTCCTCCTCTTCCTTAACCCCTTCCAACAGTCCTAGCAATAGTGGAGGACTAAACTTAAGACCAATCTAGTTGGCTTTCAAGTTTTGCATTGATTTTTTGTATAGGGGTACTCTCCTCATAGCTTCCCTCATTCTGGTTGGGGAGTGATAATCCCTTATCTTTAGGCTATGGGACAATGTATTCCATCTTCTTGTGCAAGCTTGAAGGCAGTTATCACCAAACAGTCTCTCCATATCTTCAAAGCGAGAAATATCATGTGATTTCCTTTCAACATAGTCAGGTGCAATCTGAGGGTTGTCTGCAAGGTTTTGGTGGGCATATATGAGAGTTGAGGGATCTTCTGGTTTTGCCCTTATCATGAGGGGCTCACTTAGCTCACTAGTCATAATCTTCTGAATTTCTACTGCTCTCTTTTCCTCATGGCTCAATCATGAAGCCATAGCCATGAGTTGTAGGTCTCCTAATGTAGCATTAGGATCCCATAGATTCATGTTAGGAAGTTCCAGGTTCTGTAAATAGAATTCTACTAACTTGGCTTTATCTTCAACTGAGCTACTATCACATAAATGCATAAACTGATTATAATTCTAGAATGGGATTGTGCCCCTTTGGGCCAATTTTTTAATTTGGAATTGAAGCCATTGGTATTTAAGATACAATGCATAGGATCTAGTTGGTTGTCTACATTGCAAGACTTCCATTACCCAGCTGGCCATGCAGGCCATTTGGGCTTCCTTTTCCTGCAGCTGTTGTTTTAAAATCTGCACTTCATCTGCTACCTGAGACTCTTTTTCTTACAACAATTTCATTAGCATTTCAACATCAACCTGTGGCTCTCCCTCTTGTTGTTGTTTCTCTGTTTCTTCATTGTCTGTTAGGTGACCTTCTTGCTATTGCTACCCTCCCAAGATGGACAACCTATCTCCCTTTTGAATTTCCTATTGCTGTAACTACTTTCTCAGTAGTTCATTTTCCTCCTGTAGCTGGGCTTTTTTACTGCTTTCTATGTGCCTTACCATGGCCAACTCCCCTCTTAATTCCTTTAGCTTGTCCTTCATGTGCCCTATGTCTTCAACTCCTTTAGATTTAGCAACTCGCATCCATCTGTGGGTTCTAACCCTTTCTTTTTCTAACTCAAAGAATAGAGGCACAACGAATTTTTTCGGGATGATCTTCCCACCTTCTAGCAAATTGTAATAGGAGCTTAAATGAGGTTGAGGGCTTGGTTCATGTATTTCTTTGGCCTTGCCTTCCCCTTGTGACTATTCTGCTACCTTCTCTTCTAATTTTTTAGCTTCTTTCAGCTTGGCTAGTGTTTCCTATAAAGATTTTTCAGCGTCCTGTAGAACTGTTTTTGAGTCCATCGACTTAATTCTTTCCTTTTAGGTGGATGCTTTAGGACTTCCTCTCTCATAGGCGATAGAGACCTTGGAGGGAGATTTTGCCTTCTTTTCAGTAGATGTATCCTCAATCACAATTGGTTCCTTTGATGGTGGCTAGGGTTTTCCCATTTTAATCCTGGTGCTTCTTCTGGCTTTAAAATACACAGAGGTTTTCCTTTTTCTTTTTCCTTTCTGTTTTTCTGGAGTGCTCAATGTAGCAAGCACAGCTGTTGCTTTTCTTGCCAATGTTTTAGGGGATGTTTCTTTTTGATGTTCTTTTCTTTCATCTCCTGCAGCCTTTCCTATGTCTACTATTGTTTCTTGTGTCTCTGCCATCTCTGGTGGTGTCTTCTCTTTTTCTTGTTGGGTCCCTATGTTGCCTGTGGCAGTCTTCTGTTGGGCTTTCTTGTCCTTTTTCTTCTCAGCCTTTGTCCATTTTCTCTTCTCTATTTTTTTAGGTTGTCTCCTTTTCTTCCTTAGGCTCAGCAGTAGTTTTGTCAAATTTCTCATCCTATTCTTGTTTCTCCTCTGTTTTTCCTTCTGTTTCAATGTCTTGTTCTTCCTTAGTACTGTTCTTCTCAATTTCTTCGGTTTGCTCCTCCTCTTCACTGCTAGATGGGATAATGTCCTTAGTCAAATTTTTGATGTCATCATCTCTGGACATATTTCTGAAAATTTCCCAAGCTATGGGAATGGTATATGTGTGTAACGCATCTTCTACCAATAGTTTGATGAGCCCATGGTGGGCCAGCTAGTCTGGGACCCCTGCATTTAGCTTGGTGCCACGTTCTATCAAATACTGGAGGAGGAAATATGGGAGACTGAGTTTTCTAGCTGGAGGTAGGTCCACCCCATATCTTAATTCATGGAACAACCTGAAGTGATAACCTTAAATTATGTTGAATCTCCCTTCACATGTGATATACTTCATTATTTGGTAGCTGACTTCACTCCATAAAGGAGGTAAGATTTTCCTTCTAACCCCATTTTTATCCTCTACAGGATGCTCCTCAAGCTGAAAAAATGTCTTCTTAGCAACTTGTCCCAATGATTTCTCCTCCTTTCTCCAAGGGAGCCCAAGTGGAAGACCTGTGATTCTACTGATGAAATCAGGTGTAAGCTCCAGGGTCAGACCCTTAAAAGTGACTATAACATCTGTTTTCGAATGGAGTCTTAGGGACATCAAAAATTCTTCAGGAACCTCCTCATCATATCCCTGAATTCTATCAAAGAAGGGTATCCGGTTTGCCCTTGTGAAGACGGCCACCACCTCAGGGTGCTCATGAAATTTGCTAGAGTTCAAAAGTTATTTTCTCATGAATCCTCCTAGCATGGTGTTGAGTGATTTTTTTTTAAAATGCTCAGGTGAGAAAGTGGGCAAAACTAAAACAGAGGGATAGCTGAATTTTGTCTTTTTTCTGAAAGAAAATAAGGAATTTCCCATGTGCTTCTCCTTACAACATCAAATTGCAATATTTTCCCTGTTTCAAACTGCTTTTATCCTGAATTTAATTCTTTACTTTTGAAAAGAATTTTTTTTTTTGACAGAACAAAGGATAAATAACACGTGTTTCTTTCAGAGAGTAGATAGATATGCAAATTCAGTTTTTTTCACACAGGCTAGTTTCTATGGTTGCATGTATTTTCTTTACAGTAGAATTTGAGAAAAAAGGAGACAAACTTCGAATGCAAAGAAGAAAATAGAGAACTGTGTAGAACTCAGGGAAAATATGCAGGCAGACTTTTAAGCTTCACTCTCTTTTTTCTCAATCCAATGTTGTGTTTTTAATCCACCACCTTATTCAAATAAGTCATATGCAAAGAGGTTTCGCGAGCCTACCTCATTTCAAGCTCGAATTTTGAAAAAAATCCCAGGTTTTCCTTCTGTAGAGATGTTCTCTGCCTTTCCTGTAGAAATCTTCCAGCTCCTGTAGAATGCAGCAGTGCTCTTATAGAGCCTGATAGGCGGGAGGGTTTTGAAAAACAGGAATAAAACTGGCGGAGGACAACTAGTTTGTTGCTCTAGAAGTGGTAGGTGAGTATTGCAATTGAGAACGTTGTGAATGAGGAATGAAACAAAGGGTGGCAGAGGCTTCGACCGCATTGTCCTTTAACTGTTGGCGTAATCCGTGGTGAGGAGATGAGGTGGTCGGATGGGTACATTATCTCCATCCAGACCGTTGGTCCGTTGGTCCTACATCATGGTCATAATGGTTCTGCATGCCACCTGATCACCATCACCTCCCTTACTTCCATTCTACACCGCCACCACTACCAATCCTGAAAGTTTTTTCCCGAATTGACATACCACACATGCTGGCTGCGTATCTGATCGATATTTTGAATTTTATGGGGTTCATTTGAATTCCACGAGGGTGTGTAACTGAACGAGGGTGGTAAGTTAGCTAGCCACTGATTCCATTCAATCGTGACCATTCCCAGAGTTCATGTAGTTTTGAAATATTATTCATGCAATCGAGGAATAGGTTTAGGCACTTACCTGCTCAGTCGTTGTTGTGTTATGCATATTTCAGAATTTGGCACTTCTGTTCTTCGTTGCTGTTGCTGCTTGCACTCTACATGCTTGGCCTTGGGCTTATGTTGATGATATCTCATTCAAACAATGCTCCTTTCATGTTTCATACGTCCTGCTACGCTGACCCTGTCTCTAGAGTATGTTTTTCAAAGGGATCAACTGCTACAGGAATCCTGTAGGATTTCGTATAGCTGCTTCTCCTTCTGAAATTCAAGCTAATATTTGAGTAGGGCTACAACTGCTAAAGAAGGTCTCGACTGAAAATAAATCACAGCTAGAGGGTATCATGTAGGAATGACTAAAAATGTTGCTGCTTTTATTCATCATATTTTTTTTTTTGGTTTGCAGAATGAAGGAAACATAATTTCTATGTGTGGTTATGCAGGGACACAAAAAACGAGTGAAATGTAGGTATACAGGGATGGAATGGCGAAATAGGAAGATGGATGGTGGCAGGGAGGTTCACAGGCCTCTTAGACAAATTTCCAACCCTCGGGTCCTCCTCTGAGATTGATTTTGGCTTTTCTGTAGTTTCTACAGGATCCTCCTGTAGAATACACAGAGTTTCTTGTAGGATGCGAAATTTTAGAACAAATGAGATCAAAACTTGGGAAAGGATAACGATGATGGGGGGATGGACTGTGAAGGGTGCATGTAGCCTGGCCATGTTTTTTTCTCTTGTGCGACCTTCCTGCAACCTGCAATGACCTTCCTGTGACCTGCAATTTATTCAAAAGAAGTTAGGGTTTTCTTTTTTTCTTTTCTTTTTTTCTTTTTAGTTTGAGACAGCTGGGGTGCCTCCAGGAGTTTTTCACCCTCACTTCCTACCCTGGGTGCCTCCAAGAGGTTTTCACCCAGGTGTGTTATTCCATTTTTCTTTTTTCTGTCTTTTTCCTTCTTTTCTTTTTTTTCTCAAGGTGTGGGTGGAGTGGAGATAGGGACCTGCTCCATTACCAACACTGATTTACCAAGAGTCTCAATGAACGCCTTCTTGGAAATGGGATTCCTCTAGATCTTCAGTCTATGCCCATTGACGAGCATGGGGATGGCTTCTTCATTAATGGTCTGGATGAGGACTGAACCACTGTCATTGCATTTTTCTACTCTATATGGTCCCAGCCATCTTGTCCTTAGCTTATCCTTAAAATCCTTGTATCTCAAATCATACAGTAGTTCCCAATCTCCTGGCTGAAATTGCTTTTCTTTGAGGTGATGGTCATGCCATATTTTCCTTTGAAGTTGGACTACCTCTAAGTGGAGAAGGGCTTGCATTCTTTATTCAACTAATCCATTTAGCTAAAGAAATCTTTCATGTTGTGCATGGCTGAGATCTAGGTCCAGCTGAGTTGCCATCCTTAATGTGTTATATTCAAATTCTATGAAAAACAAAGCCTTCTTCCCGTAGACCAGCTCATAGGGTGTGAAACCTATGGTGGTTTTCCAAGTAGTGTTATAGGCCCAGGTGGCCTCAACCAATCGACCTGTCCATATTTTCTGCTGTTGCTCACTACCTTAGTCAAAATCCCTTCCAAAGCTCTATTAGTGACTTCCACCTGTCCATTTGCTTGCGGATGATAAGGGGTGGAAGATCTGTGCTTAATCCTGTGATGTGTGAGTATGTCTTCAATCGGATCAGAGGTAAACTGACTTCATTGATCTTTGACTAATTCTCTTGGGTAGCCAAACTTGTAGAAGATATTTTCCCTCAAAAACTCAACTACTTTTTCTTCTATTGCTGCTTTGATTGTTTTTGTTTCTACCCACTTTGTCAGGTAATCCGTGCACACAATGATGTAAGATTTCTGTTTTGAAGGATGGTTGATAGGACCCACAAAGTCCATGCCCCACTTCTCAAATGGCTCGAAAGTCACTCGAGGCTACAGGGGCATCTCATCCTTTGGATTAGTTTTCCCCATCCTTTGACATCGGTCACATTGGCTTATGTCTCTCCTGATATCTTGATGAAGAGTGGGCCAATAGTAACCTGCCTAGAAAATTTTGAAGGCAGTTCTCTTCGCTGCAAAGTGGCCCCCACAGGGCCGATCATGACAGGTTAAGAGGATGTCAAAAACATCATCCTCCCTAACACATCACCTCAAAATCTGATATGGGCCATGTTTAAAAAGATTTCCCCCAATCCAAGTGAATGGGGCACTTTTCTTCAAGATCTTGCTCTTCTCTTTTGAGGACAGGTGTGGCGGAAACTATGCTGAAACCAAGTAATTTTCTATATCAGCAAACCATGGAGAGATTACTGAAATAGAAAATAGGTGTTCATATGGAATTTGATCATCCACCATTCCTTCTTCACCTGCAGGAAGATCTAGTCTAGATAGAAAATCAGAAACAACATTTTCCTTACTTGGCTTATCAACAATGGTAAAATCAAATTGCTGCAATAAAAGTAACCATCTAATGATACGAGCATTTACATCAGGTTTATTCATCAAATACCTAATTGCAGCATGATCAGTATGTATGAATGTTTGATAGCCACTGATGTAGTGTTTTAACTTCTTTAGGGAATGGACTATAGCTAGGAGCTCTTTTTTGGTTACAATGTAGTTTAACTCTGCTTTGGACAGGTTTTGACTAACAAAATATATGGCATATGGTAGCTTCTCTTCAACTTGTCTTAAGGCTACTCCTATAGCTTTGTTCGAGGCATTTGTGTGAATGTGGAAAGGTAGGGCCTAGTTTGGACCTCTCAAGATTGTGGTAGTTATTAGCTTACCTTTCAAGGCATCCAGAGCCTCTTGAAAGTTGTCAGTCCATATGAGCTCAACATCTTTTCCCAAAAGACCAAACAATGGAGAGGCTAGCTTACTAAAATCTTTAATGAATCTTCTATAATACCTTGCTAAGCCTAGAAAACTCTAAACATCTCTTACCTTTTGAGGAGGTGGGACCCTTTGGATGATAGCAATCTTGTTGGGATCCACCTGTAATCCTTGCCAAGAAATTGTATCACCTAGCATGGTCCCTTCAGTCATTAGGAATTCACATTTATCAGGACTGAGGGACAGGTTCATTTCAATACACTTGGCTAAAACTTTCCTCAGGTTAGTCAAAGATTCTTGAAAGTTAGAACCATAAGGGGTAAAGTCATCCATATAGATTTCCACTGAATCATGAACCAGCTAAGCAAATATGCTCAATACTACTCTCTGGAATGTCGCAGGAACATTGCACAACCCAAAGGGAAGGACCCGATAGGCAAAGGTACCCCATGGACAAGTGAAAGTGGTCTTATCTTGGTCTTCCAGGCTGATTTGGATCTGATTGTACCCACTAAACCCATCTAGGAAGGAAAAGATCTTCCCTGCGAGGCCATCTAACATTTGATCTATGAAAGGCAAAGGGAAATGGTCCTTCTTGGTGGCCTTGTTAAGTTCTCAATAATCTACACAAATTCTCCACTTCCCATTTTTCTTTGGCACAAGCACTAAAGGAGAAATCCGTTCATTGTCAGAGATGGGCTAGATGAATCCTGCATCCAACAACTTCTGCAGATCTTCTTTGACAATGTCCTTAAGGGCTGGATTCATCCTCATTTGAGGCTGCCTGACTGGTTTACAATCTTCTTTAATGCAAATGTGATGAGTACAGATTGAAGGGTGGACTTCCTTCATCTCCTTATAGCTCCAAGCAAAAGCATCCAAATGGTTGTTCAATAAGCTACACAACTCTTTCTCCTGAGAGATGGATAGGGATGAGTTAATCTTCAAGGTTCTTTCTGGGCCAAATTCCATATTCTTAACTCGGAGAGAGGTCAGATCAGCCACACAGAGACCAACTAAAGCATTGGCCTAGGTTTCTTCCACCAACTCTTCTAATGGCAACACACCAGGGGGTGGATTTTGAATCAAATTCTCAATAAGATCATCCTCGGTTTGAGGACTCCCCTTGGTAGCTTCCACTGTGCATAATGGTGCAGAGTAGACTTCATCCTCATCTTCCTCCTCCAACCAGAGAGGTAAGTCATGTTCTAGCAAAGGTTGGGAAGGAGGATATAGGACTAGTTGTTTGGACATATGTGCATTCTTGATGGTCATGCTCCCAGCTTGACAACTGATGTAAGCATCTGCAGTAGCTAACCAAAGCCTTCCTAGGATGAGAGGATACCCAGTGAGCTTTGCCTTTGGCTGAAGAACCAAGAAGTCAGTAGGGTACTCCTTGGAATCAATGGAGACCATGACATCTTCCACAATCCCCTCAGGAGTCACAGTGGAGAAGTCTTCCAATTGCAGTATTCTTGAGGAATTTCTTAGGGAACCCTGAAGGTTGAGTTTGAGCATAGTGTCCCTGGTCATTACATTAATGTCAGCCCCTAAATCAATCAAGGTGTGGGGTATTATGGTGCCATTGATGTGGACATTGACTACAGGACTCCCAGGGTCCAGATATTTTGGACAAATTACCTGCTCCAACATTAGGTCGGATAGTTGTCCTATGACACTGATAGTTGGGGCATCTCTCTTGCGCCTACCTGGGTGCCTGAAACACTTCTCTTTGATCAACTTGTTGTAGATTGGTACATATTTTATGGCCTCGAGAAGTGCTATTTTTACACATAACTGTTTTAGTTCTCCCAGAAGTTCAATTTTTTCTGGGGTCGGTTGTGTGGTTCTAGTTAGTCTCTCAGGAAAGGGTGGAATGGCTTTTGGTTCACTTTCCTGTTTCTCTTCCTCATCCTCCTTAGGAGGAGGTTGGCTTTCTGGGAGGACCTTCCTAGATCGTAGGTTGATCTCCTGAATCTCCACAACATAGGTAGGGCATGTTGTTTCTCCAGTATATACCTACTAGGCCTATCTGTTATTGGGGTTTGGGTTCAGTTGAGCAGGTATTTGGGATTGTCTTAGAGGAGCAGGAGGTAATGGTTGTGGTTGAGCAGGTGGTGGAGGAAAGAGAGTGGGAGGAGAGTTGTATTGGGGCCTCCAACCCTGATGAGGTGCATTCCACTGAGGTTGTGGTTGAGCGTGAGAATAAAATGAATGAGCAGCTGGTTGAGTATGGTATTGAGATGGATACGACCAAGGAGGGGGTGTGGACCAGGAAGGATGAGCAGGGGAACCCCAAGAAGCCATGGGAGTGGCTTGATTGGGGTTGTAATAAGTCTGATATGTCCCTTGCACTCTCTTTTAGTAAGGTCTAGGTCCATGTGGCTTCCTTTGGTTCATGAAGTAGAGTGGTTTAGTGGCTCCTTCAGCCCCTTGGTACATAGCTTTAAATACGGGTAAGGAAGAGAATTGATTTGTAGGATGGTCTTCTTCATAGACAAAACACACTTCTATGGAGTGCAATGGAAATTTATTCCTAGGATGCTACCTAGTGCACCTAGGACAAAAGATGGCCAAAGCCCTCTCAGCTTCCTCTTGCTTCTTTTGGATTCGCAAGGTATCCATTTGCATGGCAATAGTCTGTCTCATCTCACTTTTGAAATCTTCTATTTGATTTGAAAATTTGTTTTTAAAGAATGAACTAGATAAGGGGGTAGTGGCTAAAAGTTGACTTCCCCTACCTCCTTTTCTGGCTGCCCTAGAATGGTTTCTAAAAACAGTCTTTATGTCATCATAAGGTAGCTGGCAGATGTCTCTCCCAGCCAGCGAATGGAGGGTATCTAGAAGGTCTTCAACTACTCCTCTGAGTAGAACCAATTTTAGCTATTTGGAGTCAAGTGTGCACTTGACCCTTTTATAACTGAGTTGAAACCTCTCTTCACAGTCCTCTAAAGATTCATCACTTCCCATGGTCATTCGAAAGATTTCTTCCTTTGTATCCTTTAACCTACAGTAGTCCCGGTATTTGTTGTTAAAGGCTTGCTACATCTGAGCCCAAGTTGTGATACTATTTCTAGGTAACCCTATGAACCAGCGTAGTGCTGCATCCTTGAGGGTAAAGGGAAAGAGTTTCAACTTTTGCTCGTCTTCTACATAGTCATAGGTTTGCCAGAGGAAAACGAACTCAAACAAGAAGGTATCAGGGTATTCAGTAGTCAATCCATGGAAATGAGGTAAGGCTGAGAGTCTTATGTTTCTCATCTTTGTGTCCCCATTAGTCTCTCAGATGGGAAAGGAACCTTCTATTCTCTCTCCATTTCCTCTACCATTTCTGTTTTCAGCCATGGTCTCGGGAGGAATTGTTTCTTGCTCTTCTTCTGTTATAGGATCCTCGTATATCTCTAGAGGTTCACCTATAGGTTCTTCTAGATCACTGCCACCAAAGAAGAGAGAAAGGTGACTTAGTGATGTGGTGGGAGTGTTGGGTAGGAATTTTCCTTAATTGTCTCTGTTCCTACGAGGCATGAAAGGAAATCTCTTTTTTGGGTAATTTTTTGTTTTTTTTTTGTTTTTTCTGCTTGTACCTACAAAAAATGAAATGGATTGAACAACAAATTGCAATTAACTAAAATCTATCTTGCTGAAATGAAAATGAAGAATTGAAATTAAAGCAAGAAAGGACTAATCTATTTTGTTGAAATGAAATTGCAGAATTGAAATGAAAGTAGGAAATAGAAAATCTACGCTTGTTGAAATGAAATAGCGGAATTGAAATGAAAGGAGAAAATGTCTAATCTACGCTTGCTAAAATGAAATTGCGGAATTGAAATGAAAGCAGGAAATTTCTAATCTACGCTTGCTGAAATGAAATTGCGGAATTGAAATGAAAGGAGGAAATGTCTAATCTACGCTTGCTGAATTGAAATTGCAGAATTGAAATGAAAAAACTACTCTACTCTTGCTGAAATAAACTACTTAGCATAAGGTTGCAGTAGAAAATAGAAGAAAAACAGTAATCACAAAATACTCTGACACTTCCCCAGCAACGGTGTGAAAAATATGGTGAGCTCCAGTATTGCAGCAATGATGTTGCAACTCTTGGGACTCCCTACTTTACTTTTATCAACCTGGTAGTTCGTAACAAACTTGGAAGCGACGATGCTATATGCACAAGTACTAGCTCTTACTGTAGGCTGTCACTTGATTAGCTGGCACAAGTTCGCTAGGAGCTTAAACCAACTTCTATGAGTTCTCAGAAGAAGCTTTTAACTATAATGGAAGAAATCTAACTCAAAAGAGGCTAGTCTACTTGCAGAAATAAGATGAAAGCTTAAAGGAAACACAAACCCTAGCAAACCCTACTTTTACCAACTAACCCTACTTTTGCAAGAAAAGAGATGGAAACTACTGAAATGGATGCCATTGACTATTTAAAAGGTAAAATGCATGTATTCAAGCTACTTCTAAAGGAAAATATGGAAAAATCATCATTTTGTACTTTTGAGCAATTTTATGCAAAATTATTATGTTTGTGTTTTAACTACTTGTGACTATGCACAGGTTTGGTGGTGAAAGGAGATGGATTTGCCTTTTGTAGGAGGTTGGGAAGGTGTGGAGAGGACCTAAGGAGTCCCTAGTACCCTTATAAAGACTTCCACTAGGATTAGACTTCGAAAAATTGCTCGCATGAACTTATATAGGAGGCTGCAGGGGATCTACAGGAAGTTCTACAGGAAGAGGCCGAAAGTGGTTTTTGGAGGTTTGAAGGTGGCAAAATGGATGGGAAATGAAGGATAGATGGAGATGTAAAGGGGTCTAGGACCTTGTAAATGAAGATAAGGAGTGAACAAGATGGTTGGATTTGTTCAAAGGTCAAGGAAGCAAATTTGCACAAGAACGTAGAAATTAGGGCAGTTTGGGAAAGTATGGCGAATGAGTGAAGGAAATATTTGAGAGATGGAGTGAGGCAGGTTATGTGATGGAATAATGATAATTTGGAGTGTCTTACAGGTGAGCTGCACACCTCTTTTCAAAATTTTCCCAAGCAAGAACTAGAAAATAGAGTTTTACCTATTTTTGACCTAATTCTGACCTAAAAACTAGAAAAGTGTTGAACAGAACTTTATGGATAGGAATTTATGCAAGAAAGCCATGGAAACTAAGAAAGAACATATCTAAGCATGTGAATACAACTGATGTCAACTTCTCCAACTCAAAATCTCACATTAGCAATTGCATTGGAAAGCAAAAATAGTGTTTTGGTGGCAGCGAGAGTGCTTTGGTCTCAATTCATGGTCCCAAGGAGGGAGAAAGGAGATCAAGACCTACTTTATAGCCTTTTTGTGGATATTTTTATATTATTGCAGTGAACTATTTAATCAACTTGAAGCAAGAACAATGATTCTAATCATAAAAAACGACCTAATTAACAAAGCAAGATTTAACCTAAACAACAAAAATTATTTCATGAATTCAAGAAAAACACAGATAAATACACAAAGAAGGTGCTGGGCACTTGGGTTCGGCCAAAACCAAAGAGCTACAACCCCCTAGGAAAGATCAGTGCTGGTTCAAAGCTGGATTCATCTTTATTGATCAAAAAATATTAGTTACATCACAAAACTGTCTGCAAAAAGAGCTCGAAAATGTGCTGAGTACAAGGCTGCACTAAAGTGCTAAAATAGACTATCAAATGGATAACATACTAAGGCTTGAAGCCTTCTTATTTATACAAGTGAGGACTCCCAACAGTCCTAAAATTTAGGAACTTGACTGCCTAAATCTGCACATAATAGCAACTTCACTAGACCTGCTCGATTGCTCCTTGGAATCATCTTTTGTGGGCTATTGAACTCCGAGCTATTGATGGAGAACTCGAGGAAGGGGTCATTTAATGAAGGAGAAACCCCTCCTATAAGTCCTCAGCCTTGTTTCTTCGAGTTTGGCTACCAATCTACTCATAAATGCCCGATCTTGGTCCAAAAATGTCCAAAAATCTGCAATAAACACTCATTAGACTTTGTGGTAAAGTGACTATCCCCATTAACTCAATTAACATAAATATATTCAAAAACATGCACAAAACTATGGATAATGGTGGATTAAATAAAAATAATAGGCAGAATGAGCCCATATAGTTACCCATTTCTGGGGCTCATCACTAAGTGATTACATGGTTGATTTTGTAGAAGACATGGTCAAATAAGTGGCTTAAACATGAGTCCAAGTGAAGCGAGCTCAAAGCCAAAAGGTGCAAATAGTCAAAATGCAATGCAGTAGTACAACTCAATACAAAGGAGCCTCTAGGGTATAAGGCCAGAAATAAGCGTAGAAGTAAAGAGAATGTGTCTTCAATGCACAAGTCATGGTGGGACTAAAGAGGACTCCCGAGCCTACTCAGTATAACAACATGGGAAATCAATGTCAGTGAGGTTCTAGCTAAGATGCCCATGTAAAGGATGGCTCTACCATTGCATCATGATTTAAAAATTGGCGAGTGAACATGGTTTTCTAACCAAGACATGATGGGGTCAACCCTAAGGCTAATGTATTGCTAAACGGAGGCTAGTATGCAAGATGCAATGGAAAAAATGGTTTTCCCTCATGTGTATGCCAGTGAGTGAACGATACCTTCCATGACGGGTCAACGGTCATGGGACCAAAATAGGATCTCGAAGATGTGTCCAAAATATTGTGAAACAATAACCCATTCTCGACAATCCAAGCCCAGAAGTAAAAAAATTCATGAGACGTAAAATCAAGTTTTGAGAAAAAAAAATTAAATTTCAAAGCTATATGTTGACTTTTAGACTCACAAATTTTTCATTTTTATTTGGAAAGAAGTTGTGGATCAAAACAGGAGCAAACTTGCCTCTGAAGAATTTGACCATTCAAATCGCACCAAAATTACCAGGTAACCCTCAAATCATGCTTGCAATGTTTTGTGATAGTTTCTAGAAGTTTTTTTTAAGATTTGACCATGGGAATTCATGCCAAAAAATCCAACTTTGCATACACGCTGGTTGGCTGTGACCAACCTACATATACGACGAACCTACGCGCGACTGTCTGTAAAGGGAACTCGCATGTACGCGAGTTCAAATTCAAACACAAAATCTAACAGTTGAAACTCATTTTTTTAGGATGACCATCACATGGAGAGAGAGAGAGAGAGAGAGAATACCACAATTGACAATGAGGTAATGAACGACCAAAATGCACTACATGCATTAAGAGGGTGCAACTTGTAGAAATTATTCAAAATGCCAAACATGAAAGCCAACACATCCCTGCTCGAATTACTAATCCACTACTGGAGCGTAGAGGATGATTCCTTCATGATAGATCAGATGCCTCTTAGGATTAAGGTGGAAGACATCTACTCTATTACAGGTCTCTCCCAAAGAGGGGAGGTTATACATTTCACCGGCAGGACAAGGAGTAGTCTTTCAATAGAAGACTATGTACATATATACTGTCTTGGGCATATGAAAAAGATTGGAAGTCAGATTCCAATCAAAGACGTAGATATTTTATCTCTAAGGATTCCGTTGTTTACCATTACGAGGGTAAATGGATCAACTTCACTGAATTAGGTTTTACGAGTGTCCATGAGCCTGACAATGGAATGTCTAACCATGGTTTTCGATTGGTGCACACCTCTTCTAACCAACATGAAGAGCCAACTAACCTCCATTTAGAAAGGTCATACAAAGAACTTTGAATATGGAACTCTTTTATGCTCCTTCTTCTTCGAGAAGGTCCCTGGGCTTCATCCCAAAGTATCTGTCTCCATCAGCAACCTGCAAGATCCACGGATAGGTAGATGGACTGACTTGATGAAATTCCTTGGAGGTGGGGACGTGCCAAGGACAACTTTCGATGATGAGTTTTTTGCCTGGTGGGACCAGCAAATCATCAGATTCGATGACTACCCTATGCTGGCATGGATTTCCAAGGAGATCTAGACTTGGTGTTGCCATCGAACGCGGCATGGGGAGACATAGGTAAGAATTTTTTAAGTTTTTGTAAATTTTTAAGATTTTTTTCTTTTGTTAAATATCAAATGAACTTAGAAGTATTTTGTATGGGACAAAATACTGACAAAATGATCATTTTCCAGATGTGGGTCCAGTGAGACCAGATGAATTCCCGAGGCACAGGTGTCATGGAAGAGGTGCCGAAGAGGCAGCAGCTGAGACAAAGAGGATCCCACATGTAGTCCAAAGAAACAGGTACTGATGATAGCCATAGAGGACCTACCTGAGAAGATGCAGCATCGCATGGTAGGAGTACCACAAGACTAGGTCTGCATACTTCAGTATGTGGCCAATGCAGTAGTTAACTTCTTAGCCACTCATCCTGAGCTGGGTCAATAGACAAACTGGACATGATTATGGGCATTTAGTCCCAATTTTGTATATTATCTTTTGAACGCTTTATGTATAAACAGGTAGTTTTATGATATATATACATATCCAAATTTTTTATGTTTGTTTAATGTGATGAATGATTGATATGCCAATCTAATGCTTGATTAGCGATAAAGTCTGCTATTGAATTCTCAGATTGTGGAATGTGCACATATGTAATATAAACAAATGATCGTTGCAACACTCTCACTCTCAAAAACTGGTGATATAAATAAGGATCCCAAACCCGATAAATGTTATTTAATTGTGACACTACCAACTGTGAGTCAAGATAAAACAATGTAAACTTTGAAATGGGAACTATAAACTCAAAACAGGAACTCTGGGCCAAAAACCCTGAAAAAACATGAAAAAAAATGCTAAAAATGAAAAGTGTGTATACTGGAACGATTGTTTTTTCTTTTATGGTCAATTTTGAACATGTTTTAAAAATGGCAGTGAAAATTATTTTTTTGGTGGAAAAATTGTGCAAAAAACACCCTGAAAATGAAAAGTATTGATAGTGGAATGATGAATTTTTTTTTAGTGTCAATTTTCAACATTTTTTAAAAATGTCAATAAAACCGAATTTAAAATTTAAAATTTAAAATTTCGATTTAATTTTTTTTTAAGATTGTTAAAAAAAATAATTTTTATTTTAAAAACAAAAAAAAAGACTCACACTACCCTATAAAAATATAAATATAATTTTGATTCAAATTAAAAAAATATTATTATTATTATTATTATTATTATTATTATTATTATTATTATATAAGGCTCATAGCATATTTCATGAAAAATAATTAAAAATATTAACATTATGTGTATATTTTTTAAAATTGAATGTCTTATTTTATATCACTACATCATACCCCTATATAGATATATATATATATATATATATATATATATATATATATATATATATATATATATAGATATAGATATAGATATAGATATAGATATAGATATATAAAGTTTGTTGTTCTATGGTTGAAAATCATAATGGGTGACACTAGAAAAAATGATACTTTGCCATAATTTAGAGGAATTAGATTCAAATTAAAATTCCTAAATTAAAAATATATTGGCAGCCAAGCGATTCCGGGAATCGGCCAACGTAAACGAGAAAAGCTTTGATCTGGTTATGTTGCAATTATTATAACTATAACTACTCCAAAATTATGCATGTAGATTTATTTGATTCCCTATTAATGTTAAAAATGTATCATGTTATTTGATTCCTTGTTAATGTTACTGAAGTTACTATTTTATCATTTTAACTCTTGGATTTTTAAATGAGGAATTAATAAAGTGGATTAACAACTTTGGTATCACTTAAAATATAATGATAATAGTTTGGACATTAAGGGTTTTGATTTAACCTAAAACAATAGGGATTGAGATTAGTTGATTGTGGTTGGAAAATAATAATTTTTTGAATTAATAAATAAGTATTAATAAATAAATTTTGTTGTTCTATGGTTGAAAATCATAATGGGTGACACTAGAATAAATGATACTTTGCCAAAATTTAGAGGAATTAGATTCAAATTAAAATTCCTGAATTTCAAATATATTGGTAGTTGGGCGATTCCAGGAATTGCCCAAAGTAAATGCGAAAAGCTTTGATTTTGTTATGTTGCAATTATTATAACTATAGCCACTCAAAATTGATGCATGTAGATTTATTTGATTCCCTATTAATGTTAAAAAAGTATCATGTTATTTGATTCCCTGTTAATGTTACTGAAGTTATTATTTTATCGTTTTAACTCTTGGATTTTTAAATGAGGAATTAATAAAGTGGATTAACAACTTTGGTATCATTTAAAATATAATGATAATAGTTTGGACATTAAGGGTTTTGCTTTAACCTAAAACATTAGCGATTGAGATTAGTTGATTCTCGTTGGAAAATAAGATCTTTTTTGAATTAATAAATAAAGTTTGTTGTTCTATGGTTGAAAATCGTAATGGTGACACTAGAATAAATGATACTTTGCCAGAATTTAGAGGAATTAGATTCAAAATAAAATTTCTAAATTTAAAATATATTAGCAGCCGGGCGATTCCAGGAATCGGCCAACGTAAACGAGAAAAGCTTTGATCTTGTTATGTTGCAATTATTATAACCCTAACCACTCCAAAATGATGCATGTAGATATATTTGATTCCCTATTAATGTTAAAAAATATCATGTTATTTGATTCCTGTTAATGTTACTAAAGTTACTATTTTATCATTTTAACTCTTGGATTTTTAAATGAGGAATTAATAAAGTGGATTAAGGGTATCACTTAAAATATAATGATAATAGTTTGGACATTAATGGTTTTGATTTAACCTAAAACATTAGGGATTGAGATTAGTTGATTCTAGTTGGAAAATAATATTTTTTTGAATTAATAAATAAGTATTAATAAATAAAGTTTGTTGTTCTATGGTTGAAAATCATAATGGGTGACACTAGAATAAATGATACTTTGCCGAAATTTAGAGGAATTAGATTCAAATTAAAATTCCTAAATTTAAAATATATTGGCAGCCAGGGGATTCTGGGAATCGCCCAACGTAAACGAGAAAAGATTTGATCTTGTTATGTTGCAATTATTATAATTGTAACCACTCCAAAATGATGCATGTAGATTTATTTGATTCCCTATTAATGTTAAAAAAGTATCATGTTATTTGATTCCGTGTTAATGTTACTGAAGTTACTATTTTAGCATTTTAACTCTTGGATTTTTAAATGAGAATTAATAAACTGGATTAACAACTTTGGTATCACTTAAAATATAATGATAATAGTTTGGACATTAAGCGTTTCGATTTAACCTAAAACATTAGGGATTGAGATTAGTCGACTCTCATTGGAAAATAATATTTTTTTGAATTAGTAAATAAGTATTGATAAATAAGGTTTGTTGTTCTATGGTTCAAAATCATAATGGGTGACACTAGAATAAATGATACTTTTCCGGAATTTAGAGGAATTAGATTCAAATTAAAATTCATAAATTTAAAATATATTGGCAGCTGGGCGATTCCCATAATCGCTCAACGTAAACACGAAAAGCTTTGATCTTGTTATGTTGTAATTATTATAATTGTAACCACTCCAAAATGATGCACGTAGATTTATTTGATTCCCTATCAATGTTAAAAATGTATCAGGTTATTGGATTCCTGTTAATGTTTTTTTTTACAAAGTCGGTTGCCGTATTATATTTCCGAAAAGAAAGGGGAGACTGAGCTCCTGAAGTAGATGCTGAGATGCCAAGAAGGGATAGGAAAGAAGGAGTTACAGGCTAAACAAAATTCCTCCTTGATCCTGCCTTTTGGGCTTTTGAAAAGCAAAGACCAAAGATAAATCCTAACAAACTGAAGTAACAGATAGCAACATTTACATAGCATAATCAATCTATATTAATGTGGTTGATGTACCGAGCAGTGGATTCTTTAGGGTTGTCATCAACGCCGACTTGCTTCATGCTTGACGAACTTGGTGGAACTACGTTTTTCTTTTCGATCATGTATTCAAAATTTCAATGGATTGTTCCACATGACTGCACCTATTGGAAAGTTGGTAGAATTGTTCATGCAGTGAAGAGATTCTATGGTAGATCAAGTTGATGTCGACTGCATATTTCTCATTGATAATACGATTTTGACTGTCAATCTTGTCTTCCAAGGCCTTTTGATGGGCTCGGACTTGCTCCAGCTCAGCTTGGAGATTTGAACAGTGAAGGCAATCCTCACTACTCACCATAAGAACAGAATGAGAAGAAGCTATTGAAAATGCAGCTAGGAACCGAACCAGAAATGCAGCGCCAGGGGACGAACTGTGAGTAAGGAAGTCGAGACTATGGGTATCGGCAAAGGATAAAGTAGCGAGAGGGAGACTATAGAAGCAGAGAGTAAAGTCGAAACCTCAAATAGGCAAGATATTGATTGCAAGGGACATGAGGAAACAGAATGAGAGATAGAAGGGGTGAGAGCATATAAGAAGGATGAGAGGCGCAGGGGAGTCGTCAGAGAGAAGGAGAGGAAATCCGGGGGTCGAGGTAAGTCACGGGAGGGAGACAACAGATGTAGTATGGGGGTCTTGAAGTGAAATATACCGGTGGAACTCGTGACTACAAAAATGGGAAAAGGATTTTCTGAAAGAAGGCGGATCTCAAAGAAGATTGAGTCTTTAGAATGGATCATGAGGATCTTAGACCAATTCCTTATGTCAGGGTTCTCTGATTTGTAGATTTAGAAAAGACAGAGATGACTCGATGTCATGGAAAGTATTAATGTGATTCCTCGTCATTGCAACGTAAGTTGCCCACTGTTTTATTACATGCCCTGTTGGCGAGAAGGTCAGCATCCTTGTTGAAAGTGCGAAGGATGTGGCAGAAACTCAGGGCAGTGAAGGATTGGCTCAAAATTTTGCACCTGCTGATGGACTGTTGTAAGAGAACGTTGGGCGAATCTCTGTTTTGGGCCATAAGGCCAATGACAACTACTGAATCTCCAAAGATAAAGGCAGTGTCTATACAGATTTTGTTGAGCTGAATGAGGCCTTGATAAAGGGCTAAAGCCTCAGCCCTATTGTTGGAAATATGCCCAAGCCCCCATTCATACAAGACTATGCGATCCCCATTGGCATTGAAAATAACTCCACCTCTTCCAGCAATCCCAATATTTGATTTCGAAGTGCCATCGAAAAAAAGATAATAAGTGTTTCGTTTTTTAAGCCAAGTTGCAAATTATTCCTCCTTGACTCTGATTTTCCATTTGTGATACATTGTTTTTTACCTGCTATTGGTGCTGGTGCCAATCTGATTACTTTTATTTTTGTCCAAAATATAATCGATGAAATTTCTCTCTTCAACATTGAGATTAGTGATGTCATGTTTCTGTCATTTTTAACTGAAATAGTTTCCAAAGCAAGACTCCTTGCTCTATTACAGAGGTTTCTCGTGATTGATTCCTTGTCCTTAAACACTTTATGGTTTCTAGCAAGCCAGATGGACCACAACATAGTGTAAGGAAGGGTGTCCCAGACCCTTTTTACAATGCTGTGTTTTCTTTGTTTCCAAGGATAACTTTTCCTCCATGGGTGAATAGCCTCTCCTATGGAGTCCTGATCATTCCAAGGAATGAGTTTGTTATGGGACATACTTCTCCAATAGGCATTAGCAAACGGACACGCAATAAAAAGATGTTGTATAGATTCTTCGACAGCTTAACAATTAGGACAATATGAAGGGCCAATGACACCACACTTCTGAAGGTTTTAGTAGTGAGTATTTTCCCTTTAAGAAGTGTCCACAAGAAGAATTTAATTTTGGGTAAGGCTTCATATTTCCAGACCATTTTCCAGTGGTTCCAAATGGACATGGGGTGATAGCTGTTGCAGATGTACTAGTGAGCAAATTGGACAGTATAATTTGAACCTGATGGATCCCAGCGAAATCCATCAAGTTCATTCTTTTTTATTGGAGCTATACCATGAAGATGGGATTGAAGAGCATGAAGACTGGCCATGAGATCATTGGGAATGGCTGGGAATGTCCACCCTAACCATGATTGGGAATGGGTATCCCACAGGGAGATCTGGTCCAGGTGGTGAATTCCTATACTATTAAGATAGGTGAGAATGGGAATGACTCCATCTTAACTATTTAATGGCTGCATGCCCATTATTTTTTCAGATCCAATGTTAATATTAGCACCTCCTTTAGGAACTTTAGAGTTATTCTAGATCATGAGAGGAATTTCTCTTTTGCATAAATGCCAAATTTTGGAGAAGTCTCTGATAGGGATATCTTGATCAAGAAGTTGTAGCCTTGAAAAATTTAAATATTTGACCTCCAATACCCATTTACACCAAGTAGAGAGGCCAGTGATAAGTCTCTAGACAAGCTTGCCTTTGAAAGAAAGATTAAGAAATTTGGGGGATCTAATCCCAAGACCACCTCTGTCCTGAGATTGGATGACCTGTTTCCAATTAACTAGATTGAATTTCTTTTTGTCATTTTTCCCTCCTTTCCAGAGGAATTGGCGGAGGTTGAATTCCATTTTATAGTGAAAAGAAGTTGGAGCTTGAAGGAGAGAGAATTGATATAGTCGCAAGGAGGATATACCTGATTTGAGGAGGATGAGGCAACTAGCTAGGTTGAGCCAGATGGTACCCCAACACTACACCTTTCTCTTCATCTTGTCAATAATAGTATCTCAAACTTCTGCCTTCAAAGGACCTACACTTATTGGCAAGCCCACGTAAGTGAAGTGAGTCCTATCATAATTGCAAGAGACCCCAAAGACAGTGGCAATGCTGTGTAGAACCTATGCTATGGTATTCCATCCATATATACAACTTTTCAGTTGATTGACTGGTCCACCCAAATATCTCATGTATTTGTCTAAAAGAAGCTTGAAGCACTGGGCTATTATCATGGAAGCTCCTCCAATTAACAAGGTATCATTAGTGAATTGAGAGTGGTTAATGTTATTTACACCATTCCCAAATTTTATTCCAGTAATGAGACCAACTCTCTGCTTGAAGTCTAGCACTTTGCTAAAGGATTCGGCCATCAGAATAAAGAGATAAGGTGAAAGGGGGCAACCTTGTCTAAGACCCGGCGATGATTGAAATGCAATTCCAGGTCGTCCATTAACAAGAGGAGAGATCTAGGGCCCGAAGATGCAAGCTTTGATGAGATTTAAAAAAGCTGCATCAAATCCCATGTTTTTTAAAACAACTAGGAGGAAGGTGTACCTTACTCTATCAAGGGGATTGGCTAAATCAAGTTTAAGGAAAAATCCTTTCTCATTTCTAGTTTGGCTCGAATGAACAACTTTTTGGATGAGGAGGATAGAATCAGTAATTTGTCTATTAGCCAAAAAACCCCCTTGGTTCTTAGAGATAAGGGAAGCGATAATGGATTTAAGACGAGAAGCAAGGATTTTGGTTAAAATCTTGTAAGACGAATTGTAGAGGGAGATGGGTCGGAATCGATGAAAGGAGGGGGGGAAATTTTTTTGAGAATGAGGGCTAAATGTGTGGCATTGGTGTAACCGCCAATTTTGCCTTTCCTCTGAACCCATTTGAGCATTTTGATCAGATCTTTTTTTATGATTCCCTGGAAGGCTTGATAAAAGAAAATGGGGAAGCCATCAGGTCCCATTGCTTTGTCTGGCTAGAGAGTCCAAATGGTTCTTCTTATTGTTGGTCACTTTAATTTCTTATTAATCTAAACAACCAGTGCTACATGAATTGTCAACCCAGGGAAGTTTGTTTATTTCAAAGGAAATTACACACTATATATGCTCAATTCCAAAAGCAGTAAAAAGTTGCAGTATAATTTATTCTAATCACACCTTGCTTTAAACCGCTGAAGTTCTACTTTGAGTTATAGCAAAATTAATCTCTCTATTGCAGACAATGATCTAAGGAATCCTAAATTACAGTTAAAAAGAACAATCTGGAAAAGAAATCATTCTGCAAAGGAAAAGACTAGTTGTGCTCTAACAGAGAACAAGACCCTATTCCCCAAGCAGGAATCTTCAACACCTGTTTTTGATTATTATGCTTCAAAAACTCACTCCGGGAAACCAATTAAAATAATCACTGATTACCTATGAATGAATTTATGGAAACAATGCAATGACCAAGAAAAAACAAGGTTTCAGCCTTAAACACAAAGTTTCAATAACCCATAAGTAAATTCAGCAAACATAAATTAACAAGGCATGAATGTAAAAATAATACTTAACACACTACATAATTTAAGGGGTGAATCTTGTGATGAAGGTGGGCCCTGTCCTTCTCACAAGATTCCCCAAGCAATGGAACTTAAGAGAAAATTCTCAAAACAATATTTTATTCATTTGTCAAACTATAATATTACAAAAGATTAAAGTTCCTTGCTCCCCACTAGACCTTCCCGTAATCTCTCTATATCCTTCTAATGTTGATGTCTCCTCTTTTTAAAGAGGAGACATCAATTACAATTAATTACATTGTCAATCCTATTTTGACCTGTAGTGCTAAAATAGGATAACCAAGTCTTCCATTAACAAAATACTGTTACAATGGTTATGATAATGCCTGACTTTGGAATACAGTTGTTATGGCTCATGTGACAGCTCCTTCGATGATCTTCTTCTGTTTCTGCTAAATATAAAAATGCAAATGACGGCTATTTCAGCAACGTGATTTGCGCATTGCTCTTAACTATTTCAGCAACGTAGTTCGCAATAATATCTGCATTCTTCAAAACTATTTCAGCCACTATCCGATTAGTGATTAACCATGAAAGAAATGTAAAATTACATGTAAAATAAATCAAACATATAGTAATGAGAAGACATGCTATATATCTTGGAAAATAGATCAAAGTAATAACATGGGCTTTAATTATAGTTTGAAAGAGGATGGAAGATAACAAAATGTGTAAACAAAAAGGGACAATATGGAGTCCTAACATCCCCCCCAACTAAAAGGGTTGCATGTCCTCATGCAACTTTTACTCTGAATCTGAATCGGGGTACTAGGCTTTGGAGTGCACATTACTTAGGAAATAACTGTAGAAGGTTTTGTCAACTAAGTCTCTGAACACATGGACCTTTTGTATCCTCTACCATGCCACTGCCTCTTCCTTCTTACTTAGCCTGTGATGTGCCTTATATTCCTGTGCTGGCATCCATAAAAGAGGAAAATGAAAGTGATAGTCTATCCATTTTTCAGCAGATTGTTGAACACATCTGATATAGTCAGGTAGCCTTGCAATTGTTGTTTCAAGATTAGTTGGGTTGAAAGGATTATACTCCTGCCTTTCTTTGGAGGATTGCTGCCATAGTAAGTTATTTGCTTTCAAGGCAGCAACTTGCTTAGCCTTGACAAAATGTTGGCAATCTTGTATGACTGTTGCTTGTAGCTGCCTGACGTGCTCATCCATCCCTGGTTCTTTCAAGAATTGAGAATACTCCCAGATGAACATGGCAAGATTTTGTGGCTCTGATCGAATCCACAAGAGTTTGTTGTCCTCATTGTGTTTTTCTACAAGGAAGGTAGTCTGCCATGTGATCTGATTGGCCAGGAAAGAGACAAAGGCCCTAATCTGAACATCACCCACCAAAGGGTTAAGATTGATTTTCCTGTCTTCAAGGATAGCCTCATTATGTAGATACAATTCACAGAGAAAATGTTGATCAATGATAGATGCTTCTGTGAAAGTTTTCACAAACTGTTCAAGTGTAGAAACTTCATGAGGTTTCCCATTTTTTATTGCTTTTATCTAGAAGAATGCTAAGCACTCTGCAAGAAAAAGCGAGTAGTTCAAGGATGGTTTTCTAGCAGCTAATAACTTCTGAACAAGATCAAATATAAGAAACAATTTATTCCTTAGTTGTTTATTTTCATTCTTCTGTGCACGAAACTGCTGGAGTATTTGCTTTAAGGCTTCCCAATTTGAACATATGTGATTTTGCCAGAGTGTTTTTTTCTCCCGCAAGATCTTATCCTGTGACATAACATATGCTTTCTTCTAACTATCTATTTGTTGTTTAGTACTAGGAGTTTGAGTAAAGACAGTTTTTGCAGGTCGAGGTTCAGTCTGAGTAAAGACTATTTTGTAGGTTATGGTACCTATTTTTCAGCTTTAATTGACACAGTAGGCTGAGAAACTTGTGGTTTGTCCTCCTTTTCAAAAAAAATTGAAGGCCCAACTGGTTCTTGTGTAGCAGTAGGGTATTCTTTTTCTATCTTCAGAGGCCCTACTGGTTCTTGTGTAATAGTAGGGTATTCCTTTTTGGTTGCTAAAGAGTTGGGTGCAGGGGAGGCTCTAGGCAGTGGGATTTCAACTACTTTATACCCTACTTGATGATAAATATCACCACATTGGCTGCACATATATTCCCTGTACTGATCTGCCTCTGCCCTTTTCTTGGTTATGGATGCTGCATGGGCTAGAGTATATAAATTAAGTTCTCTATCATAGGCTTCCCTTGCCTTTACTAATTCTTGCTTATAAGCTTCAAGTTCTGACTTTAAAAACTCATTTTTCTGCAAAAGGGAAGCCATAGTGACTGGGCTTTGTGTATCCGTCACAGTCTCAACAACTAGTTCTTGTGTGGCTAGTAGATGGGCAGCTTTCTGAGTATCTGAATCATGTGTATCAGTAGCCGGTTCTTGTGTGGCAGCTGCTAAATGGGTCGCTGGTTCTTGTGGGACAACTATGTCATGTAAAACATTAAAAGCATCTAGGTTTTGCATCTCAGCAGCTGGTTCTTGTGGAGCAACTGTTGGATGAGTAGCTGGTTCTTGTGAAGCAGCTACCTGCTATGTAATGTCCAGGGCATCCAGTTTTTGTATCTCAGTAGTTGGTTCTTATGGAGCAACTACTGGATAGGTAGATGGTTCTTGTGGGGAAACTACCTGTTGTGTAATATCCTGGGCATCTAGATTTTTTGAATCGGCAGGTGGTTCTTGTGTGGCAACTACTGATTGAGCAATTTCCTAGGCATCTAGATTTTGTGAATCAATAGCTGGTTCTTGTGTGGCAACTGTTGATTGAGCAATTTCCTAAGCATCTGGATTTCGTAAATAAACAGTTGGTTCTTGTGTGGCAACTGCTGATTGAGTAGTTAGTTCTTATTTTTCAGCTACTAGCTCAGAAAGAGATGATGTTGTAAAACCCTGGGCATCTGGTTCTTGTGTTTCAGTGCCTGAGGTTGATATAGGCAAGGATTCAGGGTCTCAGGACTGTGATGGAGTATGGGGTTTTAGATGAATTGGTGGGGAATTCAGGATGGTGGCAGTAGTTGCTGCTTCAGTTGATACCCTCCTTTGTCTTCGGGGTAAAAGGGCAGGGAGAGGAGTAAATTTCATTTTACGAGTTGGTTTGTTCTGGGAGAGAGGACTATCAGAAATGGTAGCTTCTTTGGTCGAGGCCCTAGTTCACCTTTTTGATAGGAAAGTGGTCTTACTCTGCCTTTTTCTTTTTAGCATAGCGAGGGGAAGGTTATCGTCAGAGTAATCACTAGGAATATGAACAGTGGGATTAGATGATTCTACTAAATTGTGGGATGGAGTTGATGGACTGGAAGGATCAATTGGATTAACTCATTCTACAGGTGGAATTTCTGGGGGATCAGGAATGTTATCAGGCTGCTGCTCATGGGGATTTTTAGGGACTTCTTGAGGATTTTCAGCAGCCTGCTGAGGGTCTAGGGGTGGGTTATTAGGAGGGAGAGCTTGTTCAGCAAATTCCTTCTGAATTAGTAGCTGGACAAGACGGTGATGGGTGAGGGAAAGGAGTGGGTATTTTGTCTGTCTACAATAATGTGACATATTCTTTAGGCACCCAAGTAAATAATACGACATATTCAACAGTCTACCATGTCTCAAATGATTTAATAGGATAAAGTCATGATGGTAGACTACCTAATAGTGACCTTCAAAAGTGAGATAATGCTTGACAAATTCAACAACCCTCGACCATGGAGGTTGTAATGAGTGAATACGGGTGCCCCGACCTTTGGGCTCAACTTGTTCTCCTGGTAGAAGAAAATCCATTCGTGCATTTAGAATGATATGCTTACGGCTAAACCAACGAATGCCAGTGAGTGGCAGGCATGAAACCTATGCTATGTCATGCTCTGTAGCTGGAATTCAAACTCCATGAACCGTAGAGTAACCATCACATAAATTATGTGCAAATTCAAGGACTTGTTGTGGATCGAATCCCTAAAGCCTCTGAAAATAATCTACCCAACCTACCTGCTGAAAAATCTGATATACTTCTGGATGTAGTTCAAGTAGAGCTATCGAGCTGGGCTCATGTCAAATAGCAGGTCCCCCCATAGTTACCTAGCTTCAGTAAAATGCAAAGTCAAAAACTGAGTTACCACTCTTCGGACAAAGTAACTTTTGCAAATAGGAATATGGAGTAAAAGCGCTAAGGCGAGGTGGAGACGTAATTCATGGGTAAAAAAAATGACAGTAATTGGCTTGCCGTGAAATGATGGCGTATAAGTGAAATAATGGCGTATGATTTCGGTATCCCCCCCCCCCAAGTATAGGTGAAATGATGGCTTTTAAATGTACGGGGATCGTGGTAATTATGACATGATATTCTCATTTAACTATAGTTCAATCATATTCACACGTAATATTTACATACCTCATGTTTACCTTTAGTCCATATTTCATAAAAAACATAATACTCGTTGCCAATAGGTCATCAACAATCATGGAAGAAATTATGAGGATAATTTTATTATAGGTCTACATAATTATAGGAGAGGGCAGTGAAGGGACGGAATTAGCATTAGAAGTGATTCTTATGACTAAAAGCATTGTATGATTATATTCTTTGAAACAATGTTTCAGCAACAGGAAAGATGAGTGAAGAATCATGTTTCAGCAACGGAAAATGAGTAAAGGATGGTGTTTCAGCAACAGGAAATGGATGAAGAACGGTGCTTCAGCAAAGGGGAAGATAAAGGAAATGTTGCTAAAGAATACTATTGCAGGGATGGAGGGAATAGGGAAATGTTGCTGAAAGATATTTTTTTACTTGATGAGAAAAATGTTGCTGAAAAATGATGGGGGCATGAGAAATGATGGAAATGTTACTGGAGAGTGGGGAAATGAATTATGGATGGATTGAAATGAGATGACAGAGTTCCAAAATGATGCTTGTATCTGCTTGTAGTAGGATCGTCCTTTTCAATCAACCTTTCCTAAATCTGGAATCTGCAAAAAGTCAATTGTAACATGCCAACCCTTGACAGGGATTATTAGTTAAGAAATCTAATCTAATACTTAAAAATATAATGCAGAAATTAATAGCAATGAGGGGTAGCAAGTTCCCCCAAGAAAAGATAATGTGAATCTGCCATGCAAGTGGCCTTAAAGTCCTCTTTGGAAATGGGTCGCTGGTATAGACGAATTCGATGACCATTTACCAATAATGGTGTCCTAGAATCATAAATTTTTAGGAGCATTACTATTCCGTTGGGAAAAATAGTATATATTTCATAAGGTCCTAGCCATCTTGTACATAGTTTCCCTTGAAAATCTTCAAACCGAGAATCATACAATAAATCCCAATTACCTTTTTGTAACTACTTATGCTTGATGGTTTTGTCATGCCACCTTATTCTTTGTTGTTGGATCATAGTTGTTTGATGAATGGCATCTAACCTCTTTTCATCCAATTCTTGAAGATGCTGCAACCTTGATGTCTGTGCATCAGTCAAATCAAGGTTAACAGTGAAAGTAGTTCTTAAAGTTTTAATCTCAAATTCCACAGGAAAAACATCACTTTTACCATAAACCAATTCATAGGGAGAAAATCCTGTAGTGTTCCTCCAAGTAGTTCTATAAGCCCATATTGCTTCAGGGAGCCTTTGAGAACAATCCTTCATATTATCCTTCACTGTTTTTGTTAGAATGGCTTCTATAACTTTCTTTGTACTCTCCACCTGCCCATTAGCTTGGGGGTGGTATGGTGTACTCATTCTATGATGAATATGATATTTTTTAAGGGTGGCTTTAAAACCATGAGAATTGAAAGGAGGTCCTCCATCTGTAACTCGCTCTCTAGATACTCCAAATCTAAAAAATATCTCTTCAAATAGAAAAGCTAGAACCGATTCTTCATTAGCTCTAATGAGTGCTTTAGCCACCACCCATTTAGTCATATAATCTATACAAACTAATATGTAAACTCTTTGATTGGATGGAGGATTAATGGGCACTACAAAATATAGAGCCCATCTTTCAAAGCGTTCAAGTATTACTTGGGGATTCAATGGCATTTCATCTCTATCATTCGGTTGACCCATTCTCTAACAACTCTCACAGGCCCGAACATAATTCTTTGAATATTTGAAAAGTGAGGGCTAGTAATAGCCCATCCTGAGAATTTTATGTTTCGTTGTCTTATTAGCAAAATGCCCTACACAAGGGCCATCATGAAAAGCTTGCAATATATCATAAACCTCATATTCTCTAATGCATCTCCAGATTTCATGTCAAGTCCTGTATAGAAAAGGCACCCACTTATCTAGCTATACTGAGCACTTTGTTGAATGATCTTTCTTTTCTCTCGATGTGATAGGTGTGATGGTAACTTCTCTGTAACCAAATAATTGGCAATGTCTGCATACCAAGGTGAGTGAGCAGACACTGCAAATAAATACTCATCGGGAAAGGAATCATCTACTGGAGTATTATCATCAACTTTTAACCGAGAAAGGAAATCAGCAACTACATTTTCTTTACCTAGTCAATCTACAATTGTAATATCAAATTCCTTTAATAATAATAACCACCTGGTAACTTGGGCATTTGTGACAGGTTTCTTCATTAAATACTTAATAGCCGGGCGGTCAGTATGGACAAAGGTAGAGTAACCAGTGATGTAATGTCGAAACTTGTTAATAGCATAAATAAATGCTAAGAATTCCTTTTCAATAATTGTGTAATTAAGCTCAGCAGGAGTCATATTCTTACTAATAAAATAGATAGCATAAGGAAGATGGTTTTCCTCTTGTCCCAAGACAGCTCCAATTGCAGTATCTGAAGCATCAGAGGATATATGAAAGGGAAGTGCCCAATCAGGTCCCCTTAAAATAAGAGCTGTGGATAGCTGATGCTTGAGTTCATAAAATGCTTCCTGGCAAAGATCAGTCCACTTAAATTTAGCATTTTTCATAAGTAACACAAACAAAGGAGAAGCTATTTTAGAAAAAAAATTAATAAATCTTCTATAGTATCCTGCATGTCCTAAAAAACTTCTTACATCAGTTTGTGTTCTAGGAATAGGAAGATTCTAAATTACCTGTATTTTGGATGGATCTACCTGAATTCCTTGAAATGAAATAAAATGTCCAAGTACAATTCCCTCATTCATCATCATATGACATTTTTCAGTGCTTAAGGAAATATGAGCTTGTACACAACGTTTAAGTACTTTTTCAAGGTTTTGCAATGCATCTTCAAAAGACACACTAGAAGAGGTGAAATCATCCATAAATATCTCCATGGAGTCAGTAATCATATCAGAAAAGATTCCTATCACTGCTCTTTGGAAAGCTGCTGGAGCATTACATAGTCCAAATGGGAGAACTCTATAAGCAAAAGTTCCCCAGGGACTAGTAAAAGTGGTCTTATCCTAGTCTTGGGGTGCAATTTTGATTTGATTATACCCACTAAAACCATCTAAAAAGGAGAAGAATTTCTTTCCTGAAAAACTATCTAGCACCTGATCAATGAATGGCAAGGGAAAGTGATTCTTTTGAGTTGCTTTGTTTAAGGCTCTATAATCTACACACTCTCCATTTCCTATTTTTCTTAGGTACTATAACCAATGGAGAAACCCATTCACTGTCAGATATGTGATATATAAACCCTGCATTAAGTAATTTTTGGAGTTCTTCTTTGACAATTTCCCTTAAATTTGGATTCATTCGTCGCTGGGTTTGACAGATTGATCAGCAACCTTCCTTAATATAGATGCAATGAGTACATAATTCAGGAGATATTCCCTTCATGTCTGTATAATCCCATGAAAATGCCTCCTTATTTTCACGAAGTAGCTTCATTAATTACTTTGTTTCAGCATCTGCTAAATTGGGGTTTATATTCAATGTTTTGCCAAGTTCAATTTCTACTGTTATGCTTTTAGAGGAGATGGTGGTTGATGCTTGAGGTAAATCTTCTGATTTAAGCTTTTCCTGGGTATCATATTTCAAGATTGTAGTCAAGTGGTTGTGTGTTTCAAGAATGACTGAGGAAGGTTCACAAATAAAATTATTAATTACTTCATCCTCAATGGTATCTTTAACACTTAAAGCTTGTTCGATAGTCAAAATAGGTTGAGTAGCATCGTCATCGTAGTCCAACCATATAGAATTATCATTATTAATCATAGGTGTGGCATGAGGGTAGAGGGTAAGCTGCTTGATTTCACACCCATTAGAAAATGGCATTGAACCCGATCTATAGCTGATAAAGGCATCAGTTGTGGCTAACCAGGGCCTTCCCAGAATTAGAGGGTGTCCCCCCAACTTTGTTTTACAGTGTAATACCACAAAGTCAGCTGGGTAATTCCAGGACTCAACTGAAATGATTAGGTCTTCAATGACTCCTTCGAGTTTGATTGTAGAACGGTCAGCTAATTCTAGAATGGTTGGTGTATCTCTAAGCACATTCTTCAGCTGTAACAGTTGTGCAGTTTCCAGAGTCATAATATTTATAGCAGCAACTAAATCTACCAAAACTCATGAGATGATGTTTTTTCCAATCTGAACTGTAACAGTAGGATGTCCGGGGTCACCATATTTAATAGGGGTAGTCTTCCTGGTCATTAAGGCTGATAGACCACCCATAACATGAACTGTAAGGGGATCCTTAGCTTTCCTACCAGGTTTATTAATACAAATATCTCTCATAGCTCTGGCATAGATTGGTACATCTCTTAATGCTTGTAAAAGTGGAATTTTAACATAAAGATTCTGTAATTCCCCCAGAAGGTTAAAAGCAGGTGGCTCAGGCGTTTTAGTCAAAGCTAAATGCTCAGGGAATGGTGGCTCTGCTGTTTCAGCACCCTTGTTAGAGGGTGGTTGTTCCACCTTACGAGAATTATTTTTCTCAGTCTATTCTTTATCAGAATCAGAATAGGTAATATCATCAATAATGGGTTCAACTATTTTCCCAGATCGTAAGTGGATATCATTGCATTGCATAGGCTGGTTCTGAATATCAATAACTTGTACGGCTTTATTATTGGGATTTGGGTTCGGTTGCACCGGTAGCTGGGGTCTCATTGTTTGATTATTAGGTGAAGATCTTGATGGCAGGAGTGGTTGCTGAAACTGAGGAAAATGGTTTGGAAACGAGAGTTGCTGACCCTCCAGTTTGGATTCCATTGATTAAAATAAGATTGCTATTATGGGGGCCAAGAAGTCCACATTGTTGGATCTATAAATGGATGGTTTGGTTGTTGCATGGGTGTGTAACACATTTGATTGAAGGGTGGGTATTGCATCTGGTTAAAGGGAGGATAATTTACTTGATTAAAAGAAGGGTAATTGTTCCACCGATTAGAAAATGGCATATTAGAGTTCATATCTTGTCCTTGTGGTTGCTATTTCCTTCTCTATGTCAGCATATAAACTGCTTCAGCTTCTTCTTCAGTTGGTTGCAATGCTACCTTTATTCTTGGTAAAGAAGGGCTTTTTTGTGTTTCATGATCCCTTTCACAAATGGTACAAATTGTCACTTTGTCCAATGGGCATTCCCTTAGTGGATGTTTTTCTATGCATTTAGAACAAAAGATGGCCAAAGCAGCTTCTACTTCTGCTTGTTTCTTCTTAGCCTACAAGGTGTCAATCTGTGAAGAAAAAGAACTTAACATTTCATTTTTAAATTCCTCAAGTAAATTACCTATTTCAACTCTTATTGCTCCTCCACTAGCTGATTTTTGAACTCTTGAATATGTATTATCCTTGCTATTTGATCTGTTCCTTGCAGCTCCTCTTGAACATCTTTTGCAGAGTTTAACAATTTCATCATATGATTCCTTAGATATGTCCCCTTTACCAAGCATGTTTAGCATATCTAGACAATCATCCCTCACCCCTTTCAATAATATTTCTTTAAGAATATCTTTTCTTACATCGGGGTGATTGGATCTTTGCAGGTTATATTGCAGCCTTTCCACAAAGTCTTCCAGATTCTCGTCCTCCTTTTGCACCATATTAAATAATTCCTCCCTTTTTTCTCTCGTCCAACAGTAGTCCTGATATTTTGTCAGAAACTTCTGTTTCATCTGTTCCCATGTTGTGATTACATGGCCCCCCAAACTCATGAACCATCTTAATGCATCTCCTTTTAGTGTGGCTGGAAACAGCTTCAGTTTTTGAGCATTAGTAACATAATCATAGCTTCTTCATAATATATCAAACTAAAAAATAAACTCATCAAGATCTTCAGAAGATAACCCATGGAAGTTAGGTAAGGCCGAAAGTGGGATATTTGTCATAGGAGTTGCTCCCCTAGGCAACTCACAAATAGGAAATCCCAAGTTAGAGAGAGAATTCTCACCTCTTCCTTCAGGTTCTAGTTGTCTTCCATTATAGAATCCTTCATTATTCTCTTCCATTGGTTGTTCTCCCGTTGCACTTACTCTGTCTTCAATGTTTTCTATTGGCTCCTCAACGTCTTTAATTGGTTCCTCAATGTCATCAATTGGCTTCTCAATGTCTTCAATTGGTTCCTTAATGTCCTCAACTAGCTCCTTAAAATCTTATGTTGGTTCTTTAATTTATTCTACTATTTCCTCAACTTCTTCAGGACCCACAACTTCCTCTATTTCGTAGTTTGTTTGGAGGGAGAGATGAGGCTTAGGCTTCTGAGAGCTCAGCCTCTAAGAAGTTTCAGCCTTTGATATGATATCGTCAATAAAGGTCTTTCTTCCTCCTCCTTTACCCTTGCCACCTGTACGGTTATTTTTCTTCTTTCCTCTCATGCATTCTGCATATCTAAAAGAAAAACATTAATTATTTTGAAATATACAATTTCCTTCCCCGGTAACAGTGCCAAAATGTTGGTCACTTTAATTGCTTATTAATCTAAACACCCAGTGCTACATGAATTGTCAACCCAGGGAAGTTTGTTTATTTCAAAGGCAATTACACACTATATATGCTCAATTCCAAAAGCAGTAAAAAGCTGCAGTATAATTTATTCTAATCACACCTTGCTTTAAACAACTGAAGTTCTACTTTGAGTTACAGCAAAATCAATCTCTCTATTGCAGACAATGATCAAAGGAATCCTGAATTACAGTTTAAAAGAACAATCTGGAAAAGAAATCATTCTGCAAAGTAAAAGACTAGTTGTGCTCTAACAAAGAACATGACCCTATTCCTCAAGCAAGAATCTTCAGCACCTGTTTCTGATTACTACGCATCACAAACTCACTCTGGGAAACCAATTAAAATAATCACTGATTACCTATGAACGAATTTATGGAAACAATGCAATGACCAAGCAGAAATAGGGTTTCAACGGTAAACACAACGTTTCAATAACGTATAAGTAAATTCAGAAAACAGAAATTAACAAGGCATGAATGTAAAAATAATACTTAACACACTACATAATTAAGGGGTGAATCTTGTGATGAAGGTGGGCCATGTCCTTCTTAGAAGATTCCCCAAGCAATGGAACTTAAGAGAAAATGCTCAAAATAGTCTTTTATCCATCTGTCAAAGTATCATGTTACAAAATATTAAAGTTCCTTTCTCCCCACTAGACATTCCCGTAATCTCTCTATATCCTTCTAATGTTGATGTCTCCTCTTTTTAAAGAGGAGACATCAAATACAATTAATTACATTGTCAGTCTATTTTGACCTGCAGTGCTAAAATAGGATAACCAAGTCTTCCATTAACAAAATATTGGTACAATGGTTATGATAATGCCTGACTGTGGAATATAGTTGTTATGGCTCATGTAACAGCTCCTTTGATGATCTTCTTCTGTTGCTGCTAAATCTAAAAATGCAAATCACGGCAGTTTCAGCAACGTGATTTGCGCATTGCTCTTAACTGTTTCAGCAACGTGGTTCAAAATGACAAAACTGTTTTAGCAACATAGTCTACAATAATATCTACATTCTTCAAAACTGCTTCAGCCACTATCTGATTAGCGATTAACCATGAAGGAAATGTAAAATTACATGTAAAATAAATCAAACATATAGTAATGAGAAGACATGTTATATACCTTGGAAAATAGATCAAAGTAATAACATGGTCTTTAATTATAGTTTGAAAGAGGATGGAAGATAACAAAATGTGTAAACAAAAAGGGACAATATGGAGTCCTAACACTTATCTCCTCCTCATAAATTTCCTTATTCAAGGTGTCTTTCATTTCCTTACTGATGCCGTGAGGAAGAAGCAGGTCTACATAATCCTCTTCATCTTTTGTTTCAGTTAGGAGGTCCCGTAATGGTTTGTAGGTGCCTGTCTGATGGCTTCTTAGGTATTTTGAAGGTTACCTTCAGCATCCATAATTGATCTTACAATATTTCTTATTTTTTGAACTGTAGTCTGTTTGTGAAAAAATGTTGTACTTTTGTCCCCCCCTTGCAACCAAAGTTGCCTCGACTTTATCCTCCATTTTGATTCCTCTTCTCTATTTACTTGGAAAAGTTGAAAATATAGGTTGCTTTCTTGCTCTTTTGTCTCTTGAGTGAGGCCCTACTGTTCTATTTTCTTTTGGATGCTCTTTAAGGTAGTTTTTATCTCCTTTTTGATCTTTTCAAGCTCCTTATAGCTGATTTTCGCCTATTCTTTTATAGCCTGTTTGGTGTTTCTCAACTTGGACTCCCAAATGAATCTGGGAGAACCTTCAACATGAAAACTCCACGATTTTTCCACAATGTCTTTAACTACTGGAATACAGTTCCAGAGGTAACTGTACTTAAACGGAATGGGCCCGAGTGGGCAATGCTTTTCTAGAATTAGAGATATTGGATAATGGTTGAAAGCTGAGAAAATAAGGATGTTAGCATACCCAACAGAGAAGGAAGAAAGAAGCATGATTTTGATTAGAATTCTGTCCAATCTCTCCATAATGTTGCCTGTATCTAGCCTGTGGTTGCTCCAAGTATATTTCCTATTTTTTGGAATAATATCAACAAGGTCATGGTCATGCATAATGTCTTCCAGCTGAGTTCTGAAGGGATCCGGGGAGAAACTACCTCCTCTTTTCTCGTTATCATGGAGAACAAGATTAAGATCTCCTCCTAATATGATATTGGTTTTTTCTTCTGTATCCACGTTGGCTTTGAGTTCCTCCCAACAGCGCTCCTTATCCCTGAAATGATTAGGAGCATAAATGTTGTATATGACTATAATTTGCTAATCTTCTTTGTTTTCTAAAACTGTTTGGATCCAGTGCTGGTTAATAATTTTTTATTTGTAATTCCATATGTTATGATTCCAAAGTGTGGTGATTCCTCCGGAGGCTCCTTTGGATTCACTAATGCTTCCATTGTACTGCCTATTCTATTCAATGATTTTAATCATTTCCTATTGGCTTTGCTTAGTTTCCTGTAACAAAAGAATTCCTGGATTTTCACAATGAATGAGATCATTCAGGGTTACAACTTTAGAGGGGTGCCCTATACCCCTGCAATTCCAAGATAAGATTTTCATCATTGGGAATGTGGGGTGTGGAGAGGTGCTCACCCCCCTTGGTCCTTATGTGTTATCTCTTTTTCATGTTGTCCTAGGATGTAAGATTGAATTGGGTTTTGAATACCCCTTGCTATGTCTTTCTGAGCATTCTCATCTCTATGCTTCTTTGTAGATTTTCTACCCGGACCAGGTTTCTTGAGAGAGTCACTGGAGGCTCCATGATCTTTGGATGAGTTCCTAGTAATCCTGAAGAGAGGAGGTTCAAGGGTAATCTGGGAGGGGATAACCAGGGGAGGGGAAGGTTCAGAGGCAGCTGAAAGAATCAAGGGAGGGAGAGAGGGATCCAAGGAAGGAGCATCAGAGGGGGATAAAACCGAGAAGGGATTGGAGGTAGAAGGGGGCAAGGGAGGGGAGAGGGAGGGAATGGAGGATAGGGGAGGGGAGAAAGAGGAGGGGCAGGAAATCTTAGAGGTAGGGGGGTCAACTTCTGGAGGGGCTTTGGATGAGGGAGCCGACTTCTTTTTTTTTACTATTACCCATTGTTCTTATTGTGGGCCGTTTTCAACATCAACAAGAGAGGGACAACGATTGGTAAAGTGACCATATTCGTGATATACCTTACATTTGAATGGAATTTTCTCGTAGTCGAGCTACTAATATCGCTCCAGTCATCCACTTTGAGCTTGATGGCTTCGGGTAGGCCTTTGCCGAGATCCACTTCAACACAAATCGCACAAATGCTTGCATACTATCCTTTGGCTCGTTGTGATCAATGTACTTGCCAACAGATTTTCCGATTGCACGGACCGATTCATCTCCCCAGCAGTGAAGAGGGGGATGAGGGAGCCTGACCCAACCAGGGACAGTGTTGGGAAAATCCAGTTCCAGATCAAAATCTGGGGTCCATTTATTTAGGTACAGGCCTCTCGAGTCCCTGAAGTAAGGCTTGTTCTTGAAGATTAAATCCTTATATTCTTTAGATTCAAAGTGAAAGGTAAAATACTCCTTTCCACAAAATCTAATGGAGATTTTTCCTTGTATTTTGTTAGACCAATTCCTTTCAACCCATCGTTCCATAGTTTTTGGAGATGGCCAGAGGCCCGTGAACTGTCTGATGAGACATTTTTCTGCGAGGGAGAGGGCTACCATACGAGGAAGGGCTGGAGGTAGGTTAACTTCTTGAAGAATATCCAACTTTTTAACAAATTTTGATACTGCTGGATGAGGATGTTGCGGAGGCAGAGATTTTACAAGTGCTGAGAAAGCTTGCTGGGGATCGACCCCCTCCGGTGAGAAGTCCGGAGGGGCCATGAGGGCTGAGGGTCGAGAGATCTCGCAGGAGGGAGGTTAGGGCATGCGCAGCGGTGGGAGCCCGATCGCCAGTCCGTCAGCTTTGTCGGAAGTATTACAATACATAATAATTGATTCCTGTTAATGTTACTGAAGTTACTCTTTTATCATTTTAACTCTTGGATTTTTAAATGAGGAATTAACAAAGTGCATTAACAACTTTGGTATCACTTAAAATATAATTATAATAGTTTGGACATTAAGGGTTTTGATTTAACCTAAAACATTATGGATTGAGATTATTTGATTCTGGTTGGAAAATAATAATTTTTTGAATTAATAAATAAAGTTTGTTGTTGTATGGTTGAAAATCATAATGGGTGACACTAGAATAAATGATACTTCACCGGAATTTAGAGGAATTAGATTCAAATTAAAATTCCTAAATTTAAAATATATTGGCAGTCGGGCGATTCCGGGAATCGCCCAACGTAAACGAGAGAAGCTTTGATCTTGTTATGTTGCAATTATTATAATTGTAACCACTCCAAAATGATGCATGTAGATTTATTTGACTCCCTATTAATGTTAAAGAAGTATCATGTTATTTGATTCCCTGTTAATATTACTGAAGTTACTATTTTATCATTTTAACTCTTGGATTTTTAAATGAGGAATTAATAAACTGGATTAACAACTTTGGTATCACATAAAATATAATGATAATAGTTTGGACATTAAGGGTTTTGATTTAACCTAAAAATGTAGGGATTGAGATTAGTTGATTCTAGTTGGAAAATAATATTTTTTTGAATTAATAAATAAATATTAATAAATAAAGTATGTTGTTCTATGGTTGAAAATCATAATAGGTGACACTAGAATAAATGATACTTTGCCGGAATTTAAAGGAATTAGATTCAAATTAAAATTCCTAAATTTAAAATATATTGGCAGCCGGGCGATTTCGGGAATCAGCCAACTAAACGAGAAAATCTTTGATCTTGTTATGGTGCAATTATTATAACAGTAACCTTTCCAAGATGATGCATGTAGTTTTATTTGATTCCCTATTAATGTTAAAAAAGTATCATGTTATTTGATTCCCTGTTAATGTTACTGAAGTTACAATTTTATCATTTTAACTCTTCGATTTTTAAATGCGGAATTAATAAAGTGGATTAACAACTTTGGTATTACTTAAAATATAATGATAATAGTTTGGACATTGAGGGTTTTGATTTAACCTAAAACATTAGGGATTGAGATTAGTTGATTCTAAATGGAAAATAATATTTTTTTGAATTAATAAATAAGTATTAATAGATAAAATTAGTTGTTTTATGGTTGAAAATCATAATGGGTCACACTAGAATAAATGATACTTTGCCAGAATTTAGAGGAATAAGATTCAAATTAAAATTCCTAAATTTCAAATATATTGGCAGCCGGGTGATTCTGGGAATCGCCCGACGTAAACATGAAAAGCTTTGATCTTGTTATATTGCAATTATTATAACTATAACCACTCTAAAATGATGCATGTAGATTTATTTGATTCCCTATTAATGTTAAAAAGTATCATGTTATTTGATTCCCTGTTAATGTTATTGAAGTTACTATTTTATCATTTTAACTCTTGGATTTTTAAATGAGGAGTTAATAAAGTTGATTAACAACTTTGGTATGACTTAAAATATAATGATAATAGTTTTGACATTAAGAGTTTTGATTTAACCTAAAACATTAGGGATTGAGATTAGTTGATTCTAGTTGGAAAATAATATTTTTTTGAATTAATAAATAAGTATTAATAAATAAAATTTGTTGTTCTATGGTTGAAAATCATAATGGATGGCACTAGAATAAATGATACTTTGCCGGAATTTAACGGAATTAGATTCAAATTAAAATTCCTAAATTTAAAATATATTGGGAGCCGGGAGATTCCGAGAATCGCCCAAAGTAAACAAGAAAATCTTTGATCTTGTTATGTTGCAATTATTATAACTATAACCACCCCAAACTGATGCATGTATATTTATTTTATTTCCTATTAATCTTTAAAAAGTATCATGTTATTTGATTCCTTGTTAATGTTACTGAACTTACTATTTTATCATTTGAAGTCTTGGATTTTTAAATGAGGAAATAATAAACTAGATTAATAACTTTGGTATCACTTAAAATATAGTGATAATAGTTTGGACATTAAGGGCTTTGATTTAACCTAAAATATTAGAGATTGAGATTAGTTGATTCTAGTTGGAAGATAATATTTTTTGAATTCATAAATAAGTATTAATAAATAAAGTTTGTTGTTTTATGGTTGAAAATCATAATGGGTGACACTAGCATAAATGATATTTTGCCAGAATTTAGAGGAATAAGATTCAAATTAAAATTCCTAAATTTCAAATATATTGGCAGCCGGGTGATTCTGGGAATCGCCCAATGTAAACGAGAAAAACTTTGATCTTGTTATGTTGCAATTATTATAACCGTAACCTCTCCAAAATGATGCATGTAGATTTATTTGATTCCCTATTAATGTTAAAAAAGTATCATGTTATTTGATTCCATGTTAGTGTTATTGAAGTCACTATTTTATCATTTTAACCCTTGGCTTTATAAATGAGGAATTAATAAAGTGGATTAACAACTTTGGTATCACTTAATTTATAATGATAATAATTTGGACATTAAGGGTTTTGATTTAACCTAAAACATTAGGGATCGAAATTAGTTGATTCTGGTTGGAAAATAATATTTTTTTGAATTAATAAATAAGTATTAATAAATGAAGCTTGTTGTTCTATGGTTGAAAATCATAATGGGTTACACTAAAATAAATGATACTTTGCCGGAATTTAGAGGAATTAGATTTAAATCAAAATTCCTAAATTTAAAATATATTGGCAACTAGGCGATTCTGGGAATCGCCCAACTTTAACGAGAAAATCTTTGATCTTGTTATGTTGCAATTATTATAACTGTAACCACTGCAAAATGATGCATGTAGATTTATTTGATTCCCTATGAATGTTAAATAAGTATCAATTTATTTGATTCCCTCTTAATGTTACTGAAGTTACTATTTTATCATTTTAACTCCTGGATTTTTAAATAAGGAATTAATAAAGTGGATTAACAACTTTGGTATCACTTAAAATATAATGATAATAGTTTGGACATTAAGGGTTTTGATTTAACCTAAAACATTCGGGATTGAGATTAGTTGATTCTCGTTGGAAAATAATATATTTTGGAATTAATAGATAAGTATTAATAAATAAATTTTGTTGTTCTATGGTTGAAAATCATAATGGGTGACACTAGAATAAATGATACTTTGCCGGAATTTAGAGGAATTAGATTCAAATTAAAATTCCTAAATTTAAAATATATTGGGATCCGGGCAATTCTAGGAATCGCTCAACATAAACAAGAAAATATTTGATCTTGTTATATTGAAATTATTATAACTATAACCACTCCAAAATGATGCATGTAGATTTATTTGATTCCCTATTAATGTTAAAAAAGTATCATGTTATTTGATTCCATGTTAATGTTAGTAAAGATACTATTTTATCATTTTAACTCTTGGATTTTTAAATGAGAAATTAATAAAGTGGATTAGCAACTTTGGTATCACTAAAAATATAATGATAATAGTTTGGACATTAAGGGTCTTGATTTAACCTAGAACATTAGGGATTGAGATTAGTTGATTCTGGTTGGGAAATAATAGCTTTTTGAATTAATAATTAGTATTAATAAATAAAGTTTGTTGTTCTACAGTTGAAAATCATAATGGGTGACACTAGAATAAATTTAAAGTAAAAAAAATAGGTCTTTCAAAAAAATGACATGATGCAGAATCATCACTTTTTTAAAATAGTATGCAATTCACTCACATTCTAAAATGTAATGTACATTAAAAAATTAATGTGCCAAAAACTATGCTTTAAAAAAATATATGTGTGTTCTGCATCACCCCTTTTCAAAATCGGGTCACTTTTTCACTATCTCTACAAAACGGGTAACAATATAAGTTCTCATTTCAAAGTTTACATTTTTATAAACTACCAACGAATCAATTCCATAAGAAATAGCTTTGGATAGTAAATAAATAACGGCAATATATACAACAATGTTATTTGAAGTAGGACCAATACATTCTCCCCTTGACACCATCAACTGACCAGATGGATAATAAATTACCCAAGCTATAGAAGCAAGATTCTGAGTGTGCCGACTAGCACCATTAGCGAATCCAAAATATATCAAGCCATCCATCAACACCTGCCATAGTAGATCAAAAAATGTTGATATCACAAAATGTCCGACAAAATATGTACAAAAATACAATATAAACAAAGAAGAAATTGCTCGACCAGAGCCTAAGCAAAATACTTCTTAAGGTAGAGCCCATTTCGGGGCTCCACCAACTTGTTCCCTTCAAAATCGACTAATTCATAAGCCCCTTGTCCCAAAACTCATTTTACTACAAAGGGACCATACCACATAGATCTGAATTTGCCTTCCCCCAAGGCGTCTTTATCTTGGTCATAGACTAAGACAAGGTCACCTTCAAAAAAGACGTGAGGACAGACAGCTTTATCGTACTAAGGTTTAACCCTTTTCTTATGGGCCTCATTTATTATGGCGGCATATCGACGCTGCTCATCGAGATGTTCCAAATGAACGAGGTGTTCTTTGAGACTAGGCGTCTCTGGAAGAAGCTCTATAGCTAGCTTAAGGGATGGAATTTCACATTCAATAGGAAAAATAGATTCCAACCCATAAACTAACTGAAAAGGTGTAAAACTAGTGGCATTTTTCATGACGTTCGGTATGCCCAGAGAGCTGGGTACAACATGATGTGCCAATTGGAGCGATTTTTGTCAATTGTCCTTCGTAGGATCATCTTGAGGGACTTATTCATGGCTTTGACTTTCCCATTGGCCTGAGGATAATACAGAGATGAATGCTCCTACCAGAAACCCAACTTAAGAGCCAATTCGATCATCAGTTGGTTCTGGAAGTGACTGCCATGGTCAATGACAATCTCTCTCTGGATATCAAAACGTGAAATAATCTGATTGAAGAGAAACAAGGTTGTTATTTCACTATTTTTTTTGTAAGTAAGCATGGTCTCAGCCCATTTCGTAAAGTAGTCTACGGCCACTATGATATACTTGTGATTCGTCGTCGAAGGTGGATTACAAGTAGTAAATTCAATGCCCCATTTCGTAAAAGGTCTGACAGTGATATCAAGAAAAAGAGGAGCTAGATGCACACACATCTTACGAGTATAGACTTGACAAGGGTGGCAATGTTTGACCGCTTCAATACAATCTTTTAAATTTGAAGGCCAAAAGAAGCCAGCACGCAAAATTTTCTGGGTTGTTGCAAGCCCTGATAGATGACCACCACAAGCTCCATTGTGGAAATCATTGAGTACTGACTCTACTTCCTCCAGAGTTAAACAACGCCTAAGGATTGAATCAACCCCTCGGCGATATAATGTATCACCAATGATAACATAGTTTTTATCAAGGTGACATAACTTTTGATGATCATCCTTGGAGGAAGTAGGCAGGAACTTCAAAGTTTGGATATATATGATGATATCTTTATAACAGGGATCTTGTGAATAGATGAGGAATAAATGTTCGCCCGGGAAATTTTCCTCATAAACAATGTCTTCTTCACAAGGCAACTCGGATATTAATTCCGGAAAAACAAATGACTTCTTAGAATTGGCTGACAAGAAATCGAGATCAAATTCTTGCAAAATAACAATCCATCGATTGTATTTGCCCCCAATCACTCGCCTACTAAGGACAAACTAAAAAATATTGACATCAGCTAAGACAAATGTTTTGCGTAGCAAAATATAATGATGAAGCCACTGGACAATTGCCAAGGCCAATTTCTCGATAGGAGAATAGCGTAGTTTAGGACCTACTAAGCCTCGACTCAAGTAGTAAATCACATGCTTCGTGAGAGCATCATCCTCCTGAACCAGAAACATACCTATGGTTGATTCTGCTGCTGCGAGATATAAAAGTAAATCTCTACCATAATCTAGTGGACTCAACAATGGGGGAGAGATTAATGCCTTCTTCAAGGCATTAAAATATCTTTGCATAAATTCATCCCATAAAAATGGAACTCCTTTCTTCAGCGAACACATAAATCCTTTAGTTACCTCAGTGTAGTTTGCTATAAATCTTCTCAAGAAATTTGTGTTTCCTTGGAGACTTTGAAGTTGTCGGATGGAAGATGGGGGAGGTAACTTAATTATTTCCTCTACCTTGAAATGATCTACTCGAATCCCTTCAGTTGATATGATGTATCCTAACAATCGACCAGATGTGAGCGGGAAAACGCACTTATTCTGATTCAACTGGATTTTGTAGAATCGACATCTCTCAAACCCGAAGGTGGCTGGGATGATCAATTCTCTTTCGAGAATGAGTATCTAAATCATCTAAGTATGCTTCGATGACATGTTTGATGTTGTGGAAAGAATAATACATGGCCCGTTGAAACGTAGCTCCAACATTTTTATGACCAAAAGGCATATTTTTGTATGCAAAGGTACCCTAGGGACAAATAAAAGTTGTCTTACGTTGGTCCTCTGGATAGATAGAAATCTGATTATAACCAGAGAATCTGTCCATGAATGAAAAATTTTGATTAGCCACACATTCATGAACTATTTGATCAATAACCGGTGTGGGGTAATTGTCTTTCGAACAAGCTTTGTTCAAATCCCTAAAGTCAATGCACACTCGGATCATTCCTTATTTTTTATCTACTAGGACTGGATTGGAAACCCACTCCATTAGAGGAAAGGGGTATATGAAACCCACCTTAAGCAGCTTCTCAACTTCAGCTTTAATAGTTGCTGCTTTCCTAGGATTGACCTACCAAAGCTTCTAATGAATCAGCTTGGCGTTTTCGTACGTCTTGATCTCATGATGGACTATAGATGGATCAATACTAGGCATTTCCTCATAAGACCAAGTGAACACATCTCGAAACTCTTTAAAGAGGTCGGTGTAAATTTGAATCTCTTCAGGGGAACAATCGGCTCTGATGAAGACATTTTCTATAATGTCAGGATTCCTAGAGATGTTTATAGGTACAATTTTTTAGATAATCAACATATTACCTTCAACAAATAATTGTGCTGGAGCCAAATGGTTTGAAACTGTACAAACATTGCTAGTAAGCAGATTGGATAACCTGGATTCGACTTCCTGCAATGGTGGAAGAAAATATCATCGATGATGTAAATCTTCCCAAGGTCGATCTACACCCATCATCGCTTCTAAAATTGCTTCGTCAGATGGTAAAACTATATCTATGCAATCTGGAGTAGAAGTAGAGTCAAGGGTCCAAGTTGGAGCCACATCACCATCTAACTCCTCCTCTAAAAAAGGAGTTGGATAGATTGATAGCTAAGTTCTGCTGCAGACATGGGAAATGCCATTCCACCAACCTGGCCTCCATCTAATGTGGTCATAGAGGAAGGTAAGGTCCAAGGGTCTGGAAAATAATGAGTTTGGAAGAACTCTTTCTGTGAAGGCCCCTTGGAGGATGAAATTTCATTGATTCTAGTTGTATGAGGGGGAAGATCAAATATACCCATCAAGGAAGAGTACATCCCAACTCCTAAATTCTTTATAGGTTGACGGGGATTATTGACCAATGGAATAGTAGAATCCGAAGTTGCTCGAGAGTCACCCGGAGAATAATATAACTGATCAATTCTAACAATTCTCCCCTCATGAGGAAAACAGAGGATGTGGAATAAAGATGAAACTATGGCATCCATCTCATAAATCCAATTCCTTCCTAAGAGGAGGTTGTAATCCAGGTTGGCATCAACGATTTCTACCTCAATATTAATGACCTTTCCTCTAACACATATAGGAAAAGTCGGGATAATTCCATGTGGCCTATGAGAATGACCATCAAATGTTGTTAAGAGAGTTAGTGATGGAACAATTGAAGGTGATCCAATGGCCTTCCAACATGACATAGACATTACACATGTGGTAGCTCCCTCATCTATAACTATCCAAAAAATATTGATTTTTCTATAAGTAGACTTTATCTAGAAAGCCATATGGTGAGGAAGGCTCTTTTTGACATTCAGCATATCAAAAGTGAGCACTAAAGAATTTTTTGGATCTACTACCCCGATCGCTAAAAGCAAATCACTTCTCTGAGCAGGACACGACTGGAGTATGTCTAATGCAGACATAGCACAAGGAATTTGAGCCATATCTTCTACAATCAAGTAGTTTTGGGATGCCCCGGAATTAGGGTTAATAGTCAAGTGCTTGGCAGAACCTTTCGGTATCCGAGGTATAGACTCAGCAAAGGGTTGCTCAATATGAAGTGGGTCTGTGGTTTTAGGAATATATTTTTCATTAAATGTTTTCGTTTCACCATAATCTCGTGCTTTTGTGGCAATGTCAACATGAGGGTTCTTCATATACACATTTGAGGAAGTTTCCCCTTCCTTGTTTCCCCCTGTAGAGGTACCAACGTTCGAGTTCGCTTCAGCAAGTAATTGCTACCCTTGGGGAAAAGGGTTAGTCAGGACAGCTTGGGAGCTAGAGGACCCTTGCTGCACTAACAAGCGATGAGCATCCTGAATATTGGGGTAGAAGTGAGTCAAATGATCTCCATTACATAACCGGGATGGAAATTTAACCTTTTTCTTAGACTCTTTTCTACCCTCACCAGCACCACTGCTAGGCTTGTTCACACTACCCTTCCCTTCCTGGTTATTCTTCTTACCTCATCCCTTCTTCTTCCCATCGGATTGTTGATTTCCTTTGGGGTTAGAAGTTTGGACGGCATTTATGGAGATAGGTTGGGAAGGTGAAGGTGTGGATGGAGCTGCCTGATTAGAAGAAGCAGTTTGTAGAGACAACTACTGCAATTGGCTCAAAAGGTTCACCGTATTTGCATCAATTGATCCAACTATACCATCGGTGTGAGGGCTTGGCTTTGGTTTGGCTAAACCAACCTTGGATCTAGGAGCATCAAGTAGGATTTTCTGAATAGTCCCAGACTAAAAATATATCAGTTTTAATTGTTGGGCTCGAAAAATAGCTTTCTCTTCCGAATAAACACCGAAATGAGAAACATCCTTGGATATCTTAGGTTATAAATATTTGAGAAACCATTCAAGACAGAACTCTAGTGGAATTTTAGCTTTGATAAGCCTCTTTCTCCATCTCCATTCCTGGATACGATCTGAAATGTGTGTTGCCGTGTCTTGATGAAATTTGACCAGAAGCTCGGTTCTGGCTTCATAGAGGACACACAACTGAAAATGGTTCAGGAAAATATTAGCCAAATCGGTGAAAGAAGTAAAGGTTCCCCTTGGCAACTCTATATACCATTTGGCTGCATTCCCTATTTAGGTGCATTGAAATAACCTCATCTTGATTGAATCATCTATCAAGGAGTTGGATGAGCACCATAAGTGGAATGTGGTCACATGGTCTCCCGGGTCTTGACCATTCTTCCCTTCGAATTTTGGAATATCCAATAAAAGTTTCGTTGGGACCGGAGGCCAAGCTGAATTATACCTAATTGGATCATTTATAAATTTAGTCAAGTCTGGCAAATTAAGCATGGCCAGAAAAGGAAGTTATGGCGGACCTTGGGAATTCCATTTAGACTGGGTGGGGTTCCCGTAGGTCTGAAAAGAATGACATAGATTTTTAAAGGCACCAGGTTGCCTGAAGTAACTCGTAGAACCAACTGAACTAAAGGGTGATCCTTGTGGTCTAGCAAAATTTGGAGTTTGACCAACTCCTTCCAAAAATCCTCCATAACCGATGAAGTTACCCCCTAACGAAGTATTGAAAGTAGGTGATAGGCCCTGATAAGGGTTCCAAGCATTAGAAAAGGGTGAAAAACTTTGAAATGAATTAACCGAGGAATACGGAACATTCCCTTGTTGGCCGAAAAATTGATTCCCAGCTCCTATCCCACTAACCGCAGGGTTTGTCCAACTCTGAAAGGGGTTACTACCTTGACTTGCAAAAGAAAAAGGCATTGACCCTACTGTCAGATTGGAATGTGGTATAGGACCACTTCCAAATGGGAAACCATAAAAATAAGTCAATTCACTAATCATGGATGTGGAGGTGGTTGACGGTATATTCAAAGGAACTGAAGGGATACCTTGAGAGGGCATTCCAAAAGGGAAAAATCCAAAACTAGATGCATTAGCTTGAGAACTTCCACTCGTCGACGGAATGGAAGTACACCCAAATAAGGATGTGCTAGGAGTGTTAGAAGGGATGGAAATAGTTCCTCCCCCTTGCACAGATATGGGAGTCTGCATGCTCGTAACACTCATCATGGATGCCATGCTTCCAGCAGTGGTCATCGAAGGGATAGATGTATGTGGACCTGGGCTCAAAGGCCTATGAGTAGGAGGTCCAACGTATAACAAAACGTCTAGATGATCAAGAGGGAGAGGAGAATTTGGAGCCGCAACTGACTCTGAAAGCTCTTCTACTTCAATACTATCTTCCGACTGGAAGAGTACTCGAGAAAGAATTGTTGTGTTCCTCTCTAACTCTGTAGTAGTACCAGGTCTATCTTGTGAAATAATGCCCCGAAGCAGAGGATCAATCTCCGATACGCCTATTACCACTGGTTGAAAACCACTAGAAGAATCATTGCTACGCCTTCTAGGAGAAGGCTCTGGACTCGTAGGTGAAAGCCCACGAAGTCTCCAGGACCATCGAGATGGTCGGTCAGCCACTTTGAATTATTTTTATAAAATCTACTTAAAGACTCAAGAAACTTAAAATGCTAGGCCGACTAGGAGTGAAAAACACTCACTAAAATGTCACTAAAGATATCAACAATCAAAACAACTTCTAAGTATTTCTACTCCATGTGATTAGGACCGGACACCAAAGTACAAGAAAGTTAATAATAAGGGCCTTCCAAAAATAGACTAGGGTAATTACACCCCAGGCCTACAAGTGAAGGTATAAGAGGTAGTTATGATGACCTCCACACAATAACCTTTGTCAGTGCAAGCCCCCAAGCTTCCCAAGGGTGCCCTCCAGAAATACTATTGAATGTGATACAACGTCAACCTTAGGTGCCACAGGATTCCCCTCTGCAGCCACCTGTGTGGATTCCTAGGATAGGCAACTATGGACACCAACTTTTATCAGAATCTGGGCGAAACAGTTGTGAGGTAGGGTCCAACAAGTAAGAGAAGGGGTGTATCTCGTCCTTATCTTCATGAACCCTCATACTTAGTTCCCAGTCATGGACCTTTCCCGGTCACCCTAATGTTATTGGATTTCACTCTTTAATTAGACTTCTATGTTTTACAATTTAGAGCGGCCTTGGAGAGTTTATTCTCCTCTCACCTAATCCAAGGCCCTAAATAAACCTAAACTTGTTGGTGTATTCTAATGACAATACAAAAAGTTCTAGTTTATTTTATTAGGCGCTTGATTTTAAATGATTTTTCTCTTAATTCAAAGGGATAAATGGAAATGCAACCAATGGTGTTTGTATGATGCAAAAGAAATTAATGAAAAACTAACTTATATGAATGCAATCATTTCTTCTTCAATGAAAAGAAATTTCTACTTGGGTTCTACGAAACTTCTATAAAGCAAAAACTTTTTTCTTTTCTTTTCTTAAAGAACACTTCACACTCACAAAAACTAAAAAGACTATTGATGCTTTAATAATGCAAAACTACCCTAATGCAAGGTGTAAATGAAAATGCAACATCCTACATTACTCTAAAAAGAATGAAAGAAATTGTTTATAACTTATTAATAAGCCAACTTAAGTGTTTGAAAAGAATACAAAATCTTCTCCAAACAAGAAGGACAAATCCAAAAATATCACAATTCACTTTCCAAAAATAAAAAGAAACCAAAATCAAACTTCGAAAAAGAAGGCAAAAACAATGTTTTTTAATAACCTTTCTTTTTCAAGAAGCAATGAAAACAACCTTTGGAAAGCACTCTAAATGCAACCAAAGACTCAAAGACTAAAAGAAGAGCACAAGGAAACTTTGCAAGTCACAAATTCGACAACGAATGAAAAATTGAACAAAAAGGGCCTCAACTTGTACTAAATGACCCAAAAGGCAATAAAAATATTTGACAAACTAACCAAGAAGTTAGGAAAGAAACACTTTCAAATTTCTTAAAAAGAAACTTTCAAAAAGCAAGAAAAGGTGTAAGGCCACGAAATGATGGAAAGCAAATCAAGTAAACCAATAATCGAACTTGACACTAAGATTGAAAAAAATCTGTTGTTCTAGAGGACCAGAACAATCAAGAACCTCTATAAGAAGTCTTGTGTGTCAAAACAAAAATCATAAAACTCACTCAAAATAAAACCTAGGCCACAAATTTTCAAATCGAAAGGTGTTATCGAGAAAACTAGTGTCTATGCAGAGCTACTAGTCCCACTAAGGCTGGTAGCTACCTTAGAAACAAACAAACTAAAAACTACTTTTGTTTTCCTTAATGAGAAATAGATGAGAGAAGAATAAGGATACCAACCTCTGTCTTGCGCTTGGTTCCCTGCTCGGTTCCTCTCCCTTCTGGTAGGTCTTTGCCACTCACTTCCTTGTCTACCCAACTTCAAGGAGTACCTGTAGAATCAAAGCAACATAACACTATCCAAGAACATAGATCTGTTATCATAAACAATATAGGACCAGATGTATATTGACCACACAAATGCATAAATCATCAATCATACAAGAATGTGGAGGAAAACTTGAATAGCTTTATTGATAATCAAGAAAGAGCAAAGAGGATTACAACCAATTGTTCTGACCCATCATCATCCTCTCAGCAAGAAATCCCTTTTCACCTCATGAAAAGCTTAGATCACCCAACACTATGATATTGCACCAAGAAACCAACAGCACTTCCTTACAAGATACAAAATTCTAGCCCCTGGATCTCTGGGATGAGGAATTCATATATAGATGTTTACAAGGGGAATGAGTCAGCTTTTGAGATTTTATTAGTGTCCTCTCTCTGATAGTTCTTGATTCCACTTGGAGATTGATGATCTCTTACTCATCCCTGGTCGAATGCAGAGAGGCAAGTGTCACAGGAGAAGTTTTTGGAAGATTCCATGCTCCTCCACCTTGCAGATTGACCCTGCCATTAGTCCACTCTCGCCCATCACACCCCATCAAAGGGCTTTTCAACATGCATCGCACCTACTGTGTGTATTCAGGTGGGATGCAACGCACTTTAACTATGGAGCAGGTGAAATGGTCCAGTTTTTACCAGTTCTGAGTAGTTTTTCATGGAGAACTTCTGGGAGATGTTGTAATCAGTTGACCTTGTTCTTTTAAGGGTTGGAACAACACCTTTAGGGACTTAGGAGCCCTTAGTTTATGGACATTTATGATTGGGGTTGCAGTGCCCAAAAATGTCTATAACAGCTTCCCCCTAAAGCATGAGGTCGTTAATCTTTTGATGTTGGGTGAAATGCTTTATCATGAGGATCCAAATTTTTTTCAAGCTGGAAAGTGACCTGTAATAAGATACAATATAATACATTACTTCATAATATTTTCATGATCTAGCTGAGGCGGGCATTCCCATGCTCAGCTTTATAAACTCATTTTTATGTACATGAGACAGACAATCGTCTGAGTGTAGACTGATGATTCTGGTAGAGCCATCATCCCTTAGATTGGATGATTATCCGTGCAGCAATGATGTAAATTTGATGTCTTTATTTTCCTGAATATATATCGCAGCCCACATGGATGAAAATAGATCTAGGGTCTTCAATCTCGTTCTATCTTCACTCAAAGTACAAGTCGATCCATGTGAGAGATGTTCTGGAGTCGAACATGGAAAGACATTGCCTGATTACTAGACAACGATGTAAGATGTTAACAGGCACTAAAGGAATAACCGATAATGATGATGACCCTTAAGGTACTACAGTACAATTCACATGGTGTGAATAAGGGACTTGGCATCGAACACCATGCAAAATCTTTCGGTCGAAGGCCATTGATGTAAACCTGTCACCGGAAGTGAGAAACTTGCCATTGAGGCATGCAAGCTTCGAAGTACTGAAAGGGTTGTTCCTAGACCAACTTCTTGGATAATGAGCTGATGTCAACAAGAAGCGATCCATCATAGTAGGGCTTTAGTGAACCCCACATCAATGACACGGAACGGAGCAAATGATTTTAATGGAGGTGAAAATGATCTAGTGATATAAGGTTCAGGGTGGCGGTCATGAAAGAATGGAGTGTAAATGTATTGCAGTGGGTGAGACACAGGTGAATTCTCTGAGTGACTTCTCTTGAACATATCAGCGACACTGACATGATGGATTGGTAGCATTAACCTCAAATGTGGATGGTGTGATGGAACCATGGTGATGTGACCAGTGAATGGAACAACCCAACCCGACTCGGATGCAGACTGAAAGTGTCATGTTCAAGAGCGACTTGCTACCAACAAGGTTTGTTCAAGTTTTCTTCCCAATTTTTCCCCAGTCATTGCTGACCAGTACCTCTTTATTTTTGTCAAGCTTGAGGAGGATAACATATGCTTGTTCTATAATTTTCCCTTCGAGCAAACCCATCGCTATGTTTTAACAAGCCTAGTGATAGTGAAACTCGTTCTTGTCTCTTATGGACAAGTTTGTCACTATTTGGTTTTAACTAGTTTAACGACAAAGATAACTCGGTCCTTTTCAATTTTAGAGAGTCTGAAAAGGGACGTAGAGGAAACTCCAAAAAAATCCTTTTTCGTCATCTAATCCCTTAAGTCTGAAAAAGTATAAAATAATACAAAAGGGATGAATTTTAGGTAATTTTAACGAGCCAAACAAAACAAGCGCTCGATATTTTTGTGTAATAATCCCTCAGGTCCAAAAAGATTAAAATCTAAAGGAGGGATAGCACTTTTGGTCCCTTTAACGAGCTGGAGAGGCCAATGGCTCGGCAATCTTTTCATATTTTATGAGTGAGCTGAAAAGAGCTTAAAGGAGACTCGTTTTTTGAGGAACGTGTGATAGATTTGGGTAGCAGCTGATTCTAGGTAAGGTTTGGAATTTTCCAATCATGGCAGTGTCACAAGGATGGCTAACAGGATCACTCTTCACGGCTGTTCCTCAAAAGGGTAAACAATCAAGTAGAGGTGAATGATCGACCAATATAGAGTGGAGGTGATGATGAGAACATGACCAAGGCTTCAAAGGCTGAAGTAATACATTCTTAATGGTTATTTACCGGAAATTGCTATTTTTTAATGAGCTTAAATGTTGGGGAAACACTTGCTCATTACTTATGTTTATTTTTTAACGAGCTTGAATTCCGCGTTAAAACTGCTCGATCCAGTCATATAATAAGGATGTCTCATCTAAGATGCCATTTTTAAGAAGCTTGCACCTTACAAAGCTTTGCTCCACATCCTTTCTTTATGCAAGTTAGGAAATGACCAATCCTACGAGTTTAAAGGGTTAGAGGACCTCCAAATTTAAAAAATAAATGGTCGCTCTTCACTTGCATGCCCCCAGGTATAGCGAAAAATTTCCAGGTTACCAAAGACTGTTCCATCCATGTCACAGACAAAACACTTCCTTGGCGATGTCTACCGAAATAGACAAAGGTCAGTGGCGCAGACGCCTCCACTCACATAACTTTGATGAGGGAATCTTATTCCAGTCTAATCCCATTTTCCTAAATGGACGGGTGTGTCAGACTAGTCATATATCCTCTGTGGAAACCTACACTATACCCAAGGTTTTCCTACCGAAGCAGACCAGGGTGCATGCCCCCTGGGTTTCAGTCATGTCCTCCGAATCACTCGCGCTCATCAGGAGGACGGACTGGGGATTGATGAGACATTCCTTGCGTGAAAAGACCATTCAGGGTTGGTATATGACTATTTGCTATGTGTGAACCGGGAAATGAAAGCTAGTCTACGAGCTTCACCACTCTTCCTTCGTGCGGAAAACACATTACTCTAAAAAGTGAGGAGACAACGGCTCCCATGCAATAAATATAGTCTCGTCCAAGGAGTAGATTATAATCCAGGGGTCCTTGGACTACCATTAAGTTCATGTGAACGGTTTTCCTTCTCAATGTTATCGGCACATCGGGAAGGATCCCTAACAGTCGACTGGTTCCTTTCTCAAAGCCTGTTAGATTTCTCATCTCAGGTAAAAGCGATGGCGAACCAAGTGCTTTCCAAGCAGTTGAGGAAAGGATACTCACAAAAGCCCCTTCATCTATGATGGTACCGGCCATGACCATTCTATATATTTGAGCAATGATTCGAAATGGTACACTAGCCGGTAAATAGGGTCTGCCTAGTAGATTCCAGTCAAAGGAAACAACCAGGTTGCTTGGACGTGGGACCGAACGACTCTGATGAAATTCCTTCCTGCAGTAAAGGAACGGGTAGACTGCCCCCATGTTCATCAGAGTCTGTGCTTACGAAGAGAATTTGAACGGTGTCGTTCTTGTTTTCTTCGGTGACTGTATCATTTGAAGATTGATCCTCTGAAGGCACGACCAGGTCAACTGTCGCCTCAACCTTTTGACTTTCGTCTGGTATGAATTCAGATGGTTTATCTTCAATGATAGACGCTTCGACCGACCACAAGGGCGTGTCAGCCAGATTTTCAACTAGTGACAGACTCGGCAAGAGTTTCTTATATCCAGGAGGAAGCTGTAACGGTGAAATCGGACGGTCATCCAAAACTCTTTTAGCTTCATCTAATAAGGGACAACGGTGGACGGTGTGATCGCCTTCACACAATTTACAAGGAAATTTATATTTTCCTTTTTTTCCACAGACTTCACTTTCACTAGATGACGGTGTATGTTCAACATGATTGTCAGAGGTTGATGACACCGGATTGTGCAAACGAGGAGACCAGTCCCTTAAGATCCGAGGGATGCAAGGACAATCTCGATGATAGTGGTCTCCTTTGCAAATGAAACATGGTGATTTAGGCATGGTCGGTGCAGTGTGTGGATTTTCGCTAGACGATGCTTGGTTGCCCCTTTTCGCCTTTGGCTCCTTCTTCTTCTTCTCTTTCTTCTTCTTCTCCTTCTTCTTCTGAGTTACTTGATTTTGGGCTTTACCAACTTCATCAAGCGAAGAGGAAGGAGGAGAGGGAGAATTGGACGAGGTAGAGGGTTGAGGGGTAACTCTAGTATCGTTTAGTTTCTGACTTGATTTTTCAGGAATCGCGGTGTTATGAATGACAGAATTTGAGAAGAGCCATACGGGTAAGCCGATTGTCAATCCTGGAAGCGACAATGTGGCCATATGGGGTGCACCAACATCTCCCCAAGAGGAGAAGGGACTAGGATTTCCTCCAAAGGGAACTCCTTGGTTGGTGGACTCCATTTTTCTCAACCTAAGACCAACGTAGGAAAGGTGATGTTTATTCCGTTTAAAATAAATTTTAGACGCTTTGATACAACTTGTTTTTTCAATTTTTAAGAGTCGAGAAAAAACAAAAGATGACTCTAGTCGCCTTCGATTTTTAATGAGCTGGAAGTGACAAGTGCTCAGATGGACCTTTTCCGTTAAGGAGTCTAAAAAGGAACGAAAGGGACTTCTCTGGAAATCTAGACAGAGGGATTACCAAACCAATCGCAAAAATGCAGAATACTTTTTATGGTACGGCAGTCAATCTTCCCGAATGTTGTGTTCAGTGCATTGCGATCGATAGGGCAGAAGACACGGCTTCCTATGGATAAAGGATAAAGCCTATTGTGGTCTCCCAAAATATACTCCATGGTACGTGGGATCACAAGTCTGTACTAGCACTTATCGTCTCAAAGTGGAGGAATCACCCAACCAACAGTGAAAACAACAGTTACCAAGCTTTACGACGTCGGAATATGTCTCTAGCCTAGACTTCTAGATGTTGTGCGTTAGGTTCCAAAGCTTTTTTAGATTCATTAAATTTATTTTATGGTTGATCTTGCTTAAGAAATTTGCCTTTTAGGTTCACCGTGTGATGTAGATGTACAATTTCTAAAATGCAATCTAAGATGATAAACAGTCGTTTAATCTTCTTTTTGCAATGAAATCCCTAGGCTACTAAGGAAAGGGAGATGATTTTCTTTCAACAAAGAGCAAAGAGCACACACTATATGCATTGTCCTAAATCAAACCAACAAACAGTCTAAATGCAAATGCACGTGCATGTATTTGTTTTCAACCTTCTTAATGTGTGAATGATAAAAAGAAAGATAAGCGCAAATCTGAATTATTTTTCAAAGTGACAATTACTAACAAGCTTCTTTTCAAAACAAAATGAGGACAATGACGACACTTCGTTATTTGGAATTGAAAACTTGCTTTCGACACTTGAAAAAGTACTAATTCAAATCAAATACAAGAGTAACAGTGTAATCGACTATCAAGAACAGTCAGATTCTCTTCTATGACTGAAAATGACACTTGCGACACTTTCAAATCAAGAAACGACAGTACAATTACGCTACTTCTTTGTAAAGGAGAACTGAAAATGACTTAAAAATACATAAAAACATTTACAGTTCTTTGCACAATGGAGGTAGAAAAACAACAAGGAAAGGGGTTTCAAATAGAGGTGTAGTGACTGCAGGCAGCAAAACTCCTGAATAGAGCTGAAAAGCATGAACAAAGAAGCAAAAATTTAGGAACAAGGCCTTGTCTGATCAGCGCACCTGTAACACAGTGAAACTGAAATGCAACTCACCTACTACACTCGGGAAGTGTGATGCATTTGGAGTTCACAGAATAGACAGTGCGTTGGACCAGGGATGAGACTTTGACTGGGTTCCAGGTCACAGTTTGTAGTTCAGTTCAGGGATTTAAGTCGTGTAAGTGGTAATCAGTAAATCCATCACAGGGGTAGATCTAAAGAGGTTACTAGAGCCACCAAGAGGGAAATTAGAGAGCTTGTAAATCAATCGTTTAATTCATAAACAAAACCCGAAGATAGACTGAAGCAGCGTTGATCTACTTTGCACTTTCATAGCAAATGCAGTTCGAAGGCTAGTTGGCTTGACTTCAGGCTATGTCTGTAAGTTTATAAAGTAAACAAATGTAGATAAACAAACAATCTATTCACTCCCCAGCGGAGTCACCATTTTGTTATCGGGAAACTAGTGTCTATGCAGAGCTGCTAGTCCCACTAAGGCTAGTAGCTACCTTAAAAACAAACTAACTAAAAACTACTTTTGTTTTCCTTTATGAGAAATAGATGAGAGAAGAATAAGGAGACCAACCTCTGTCTTGCGCTTGGTTCCTTGCTTGGTTCCTCTCTCTTCTAGTAGGTCTTTGCCACTCGCCTCCTTATATACCCAGCTTCAAGGAGTACCTGTAGAATCAAAGCAGCATAACACTATCCAAGAACACAGATCTATTATCATAAACAATATAGGACCAGATGTATATTGACCACAAAAATGCATAAATCATCAATCATACAAGAATGTGGAGGAAAACTTGAATAGCTTTATTGACAATCAAGAAAGAGCAAAGAGGATTACAACCAATTGTTCTGACCCAGCATCATCCTCTCAGCAAGAAAGCCCTTCTTCACCTCATGAAGAGCTTAGATCACCCAACACTATGATATTGCACCAAGAAACCAACAACACTTCCTTATAAGATACAAAATTCCAGCCCCTGGATCTCTGGGATGAGGGATCCATATATAGATGTTTGCAAGGGGAATGAGTCAGCTTTTGAGATTTGATTAGTGTCCTCTCTCTGATAGTTCTTGATTCCACTTGGAGATTGATGATGTATTACTCATCCCTAGTTGAATGCAGAGAGGCAAGTGTCACAGGAGAAGTTTCTGGAAGATTCCATGCTCCTCCACCTTGCGGGTTGACCTTGCCCTTTGTCCACTCTCACCCATCGCACCCCATAGAAGGGCTTTTCAACATGCATCGCACCTACTGTGTGTATTCAGGTGGGATGCAATGCACTTTGACTATGGAGCAGGTGAAATGGTCCATTCTTTACCAGTTCTGAGTAGTTTTTCATGGAGAACTTCTGGGAGATGTTGTAATCAGTTGACCTTGTTCTTTTAGGGGTTGGAACAACACCTTTAGGGACTTAGGAGCCCTTAGTTTATGCACATTTATGATTGGGGTTGCAGTGCCCAAAAATGTCTATAACAAAAGGGAATTCAAATAGTAAGCTCATCGAATAATAAAATTCTAAAGACAGAAACTGACCACTCAAAGACCAAACAGACCAAGAAACAAACCTTTCTGGGAAGAGATATTTGAAAAAACAATACAAAAAATGGTATATGTGACTTTTTTCATCATAGAGGCGTGTACACATGCTTCTGATAAAGGAAACTCGCGTATACATAGGTTCACTTCACAGCAACAAGCGTTTGTATGCTAATGTAAACAGACAAAAGTGTGTATACAATGCTTTGCAAGAAAAATAAAAAATAAAGCCAGATCAAAAATATTAGACTTAAGCTCTGAGATTATACTGGATCAAATATTATTGTCGCAGTAAGAAAACTAAGAAATGAGCCCTGATTGACACTGAACAACCCAAACTAGGGATAACAAGATTGTTATCCCCAGTGGATTCACCAATTTTGTTATGGGAATAAGTACTCTAAGGCTCTCAGTTGGAACCCCAATAGAGCAAGAGAAAACTACAGTAAGAAACACTCATACAACTCAAGCAACATGCTTATATAAACAAACTATGCGATAACGACCATTCCCAAATGTCCTTCGTTTGGGTCGTTCTAGCAGGGTTCATACCCTCTGCAACTTTTGATGATCTTCGAATCCGCAAAGCAACCAATTCAAACATACATAGTAGCATATAGATAAAGCATTTTAATGAAACTAGATTTATATCGTATAAGCAAATGATTAGTTATACATCAAAATAACATTCATATATGAATTACAACAGTATCTGATGCATAAACAAAGTTAATATCAGGAACAAGACAACGCTTATTTTTATTGTATAAAGCTATAAATAACACGAAGAGAATTCACTCGAGTCTTCGTCTTTCGGCTCTAAGCGGAATCATCCTCCAAATCCCTCTAGTCCCAATCTTCAACAACCTCCTTCCATAACCAATACCATGATATCTCAAGCAACTGGCAGAATATCAACACTCAAGGAAACAAACATTTCCTGAAACTTGGGGAAGTGCTTGAAGCATAGGGATACTTCAGACTTAGTCAGGGATAATCTCAGTATAATAATTCTATCTCCTCCCTTACTTAAGGCCTTCCCATAGAAGTCTATTTATACTTCCCCCAATTAGTTTTTTTGTTGGGAAACAATTGGGCCATGGGCACTAGGAGGTAATCAACAGGTAAAACCTGTGAACTCTGCCCATAGTTAAGGAAATTTAATTTTTTTATGTGTTTTAACACATATACTCGGGTTGGGTATTGACTAACCCACATGTACACGCTCAAGGAAAAGTAGCATATAGGGAATAAAACATTGTTTTTAAAATATTTGGACCAAGTCTAGAAGGAGGGGTTGCTGTAGGCCATAAACCAAGAATCACAAATACCAAGGGTGGTAAATGGAGCTATAACATCGTACTAAGGATAATCTTCATACTCCTTGTCCAGATACAGCCAAAACAATTCACTTTTGTAAAACGCGGCATTATTAGGGGGTGAAGTGCCACCAAATAGAACAAAAACCCTTTGCCATACCCTATCAAGACTACTACAAACATAAAATCTAGGCTGAATTCTGTGATACACATTTTTTAGAACAACCGAGTCATATTTTCTTTTGCTTACATTTTCCAACAATGAAAAGAATCCCCAGTATCCAATTTGTATTGGCCCTATGTTTTTAAATGCCTTTGTAAATGGATTCGTTACAAAATAGTTGTGTGTTTGGGGGCATTCTATTGTTAAGGATAAAACACCATTGGTCCAACAATACACTCTACTCTGTATCTTGAATCTATGAATCGCAAATGAAATTGAGATATGTGATCATTCTAATTAATGTATTGAGCAACAAAACAATTGTCTTCACTATTGAGGAAAGGAACAAGAAATCCAAATTTGTTCGTAGAGACATTCTTGAAACGTAAAAGGAAAGAAGGGTTTTGCAAAGCATTCTTCCATTTTTTACAAACAGTGCTAAACTTTATGACTACCAATAAAGGGAGACTTGAGAAGACAATTTCAAGAACTTCGAATGGAAGACAACTCCAAATAGTTGGATCCATGATGAAACAATGAAATCAACTAACAGTAAAAAAAACACATTTGATATAGCAAAACAATTTAATGTTAAATAAAATTAAAAGTAACTTACATACATAATTTACCATACACAATTTTCCATTTTGTTAAGGATAAAAAATATTAATGGTTGTGTAAGAGTGAAATATTAACTAATAAAAAATAGTTGGGGAACAACTTGGTTTTTTTCTAGATTCAAGATCACATGGCTACCTGTTTTGTATAGTAGTGAATTTATTTTAGTTATATGTTTTAATTATGTATGTAATGTGAATCATAATTAACTATTTATAAATATTGATTAGTTGTAATAACCACCTAAATAAGGACTAGTCTTTAAGGTTTAATAGCCACCTAAATAATTTCAGGTTGGAATTTGACAAAAACAATTGACTCAATCATAATGAATCCAAAAATATCGAATTGAAATTATATTACTAAATTTCTAAAACAACACATTCATATGTATTAATTTTTTTCATATTTAGAATTAATCTAAAATCATTTTACGTATTTATTAATAAACAATAGATTGTTAATATCGTAAGAAAATCCTTATAATGGACTCCATTATTATCACAACTTAATCATTCTAATCGACTACATTAATATCTACATGATTATGATTATGTGGTATATGGAGTTTCAATTAATAAATATTAGCAAATTTAAACAATAAAAGATGTAATATGTTTCAAGTTTGTGAGATTTTTCAACATAATTTTATTTATTTATAACTTTTTTAATTATTTGAATTTCTCAATATTTATTAAAATGGTATTTCTTATTTAATAATGTAATTTTTAATCATAATAAATATAATTTAAATGTTCTTAACCATTAAGAAAATGTGTTTCCAAAACAATTACTTCTATATGTCTCCATTGTTTAAAAACAATAATGATATATAACATGATCTTAATCTTAACACTGAATTATTATTTTTATTTTATGTGTTTATAAATATTTTTAATGGGTTGTCTAACACCTAGATGTTTAGGAATTTTTGGCTGGAGCTAACTACATTTTTTGTTGATTCAAGCTTAATTCTTATTGTTTACCCAAATTTACTTGTAATACCAAACAATCTTTGCCAAATTTACTTGTAATTCCAAACAATCTTTGTCAAATTTACTTGTAATTCGAAACAATCTTTACTCAAATTTACTTGTAATTTTTTTTTTGTTCAATCAAATTTACTTGTAATTCTAAAAAATCTTTGCCAAATTATAAACAATAGAAAATATAACAACACATGAATTTAAACATATATTAAGTAAGGTGTTTAAAGTTTCTTTTAAAAAAGTGAAAAGATTTGTTTTATTGAATTAATCTATTCCTATACATATTTTTATTATACAATGTTATTTTTGTAATTATAATTTATGAAGGAAATAAAAAAAAGGTTGCAGTAAGAGATTTAATATAACTTTTTATAATATAATTTTATAAAATCCATATCTTACTTTGCTAAGATATTGTAATATGTATGTAATATAATGAGAAGCATTTTTTCATTATTCTCTTATATAATTATATAATTATATTTCTTAACAACCAATTACATTACCCATATTACACATATACATTATCCAAATTCCTATAATATTAATGACAACCAATTATATTTAAAACCCATATTTGTTCATTAGTCAATGAAATTTTTATTCAGCAATACACATGTAAATATTCATAATTATACCTCACACACTTTTATTGAATCCAAAAAAATTTCCTCAGTCAACCAACCACACACACATAAGATTTGACATTATCAATTAGCAGGAAACTTGGATTTCTTTATCCACTTGATTATGATTATGGGGTATATGGAGGTTAAATTAATAAATATTAGGAAATTTGAATAATAAAAAATGTAGTATGTTATAAGTTTGTGAGATTTTTTAGCATAATTTTATATATTTATAAATTTATTTAATTATTTGTGAGTACATGCACATTCTAGATTCCCATACATTTTAGTGTGATTTGGGGAAGGATTTGAGTAAAATAAGTGGATACAACTAAGAACTCCACACCTAACAAGGCCTTCTTCAAGGAGGAAATGTCTATATCTCTCTCTAGATTTTCTCTAGTAATATCAAAATCAAATGTTTAAATTCAACCTTGAATTCCTATTCCATATAGATATAAATACTTTGAGTAATTTTAAAAGGGCTATCTATCTCAACAAATCAAGTCAAAAGGAGAATTTAATTACATTGATAATTGGCTAATAGAAATAGATACTTTGAGAGATTTTAAAAGGGCTATGTATATGAACAAATCAAAAAATTGAATTGAAATATATTGATAGCTTGCTAATAGAAATGGATATGCCTTTGATGATGATGTCAATGCAATTTTCTAATAGAATCAGAAAGAGAATTGAAATATATTGATGGCTTGCTAATAGATGCAATGTGAGAATTTCAGGAGTAAGACATCCATCCAATTGAATAGAATAGTGTTTAAGAGCTATATCTAATTTTTTCAAAAAAATATTTTACAAGGCTTTTAAACAAGTAGAAAAAGGTGTGACATTCTTTACAATGAACAATGAATAGAACAACATATAGTTGGTAGTAGAAATCACAATTCAATGTTTCATATATTGAGTTTTTGTAAATTTTAGAAGCCAGATTCCACTTGTTTGGGTGCCAAAGTTAATTTATAGTGCCACATAGTTAATTTTATGTTTCAATAATTTATAGTGTTTTTTGGTTTATGAGTAATTTATAGTCAACAATTAATTTAGGTTAATTATGAGTAATTTAGATTCATGAATAATTATGATTAATTATAAGTAACTATGGTTTATTTAGGTTTATGAGTAATTGACTAATTCTATGTGTTATTTAGGCTTATGAGTAATTCACTAATTCAATGTTTTAGTTTTTAAGTTTATCAATAATTTCTAGTAATTTTGGTATATGATTTAAACAATTTCTCATTTAATAAATATTGTTTTAATCATTATTGCAAAACTTATCTGATTTCATTAGTATAAACATTAAGATCATTGTCAAATTAAATCATGAATAATGAATGCTACATAAGTAATTTTATATTTCAAAAAATCATGAATTATAAGTAACTTAGATTTATGACTAATTATCATTAACTATGAGTTATTTAGCTTATGAGTAATTGACTAATTTTATGTTTTAGTTTTCAGGTTTACGAGTAATTTATACCAATTTAGGTATGTGAATAAACAATTTCTGATTTAATAAATAATTTTGATTTAAATATTTATTAACTATTTAGAATTTAAATAATTTCTCATTTAATAAATACTTTTTTAACCATTATTACAAAGATTAATTAATTTCATTAAAATTAGTATAAATAAATGAGACCTAGTATTACAAAGATGATTTTTTTGTAATTTCTTAGATATAATGAATTTCTAATTGGCATAACCCCCACTTTACCATGGATATTATTAACTTGTAAATAAGTTTTGTTACAATACCATGGCTTATCGATTTTCAACTTACGGTGTATAGCTATCGAATCGACCTTAGGGAGGGGAGAGGGATACTATTCTAATCTAGGGTTTTGCTTTAGGGTTTGTGTAGCTCGTTACCATGGCGGGGTGAGGAGGAGAGAGTTCTACTCCCTCCTACAGTCTAGTAGTTGCGGACAGAAGCAAGGGAGCTAGTTCCCATCGCTTCAAGAAACCAGCAGAGGTGGCAACAAAGGTTACGAATAATGAAAAATTGGGAACCATCGGACCTCAAGAATAGGAAGAGAACCATGAGGAATATAGTAAGGAGAAGAGGACAGAGGGTAGCAATCAGAAAGTTGCTCCCATGAAAATATCAGGGGCATGTAAACCCATGGTGACCATTATTCCTCGAGTTGTTTTAAGTGACCAAGTGTTGCAGGTGCATAGAGAACACATGGTGGAATATGTGGTTATCAGTAAATTCATGGGGATCTAGCTGACGGAGAAGGCTTTGCAAGCATGGAAAAGGAACCAATGGAAACCAAAGGGGAAAATTGACATTCCCCACAATGGTGTTCACAAGCCTAGAGGAAAAAGATAGAGTGTTCGAAGGAGGACCCTATTTTTACATGTCTGTAGGCCTTTACATGAGACCATGGGTAATGAACATTGTCCCAAAATGAGAGACTTTCACCTTGGTATCGGTATGGATAAGACTTTACTCCCTTCCTTTAGATTATTGGCTACCAGAATCTCTAAAGGCTATCGATAACAAGCTAGGGCATTTTATAAAAATTTCAGATACTACTCTAAGAGGAAAATACACTTCCTTTACCTGGATATGTGTGGAAATGGACTTATCTAGGGCACTTCCAGATGAAATCATTTTGGAACTGTATGGCAAGGAGTGGATGCAAACGATAGACTATGAACACGTCCCATTCAGGTATCGTAAGTACCATGAACACAGGCACCTATACAGGAACTGCCCTTTGAACAAGCTAGAGAGCAACACAAAATCCCAAAGGCTTTACTAAGGTAGGGGGTAAAGGGAAAGGAGGCAAGAGGTACCAAAAGAAAAGTACTGAAGATGAATAAACAAACCACAATAGTTTCAAGATCTTAGAATAAGAAGTTGAAAACAATGGGACAAACCAGGAATCAGAGAATATTCATAATGAGAAGGAAGGGGATGCTAACATGGAGGAGATACCAGAAAACAACAAACAAATGGATGATTTTCCAAATATGATGGAGCTCAAAAGGGACCACGAAATGACTCCAAGTGAGGTAGGAACAGATCACCATGAACTACAAGAGATTCTATAGAGGGAGAATTTAGATGCAAAAAAATTTATGCAGTAGGGAATCACCAAAGGGGTTGATTCTCTGCCAAAAGTGGAGTTTTACAAGGTTCAACATCTCTTCCTCTAGAGATCACAAACAAATTGCTTTGGAGTCAAAAGAAACCATGACATCCAGGAAAATAGGGGAGTGAAAATGATGGAGGATACACCGATGCTTTGTTCAAAGAACCTGGGTAGGAAACGAGGAAGCAAGAAGCAAAATGAGTTGTTGTCCGAATGTGGAAAGCTTATGATTAACTCAAATAAGATGAAGGATCTTACCAGTTACTCCTTTACAAACCTTTCTTAATGAACCTTACAACCTAGAACATTGGGGGTCTAGAAAGTAAAAGGAAACAAAGAAATTTTAGTAGTAAAATAAAAGAAGAAAAATCAGATATGATTTTTATTCAGGAAACAAAATGTCCGACGGATAACATTAGAGAGATACACATCAAATGGTTAATCAAGTATGAGTATATAGAGGTAAAATAAGATAACTTGGCAGGGGGGATTCTCACTCTATGGTATCCTCAAAAGCTTGGAATCCTGGATGATGAAGCTTCTATGAATTATCTATCAATGGTGATTTAACCTTTGTGGGACAAGGAGATTTACATGATTACTAATGTCTATGGCCCTCAAAAACTGGAAGAAAAACTAAAGCTTCTCACATCCCTTGAGGAACTGAGGGAGAGACATCCTAATATGCTTTGGGTTCTGGCAGGGGATTTCAATATCGTCAGATCTCTTACAAAAAAAAAAAAAAAAAGGTACAAGGAAACTAGGCAGGGACTCCATCGCCTTCCAGAACTTCATGAATAATAAGAGAGGAGGAGCTTCTCAAGTTGCCTCTAAATTAGACAGATTCATAATCTCAGAGGAACTCCTTATCGAAGGCCTTGATATGTCAGCTTTAATCCTTCCCTTAGGAGGCTCAAACCACTCACCTATCCAGATGGAAGCTAATTTTATGCGTACACCAAGGAACAGACCCTTTAGGTTTGAAAATATCTGTCTCTCTCACCCTAACTTCACCAACAATATTGACAAATGGTGGATGAAAGATAGGCGTGTTCAAGGCACTAAAATGTTCATACTGCAGCAGAGACTCAAGCACATCAAATATAGGCTTAAAGATTGACATAAAAAAGAGTTTGGAAATGTTTTTAAAGCAAAAAAATAAGTTGAGAAGAAAATCAAGGAGATTAATTAGATCAACATCCTAGAGGGTTTTACTGAGGAAAGGAAAATTCAGGTTGATTCTCTGCAGAACGAATGGGAGGATTAGTGCTTGCAAGAGGAGATTTTATGGAGACATAAATCAAGGGTGTAGTGGATTAGAAAAGGAGAAAGAAACATAAATTTTTTTCATAGATCAACTTTGGATCACAGATCTCATAACAAAATTTCCAAACTCAAAGATTCTCAAGAAAAAAAGCTTGTTTCACACATAGAAATAGAATCTGTCCTAGTTCAACACTTCTCTAGCACAACAGAGGAGCCTCTCATTGATAGATCTCGGTTCATTAACAAATTCACAAAGTTCATTCATAAACTTGCAACCAGGGAAGACAACCACAATCTTAACAAGCCAGTGTCTGAATAGGAGGTTAGTGAGGTCATCAATGAGATGCAAAATGGGAAAGCTCCTGGCCCTAATGGTTTCAATGTGTATTTCTTCAAATCTTGTTGGAAAACAGTCAAACAAGATATCCTTGAGGTTGTGGAAGACTCTAGAAGATCCAAAACTATTTTGAAAGCTCTTAATGCCTCTTTGATATCTTTGATTCCAAAGCAAGAAAAATCTATGACACCGAATAGATTCAAACCCATAGCTTTATGTAATGTTGTGTACAAAATTATCTCCAAGGTGATTTATAACAAAATAAAGCCTCCTCTTCCTACTCTCATTTCAGAGGAGCAAACTGGTTTTGTGGAAGGAAGACAGATTCTCAACAACATCTTACAATCACATGAGGTGGTACACTCTCTTAAGAGCAAGAAGCAAGCTAGTATGATAATGCAACTAGACCTAGCGAAAGTGTATGATAAGCTAAGTTGGGCATACATCAAGGAGGTGCTAAGAGCTTATGGATTCAACCACAACTAGATAAGATGGGTTATGGCCCTTGTATCCTCAATTAGTCTCTCAATTCTGTTTAATGGATCTCCCTCTACAACCTTTATACCTTCTAGGGGTCTCAAACAAGGGGATCCACTCTCCCCCTTCCTTTTTGTTCTCATGATGGAAGGACTAGGCAGAGCGATCAAAATAGCAAATGGTGAAGGAAGAATCCAGGGTCTAAAACTTACCCCAGATGGGGATGCCCCTACTCATCAACAATTTGTGGATGATAGAATGCTGCAAGGAATTCCTACGATCAAAGAAGCCAAAGCATTCAAAAAAATCTTGAATGACTTTGCTTTGGCGGCAGGTACAGAGGTAAGCCTTGACAAATCAAAAGTTTTATTTTTCAATACCAACATTGCTATTCAAAGGAACTGTTGAGCTCCAAAACTGCCCTTTCCTTAGCAACTTTTCTCATCTATTCTTCTTTTCTTTTCCTTGAAAAATGCATCCATATCATCAATCACCATTATATGTTGCCTCATGGAGAACATTTTAGTGATTTACATGTTATACTTTTATGTTTGTTGTTTGAATAAGTTTTTGTCTTTTAGTTACGGATCACAGCCACATTCTGTAACTAATCAATTGTTCCATAGCTACTTCCATGCTTTTACAGGTTCCAGGTGTCAAGAGAGAAAAATTACTACATGGGCAGCTTGGAAAACATCAAGGCATGGATCGTGTCTTATTCACCTTGCCCAGGTCGACAAGGAAGACTCAAGTGAGAGGGAAGTCAAACATAGGAACCCAAGCAAACAAGACTCTGTTTTGTACATGTTTCTCAGTGATGGGATCCGAAGCAGTTTCTTGAGGCCACGGACTTCATTAGCCACTTATGCAAACTGAATCCAACAGCCATTACCTTATATTTATGTCTCCAACAACTAAGGAAGAGAATTCTATGTACCTGTCTGCTTATGTGTTTTGTTGTAGCTTATTTTTCTCCTTAAAGCAGTTGTATAATTTCTCTATAAATACATGTGTGAAGAACGTAGAACTAGTTCAAATTTTCTCATGTGTTAAGTTCAGATTACCACTTTGTAATTTTGAGAACTCATTCTCTGTTTTTAATATGAAGACTGTGTTTCATGGATACCTGAAAGCGTTTGTTGGAGTGTTGATTATGTACATTTAATCTCAGAAGTTGCAGAGGGCCCCTGCACTGGCTAAGGTTACATTTCTTTTTTGTTTTGTCTTTCATAATTGAACTGTAAATTCGCTGTGTTTTTTCCATGTTGTTTATAACCATTTTCTAACTTTGTTCATAATTCAGTTTTTGTCATCTTCTTACTAACACAGAATAGTTTTATTTCAGTACAGTATAGTCCTTTTGTTCATTTCTTTTTAGTTTCTTATCAGTAGCTTTAAGTTGAGTTCATTAGTGTAGAGTAATTTATTTCATTTGAAGTTCTTTATTCTTTAAGTCTTTAGTTAAAACAGACTAGTGCCATTACTGTTTTGTCATTTTATTACTAGTTTAGTGACTCATATTGTAAGTGAATGTTTCTAAAAAGCCCTTCTAGTTAATGGTTCATCTTAAACCAAGGGGTTGGATATTTCATTTATGTAATGAGTCGTATCTTGCATTTTTGTATTTAATTTCTATTAGAATGTTGAAGTACGGAATTCCTCAAAATTTTATCACAAGGAGGTTGTTCTCCCAAAATTGTGTAGCAGAGTGACAAAGCACTTCATTTAGTTTCCATAGTAGATTAGTTGCAATTTCATTTTCAGTCTTAGAATTTCATTTAGCTTTGTTGCAATTTCATTTTCAGTTTTTTATTAAGTTTTGATTCTGCCATAGACTAATCAATAGTTGTAATCTCACTTTCAGTATTTCATTTCAGTAGTTGCAACTTCACTTTTAAGTCCTTTTAGTTCATGATTTGGAACAATAATAAGAGCAGGAATAGAAACTCTGTTTTCATTTTCTTGGATAAAACTTTACTTCCAAATCTGGCTTAAAGCACGTTTAGTCCTCATTTCGTTTCTCTAGATTCTTAGCAACAGTAGATTTAAGATTTTTGTTAAGTGCATTGTAAATCATTAGGAATTAAAGGATCAAAACCCCAAAACAACATAAAACTCAAAAAACAATGAGGTAAGAAGGGTCATCTAGCACATATAGTGCATTACACTTCATCAGTTTATGATACCTGGATTGATAATTTATGTAGAGAAATTTAGGACACTAAATTGACCAAACATTTTCGCATCATTTCCAGGGAAGTGTAACTAGGTAGCCTTATCTCTTATATTCATAAAAAATAAAAAAAAGACAATAACAACAACAACAACAAAACAATGACATGCACAGAGAAAGATACTTTAGGGGTAGATTTATTGCTAGGGGCAGAAGTTTGATTCCTACAACTCTACCTACTCCACCAAGAGTTAGAAAAGACACACTTCCATCCCAGACTCATACTCCCAGCCATAGGATTCCTGGAATTCAAGGGCCAGAAACTCAATCAGAATATTCTCCTACATCATCTACCAAAAAAATGCTAAGAGAGAAAAAATTTGAAACTCCTACAGCAGGGATAACCTTTTTCACCTCCACAGAGGAGCCTATTGCAGTTGAAGAATTAGGAATACCTCGTGAGGAAGAAAATGTAGAAACTCTCTCTCATAGTCCATTAATAGAGGAACCAGAGGAAAATGGAATAACCTTGCAGGTTGAGCCCTATACTAACTCTGAAGAAACTATAATGGAAGAAGAACAAGATGGAGAATTCTCACTATTTGGAGGAGGGGGTAGAAGGAGAGGTAGAGGAAACAATGGAGGAAGTAGAGGTAATAATGGAGGAGGCATAGGAAATATGGAAGTAGATAACTCATGTAAAGAAACAAACCTTTCACTAAGCCATGGAAAATGCTTTATGATGTTTACAGAAGGTATTGTTTTAGGACATCACATTTCAAGAGATGGGATTAAAGTTGACTAATCTACAGTTGAAGTTATCTCTAAATTGTCAATTCCAAGTTGCCAAAAGGATGTTAGAAGCTTTCTAGGATTTACAGGATATTATAGAAGGTTTATAGAAAACTTCACTAAAATAGCATCTCCACTCTTCAAATTGCTTACAAAAGATTGTGAATTCAAGTGGAATCCTGATTGCCAACTAGCATTTGAAACCTTGAAAGCAAAAATATCTGAAGCACCTATTTTAAGAGGACCAAATTGGAAAATTCCTTTCCATATTTCTATAGATGCTTCAGATACAGCTCTGGGAGCTGTATTGGGACAAAAATATTTGATTCCTTATGCCATTTACTATACAAGTAAAAATTTGACTCCCACTGAGTTGAATTATACTGTGACTGAAAAAGAATTCTTAGCTGTTGTTCATGCAATTAACAAGTTCAGACACTATATAATAGGCTATGAAACCTTTGTTCATACAGATCACTCTGCAATTAGATATTTGATGAATAAACCTATTACTAATGGTAGAGTTACAAGATGGCCTTTACTTTTGCAAGAATTCAACATTACTGTGCTGGATAGACCTGGAAAACAAAACACAGTTGATGATTCCTTGTCCAGGATTCAAAATATCAAAGAAGACTCTTTGGTTGAAGATAATATTCCTGATGAAGATCTCTTTGTAGTAACTACTCAAACTCCTTCGTTTGCAGATGTTTCTAATTACTTGGTTACAGGGAAGTTACCTTCACATTTGTTTCCTAGAGAGAAAAGAAAGATTATTCAAGAAACTGCAAGATATTCATCAATCACTAATGAATTGTATAAAACAGGGCCAGATCTTATGATCAGAAGGTTTGTTAGGGAAGATCAAATGCCTGATATTCTCAAAGAATGTCATGATGAGCCGTGTGGTGGACACTTTGCTGAAAAAAGGATAGCCTATAAAATCTTTTCTTTAGAATATTATTGGCCATCCATCTTCAAAGATGCTAAAGAATATGTCAGAAGGTGTGACAGCTGCCAAAGGGTAGGGAAACCTACTCCCTCAAATGAAATTCCATTACAAACTCAAGCACTTATCGAACCCTTTGAAAAATGGGCTTTAGAATTTATCAGACCTATTAATCCTCCATCAAAGCAGAAAAAATGTATATTGGTATGCACTAACTATGTCACCAAATGGGTAGAAGCCAAAGCATTGCTCTTTGCTAATGAAAAATCTGTACTTAATTTTCCTTTTGAGAACATCTTCACTCATTTTGGTGTTCCAAGAGAAATTGTAACAGATCAGGTATCTCAATTCACATCCAACATGATGGAGAAGCTTATGGAGGAGTACAAGATCAAGCATAGGAAATCTACTCCTTACCATCCATAAGCAAATGGTCAAGTGGAGTCTACAAATAAATTAATTGAAGGAATCCTCACCAAGACTCTGCATCCACATAGAAGAGATTGGGTAGAAAGGCTTCCTGAAGCCTTATGGACCTATAGAACTACATGGAGGAACACAATGGGACATACACCCTATGAACTTGTTTATGGGAAGAAAGTCTTGTTCCCTATAGAGTTCCAAGTCAAAACTTTCAAGATGGCCGTCCGGTTGGGGATGGATTTAACAAAAGCTCAAAGACATAGATTGGAGAAACTAAATGAACTTGATGAAATCAGATAATGAGATGTTCAAAGAACTGATCTAGTCCAGCAATAGAGGGCTAAATGGCATAACAAATACATCAAGGAGAAGAAGTTTCAAGAGGGAGATTGGGCGTTTTCATTTGATTCAAAGTTTAAAGATTTTCAAGGGAAGTTTCAAACTCATTGGCTTGGGCCATATGAGATTGAAAAAAAAATCAGTAATGGAGCAGTAAGGATCAGAACAATAGATGAAAGTCAAACTCCTCTCCTTGTGAATGGTCATAGATTGAAAATTTATCAAAAACCAATCTCAATGGAGGAGTTCATCAAGATCTTTTAGAACAATTCTGAAATGAAGTTGGTGAAGAAGAATCCTTCTTCTCCACCAACTTAGTCTTTGTTTTTCCTATATATATAGATATATATATATATATATATATATATATATATATATATATATATATATATATATATAAGGTTGAAAACCAATTACTGATTGGCATGCTTATATAGAAAATACAAGGTGAAAATCAGAAGCTTCTGACACCCTATATTTTCCATTTCCCTTTCTGAAAAATAGTGAATCACTCTGCATTCTGCAAAAATTCAGTGTTTCATCTCATTTCACTCTATTTTACTTTTGCAAGTTTCACTTCACTCCCTTGCCATATTTCACCAATAAAATTTTCCTTTTCTAGCATTTCTTTCATCTCCATTTTCATTTATCATCTTGTCATATTTTCACTCACACGGCCATTTCCATTTCATTCATTCATAAGTCATCTTTTACTATTTATTTTACATTCTACAGCTGACTCCATTTTGTAGTTGATCCTGTTCTGCAACTAATCTGATTCTGCAGCAACAGTTTGATTATCAGTCCAAGCATAAAGAGGCCAGTTCATAATAAAATCTCATATCCAGGTAATTGAAGAGAAAACAACTTTGAAGACAAATCACACCTAAAGCACCTATGGAAGCAAACATTAGGATATTAGCAAGTGGAAGGTAAGGTTCTAAAGGTAAAAAAAAAAAAACTTATTTCAAAAATGAATACAAAAACATAAGTTTGTATAACTTGCATGATCATATGTCTCCTTGACTTATACAGCAACACCTGTTAACAGTTAAATTAACGACATGACCTATCTGTATACGACTCTTCAAAACCCTGATTATTCATTTATTACACCAAGTTTTTCTCTCATACTTCCACAACCTTTTTGTGCATACAGTCACTCTGTTTTCATATACTTTATGCATACAGTCATTCTGTTTTTCACATCCTTTATGTGTATAGCTACTCTGTTTCCATATATTCTGTACATATACAGTGATTTTATTCATAATCATCTTGCTTCCATATACTCTGTCATTCCATTTCCATATCCATATCGTTCTATTTCTATCCACTCAGTTGCTCCATTTTCGTATACAGAATCCTCTTTACGTAGTCACTCCATTTCTCAGACAGTGAAGGGAATTTTGAAGAGTAGCTGAGAACAGAAGTGATGGGGCTCATTATTAGAACTGAACCCATAGGGGTGAAGTACATGGAGGGTTATCCGTAGCTAAAAGGAATGTTACAGAAGGCTAGTTGGTTGAGTTTTATTGCAAAATTCAACGGTTACCATAAGGAAATCACCAAATCCTTTGCCAGGTCATTTGATGGAATGGATTTGCAAATAGGTGACATCAAATTTGTAGTTATTGAGTCCTTTATAGCTGAAGCAACAGAACTCCCAAGGCTAGGAGAAAGGTGGTTTAAGAACAAATAGTTTCATGATGAATCCTAGAAGGTCATTCTTAAAAATCCAGGTCTGGACACTTCAGTTTTTAGAAAAGGGATTCCAATATCTGCACTTAAAAACAAATGAAGTAGCATGTTCTTAATTTTGAATAAGTTTATTACATGCGAAGGGAGGTTTGGTTCTATATATTTATATCATATACGACTGTTAATGAATTTCCTAGAAGATGGAACCCTCAATCTACCCTTTTTCTTGTTCAATAGTCTGAGAAGAATGGCAACTAATGTTCAGAAGAAAATTGAATCACTAGAAACCACTCTATATCACCATGGACTAGTGAAGATTTTAGTTGAATTTCATTTAAGAAGTGTAGGGGATACATGGGAGGACTTTTTGGTAAGGAACTTCTTCCAAGATGCTCCAGAATTGCTTGAGGGAAGTCCTGCAAAAAGAAGTAGGAGAAGGAAGACCAGTCTCACTATTCAAAACACCCCTGAAACTTCAGCACAGAAAAATGATGAAGAAGAGCCAATCTTTGAGAAATTAACAGAAATCATAAAACGGACTAACCAGAGGAGAAAAATGAAAGAAAAGGTTGAAGAAATCCACAAGGATATTCCTGAACCTTCATCACCTAAGGAGGATGAACCGCTGCTTTCTGAGAGACTAATCAAAATCAAAGAACAAATCAAGGAAGAGAAGGAAAAAGGAAAGAGGAGGTAGGTTACAAAAGAAGAAATCATAGGCTCCCAAAATTTGAGGAGGAGTTCTAGACTCAGGGGCAAAGTGAAGAAAGTGAAATCAAAAGAGACCTATTTTATAGATCTAAAGGGAGAAACTCTAACTCAGTCCCCTGAAAATATTCCACATGAACAAAGCCCAGAGAACTCTCCTCCACAAAAATTTGAGAGCAGCCCAAGAAGAGTTTCTCCAGGCATTGATCCAATCCAACAGCAAATTTATGACTACATAGAGTCATTGGAGAAAAAGAGTACATCAGTATACCCAAGGACTTCAGCTAATCCAGAGCAGCCTGCCACCTCACAAGAAACTTTAACTAGCTCACTTAAACAAAAGATCTATGAGCTAGAAGTTCTGAATAGGCACATCCAAAGAGAAAACGAAGCCTTAAAAGAACAGAACAAGTTGGATAAGATATCCATGATAACAATATTCTTCACTTTTCTTTATGGCACAAGAAGAACAAAAAACTAAAAAGGAAGAATAAGAAGCTAAACAGGGCACTTATTAACCTGAAGTATAGATTTCTCATGAGGAAACCAAGGATGGCAGTTGGTGCAAAGAAAGGCAAGAAGAGGAAGTTGGATGTTTTGGCTGAAGTATTAGAACAAATGAAGTAGAAGGAGGAAGTTCACAATTTTGATTGCATGGGGACATGCAATAGTCTTGCAGTGGGGGTATGTTGAGCTCCAAAACTGCCCTTACCTTCGCAACTTTTCTCATCCATAATTCTTTGCTTTTCCATGAAAAATGAATCCTTATCAATCATCGTTATACATTGCCTCAAGGAGAACATTTTAGTGATTTACATGTTATACTTTTATGTTTGTTGTTTGAATAAGTTTTTGTCTTTTAGCTATGGAACACAGCCACATTCTGTAGCTAACCGGCTATTCCGCAACTACTTCCACGATTTTACAAGTTCCAAGTGTCAAGGGAGAAAAATAACTACATGGGCATCTTGGAAAACATCAAGGCATGGATCGTGTCCTATTCACCTAGCCCAGGTCGACAAGGAAGACTCATGTTAAAGGGAAGTCAAACATAGGAACCCAAGGCAAACAAGACTCTGTTTTGTACACGTTTCTCAGTGATGGGATCTGAAGCAGTCTCCTGAGGCCACAGACTTCATCAGCCACTTGTGCAAGCTGAATCCAACATCCATTTCCTTAGATTTATGTCTCCAGCAACTAAGGAAGAGAATTATGTGTACCTGTCTACCTATATGTTTTATTGTAGCTTATTTTTCTCCTTAAAAGAGTTGTATAATTTCTCTATAAATACCTGTGTCAAGAACGCATAACCAGTTTGATTTTGCTCATGTGTTAAGTTCATATTACCGCTTTGTAATTTTGAGAACTCATTCTCTGTTTTTAATATGAAGACTGTGTGTTTCGTGGATACCTGAAAGTGTTTGTTGGAGTGTTGATTAAGTACATTTAACCTCAGTAGTTGCAGAGGGCCCCTGCGCTGGCTAATATGAAGACTGTGTGTTTCGTGGATACCTGAAAGTGTTTGTTGGAGTGTTGATTAAGTACATTTAACCTCAGTAGTTACATTTCATTTTTGTTTTTTCTTTCATAGTTGAACTGTAAATTCACTGTGTTTTTTTCGATGTTGTTTATAACCATTTTCTAACTTTTTTCATAATGCAGTTTTTATCATCTTCTTACTAATGCAGAATAGTTTTATTTCAGTACAATATAGTTCTTTTGTTCATTCCTTTTTGGTTTCTTATCAGTAGCTCTAAGTTGAGTTCAGTAGTGTAGAGTAATTTATTTCATTTGTTGTTCTTTAGTCTTTAAGTCTTTAGTTAAAACTGATCAGTGTCATTATTGTTTTGTCATTTTATTGCTAGTTTAGTGACTCATATTGTAAGTGAATGTTTCTGAAAAGCCCTTCTGGTTGATGGTTCATCTTAAACAAAGTGGTTGGATATTTCATTTATGTAATGAGTCTTATCCTTCATTTTTGTATTTATTTTCTATTAGAATGATGGAGTACAGAATTCCTCAAAATGTTATCACAAGGAGGTTGTTCTCCCAAAATTATGTAGCAGAGTGACAAAGCACTTCATTTAGTTTCCATAGTAGATTAGTTGCAATTTCATTTTCAGTCTTAGCATTTCATTTAGCTTTCTTGCAATTTCATTTTCATATTTTCATTAAGTTTTGATTCTGCCATAGATTAATCAGTAGTTGTAATCTCACGTTAAGTATTTCATTTCAGCTCTATTTTCATCATAGATAGCTACAATTTCACTTTTAATATTTCATTAAGCTGATTAGACAATAGTTGCAACTTCACTTTTAAGTCCTTTTAGTTCATGATTTGGAACAATAATAAGAGTAGGAATAGAAACTCTATTTTCATTTTCTTGGTTAAAAATTTACTTCCAAATCTGGCTTAAAGCACTTTTAGTCCTCATTTCATTTCTCTAGATTCTTAGCAGCATTAGATTTAATATTTTTGTTAAGTGGATTATAAATCATTAGGAATTAAAGGATCAAAACCCCAAAACAACATAAAACTCAAAAAACGGTGAGGTAAGAGGGGTCATCTAGCACATATAGTGCACTACACTTCATTAGTTTACGATACCTGGATTGATAATTTATGTAGAGAAATTTAGGACACTAAATTGACCAAACAGGAACCTCACTAGAATTCTAGGGTTTCAAAGGGCTCAGTTACCTTCCTAGTACCTTGGAATGCCTCTTACTGACAAACCTCTAAGTAAGGGAGTGCGAGAATCAGTCACGAATAAAATTCAGGATAAATTCAGGAAATGGACCTATAGATCTTTGAACTTGGTGGGGAATATTTTTCTTACAAAGGCAGTTCTACAGGCTATACCCATTTTCATGTTTTCATCCATCCCTGCTCCCAAAGGTGTTATATAACAAATCAGGAGTATTCAACGAGATTTTATTTGGGGTAAAGGAGGAGAGGAAAAGAAGTGGCCATCGGTAGCTTGGGACAAGCTCTACAAACCTAAAGCCCATAGAGGTTTGGGGCTTCATGACCCTGAAATCTTCAGCACAATTTTGGGAGAAAAACTTTGTTGGAGATGGCTAAAGGAATTGGCAACCCCTTGGGCAAAGCCTTGGAAGCAAAAATATAAAAATAATTGGCAGGAGAGGGATCATATCAAAATTTCAGGGCACATGGAGGGATCCCACATTTGGAACCTTGCTCGGGAGAATAGATGCATTTTCCAGCAGCATAGTTTCTGGGAGATCAAAGCTGGGAACCTTGCCCGGTTTTGGGAGGATAACTGGCAGCAGGAACCAAATTTTTTTAAAGAAGAACTAACCGCTCTCAACAATGACACTGATAACAAAGGTCTACTCAGGGTAAGGGACTTCTGGTATCAGGTAAGAGATAATGGCAAATGGCAAATGTGGAAGAATCTTGCTTATAGTGAAGAGAGTCCTTTGAAAGCTCAGGTGGATTCCCTGGCTTTAGACTTGGAAAAGAGGAAGATTTTAGTGTCTTCCTTGTCTGACCAACTGAGATGGGGCTGAAACACTGAAGGCAATTTTAACCTCAAAGAATCCAAATGCAAGGCCCAAGGTTTTGATTATCCAAACCCTGACCAGGTTTGGAATAACCTTTGGAGGAACTCACAATGGATGAATGTCAAGTTATTTATGTGGTTAGTTCACCAAAAGAAGATTGTCACTTGGGAGAGTCTTCGTAAAAGAGGTTTTGTTGGCCCATCCAAATGCCATCTATGTGGATTACAAGAAGAAACGATGGAGCATTTACTAAACCACTGCCCCTTTACCTCTACCTTGTGGGATTGGGCAGCTTCAGTCTTTAGGAAAACTGACAGAGACAAACTCAACATCACCAAAACATTGAAGAACTGGAGGAAAGACTTCTTAGGTAAGGAAATAAGTAACAAGGCTTGGACTCTAGTTCTAGGCTTTATTATCCAGGATGTCAGGAAAGAACGAAATGGCATGATTTTCAAGAATAAAACTGGCTCGACCCAGAATATCATTGGCCAAATTCTACGGAAAATCAAATATACAATTGAAGCCCTTATGTGGAAAATTCCTAAGGACCCCCCTTCGGCCCAGGAGGCTCACATTCTAAGGCAGTTGGGTCAACATTCTCTAGTTCCCCTTAGCGCTGTTAAGGGTGTGAGAAAAACAATTGTTGGTAAAGATATATGGTAGCCTCCTCCTCATTGTGTTTTGAAAATAAATATAGACAGGACCACTAAGGGCAACCCAGGGATGGCTAGATTTGGAGGTGTCATAAGAGATGAGCAGGGGAGAATAAAGAATATCTTCCACAGTCATTTAGGTACTGCTACTAATAACATGGTAGAGCTCATGGCCTTAGAACAAAGCCTGGAAATATTGATTGAATTAAATTTATACAACCCCGTCATAGAAGCTAACTTAGAATTGGTCATTAATGCAACTAAGAAAATGTGCAATGGAACGACACCTAGAAAAGTGTCGAAACATTAGAGGCCCTCGCAGTTCTTTCAGTGCATTCACTCCCACTTGTGGACCCTAATAATAGTCAATTTTGTTCATGTGCGTAGAAAAGCCAATATGTTAGCTGATCGTCTGGCAAACGAAGGTGTGATATGCAAGGAGAGTTATATCTGCTATGACTCAGAGTCTATACCCTCTGGTAAACTATGGGAATATTGTCATAGACATGCAGCTAAAGATATAGAGTGCTTCCAGATCATGAATAATAAGCAAGAGGAAGACCAGCAGGAGTGGGAAAGAGCAGAAGTCCTAAGCCTGGTTGAAGTGCCAGAGCAAATCCTAACCATAGATCCCACACTAAATTCTTACACCATAGCATAAATAGTGTGATTGGTGGGATTGGAGGATGGGATAAACAGTGTGCTTTTTGATTGACTTTAGAACATAGACTCTGTTGGCCTTTGATATCGAATGAATATCGAGCTTCAATTTGATCGGAAGTTAAGGGGTGGAGTGGACCCGATATCTTTCTAGACCAAGGTTTTAATACATATCGGGTCCGTCAAAGTAGGTAAATACCTTGTAAGCTTCCGCTGCAATGACTTGTGGACCGTCTGATCAAATGGGTTTTGACCAATGGTGCAGAATCACTGTACACCTTGGTTGATTGGAGTGATTATCTACCATCTGATGGAAGGAAGGTTAGATGGTGGATCTCATCAAATTGGAGGAATTTTCAACTGTCTAATCCCACAATCATTACTTATGCCATAGCGTAAACAACATGCTCGGTGGGAGTGGAGGTTGGGTTAAAAAGTGTGCTTTTGTTGGGCCGCAGACCATTCACTCTATTGGCCTTCAATATCGAATGGATATCAAGCTTCAATCTGTTTCGTAGTTAAGGGGTTGAGTGGACCCAATATCTTTTTAGACCATGGTTTTATTTGATATCGGCTCCAAAAAAGCGAGTCTTTTCCATGTAAGTTTCTGTAGTGATGACTTGTGGACCATCTGATCAAATGGGTTTTGATCAATGGTGCAAAATCAACATGCAACTCGGGTGATTGGAGTGATTATCTATCGTCCGATGGAAGGATGATGGACGGTGGATCTCGAGAGATTGGAGATTTGTCAACCGTCTGATGGAAAGTTTAATCGATGGTGGGGTTTGAGGATTAAGTTTTGGGGAGCTTGAGCGGTAAGATTTGAAGGAGAAGAATTGCAGAGAGTTCAACATTTTTTTCTTTCAGGTTTTTCCCAGGGGGCTTTGGTGGGTATGATTGTAAGGTTATGGGGTCGTTTGTCCCGGTTGTATGTATGTTCTTACACTGGTTTGTATTTTTTTGGTCTTTACACTTGTAAAGACATGTACCATATGTAATATTTGTTCTATTAATTGAAGGATCCACTCTTACTTGACCAAAAAAAAAGAATTTTTAATCAACATAGATTTATCTTAAATGCAGATCTAACATGCCTAGAAGATTCAATTTCTTGAGAAGAATCCAATTTCTTGAGGTATAATTTTTTGTATGAGTCTACCTTATTTAAATGTTTTGTATAGTTATTTTATTTTATTTTGACAGAGATGAACAAAATTTCAAGTTTGATGACCTACAGGTTACACATCATACTAGGTTGTAAAATAAGCTTTTCAAGTCAATTAAATATATATGAAAAATAATTTTAATATATGAATCTAGATTCCTGACAAATGCTTATTGTTAAATAAAAACAATCTTGTTACACCCTAGAAAGCCAATACGCAATTATGAGAAAGCCGTAGAGTTAAAAACCCTGGAGTCTAATCAATTAAGAGCTAAAGACTGTGTAGCGAAGGAAAAAAATGGGGTGAAGGTTGTCTCAGCTTCGTAAAAGAATGGTAGCCATGTCCAGAACCTTCAGGTTGTAGTGGTCATACAAACATCGATGCATAACCTTGGCTGGGAAGAAGTCGTGGTCTCGATACCCAAATCATATCAACAACAGACCAGTAAGAGAGTCAGAAGTTACCTGGTTGTTGGGAGCCCCTTTTCGAAGCAATTAGGGTTCAATTCTTGCCTAGGGTTTTGCAGAGCGAGAGAGAAAAAGTGAAAAACGCAAATGCAGTGAGGGTCTGCGGTGGACGGAGGGAGCGGTTACACCAAAACCTAACGCCTTTTACCTCAATCATAGGATCATACCCTCATACATATGATGGTGAAAACTCAATCTCCGTGTCGCAACATCCTGGTGATGGCTCAGAATATAGCCGAAACCATCGAGAAAAAATATATGTAAATCTACAAAATCTGATTCTGACCACATTATTTTTGTGATATATTTGAAAAGCTCTATTCAACAACTGGGCTGATCGTTGGTTTATATTATTTCGAATCTTGGTAGTATAACCGAGAAACCTCACTATTAGACTTAGCACAATTTTTTTGTGATATATTTGAAAATCTTTATTTAACAACTGGGTTGACTGTTGGTTTATATTACATTGGATCTTGGTAGTATAACTAAGAAACCTCGCTATTAGACTTAGCACAATTTGGATTTGGGTTACACAGTAATGAGGATAAATATTGATTAGCAGTAATATTGCAGCTACTATACTTCATGAACCCAATAAACTTTAATTAACGTGAACCCAATCAGATGTATGCCGTAAGAATGGATGCCATTAATATATATATATATATATATATATATATATATATATATATATATATATATATATATATATATATATATATATATATTATTTATTTTTGGTATGGACTGTTCAACAACACTACAACAAAAATGAACAAATCCATTCCACATTAGAGTAATGAAAAATCTAGTTAATAGTGGCCATTGAAAACAAATATAGGTAACAAATTGTGCATGTTTCTTAGGAGATAGAAGTTGAGAGAAGCCCCTTCAAATTGTTCAAGTAATCCTTGCACCAATCCTTCCAGTAATCCTTCAACAATTCCAACAACCCAATCACTAAGAAAGGGTTCCTCCAATGCATCTTGAAGGAAACCTGAAAAAACACTAGGTAGAGAAAAGGAAGGCTATGAAAAAAATTTCACCTTTCTTAGCAAATAGAAGTCGAGAGAATCCCCTGCAAATCTTTAGAGTAATCCTTCTAGCCTTTGATTATAATAGATGGAATGGTAATGAATAATAAATACAATAAATATTTAATGACAATTTGAAACGCTCAAGATGGAGTGGCGGTGTTATTCTATTATTCCTCAAGGTTACAATTGGACATGGAGTGGGAGAGTTATTCTATTATTCCTCCATGCTACAATCAATGATGGAGTGGTGGAGTTATTATTAGGAGCATGAATGGTGAAATTGATGGACGCCTATTCTTTGGAGTTATTATTTCCATTGTGGATTACTTGAATGATTGTTAGAATGGTGAAATTGATGGACACCTATTTTTTGGAGTTATAGAGACACTTGGTTTTTGGAGTTATTATTAACAGCACAAAAGGGTGAAATTGATGTACAATTTAATGAAACCATAGACAATTGTTATTTCAAATTGGACAAGTCACCAATAGTTTAAAGTGATGATGATCTTATTCCAATATAAATAAATAAATAAAAACATATACTATACTTTCATATCTAAATTTTAAAATGGTAGAAAAATCTTAAAGATTTTTAATTAATTTTTTACATTTTTAACTTCTAATCTTAACTAAACCCTTTTTTATATATCCCCTAATCAGTGACACAATAGATCTTCCCAGTATGAATTGTGACTATTGCTTTATCTATCAAATCCGCTGTCAATATAGGCCCACTAGCTAGATATATTCCACTGGAATCATCCTCACCGATTTGCAATCTTGTACAATAGTATTCAAAAGCTCTAGCAATATCAACACATTTGCTGATGCATTTCCAATCAATGTTTACTTTGGTCTTATGAAAATTACCTTTGTTGGACTCAAGTGGTACCAAAAAGTAAATGTTAGATGATGCCGACGCTCTTTTTATTTTCTTTGTCCCTAATATATTCTTCATTACAACATCAACCCTATTCAATGATTTCGTCCGTTTGATCAGGTTTTCCAACTATTCCATTGTAAAGTATTTCTTGAAATGATTTAGCATCCATTATCTGTCGTTGGAAACATTGCCCATAACCAAAAAATGTTTACTACTTTGGTGGCAGATTATAAAACATCATGATTCCAAAAACATTTTTCATTACTTCTCTCAAACTCAATAGTAGTCCCTGCCTCCAGTGCCTTATTGCTGGGATATTGATTGATTTCATATTAATTTAGGCGTACCAATCCATTTAACCAATGTTTTAAAAATACATTGCGTCGCTTTTTTTTTAACCAAAAGTTTTGTTTGGGAGGTCAAGTTTCCTCGGATATGTAAAGTTTCGATCATATTTACATGAAAGTTTAGGTCACTGTGTTTGTATTTACACGATTCAACCCGTAACCCACCAAAGCAAGCAAGACTAGCCAGCACCTAAGCTAGCAGCATCAACGTTTAGACATTTGTTCATAGAGATATTTGGATGTTGACCACCTGTCAGAGCCCGTGTTTACCACCCAAGCTTACACAGCGTATGGAACCCTGTCAAAGCTTATATGACAAGAAGAAAACCATGCGAGGAGCCTTCCACCTCTGTGTACAGGTTCCTAACTCTGGCGAGTTCTTTTGATCTACACTGAAGCCATAGCCTGCATTGTTTCATCGTGATGTCTCTGTCGTCTATAACATAAAGTTCTAAACATGTATTCAGAAATTATGTGACTCGTCAATGGGTATTAATAATTGTAATTTTTCTGGCTTACCTTGAGGTTGAACCTCAAGTGAACCTGAAATATCATCTGCACCAACATCACCAGAGCATGTGGAAATTCTTAGGGCTTGTCAATATTCCTTGCCTTGGGAAGTCAAGGTGGCAGCTCATCGACCTACTACGGATGAATTTGGACCCGAGCAAAGGGATGTTGGTCGAACTTGAATTGGCTTTGGATATGCATTATTTGGAACGTAAGTAGGCTCTGGAACGGGCCCCTCAGGTATCATATGAAAGAAATGGCGTTCAGATTTCTCTCCTCGATCCAAATAACAGATTTGACTTCTGCGATCTAGGGTTATACAACCATACGCCTAGCGAAAGAAAGCATGTTTATCATTTTTCCACCGCACATTTTCTGCATTGACCTTTACGGAAACCCTCATTTCTTCAACCTTGGGTATCAAACCCTCTCATGTGCCAGAAACCCTAAATTTTTTATCGTTTTTCCTCAATTCTTCACCCTTTTCGGATCTGAGACCCTGTAAATTGTGCCCAGATGATGTTTCCTCCAATATCCTCATCCTCTTGCCCTCGTTCTGAAGGGAAAACATTGTGTTGTATACACTCAACTGAAACAATGACAAATTCTACAAACAGAGATTCAAATTTAAGAGTATTTCAGCCCATACCTTCAATCATGATAAATAGGTTGCCAGGTCGAATCCCTATTGCAATATTTCATTGCGTTATGGGAGTTTTCAGGAGCATTAGCATTATTTATTCCTCTTCATCGTCTCGTGCTCTGCTACAATACCATAAAGGGATCATTTGAGCTTTCTTTGCATGTCCGGAGGATTTTCCCTGGCTTACCGGACCAATGAATGTTACCTCCTTTCATATCACCACCATAAAACTGTAATCGGTGTTGCTTGCTCCAATACGAGTAAATGCAGAAAACAAAAGTTGTGCACTCGTGAGTACATACAGCTAAAGCTGTGAATGCACACAACAAAAGTTGTGCATTGGTGGTGTTTGTGGACAACAAAAGATTGGCGGATAGGGAAATCGATTTCATAAAATTGATACCAACAGTCTCATGTTGGAGCAGAAGGCCGAAGATCCAGAAGGGGCAGCCACTTGGCTACTGCATGCAAGACCCACTTGGTGAATACATACAGCTAAAGCTGTGAATGCACACAACAAAAGTTGTGCATTGGTGGTGTTTGTGGACAACAAAAGATTGGCGGATAGGGAAATCGATTTCATAAAATTGATACCAACAGTCTCATGTTGGAGCAGAAGGCCGAAGATCCAGAAGGGGCAGCCACTTAGCTACTGCATGCAAGACCCACTTGGTGAATACATACAACTAAAGCTATGAATGCACACAACAAAAGTTGTGCATTGCTGTTGTTTGTGGACAACAAAAGATTGGTCGATAGGGAAATCGATTTCATAAAATTGATACCAACAGTCTCATGTTGGAGCAGAAGGTCGAATATCCAGAAGGGGCAGCCACTTGGCTACATGCAAGACCGGCATGGTTTCGTTTTGGTTTAATTTAACTTTACTTATTCCATAATTACATTTTTTTTAATTAAAGTTTTTATTTTTAATTTACTGGAAGAATGAGATCATAAGGTTATTTTTAGTTAGTAAGTACTGTGACTAAACTTGACATGATTCAACTAGAACCTCATCCATAGTCGCCACATTGCTGTAGAGCGGGGGATTCGTCGAGCCAACCAGGAGCAGCAGGATGTTGAGGTCCTAAATGAAAGGTTGAGAAAACTACTAGCATATTTCGTATTCATCTATTACCAAAATATGTTTTGAAGATCTTGGATTTTCTTTTCCAGCTCCGTCATGGTTCTCATTTATAGATGTTCTCATCATGTTAGAGGAAAAAAGGATGGAAAAGCGGTTCGGACTCATTTTTTTCACAGAGAGACATGGCTGTAATTCCTTATATATGTAATTACGCTCTTTATTCATGTTCAATAAGTAGTAGTTAATCCCGCTAATGCTAAGTTCTTAATCACTGATGGTTGGAATATGTATCATTAGACCAGGATGATTATTGCTTGTGTGAGGATAACATTTGATGCACGGCTTCCATTATTACATATGTCATCATATTTCATTGATTATTGCTTATGATATTATGTGAGTCAATGCTTAGGGCTAATCAATGCACTGGCATGCTTGTTACTATGAAACATGTTCAGCCACAACAACGGGTAAACGTGGGAAAAGTAAGTGAGAACTCAACAAATTTGAGAGGAGAAAAGGCGTGGAAATTAATTTGCTTTCATTATAAATAGTTTGAATATTAGTCCTATATGTTGCTACTGGATTGTACTTTCAGTCCCATTGACCTACCCTTGTAATCATTCGTGGACACTAATATAATTATTTTATTTTATTTTATCTAATTAATGGTGGACTGAGATTGGAATGTGACATTCTAATCTACTTTTTTTCATTATTTCAAGGAGGTAATGCAAAGTTGGATGATGCATCAGATGAGGTGCAGACAATGCAAAAACTTATGGCAGAGCCCTTGAGTGGCTATCAGACAACATACCTTAAAATGCCATGTCAGATTTTGGATGAGAAGGAGAGAAGCATCCAAAGATTTATCTCTAATAATGCTCTAATTGAAGATCCAGTTGCCTTTGAACAGGAATGGAAGACAATAATGTTAGAAATCTGCAGTTTCTAAATCTTAATGTGACCCGATTAAAGCATTAAAGCGTTAAAAGCATTAAAGCATTAAATCATTAGATCTTAAGCATTGAATTGGTATATGATGGACGTACCAGATTAGAGTTAAATAATATATAAAGGATTGGGTCCTCTCTCTCCCACACACAAGAGTTGTATTCTTCTCCATCAAGAAACGCATAAAGGAAGTGAGGGCAAGAGGAGAGAAACCGAATTCTGAGAAGAAGACAGAAGACAGAAGACAGAAGATGGCAGCCATTACTTCTTCTGCTGTTAATCAAGGTATGTCATCTTAAACAAAGATCATATTAAGTTTGTCAGTGAAATATTTGGTATTGATAATCTTTGGGCTGTAAGTTAAGATATTTTACATTTGGTATCAGAGCCAAAATCAATAACTGAATATTTCCTATGATTGCCCTTGCGAATGAATATAATGGAAATTTGATTAATCAAGCTGTGCATGTCGATGCCGAAGGGGATTCTGGACTTCTGTGTTTTTTTTTTAATTTTACTTTCGGCAGAAGCGCGCAAACCGACATATTACTGTGCTTTTCCTTAAGATTTTTACTAGTTTAAACGCAATATCCCTAAGTTTCATCGTTTTATCTAGCGTTTTATATGCCCTGCGATCATCCATTAAGTTTTGGGAAATCCTGGAGGTTTAACATTCCCAAATATCATTTATGAAAATGGCAATGACGAGTCCATCCTCCCTTGGAAAGATCGATTTCCTTGCTGGTGGGTACTGTGACAACATGAAACCGTTGATCTGAAGAATAGCCTCAAACTGAAGGATCGAATCCCCACACTGGCTATTCGACTTGAGAAACCACCGGCTTTTAATTCTGAAAAATATGCTCGGCCTCTGTACTAAGAATCAAATCCGACCCCTCCTGTTTTGACAGCTCCTGAGAATGATAGGTGTGCTCACGAGAAACTCAGGCTACCACTGAATTTTCCAGCGCTGTCAAAAGTTCATCGTATTGCCAGCTTCGAATCATACATTCTGTGCCTGGGCATATAGTTTGGAGTGACGTCTTTCCTTATTGGATTAATTCTGTTTTGAATGCGTCATATTGTATGATATTTAAAAGTTAATATCAGTATTTGTATAACCCAAGACTGAATTCTTAGAACGTTTTTTTGGATTTTAGGGCAAGATTTATGCACTTTTGGCATTGTTTGAAATTTGGGCTTCTCTGGAGAATAACTATGAATCCCCTCAATATCGAAATGTATACTATAATCACATAAGGGTATTGACTGTATTGAATTTTATGCCCACCCAAACAATAATACTAAAGCTAAAGTAATGCGATATGGGGCCGATATGGTGAATAAATTCATCGTGACCATCGTTATTACTTGCCGTCCTGTCTCAACTGCCGTATTGTGATTTTTTCATCATTTTGTATTTGCTGTAATGGAATCTGCGAAACTCTAAGTTGTTCCGTGGTGGTTGAGTGGTAAAAATCAAGGTTTTGGTTGCTGCTAGCTTGAGGCGTAAGATTTTGGCCCATAGTGGAATCAATAACAGCATATAAATATCTTGATATAATCCATTATATATTTTGTACAAGAACATGCTCTATAGAATAATGTGTTGGAAATTTATTTTTTTCCACAGAGTAATTGCGTTGATAATAGAAGTTATTGACGTTTAATTATTTTGCCATATAATGATGGATCTCTATAGTAATTGTTCTGTGACTGATTGTTTCGCATCAAGTATGTGTTATAAATCATTTATGCACATGAGATTTATGATTTTGTTAATCACCAAAGTGGTCAAAATCAGAATAATCATTTAATGCATAAGTGACATAATGATTATTGATAGAAATTGCCAGTTATAAAAATACCAATTAAAACTGGCGTCACTAATGATAGAACCTGAGAACTTACCCAAAGGAAAGTCTTGTTCTATAACTAGTTGACATGATGAGGTTTAATAGATATTTTGATTAAATAAATATTGATCATCCAAAGATGTCAGTTCTATTTGATTGAATATATTTATTACCTGCTTATGTTTTGGTATTTAATTATGTTAAGTATAAGATAGTATCTACCCAAAGGAGTGTTATATTATACTATTATGTCTACATATGAATCGCGTTAGTTATGGGCTTATAGTGATTTCATTTTTAATTTGCAGGAGTTACCATGAATACACATGCTTCATCTGTTACATTGTTCACTGGTGTTAATTTTTCTGAATGGAAAGAACAAGTCAATTTCCATTTAGGTATTCAGGATCTTGACTTGGCACTCCTTGTGGATAAGCCTGCTGCTCTTACAAGAGATAGTACTGAGGCAGAAAAATCACACCATAAAGCATGGGAACGCAGTAACAGATTGAGCCTTATGTTTATTAAGATGACTGTTGCTAACAACATCAAGTCAACAATTCCACAAACAGAAAGTGCTAAGGAATATATGAAGTCTATGGAAGAGCGTTTTCGTTCAGCTGATAAGTCACTCGCTGGTACTCTTATGGCAGAACTCACGACCATGAAGTTTGATGGGTCGCGAACTATGCAAGAGCACATTATAGAGATGACTAATATTGCAGCAAGGTTAAACTCCCTGGGACTTACAGTAGAGGATTCTTTTCTTGTCCAGTTCATCCTGAACTCGCTACCTTCTGAATATGGACCTTTTCAGATTAACTATAACACTATAAAGGATAAGTGGAATGTTAATGAATTGGCCAGTAGACTTGTTCAGGAAGAAGGACGTTTGAAAAATCAAGTGAATCACTCAGTAAGTTTTGTGAGTAATAAAGCTGGTAAAGAAAAGAAAGGAAAATCAAGTCATTTCAAGAAGAAAAAGGCACCTGCTAAGAATGGGCAGGATGAGGAAAAGAAGGAACTAAAGGATGTCCAATGTCATTTCTATAAAAAGAAAGGACATTATCAAAGTGACTATCCGAAAAGGAAAGCTTGGTTCGAAAAGAGAGGTGATTATCTATCTTTCGTATGTTTTGAATCAAATTTAGTTGAAGTTCCTATTAATACATGGTGGCTTGATACTGGTGCTACAACTCATGTTTCCAACAATGTGCAGGGATTTCTTACGATCCGAACCATAAATCCAAATGAAGATCGTTTTCTCTTTATGGGAAACGGAATGAAATCTTCAATTGAAGGCATTGGGACTTATTGTCTAATTCTAGAAAGTGGATATGTATTAAACTTATACAGTACCCTTTATGTACCTTCATTATCTAGAAACCTTATTTCCGCAAGTAAATTGGATATTTCTGGTTTTAGATGTATGATTGGATCTGGTTGTTTTGATTTATATAAGAATACTGATAATGTTGGTTCTGGTATTCTAATTGATGGTTTATATAAATTGAAACTGAATGACACTTATGCGAATTCCTTGTTGAATGTAGTAAATAATGTTGGATGTAAACATAGCATGCTGAATGAAAATTCTGCTTTCTTGTGGCATAAACGACTAGGTCATATATCCAAAGAAAGAATGATGAGATTAGTAAGTAATGAAATTTTGTCAAATTTGGACTTTAGTGATCTAGAATTATGTGTGGATTGTATTAAAGGTAAACAAACCAAACATAATAAGAAAGGAGCCACTAGAAGCAGCCAGCTTCTTGAACTAATACACACTGATATTTGCGGACCTATGGACACTCCAGCCTTTAATGGAGAAAAGTATTTCATCACTTTTATTGACGATTTTTCCCGTTATGGTTATGTCTATTTGCTTCATAAAAACTGGTAATGCAAGATTCATTGAGAATGGTGAAGTCAGTGGGAGTACTAGAAGAGAAATAGTAGAAATAAAGGAAACAAGGGTAAATGTTACATTGCCTAGAATAGTTCCTCCATCTACTATTACTCCAAATGTTGTTCCAGCTGTTGTAGAACAGCATGATGATAATGAACAACATATAAATGAAGAAGTACTTCCTGAAGGAAATGACTTACATAATGCTGATATGCATGAACCACAACAAGTAGCATTAAGAAGACCTCAAAGAAATCGTAGGTCAGCTATTTCTAATAATTATGTGGTTTATATGCAAGAATCAGATTATGATATTGGAATTGTTGATTACAAGGAGTTTCTGAATGGAGATCTTGATGAGGATGTTTATATGGATCAACTTGAGGGTTTTTCTGTAGAAGGTAAAGAACAATTGGTGTGTAGACTTAAGAAGTCAATATATGGGCTTAAACAAGCATCCCGGCAATGGTATTTTAAGTTCAATACCATTATTACATCTTTTGGTTTTAAGGAAAATACGGTTGATCACTGTATATACCAAAAGATCAGTGGGAGAAAGTTTATTTTTCTGGTCCTTTATGTTGATGACATCTTGCTTGCTGCAAATAATTTAAGTATATTGCATGAGACTAAGGAATTTCTCTCGACGAACTTTGAAATGAAAGATATGGGAAAGGCATCCTATGTGATTGGATATAGCGATTCAGATTTTGCTGGATGCATCGATACTAGAAAATCGACTTTTGGTTACCTGTTTATGTTTGCTCAAGGTGCCATATCATGGAAAAGTGCGAAACAGACTATCGTTGCTTCATCCACTATGGAGGCAGAATTTGTGGCATGTTATGAAGCCACAATTCATGCATTATGGTTGCGGAACTTTATTTCAGGACTTGCGGTTGTCGACACCATTAGCAAGCCGCTGAAAATTTATTGTGATAACTCTGCAGCAGTATTTTTCTCAAAGAACGACAAGTACTCTAAAGGTGCCAAACATATAGAACTAAAGTATCTTGTTGTGAAAGATGAGGTTCAGAAACAAAGAGTGTCAATCATGCACATCAGGACAGAACTTATGATTGCAGACCCTTTGACGAAAGGGTTACAACCAAAACAATTTAAGGAACATGTTCAAAGAATGGGTCTTGGTTGTATTAATAATAATTGATGTGTGACATTCTGAGCTCTTTTATGTGTTTCTGATATACAATTATGTGTCTCTTGTTTTAATGAAGTATTGCGTATTTTATGTAATTTTAAACAAGAAAGAGTCTTATAAAGATATTATGTTTAATCATTATGATATAAGACATTATGTGGACCATTATGCTGTTTTATATAAATTATGAGTATGAATTGATGGATTGCTGGTATTGTAGTATATGGAAGGGAATGCATTGAATTAATAGTGCACAACCGCCATAACTCTCAGCAATTTATCATAGTATGATGTTCAACACTTAATATTATGAATACTCGGGTCAAGTGGGAGAATGTTAGAAATCTGCAGTTTCTAAATCTTAATGTGACCCGATTAAAGCATTAAAGCGTTAAAAGCATTAAAGCATTAAAGCATTAGATCTTAAGCGTTGAATTGGTATATGATGGACGTACCAGATTAGAGTTAAATAATATATAAAGGATTGGGTCCTCTCTCTCCCACACACAAGAGTTGTATTCTTCTCCATCAAGAAACGCATAAAGGAAGTGAGGGCAAGAGGAGAGAAACCGAATTCTGAGAAGAAGACAGAAGACAGAAGATGGCAGCCATTACTTCTTCCGCTGTTAATCAAGGTATGTCATCTTAAACAAAGATCATATTAAGTTTGTCAGTGAAATATTTGGTATTGATAATCTTTGGGCTGTAAGTTAAGATATTTTACAAATAAATCCATGGATACCAGAGGAAAAGAACATATTTTTGGAGACAATTACAAGAACTTCCAAAAAATTACATCTTTCATAGAGCACAAAACTGTTGCAGATTGTATTGAGTTATACTACAGGAACCAGAAATCCAATGAATTTGAGATGGTGTGGCATACGCAGCGACTTAAGAACCGCAGAGATTATTCAGTTCCATCTGCTTACTTGGCTACCACAACTCCTCCAAACAATCAGCAGAGGGAAATGGTTGCTATTTCTGTTGATAATCTGCCCGATCCTACAAGTGTAAATAGTGACAATGACCGGGTTGCACAAAGTAGTTTAAGCAAGAATGTAGACAACAATTAGTTTGTCTATGTTGTTTCAAGCATCCTTGATAACCATCTAGGAAATTCAGATAATTGTAAAAAATATTTTTTTTTTGTGACATAGCCATGTTTTTACCTCAGTTTTATATCTTTTGGTTTGATTATAGTTTCGGCATTTTAATCTTGATGTTGTCTCAAGTGAAATGCATATCCAAAAAAATCAAGTAATTTTAAAAATTTAGAAACTATGTTACCTTGTTTTGTTTTTCCCTTGGTTCAAGAATTTTCAGTTTGCCCTTGTAGTGCAAGGAATTGTTTTGAATTATTTCAGTGAAAACACTTCTTAGAGATAGTTCTGTTGTCACTGGAAGAAATGTGACTACAGAATATTCCAATAAAGCAAATGCTATTCAAAGTCCACGACTTGCAACAACTATCATAGAGGAATTTGATTCCCAGTGGACGGATCATGAGAGGCATCAAGATGGTGCGGCGTAGGCAGTGACTTTAGAACCATAGAGATTATTTAGTTCCAACTGCTTACTTAGCTACCACAACTCCTCCAAAAAATCGGCGGAGGGAAATGGCTGCTATTTCTGTTGGCTGCTATTTTTGTTGATAATCTTCCTGATCCTGCAAGTGTAAATAGTGACAATGGTAGGGTTGCACAAAGTAGTTTAAGCAAGAATGTAGACAACAATCAGTTTGTCACTGTCATTTCAAGCATCCTTGATAACCATCTAGGAAATTCAGGTAATTGTAAAAAATATTTCTTTTGTGTGACGTTGCCATGTTTTTACCTCAGTTTTATATATTTTTTGGTTTGATTTATAGTTTCAGCATTTTATTCTTGATGTTGTCTCAAGTGAAATGCATATCCAAAAAATTAGGTAATTCTAAAAGATTATAAATTATGTTATCTTGCTTTGTTTTTCCCTTGGTTCAAGAATTTTCAGTTTTCCCTTGTAGTGCAAGCAATTGTTTTGAATTATTTTAGTGAGAACACTTCTTAGAGATGGTTCTGCTGTAGGTTCTGTCACTAGAAGAAATGTGACTACAGAACATTCCAATAAAGTAAATGTTGTTCAAAGTCCACGACTTGCAACAACTATCACAGAGGAATTTGATTCCCAGTGGACGAATCATGAGAGGCAGCTTTTTGTGACTGCCCATTGTATTCCTTCTTTGTTTTCAGCCTGGAAATATTCGATGAAAGGTTGGAAAAATTGCTGATGGTGTAGTCTTTATAATGTACAGCTCTTTTTCCTATGGCTCATATCTGCATCGATTCATCAATGTTTTGAATGGACAGATCTTTTAGCAAGTTTGCAAATGTTCAAGGATTTGATGAATGATGTCTAACCTTTGTTCCCAAGCCTACCAGGCTTGCTGTGATTATTATCTTATTTGGGTAGCTACAATGAAAACATTTCTGCATTCTCTGTAGTGTTTGAGGTCCTTTATTTGGGTGGCCACAATGAAAACATTTATGCATTCTTTGTAGTGTTTGAGGTCCTACAACGGTGCCTATTCCCTTCAACCCGAGCTGCCTTCCTTAACCAAACTCTAGAGGTTGCTGTTGTTTTCGAGGGTGAGGACTTCAACTATGAATAACAACCGGATGAACTCGGGCAAGGTTCAGTGAGTGATCGGGCAGGCTTCAGGGTTGACAATGATGTTTTTCTGCACAATAACTTTGACAATAATGTTTGACTCTATCTTATCTATTATATACATTTTGCAAATTCCTTAATTACCATAGATATGCATTATCGCAAATGTAAATTGTGGTTTCAAACCGGTAGGGACTGCCATTGCCTGCAATCCTTGTTACATTATAAAACATGTTCAGTTGTTTCTCATTGCTCCTGTAGATTTGAAAACAATGTATTTGTAATTACAACTAGGAACCAGTGTAAAATTTGTACTTTAAAGCGCTTTAAGTAAATACATTAACATTCTTAACACTAAAAACCTATTCAAAAATACCAAAAAGGAATATTAATTATCTTGGAAGTAAAAGAAGTAAAGAAAAGAATGAATTATTTAATCAAAGAATATAAAGGAGTTTTGAAGTATAAAATGGATAATTCAAAAATGATATAATAGAGAATTTTCTATGAGGCTTTTCCAATCCTACATTGTAGACTAATTATATTAAAGGGGAATACCTAACGAAAATCAATTAATTAGCAAACCCATTATTAATTCTAGAATCAAATAGAGGAGGAAAGGAAGATATTTATCATTATTTATTAATATATTAGTCCGTCCATAAATTTAAAAAATTAATCTGTCCTTCTTTTAAATTAAATTTTCTAACAACTTAAAAACTTCATAATCATTAAATTATTATATATTGACATCTCATTATATATTTCAAAACATTTCTTCACTATTCTATTCCAATATCTACATATTCACAGTATTTCATCATTAGTTTATCTCAATATCTAATTATATTTTATATTATATTTGAAGTAATTTTATAATTACATAATTTATATGCTCCAAATCATTTTATTATAAAGTAAATTATGGGAAAATAGTGAAATTTACCTATGTGTAAATATATGCAATTTTATGAAATCTTTTGATATGGATAAAGAAATAATGCTTTCAAGATAGGTACAAAAATATACAATAAGATAGCTTGTAATAGTTAGTACAATGAAAAATATAAGTGAACAGAAAATAAATTATTAAATGTCAATTCAAATGAGGAGATTCATAAAATGAGTGAATGCCAAAAAGCTTATGCATACTGGAAATAATCATTCTTAAAAAAAATACAAATTAATTGGCATTGTAAAATTTCATCCTAAAAGAATGTGAATATAGTTACATTCACAAAGTTTATTGCTAGGGAAAAAATTAAAAATTAAATGATAACATATATTTTCTATCTCAGTAAGAATGAGATTAGGGAAAATTTATCCCTTCTAACTAAATGTATAATAGGCTGTTTTACAAGAAAATTTAAAAAAGTGTTAAACATGTTGTTAAGAGAAAACGCCCTTTATCTTTCTAAGTTAGTTTTTAACTTACTGACGCTTGTTATTTAGAATTGGACACACTTCCTAAGTTAGTTTTTAACTTACTGACGCCTGTTATTTAAAATTGGACACACGTTTATTTAAAATTGGACACACATTAATGGTTTGAAACGGATGATCCTGTTATTCCGAAATACACCTTTCCATTACTATGACAAGTGTATGTGTAAGGTGTGTGTTACATTTTGTAGTCTTCCCATTATGTTAATCCTGATAGGTGTCAATTAACAAATGGCATGGTAAATTTTTAATAGAGCTTTGTAAAACAAAAAATTAAACACAGTTTAATCAAGTGATTTAGATACGCAGGGAAGTGGTGTGAATTCATTCCATTGATATTGTGGCAACTACAAGAATATACTAGCATCTTTAAATTCAAACCGTCGGATCAAATTTTTTTATTAGTAAAATTATTGAAGTGCCCAACTCCAATAAGAGAAACACCTATTGAGTTAAAAATTAATAAATTAATAAAATAATGGTATATAAAAAAAAAACTATTAAATAATCATCCACTTGCTTTGAAAACCGTTACATTCCTATAAATGACTTTGAGCACATCATCTTTGTTATGATAGATGCTAATTTCTTTTAAACAAAATCGGAACAGTTGTCCGATAATTTTACAAGAAATGTAGACACAATAGAAGACATGTTCATTGATGCCGACAACCTCGACCCGTATGAGATACATTAAGTTTATAAAATTAAAATGTATTTAAAACCTTCCAAAACTTGGATCATTATTTATGTTTTGAGTGTAGGGTAGTTTGCAACCGGAAAATATTTCCAAATTTTAACCGTTTAATTTATTTGCTTTCGTTCATTAATGTGCCTTTTAACATTGTTGATATTTGTGTTGAAATGTTAACAATAAAAATATATTCTTAATGTATATTTTAAAATTAATGTGCACTGCATTTATTTTTAGCTATCATGATTTTAACCTTATTGATTTTTGTACAAGGAGTAACTTTGTGAATGCGCGGTTACTATTAGGTATATTTTTTTAATTATTTTTATATATTTTATATATTAAGTTCAAAATCAAAACAACAACAAAAAAAAAGAAGTTGGTATACCAATTTAGATAGAAGTATTCGTTAATTATAATTTAGCTTTTAGCTTTTATTAATTGTAGTTAATGGTAATTAATTATAGTTTGTTATAGTTAATTTTTGTTAATTATAATTAATTATGGTTAATAGTTATTAAGTATATGTTGAACATATTTAATGATAATTTATTATGGTTTATTAATCTTACTTACATTAATAAAGTGGTTTATTGACAGACTATTTTTCATATAGCAATTGACATATGATAAATGACATTTGTGAAAGTATATCAACTACTTTATTTATGTGGTTGTGCTAGTCGATATTTGTGTAAGCAGTTGCCTATAACGCGACTTTTTGAAAGCCTTTCCGGCGGGTTTTTCCGGTCGAAATCCGGCAAGAATTTATTGGAATCGCAAGTTTGATAGCTAGTTTCTGCACAATGAAAGCGTCCCAGGGGTTTTTCAGGGTGCTGAATCCAAATATGCAGTTAAAAAACCATTTTAACTGCAACAAATCAAGATTTAACCTCAATTTCTTCCCCGGATTCTGTCACCGAAATCTCCAAAAAGTCGCATTATAGACAACTCCTTTGTGTAAAAGCATTTTTATGAAAGAATATATTTAAAATTAAACTATTACATTTGAAAAAACATATAACTTTTTTTTATCATTTTATGTTTTTTTGTTACCATATCCTTGACCTTATTTATTTTATTAAAAGATGACTTCCATCAAAACACTTGCATCATAACATTTGCTTCATGATACATCTCACATTGTTAAAATTAAAAAATAACAAAATAACAAACAAATATTATAAAACCTCACTATATTATTATTATTATTATTATTATTAAATGAATTAATATGTAAGTTAAATATATAGATTTAAATAAACATAGAACAATATTCTTTATCATGAAGATTTACCTCCACTTTACCATGGAGATTTTTAATTTGTAAACCAACTTTCTTACAATATAATGGCTTATCAATACCACATGCCTAAAAATGACACTAGTTCATATGACATTTTTTTTAATTAATCAATCTAATTAGAAGAGTGAAAATCACATAACTACTTTTGAGATAAATTTCAAAAATTAATTTGTGTATGTTACTAGAAATATTCATGAATATTCTATGGAGATTAAATCTCTACCATTTACACCTAATGATTATTGATAATTATATTAAAATTATAAGAGCCTTATTCCAATATAAACATGTCTATAGTTGTTATTAATGCTTATAAAGTATAAAGCATGTCTATTATAAATTGAAATAATATTTTTTTAATATTTTTCAGTTAATTACAATTTTAATATTATAGGAAAAATATTTACAATAATATTGATAATCATTTTCTCTTATAACGTTGTATTCTTTTTCTTTTTAATTGTAGTTTAGTTTTTTATATAGATTATGCAGTTAATTTCTTAGAATGTTTTTGAATAAAAATAATATAAAAAACTTGTAACTTTTTGTTATATATATGCTTATTTATATTGTGTGCATGTACACTACCCTAATCCATCTAACATTACCACAACCCCTTATTACGTAAAATGGATTCAAGTCTTTGTGTTGGTGATTCTTCCTCAAACAAATTCCTTGTACCAATAACAAGTAGTTTCAACATACATAAATAAAAACAAGAATAGTGTAACATACAATGAGACATTATAAATTGTTTTTTACCAAGTTTAATTTCATTTAAGTTTTATTTAAACTATTAAAACTATTGGGCTTAAATAGCTAGAACAAATATTGTTCATTATTAATTAAAAGACTCTGGACCAATTTGTTAAAAGATCAAAGAAACAGTTGAATTATCTTCCGAGAAAAGTTACAACTGTTCCTTCACCCTTTTCCTTAAGAAAAAAAAGGGAAGAACCTTGGGGGATGAAGAATTAGGACTGTGATGAATTCTTCCTAGAGTTGGAAAACCTAACCAGTGGGAAAGAAGATTGTGGTAACAGTTATGGGGTACGATACTTGAGGATGGACAGAGTCCTGGCACCCAAGGTACCTAGATGTTCCTAATTGACAGAAATGGAAGGGCTCGGAGCGGGAATCTGGATGTAATTGCCAGTGCCAGTTCTGAGACTGGATGGTGAGATCTCCCAAATAACTAGTGTGTGCATAACTAAAGATAGATAAGTGATACTATCATGTTAATCGAAGATAGAATGTTTATTGTATGTAGAAAGTATAGAAATGATTTAGAATTAGTACATGACATGTATTAATTCCTGAGTAGAATAGTAAAATTGGATGATAATATGCATTACTAATGTTTATTGATATATATAAATGTAAACTGCCAATTAGCAATAACGTTGATTTAATAGGCAAGATAGTGTTAAAGACAATTATTGATTTAACCGAAAAACATATAAGTGGAAAATAGTAAAGAAAATGCCATATCCGTTCTTTGTAGGTTATATATATACGAACTATACAAGACTACAAAAATATTCATATTGCAATATATGTCTAAATATCAGTTCTTCAATACACTTAGGAAATCCTTCTTCAAACTCTATAATAAAGTCAACATGGAGAACCTTTCTCGACGCAATTAGATTAAATCTATAGTTGCATCGCATTTCAACAAACACCTAGGGTTTGTAGCCTCGAATGAGTTTAGAAAAACTCATCTAGAGTCGTGTACCCAGGTTCCTTTAACCAAATCCCATGATTTTTAATCATGCCTATCACAATTACAATTAAACTATCTGCTAAATTCACTTAAAAATGAATGGCATAGCTCATCAATGTGGCTAAGAAAATCATAAAAAAAAATACCCTTTGGGTAATTACAATCAACCATTTCCAAACTCATTAACTGATTCTACAGCAAGCTGAAATAAATTAAACTCAAAATTTATTAACATGTCAAAGTATAAATGTATCTTGTTGGAAACAGTCCAGATTTGAAGCATTGTGCAAAATTCATAAATAAGTTCTGTGAAGTGTTCGAAGAGAACACCACAGGAAAAGACCTGAACAATATAAACCCTGGGATGGCTTATATAAGCCAATAATATCCAAAACATCAAATATTACTACAAATTAGAATTAACAACACATCCTGGCCATAGCCTCAAACACCAACTATTACAAGTCATGAAACCGTGTGTCACGGAAACCGGTTCACAAAACCAAGGCATACAAATGTAGATTCCAACACACCTGGAAAGTGAGGAAAGGAGCAGAGTTTATCAAGGAGGTCTCCCTCAAAAATGCACATATCAAACAAGGGTTTTGAACTCGCTTCAGAAACCTTACCTGCACAATAAATCAACTATGAGAAAACAAACCTCTGTAATAGCTCAGTCCATAATGACAACCATGGGAGATAGGGATGGCTTAGCTCAACGGGAGCTGGGTAGCCATCGTGTAGAATTTTTCACTGTAGATCAACATATTATGCAATATACTAAAGCAAAATACGTTATCTACTTCTACAAACAAACTTGTGGAAGCTTAATCGATTTTGAGCAAGATCAAATAGAACACATATAACGGAAAATGTGAAAGCAATCACACATGAACACAGGATAATACTCTGGGGAAATCCTCAGCTAAAAACCCCAATCTCTATATTATCATACAAGTGGAAACATGTCCAGATTACATAAAGCTTTAGATCACAAGCTATCCAACTCTCACTACAATCCCTCAATGCTGCTCATAGACTGAATAGACACAACATATGCCTTCCTTCAGTCCTCCAAGCCTCCTATTTCCTTGCGCAGTTTCTCCTTGGTCCTCTGGCTGCCACCTGTGTGAATTGGCCTCTCAAAGAACTCATCAAGCTCAAAAATAACTGCGTAATCTCCAAGGAATGAATTCCTTCTGCATGCAAGAGATATCCTCAATGGAATATTCTTGCAATTGATAGTACATTGTCCCATCATTTGATCTCAACTGGGTCTCTAACTGAATTGACATGCAAAAGTTATTTATGAGAGAATATTCAGTTATCTGAAGTGCAGCAGTTACATGCATGCATGCATTAACTAATTGAACTCATAATCAGTTCCACAAACTGTTGGAACTAATCTAACTAGACTTAACTCAGTTAAGTGAGCTCACTAATTACAACTCATCTTGATCTCCTTAATCAAGGGATAACTTCCTCAATCAAAGGGGAAATTGTTGCATGTCTTCACATAGACTTCATGTTTGATTTTCTACAACAAAGTAACTCAAGATGAATTAATTATTTATTTTTCAAATAGCTGCTAAGATAAAATTCAAATTTTAATTCTCAATTTTAGTTCAGGGACTAACTAAAATTGCAATGTATCCTGAAATGCTATTTATAACAGTGCTATTTTTAGCACTTCTATTTTTAGCATTTTTTGTTGCTACTTTCAACACTCCCTCTCAATAAGAAAGGGATTATCAGTCACCCCAATCCTATCTCTGTGGAACTCGAACTTGCATTTTGACAATGCCTTAGTCAAAATATATGCATCCTGTTCCTCGGTTGAAACATACAGCAACAACATGATCCTCTTCACCACACAGTCTTGAAGATGATGATATCGATATCGATGTGCTTGGACCTGTCATGAAACACTGGATTCTCAGAGAGTTTGATACAACTCTGATTATCACAATAGATCACATTTGGATCCATCCTCTGACCAAACAATCCAACTAGAATCTTCCGCATCCAAATGGCCTCACATGCCGCCTGACTAGCAGCCATGTATTCAACATCTTCTGAGCTAAGTGAAACTGACCTCTATTTCCTACTATACCAAGAAACTGCAATTGAAATAAGGTTGAAGATTCCTCCTGAAGTGCTCTTCTCGTCTGATGGACTCCCTGCCCAATCTGCATCTATGAAGCCCTGAAGCTTCACTCCCTCTGTCTGTCTATACCAAAATCCATACTGAGATGTGCCTCTGAGGTATCTCAGCACATGCTTCACTACCTTCCAAAACAGCTTGGTAGGCTGAACCATAGCTTAACTCAGCTGGTTCATTGCAAAGCACAAATCTGGTTGTCTGTTCACTAGATACATCAATGAACCCACAAGATGTCAATAAATAGTCGCAACTACTACCTCACCTGAAGTAGCATCCTCCTTCCTCCAGTTACCAGCTAGAGGAGTCAGCATGGGCTTGTACTTCTCCATGTGGAACCGCTTGAGTATCACATTGGCATACTTTCCTTGAGACACAAACACTTCCCCATCCTTCTGCCTCACTTCCATGCCTAGAAAGTAGTGCATAAGACCCATGTCTTTTGTCTCGAACTTTCTTGCAAGGTCCTCCTTACAAGACTTGATCAATTGATCATCACCTATCAAAATTAGATCATCAACATAAAGAACAATGTTCAATGGCTTACCTTCTACCATGATGTCGTAAAGGTTCACATCTGATTCACTCTTGGTCAAGCCTAACCCAGTGAAATGGCTATCGATCCTGGTGTACCAAGCACAAGGTGCTTGCTTCAGTCCGTAAAAATCCCTCTTGAGTTAGCACACATGCTACTCACAATCGAAGGTCTCAAAACCTTTTGGCTTCTCAATGTACACCTCTTCCTCAATCTTCCCATTGAGGAATGTAGTCTTCACATCGATCTGATGGATCTTCCAACCCATCTGAGCTGATAGTGCCAACATCAATATGATAGATGAGTACCTTGCTACAGGAGAAAAAGTCTCATCGTAGTTGATCCCCTCGACCTGTGAGAAATCACAGGCAATAAACCTTGCCTTATGTTTCTCAACACTGCCATCAGCTGCCTGCTTTACCTTGTAAAGCCATCGGGAATTCACCACTGACTTGTCCTCAGGTCTTGGGAAAACATCCCAAACACAGTTCCGAATGATGGAGTCGTACTCCTCCACCATAGCATCAACCCAGACTAGTTGCTGCACTACTTCCTTGAATGAAGAAGGTTCGGACTCTACACACTCCCCAACCAGGGCCATATAACCAGTGTACCACTCAAGTGACCTCCTCTGTCTGCGCTGAGAAGATGGTTGTCCCACATTCTCTCTCGCATCCGACATCAACCTATCAGCTTCCCTTGAGTGTTTCTGCCCATCTCTGGAAGACTCATCATGAGTGGATGTCTCCACTCCCGGATCCTCTCCATGCTGTTGCTCCACATAAGTCTGAGGCTCCTTCTCCTTAGGAACTAAAAGTTCCTCCTCTGCATGCAACTTGAGCTCCCTCTCAAGTGATACTCGCATGGCTTTTTGATCGTTAAATTTCAGATCACTGCATACCACTGTCCTCTGACTGGTAGGCAAGAACACCTGATAGGTGTGGGGTGTATCAGTGTACCCCACAAGTATCCCCAATTTAGTTGTTGGATCTAGCTTCTTCCGGGCATCTTTGGTCACATGGAAATAAACCGATGATCTAAAGATCCTGAAGTGACTCATATCTGGTCTCTTCCCAAAAAAAGCTTCCAATAGTGTCTTCATTCCCAGTATACAATGAGGGCTTCTGTTCTGCAAGTATACTATTGCATTGCATGCCTCGACCCACAAATGAAGTGGTAGCCTTTGGTCATGCAACATCGCTAGAGTTTCTACCACAATTGATCAGTAAACTCTCGTTTCATTCCTTCCACTGCACAGAAGTCCTTAAACTATTGGGAGACATACTCTCCACAATTGCCGCTATGCAAGGCCCTAATTTTCTTTCCAGATTCTTTCTCTGCCAAGGCTTTAAACTCACAAAACCTTGAGAAGGTCTGATCCTTCTTCTACATAAAGTAGATCCAACATCTACGAGAAAAATCATCAATAAAAGTAACATAGTACTGTTGTTTAGCGGTGGAGGCTATAGAGAATGGTCCACACACATCTATATGAACTCGCTCGAGGATTTCGCGAACTCTACTATCTCGATCCTGAAAGGAATATTTCGCATACTTACCCAAGGTACAACCTTTGCATGTATCCATATGCTCTAGTTTTCCCATAGGAAGTCCGGTAGAAATCTGTTGCACGATCTTCAAGGCCCGATGGTGCAAGTGGCCCAATCTTCTATGCCATAGCTCGCCAACATCTTGGCTCTGTACCAACACTGCTTTTGAACTCAATGCAACACAGTCTTCTACCTCTAGTTTGTAGAGATTCTTAACTCGAATCCCAATCCTCTTGGTCGGTACAGTCCCAATATGCCTCAAAAATACCTTTCCTTTACTACAAACTACATCATAGCCTTTGTCTTCCAGCATAGCGACTGATATAAGATATTTTTTCCGACCCGATACATACTTTACATCAGTCAGGGTGAGAGGAGCTCCATGCTCCCTCTAAAACACAATTGTATCTTCACCTGAAACACGGTACTTTCCATCATTGCCCATCTCGATCCACATCTGGAGATCCTTCTCCTCCAAGGTACTGAAAAGATTCTTGTCATCGATCATGTGGAATGGAGCTCCACTATCTAGGTACCAAACACATCCTACCATCGATGAAACCATGCATGCGATGAGGGAGAAATCCAATTCGAACTATGACGCTAGTGCCTCACCATCTGATCCCTTTGAGGATTCCTTCTTAGATTTCTTTTGTGGAAAATTCATAGCATAATGGCCCACCTCATGACAATGAAAGCATCTCACTTTTGATTTGTCAATCTTCTTCCCACCATGGGAATAACTAGATTTGGAATGGAACACCTTCCCTTTCCCTTTCCTCGCCTTACTCGCTGAGGCTAGATTTTCTTAATCATCTTGCTTTGATGAAGATCCTTCTCTAGTGCTTCTTCTTATCTCCTCTTATATCATATCTGACCAAAGTCGTCCCCAATCTGGCAGTTTCTCTCTTCCATTTACCGAGTCTTGGTAGCTATGCTAGCTCTTGGGAAGACTGAGGAGAGAAAAACTCACCATGTCATCATTGGCTATCATGATCCCTAAACTACCAAGCTCATCCCTGCAAGTGGTGAGCTTGTTCAGATATGTAGAGATCATGTCGCCCTTTTCCCACTTGATTTTCCGAAGCTTGTCTTTTAGTGCCAACTTCCTCTAATTGTTTTTGTTCTAATATATATCCTTCAATGTTTTCCACATTGAAAACGGTGTCTCCTTCCCATGGAGACTCGAGACTATGTGGTCTCGAACTCCCTCCAAAAGGATTCTCCTCACTCTAGCCACACGTTTCTTCCATTCCGCCAATTCTTGGGCATTAGTAGCTACTGGCTTGGGGACTTCTTGATCAATGATGTCCTTTAGACCATTGTCCTCTAATACTGCTTCCATGTGATCCTTCCGGGCTATATAATTCAAGTTGCCATCAAGGGCATACTCGAGTCTTAAACTGTTGAATGCCATTGGTGAAATTCAAGATGTGATAAGAATTCAATTTCTATAATCACGAACTTCAAACTTCTCCCTTCTTTGTATATTGTTCTTCACTTTGATCACCTTTGCTTTGATACCATGTAGAATTGCTCACTGTAGATAAATAGATTATGCAATATACTAACGCAAAATACTTGATCTACTTCTACAAACAAACTTGTGGAAGCTTAATCGATTTTGAGCAAGATCAAATAGAACACATATAACAAATAATGAGAAAACAATCACACATTAACATAGAAGAATACTCTAGGGAAAGCCTCATCTAAAAACCCGGATCTTTGTATTATCATACAAGTGGAAATATGTCCTAATTACACAAAGCTTTAGCTCACAAGCTATCCAGCTCTCAGTATAATCCCTCAATGTTACTCATAGATTGAATAGACACAACATATGCCTTCCTTCAGTCCTCCAAGCCTCCTATCTCCTTGCACAGTTTCTCCTGGGTCCTCTAGCTGCCACCTATGTGAATTGACCTCTCACACAAATCATCAAGCTCAGAAGTAACTGCGCAATCTCCAAGAAATGAATTCCTTCTACATGCAAGAGATGTCATCAATGGAATATTCCTGCAACTGATAGTACATTTTCCCATCATCTGATCTCAATTGGGCCTCTGATTGAACTAACATGCATGAGTTATTTATGAGAGAGTATTCAATTATCTGAAGTGCAAGAGTTACATGCACGCATGCATTAACTAACTGAATCCACAATCAGTTCCATAAACTATTGGAACTAATCTAACTGGACTTAAATCAGTTAACTGAGCTAACTAATTACAATTCAAAGTACAACTCATCTTGATCTCCTTAATCAAGGGATAACTTCCTCAATCAAAGGGGAAATTGTTGCATGTCTTCACATAGACTTCATGTTTGATTTTCTACAACTAATTAACTCAAGATGAATTAATTAATTATTTTTCAAACAACTTCTAAGATCAAATTCGAATTTTAATTCTGAATTTTAGTTCAGGGACTGACTAAAATTGGAATGTATCCCGAAATGTTATTTATAGCAGTGCTATTTTTAGCACTTCTATTTTTAGCATTTCTTGTTTCTATTTTCAACACATTGAAGCTGTGACCAAGCCTGCAACACAACGAGACCACCTCAGCCGAGGTAGAAAAGCAAAAACATATAAAATTTAAAGACACTGAATTATCAATTGAGCAATGTTTACCTTATGTTGTCATGGCAACAACTTTTTCCTCAAAACTGCTAAAGACCAGGTCATGCCCTTCATCGCTGTTCGAAAATGACTAAGAATTTTATGAAACCAGTGTACAAAAAGATATAAAAGATAGTTGAACGCCTTAGAATTCAGCCTCTTCGAGGGGGCAACCTCGTTTACATTACATAATGAATAATTCTTGAATGATACAAATGACAAAACCTCCTTTCTGTATATAGGAGTCTAAGGAGTCACAATATAATCTAGCCGACCTAACAATAATAATATAAAGCCACAAAAATAACAATAGAGGGGTTCTATGGGGCACATAAATAACAACATGCGGGTAATACTTCTTTTTCCTTCTTCCATTCATCCCTTGCTTCATTTATCCAATCTGGTTAGATAATAGAAATAGCACAAAACAATGCTTCCACATCCTCATCCTTTCTTGAGAGTGCATCTGCAACAAATTTTTTCTTCCATTTTCTATAGATGATGTCAAATTCATAACCCAGCATATTTGTGACACATTTTTTATGTTCTTCTAAAGATAATAGTTGTTCTAAAAAGTATTTAAGACTATCATGATCCATTTTTACCTTGAAGTGCCTTCCCATTCAGTAAGGTCACCATTTCTTATGTGCATGTAGTATTGCCAACATTTCCTTCTCATAAATAGCTTGCTTAAGATGTAGCAATAAAAATACCCAATCACCTACATCAAAACGTTTTTCACTACGATGTTGATCTACATGTTGTTTCATTTGATTTTGCACCAAAGTGGCATTATCCTTTAAAAGTTGGAGAACTTGTTGTTGATGCTCCATGTGATCTTTCACTGCTTGAACCTTTTCCCTCTTAATATGTCCTTATATATTTAGAGTTTGAGGAGTGGTAATTTCTTCCAATCCTTTACAAGATATGGTCAGATTCATTTCTTGATGCTTGATGTGATCTTTCACTTCTTGAACATTTTTCTTCTTGATATGTCCATCTATCTTGATAGTTTGAGGAGTGGTAATTCCGACCAATGAATTACAAGATATGGTTGGATTCATTTCTTCTTTCTTGATGTGATCTTTCACTTCTTGCACCCTTTTTCTTCTTGATATGTCCTTCTATCTTGAGAGTTTTAGGAGTGCTAATTCTTGCCAATGCTTTAAAAGATATGGTCTGATTCATTTCTTCTTTCTATGGGGTTGGGTCCTCGTGTATATCCTCTTCTTTTGATGTTTCTTGATCCTTTTCTTCCTCCTCTTCATACTCTATGTAAAATAATTTCTTCTTAGCACACTTATGACCTTTAGTGCATTTGCTATCACAATTGTAACAAAGCCCTTTTTCTCTTTTTTCTTCCAATTGTTGTGGTGTAACCCTTGTGGGTTGTGGAAGGCTAGGAGAAGCAACACTTCCATATTTATAATTGTGAGGGGTAGACTTCCTTGTTGCCATAATTTTACTTTCCACTATGTGACAAAGCCCTTTTACTCTTTCCAATTGTTGTAGTGTTGCTCTAAAGAAGGTGTTTCTCTTTGTATCCTCATAATGTGCTATCATTTCCTCTGTGAAAATTGACCATGTAACAAGTTGTTTACCAGAAAAAAGCCCTTTATACCATAAAAAATGATCCGGTTCTAAATATGAAGATGAAGTACATACCTTTTGTAATAGTGGTACACCATGGAGATCAAAATATTTCTCCATCTGAAGTATCCAATTTACCGAATCCTTGCCATCAAACTTCCTCATATCGCCTTTTCTTGATTTTAGGAGCTCGATATTGAAATGACTATAACTATGTAATTTCGGCTCTTCCAATTCTAAAATTGCGACCTACAGTAGCCCTCTATGTCCTCTTTCCAATGCCACCAGTCTGATCGAATTTAGATTCTCCAAGAAAGAGTTATGCACAATCTCCCAAGATGACCTGATTATATACCTTTCCAGAAGAGTGAAATTGTATGAAGTGTCACGTGTCCTTTTTTGCCCTTAGTATGTAAAAAAATATACACAAGAAACTACAATCAGTCCATTTTCCATAACTTCTAACGAAATTTCAATCAAATGCTCAAAACAAAAGTTATGACGATTTTCCCAAGGTCACCTGTTTGGAATGTAATTCAGGAGTTTGCAAAAAGGCCAAATTCCTCAAATAATATCTTTGGAAATGTAGTGCGAAAAGCTCTGATATTCGGACCTGAGGTTCAGCGGGATTTCATCTCAAATGGGTTTTTTTTTTAGCATTTTAAACGTCATAGAAATAAGTTATAGCGCAAATGCCATGATGACCTGGTTGGAGCAGAAAAACCCTAGAATCCCAAAGCTCTGATACCAAATGTTATGAAACCAGCTCACAAAAAGATAGAAAAGATAGTTGAATGCCTTAGAATTCAGCCTCTTCGAGGGGGCAACCTCCTTTGCATTACACAAATGAACAATTCTTCGATGATACAAATGACAAGACCTCCTTTCTATATATAGGAATCTAAGGGGTCATAATATAATCAAAGTCGACATAACAATAATAATGTAAGGGCACAATAATAACGATAGTGGGCTTCTATGGGGCACAATAGTAACAATATGGGCACTACATGGGTACATCAATATAATAAGGGGGTTGTACTAGTAACAATAAAGGTTACACTAGTAGTATAGGGGCTTAACAAAGAACCCGTCAAGTAATTCAAAGGACTATCACAACATACCATTGCAGCGGTGGAAAAATACTTATCCAAATAATGTCAACAGCAAGTGGGACAAAGATAAGCACCTAAAGCTTTAGAGGTGAACTGGTCGAAGCCATTCACAGGGTCGCCATAACAAAGCAGAGCACCAAGACAGATCATGGACAAATGAACCAGTTTTTCCGCCAAAACAATCAATAAACCCTCCAACCAAACTGAAAAAATCAATACCATAAATCATATCAGATCGAACAACAGAAAGGCAGCCACATGCACAGTTCCAAGACTCTTCGAAGGTATGGTAAGTAGTGTCATTAACATCATCACAAGTGGCCAATTCAAGCATGCACGCACCAAGCAGGAGGAGACCAAGGGGCTCTCCTGCATTAATGGAGGGAAGCCTACCTGAGGTCGACCAAAGCGCATGGAATAAATACAATAAGTTGTGGAGTAAACCACGTAGACTTCCAGCGTGGAGACCATGTCCCAACCCCGCAGCATATTCTCTAACCCTAAACCATAATGCAACCAAACTATGTTAATAACCCTCAATCATATGGGTCCACGAAGTGATGGACTAGGTGAATGCAAGAATTGTATTATAGTTAAAAGAATTAATTTTTTTTCTATATAGTTAGGATGTTACAAATGGTATCAGATCCTAGGCTCACATACTAAGACTTCTAGGTTATTTTAACAGTTGATTAAGTTGTAATACTTCCTTATATATGAAATAAATAAACTGAGTTTTGGTTGAATATGAACACAGAAGGTGAAAGTGGGATTTTTTATCAGCACCAAGCATAAAATATTGAGGAGCCCCAGATCGTCGAGCCAACCGGAGGTGCCTTATGTAGATGCCAACACAGAATTATGGTTGCAATTGAGAGAAAAATCGAGATAGTCTAACGCTGCCCTACTCGAAATAGTACAATAGCTTCGAGCAAAGATGATGAACCTTAGAACATACAACAAACAGTTAAGACTGGAACAGGAAAAGATCCTTAAAAGTCTGTTAGATCAAAAAAATCACAGAGGACCTGAAGCCAGTATAGAAAATAGAGAAAAGACACCAACTTCTCATAATGAGGAAGATAATGCAGAATCCACAGAAGGCCATAAAGAAGAAGATGAAGGGTGTTCATATAACATTTTTTATCGAAGGAAGACAAAAAGGTTGAAGATAGAGTTACAAGGTGAGTTCAAGAAAATCAAACCCTCACTTTTCGAAGGAGAGTCAAAAGAAGAAGCAGAAGCTTGGCTAATGACATGGGTAAATACTTCTAGATTTATGAATATACTCACAAAATTAAAGCAAGGCTCACAGTTTACCAATTATTAGGGAAAGAGACCCTCTGGTGGGAAGAAATTAAAACCGTAAGAAATATTGATGAGGAACAAGTAACATGGAAATAATTCCATAAACACTTTAAAGATAAATATTTAACATAACGTTTTTATGACAAAAAGGCAAAAGAGTTACATGAGTTAAGACTAGGAACCCTGACATGGATGAATATGTAGCATGCTTTACTTCCCTGTTGCGATACGTCCCATATATGCAAGAGGAGAAAGCTAAGATTTAGCGGCTTATTAACAGTTTACCCAACTTCACGAAGGAAAACCTATAATTCGATTATCCCAGAACCATGGAGGATGTAGTCCTGAAGGCTTGCATCTGTTATCAATAGATGAAGCAGAAAAATGAGGGATCTAGAGGAGCTACTATAAAGAAAATGAGGAATTTACCACCGAATAGGCATCAGAAAGCCATACATGGCAAAAACAATCAACAAAGGACCTTCGAAAAATTTTCAAGAAATCCACCCAGAGCTTAGACATTCACTAAGAATAGACAACCTAAAGGAATTAGCAGAACTGCTACTGAACAGCCACCAAAACCACCACTGCAACGTTGGGGATGTAGAGAAGCACATTATTACAAAAACTGCCTACACAAAGCTCAAACTGAGTAACTTTCTAACATGCAAGAAGCCTTTACAGTAGGGGATATCATAAAGAGCATGCCCAAACTTAATAATGCCTTGGGCGATCATTAGGCAGAATATCATTACACCATGATCGAATGAGAAGGTATGATTGCTAATCAATTTGTTTATGTTTTATTTGATTGAGGTGTTAGCCTAAGTTACATTAGTCCTAAAGTGGTAGAATTATGTCAACTGCAAAGCAGTAAATATAAGCAGTCGTGGCTAGTTCAACTAGTTACTAGAACAAAAAGAAAGGTGTCAGCAAAAACATAAAGCTATCCTATAATAGTTTCATGACAACTTATCCAAGTTAATCTGAATATTTTTCCTTTGGACTCATATGATGTATTAAAAGGGATGGGCTGGCTAGAAGGTCGTTGGTCCATGGTGGATTGCAAAGATAAGTTATCTTACTGAGTTAGGACAGTGGAAGGAAATTTAGGGAATCAAGAAAAATATCAAGTTGTGCCCTATTACAGCCAATCAACTTAGAATATGTATAAGGAAAGGTTTCCATATTTATGTTTTCCAGGTAGGGTACAGCAATGACAAAAATAAAGTGACCTCCTTAGAGAATATCCTTGTAACCCAAGATTTCATAGATGTATTTCCTGAATCTATTCCTGGATTACCGCCAAGGCAAGATATCGATTTTACCATTGAGCTAGTGCCCAGAGAAGCCCCTCTTTCAAAGGCCCCTTATTATATGAGTATTCCAGAGTGACTGAACTTAAAATGCAGCTGTAGGAGTTGTTAGATAAAGGTTACATTCACCCAAGTGTGTCTCCTTGGGGATCGCCTGTGCTATTTGTATGCAAAAAGTATGAAACTTTATGATTGTGCATTAACTATTGTCAGCTAAATAAGTTGACCCTCAAGAACAAGTACCCACTACCTCACATTGATGACTTATTTGATCAAGTGAAGGGAGCTAGCATGTTCTCGAAGATTGATTCAAGGTTTGGATACCACCAAATCAGAATAAAGGATGAAGACATCTGTAAAATCGCATTCTGAACTCGTTATGGACATTACAAGTTCGTGGTACTACCTTTTGGCCTTACCAATGCACCAACCACATTCATGAGCCTAATGCACGGTATTTTCCAACCATTTCTAGTTAATTTTTTTTACTGATTTTTATCGACGATATCCTAATATACTCTAAAAACTAGAAGGAACATGAGCAGCACTTGAGAATGGTACTGCAGATTTTGTGAGAAAACCAGTTATTCATGAAGTTTAGTAAGTGCAATTTTTACAAAGATCAAATCCAGTACCTAGGCCATGTTATATCAAGAGAAGGGATAGCAGTGGATCCAAAGAAAATCAAAACTATTATGGAATGGACCACACCGAAAAAACATGGTCGACATAAGATCCTTCTTAGGCTTGGTATACTATAACTGCCAATTTATTAAGGGCTTTTCGAAAATATCCTTTCCAATGACTTCACTTTAGAAAAAGGGACGAGCTTTCCACTAGACAGCAAAATGCCAACAAAGTTTTGAGCAACTAAAACAACTTCTTACAACCACTTTGGTGCTAAAGGTAGCAAATCCGGAAAAGTGCTTTGTAGTATGTACAAATGCAAGAAAAGAAGGTGTCAGTGGAGTATTAACTCAGGAGGGAAAGGTCATTGCCTATGAGTCACGAAAACTGAAGGATTATGAGCAACGCTACTCTACTTATGTTTTGGAGTTTACCGCAGTAGTGCATGCATGCATTAAAGATGTGGCGGCACTATCTTCTGGGGAAGAAATTTCTGTTGTTAACTGACCATAGCAGTCTGACAAATTTCCTTAATAAATCTAATTTAAATCCACACCAGGCCAAATGGATCTCATTCCTGAGTGAATTTGATTTTGACTTGAAACAATTCAGAGGAAAAGAAAACCGAGTAGCTGATGCTTTAAGCAGAAAAATACATTGCATCTATGAAGTACATTTCAGTCAAGCACAATCTAATATACCGGAGGTTATTCGAGAGGCATCCCTTAATGATCCAGAATATGCGTTCTTATGGCAGCAATCTTTGGAAGCTCGATAAAGAGGGAAACAATGTGAGTATCCAATTAATTCTGATATAATGTTAACATTCAGAAATAGGATTTACATTCCTAACCAAATTTTCGTGAAGCAAATGTTATTAGATGAGTTTCATAGGAAACCTTATGCCGCCCACCTAGGATACTAGAAATTTTATTCTTCCATTAAGAAAATTTATTTCTAGCCCGGTTTATGAAAATATGTGGCCGAGCATTTATCTAAGTGCTTAGAATGCCAATTGGTGTAAGCAGAACATCAACATCATGTGGGTCTGCTGCAACCGCTATGCATTCCAGAATGGAAATGGGATATCAACACTCTAGAATTTATCATTGGATTGCCCCATACCAAAAAGAAACAGGACTCAATCATGGTGGTCATAGACAGGTTGAGCAAGACTGCTCATTTCATTCTTGTAAAATCCATCTAGAAAACGGTGGAGATTGCGGACATATTTATGAGAGAAATATTTTTCCTACAAGGGATACCCCGAGTGGTGATCTCTGATAGGGATGTAAAATTTACATCTGCTTTCTGGAAAACTCTCTTTGTAGGACTAGGTACCCAAATCCATTTCAGCACTGCTTACCATCCATAGACATATGGTCAGATAAAGCGAGTAAATCAACTCATGGAAGATATGTTGCGGATGTTTGTAATGCAACAACCACAGAAGTGAGAAGATTACCTCCACTTGGTAGAATTCACCTACAATAATGGGCATCATGAATCTTTGTGTATGAGTCCTTTTGAAGTACTTTATGGAAGGAAGTGTCGGGTACCCACGAACTAGAATAGTTCGGATAATAAATTAGCATTGGGTCTTGATATGCTAGCAAAAATGGAGGCTACCATTAAGAAGGTTCGCCAAAACTTAAAGGCGGCCCAGGATAGGCAAAAAGTGTATGCAGACAAGAAGAGAAATCATAAGTAATTCTAGTTGGGCGATCACATGTATCTAAAGGTGAAACCTCAAAAGAGCACCTTGCAATGGAAAGGTTGTGCAAAATTGGCACCATGATACTTTGGACCTTTCCAAATTTTGGAACAGATTGGGCTCATGGCATATAAACTAGAATGACCAGGCCACTTCTGTGTACACAATGTCTTCCATGTGTCCTTGTTAAAAAAGTATATTTACAACCCTCAACATATTATTAACTGGGAAATCATTCATGTAATGATAAAATAGAAATAAATATGTTAAAGAGTTGTTGTTTTGGAATGTTCTGACAGCAAATTATGAATTGCAGGTAGAACCCAAGGGAGAATTTATGGCAGAGCCTCTTTGTATCCTCGATCAGAGAGAAACCACCTTGTGCAGGTAAGCCATCATCCAAGTTAAAGTGCATTGGAATCACTTTGGCCTGGATGAGGCTACTTGGGAAGAAGAGGAGGCCATGTGAAAAGCTTATCCTGCATTGTTTACATAGAGGAAGAACACCAGGGATGGTGTTCCTCCCGAGTGGAGGGAGCTATAACATACAGCGAGACATCATAAATTTTTTTTTACCAAGTTTAATTTCATTTATGTTTATTTAAACTATTAAACTATTGGGCTTAAATAGCCAGAAAAAATATTCTTAATTATTAATTAAAAGACTTTGGACCAGTTTGTTAAAAGATCAAAGAAACGATTGAATTCTTCCTACAACTGGCAAACCTAATGAGTGGAAAAGAAAATTGTGGTAACAGTTGTGGGGTACGAGACTTGAGGCTGGACATAGTTTTGATGCCCATCAAGATGTTCCTAATTGACAGAAGTGGAAGGGCTCAAAGGGGGAATTTGGACGTAATTTCCAGTTCCGAGGCTGGGTGGTGAGATCTTCCAAATAACTAGTGTGTGCAAAACTAAAGACAAATAAGTGATACTATCATGTTAATCATTATCACTAGAGAAGATAGATTGTTTATTGTAAGTAGAAAGTATAGAAATGATTTAGCATTAGTACGTGACATCTATTAATTCCTTAATAGAATAGTAAAACTGGATGATAATATGAATTACTAATGTTTATTGATATATGTAAATCTAAATTGCCAATTAATAGGAACGTTGATTTAATAGGCAAGATAGTGTTAAAGAAAATTGTTGATTTAACCCAAAAACATAGTGGAAAATAGTAAAGCAAATACCCTAGCTGTTCTCTGTAGGTTATATATATATATATATATGAATTGTACGGGACTGCAAAAATATTCATATTGCAATATATGTCTAAATATCAGTTCTTCAATACACTGAGGAAATACTTCTTCAAATTGTATAATAAAGTTAACATGGAGAACCTTTCTCTACACATTCAGATTAAATCTATAGTTCCATCGCATTTCAATAGATACGTAGAGTTTGTAGCCTTAGGTGATAAAGAACTCATCCAGAGCCATGTACCTCAGTTCCTTTAACCGAATCCCATGATTTATAATCATGCCTATCACAATTACAATTGAAAACTATCTGCTATATTCACTTAAAAACGAATGGCGTAGTTCATCAAAGTGGCTGAGAAAATGATAAAAACAAATACCCTTTAGGTAATTACAATCAACCATTTCCAAACTCATTAATTGATTCTACAGCAAACTAGAATACATTAAACTAAAAATTAATTAACATGTCAAATTATAACTGCATCTCATTGGAAATAGTCTAGATTTGAAACATTGTGGAAAATTCATAAATAAGTTTTGTGAAGTGTTCGAAGAGAACAACACAGGAAAATACCTTAGCAATATAAACCCCAGGATGGCTTATATAAGCCACTAATATCAAAAACATCAAAGATTACTACAAATTTTAATTAACAGCACATCATGGCCGTAGCCTCAAACACCAAATATTACAACTCATGAAACCCTTTGTCACAGAAAGTAGTTCACAGGACCAAGGCACACAAACGTAGATTCCAACACACCTGGAAAGTGAGGAAAGGAGCGGATTTTAGCAAGGAGGTCACCCTCGAAAGTGAACAGATCAAATGAGGGTTTCGAATGAGCTTCAGAGACCTTACCTACACAACAAATCAACTATGAGAAACCAAAACTCTGTAATAGCTCGATCCATAATGACAACCATGGGAGATAGGGATGGCTTACCTCAGTAGGAGCTAGGTAACCATCGAAGCCATGACCAAGCCTGCAACAGAACCAGACCACCTCAGCCAAGGTAGAAAAGGAAAAACATATAAACTATAAATACATTGAATTATCAGTTGAGAAATGTTTACCTCAGGTTGTCGTGGCAACAAATTTTTCCTTGAGACTGCTAAAGACCAGGTCGTTCCATTCATAGCTGTTCCAAAATGACCAAGAAACGGTCAAGTAATTCAAAGTACTGTCACAGCATATCGTCGCAACAGTGGAAAAAGAATTAATAACCGAATAATATCAGCAACAAGAGAGAAAAATATAGGCACCTGAAGCTTCAAAGGCAAACTGGACGAAGCCTTTCATAGGGTCGCCATCAAAGAGCAGAGCACTGAGACAGAGCATGGACAAATGAATGAGTTTTTCCGCTAAAAAAATCAATAAACCCCTCCAACCAAACTCGAAAATCAAGATCGTAAATCATATCAGATCGAACGGCAGATAGGTAGCTAGATGCATAGTTTCTAGACTCTTCCAAGTTATGGTAAGCAGTTTCATTAATGCCATCACAGGTGGCTAGTTCAAACATGCACGAACCAGGCAGGAGGAGACCTCAGTGCTCTCCCGCATTAATGGAGGGAAGCCTACTCGAGGTCAACCAAAGCGCGCAGAATAAATACAAGTAGTTGTGGAGTGAACCATGTAGACTTCCAGCGTGGAGATCATGTACCAACCCTACAGCATATTCTCTAACCCCAAACAATAATGCAATAAAACTATTTTAATATTGCTCAATCATATAGGCCCATGAAGTGATGGACCAGGTGAATGCAAGAAATAATTTACATAATGATTATTGTATGATAGGTAAGAGAATTAAAAACAAAAAATTATATAGTTAGGATGTTACAATTAAAGTGAACTTTTATGTTATCATAACTATTTTTTTTTAAATACAAGAATCTTGTCAAAATATTTATTGCTAAATTAGCAACGAAGAATAAAATTACATAAACACAAACAAAATTAAAGTGAAGTTTTAGGTTATCATAATTTTTTTTTTGAAAATACAAGGATCTTGTCAAAATATTTCTTGCTAAACTAGAAACTAAGAATACAATAGTGTTCACTAAAAAAAAATGAAAAATGAAAATTGATGTAAAAAAGAATATATGGAAAATCATTAGCAAAAACATATATTATTTAGATATAAAAGTTGAGAATAACATAGATACCTATTTGATGAGAAGTTTTTAGAATTCTTGATTTTTGAGATGGAATGTCATATTTATTGATTGTTTTTACCTTTGTCTTTGTTTAACAAGCGTACTCTCAAATCATTATTTTTTCAAGGTATTCTTTTGACATTTAGAATCTTCTTAGTTATAATGTATCAACAATTTTTTTTTTTTAAATGTTGCTTTTCCAAAATTTCACAATTTTTTAAAATATTTATTGTTTAATGATGTATTTTCTTATTTTAAAGGTGAGTTGTTTTAGAATGTAAGGCTTGTAATCTATCCACATTGGTAGCCATAGTCTTGAAATTTAAAATCCATATCAAGCTTCATCATTAAGAGATTTAAAGAATAAGATAATGTATTTGATAAATAAATAAGAAAAATGTATCATTGGAATGGAAGATACTTACATTTACTTAGTAAACCAAGAAATTATGAAATACTAAGCAGGGTTGTCCGTTAATAATAAAATGACAATGTTAAAATTATCATTAAAACTAAAGATATAAGACTTTACTAAAGATATAATTAAAAAATTATTAATGTATTAAATGATATACTATATGTTGCATTAATAGTAAATATTATGTTATTATTTTTTTGTGGTTCACGAACACCCTGGTCAGTGAGTGGTCGCTACGTCCATGGAAAAATCTGGACTAATCATCCCTCGACCTATTGGCAAGACCTAACCCCAAGGGCTTCGGGCAGATTCGACCCTGTGACCTCTCGATGGCGAGACACCGTTTTTGACCCACTAAGCTAACCCTTGGGGCTAGTAAATATTATGTTATATCCTTTAATATGTTAGTAAATATATTATTATATCATTTATTGTGTTATCTTGTATGGGTATATTCTATTAGATGATGGTGACCATTTTAAGAATGAAAGACTCAGGGATATGTTTGGAGCCTTCTAATGAAGGTAATGGGTCATCCTAGGGTTTTTGCATAATTTATTTTGTAGGTTTTTAAACTCTAGAGTTTTAGCCTACTCTATCATCAAAGTCATGGTTCACAATCTAGACACAATAGTGAATGGGAAGGATGACTCATTGAATTTGTTATTCCTATTTTAGATGCATAATTAGTTGGTTAAAATCTATATAAATGCAAAACATTTTGAGTAAGACCTAGTCTATTAGGTGATGCCTTGAATTCCTAGACATATAGTGACAAATGGAAAGCCAATGATCAAGCTAGATATTCTATTGATCAATTATAGAGATAATGAGAAGGTCAGCTCACTCGAAGCATAAAGGCAATGAAACAAGGATTGATTTTGAGTATAGATCATATTGTGAAGTTTAAATTCCTTAACTCTAATAAGGTTGCGGAAAGAGTGAGAGAGGTGTTATTAGGGATGGAGCTAAGATCAAATCATGAAGTTTTCATCTTAGAGACAAATTTAATCCAATATACATTAACATTTAGAAAAGGAAAAGAATAGGAGTTATCGAAGAACTGGATGTGTACGATAATTAGGAAGAATTCGGGAATACAATCTGGGATGAGTGTGACGAACAACTAGGGTTGAAAGTCTGCAGTAGGTTTTGAACTCCATGGCAGGGTGTGGAGGAGGGAGTTCTACTCCCTCTTACAAGTAGACTATTGCCAGCCGAGGCAAAAAGCCAATGGAAGAAGTCAGAGGTCTTGCTAACGAAGGGAACGAGAGCAGGGAAGAAGAGCAGGAGGGAGTTGAAGTTCGGGAGAATTTAAGCACAAAAGAAAAGGAAGAAAATGACAAGGAAAAGGGAGCAAAAACCAAGACACAGAAAGGACCTTGTAAACCCAAAGCTGAGGTTACACCTAGAGTAGTTCTGAATGATCCTGCTCTGCAGGCACAAAGGGACCACATGCAGACTTATGCTATCATTTGTAAATTCATGGGAGTGTGGCCCACTGAAAAATCTTTACAGACATGGATTGAATACCATTGGAAACCAAAAGGGAGCATTGACCTACATCTGGGGTCAAAGGTTTCTTCTCTGTGGTCCTCACTAACTTTGAGGATAAAGACAGAGCATTCGAAGGAGGCCCCTACTTCTACACAACTGCAGGCCTCTATATGAGGCCGTGGATGATGAACTTTGTCCCAAAACAAGAGACCTTCACATAAATTCCGGTTTGGGTAAGACTTTACTCCTTTCCTCTTGATTACTAGCAAACAGAATCGTTAACAGCCATAGGTAATAAATTAGGACGTTTTGTCAAAGATTCTGAAGCTACCAGAAGAGGAAAATATACCTCCTTTGCACGAATCTGTGTGGAAATGGATCTCTCAGGAGCTCTACTAGATGAGGTGATCTTGGAAGTTTTTGATGAAGAATGGGTGCAAACAGTAGATTATGAACATATTCCCTTTAGATGTCGTAGATGCCATGAGCATGGCCACCTTTCTAGAGATTGCCCTCTTAGTAAAATAGAGAATAAGAGCATATCTTCCACAACGAAAGATACGGAAAGCTTTCAAAAAGTGAGCCATAGAGGAAATTGGGGCAAACGGGGACCTAAGCAACATCAAGCAGAAGGGCCTCAAGTTAAGCTGAATAGGTTCCAAGTTCTGGAGGAAGAAGAAGAGATGATAAAAGTAGATCAGGGAATGGAGGGAAGCCCAGAGGACAAGGAAACAGAGGAAGACAAAGACCAAACAAAGAACAATAATATACATAAAGAGGCTATGATGAGAAATGTAGAACTAGATATGGATCAGGAAATGTCCCAGAGTGAGATGGAAATGGAGGACCTCAAACTGCAGGAGATTCTGGATAGAGAGCACGTAGATCTGGAAGGGTTCTTGAAACAGGGAACCATGAGAGGGTTTGACTTGTTACCTCAAGAAGAGTTTTCAAGAGTACAGAAGTTGTACTTATGTAAATCCCATGCTAAAGGGGTGGAAAGGCAAGGTAATATGGCAAATCAAGGTAAAAAAGGTGTGAAATCTATAAAAAACACACCAGGATTAACACCTAGATGCCCAGGAAAGAAAAGAGGTAGAACAACGCAGAATGAGCTACTAATGGAGTGTGGAAAGATGATGATATATTCAAGTAATATGAAAGACCTATCTATTTACTCTTTCACAAATCCTTAAGGATGAAGTTTACTTCTCGGAACATCAGGGGTCTAGGTAGTAAACGGAAGCAAAGATTACTTAGTAACAGAATAAAACAAGAAGCTCCAGATATTATTTTTATCCATGAAATTAAATGTTACATTCAGAAAATAAAAGAAATTTATAGAAAATGGCTCAATTGATTTGAATTTCTAGAAATTAAGGCAGAAAACACAACAAGCAATATTCTTACTCTTTGGAATCCCCTAAAGATTGGTATAATAGATGCTGAGGCTTCCAAAAATTATTTATCAATGGTTATTCAACCGGTGGGGCATAGTGAGATCTATCTAGTCACGAATGTTTATGGCCCTCAGAGAATGGACGACAAACTTTGATTTCTAGACTCTCTTATGGATCTCAGAGAGAGATATGCAGAGATACCATGGATCATGGGTGGGGACTTCAACATGATCAAATCCTTATCAGAGAAAAAGGGGGCACCAGAACTTTAAAAAAAGATGCCTTAGCTTTTCAATCTTTTATGGATTATATGAAGCTAGTTGACATTGATTCAAGTAATGGTCTCTTTACTTGGAACAATAGAAGAGGACGAGTGTCTCTTGTTGCCTCAAAGTTGGACAGATTTATCATCTTAGAGGACCTTATACTCAATAATATAGGAATGGAAGCAAGGATTCTCCCCTTTGGAGGATCATATCACTGGCCAATTCAACTGGACATCAGGGGCAAAGGGACTCCTAGGAATATACCCTTTAGACTTGAGAATATCTAGCTCACCCATCCAGATTTTACCAACAACATTGCAAGTTGGTGGGCTGAAGATTTGCACATTCAGGGTACAAGCATGTTCCTTCTTCACAAAATACTAAAACATATCAAGCTCTGGCTCAAAGATTGGAACAAGAAATAATTTAGAAATATTTTTGAAGGAAAAAAGCTGTAGAAATCAAATTGCATATTCTCAACCAATCCCTTATCAAGGATGGCTTGGACAAAGTCAACTATGACAGAACCACCAAACTTCAACATGATTGGGAGAATTTATGTAAACAAGAGGAAATATTTTGGAGACGAAAGTCTAGAGCGCAATGGCTTAAAGAAGGAGAACGAAATACCAGATTTTTCCACTGGTCAACCTAAGTTGGCAAACAGAGCTCATAATAGAATCTCTTCGATTAAGGATGAGGAAGGGCATCTGCTCAGTACCCACAGAGAAATAGAAGTTGTATTAGTACAACACTTTCGTGGGATTGTAAAGGAAACCATTCCTAACAAAGAGCCTCACATTAAGGATCTTACAAGACATATACCAAGACTAGTGTCCAGACAAAATAATTACAACCTCAATAGGCCAGTAATTGAAGAGGAAATTAGTGAGGTCCTCAAGGAAATGCAATACGGTAAAGCGTTGGGTCGTAATGGTTTTAATGTGGACTTCTTTAAAGCTTGCTGGAATATTGTTAAACAGGATATTCTGATTGTAGTAGAAGACTATAGGAGGAGTAGAACTATTCTGAAGGAATTCAACACCTCCTTCATCTCTCTGATCCCTAAGCAGGATAATGCCCTAACTCCTAATAAGTTTAGACCCATAGCATTGTGCAATGTGGTTTACAAGATTATATCCAAGGTTGTGGCCAACAAACTCAAACCTCTTTCTCCCCACTCTTGTTTCTGGGGAGGAATCTGGTTATGTGGAAGGTAGACAGATTCTCAACAACATCATTCAAGCACAGTACGTGGTGCATTCATTGGCTAGCGACAGGAAGGCCAGAATAATCATGCAGCTGGACCTAGCCAAAGCCTATGATAAGTTGAACTGGACTGTTAGGCCCCTATAATACTAGTGTAACCCCTTACTGTTATTAGTGCAACCCACTTATTATATTGATGTACCCATGTAGTGCCCATATTGTTACTATTGTTCCCCATAGAAGCCCACTATTGTTATTATTGTGCCCTTACATTATTATTGTTATGTCGGCTCTGATTATGTTATGACCCCTTAGACTCCTATATATAGAAAGGAGGTCTTTTTTTATCATCCAAGAATTGTTCATTTATGTAATGTAAAGGAGGTTGCCCCCTTGAAGACGTTGAATTCTAAGGTGTGGATCTATCTTTTCTATCTTTTTCTTGAGTTGGTTCATAACATTTGGTATCAGAGCTTTGGATTCTAGGGTTTCGCTGCCCCAAACAGGTCATCGTGGAATTTTCGCTATAACTTTTTTTCTGCGATCTTTCAGAAGCTAAACAAAAAACCCATTTGAGAAGAAATCGTGCTAAATCTCGGGTCTAAATTTCAGAGCGTTTCACACTATATTTGCGGAGATATGATCTAAGGAAGTTGGTCTTTTTGCAGACTCCTGAATTACATTCCAAACAGGTGACCTGGGGAAAATCGTCATAAATTTCTCTCTGAGCATCGGATTGAAATTTCGTAAGAAGGTACAAAAAGAGGATGGACTGTAGTTTCTTTTAGATATTTTTTTGAGCCAAAGGTCGAAACAGTGACACGTGGCACTTCATACAAGTTCGCTCTTCTAGAAAGATCTATAATCAGGTCATCTTGGGAGATTGTGCATAACTCTTTCTTGGAGAATCCAATTTGGATCAGACTGGTAGCATTGGAAAGAGAACATAGAGGGCTACTACAGGTCGCAATTTTAGAACTTAAAGATCTGCAAGTACAGAGTTACATTTGTTTGAAGATCGAGCTCCTAAAATCAAGAAAAAGCAAAATGAGAAAGTTTGATGGCAAGGATCCAGTAAATTGGATACTTCAGATGGAGCAATTGATCTACATGGTGTACCAATGTTACAAAAGGTATGTATTGCATCTTCTTATTTAGAACCAGATCAATTTTTATGGTATGAAGGGCTTTGTTCTCGTAAACAACTTGTTACGAGGTCAATTTTCACGGAGGAAATGATAGCACATTATGAGGATACAAAGAGAAACACCTTCTTTAGAGAAACACCACAACAAATGGAAAGAGTAAAAGGGCTTTGTACATAGTGGAAAGCAAAATTATGGAAACTAGGAAGCATACCCCTCACAACTATAAAGATGGAAGTGTTGTTTCTCCTAGCCTTCCACAACCTACAAGGGTTACACCACAACAATTGGAAGAAAAAAGAGAAAAAGGGCTTTGTAACAATTGTGATAGAAAATGCACTAAAGGTCATAAGTGTGCTGAGAAGAAGTTATTTTACATAGAATATGAAGAGGAGGAAGAAAAGGATCAAGAAACATCAAAAGAAGAAGATATATGCTAGGACCCCACCCCAAAGAAAGAAGAAATGAATAAGACCATATCTTGTAAAGCATTGGCAAGAATTACCACTCCTCAAACTCTCAAGATAGAAGGACATATCAAGAAGCAAAAGGTGCAAGAAGTGAAAGATCACATCGAGAAAGAAGAAATGAATCCAACCATATCTTGTAATTCATTGGTCGAAATTACCACTCCTCAAACTATCAAGATAGAAGGACATATCAAGAAGAAAAATGTTCAAGAAGTGAAAGATCACATCGAGCATCAAGAATGAATTCGACCATATCTTGTAAAGGATTGGAAGAAATTACCACTCCTCAAACTCTAGAGATAGAAGGACATATCAAAAAGAAAAAGGTTCAAGCAGTGAAAGATCACATCGAGCATCAACAACAAGTTCTCCAAATTTTAAAGGATAACACCACTTCGGTGGAAAATCAAACGAAACAATAGGTAGATCAACGTCGTAGTGAAAATTGTTTTGATGTAGGTGATTGGGTATTTTTACCGCTACATCTGCATAAAGCTATTTATGAGAAGGAAATGTTGGCAATACTACATGCACTTAAAAAAAGGCGACCTTACCGAATGGGAAGACTCTTCAAGGATGAGGATGTGGAAGCATTGTTTTGTGCTATTTCTATTATCCAACCAGATTGGATAAATGAAGCAAGGGATGAATGGAAGAAGGAAGAAGAAGTATGGCCACTTATTGAAAAGTTGCAAAAGATCCCAATTCAAACAATATTGCCAGAAATTGAAGAGGAAGGAAAAATCATATTGGAACCTGGAGCAGTCACAGAAACAAGAACTCGACAGCTACGAAATCGATCAATTTCAAAGTATCTTATCAAGTGGAAGAACTTACCCGCTGAAGATTCCACATGGGAGGACAAGAATTTTATACAGAAGCATCAAGAACTACTCAAGCGTTGAGGACAACGCTTTTGTAAGGAGAGGGGCATGTTAGGCCCCTATAATACTAGTGTAACCCCTTATTGTTATTAGTTCAACCCACTTATTATATTGATGTACCCATGTAGTGCCCATATTGTTACTATTGTGTCCCATAGAAGCCCACTATTGTTATTATTGTGCCCTTACATTATTATTGTTATGTCGGCTCTGATTATGTTATGACCCCTTAGACTCCTATATATAGAAAGGAGGTCTTATTTATATCATCCAAGAATTGTTCATTTATGTAATGTAAAGGAGGTTGCCCCCTCGAAGAGGCTAAATTCTAAGGCATGGATCTATCTTTTCTATCTTTTTCTTGAGCTAGTTCATAACATGGACCTATATAAGGAGGGTTCTTATTGCCTTTGGATTTGATCATAATTGGGTTAGATGGGTCATGGCTTTGCTAACTTCTTCTAGCTTTTCTATTTTGGTGAATGGCTCTCCCTCTGAGGTTTTTATTCCCTCAAGAGGCCTCAACCAGGGAGATCCACTCTCTCCCTTTCTCTTTAATATTATGATGGAAGGACTTGGTAGATCTATTAAGCAGGCAAAAGAAGAAGGCAAAAACAAGGGTCTTCATCTCTCTGAGAATGGACAGATTTTAACTCATCAACAATTTGTTGATGATGCCATGCTACAGGGAGTTCCTACAGTCAAAGAAGCTCTGGCATACACACAAATTCTAAATGACTTTGGCATGGCCATAGGTATGGAGGTCAATCTCTTCAAATCTAAAATATTTTTTTTTAATACCGATATTGCTATTCAAAGGAATATCTCTAGAATTATAGGCTTTCAAAGAGATTCTCTTCCTTCCAAATATTTGGGAGTCCCTCTAACTGCTAAAACTCTTCATAAGAGCATATGGGAGCCGGTGATTAATAAAATGTAGGATAAAATCAGGAATTGGACCACCAGATCTTTAAACTTGGCTGGCAGGTTGGTGCTTACAAAGGTTGTACTCCAATCTATCCCAGTCTTCATGCTTTCAGCACTCCCAACACCAAAAGGAGTCGTACAACAATTCAGAACCATTCAAAGAGACTTCCTCTAGGGAAAGGGGGAGAAAAAAAGAAAATGGGCCTTAGTAGCTTGGGAAAAGATCTGCAAACCCAAAAATCAAGGAGGGCTAGGTTTGGATGATCAAAAAGTTCTAAGTAGCACTTTAGGAGCTAAATTATGGTGGAGATGGGTCAAAGTACCAAAGGCTCAGTGGGCCAGTCTATGGACAGAGAAATATGCCAGCACTTGGGAAATCAATGATCATATAAGGATGTCTGGAAATATAAAAGGCTCATGCATTTGGAATAAGGCCTGGGAGAATAGAGGCTTAGTTCAACAGAATAGCTTCTGGGAAATAAGAGAGGGGGATCTGGCACTTTTTTGGGAAGATAAATGGCAACAAGAACCAATACTGCTGAAAGAGGAATTTGTGGACCTCAAGAGAGAGACAGATAGCATAGGGTTATTAAAGGTCAAAGCTTTTTGGGACCAAACGAATAATGGAGGCAAATGGAGAATGTGGAGGAACATGGTTTATAGGGAAGACAATCCCTTGAAAGCTAAAGTAGAGGCTCTTATGCAGGTATTGGAACAAATGAAGATTCTAGTGTTAAGGGGGCATGACCAATTGAGGTGGGGCAACAATTATGAGGGCACCTTCAATCTTAGGGAGGAAAAACGCAAACTCCTTGAGATGGATTCTCTTGATCCAAATAAAATATGGCAGAATCTATGGAGGCATCAAGGCTGGATGAATATTAAACTCTTGATGTGGCTGATTTATCATAGGAAAAGTCTGACTTGGGACAACATAAGGAAAAGGGGTGTTCTGGGGCCTTCCAGATGCCAGCTCTATGAAGCCTAAGAAGAAACCATGGAACACCTCCTCAATACTTGTGTCTTCACCTCTAGACTATGGGATTATTTTGCCATCATCTTCCAAAAGAGCGACAGGGATAGAGGGTGTATCATCAATACCCTAACCAAGTGGAGGTGAAATTTTTCAGATTACGAAATTCTTGGCTCAGCTTGGGCTCTTACACCCAGCTTCATTATTTGGAATGTCTAGAAGGAAAGGAACAAGAGAATTTTCAAGAATGAAAAAAGACCCTTCCAATTTCTTTTTGAGCAGACCTTGGCTCAAATTAAGGAGACAGTTGGCACCATTGTGCGAAATACCCCTAAGAATCCTCCTTCAAATTCCAACATGAGGATTCTAGGACTGTTAGACATGCAGGGGCTTATTCCGCAAGGAATGAACAGAAAGGTTAAGGTTTTGGATATTGAGAAGGACTTTTGACATCCTCCCCCAAGGGGCTTTATGAAATATAACATTGACAGGACCTCAAAAGGCAACCCAGGCACAGCGGACTTTGGAGGAGTGTTAAGGGATGATTCTAGTAATATCCTTTCCATCTTCCATGGTCATTTGGGAAGAGCTACTAATAACATGGTAGAATCCATGGCTATGGAGAACTGCTTAGACCTCCTAGTGCAGGATAATCGGCAAAATGTAATTATTGAAGCAGACTCTGAGTTAATTATCAACACAGTCAAAAGAATTGGTTGGGGTTCAGAGCCAGAGAAGGTTTCAAAACACTGGAGATTGATCCAGGTCTTTCAAGGGATCCAGATCCACCTCAGAGGCCTAGACATAGTAAGTTTTAATCATGTGCATAGGAAGGCCAACAAACTGGCTGATTTTTTGGCTAATCAAGGAGTGAAGTGCACCATAAACAGGGTCGCGATGGGTGGGCATGGGTTGCCTCAGGAAGGTATCATGGATCAGTGCGATACCCAAGCAGACGAAGATATGATGGTGTATCGCATCAAAACCATGGAAGCTCTATTATGAGTTGCAAGTTTTTCCTATTTTTGTTCTTTCTTAAGTGGCGCGGAGGACTCTGCAGCCTAAGTAGTTGGTTGGAGGGTTGGGGTTTTACTTCTTATAGGTTCACAGACGGCTGCAAAGGCGAAGGTGGTCGTTGCCAGAATTTGGGCTCTCCTGGCTACTGAAACATTCTCGATTCTCTGTACAAGGATGCAAATCCACCCACAGAGTGGTTTTTGGGGTATCGGGGGCCTCTCGGGTGGGATGTGGTTTTCATGTTTTGGGAGTGATCACACTCATCGTGCTACACGTGGCTGAGCGGTGGGTTTCTTTACCGCCCTTATTGCATGTTAACTAGCAGCACTTTTGCTTGGTGCGATATGACCCTAGACCGTCAGATCTTGCATGGATGTTCTATGGCTAGGATTCATCAGGTAGGTCTATGGGTCCATAAGGTCAAAAGGTGGTCTTCTTTACAACATGATACTTTTCGATACTATCGGTGGCCGCCGTATTACCATGGGTTTTCCACTCGAGAATGTTATACCGGATCGAGGGCTGTTTTCCGGCAATCGTGGGCCTCACTGCAGAAAGTGGTATTTCTATTTTGGAAGCGATCCCAAATAGTATTCTACACGTGGTAGTGGCGTTGGCTAAAATACCACCCTCATCACATGCTAAATTTCAGTATTTTTGGCCGACGCAATATGAACCTCTGCCATCGAATCAAGCGAGGCGAATCAACAGCTGCAATTGATCAAGCAAGTTGGCTGGCTAGGCGGGTAAGTTTTCTGCTTTTTGACTGGCTGAATTAGTCCTCTGCCATCGGATTGGGTCAGCTGGCTCATCAACAACAGTGACGTTTAATGCAACTTGTTTGGAAGTTGGCGAGAAGTGTTTAAGCTCCTCTTCTTGGCAGGAGGATTTGGTCACGGGTGGTGATGAGCCCCGGAAATGGGTAACTACATGGGCTCATTTTGCCTATTATTCTCATTTAATCCACCATCCTCCATAGTTTTATACATGCTTTTGAATATATTTATGTTAATTGTGTGAATGGGAATAGTCACTTTACCACAAGGTCTAATACGTGCTTATTGCATATTTTTGGACATTTTTGGACCAAGATCAGGCATTTATGAGCAGATTGGCAGCCAAATACGAAGAAACAAGGCTGAGGATTTGTAGGAGGGGTGTCTCCTACACTAAATGACCCCTTCCTTGAGTTCTCCACCATCAGCTCGGAGTTCTACAACAGGGGCAGCCGAGCAGGTCTAGTGAAGTGGCTGATTAACTACAGTTTTGGGCAGCCAAGCTCCTAAATTTAAGGAGGACTGTTGGGGGTCCTCATTTTCATAAGTAGGAAGGCTTCAAGCCTTAGTAGTTTAGTCATTTTGTTAGCCTATTTTTGCACTTTAGTGCAGCCCTGTATCAGCACATTTTCGAGCTTCTTCTTGTAGATAGTTTTTGGAATGTAACTATTATTTTTTGATCAATGAAGATGAATCTAGCTTTGCACCAGCTTTGATCTTTCTTAGGAGGCTGTAGATCTTGGGTTTGGGCCCAACCCAAGTGTCCAGTACCTCCTTTGTGTACTTTTATGTGTTTTTCTTGCATTCATAGAACAATTTCTATTATTTAGGTTAAATCTTGCTTCATTACTTAGGTTGTTTTTGATGATTAAGATAGTTGTTCATGCTTCTGGTTGATTTGACAGTTTGGTAACAGAAAATATCCACAAAAAGGCTACCAAGCAATCCTTGATTTCATTTCTCCCTCCTTGGGATCATGAATTGATACCAAGGTACACTTGCTACCACAAAAAACACTATTTTTTCCTTCCAATGCAATTGCTAGTGTTAGATTTTGAGTTGGAAAAGTTGATATCAGTTGTGTTTCCATGTTTAGATCTATTCTTGCTTAGTTTCCATAGCTCTCTTGCATGATTTTCTGTCTATAAACTTCTGTTCATCATATTTCTAGTTTTTAAGGGCAGATTAGGTCAAAATAGATAGATCTCTGTTTTTTTAGTCTTTGTTTGGATCAGTTTTGGAAAGTAGTGTGCAGAGCACCTGTAATACATTCCTACCTACCCTTCCTCCATCATACAACCTGCTCCAGTCCCTCACTCAAGATTTTTTCCCTTCATTCGCCACACTTTCCCAACTTGCCCTAATTTCTACATTTTTGTGCAACATTGCTTTCTTCATCCTTGAACAAATCCAACCATCTTCATCACTCCTTAGCTTCATTTACCAGGTCCTACACCTCTTAACATCCTTATCCATCCTTCATTTCCACTTTCCCACTGTTTTTCCACCATCAATCCTCTAAAAACCACTTTCAGCCTCTTCCTGTAGAACTTCCTATAGAATTTCCTATAGATCCCCTACAGCCTCCTGTAGAAGATAACGTGAGATATTTTTTGAGATCTGAGCATGGTGGAAATATCCAGAAGGGTGCTAGGGACACCTTAGGTCCTCTCCACACCTTACTAACCCCCTTCAAACACCCACTCCATTTCCTTTCGCCAATCAACCTCTACACAGTCAAAAATAGTGAAAACACATGCATAATAATTCTGCATAAAATTGCTCAAAAATACAAAAAGATGATTTTTCCATATTTTCCTTCAGAAGTAGCTTAAACACAGGTATTTGACCTCTGTAATAGTCCATGGCATCCATTTTAGTAGTTGTACATCTCTTTTCTTGCACAAGTAGGGTTAGTCGGTAAAACTAAGGTTTGCTAGGGTTTACATTTCCTTTCAACTATCATCTTCTTTCTGCAAGTAGACTAGCCTCTTTTGAGTTAGCTTTTATCCTTCACAGTTACAATCTTCTTCTAAGAACTTATATAAGTTGGCTTAAGCTCCTAGCGAACTTGTGCCAGCTGATCAAGTGACAGCCTGTAGTAATATCTAGTACTTGTGCATATAGCACCGTCGCTTCCAAGTTTGTTACGAACTACTGGGTTGATAAAAGTAAAATATGGAGTCCCAGGAGTTGCAGCATCATTGTTGTTATAATGGAGCTCACCAGGCGGGAGGCTATTTGTTTTGGCTTCGCTGCAAGCTTCTTCTTTGTTTTGATTTTAAGAGTTTAGTTGTTACGTTTTTGGGGTAGGGGCTATTGCCTTAGGCCCGTTCTCTGTCGAGTTTGGGGGTCTCTTCCTTGGTCCATAACTCCTTGTGGATAGTTGTAAATTTTGTACTTTATTAATGAAATAGAAGGTCCAAATCTTTCGTTAAAAAAAAAGAAAAGGAAAAAAATGTATTATATATAGAAAGGACGAGGTGAAACTAGTGCTCAAACTTGATGTATTATGGATAGGGTCGAAGTCTTGATGAACCAACCCTTGATCAACAAGATTATTGAGAAACTGGTAAAAGAAGACTCTATGATACTTTGGTTAGAAGCAATATTGTGAAATATTCTTGGATATTCCCCCCAATATAAGTTGATGGTCAAGGGATGGATATCCTTCAAATTCAATAGAGCATAGGATAATACTATAATATTTAAAAATGACTAGTTGTAGGGGCCTTCCACTTCGGTATTGCATAGTTGGAAGCTAGGGTTTGACCCCCATTGTGAACTAATGAGTATCCAACATGTTTGGATGCTTCTCCTTGGGATAACACTAGAATTATGGAATGAAGCGGTTTTACAACTAATTGGAGGTAACATTAGGTGTTTCATTATGGTTGAGGAAAATCTCTAGGAATCCTTTGACAAATGAATGGAGAAAGTGCTCATTAAAGTTGATATTACAGATAGGTTGTCAACATAAATTGAATTTTTTAGAGGGGAATCATTACTAATTTAATCATTATACTACCAAAATTTTTTCATTGGTTAATGTATCATTGGGAAGACCCTTTGTGTAGGGAGTGTAGCATCTAAATACCTTAATGGTAGCCTAAGAAGAAGTGGTGGATTAGAAAATGAGATGTCCTCAATGATTAGACTCCATTGGATCAAGAAGAACCAAAACGAATAATGTCACCCATTCAAGGGGTTGAAATCATCCTAGCTCTCCCTAAGTAGAGGCAAGACTTCTCAACTAAAAAGAGGGAGTTCAATAAGGAATCTACTTAAATTGGTGCATATAAACTAAAGGAGTTTGTTTCTTTGGATTCAAAAGCTCTGTTTTTTTTAATGAAGAGTCTTATCACCTAAAGGAGAGTTTTAGGAGGGGAAACTTCAAATAGTTTTTATACCTAGTGGTACTTCATTAATCGAAGTTGGAGAATTGTTGATTTTTTAATGTGGTTTCAAATGCATCTCTAGAGTTGCATTAAGGGTGGCCACTCAATAATTTTTTGCAAGTTATGGATACTTAAATAATAAAAAAAATTTATCTCCTATGTCATTTTTGTTGTAGGAAATATAGCTCAGAAAATGAAAGAGGAAGGATCAAGAGTGCTTTAGGTTTGATGCATTATAAACTGGATCCAATGGGGACAAAATCATATATCTCAAAAAAAAAATTTGAAGGCCTAAAGGGAGTTAAAGGTAGGAAAATAATTGACCATACAAGGGATACTTAGAGCGAAAAACCATAGGAAGGTTGCTACATCATGATTTCTTTGTCTTTTAACATTAACAGGTTAGGGGGTTTTCTACTGAATTTATCCCTCATAATGTTTCTTTCTATGTATAGGTTGGATGTGATTATGTTCCAAGAGGAAATGTATGAGGGGACTAAATTAATTGAGTTTCTTTCCTCTATCTTAAAGGAGAATTTTTTTTGTGGTATGAATGCACAAGGATTCTCTAATTGCCTAGTAACTAGTTAGAATGATAGATTTGAGGCTACTAATTTTATCTGTCTCATTTCTAGAATTATGGTTGAAGGAAGGGCCAAGGGCGTAGATGAGCTATTTAAACTTGTGAACTTGTAGGAGCCATATAAAAGTTCGTTACATTCTAGAATGATTTAAAATATCAATGAATATTGAGTTGGTGACCATAGGAGTTTACTTAAATCTTACTCTGAATTCAAGAAAATACCAGGTTGAGGATGGTAGATTAGATCCACTAGAAAAACATTTCACTCACGTATTTTAAGACTTAATATTGATGGATGTTGAACCAATTAAGGTTGTTTCAACTTGGTGAAATTCCAAAAGTAGCAAGATTGGTGTTTTGGAGAAATTGAATCATTTTCGTATTTCTAAGAAGACCCTTGAGGAGATTTATAGATAAAAATAATTTTGTAGCTTTTCATGGGAACCATAACCATCTACCTACCCTATTTTAATTTGAGGTGGAGAATCAAAATGCCTCATTTCCATTTAAGTTTAATCACTCTTGGCTCTTGGAGGAAAGATTTAGACATCTAATTCTAAGAAATTGGAAAAAGTATAAAATTTTCACTAGCGAATATGGAATGCTTCAATTCTCTAACAACTTGATTAGAGTTAAGAAGGTTGTTGCAGTATGGGAAAACGTAGAATCAAAAGAATACCAAGAAGACTTGAAGGTTGTGGATGTAATGACGTAGGAACTTTTTGACTAAGACAAGAATGGTATTTTCATTGACAATGAGGATGAATGGTTAAAATACCTTTAAGGTAAAATAAAGTCCTTCCAAAGCTGGAAGAAACTAAGTGGACATTTAAAATCCATATAAATTTATTTTTTGAGGAGATAATAATATGAATTTATTTCAAAAATATGTTTTCCATAGAATGAAATTTAATTGTATTATGGAGTCAATATGTCTATATGGTTCATAGGTCTCATCCTTTAAGAATATTTCCCATGTAAGTAAACAACACTTCCAATCCTTGTTTAAGGTGAATGATGTATCTAATATAAGGGAGATTGTGAAAATAGTTAGATTGTTTCCTATATTCTTTAATGATGAGATGAATGAATTTACAGAGTTATAGGAATAGAATAATTAAAAGATATTCTCAGGACTTTTCAGATGGCCAAAATTCCACACCTTGATGCTTTGATTACGAAATTCTTCGTAGGATTTTACAACGTCTTACAGGATAAGTTTCTTAGGGTGATCTAGAAGGGAATAGTATATGGAAAGATATTAGGGGATTTTATAGCACTTAATTCAAAAAATAATGACCTTACACCTTCGATGATCTCATAACAATATTCCTTTACAACCTTATCTACAATATTTTCTCGAAGACCATTGGAAACAAAATGAAACAAACACTATCTAATTCCATTTTAGAAGAACAATTTGGATTTATTTTTAATAAGAAAATTCATGATGTTGTTGGGAAACATAGGAGGGGTTTCATTCAATAAAAACTATAAAACAACCCATAATAGTTATGAAAAATGATTGTTCAAAGGAACATCACAAAGTGAAAAGGCTCCTTTTCATATTAGTTTTTCCTTAAATAGATTTATCAGTTCAATCTATTAATTTTATTATGGGGTGTGTGGAATCTGCAAAATTCGAAGTGTCAATAAATGGCTCTTCTTCGCGGTTCTTCATGAAATTTAGGGGTCACAAGCAAGGATGCCCCTTGTCACCATTTTTGTTCCCCTTGGTAGAATAAATGCTTAGTAGATTCATTATAGAAACAAAGGGAAATAGATTATTAAGAGATATACAAGTTAAGGAATCCATTGAGGTAACCCACTCATCATTTATAGATGGCATTTTACTTTTTGGTAACTTAAAAACGATCGATCGATCGATCGATAGAGAGCGAGAGAGAGAGAGAGAGAGAGAGAGAGAGAGAGAGAGAGAGAGAGAGAGAGAGAGAGAGAGAGAGAGAGAATTATGTCAGCATACTAATGGTGATCCTCATTGGGAAAACTGCAAAATGAGGACCACCCCACAAGCAATGAAATATTTATCCTACAAGTGTAATAGGAACACTAGAGGTTTGACATGTTAGGGATTTGTATTAGGGCCCTAATCATGGTGTAAGGACAACCACTAGCATATTAGGGACAACAACATAACATTTTCTTAATAGATGAGAATTATGAGAGAGAGAGAGAATTATGTCAGCATATTAATGGTGATCCTCATTGGGAAAACTGCAAAATGAGGACCACCCCACAAGCAATGAAATATTTATCCTACAAGTGTAATAGGGACACCATTAGAGGTTTGACATGTTAGGGATTTGTATTAGGGCCCTAATCATGGTGTAAGGACAACCACTAGCATATTAGGGACAACAACATAACATTTTCTTAATAGATGAATTAATATAATTATTAAAGAATTAAAATATACCAAGTTATGGTCCTTTTACAACCCTAAACTAAATTATTAATCTCTTTATCTATCTATGTATTGTGCTTACCTAATGACAATAACCACTAGTATACCAACACATTATATATTCAATATATATACTATTACTAGATGTATGTTGGTACACATACTAGTATAAATATAAACATAATATGTGATTATATATATTGGTATATATATCGACACTGTATACAAATAGATAGATATATATATGTGTGTGTGTGTACTAACACATATAACTTGTATATATAGCAACACACATATATTGAATACATATTATCTATGTATACTAGTGGTGGTCCTCATTGGGAAAGTTTGGAAAATGAGGATATCTCGCCTTTAAGTGGAATATGGTTGCTCCTAAAATGCCTTGTATTGTAAAAATGGGTTTAAAGGCCTTATGAATGGGAATGGAGGGAAAATAAGGCCCTTAGGTTCTATATGAGGTCTCTAGGGACCAAGGGACATGAATGAAGCCTCAAGCCACAAAATATATTGGTGTATAGGATATCATCATTCTTAATGTGGGATATGGGGTTTTGTGCACTAGGGATAATCTAAAGCTGTGAACTAGGGTTGAGTTTGAGACCATGGTCAAGGAAACATTTGAGGGACAATAACTTGAGTTTCTTGAGCTAAAGGACCATGATCAAGGCCATGAACACACCATGGATTCGTTAAAATGCATCATTGTCATACAAGATTGATATGGACATGATAAGGAGTTTTTGCACAATAGGGACATAGGTATTGGGGCATTAAGCAGATAAGGGCCTTATCATCCTTGGGTTACCACTATACAATGGTTTTGTTTGATTATGAATTGGTTAGTTTTTTTACTTATTATGTGTAGTTTTTATAACCCATAGATCTAAAATTTAAATTAAAGGTTTAAAAATATTATAAATGTAATAAACTAGATTAAAGAAACAAGATGAGATATGTGAAATATACCCTTGTATTATGATAATTAGGGGAGGTGTTGGGAACATAATTTTCATCGTTTTGAGGGACCTTTTTGGATCTAGCTTTGGCTATTCACCCAAGATTTCATAAGGACTTGCAAAATTTCATGTGTGGGGGAGAAATTGGGCCTTCATTTTGAGGCCTTTACTACTATCAAAAGTGTGAGTTTTTCCCTTTCTACTCCCTCATATAGCCTATTATCATTCCCTTTTGTCACAATCATTTGCATTATGGTCATCACATGCTAATAAGTTGTGATGTTGTTAAATTCAATGATTTTCCCTTATTTTTAATGAGTTATTTGAGCTAAAGCTTTCCTTTTCTAATGTGAGTATCAGATCTTGTAACACTAGTCAAAATCTAGTAACCCAAATCATTAGTTGTCATATCTATGCACCCCCAAGGTGAAATATGCCACATGGTTTTCATTTCTAGGTGGATTGAGATGGATTAGTGTTGGTTGGATTACTCCCAATTAGACAAGGAAGGCACCAACTCATGTTTAATTCTCAAGGAAAGCGTAGGGTGGCAATGCATAGAACATAAAAAAAATTGAATAGTTAATCAATGTCAAGGTTTGGAAAGTGGCATGGACATTTTCATGCATGCCATGTCATGTAAATATCCTATTCCAACATACAAGCAATTATCCATGTCAACAAAAGTTGTATATGTTAATTGCATTTCCCCCTACTCTATTTTTGGGATGTAAACAATTAAAAAGTGTGTATGTCCTTGGGAGTTATTCATGGTTCAATACACCATCCCCTATATTATATAACATCTATAAAAAGTAAAGGTTGAAGTTCGATGCTTGTAATATTAAAGGATTGACCAAGAAAGCAATCAATTTGTGTATTACAAAGTTGTTCAAATGGTCCAATTTGAAGGCCATATGTTGGTGTATATTGTAGTTTAATGACAAAGTATATGTGGATTCATGTTGAGTCTATCTAGACTGCCTTATAATTGTAATGTGAACTTGTGTATTCTTCTTTTAATATAAATGATGCTATTATGAGTTTTATTTCATAGCAAAGTACTTATACTATAGTTTTCCTTTGTAGCGCAAGTCAACAGGTAGGCCCCCCTACTTGGTTTGTGTTTGAAATTCATTTATTTCTTAGTTAGATTAGCTAATTAGATATATTTTTATTCTATATATCAATATTTTAAATCACTATCATTTTACTTCTTGAACATTCGTATGTCCATTGCAAAAGTGTGGATTTCCTATGGAGTCTAGGCACTGAAGGTTGAAGAAAAAAAGTGATTTTTAAGTAATTGAAAAACTTTTTGATGTCTTTAACACAAAACAAATTATTGTGATCAAAACTCATAAAATGCTCTTGTAAACATAATCCTAGTGATCCAATAAACTTGTAGCATTTTTTTTCTTCCTAATTGAATTTTATCTTTTAAGTGTAGCGAAGATAGGCACTTAAGGTTGAAGAATGAAAGTGCTTCTTAAGGAATCATAGAACCATTTAATTCCTGTGACACCAAACAAAGGACTATGATTAGAGTTCAAAATGTGCACTTGAAAACATAAGCTCAGTAATCCAAAAAACTTTTGTAGCCCTTTAATTTCCATTTTGATAGAATTTTATTGCCAATGTATGTATTAGAGCATTAGGTTGTAAAATTTATTTCATAGCTGGAGAATCATTTATGCATTAGTTTGACACATACAATGTTGGTGTTTATAAGTTTGTGAACACATATGGACAATTGAATGTAACAAAACTTAAACAATTAAATTGCCTGAAAGCCACCATCTCAAACTAAAGAAGGTTGTATTCAATCAATTTTGCACGACCTCCTCAAATCAAAAGAGGTTTACTATAATTTAAGGTTCCTCAAATTCGATGTGGATAAACCCTTGGAAATCTAGGAACCCTCTCCAAATTCAAGAGTATGAGGTGGCACAATATCTATTTTAAATAACCTCCTCAAACTAATGGAGGTTGTATAGAATTAATTTTGAATAACCTCCTCAAATAAAATTTAAGTTTCCTCAATTTTATGTGGATAAACTTTTCAAAATCTAGGAACTCATTCTATTTTAAGCATATAATCTTAATAGGAAGCATGTCCCTAATAATAAATCATGTTTAATTGAAAGAAGCTACCAAAAGACTCATTTTTCCTAGCGATTTCAAAAAATCTCATGAAATTTAAGTAATCTTCTTAAATCTCAGGAAGGATTCTATAGTATACCTAAGGCATAATATTAGAAATATTATCATAATGTCAAAAATAAATATTGTGTAATAATGGTTCTATAACTAATCAATATTACATATTAATGATTATATTACATAATAATTGTCATATGACTATTGCTACATAATACTTATTTATTACATTATGATCATAAATTTAATAGCATATCTTAAGTATATTACATTTTTTAAAATAATTAAAAAGTAGCTAATATTTAAGAACATGTGTTTTTTTTTAAGAATTCAAAGGTTCAACTCTAAAAAGGGTTTTCCCATAAACAAGTGTCTGATACAACAATTTTGGTGTCTATTTATTACTCTTTAAATTTTGGTGTCTATTTATTACTCTTAAACTTAAATATAAACAAGTGTCTGATACAACAATTTTGGTGTCTATTTATTACTCTTAAACTTAAATGAGTTTAAGTGTTTGGTAGTTACATATTTAAAATAATGAATAATAGATGTATACATTTAAATATCAATGTTTTTCATGGATTTGTTTGGAAATATAGAAACAATTGATATATTCTCCATGATAAAATAATTTCAATACCATGGAGTAATAAAATTAAGTGTTCCATGTTTACATATTTAAAATAATGATGATAAAATAGTTTCAATACCATGGATTTATCAAATCTCTTGAAGTGCAAATTTCTTTTATAGTGCAATATAAAAAATTTCATTGTTTAAATTGCATTTTTTAATGTATAAATGGATTCAACCCCTTGAAAATATCCTTGAGTACTTGGATTGTGTAGACTATGTAAACTTATAAAAAATATATCTAAAATAAACCAAAATAATTGAAATAGTTTATTTGTAATCTATTTTTTTATTAATATTTTTTAAATGCTATATACAAATAAAAATTTATATTAAAAATTAAAAAAAAATTACACACTTTCTTTTTATTATTTTATTAAAAAATAATTGATTTTTTCCACTTTCAATAAATATACTTAATTTCTATATAAAAAATGGACATTTAAATAGTTTATCAAAATCTTGTATTGATATATTTTTAGTAAGTATAAAATTATACATATTCAAAACTGAAAATACAACTCTTTACATTTAATTACTTCCATCTTTTAACTTTTTCCATTTAATTACTTCTATTTTTTAATTGATATAAAATTATGTACTTTCCTTGTGAATTTATTCCTTTTTACAAGTTGGCGTCCTGTGGAAGCAGTAGTAGTGTATATTGAATTGAGTTCCTTACCTAAGCTTCTTTTGCTAATGCGTATACAATGAGAGATGATTATTAAATTGAGGTTCTGTGATTTATTAATTCCAATGTGATTATCGCTCAAAACACGTCTTAAAAAATAAGAGATGATGTCAGACGTAACACAGCTTTCCGGCTGCAAAAGTTTTCCGACGATAAACAGATCTCCAATAATGAATATCAACATCGGTCTTTGTAAACGTAGCTGGAAAGGTGGGCCAGACCAGGTGAATCTGCAATCGGGATAAGTGTTGCCTGTTATTATCGAATTATTAATTATCCTGCGATACTTATTGATGAGAGCCCTGCAATGTTCTTCGACATTTGCCATTATTTCCAGACAAGTAACTGATAGCTACCTGTATGATGGATGTTCAGAGGAGTGAGAAGAAGCTTCGTTTCTTGCTCTTCCCATGGCTGGCTCAGGGACACATAAATCCCTTCTTACAGCTCGCTAAGGCTCTCGCAATTCATGGCCACACCATCTCCTTCCTCTCCACGCCTCTTAACATTTCCAGGCTCAGGCCTTCCTTACAGCTACAGGAGTGGCCGGGATCGATCGATCTGCTGGAACTGCCGTTACCGCCGACGGAAGGCCTGACTCTGGGCGCCGAGTGCACAGCAGACATCCCGGTAGAAATGGCGTTTCCCCTCAAGAAAGCCATGGACGGCATGGAGAAGCCGTTCCGAAGCCTGCTCGGGCAGCTGTCGCCGGATTATCTCGTCCACGACTTCGTGCAATATTGGGCGCAAAGCGCCGCTGCAGAGATGCGCATTCCTGTCATTTATTTCTCAGTCTTTGCTCCGGTCAGCTGCTGTTATTTCTTGCACCCTTCTAAACTACGGAACCAGGAAATAACAGCCGAGGAGCTGGCCGCTCCGCCCTTCGGATTCCCGTCATCCACGGTCTCGTTCAGGCTGTACGAAGCGCAGGATATTTTAGTTATGTACAGCGGAATACCCGGGCACGTTCCTCCGATCTATCGGTTTTCTAAATCCCTGGAAGGATGCGTGGCGGTAGCTGTGAAATCCTGCTTCAAATACGAAGATAAGTATATTCGCTATTTCCAGAACGCCATCGGAGTCCCCGTACTCTCGGTCGGCCCGCTCATGCCCACCGTGCAGCCCGTTGCTGGCAACGGCGAGGGCTCCGATCTGCTGAAATGGCTTGACACTCAGAGGCCGGGCTCGGTGGTGTTTGTGTCGTTCGGCAGCGAGACGTTCCTGTCGAGAGAGGAAGCTTGCGTGATAGCGTTTGGCTTGGAGATGAGCGGGGTCCCGTTCCTCTGGTCGCTGCGCGTTCCACAGTACTTGGACGATCCCCCGGAGCTCCTTCCCGAGGGATTCGAGACTCGAACCCGGGACCGTGGATTAGTGGCCCGGTGCTGGGTGCCGCAGATGCGTATCCTTTCGCACGGGTCAATCGGTGGATATCTGAGCCACGGCGGGTGGAGCTCCGCCATGGAAGCGCTGAGCTGTGGATTGCCCCTCATTCTCCTTCCTTTAAGGCTTGACCATGGCTTGAATGCTCGCCAAATAACGATGGAATTGAAGGCGGGTTTAGAGATCGAAAGGGGAGACGATGGCTCCTTCAGCAAAGAAAGTATATGCAGAGCAGTCAAAATGATAATGGAGGGAGAAGAGGGGAAGAACATGAGGTCGAAAGCAGTGGAGGCCCAAGATATTGTTGGGGGCAGTGCTGGGCGGCAGCAGAGTTACATCTATGACTTTATCCAACAGTTGGCAGGAGTACAGAACATGGAGGAAACAACGCAGTAGACACTATCTGTGTTTTTGTTTCTGAAAACATAAAATAAGTTTTTCATAGAACAGAGTGGTTTTATTCCCGTGTTTATGTTTCAGAAACGCTGTAGAACCTATCAAACAGCCGCTAAGCTAGTAGGCTGCATATTGTTTTTGGTGGATCTAAATGAATATGCACGTAAACCTTCTCTGGTTTAATCCTCTGTATATTGTTTTTGGTGTATCATACTGTGTTTCTTGTTGAAATAATTAATTCGATGACATTGCGATTCATTCCGGTGTCAGTTAAATAACAAAACTCAAATTTACGTTTTATGTTTAACCCATGTGTACCTGTAATAGTCGTAGACCCACTGTTAATGATATTCTGATAGCACTGTAAAGTGCGAGTAAGAAACCTGTTATTAGATAGTTATGCTTTTCACTCCCTAAATCCAACCTAACAGTCAAAGCACCTACCTTGCCTCTGACCTCATCCCCACTGCTTTCGTGCTAATCCCATGTCCATCACCCTTGCATGTGTCACGCCATGCCTGGAGGATGACAAATGTACGGAAGGCACGCCCTCCAAAATATTTTTCGTGTCTCAATATATTGCACCCCATTGAGAATACTATTACAAATTATGCTAAACTATCTTACAAAATTTCAAGTAGCTTGATTGAATCCATTGACAATAATGTACTTTGAATAAGAACAATGGAGCTTACTTTTTAATACCATGAATTGGACTAAAGAGGAACTTAAAAATAATAAAAACAAGTTTGAATACATTTTTAATTAAAATTTTCATAGGTTTTTGACATGCTAAATAATAATAATATAGGACGCCTGTATTTTGAAGAAATTTATAATCTTTTGACAAATAGAAAGTATAGAACATTCCGGAAAGAAAGGTAACACAGGTAAAAATTTCAAAATCAATTGTGTTTAGATTCAAGTATGAATGTATAGAATGCATCATAGCCTTGGTAACTATATATTTGGGATTTCCATATCCAACCACAAAATAATTTTATTTTCTAATGAAACTAATAAATAAACCCATTATAAAAAACAAAATCTATAAGTAGTGTACCAACACTAGAGAAACTATAGAAAACTCTCAAAATCAAACAGAAAATCACTTTTTCACTCAAACAAATGAAAAAATCAATTAGTGTTTTATATAGAATGTCAATGACCCATGGGTGTGAACATGTCATGTGAGGCTCAACTTTTAAGCTATTCAGGATTTAGGCTTAAGTGTATGCAATGAGAGATTGCAATATTGGAGTGAAGATAGAGATGAGTTTTTTCTAATAAGTAGAAAGACCCATTGTGCTTATCTTAGAGTGTCATCCAACAGAGTAAACATGTAGTGTGAGTTGATTGTAAGTTGTAGGCTTCAATGTTCATGCCTTAGGCCTAAGTGTCTAGAATGCAAGGATTGTGAAGTTAGTGAAGTGAGAGACTAGTTTTTTCTAATTAGTCAAAAGACCTAATGTGCTTATGTTGAAGTTATAACCAAGAGAGTCACTAGCTTCTGCAATTTTATTTAGAATTTCTTTTATAGAAGTATACACATGAATCCATTTAAATTTTTTAATTAGCCACCTAATTCACGATTTTAAAACCTAAATAAAAATCATAATAGATGTGTAGATTTTAAATAAGTCTAGATGTTAGAGACATATAAGTCTTTAATCTTTTATGTTTTAATACAATTCAAAATTTTTACTTATTAATATCGAAAATCAAATTTAATATATTATCATAATAAAGTGGTGTTGGCAGCGAGGACCAAGGAGGGTGATCTTTAGCCCTAGTGGAAAAATTGAAACAACTTATCTTGGAGTTTGGGTACAATTGCCAATAATCAAATATAGTTGTATGATTTGCTTAAGGAATAAATCTAGTTAGGAAAATTTCAATTCATAAGCAAGTCATTGTATGTGACTCCACCAATATTAATAGGGATTTAAGCTTGGGTACCTCTATGAGAGGCTAAAAAAATCAATCTATTTTCATACGAATTGCAAAAATCTTATCATCCATCCATGATCATAATTCCTTCCATTTCCTTTGCACACTCAACACATTAATAGTCTCCCTAAAAATTGAAGTGGTCACTTGCCCATTCAGAGCCCTTCCACCTAGTTCTACACAATCCCATAGCCTCTTGCATCATTAATTGCGTCTGTGATGTTATTTTCTATATGGCCACTAAAGAGATCACTTCATGCCAATTTCTAACATGATTCTGAGAGATTGGTTTTGAATCCACCATCATGAGAATGCATTGATTGATGCTCCTCATTTGTATTAGATCCAAAGGAAGGTACTTTAGCTCTTATTTAATGTTGTGTGACTTAATGTTGGCTTGGAGTCCATTCCCTCCCGATGTAAGGGTTTCTAGGTTAATGGATCATGTTGGATTCATTCTTGGCATTGGAATCTTGCAGAACACTCATTAATTGAGCTATGTTGTATTTCTTTCAGAACATAGGTTGACAAGTAGGAGGGGTATGGCACCCCCTCAGTTTTTGGTATGGATATTCTATAGGAAAAATAATGATCAATTTCGCTTGCCAATGGTGGTCCAACTATTGAGATTTAAGACCATATCATTGCATTCGATTTCATGTGGATTAATTGATGGTGCAACTAACATCAGAAATGTAGATACTTATTGAGAATCAACACGTGATACAATATCAAAGTGATGAAATCTATGGCTTGACCGACCAATTGGACACACTCCAACAGTTTGAAATTTGGTCTCCTCTCTCTCCAATGTCATTAGTGAAGTCAATGTTCCATCATCCTACTCCTCTGTGAGACTTTCCTTATATGTTTTTTCATGACTTTCATATTTTATAGATTACTTATGCAAATAAACTTTTGATCATTCCTCTAGTATTCTTTAGGGATTTTACTTTCAAAACCCTTAGTGTTTTGTAATATGACTCTTTTTTATAAAAGTGTTTAACCCTAGTAATTGGTGTATGAGACCCCCCTTAATTGTGTGACACAAGACATTCTTTTGCAAGTGCTTTTATTGCTAAAGTCTACTGAGATGTAGATACTCTAGCTTTGTCTCAATCTAATCTTGTGAATATTAAAGTTTCCAAATTAACATTTTTTGTAAATTTAGGTGAAATTTTTAGTGGTTAACACTCATATCCATCTTCCCAATATTACCTATTTCATCTTCCTAATTTCCCTTTTTAAAAACTCACCTACCATAAATTGCCTATACAATTTTATTATTAACAATATAGATAAATTGTAAAATTTTATTAATAATAAATAAATTCAATGTTAAATATTCCCATAATTTAAACAATAAAAATAAATAAATTTACAAAAAATCTATCTACGTTTATTAAAAAAAAAAATTAATATTTTTAAATAAAAAAATAATACTATAAATTTTATTAAATTGTATTTAATGTTATTTATTTAAAATATTATTTAATTATTAATAATAAACCAGTCTCGCTTATTTAAGCCAAAAATATTATAAATTATATAAAATTAAAATTCAACGTACTTAAAACCCACTTTGTATTGCAGCTTTGAATATTTGATAATGTACCCTCGCTTTTTGGTAATAATTACAACGAACAATGTCATTGTAAGAGATACTATCTAGGAGAGCAATAATTACAAGTGAATAATTAATGTAATAAAAGATGATATTTGGCATGTTTAAAGCAAATACAAGTGAATGTAAATATAAATTTGTTTCCGTGGACAATCATAATGTTCATAGAATGTAATCAGCTGATTATACTCTGATTTTGTTTCCACTTGCCGTTTAAAAGGCTTTCTCCCATTCATTGTTACCCTGCGGTGCAATTTGATTGGCTTTTAATAGATTTTGTTTAAAATCTAATCAGCAGTTGAGAAACGTTAGTTTACATACTTTAAACGCCTTACAAAATAATAATGATATTAAATTAATCACAGTGATATCGTGATTAGTGACGTAATGGATGTTTGATTTGTGACCAATATTTATTCGTAAATCCTAAAGTTGAAGTTAAATCAAGATCACATCAGAAGGTAAAGAAGAATGGGATTTGATCGCTACTTATTCATTAAATATTTTTCAACCAACTCGGACCATGATGATTTTTTTTTTTTTAAGAAAACCATAAAATAAATTTTTGTGTCGATTTTCTTTATATAATATCGGACCATGATGATTCAATTTTTTAAAGAAAACCATAAAATAAATTTTTGTGTTGATTTTCTTTATATAATACAGTGTGTGTCTCAACTAAGAGTCAAAAGAATGAAGAAGACCTTTTGGACGGCATGATTTTCAGGTAAAGTATGTGTGTCTCAACTAACCGTCAAAACAATGAAGATAAGATTTGGAAAAGGGTATGTTTAATGAAGATAAGATTCGGAAAAGGGTATGTTTTGTTAACGGAGACTAAACTTTTTATAAGATTAATAGAAGCAGAAAATAGAATAAATTATATAGGTGAAATTTTATTTTGTTATTCAAATGTTTTATCAACGTTATATATATATTTTAAGATAAATTTTGGACATTTTAGATCTTATGAAATTAGATTTAATATAGATTTAATATATTAAAAATAGATAAACAACTAAGAAATTATACTATGAAGTAAAAGAGATCAATAATCTACCAGTACAACTCATAATTCTAGAACGCTCCATTTCTACATTATTCTAATGTCCCTCTTAGTGGAGAAAAAGATTTTCCTACTAGTACAACTCATCATAGGACAACTTATCAACCAAACAACTCACAATTGTAGAACGCTCCATTTCTACATTATTCTAACATCCCTCTTAATGGAGAAATGGATTTTCCACAATGCCTCGTTGTTGTGTACATATTTCAGAGTCCATTTTTCGAAGAGGCTTGGTAAAGATGTCGGCTACATTTTCACTTGTATTACAATAGTCTAAGTCAGTCTCCCTTGACTGTGTGATATCCCCAACCAATTGACCCCAGTTGGACTGAATAAAATAAAAATAAAAATAAACAAACAAAAATAAATAAATGATGGAATAAGGGGCACAAAGCACATGGTTTTGACCTCAGGTAATTTTCCACCCAGGGTAATTGCCCATGTTTTTTCTCGAGAAATCAAGCTTTAAAAGGAGGAGAAATGAGAGCACAACATGAATTTGGGATTTCTTTATTGGCATTAATGTGGAAGCTAGCATGAGTTTTCAATAAGGAAGGGTTTCAAGTAAGATGCTTATAGCTAGCTTTAATGAGGTTGAGCTTCACCCTAGTTGGAAAACCCCATTTTGGTTGTTCTCAAAATCACCCTAGCTGGCTCATTGTTTCTTCTTGTCCGGGTTGCACGCATCTATTATTCTTAGGTTTTTAGGGTGTTGGGCCTATCTTTCTTTGCAGGATTTTATTGGCTGAATCAATTCACTGTGGGACAATACATTAAATTGTTGAACCTATTGGAAGGGCAAAGCAAATTTGTATGGTGCAGAAGGAATCTTCTTATAGAGGGGTTTGGTTGCATGCCAACTTGGTGTTGTTGGTGCTGGATAAATCAAGTTTGGGTTGATCACATGAATATATTGACGTATGTTAGTTACGAGATGATTAGAAGTTTATCGTTATTGCTCAATGAATCAAGTTTTCGTCACCAATAATGCTATGTTATGTTGCTTTCTCGTACCTTAGAGGTTATATTGTTGCGTGATCCCTATGGTTGGATAATAGTATTTTATTGCTTATTGCTACATGTTGATGGATAGTAGTTGCTATAGTTGATTATTAGAGACTTGTGATGTTGGTGCTACTAAATATTACTGGTTCATGACATGTGTTGTCAAATTTTTGGAGAGAGTTGTGTATACTCCCTTTGGAATAGAGTTATTCATTTCTAAATCTTGATTATGGGTGGTTTTTTGCATTGTCTCAACATTATTATTCTGAGTTATAGTTTTGTACTCTCATTATGAAGCCCTGTATTATCATTTCTTGTCTTTAATGTGTTGGGTGAAGTGATTCATGAATTGAAGAGAATTGTGAGCCATGGGTTATATTCTATGTGTGGTCATGAGTCAAGATTCTCTTGAGAAAGAGAGATTTGAGTGTCATTTCAACCTTGTTTTAGTTGGTATATGCTATGTCTTGCAACCATGTATGGCCTTTCAGAATCATTATGTAGCCATGTAATATCATGTATCACATTTGGGTCATTGATGAAGTCATATGGGTGATATTCATGTATAAGTGATGAGTCATTTGTTAGCTTTAAGGAGGCATTTTACAGTCACATTTTATCATTTTTGTAGTCATTCAATGGGCCTGTATAACCTTGTACCTTCATTGCATAATTTTTGTGTCATAGTCCTTAGTTCTCTTAGATTAGTCTCTTGCATGTAGCATGGAGGAATGATTGTTGCAAAAGTACTCAACAGCCTAGATGAGACATTTGCAGTCTCTTGTACATTATCAAGAGGAGTATATTGAGTGAGAAAAGACATGATGATGGCATGATTGTTAACTTAATAGAGACATAGAGAGAGTGTTGATGCCCGCACCATATTACTCCTGATGTTTTATGGTATGCTGTTATTTCCTGAGAAGAGATGTTATGATCATGATCATTGCTTTGTATTTGTTGATACAATGTTTTGGTGGAAGTGTAATGGTTGATGATGATGTTGTTGCTCATTGATATTAGGAAAGAATGACTATCATATGTTGTTATTGTTTCAATTGGAGAGTGATATTGATAGAGATGGAGTTGTTAATTGAGTTTGTTGCTGTTGGGGTGCATCCATTTGTTGCTACTGAGGCGAGATTGTTGTTGTTGGTTTAGGATAGAGTGAGTTCTTGCTGCTACTTTTTGTCATGCACTCATAGAGGAGTAAGAGTGTTTGTTTCTTGGATCAACTATGTGGCCCTTGGTTGTTTAGTAAAGTATTGATAACATGACTTTTTCCTTTTCCATTGATGTCAACGGGGGATAAAATAAGGAGTTCAATTATTTTCAGTTCTTCAAAGGTTTTTTGGATGGTTCAGCTGGAGTTTCCATGAATGCCAAAGGGTGGTATTTTTCGCATTGATGTTGTGATGCAGTGATTGGCATTGATGTCAACCTCTTTATGGTGGCTCTCATGTTCCATATTTTTGGTGGTCTAGGCTCCAATGTTTCTTGCAAAATTTTGGCCCTCTAGGCCTCTTGCTCTTGATTATTGTAGAGACAGTCTCATGTTGGTGCATTTTAGGTGATTGGATCAGTGTAAAGGCTCATGTTGGCGAGTTTCAAGTGATTGGATCAACGTACACATGCATGTTGGTGAGTTCTAGGTGATTGGATTAGTGTTTCAAAGTTGTCATGTTTTCCACTACTCATATTTGAAGTTGAGTTGCAAATGGTGTTGCCAAACAAGGTGTTTAAGTGCATGTTATGAAGTTCTAAAGAAGAATAATTGAGGATTGCTTGTTGAGGTGAACAAAGGTTGCATAGTTATTCATGTGACTTGTCACAATTTCTACAGATGTAGGAGAAGGTAAGAAAGAAGTTGGAGGTAGTTCTAAGATGGAGTTTTTTGGTTATGACCACCCTTTGCCCCAACCACACCCATGAAGGCTTGTGCACACGATTGAAGGGCTCCAACCACATGGAGACAAAGCCCGTGCATTCGGTTGCATCACTAATCAGGAAGTTTTGTGCATGTGACTTTGGATTGAATTGGAAATACCTATGGATTCCTCGTGCATCTTAGTAATTGTGTGTGATCGACACCAACGTAATTGCTTGTGGTTTTGTAAAGAAGTTTTTATTGACTTAATAAAAAACAAAAATAAGTGTTTAAGGCTTTGAACACATTGATTAAGTGAGTACTAGAGAAGATGGAGAAAATTCTTTAAACAAATGAGAAACTCTATCACTTTTTTGGGTGTGTGACATAGTGCACATATTGGAGAGCAGAGGTTTGTGTAGATCCAAGAAATAAAAACTATACAATAGAAGAATATTCATATGCAAATGGTACTGTTCAGAGTATAAGAGGATGCATGGAGAGGCCAATGTTGGTGATTGAGTGACATAGTTCAATTTTCTAGTGATGACAAAATATGCAGCAACACTAGCAAAGATAAATCAAGCCATAATGTGTTGATAAATTCTTGATGGCTGAGAAAAGTTTAGAGCATGTTACTGTTGCAGAGTTTTAGAGCTTGATGAAAGATGAGATGAGGAGAGCATAGCTCCTTGGTTATATGATTGACTTGTTTGTGTTTACAATCCGAGAGGATTCAAATGTTTGGTTGGAATACTGTTTCATGTTTTATATGTCTACATATATTGCATGTTTGAGATTTTGCATCCATATCATTTGCAGCTATTGTATTAAGAAAGTGTGAGTTGAGGATGTCAGAGAGGGCTATGTATTGAGTTGATTTGCAGCTAATTTATTTGCGGTGTTGAGGTTGATTCAATGATTGATGTTTGTTTGATGATACAATGTTTGTCTTGCATTGAGAGTGTTGATTATGTGCTATGAAGATATTTTTGTTTTGATTTTCATGTTGAGTAGCTCTTGGGTTCGAGTTTCAAAATTCATGAAATGTGAACCACATAGAGGAGTGGCATGGGGGCTCCAACAAAATAAGTATTGAGAACAAATTTCTTCATAGTCTAATGGATGTTTGATGAGGCTCGTTGGTCATGGAGGCTTCCAGCTGATGGTAGTCCATAGAGTCATGAGATCAATATGATTTGATTTGTATACTCTATGTATTGATTTGCTTGGCACATAATAAAATATATTGAGGAGTGCATAATAACATGGGAGGTTTTTTTACCCCGACTGCAATAACAACATGGGAGGTTTTTTACCCCTAGGGCATTTTCCACCAGATATCCTATGTTCCTATGTGATGTGATGATTTGTGTCTCATTGTTCATGTTTACTTCATATGTTATGGCTCTCATGTGATGATTATTGTTGTTGTATTTTAAGATCTATTGCTTATATGTTAAGTTATGAATTGTTTAATATATTGGAGAAAGAGTTTTAATGTTGTGTAATGGTTAAGACTATTGATTCACCAAACCCCCCACACACCCCTCCCCAACCCCCCCACCCCAGTAGTGTCACGGTTTCCAAAATTCTCTTATTTGGAATTGTGAAAAAAAAAAATCGAGATAATTATTTAAACCTTGTAGTACTCAATTATTCTTTGTTCCTCCATATTCTTCATATATTTATCTAATGTTTTTTGTACTCTTTCCGATTGTTCAATTGTTGATAGGATTCTAAGTTCCATTCTTATCCCCCAAGTTTATATCATATCCATAGATAAATAAATTGAATCTCTCTTTCTTTCTTAACCTTTTTCAAGTAATAAAAGGGAAAATTAAATGACCATTGGCCATCACTTGGACATATTGTGTCATATGGATTTATCCTTGCACTTTGATTCATAATTCTTTTAGTTAGATTAAAATGGGTTTGACAGGCTAATGAGGAGTAGAGCAAGTGGGACTCAATTTTTTTAGTACAATGAAAAAGAGCTTGGGTGAGCTATGTTTCTTGTGGCTACATGAAGATCAATGTAATTCATGTGAAGCTTATATATTTTTTAGTATATTACTTGAGGTAATTTATTTATGCATAAATATTCTTGTATCAATGGCTCTAGGTTTCAACTACATTTGAGTTGTTGGTAACATCTACTATGTATTCTTTCGAGTAAGTACATCACTTGTTGAGTCATGCATTCTAACTATTCATTTGAGTTTATTTCTTTGAATAGCACATTGTTGTATTTGTTTCAATGGGTAGAAATCATATAGCTTCTATAAATTTACTATTTTCTTATAAAAGTGTAGTTTTCTTCTATGGGATTTTGCAATTTACATTGTAGAACATTTCTAGATGTGCACAATTAGGAATAGGGTCTTGGGGTTGGGTATCTATCTTAAAATAAATGAATGCAAAATCATATAGCTTCTATAACTTTACTATTGTCTTATAAAACTTTAATTTTCTTCTACGGAATTTTGCAACTTATATTGCAGAACATTTCTAGATGTGAATGATTAGGAATAGGGAATTTGGTTTGGGTATCTGTCTTAGACTAAATGAATGCAAAAAATGTTTTTAATACCTCTCTAGAAGGATTACAATAACAAGGAACCGTGCAATGACTATCAATTTAGACTGCAATATGTCAGAGGACTTGAAAACTTCATTGAAACTTTATTGTCAATTATAGTTAGTATATAGAGATATTTGTTCAACGTTCATGTTTATTTTTGAGGAAAATTCATATACATGTTCCAACAATGTTTCTAAGTGTTTTTTAGTAGCATTTTCGAGAAAAATGGAAAAAATATGGACAAATTGAGTAGTAATTTAGATTAGTTAGATTTAGTTTTAAGAAAGGTTTTGGAAAAAAAAGACATTATTATAACCAATAAATGTGAAGTTCAGCCGTATGGATTTAGTTTGAACACACCTATTCTTCCAACCTCCACAACACATATTTCCCATTATGCATATCACATCATAAAAACCACTCCCCACATATTCATCATAAAAACTCATACAATAAAAACAAGTTAAATTTATGATATTAACAAGTTAAATTTACACTATTACTATACTATTATGATATTAACAAGTTAAATTTATACTATTATACTATTAACCGAATGTACTTATACTATTATGATATTAACAAGTTAAATTTATTTCTATAAATTAGATTTTGAAGTTTTTTCAACTAGAATGGCCTGTACAGATTGTGAATTTATGTAATTATACTATTATGATATTAATATAAGTTAAATTTATTTTTATAGATTAGGTTTTGAAATTTTTTCAATTAGAATGGCCTGCAGAGATTGAGAGTTTATTCGTCATCGTTTTAGCTCATGTGGTGCAGCTAAAATAGGACTCTTATCAAATGTCAACACTCTATTACAAATTATTTTAATATTAATATGATTTAAATTAAATTTTAAATTTATTTTTATGTATATAATTAAATGCGGAAATCCAAAATTTATTGGACATTGTCTTGAAATTGTCTAGGGCGAGCCTCTTCTCAAATGTGGTTATTTTATTATAAAATTATTCAAATGTAGTTATTTTATTATAAAATTATTATAATATTAATATGATTAAATCTTACTTTTATAAATTAAATTTTAAAATATTTTTGAATAAATACTTTCGTATCAAATATTATTATTTTATTAGATAATTATTTAATATTAGTATTATATAAATTTATTTTTGTCAATTAAATTTTAAAATAATTTTCGACTACAATTATCGATGGAGATTGAGTCACTAAAATAACATTCTTATGAAATGTCATTATTCTATTATAAAATTATTATAATACTAAAATAACATGTTTATTAAATGTCATTATTCTATTATAAAATTATTATAATATTAAAATAACACTCTTATCAAATGTCATTATTTTATTATAAAATTACTATAATATTAGTATGATTTCAATTTATTTTTATAAATTAAATTTTGAAATCTTTTTCTACTGCCATTAGATGTGAAGATTAAGAATTTATTAAACATTGTTTTAAGTTTGCTTGTGCAAGTTACAATAACACTCTTATCAAATGCCATTATTTTATTATAAAATTATTATTATATTAGTATGACTTCAATTTATTTTTAAAAATTAAATTTTGAAGTCTTTTTCCACTGCCATTAGATGTGAAGATTGAGAATTTATTAAACATTGTTTTAAGTTAGTTTGTTCTAGTTATAATAACACTCTTATCAAATGTCATTATTTTATTATAAATTTATTATAATATTACTACAATTATTTTTTTTATAAAATAAAATTTCAAACTTTTCTACTATAACCAACCTAGATTGATCTTAACACCGAATCAATCAAGCTCCGAGAGGGATCAAATCTCTCAAGGTGCAAACCTATTTTTTTAGTTCAAAACTTGAGGAAAGGTTTGCACCTCGAGAGATTTGATCCCTCTCGACGCTTGATAGATCCAATGTTAAGATTGATCTAGGCTGGTTTTAGTCGTGTGTAGTCATACAAAATTTGCTCAACATCTAATTATTTTGATCATTTTAAATATGCTAAATATGTCTAAGATCAATTTGGTCAATATAATTTATAATTTTTTTAGTTACCTCAGTTTGTTGAGATGAGAGAGACTGTTAGTAACTTGAATGATGAAAGATGATGAAATAAAAATTATGAATGCAAAGTGTCAATGTAACAATTTTGATAGATAGAAAATGTGAATATTAAGAATATCATTAATTACAAACAATCTTCATTGCAATCAATTTGAAACTATTTTCTTCTATTGTTCCTACTATCACACCTATTAGTTTTTCCATTTTCTCATATCGATCATATGAAAAGAGTAGTTGGAATCATAGGCCATTCAAATGTTTAACTCAACCTATTGTAGTAAACAACATACCTTGTCTCTATTTCTCTCCAATATTAATTGTAGTTTTCTCCAAATTCAATCATTGTAACTTATGGAGTGTTAAACCCCAAATAATTTTCCATGGTAATTATTTTCTATTATTGTGGCAGTTGGCCTACGTTTAACTTTTCCTGCACTCGTATTTGCTTGGGGTTTTAGGTAAGGTTTTAATTGGCAATTAATTCTCCTCCGACCTGAGGCGGTCTCGATTTGTGTGACACGGCTCTATGGCATGGTCTGTTGTGGTTGAGTTGGTTATGTTTCCGGCGTTTTTGGTTATGCTCCCCTGCGTTCTTACCTGGTTCATTTTGCAAGGAAAGGATGGCACTCTGCCTCCTGCTATCTTCTGGGTCCTTCTTCTGCTCTCGCCCTCTATCGTTTTGTTCACTATGTGATGGTGTTTCGTTGGACTTGGTGGTTGCTCCTTGCATGGTTTTTCGACGAGGTTTTGGGCTCTGTGGTCACCCTGGGTACGCCTTGGCTTCTCTGTATTTGTCACAGATATTTGATTTTACCATGTTGACAACATTGTTTTTAACTGTTTGTGGTTGCATTGTTTTACCAGGCCCCCTGCCCGACTCTCCCGGTTATGGCTTGATGGTTTATACTCGAGGTAATTCCTCTGCTCCGGTTTCAATTCTTCGTTTTTTTTACTTTCGCTGACAACTTTGCTCCTAGTGAGTAGACGGTGGTCTTATGGCTCTGTGGCCATGGTTTATGCTCTGGTGTCGTTGGCTATGCTCTGTTGGTCTCAGTTTTGTGGCTCAACTATGGAGCTTGGCCTCCTCTTTAGGTATCCTCTGTGGGTTTTGATCCTACCCTCTCTCTGTTCTTTATCATGGGTTTATGGTTATGCCGCCTCACTAATTCTCTGTTTGTTTGTGTAGGTACTCGACCCTTGTCACGATGGTTGCAAGGGTTTGGTCTTTGGGGAAAATGTTGGGGTCTTCATCCTTCTCGTTTGGTTTACGCAAACCGGGTAGGGTCCTTCCTGTTTACGCTATATGGTCATATATATTTTGTTGGTAGCAATTAGGCTATGACTCTGTCTGTTCTCGGTCTAAGTCGTTCTGTCGATAGGTGGCCTCCTATGCACTGTGTCCTTGCTGTAACTTTTTATGAATTTGGGAAAAAAGTTTATGTATCCCATCTATGGCTGTTGGTAATGCTTCGATCTCTGATGAGTTTGCTTTGTTCTGGGTTATGTGGAACCATCCTTGGCCTGTGTCAATTGTATGAGGACTGTTATGGATGGTTTTTGAAGGCTCTGTGCCTCAGACCTACGTGGGGTTATAGACTGCTATTTTTTTGTGCTACCGTGGACTTTGACAAATGTTTATACACATATATATATTGTAAATTTTCACTATTAAATCAATATCATGCTTTTGTGAAATACCTGGATGGTTTCTTCTACTGTGTTTGGCTCCTTCAGTTTGATGCGAAATTTGATTAACAATCATTCAATTCTGTCATCAATTTCTATGCATAGTACATAATTCTTGTCATTTATGGAAAACAATAATGGATACCTGTAAGCTTCAATTTAATTGTTTTAAAATATATTTTAGAGCTATTCTCTCTGGTCTCTTTTATTCTAGATGGCAGTAACTCCACCTTTGTCTTTGGGTTGCCTATTTAAGTTGCTGGTAGCCTCATTCTATCGAGGAACTACCTACAGTTACAATGTAGTTACATTCCAGTTTCTGGAAGTTTGTTTCCTAACTTATTTAAAACTAATTTCTAATCTAAATACTATTCAAATTAAAGGAAAACCTTCTTTTAAACATAAGATAAAATTAAACTAAAAGTGAATTTAATTTTAACAACTTGTCTAGTTGTCGCCTCCCTAATTGGATGCTCCTACATCATCTGATCTGCTGAAATGGCTTGACACTCAGAGGCTAGCCTCAGTGGTGTTTGTGTTGTTTGGAAATGAGATGTTCCTATCGACAGAGCAAGCTCACGTGATAGCATTTGGATTGGAGATGAGCAGGGTCTTGTTCCTTTGGTCGTTGCGCACTCCACATTACCTAGACGATCGCCCAGAGCTCCTTCATGAGGGATTCGAGACTCGAACCCAGGACCATGGATTAGTGGCCCGGTGCTAGGTGCCGCAGATGCGTATCCTTTCGCACAGGTCAATCAGTGGGTATCTGAGCCACAACAGGTGGAGCTCCGCCATGGAGGCGCTGAGTTGTGGATTGCCCCTCATTCTCTTGCCTTTAAGGCTTGACCATGGTTTGAATGCTCGCCAAATAAAAATGGAATTCAAGGCCGAGATAGAGATCGAAAGGGGAGACGATGGCTCCTTCAGCAAAGGAGTTATATGCAGAGCAGTCAAAAATGATAATGGAGGGAGAAGAGGGAAAGAAAATGAGGTCGAAAGCAGTGGAGGCCCAAGATATTGTGGTGGGCAGTACTGGGCACTAGTAGAGTTACATATATGACTTTATCCAACACCTAGCAGGAGTAAAGAATATGGAGAAAACAACGCAGTAGACACTATCTGTTTTTTTGTTTTTGAAAACATAAAATAAATGTTTCATAGAACGGAGTGGTTTTATTCCCGTGTTTTTATTTCAAAAATGTTGTAGAACCTGTTAGCTTTGTTGGCTTTTGGCCCAAAAATGGATCCAAAACACTCTCAAAGTCTCCAAAGTTTGCTTAAAATCATACAAATGGATCTAAATATGCTCCAAAGCACTCCCTAAGTCTTCAAAAGTGCTTAATATCATTTAAAGATCCAAACAAGCAAGGGAGGAAAGCCCTTGGAAGGGAAAAAATGCACTATCAGGAGGCAAAAAATGCATTAAAATAGTCAAAAAACCATTATCAAAGGCTTAGAACTGAGAAGGCACAACAGTCATTAGATCTGGCTGATCAACGACCCAGTTCCAAGTGGTGGATATTATCGGTGGATCTGATCGGCATAGGTGGGCAGTGGCCATTGGCGCAAGACACCGCCGATCAGCGATCGCCGATGATCGGATCGGTAGGTCGCAATCAGGGAAGGCGAGTCGACGGATTATCGACGTAGACAATATGAATGAGCTATTGTGATGGGCGATTAAATGTGGACAGTTGATCCTGTGCGCAGATCAGCGGCCCACGTTACATCGCCGGATCGCTATCGGCAAAAATCATGGGGCGGGGACTTTGCATATACATATGGGAAACACGATGAACCAGACCCGACTATATTATATATGATATTTCATAAAATGTGAAATCTGTGGAAGGCCCATTTTCAATGCATTTTGCGTATTTTTGTTGTTTAAACGAAATACAAAGGGAACCTTGGGGCATTGTGATAGTCATAAGACCCGGACCTGATGGGATTCAGAATGAAAATATATAAATTCTCAAGTCCACCAAGGTTGTTTTTAATGCATTTTCATGTATTTTCGTTGTTTAACGAAATGCAAAGGGAATGGGTCGAATACGACTTGCGATAACCCTAAGGGCAGACCTAATAAGTGAATAAACCATTTTTGAGGACTTTTGAAGTCCAAAATACACAGAGAAGACAGGATTTATTAGTGATTGTAGCTTTTTCTGTGTAAATATAGGAAACAGTCAAAGGAAACCTTTAAAGGGATTACAGAGGCTCGAAGACCCATTCCACTACATGATAGAGTCCGGGAGGCAGGCGGCCAAAAAACAGAGACTGGAAATGGAATAAAAGGGGCCATAAAGCAACACAGCACGACACAGCCACAACAACAAACATTTTGGGGCATCTCTAGCACGAGATCTCCTAGACAGCATAGTAAGCTACCCAAAATATCTGAATGCAGTTATTCTTATATCAAAAGAAGAAACCTTCGAGCCCATGCTTGCCTAGAGAGCATCAAAGTTGTTAACAAGACAGATCAGATAGATTGATACCTCTCGAGCCTCAAAAGGCTTGAGAGCATTGTAAAAAGCTATAAATATTTACCTTTTGAACCTCCTTTCTCAATTCTGCTTGATCTTCTAGAATGATATCTTTATTTATAAATATTCTGTTCCTTTTAGACTTGAGGTTTTACTAAGTATGTCATACTTATGGTCAGTAGAGCTCACCTTTATTCGGATCAGCCTTCCTTTATTCTCATTTAGTTTCCCCAACCTTGTTGCTTCTGTGAGACATGTTGTTTCAAATTGTAATCTGTTATGTAATTTTGTCTGGGCTATGGCTAAAGTATCCTTGTCTACCTTCTCTTTCAAACCGAAGATTATAATGTTCAAGGCCCTTTTGTTACACTCATGGTCTAATTCTATCAATTTTTTTATTTCATCTTTAATTGGCTTGATATATAATTTACCTGCCACACTATTTAGGGTGAAGCGGCTATTAACTTTTTCTTCTAGCTCTTTAATCATGTCCATCATTTTAAGACTCACTAAAGTATCAGCATCTACTTGCTGGGATGTTTGGTTCATATCTTGGTTTTGTTTTTCTATAAGCTGAAACCTAGTCTCCCTTGCCTCCAGCTTATTCTCCAATAGTTCTATTTTATTTTCTATTTGTTTTTGGATCTTGTTTTCAAGAGATGTGAATTCATTTTCCATCATGGCTGCTAACTCTGTTTGTAGCTTAACTTCTCTTTCTTCTCTATGTTTCTCTAAAGACTTTATATACTCATAGAGACTCTGTAGAGTAACTGTGCTAGGTCTACCCTTGGTAATCTTTGGTAATTGTGGTGAATTATTCATACTTGAAAATATATGAGCAGATATGTATTAGAAAAATATAAAGAATGTGTGCACCTGATATCAGCAAGCCGGACCGCAAACGCACATGCCTCAAATTGTTTTTCTCTTACTGTAGAGAGATCGTGAATTATTACCGTAGAGAGATCATAAATTAGGACCGCAGAGAACGTAAATTATTACCGCAGACAGATCGTAAATTATAACCGCAGAGATCGTAAATTATTACCGCAGAGAGATCATAAATACATCACCCTAAATTATTACTGCAGAGAAATCGTATACATTGGTTTTAGTGAACATTAATTACCATCATTATTAAAAGGTTTATTTAAATCATTTCAAAGATAATTGATAAAAATAAAAATACATTTTTAATATTTCTTAATAATAATGATAATAATTTTATAATTTTTTATGTTATAAATTAATTAAATATTTAAAAAATAAAATCAACCTTAATAAAAGGTTTCAAGTTTCAAGTTAACAACACAATTAAGAAATAAGAAGCGAAGATCTAAGATTTAGGATTAATATTGAATTTAAAATTAAGGGAAATGAGTAAAGAAGTATTGAAAATTTAAATAATTAAAAGTTTAGAAATGGACATTAATTAATTTAAAAGATAATCAAAATATTATAAATTAAATTTAAAATTTTAAGATTTTATAATTAAAATTGAGTGTGGATTTATTTTTTTTAAATATTTATGAAATTAAGTGTGGATTTAAAGATTTGAAACTTGAAGGTGATTAACAACCAAATTTGATAGACGGTATAATTGATGATTTATTTTAAATATTAAAATTTTAAATTTTAAATATTTTCTTTATAAAATGTAATAAAGTTGTGATTTTTATGGGTTTTTATTTTTTAATTTGTCTAGAATCAGGTAAGAATTTATTGCAATCACAAGTTTGATGGGTAATCCTTGCACAAACGAAATGTCTTATGGGTTTTTCATGGTGGTGAATCCATATATACAGTCAAAAAATAGTTTTAATAACACAAATCAAAATTTCACCTCAAATTTTTTCTCCAAATTCAGACACCAAGAAGTCCAAAAATTCACACTAAAAACAACTCGCAATATAATTATTTTATTTTTTAAATATACTAAATTAATAAAATAATGATATATAAAAAAAGGATTAAATAATCATCCACTTGATTTGAAGAGAATAAATTTATATTAAACGATAGACTGCAGGGTGGCACAGTAGATAGACGACAGATTAAAGCTGACTCCGCGGATTCGCATGATTTTTTAGTTGATTTGTTGTTTTGTTTGATACCCACAGGTTTTTCGTCGGGAGGGAGATTTTTTTTTGTATTAGGCCACTATTTTGTCCGGAGGGAGAATTTTTTATGAAAAAAATTTTCAAAAAATTTTATTGCGAAAGAGTTTAAATTGGTTATTTGATGATAGAATTAGATTTGGTATTATTAAAATTTGGGACATAAATTTTTTGAAGTTTGATAATTATAATTTAGATTTTTCAAAAAATTCGATAATTATAATTAAGATTTTTTTATAAATTTCTGATTTTCATTAATTATAAATTATTCAGCAAATTAGATATTTGCTGAAAATTTATCATTAACTATAAATTGTTTATCAAATTAGATATTATACTAAAAATTTATAATTGATGTGTAAGATTAAAGTTTATTAATAATATTTAATAAAAATAAAATGGTATTTAATAAACAGACTGTTTATGTAGGATTGCTTTGTTGTTTTAAGATCTTGTCCATTAAATAAAAAAAATAAACAAGTATATTCGCCACTTACAGAACGCCATCGGAGTCCCCACTCTCTTGGTCGGCCCGTTCATGCCCGCCGTACAGGGCTCCGATCTGCTGGGATGGCAGAGGGCAGTCTCTGTGGTCAGCGTCGGCAGTGGTGCGGTAGTGAAGCTCTTTTTGAGGAAAAGGTTAACAATCAACCAGAGAGACAACCGAAGTAATATGGTAGACATCCAACCTTGGAGTATTAAAAAATTGTTTAAATTCGTAGATAACGACTATGGTTAAATTCAATTTAATTAGCATATCTAAGAGGGTGAAGGGAAATGTAAAAGTGGCTTACCGTGAATTTTTATATAATTTTTATTAATATAATAATAAAAATATTGTAATTAAAATGATTGTATTTAAATTTTATTATTTGGAAATTTATTATTGTGATAATTAATTTTTATTATAATTGTAAGAATATTTAGTTTTTTATTTTTATTTTTTTTTAATGAAAATTAGCCTAGGTTTAGGCTAGTCCATTTATTGTCAGTAAGAATGATCTATCCAACATAGAATGTTATTATCAAAATTAATCTCGCATCGATTGATCTGAGCCCACCGACCACAAATTGTCCCCATGTCAACCTCAAGACCGTTGTATACACCTTACTCAATGCTGTATCCACCTAACTCTCTTCATCCCTGTCAGGCTGCCACTATTAATGATATTCTGATACCACTGTAAGGTGCGAGTAAGAAACCTGTTATTAGATAGTTATGCTTTTCACTCCCTAAATCCAACCTAACAGTCAAAGCACCTACCGTGCCTCCTGGGTGACCTATGACATCCCGCTGGTAGAACAATGTTATGTCTTCTGGCTGAACTAGCACAGATCATATCGATACCCGTAGCCATGAATTCTCAAATTGATTTCGCAGAATGCTCTTTAAGGAGGTGGGAAATGAGACCCAAAAAATAGAAACAGGTGCAACACAGGTTGGGAGAAGGAAAAAGAGTTGGAATGTGAAGCACAACATGTAAAGGTGGAGGGAACTTTGGATTGGTCCAACTTGTGGATGTGAAGGTGGAGGGCACTTTGGATTGGTCCAGCTTGTGGAGGCAGAGGAGGGGAGAGAGGTGTCCCACGCAGATCACCATTTTAAGACACTTCCTGAGGAGTTTGTGGGATAGGTAAATTATTCATCAGGAAATAAATTTCATTGGCCCTCCTGCTTGTCAAAGTGAATTTTGTAGGAAGCTTTCTTTTTTAATTGCCTTTTGTATGGGATTTAATTTTTATTATGTGTTTTTTTAATAATTATAAATATTTTTTTTAATATAAATTTTGAATTTAGTTTTTTTTTTAATTATGAATTCATCATAAAATATGTTTTAACTAAACAATATTATATAAGTATATATTTTATGATATTTTAGAAAGTTCAAATAATATTATATATTTAGATAGAGGAGGAATAACCCGTTATAGAGTTTTATGAACCCAATGTTTTGGACTACCAAGTGAGTCCATCATCAGGGGATGCGTCAATAGATATTCTAAAGGTAATAATGATGTATCCATAAGCTAAATTATTGGGTATATATCCAATAATTTAGCGCATGCATACATCATTATTATTGGGTATGTATCCAATAATTTAGCTCATGGATACATCATTATTATCTTTAGAATATCCATTGACGCATCCCCTGATGATGGACTCACTTGGTAGTCCGAAACGTTGGGTTCATAAAACTCTATAACAGGTTATTCCTCCTCTATCTAAAACTATCCTCACCTGTATGGATTTATTATTTAACAATATTATATATGTATATATTTTATGATATTTTAGAAAGTTCAAATATATTTGTCAAATTAACTTATAATTATATATAGTTATTATTTTTGTAATTTTAAAGTTTTTATATCTTTTTTTTAACTGAAGCTTATTGTATTATTTTGAAAAAGTTTACAAATTGAATAAATATATAAGCAGAGTTATCTGGAGCGCAAGTTCAAAATTTGAGAAACATATGACACCTTTAGATGTGAGGTGCCACAACGACCAAAACAAGCAGCAAACCGTACTCTAAGATAGCTATATGCCAAGTGAAATACTGAAGACTTCTCCAATAGACGTGCATCCTAGCACACCAGGCAGCAAAAACAACATTGCTAAAGATCCGCATATGGAAAGCACAATAGAAGTCCTGAGTTCGATAGTGGTCACAAAATATCTTCTTTTGGAGAAGGGTTATGCCACTGAAATCATTATAATTTGAACATATAACCAGTGCCACCATGTAGACTCCTATTACCCTTCCAACAATGAGGACCTATGAGTAAATGGAAACTCCAAAAAAACAACAGTGTAGAACCCTACTCACACCAAAAACTAGTGCATGACCAAAATGTATTGTACATCTCCAAAATCCCTCTTGACGAAAGCGAGACAAGCACCAACATCATGAAAATAATAGAAAAAAATTTGACCAAAAGGATTTGTAAGATTGCTAGGCGAGTCTGTGAGATCCCCTAAAGTTGATTTTGTGACGAAATAACCCTCCAAACGACTGAGACAAGAGTCAATATCATTGAGACAATACCTAATGTTCCTTAGGATGTGTTTAATATCATCCAAACATGAAAAAAAAACATTATAAGTGTTGACTTGTTTTTCCTTGAGAACTAGATGAAGTAAGGTATCCAATTGTTGGTTGAGGGATATGGAATGCAAAAAATAATCTCCTCTTTTGAGCTCATCCCATTGTAGGCACCCATTGTGGGCCATTTTTCAAAATTTTGAGAGTCAGAATGGTACAAACAATGTCCAAACTCCTGATATTCTTATATCATAATTTCCTTACGAACCTCAAGGGGAGCGGAATCAAAGAGGGTGGATATAGAATCAAAGGCAAAAGGTCATCGGCATTTGTGACTAACATTATCAGTGGCTCGCCATTCTTTGCCAAGGTGGCATGGAGGCTAGGAGAAGAGAAAACTATAAACAACTAGATAGAGGCTCGTGACCAGCAAAGGAGGCAGAAGGACAAATCATCCCTCCTTGAACACCTAATGGAAAAACTATTAGGTTCCCCCAAAATTCCACTATAAAGCATCAAATACAGGAAGGATCATAACTCGCAACATTCCAGAGACATAGAACATAGAAAAACCAACCACTAGTGGACCACCTAGAAGTAGGTAATACCCAGGCGAGTTGCCAACACGAAACCCACTTGGAGGATAAAATTCACCAAAAAAAAAATTATTGCATGCTTAGAAACCCAAATTTTAGCTGGGATAAAAAGAGAACTAAAGAGCACAATGAACCAATTCACCAGAGCAAGGAGCGTGCTAGTGCTAAACCAGTAAAATTTTGAGAGAATCTAGATTACACCTCGCAACACAAATAATACAACCAAAATACCCCCCAAGCTAGAACTATATAGAGAAATGACTAGGATATCAGCAACCGCATACCAAAATAGGATAAGGGTAAGATATACCTAAAAATTTTCTTTCCAAAACAAGTGAATTAGAGTAAACCACCACCAATTCAAAGACAGGCTTGTCGATCCAGATTTAAACACGAATGCAAAAAGTTACAGAGATAACCATAAACACATAGATGCAGCGGAAATAATACTTCATTTCATTAATGTAAAATATTGAAATATGCTTATAAACAGAAATGGAAATAAACCAACTAGGGCGATGGTAGCTTATCTATGAGAAGAGATGTGGCAGCTACATGCCTCTGAACTGTGTTACAATGAGGATCGAAGGCCTATTTATTGTTGGGAAACAATGAAAAACCATAAACATCCAAAAACCTAACCCTAGAAGATGAAATGCCAAACTATGGGCCTCATTTGGGTAAATTGGTACACCAACCTCACGGGGTCATAACTTTGGCATACGATCTCTGTTTGACATGCACAATATCTCGTTAGAAATATCTATTCGAGAACTACAACTTTGGGAAGAGAAGCATCGGTCCATGGATGCATGTTGCTTCCATATTTCACAAAAAATGTCATTTAGGGCCTCAAAACGGCTGTGGAAGTTCAGGACTCGAAAAACTGCTAAAAATAGTAAATTGTGATTCAAATAAGGAAACTAAAAGACTGACAAAGATAGTTTTGGGGGTCCAAGTGGGATAGGGGGATGGCCACCAACATCCACCTGGATCATTCCTCCCCCCTTAGGAAGCAATGGTCCCCATTGCATTGAGTTCCTCCATCTGCTGAGCTTGGTCCCTGGTGAGCTGTTCTGCAATCTCTGATGTGTCTAGTAATGGTGGGAAGCATGGTCAAGGGCATTCCACATTGAACACTTGGTGCAAGCGAAGGAATGGAGGAATTTTGTGCTCCAAAGCATTGTTTCCCACAACCTTGGTAATGCTGTAAGGACCATGTCGGAGTGGTCTGAGCTTCTGATGGGCTCTTGTCAGGCGTTCTTTCTGTAGATGCAACCAGACTTTGTCGCCCACCTGAAACTTGTGTGGTACCCCTGTGGGTGAGGAGAAGTTGTTCCTATGTTCTGTCATGACCGTATCCCTTTGCTATTGCTGCTGCATGGAGGAACCCTTCGCGGGGGTCATGGATGTGGCTACGATATTCCCCTTACTTTGGGAGCGAACCAGACAGAAAATGAATTTCCTAGTCTGGGAGATGATCTTGTTGCATTTCTTAGCAGAGATCAAAGAGGTGGTGGTAGGTGGGGCTACCTCCAGTATCCTGTATAATGAATTACCCAAAGTAATAATAATAGCGCGAGACCTTGACTCATACACAGCATGTTGCCTCCACAAGTATGGCTGGCCAAATAGTACATCACAAACATCCAGAGGTGCAACATCACACAATACCTTGTCTGTGAAGGGCTTGATGTTGTAGGGAAGGCGACACTACTAACGAACTCGTATATCTCGTCCTTGGTGAAGCCACCCGATACTATATGACTGCAGATGTGGTGTAGTCGATAGGCCCAACTGCTTCATGACCTTTGCTGAAATGAGTTTCTTTTGGCTGCCACTATGATCCGAATTAAATCCATGAAAATTATCAAAATGCCATGACTGTATCAAATCAAGACAGAATTCGAATTTATGAACAAAGAGTTATCAGGAAGACCTCTAGACAGTGGCAGTTTGAAACCAGCAAGGAACGATGAGGACCTCAGTCAAAGCGCACTGACCGAGGCCCATGGAGACTGCGCAGGAGGCAAAACTAGTAGTTAGGAAGCCCGGATTGGGAAATGGAGGCCATTTCTGATGCGCGCATCGCTGGGAAAAACCCCTTGAGAAGGAAAGGCCCCAAGCGCTCGGTCGCATGGGAAGCCGGGAAATTGTGGGGAAAGTGCTAAGGTGAAAGGAGGGTCCTGCGCTCCAAAACCGGCGGTATATCGGAGGCATCCTTAGGCGGTAAGTAGATTTGGCAGAAAACGAGCGATTCTATTCATTGCACGACGCATGTCCGGCAGATGAGAGAGAAAACTGCCTCTCATCGCACGCTAACGGTTGAGCAAGTCAACCGCGCGAAATGAGCGAACACCGTAGGATCTGGGGGCTCCAGATCTGACGGCGGAGATTGCGCCTGATGGAGAAACTAGATTTGACAGGGGAATTAAGCCGCGACACATAAAAGTTGAAGTTTAATTTGACCGCTGAGTGTAGGTTTTAACCCTGTACAGAAATTACTTGCATACGAATTCTTAAACAAAGAAAATAAACAATGCGAGAGCATAACCCATAAAACGCATATGCACAGAGATTTTTCCGTGGATCCCAAAGCTGGGACTACCAGCTTGATTTTTCATTATGTTCCTTTCAATGTTACAATACATATTTATACATGCCGAAGCATCCAATACCATGGACCGAAAACCATCGCGTCCAATACCATGGACCGAAAAACCATCGCGTCCAAAAAAAACATTTGCGAAAATCATGCACAAAACCATAGGTGGGTCCGCCCAACCTAACATATGGTCCCAAACTAAAATTTTCCAGGGCGCTACCCCGGACCCCATAAAGTGGGGTTACGGGTGCCCTTCAAACCCCCTATTAACTACGTGGAAAGAATATAACACAACCCAACAATCTCCCACTTGTTGTTTTCTTTCCACAGGGGGCCACAGGAGAGTTTAGTCATTTTTTCAACCCTGAGATTCCCATTGCTTCTCTACACCAAGAGAACTTCTCAGAGCTCACAGATTTTGTCAATGCATCTGCAGTATTCTTCAAAGTGTCCACCTTTACCAGCAACACCTTTCTGTCTTCTATCATATCCCTCACAAAGTGATACTGAACATCAATGTGCTTTGTCTTTGAATGATAAGCAGGGTTCTTTGCCAAGAAAATTACACTTTGGCTGTCATAGTCTATTCTTATAGCTCCCTGTACTAACCCCATACTTGAACACAATCTCTGCAACCAAACTGCTTCCTTGCTTGCATGAGTGGCTGCCATGTATTCTGCCTCTGTAGTTGATAGTGCCACTACAGATTGTTTCTTACTCATCCAATTGACTGCACCTCCAAATAGGTTAAACACATACCCACTTGTAGATCTTCTCTGATCCAGATCTCCAGCCCAGTCTGCATCAACAAAGCCATGAATATCCAACACTCTGTCCAATCCTGGTCTTCCTTGGTAGCACAAACCATAATCACTAGTGCCACGCAAATACTTGAAAACCCGCTTCACTGCTGTCCAGTGCTCCTTCACAGGTTTTGACATAAACCTGCTCAATACTCCCACTGCATGTGCAATGTCTGGTCTAGTACAGACCATTGCATACATCAGGCTACCCACTGCACTTGCATATGGAACACGAGACATGTCCTCTTCCTCTTCTTGTGTCTTGGGACACTGTTCAGCGGATAACCTCACACCTACAGGAATAGGAACCTTCACTGGTTTACTATCCTACATATTAAACCTCTGCAGTATTCTCTCGACATACTTCCTCTGGTTTAACCAGAGCTTCCTCTTTGACTGATCTCTTTTAATTTCCATGCCCAAAATATAGTTTGCAGCACCAAGATCTTTCATGTCAAATTTGGAGGACAATTGGGTCTTCAAATCCTGGATAATTTCTTTGTCATTTCCAACTAGCAACATATCATCCACATACAAGACCAGATAAATAACACGGTCACCAATTAATTTAAAATACACACAATGATCTTCTTTGCTTCTGGTGAAGCCAAGTCCCCTTATAAATGTATCAAATTTCTGATACCACAACCTTGGTGACTGTTTTAACCCATACAGAGACTTCTTTAACTTGCATACCAGTTCTTTCTTACCCTTCACCACAAAGCCTTCAGGTTGCTTCATGTAGATTTCCTCTTCCAAATCCCCGTGAAGAAATGTTGTCTTCACATCCATCTGTTCTACCTCAAAATCAAAAGCAACAACAGCAGATAAAAGTAATCTAATAGAAGTTACCTTGGCAACAGGAGAAAAAATATCACCAAAATCAATTCCTGGCACCTGGGAATAACCTTTTGCTACCAACCGAGCTTTGTATTACTCCACCTTTCCTTCTACATTTGTCTTCTTCTTGAACACCCATTTGCTGCCAATGGGTTTCCTTCCAGCCGGCAACTCCACCAGATCCCAAGCCTCATTTTTGTGCAAAGATGCCATTTCATCAACCATGGCCTCTTTCCAGAGTTTTCCATCCTCTGAATCCACTGCTTCCTTCACAGTTCTGGGATCATTATCAGTAACAGACAAAGCAAAATTTGAACTAAAAGCAGATGGACTATACCTTTCTGGCTGCCTTCTTTCTCGAACTGATCTTCTCACAGCCAGAGTTTGTGGCTCTTCATCTTCTGATTCCTCCTCTGCTGCAGAGTCTGATTCTTCCTCCTTTGGCTCAAACTCTATCTTCTCAGGTTCCTTTGGTTGGACTTCATGTTGAATAACATCTTTTATCTCTCTAAACACCACATCTCGGCTGTACACAACCTTCCGTGTGATTGGGTTCCAAAGCTTATAACCCTTTAAACCATCCTTATACCCAATAAAGATGCACTTTTCAGATTTACTATCCAACTTGGTTCGTTTCTCCTTTGGAACATGTACATATGCATCACATCCAAATACCCTCAGATGTGAAAGAGAGGGTTTCTTACCAGTCCATACTTCTTGTGGAGTCTTATCCTCCAATGTCGATGAAGGTGACCTGTTGACCAGGTAACATGCAGTATCCACCGCCTCTGCCCAGAATTCCTATCCTAACCCAGCACCACTGAGCATGCTTCTTGCCCTTTCCATCAACGTCTTGTTCATTCTTTCTGCGACTCCATTTTGCTGAGGTGTATATGGAGTAGTCTTCTGCCGTGCTATACCACACTTCTTACAGAATTCTTCAAATTCCTTGCTGCAAAATTCTCCACCATTATCTGTCCTCAACACCTTTATCTTCTTCTCTGTCTGATTTTCCACCAGAGCCTTAAATTCTTTAAACTTGTCAAAGACTTCAGATTTCTTCTTAAGGAAATATATCCATGTATTCCTTGAGAAGTCATCTATAAATGATACATTGTACACAGACTTACCCAGTGATGGAACCTTCACAGGTCCAAACACATCACTGTGCACAAGCTCTAATATCTGTTTCGTCCTCTTACCACAAGAGGGGAAAGTCACCCGATTTTTCTTCCCATACACACAATTTTCACAGAAATCAAAATCCAGAGAGCTATCATTCATACCTTCTACCATACCTTTACCATGAAGTATTCGAAGGCCCTTCTCTCCAATATGTCCAAGCCTTTGATGCCACAACATGGTCTTCTCTCTAGAGACCACTAGATTTTCTACTCCATTTTCAGGAACCATAGAACTATTGCACCCATCAACAACAGTGCTACCTTGCAGCTTGTACAGAGTTCCAATCTGAACTCCCTGCATCAATATTAGTGCTCCTCGAACCATCTTGCAGGTATCCTTTTCGAACACCGTCTTTACACCTGCATCATCCAACTTGCTTACAGAAATCAGATTTCTAGCCAATGCAGGAATATGTAGAACACCCAGAAGTGTTCTAACCCTTCCACCTTGCAACTTCAACTTTACTTTTCCCCGACCAATGATTCTAGCCTTCCTATCATCGCCTAAGAAGACATCACCACCATCGTATTTCTCATACTCGCAGAAACACTCTCTGTGGGGAGTGAAGTGAAAGGATGCACCTGAGTCAATCAACCATGCCTCATGATCTACATGTGTACTTGAAGAAGCCAAGTACACATCCCCACCTTCATCTGAGGTGGTTTTCGCCTCTGCAGAAGGAGCATCATCAGATCCCTTTCCTTTATTAGGAGCTTTAGATTTACAATCCCTTCTGAAGTGCCCTTCCTTTCCGCATTTCCAGCACACCACCTTTGTAGGTTTTCCTGGAGATTTAGATCTCCCTCTAGATTTAGATCTCCCACTTGATGACTTATTTTTGTTTCTATTCTGGGACCGTCCTCGTACAGATAAGGCATCACCATTCTGGTTGTCCATATTTTTCCGTCTCATCTCCTCCATCAGCAAGGCTGAGACTATTTCATCAAACTGCAAAGCAGTTGCATTGCTACCTATTGCAATAACCAGACTATCCCACGAATCTGGTAGAGAACACAACAGAATAATGCACTTATCTTCATCCGAAATTTTAATATCAATAGATAATAACTGACTTACCACACTATTAAACGCATTCAGATGCTCTGTCACTGAGTCTCCATCTTTCATCCTCAGGTTATACAGCTTTTTCCGCAGGAACAGTTTATTCACCAGAGACTTAGATTGGTACAAAGTCCCTAACTTGACCCACAAAGCCTTTGTCGTAGCTTCCCCTGATACATTCAGCAATACTGAATCCGAGACACACAATCGTATTGTGCTCTTTGCCTTCCGATCCAACTTCTTCCATTCTTCATCGGTCACTCCCGATGGTTTAGTACCCGGATCTACCGCGATCCACTGATCTTTATCCACCAACAGATCCTCCATCTTGAGTTTCCACAACTCAAAATTCTGACCATTGAACTTCTCAATCTCTATCTTTCCACTGCTCGCCATCTTCTTTCACCACCAGAATCAATCTCGCAGATCTCCCACTGAACAGGGTCTACCACAGGCCCGAGCGAAACCCCTCAGCAACAAAGGCGTCCCCTTGAAGCCAAAACAGCTCTGATACCAAATGTAGGTTTTAACCCTGTACAGAAATTACCTGCATACGAATTCTTAAACAAAGAAAATAAATAATGCGAGAGCATAACCCATAAAACACATATGCACAGAGATTTTTCCCTGGATCCCAAAACCGGGACTACCAGCTTGATTTTTCATTATGTTCCTTTCAATGTTACAATACATATTTATACATGCCGAAGCATCCAATACCATGGACCGAAAACCATCGCGTCCAATACCATGGACCGAAAAACCATCGCTTCCAAAAAAAACATGTGTGAAAATCATGCACAAAACCATAGGTGGGTCCGCCCAACCTAACATATGGTCAAAAACCAAAATTTTCCGGGGCGCTACCCCGGACCCCATAAAGTGGGGTTACGGGTGCCCTTCAAACCCCCTATTAACTACGTGGAAAGAATATAACACAACCCAACACTGAGTTGGCAGATGAGTCTTTCCACAATGTAACTGAAAATATCGAACCATCGAGGAAGAGCTAGCGTAGTTTGTAAGAGGACACGTGGCCAACTCCCTGTGAGACGTTGGTGATGATGCAGAAGCAGGGAACTCCAAGCTAACAGTGGCACGCGATCCGAAGGGGCAGAAGAGGAAGCGAACGGTCAAGGACAGTTGGCTTTAAGCTACGAACAGACAGAGAATAGAACAAGGAAGAAGGACGAAGACAGAGAGAGTGAGAGCAAAGAAAAGACAGTGAAGTAAGAAGAAGAAAACAGAGAGCTGAGCTAACCTAAGGCAGCATCGAGCAGACAAAAATATTGAGAGGTTCAAGGAATCCCTGTGAGGATCTGTCTGGAATTGAGTACCATATTGGGCTCCTCCCATTGAAGACCAGAGAGGTCAATACTTGGTAAGGAAAGAGTCTGTGCACTCTAGTGGCTTGGGGAATCCAAGAACCAACCTACCAAGCATTATATATTTCAGGAGACTCAAATTGAGCTCCTCACTATAAAAAACTCTGCTTTTAAGACACAATAAAATAAGGCCACCATTGAAAGCTGGACTAGAGACGTAGCCCTGGAGAATAGGGTGAACTCATTATTAATTTGTTGTGTTCTTGTATTTGCTTACTGTGTATCTCTTACGGTTTTCCATTTTCCAGTGTCTATGTATTTTGCAATCTGATCTATCCATTGCCTAAGATAGCGTAGACACACACCAGCACATGAGTCTGTAATGCCTTCATTCATTAATTAATTAACTGAGGTCACTTACGAGTGATTTTCAGATCACACTGTCGACAATGAATTACAGTGGCAAACCCTTCACTCACATCTGTGAGTGGAAAATATGCTCCCCCTCCTCTGGATCTTCGGCCCCATTCTTCTGGACCTTGGCAGTGGCAACAGTGGCACTGGGTGCCACATCAATGATCTTCTTCCCTTTGCCATTCCCCTTATCGAGTTCTGACTCAGGGTCAAAACATGCATATAATTCTGAAGCCTTCAACTCTACCACCACTGATGCTTGGTCTGACACTCACTTGTGTTGTGAGTGGGGCTCTTATGGAACTCACACCACTTTCCTATGTCCTTCTTTAACTTCGTGGTGTTGTTATTTTCTTGTGGCTTCGACGGGTTGTCTTGGGTTGCCCTGACTTGCCTTTGTCCTTGGTTCTGCGATTTGGGGAAGCCTTTCCCTTGCTTCGAATTCACAGATCCAAAGTCTAGCTTCTTCTATTTAAACTTCTGCTTGATTTTGACAGTGTATTGGTATGTCGTGCTGAGTGAGGAGATTTTCAGGATCTCCGTCTCTTCCTGGATGTACCTGTGTAGGAAACTGCAGTATTTGAGTACCAAATGCAACTCAAAATCCTTGGTACCCAATTGTGTGCAAAGGGTATGAAAAATGTTTGTGAATTCCAGCACATCTTGGTCCCTTCCCTGCCGCAGCGTGGTCCACTTTATGTATTTGTCCTCATAGCTTTTGACATGCTAATACTGCTCCTTAATGGCATCCCGGAATGAATTCCAAGTGGGGGCGGCTGAAAATAGTGAGCCCATACTTTCATCCTTCTGCTCGCAGTAGGTTTCCCACCAGTCCTTGACGTGGGGGGATGCTTTGAGAAGAGCGAAAATAATCTTTTCCAGACTAGAAAAATCATGAATAGAAAAATACCCATCTAGTAGATTTAACCATTTATCTACGACATCTACATCTATCTGACCCTCAAATATGGGGATTTCAAAATAAACTTGTACATTAAACGGTGTGGCATTTCTAGAGTAGCTGTTGGAAGCTAATGCATCGCCTCTAGGTAGCCCCTGAAGGATTTGGGAAAAGTTGTCCATCATCGCATTCCTTTGTCACTCGTGGACTTCTTTGAGCAAGATTTTGATAGGATCTATTGCCCCCTCTTCTTTCTTTTCATCCGCCATGGGAGGCCGTTGGGATTTGCAAGGCTGGTCTTGCAAAGGTTCGACCAGTTCAAGCCCTAACTCCTTATATCCCAACCTCGTTGGGGACATGTAAAAAAAACAAAGAAAAAGGAGACCGCTCTGATACCACTGATCCGAATTTAAACAGGAACGCAACAAACTACAGAGATAACCATAAACACAGACATGCAGTGGAAATAACGCTTCATTTCATTAATGTAAAATACTGAAATATGCTTACAAACATAAATGGAAATAAACCAGCTAGGGCAATGGTAGCTTATCTCTGAGAAGAGATGTGGAAGCTGCTTGCCTTTGAATTGTGTTACAATGAGGCTCGAAGGCCTATTTATTGTTGAGAAACAATGAAAAATCCTAAATATCCAAAAACCTAACCCTAGAAGATGAAACACCACAATGTTGGACCCGTTTGGGTAAATTGGTACACCAACTTCCTGGGGTCGTAACTTTGGCATACGATCTCTGTTTGACATGCACAGTATCTCGTTAGAAATATCTATCCGAGAAATACAACTTTGGGAAGAGCAACATCGGTCCATGGACGCATGTTGCTTCTAGATTTCCCAAAAAACGTCATTTAGGGCCTCAAAACGGCTCCAGAAGTTTAGGACCCGAAAAAATTCTAAAAATAGTAAATTGTGCCACAAATAAGGAAAGTAAAAAAGCTGACAAAGATAGTTGTGGGGGTCCAAGTGGGATAGGTGGGTGGCCACCAACATCCACTTGGATCACTTGTGCTTTATGACATGAACATATAGGACGAAGAACATCAACCCCAACTTTTCTCCCACATTGAAAGAGTCGGAAAGAAAGAGATCTTTGTATAACATAATACCAGTCGAGGAACAATCAAACAAGACTTAACAGACCTTATTACAAAATGAGACTTGGAGTAGGAGGGTGAAGATTGTACCTCACCTCCACTCCTTTCATGTTAATTCCATGTTCATCACCGTTGCATGTGTCACGCCATGCCTGAAGGTTGACAAATGTACTCAGGGCACGCCCTCCGAAATATTTTTCGTTTTTCCATATATTGCACCCCCATTGAGGAACACTATTACAAATTATGCTAAACCATTTTACAAAATTTGAAGTAGCTTGGTTGAACCAATTGAGAATAATGTATTTTGAAGAGGAATGGTGGAGCTTACCTTTTACTATGATGAATTGGACTAAAGGAGGACCTTACCAAATAATAAAACAAGTTTGAACACACTTTTAAATAAGAATTTCAGAGGTTTTTGACATGTCAAGCGATAATAATATATGGGGCATTCATTTTGAAGAAATTCATAATCTTCTAACAATAAGAAGAATAGAGCATTCTCACAAGAAAACTAACAAGTAAAAATCCCAAAATCAATTGTGTTTAGATTCAAGTATGAATGTATAGAATCCATGATTGCCTTGGTAACCATACATTTGGCATTTCCATATCCTGCCACAAAATATTTTATTTTCTAATGAAACTAATAAATATAACCATTATAAAAAATAAAATCTATAGCTAGTGTACCAACACTAAAGAAACTATAGAAACTCTCAAAATCAGATAGAAAATCACTTTTTCACTCAAACAAACAAAAAAATCAATTAGTGTTTTATATAGAATGTCAATGACCCGTGGGAGTGAACATGTCATGTGAGCCTCAACTTTTAACCTATTCAAGCTTTAGGCTTAAGTGTATGCAATGCAAGATTTTAATATTTGAGTGAATATAGAGATGAGTTTTTCCTAATAAGTAGAAAGACCTAATGTGCTTATCTTAGAGTCTCATCCAATAGAGTAGACATGTTGTGTGAGTCTCAAATTGTAAGTTGTAGGCTTCAGTGTTCATGCTTTAGGCCTAAGTGTCTACAGTACAAGGATTGTGAAGTCCGTGAAGTGAGAGATGAGTTTTTTCTAATAAGTCAAAAGATCTAATGTCTTTATCTCGAAGTTATAACCAAAAGAGTCACTAGCTTTTGCAATTTTATTTGGAATTTCTTTTATAGAGGTATACACATGGATTCATTTACATTTTCAAGTTAGCCATCTAATTCATGATTTTAAAACTTAAATAAACATTATGATGGATGTGTAGATTTTATAAATTTTAAAATAATAAATATTTAATGGTTAGGTAAATAAAAAAATTATAAATTCCTATCAAATTTAATCCTTGATCCTAATATACAATAAAGAAGACAAAGATAATATTCGAAAGACATAAAAAAGACAAAAATAACAGTCAAAAGGAATATAAAGGAATGGGACCATATATGACGGTTGACAAATGAAATAGTAAGTGAAATTGGAAAAACTAGGTTCTAATTTGCAACTTATCAATATTTATCAACTTAAAAAAAAAATTAAATCAAAATTGTAAGTTTGTAAAATAACCTTATGTTGGAAAGGAAAAGAAATTGATTGTGGAAAATTTTCAATAAATAAAATGATAATCATCTTATAATTTAGTAAAATTAATTTTGATTTATAAAATTTATGTTTTTTTCTAAAAAAATTATAATTTTAACATTATAATAAAAAATAAATTTAAATATTTAATATATAAATTAATTGGATTTAAGACATCTGTGGTTTATATCTTCTAATTTAGTAACTGGAGAACCCACAGTAAAAACCATTTTTCGTCAACGTTTCAAATCCCAACAGGGATCCATCATCAGGACATTCTTGAATGATGATAGTAGAAGAGCTTGAATGAGGGTATTAAATAGTTTTTAATAGTTTGAAGTGAGAAGATTTAAATGGATGTCGGCTGTTTTAATCATTTTTATTTATTAATATCCTTATTATTTTTTTAATAATTTTAAGTGTTTGAAATTATTTTCAAAAAATTATTTATTGACGTAATAATAAATAAATACTTTGATTATTTAATCTTTACTACTAAATGTTTAAATTTATTATTAAGAGTTTAATACAGTTAATAGATTCAATACTAGATCCAAATAATAATTAATCAAAATTATTATAATAAATATTTATTTACATTAAATATTAGTAATAATATTCAATATATATTAATAATGATATGTGAATATATAATATTAATATTAAATATTAAATATTATTACTAAATATTTATTTACATTAAATATTAGTAATAATATTCAATATATATTAGTAACAATATGTGAATATTTAAATATTTAAATTATTATTACTAAGAAATAATATTAGTGTATTAAATATTAAATATTATTATTAAAACCAAGCACCATGTCTGCTTGGAAAACGCTTCAATTATCACACATGAAGAAAAACATCATAGGCAAAAGATCAAAGAAGCTCTTGAGATTATCAAACATCCACATAATCTCAACAGGGACAATGATATTGAGATTAGTGGAAGTTGCTTCCCTTAATCAAAGAAATTAAGATCGCCAATACATCCCAGGTATAGAACTCAGTGGGTAGATTTCTCTCTCCTTTTCTAGCAATTAGTAGTTAGTAGTTTCACTGTTACTCTCCATAATAATAATTTTCAATTCTATTAGCTAGGAATTATAACATTTACATTAATATTATTATTAATTATTAGATATTAATTATTAATCAGTATTAATACATTAACATTAACATTATTATTAATTCTTAGATATTAATTATTAATTATTATTAATACATTAACATTAATATTATTATCAATTATTAGTTATTTTTTGGTGAAAGAGTTCTAAGGCTCGATGAAAGAGTTTTGAGGCTCGGTGAAAGAGTTAAAAACATACTCTATATATTCTTCGGTGAAAGTGTTCTGAGGCTCAGTGAAAGAGTTAAAAACATACTCTATATATTCTTGGCATATATTCTTACTCTATATATTCTTCGCATATATTCTTCGGTGAAAGAGTTCTGAGGCTCGGTGAAAAAGTTAAACACGTACTCTATATATACTTCGGTGAAAGAGTTAAACACGTACTTTATATATTCTTCTCATATATTCTTCAGTGAAAGAGTTCTAAGGCTCATTGAAAGAATTAAAAACGTACTCTATATATTCTTCGCATATATTCTTTAGTCTGCGGGCTGCGGTGGGCACGGGCGATCTGCAGTCAGTTACCAAAGATTACCAAGGGCAGACAGGCGATCTGCAGTCAGGTTTGCTGATATCAGGTGCACACATTCCTTATCTTTCTCTTTTTCTAATACATATTTGCTCATATAATTTCAAGTATGAATATTTCACCACAGTTACCAAAGATTACCAAGGGAAGACCTAGCACAGTTACTCTACAAGGCCTTTATGAGTATATAGAGTCTTTAGAGAAACGTAGAGAAGAAAGAGAAGCCAAGCTACAAAAAGAGTTAGAAGCCATGCTAGAAAATAAATTTGCATCTCTTGAAGACATGATCCAAAAAAAAATAGAAAATAAAATAGAACTACTAGAGAATAAAATGGAGGCAATGGAGACTAGACTGCAGGTTATAGAAAAACAAAACCAAGATACTAACCAACCATCCCAGCAAGGAGATTCTGATACTTTAGAGAGTCTTAAAATGAAAGACATGATTAAAGAACTAGAAGAAAAAGTTAATAGCTGCCTCACCCTAAATAATGTGGTAGATAAGTTAGATATCAAACCAATTAAAGATGAAATGAAAAAATTAATAGAATTATACCACGATCATAACAAAAGGGCCTTAAACCTTATAATATTCGGTTTAAAAGAGGAAGTAGGCCTTAGCCCAGACAGAACTACATAATAGATTACAAATTGAAACATTGTGTCTCACAGAAGCAACAAGGTTGGGGAAATTAACCAAGAATAAAGGAAGACTAATCCGCATAAAGGTGAGCTCCACTGATCATAAGCACGACATACTTAGTAAAACCTCAAGTCTAAAAGGAACGAGAATATTCATAAATGAAGATCTCATTCCAGAAGATCAAGCAGAATTAAGAAAGGAGGTTCAAAAGGTAAAAGAAGCTAGAAAGGAAGGAAAATGGGCAATAATCAGAAATAGAAAAGCCTTTATTCGAGATAGAAACCAAAAAGATAGTAATCAATAGCAATTAAACATGCTCCGGATCCTTTCTTGGAATTGTCGGGGCTTCCCATGGAACAAAGGCCCCGAGCTAAGTTGGATTTCAAATGATGTTGATATTATTTTGCTTGTTGAAACTTGGGAGCACGAAGAATCTAAGGTCCCTAACATAGATGGCTTTACGCTATGGTCTACCTGGAACAAGCGATCCTCCCATAGAGGCATTGGGGGAATAGCTTGTTACATTAAGAAGAACATCTCCCCCCATGTTAGGATTTATAAAAACAACCGTCGCAACCAATATAGTTGGATAGAGATCAAAGACATTAATAATAAAAAGTCCTACATAGCAATATGTTATTTTCCCCCATTAATTCTAACTTATATAAGAAGAAGAATCTAGATAAAACTAACCCTTACAATGGTTTAGAGAATGATATTTCTAGCCTAAGGAATGACGGTAATATCCTTTTAATAGGTGACTTTAATGCTCGAACTTCAAACAACCAAGCTATTATTCTAAGCAATCATTCCAACCCTAATCCTCTTTGGTTAGATGAAGACCCTACTCTGGCTACTAGGTACAAAAGAGCTCTGAAGATCTCAGGGAAAATTTGTTTGGGTCGGAGCTAGTCAAGCTCTGTAGTGCTCAGGATCTCATAATTTGCAACGGTCTAAAGAAGTGGCCCAATTCCAGCAAGATGACCTGCATCCATGGACTTGGTAGCAGCGTGGTAGACTACGTTATTTCTGATCTCCCATTATACAACGAAATAATAAATTTTGACATCTTAAACGACCACGAACCTGACTCTGATCATAGGCCTTTACTTATAACTCTCAATTTTGTCATGCATAGAGTTCCCATAGAAAATAATACTTATAGCCAAAAGAAATTAATATTTGATAGAAATAAAAATGATCTCTTTCTAAATGAATTAAAAACTAATTTGCTTCCTTTATCTAGTATAGACAACATAGAGGACCTCTATCATAATTTTACTACAACCCTCTCATATTCTATTAACAAGTTCTCAATTGAAGTTTCAAATAATAAAAGAAATAGCAAAACCAATCCATGGTATGACAAAGATTGTAAAAGTGCGAGGAGAGCAATTAAGGAAGCTGTTGATGAATCTCTTAAAATGGACAAGAAAAAAATATACAAAGCCCTAACTAAAAGGAAAAAGAGGCAGTACATTCGTCAAAGACAGGAGAATCTCTTACACCTCTCTAAGGTAGCTCCTAAGAAATTTTGGACGTAGATTCTAACTAGGAAGACTAAGGATAATAATAAAATTGCTCTTCACGATTGGAATTCCTATCTTAAAAAGCTTTATGAATCTCCAAATGTCATGGATAATTTGGAAACCCTTCTCACAACGAAAGAAGTTTTCTCTTTATAAGACATTAAGTTTGGGGTTAATCGCCTCGCTAATGGGAAAGCTAATGACATTGAAGGTTACCAAGCGGAAATCTTAAAAGTTGGAGGTCCTGTCCTCATCCCCCACATCCACAAGCTTTTCAATCAAGCAGTCAAGCAAGGGTTCCTAAACGTTGGACTGAGAGCCTCATTATCCCTATTTTTAAAAGTGGGGATACAAATAACCCCTCTAATTATCGAACAATTATGATCAGCCCTCTCTTAGCCAAGTTATATGGTAGTATTTTGGAAAAGAAGTTAAGCATATGGCTTGAAAGTGAAGGTAAGCGGGCTAAAGGCCAAGCAAGTTTCAGAAGGCATCACTCAACAACAGACCACCTTGTTACGCTTAGGATCATTGCGGAGGAATGTCGTAATGATAAATCCAATTTATTTTGTTGCTTTGTGGACTTTAGAAAGGCTTTCGATACGGTTCCTAGATACAACCTTTGGAATAGATTCGAAGAGCTAAAGGTTCCTCTCAAGTTGAGAGCTACCGCTATAAGGTTATACGAGAATGTAATTGCCAAGCTAAAGAGTAATGAGGGGTGGTCGAAAGATATTAAGTGTAACATCGGAGTTAAACAAGGTTGCCCCCTCTCCCCTACCCTATTTGGCATTTACATCGATAAGCTAGAAGGCTATTTAGAGGAAGCAAGATGTGATGGCACGATATTAGCTGGGATAGTCGTCATCCTTCTTCTTTATGCTGACGATATTGTTCTTTTGGCAAGGTGCCCATCTGATCTTGATAAGCAACTCAGGCTTCTTAAGGATTTCTGCTTTACCATGGGTATGACTGTTAACACTGACAAAACAAAAGTTATGATTATCAAATCCAAGAAGGACACTTACGCTAATTTTATGTATGACAATAATAACTTGGAGGAAGTATATTCTTACAAGTACCTAGGAATTGATATTCATCACAAGCTCAACTGGAACCATAGCATTGAGAAAAGGATTAATGGGGGGTGGAAAGCTTATTTTGGTCTTGAAAATAATTGTAAAATAGCAAACCTCGTAATGTGGGATAAAAAGAAGTTCCTCTTTGAAACTTTAGTCACTCCTGTTATCTTATATGGCTGTGAGGTTTGGGGGTGCAGCATCTCCAGATAATCATGGAGAAAGATTCAGCAAATCCAGAAGCGTTTTATAACTTATAACCTGAAAATTAAAAGTAATACACCCTATCCTATTCTCCTTATAGAGGCAAGTCTTTCCCCTATTGAGAGCCTAGCTATGCTTAGGTTTATGTTGTACAAGCACAAAATCAGTAACGTAGACGATCATAGACTTCCTAAGCTAGCTTTAAATTCTAGCCAAAACCACCTAAGGCTCAATCGAGGGTGGCATAAAGACACAAGGGCCTGGTTAAACTATTGGGAGATCAATGAAAATGATGCATTGCAAAAGATAAATAACATTAAAGATATTGTTACTTCTAAGTTCAAAGAAAAAATGTGGCGTGAGAAAGATTTAGCGGCTAAAAGAAAATTAAGTTATTATAAGAAGGTCATCAACCCCAACCTAGAAGATCAAAAGTATCTCTCTATTTTAACTAGCTCAAAGAATAAAATTAATATAGCAAAGATTAGAACGAATTCTCATGAGCTCCATAGTGAAACAGGTCGTTGGGCAGTTCCTAAAACACCATGGATGGAAAGGATCTGCCATATATGTGAGAATAGGAACATCGAGGATGAAAACCACTTCCTCTTAGAGTGCCCCGCATATAACCACATTAGATCTCAGTTTCACAATCTTTGTTACAATACTGACCTTCTTAGCCTTTTACAATGTCAAAATTATAGTGAGCTCGAGAGGCTTCTCTCTAAGCTTTTTGAGCATAGGAATAAAATCTTAAATCAAAATAAATAATTTGTTTCTTTAGATCTAATAGACCATTGTTTGGTCTCAGTGGGCGTTAACCATCATCATCAGCATCATCATTAATTATTAATTATTATTAACACATTAACATTAATATTAATATTAATATATTTTAGTATTTAATATTAATACACTAATATTATTTCTTAGTAATAATAATTTAAATATTTATATAGTCACATATTATTATTAATATATGTTGAATATTATTAGTAATATTTAATGTAAATAAATATTTATTATAATAATTTTGATTAATTATTATTTGGATCTACTATTGAATCTATTAACTGTATTAAACTCTTAATAATAAATTTAAACATTTAGTAGTAAAGATTAAATAATTAAATATTAAATAATCAAAGTATTTATTTATTATTACGTTAATAAATAATCTTTTGAAAATAATTTAAAATACTTAAAATTATTAAAAATAATAAGGATATTAATAAATAAAAATGATTAAAACAGCTGACATCCATTTAAATCTTCTCACTTCAAACTATTAAAAACTATTTAATACCCTCATTCAAGCTCTTCTACTATCATCATTCAAGAATGTCCTAATGATGGATCCCTGTTGGGATTTAAAATGTTGACGAAAAATGGTTTTCACTGTGGGTTCTCCAGTTACTAAATTAGAATATAAATTAATTATTCTAAATTTTATAAAAATTAAAATATTAGCTAAATTCATAATTGCACGGGTTAGTTTTAATCCATAAATATTCAATGTTAAGATCATTTTTCCACCTCAAAATGATAAAACTCTAAAACTAAAATGTTAATTATAAAGTAAATTAAAAAAAATGTGGTTATCACAGTGTTATAATGTATATCTATGATTTCTTCCTCTATTGAATGATGGTTAGGCTCTATCTGTTTCAAAGTTAAACGGAAGTGTTAATTATCAACTAAATTAAAAAATGTTGTTATGACAGTATTACAATGTATATCTATGAGTGCTTCCCCCACTGAATGATGGTTAGGCTCTATTGTTTCAAATTTTAGTGGATGTAATTTAATTTATATAGTTTTTTTTAATTAAATATAAATTTATAATTTTGTTTGTATTAATTAAATGGTAAAACATTTTAAAATGACGGTGATATAAAAATTTTATAGTTTTTTTCCCCTAGAAAAAAGTTGTAATTTCCATTAATGTTTGAAAATTACATTTTGTAGATGTCGTAGCATATGCATATGTGAGGCAATAGCCTGTCAGTATGTAGATGTACAAAAATAAAAAAACATGTGTTCCATGCAAGGAGCACTGATGTATCAACATAATATCAACATAAAAAAACTCTCTACGCAGAGAGAGCGATCATAGTATTGTTTGTGTGAAAAACCATAATAACTTAGATATATAATCAAAAATTTCTACCGGGCTCGTGAGCCCATTATACTGCATGTAAATCTATGAATAGCTTGTGGTAGTGTTGGTAGAAAGCACCATCCTTCTCCTCCTGTATTAACCAATTGTCATCCTGTCTGTGCGCTGCCTCCTTTGATAGGAAGTCTACCCCTGTGTTGTGCTCCCTGAAAATGTGATGACATACAAAAGTGTCAAATAATGATATAAGTCTGTGAGCCTCGGCCAATATGTGCCTCAATGAGTATGCATTGCAATTAGCTGTTTTATTTAACCAATTGCATACAATTTTAGAGTCCCCAAAGAGTTGTAGATGTCTGCAATGTTTTTCTAAGGCGAATTGTATGAGGTATTTGGCAGTGCAGAGTTCAGCAAAATTGTTGGTTCCCCTTCCCAGGCCCATTTGAATTTTAAAATAATGAACATCAGATAAATATAGTAATGCTCCTCCCCCACATCCCAAATCCTGGGCTGATCCATCGAAATAGGCCCACGGGATGGACTTATTGATGATTTTAGGTTGTATGACTCTAGTGGGAGGGACAAAGTCTTCTTCTGGTAGATGGTCGTAATCAGCAATGATCCTAGGCAATATTGAGTTCCAGTGAGGTGCCTTATGATGAAAAATAGCCTAATTCCGAGCAATCCAGATAGCCCAGCACATGATTAAGGGCATATTCCTTTCTTTCCCACTATGAGCAGTCCACCATAAGCTCCAAGCTTCTGAGATATTCCTTCCCTGCCAAGATTTTAGAGAAGGGTAGTGTGATGTAATATGTCTCCATTGCTCTTTAGTTACAGGACAATCCAGAAATAAATGTTCAGTGTCCTCAGAATTTTCTCTACATAAGTGACACCAAAATGGTCCATGGAAAACTCGCTTCATCAGGTTTGAGCCTGTCAGAATCTTGTTGAAAAGGATTTTCCACATGAGAACCCAAGTTCTGGGTGCCACTTTAAGTTTCCATAAGGCTCTCCACCATGACTCAATATATGGTGGCTTGATTGATTCCATCAAGATCAAATACCCTTCCTTTGGTGTGTATCTGCCGTGCTTGGCATGAGCCCAAATGACCTCATCCTCTCCTTCTGTGATCCGAATATGAGACTTAGTCAATGCATCAATATAAAGAAGCCAACTCTGTTGCTAATGTGTAGGTATGTTAAGGTCAAGTGCAGATTTCCATGCTTGTTGAAACATTGAGGAGTGTGCCTCATCCACTATGTGATTGATATTCATGATTCCTTGGCCCACAAGATAATGCTTCAAATCCATGGGTAGTCTATGAGCATTGCCACATCCTATCCAGGGGTCAGCCCCGATTTGAACAGAAGTTCCAGATTATATTCTCCATGTAAGTCCATCTCGAATGAGGTTGATGGAATTTATGACAGCCTTCCAAATGATCAATATATTAGAGCTAACTCTCTGTTCGTGCCGAATCTAGTCCATGATATAGGAGGGACTAATATATTTGTCAGTAGCAACTTTAGTCCATAGACTGTTTGTATTGATGAGCTGCCAACCCAGTTTTGCTGCTAGAGCTTTGGAGAAGATGTCCAGCCACTTTATTCCCCACCCTCCCCATCTTTTAGGTCTGGCGATGGTATCCCATTTTACCCAGGCAAATATTCTTCCTTGTTGGTTCCCTTTCCATAAAAAACGGCAGCAAATGTTTTGTAGTCTGGCTAGAATACCTCTGGGTATCCAAGCGAGCGTCATCCAATATACCGGTGTAGCTTCCAGTACGGCTTTGATGAGGACTAGTCGGCCAACCCTTGAAAGGTACTTGTGATACCAGATTTTGAGGCATTTTTCAATCATGGTGATGAGCCAAATCTAATCAATGATTTTGTATCCTTGAGGCTTTAGTCTATATCCAAGGTATCTTAACCCTTCTTCAATGGATAGAAGGGTAAAGGGAAAACGCCTGAGTGCAAATTGAATCTCATGTTGTGTACAACCCGTGGCTGTCAGTGTGGATTTGCTGACATTAATGGCCATACCAGTAGCTTGCTAAAATATCCCACAAGCATTCTGAAGTGCTGTGATATCCCCAATGCTCCCATTCAAGAATATGAGCACATCATCAATAAATAATAGGTGTGTAAGGATGCATGATTCCATGATTTTAATGGCTTCTATCCTGCCCCTTCTATGTTCAGCATCAATGATCTTGCTCAATCCTTCCATGACGAGGAGAAATGGTAGAGGGGAGAGTGGACATCCTTGTCTGAGCCCATGCTCAGCATGAAAAAAGGGGGTAGCTACTCCGTTGATTAGTACACTGAAAGATACATTAGTGATGCAGCACATGATCCATTTAATATAAGCATAGGGGAAGCCCAAGTGAGTTAATAACATCCTAATATAGAGCCAGTTGGCTCTGTCAAAAGCTTTTGATAAATCAACTTTTAAAATCATGCCTTTCAATTTCCTCAGATGGACAGAGTGAAGCAATTCCTGAGTTGTTCCAACCGCTTCATGAATTTGTCGGTTTTGGAGGAAGGCAAATTTCTCAAGGGATATGTGGGTCAATAGGATGGGTTTGAGGCGGTTAGCAATGATCTTGGCGATAATCTTATAGATGTAGTTACATAGAGATATAGGCCAAAAGTCATTGAAAGTGGATGGGTTATCTGATTTGGGAATAAGGGCAATAAATGTAGAGTTGATGGCCGCAGACATCTTGCCATTCCTTTGGCATTCCTCAATGACTTTTAGTAAGTTTGTGCCTAGAATGTCAAAAAATGCAATATAGAACTCAATGGACCAACCATCCGGTCCTGGGCTCTTATCTTTCTTGAACCATTTTATTGTGGCCTCAAGTTCTCCCATGGTAACCTCCCTTGTAAGTTCCAGAGCCTCATCCTGTTCCAAAAACCTTGGGAAATACTCAGCAGTGCACATAACTTCCATCAAGTTAACAATATGAGGAGCCTTGTAATTTTTTTTTAAATGTGAAGTGGCTAGGTTATCCAGATCACATGATGATTCTACTGTTTTCCCCTGCTCATTCTGTAGTTCCTATATAGTATTTATGGCCTTCCATCCATTAGCAAATCTATGATAGAATCTGGTGTTATCATCACCCTCCTTTAACCAGATCGCCCTGCTTCTAAGTCTCCAGCTTTCTTCCCTATCCTTCAGTATTTGTGTCCTCTGCTGGATGAGGGAGGTGATCATATCTTTGTGGGCCTGGGAGTAAAATGTGCCTTCAGTGTTTTCCTCATATGTGGTGATTTCCTGTTCAGCCTTCTGAAGTATGAGGTCATCCTGTAACCTCTTCTTGTGAGCCCATTCTTTGGATAAAGATTTCAACTCCTTTAGGTTGCGCACAAACCCATCTGCAATATCCCCTCCTTCCCCAATCGGGTGATTAATCCAGTAATCAGATACTAGTTTAATATATGTGGGATCTCGTAACCAAGAAGAGTTAAACTTGAAGGGGGTCTTAATTCTGTGCTTATCACCTTCCAGTTCAAGAAAAATAGGTCTGTGATCAGATATACCTCATGATCCTACCCATTGATGAATCCAAGGGATCTTATTGTATAAGGCCTCCTTAATGAGAAATCTATCCAGTCTCCTAGCTAGACTGTGTTCCCCAATTCTATTGTTCCTCTAGGTGAATTGAATCTTTGCAGAGGGGATGTCTATCCATTTGTGATCCTCCAATAGGTTTGTAAAATAATCAGACAGCCCATCAATATGAGCCTGTTGACCCCACGATTCCATGTAACCAATAGAGAAATTTAGGTCCCCTCCTAGGATGATATTTTCTATCTGGTTAATTGAGGAGCTAAGCAATTTCCTCCGGTAATCAGCCCTGTCATGACAAGGGCCATATACATTGATAATTTTGAAATCTGCCTCTAAGGTGGCAGAGTATATGTCAGCCCCTAAGTGACTGTTTCCCCCCCAAACCCTTTTAAGTTCAATGGTGCAATTCTTGACACCTAAGGCAATGCCTCCAAATCGGCCAGATACATCTAGTGCATGGAATGACCAACCAGGCAACCATGATTCCAAAAGAGGGATAATAGTGCTGGACATGCCTAGGATTTCTTATACAAACATGATGTCAACTGAAATAGAAGAAAAGAGTCTTCTCAAAGCTAGTTTTTTACCAGGGCTAGCTAACCCTCAACAATTGAAAGATAGTATCTTCATGGAGGGGGGGTGCTAGGGTATTCCTTGCTCTAAGAACCCTGTCAAGTGTCTGTTGTTTGCCTAGCACTACCTCTTCACCAACAAGGTGCTTGGCTTTGGAGAGGGATGATGGTCGACCCCTGGGAGGTTTAAGGGGTGTAGGGGTGACCTCCAGATCAAATCCGACGGCATCCGGCTCTTGAATTTTTCCTTTTGAACGCAGAGGATATTGGGAGGTGGAGGCTACGAAGAGGGGGGGTGGGGGGTGGAATGGTGCCGAAGTGATGGATGGCTGGGTAAATGAGAATATCAGAGGGGGGGCTTGTATGGTGTAGGCCACATTGATGGGATGAGACAACCTAGTTCCATGATAATATAAATGACCCACAAAGGGGGGACTACAGTAAGATGTATGTGGATTAAGTGCAGATGAGATCGACGTGGGATATGAATTTATTGAAATATTTGTTACTGCAAATGATGAGGTGAGAGGGAGAGAGGAAGTAGACATACCCGTGGAGAAGACATCTCCCTGAGCCACCCGAGATCTCGTCAGAGGAGGGGAGGGTGGCTGGTAAGGTGTCTTCCCACGCTTCTTCTTTGATCCTTTGGCCATGTCCACCTTCGCCGCTTCATTTGTCATTTGTTGTTCCTCTGTAACTTCCTCCTTGGTCGGCTGTTGTGGGTGAGGTTCCGGAGTTTCAAATTCCTTATTTTGTGCCTCTTTCTTGTCCTTACGGTTCAGCGGAAAATTTCTGAATAGGTGTCCAACCTTATGACATCTCCGGCACCGGTAAGGGACTCCTTCATAATCCAATAACTGCTTTCGCGAGAAGGATCTCCATTGAATGGTAATGTGCTCCTGCAATCCTCCTCTGGTGTCTAAGTGCACCAAAATCCTCGCATAAGCCATCATCCCTATGGTCTAGAATGATTTATCATATTCCATGTAAGTGTCGAGCGAGTTCCCAATCCTTCTGAATATATCTTCTGACCAAAACTGCAGCGGCAAGCCAGGTAGCCTGATCCAAATAGGTCCGACCCCAATCTATTCTGTCTCTAGGTCAAATAAGGGCATCCATCGCTTCAGTAAAACAGGGGCATGCTCGAAATGCCAAAAGGAAGATAGTACCCAGTTCGTGTGGTCTGGCCTAGCAAATCTCAACATGAACCAACCACACACGAATGTTTGAACAAAGGGGATGTCGACCAAGTGGTGTCCCCAAACCTCCGATGCCCAAGTCTTCAAGCATGCCGCAATGTAATTTCTGCCCCTAATTCTACCGACAAGAACTCTATCTGCAAAATCCCTGGTGTCGCCAAGCCTCAATATTACGTCCTCCACCCTGGTCTTAAAGCATTTATACTTCTTCAGGGGTTGAGGCTCACCTACAGATGGGTGATGTTCCGAACCTCTTTCTATATCCTCTGTAACTTCCACCAAAGGGTTAGGGTTTGCGAGGATGGCATCTGAGAGCGGCGGGATGGTTGTGAAACATCCTAATGGGGGGTTAGAGGAGGTAAGGGGGTTCAAGGGAGCCTGTTTTGTAGCAGCATTGGAAACAACAAGTGTAGTGTGGATATCCGAGGATGGCAGGGGTTCAAGAACAGGGCCAGAGTCATCGGGGCTAGGGTTAAGGCAACTCGAGATAAACCCCAAGGTAGTTGGCGACGGGGGAGGAGAGGAGAGAGCCGGCCAGGTTGGCGGGTCGTCCGGTAAGATAACCGCAGGGTTGGAAGGACCAAAAAACTGAGGTAGCTCAACAGTAGTGCCGATTAGAACGTCGTTGTAGGGTATCATTCCCTCCGATGCTGAATGCGTGGACATCCAAATGGATCCCTCCTCGAACAGGTCTTCCGAGTAGTCCACCAGGTCTATGTCCATCGCGCCAGCTACCAGTGGAGCAGGAAAACAGGACACGCAGTGAAGCCGGCGTCAAGGGTGGTAACCGACAGAGAAACGGGAACGGAGGAACAATGTCGTCGACGGTTCTGAACTGGCGAGAGGGTAGCAGGTAGCGGGTAAACGAGCAGTTATCGTGTTGGGATCGTGCTGGTGAGCCAGTGAGGAGGAGAGTAATGTAAAAATAACCCTTCAGTTAAAAATTGAAACATATAATATCCCCCGAGACTTCTTGTTCTGAGAGAATATTGTCGGGACGGGACGATTTCGCTGTCTGCAGCAGTATCCCGCACTACAGACCGTAAACCCTCTCATTTTTTCATCCAGGACTATAGATTAGACCACCTTTCATTTCCTACAAATTTTATAGTTATATGGAAAGAGTTTTGAATCTTTAACTTATTTTTATTATTCAAGATGTTTTTTAAGAGTTTGGAAATTGAAATAGAATATTTCGAATTGAATGAGAATTTTTTAATAATTTTCCAGTTTAAATTTAGTTTTAGTTTTAGTGTTAAAAATATTAATTAAACTTTTTAGTATTATGAAATTATAATGGAAATATTTTTATTTCAATATTATAAATATATAATTTATTGTAAATATTTTTAGTATATTTATTCAAAATATATATATATAATTTTAAAGTTTATTTAAATAAAAAAAATTAATAATAATATTTTTTTTAAGATATAGATATAAATAATTTTTAATGCATGTAGGTTTTTTTTTTAACTTAAACTAAGTATCAAAGTTTATTAAATAAATCTCTTATTAATGGAAAGCATTTTATCCTTTATAATATTGTTGTAGTGAATCTAATTGCAATTATTTAAATTTAAAAATATTGTATATGTAAGTTTAATTTACAAAGATGTTAAAATTATATACATAATTTTTTTTCTTATTTTCTAGATGTTAGAGACATATGAGTATTTAATCTTTTATGTTTTAATACAATTCAAAATTTATACTTATTAATATCGGAAATAAAATTTAATATATTGTCATAATAAAGTGGTGTTCCCAGCACCAACGGAGGAGGGTGATCTTTAGCCCTAGTGGAAAAATTAAAACAACCTATCTTGGAGTTTGGGTACAACTTCCAATAAAAAAATATAGTTGTATGCTTTGCTTAAAGAATAAATCTAGTCAAAAAAATTTCAATTCATAAGAAAGTCATTGTATGTGACTCCACCAATATTAATAGGGATTTGAGCTCGGGTACCTCTATGAGAGGCTAAGAAAATCAATCTATTTTCAAGCAAATTGCAAAAATATTATCATCCATCCATCATCATAATTCCTTCCATGTCCTTTGGGCACTCAACACATTGGCAGTCTCCCTAAAAATTCAAGTGGTAACTAGCCCATTTAGAGCCCTGTGGATCAATGGTACCACCAAGTTCTACCCCATCCCATAGCCTCTTGCATCATTAATTGCGTCCGTAATGTTATTTGCTATATGGCCGCTGAAGAGATCATTTCATGCCAATTTCTAACATGATTCTCAGAGATTGGTTCTCAATCCACCCTCATGAGAATGCACTGATTGATCCTCCTCATTTGTATTAGATCCAGAGGAAGGTAATTTAGCTCTTATTTAATGTTGTGTGACTTAATGTTGGCTTGGAGCCCATGCCCTCCCGATGTAAGGGTCTCTAAGTTAATGGATCATGTTGGATTCATTCTTGGCATTGGAATCTTGCAGAACACGTATTAATTGATCTATGGTGTATTTTTCTTAGGACGTAGGTTGACAAGTAGAAGGGGTATGGCACGCACTCAGTCTTTGGCATGGATATTCTATAGGAAAAATAATGGTCAATTTCCCTTACCAATGGTGGTCCAACTATTGAGATTTAAGACCATATCATTGCATTCGATTTCATGTGGATTAATAAATGGTGCAACTAACATCGGAAATGTAGACACTTATTGAGAATCAACATGTGATACAATATGAAAGTGATGAAATCTATCGCTTGATAGACCAATTGGACACACTCCAACAGTTTGAAATTTGGTCTCCTCTATCTCTAGCGTCCTTAGTGAAGTCAATGTTCCCTCATCCTACTCCCCTGTGAGACTTTCCTTTTATGTTTTTCATGACTTTCATATTTTATAGATTACTTATGCAAATAAACTTTCGCTCATTCCTCTAGTATTTTTTAGGGATTTTACTTTCAAAACCCTTAGTGTTTTGTAATATGACTCTTTTTTATAAAAGTGTTGAACCCTAGTAATTGGTGTATGAGACCCCCTTAATTGTGTGACACAAGACTTTCTTTTGCAAGTGCTTTTATTGCTAAAGTCTACTGAGATGTAGATACTCTAGCTTTGTCTCAATCTAATCTTGTGAATATTAAAGTTTCCAAATTAACATTTTTTGTAAATTTAGGTGAAACTTTTAGTGGTTAACACTCATATCCATCTTCCCAATATTACCTATTTCATCTTCCCAATTTCCCTTTTTAAAAACTCATGTACCATGAATTGCCTATAAAATTTTATTATTAACAACATAGATAAATTGTAAAATTTTATTAATAATAAATAAATTCAACATTAAATATTACCATAATTTTAAAAATAAAAATAAATAAATTTACAAAAAAAACTATCTATGTTTATAAAAAAAATTATTTTTTAAATAAAAAAAATAATACTATAAATTTTATTAAATTGTATTTAATGTTATTTATTTAAAATATTATTTAATTATTAATAATAAACCAGTCTCGCTTATTTAAGCCAAAAATATTATAAATTATATAAAATTAAGATTCAACTTACTTAAAACCCACTTTGTATTGCAGCTTTGAATATTTGATAATGTACCCTCGCTTTTTGGTAATGATTACAACGAACAATGTCGTTCTAAGAGATACTATTTAGGATAGCTGAGCACACTAAATTATTATAAAGATGATATTTGGCATGTTTAAAGCATCGGTTCATAGTGATATCGTGATATTAAATTAATCACAGTGATCAATTTTATCTGAGAAACTAAAAGGTCCTATCGTGATTAGTGACGTAATGGATGTTTGATTTGTGACTAATATTTATTCGTAAATCCGAAAGTTGAAGTTAAATCAACATCACATCAGAAGGTAAAGAAGAATGGGATTTGATCGCTACTTATTCATTAAAGATTTTTGAACCAACTCGGACCATGATGATTTAATTTTTTTTTAAGAAAACAATAAAATAAATTTTTGTGTCGATTTTCTTTATATAATATCGCACCATGATGATTTTAATAAAACCATAAAATAAATTTTTGTGTTGATTTTCTTTATATATATATTATACTCTGTGTCTCAACTAAGAGTCAAAAGAATGAAGAAGACCTTTTGGACGGCATGATTTTTAGGTAAAGTTTGTGTGTCTCAACTAACCGTCAAAACAATGAAGATAAGATTTGGAAACGGGTATGTTTTGTTAACGAAGATTAAACTTCTTTATAAGATTAATAGAAGGAGAAAATAGAATAAATCACATAGTTTTATAACATGTGAAAATTTATTTTATTATTTAAATGTATAATAAACTTCTTTATAAGATTAATAGAAGGAGAAAACAGAATAAATCACATAGTTTTATAATATGTGAAATTTTATTTTATTATTTAAATGTTTTATCAATATTATATATATAGATACTTTTAGATAAATTTTGGACTTTGTAGATCCTATGAAATTAGATTTAATATATTAAAACTAAATACACAATAAAGAAACTAACTTATAGTATTAATTATGAAGTAAAAGAGATCAACAATCTACCAGTACAACTCATCAACCAAACAACTCACAATTCTAGAATGCTCTATTCCTACATTATTGTAACGTCCCTCTTAATGGAGAAATGGATTTTCCACAATGCCTCATTGTTGTGTACATATTTCAGAGTCCATTTTTCAAAGAGGCTTGGTAAAGATGTCAACTACATTTTCACTTGTATTACAATAGTCTAAGTCAATCTCCCTTGACTGTGTGATATCCCCAATGAATTGACCCCAGTTGGGCAGAATAAAATATAAATATAAATAAATAAATTATGGAATAAGAGGCACAAAGCACATGGTTTTGACCTCAGGTAATTTTCCACCCAATGTAATTTCCCATGGTTTTTCTCGAGAAATCAAGCTTTAAAAGGAGGAGAAATGAGAGTAGGGCATGCAATTGGGATTTCTTTATTGGCATTATTGGTATGTGTGGTCATGAGTCAAGATTCTCCTAAGAAAGAGAGATTTGAGTATCGTTTCAACCTTGTTTTAGTTGGTATATGCTATGTCTTGCAACCATGTATGGCCTTTCAGAATCATTATGTAGCCATGTAATATCATGTATCACATTTGGGTCATTGGTGGAGTCATATGAGTGATGTTCATGTATAAGTGATGAGTCATTTTTTAGCTTCGAGGAGGTATTTTACAGTCACATTTTATCATTTTTGTATTCATGCAATGGGCCTGTATAACCTTGTACTTTCTTTGCATGTATTTTTGTGTCATAGTCCTTAGTTCCCTTAGAGTAGTCTCTTGCATGTGGCATGGAGGAATGATTGTTGCAAAAGTACTTTGCTGAATAGCCTAGATGAGACATTTGCATCCCCTTGTACATTATCAAGAGGAGTATATTCAGTGAGAAAAGACATGATGATGACATGATTGCTAACTTAATAGAGACATAGAGAAAGTGTTGATGCCCACACCATATTACTCCTGATGTTTTATGATATGTTGTTGTTTCGTGAGGAGGGATGTTATGATCGTGATCGTTGCTATGTATTTGTTGATACAATGTTTTGGTTGAAGCATAATGGTTGATGATGATGTTGTTGCTAATAGATATTAGGAAAGAATGACAATCATATGTTGTTATTGTTTTGATTATAGAGTGATATTGATAGACATGAAGTTGTTAATTGAGTTTGTCGCTGCTAGGGTGCATCCATTTGTTGCTAATAAGGCAAGATTGTTGCTGTTGCTTTAGGAGAGAGTGAGTTATTGCTGCTAGTTTTTGTCATGTACTCATAGAGGAGTAAAAGTGTTTGTTTCTTGGATCAACTATGTAGCCCTTGGTTGTTTAGTAAAGTGTTGATAGCATGAATTTTTCCTTTTCCATTGATGTCAAAGGGGGATAAAATAAGGAGTTCAATTATGTTCAGTTCTTCAGAGGTTTTTTGGATGGTTTAGCTGGAGTTTCCATTGAAGCTAAAGGGGGATATTTTCGGCATTGATGTTGTGATGCAGTGATTGGCATTGATGTCAACCCCTTTATGGTGGCTCTCATGATGCAGATTTTTGGTGGTCTAGGCTCCCATGTTACTTGCCGAATTTTGGCCATCTAGGCCTCTTGCTCTTGATTATTGTAGAGATAGGCTCATGTTTGTGCGTTTTAGGTGATTGTATCAGTGTAAAGGCTCATGTTGGTTATTCGCAAGTGATTGGATCAATGTACACATCCATGTTGGTGAGTTCAAGGTGATTGGATTAGTGTTTCAAAGTTGTCATGTTTTCCACTACTCATATTTGAAGTTGAGTTGCAAATGGTGTTGCCAAACAAGGTGTTTAAGTGCATGTTATGAAGTGCTAAAGAAGAATAGTTGAGGATTGCTTGTCGAGGTGAACAAAGGTTGCATAGTTATTCATGTGACTTGTCACAAATTCTATAGATGTAGGAGAAGGTAAGCAAGAAGTTGGAGGTAGGTCTGAGCTGGAGTTTTTTGGTTATCACCACCCTCTGCCCCAATCACACCCATGCACGCTCGTGCACACGATTGAAGGGCTCAAACCACATGGAGACAAAGCCTGTGCTTGCGGCTACATCGCTAATCAGGAAGTTATGTGCATGTGGCTATGGATTGAATTGGAAATACCTATGGATTCCTTGCGCATCTTAGTAATTCTATGTGATTGACACTAAGGTAATTGCTTGTGTTTTTGTAATGAAGTTTTTATTCACTTAATAAAAAACAAAAATAAGTGTTTAAGGTGTGAACACATTGATTAAGTGAGTACTAGAGAAGATAGAGAAAATTCTTTAAATATATGAGAAACTCTATCACTTTTTTGGGTGTGTGACATAGTGCACATATTGGAGAGCAGAGGTTTGTGTAGATCCAAGAAATAGAAATTATACAATAGAAGAATATTTAGATGAAAATGGTAATGTTCAGAGTATAAGAAGACGCATGGAGAGGCCAACGTTGGTGATTGAGCGACATAGTACAATTTTCTAGTAATGACAAAATATGCAGCAACAGTAGCAGAGATAAATCTAAGCCATAATGTGTTGATAAATGCTTGATGGCTGAGAAAAGTTTAGAGCATGTTACTGTTGTAGAGTTTTAGAGCTTAATGAAAGATGAGATGAGGAGAGCATAGCTCCTTGGTTATATGATTGACTTGTTTGTGTTTGCAATCCCAAAGGATTGAAACTTTTGGTTGTAGTAGTGTTTCATGTTTTATATGTCTAGGTTATATTGCATGTTTGAGATTTTGCATCAAGATCATTTGCAGCTAATGTTTTCAGGCAATGTGAGTTGATAATGTGAGAGAGGGATGTGTATTGAGTTGATTTGCAGCTAATGTATTTGCAGAGTTGAGGTTGATTCAATGATTGATGCTTGTTTGAGGATAAAGTGTTTGTCTTGTATTGAGAGTGTTGATTACGTGCTATGAATATATTTTTGTTTTGATGTTCATGTTGAGCAGCTCTGGGAACGTTTCAAAATTCATGAAATGTGAACCACTTAGAGGAGTGACGTGGGGGCTCCAACAAAATAAGTATTGAGAACAAATTTCTTCATAGTCTAATGGATGTTTGATGAGGCTCATTGGTCATGGAGGCTTCCAGTTGATGGTAGTCCATAGAGTCATGAAATCAAGATGATTTGATTTGTATACTCTATGTATTGATTTGTTTGACACATAATAAAATATATTGAGGAGTGCAATAACAACAAGGGCAGTTTTTTACCTTGAGGGTGTTTTCCACCAGATATCCTATGTTACTATGTGATGTGATGATTTGTGTTTCATTGTGCATATTTACTTCTTATGTTATGGCTCTCATGTGATGATTCTTGTTGTTGTATTTTAAGATCTATTGCTTATATGTTATGTTATGAATTGTTTAATATATTGGAGAAAGAGTTTTAAGGTTGTGTAATTGTTAAGACTATTGATTCACCCTGCCCTCCCCAGTAGTGTCACTGTTTCGAAAATTCTCTTGTTTGGAATTGTGAAAATAAAAAAAAATCGAGATAATTATTTAAACCTTGTAGTACTCAATTATTCTTTCTTCCTCCATATTCTTCATATATTTATCTAATGTTTCTTGTACTCTTTCCAATTGTTCAATTGTTGATAGGATTCTAAGTTCCATTGTTATCCCCCAAGTTTATATCATATCCATAGATAAATAAATTGAATCTCTCTTTCTTTCTTAACCTTTTTCAAGTAATAAAAGGGAAAATTAAATGACCATTGGCCATCACTTGGACACATTGTGCAATATGGATTTATCCTTGCACTTTGATTCATAATTCTTTTAGTTAGATTAAAATGGGTTTGACAGGCTAATGAGGAGTAGAGCAAGTGGGACTCAATTTTTTTAGTACAATGAAAAAGAGCTTGGGTGAGCTATGTTTCTTGTGGCTACATGAAGATCAACGTAATTCGTGTGAAGCTTATATATTTTTTAGTATATTACTTGAGGTAATTTATTTATGCATAAATATTCTTGTATCAATGGCTCTAGGTTTCAACTACATTTGAGTTGTTGGTAACATCTACTATGTATTCTTTCGAGTAAGTACATCACTTGTTGAGTCATGCATTCTAACTATTCATTTGAGTTTATTCATTTGAATAGCACATTGTTGTATTTGTTTCAATGGGTAGAAATCATATAGCTTCTATAAATTTACTATTTTCTTATAAAAGTGTAATTTTCTTCTACGGGATTTTGCAATTTACATTGTAAAACATTTCTAGATGTGCACAATTAGGAATAGGGTCTTGGGTTTGGGTATCTATCTTAAAATAAATGAATGCAAAATCATATAGCTTCTATAACTTTACTATTGTCTTATAAAACTATAATTTTCTTCTATGGAATTTTGCAATTTATATTGTAGAACATTTCTAGATGTGAATGATTAGGAATAGGAAATTTGGGTTGGGTATCTATCTTAAAATAAATGAATGCAAAAAATGTTTTTAATACCTCTCTAGAAGGACTACAATAACAAGGAACTGTGCAATGGCTATCAATTTACACTGGACTTGAAAACTTCATTGAAACTTTGTTGTCAATTATAGTTAGTATATAGAAATATTTGTTCAATGTTCATGTTTATTTTTGAGGAAAATTCACATGCATGTTCCAACAATGTTTCTAAGTCTTTTTTAGTAGCATTTTCGAGAAAAATAGAAAAAATATGGACAAGTTGAGTAGTGATTTAGATTAGTTAGATTTAATTTTGAGAAATTTTTTGGAAAAGAAAGATATTATTACAACTAATAAATGTGAGGTTCAACCCTATAGATCTAGTTTGAACACACCCATTCTTCCAACCTCCCCAACACATATTTCCCATTATGCATATCACATCATAAAAACCACTCCCCACATATTCATGATAAAAACTCCTACAATAACAACAAGAACCACACAAACAATTATTATGACACCACCTACAATTATTATGACACCACGTACAAAAGTTGCATTGGCAGTAGCTAGAGTAGTAGAACCCTGTGTCCTTTTCTGAACAACAGTGCTTCCATCTTCAAGATGAATAATCAAATTACCATTTCAGAATTTTCACATAGATTTGATAAGTCTTTAACAAATATTTAATAAACAGGAACGGCCAACAAAACGTATAATCCATCCCATTATAGTTATGTAGTATAAATCTATACTGATATGAAGTAAATGTGAAAACACAATCATGAATATCTATATTCATGAAAGTTATTATTAAAAATTTCATTAATTTAAAACAGAGAAATAGAATATAACTATATATATTGAGATGTATAATTATAAAATAAATTAATGTGTGAAAATTTAATAAGTCAGATGTCTTTTGTTATAATTAATTTTGAATTTAAAATTAAAGTAGTTATATAAATTAAGCTGTTGACATAAAAACACTTCAGGATAAACATTACATTATCAAGCTTTAAAAAAATCATTATCATTATTATTAAAGCAAATTAACCCCACTTTACTCTTGCTTATATTATAATTTTATGGCTAATCTATTTTTTGGTTTCTATAATTCATTTCACAATTAAAATATATCATATATACATTTGAGAAAACATATAACAAAATTTTTAATCAATGAAATTCATTTTCCATTTATCACCAAAATTCTTACCTTATAAAAAATATTAAAATCAATCAATTTAATTTACTTAAAACCCCAAAAAAATACATAACTATTTTAAATCTCCTTATTAAAAAATTATATTTTAAAATACTCTAAAGAAATATCTATTTCTATAATTAGATTAAACTTTTGAAAACCCTGGACTAAAATAAACAACCACAAATCTTATTTCAGAAATAAGCAGATTTATCTACAAAATTAAATACACTCACTTACATGGTTAAATTATTATAATAACAAAGCTAAAATAAAATAAAATAACTGGAAAAATCAAACCAATTTAACTTGAATCAAATCAGTCTTTAAAATCGCCGTCACCGATCGGAAGTCCCTTTTTCATATCTGCGTGTACGCTACTGCTATCTGTTCAAGCTGTTTGATGAACTCATGGATGTAATCCTGCTGCCGTCCACTACTGGCGACTATAATATCACGGGCCTCGGCCACTTTTGACCTCAACTTCTTCCCCTCCTCTCCCGCCATTACCATTCGCAGTGCTGCAGCTATGTTTTCGCTGAGAAAAGAGCCGTCGTCTCCCCGCTCAACCTCGATCCCCAACTTCAGTTCGGACGCTATTTGCTGGGCATTCAAGCTCTGATCAAGTTTTACTGGCAAGAGTACGAGAGGCACTCCGAAAGTCAGCGCCTCCATGGCAGAGCTCCACCCACCGTGGCTGAGATACGCACCCACCGACGGGTGAGAGACGATCCGAACCTGCGGCACCCAAACCCAGACTACCAGACCCTGGTCCTGTGTTCGAGTCTCAAAACCTTCGGGAAGGAGCTCCAGGGCATATTCCCGGGCGTTGTCCAAGAAGTGAGGAACAGGCAGCGAGCAGAGGAACGGGAGCCCGCTCGCCTCCAAACCCAGTACCAGTTCGTGGGCTTGTTCTCTCGACAAAAACGTCTCGCTGCCAAACGACACAAACACCACAGATGATGGCCTCTGCCGGTCCAGCCAATCCAGCAGGTCGGAGCCCTCGCGGTCGTCAGGGCCGGGCTTAGATACGGGCATGAGTGGGCCCACAGAGAGCACGGGAACCCCGATAGGCCCCTGGAAATAACGAATATACTTATCGTCCTCCTCAAAGCAGGATTTTACGGCCACGGCCACGCATCCTTGCACACATTTAGCCAGACGATAGGGCGCAGTAACAGTACCGGGTAATCCTACGTACATACCTAACAGATCCCGCGCTTCGTATAGCCTGAACGATATCGCCGAACACGGAAATCCGGGAGGCGGAGCGGCCACCTCTTCGGCGGTTATTTCCTTGTTCAATAACCTGGGAGGGAGGAGGGAATGACCGCAGATCGCCGGCGAATACACCGTGAAATAGACGGACGGTACGCGCATCGCAACAGCGACGTTCTGTGCCCAATACTGCGCGAAGTCATGAACAACGTAGTCGGGCGAGAGTTGCCTGAGGAGACTTCCGAACGGCTTCTCCAGGCCGTCTATGGCTTTCTGGAGCGCAAACGCCATTTCTATGGGGATGTCTGCCGTGCATTCGGCCCCCGGAGTCAGGCCTTCCGTGGGCGGTAATGGCAGTTCCAGCAGATCGATCCGGCCCGGCCACTCCTGAAGTTGCAGGGAAGGTCTGATTCTGGAGATGTTAATGGGAGTAGAGAGAAAGGAGACTGTGTGGCCGCGGATTGCAAGAGCCTTCGAGAGCTGTAGAAAGGGATTAATGTGTCCCTGCGCCAGCCATGGAAACAGCAGAAAATGAAGATTCTTCTTTCTAATCTGGTTGTCCATCATACCACAATGAGTTTCTGAGGAAAGACTATATGATCCGCAATTTCTATCTCTTCATAGAAAAACTAAAGAAGTCTTAAGGGGATTGCTTTCGCATGCCGCAGTAAAACGTATGAAGATTCTATGAACTAATAGGCGTGGAAATTGAGAATTGATTGGACACTTTTTCAAGCTGGTTTCACTACAATAATACTCTTATCGAATGTACTTATACTATTATGATATTAATATAAGTTAAATTTATTTCTATAAATTAGATTTTGAAGTTTTTTCAAATAGAACGGCGTGTAGAGATTGTGAATTTATGTAATTATACTATTATCATATTAATATAAGTTAAATTTATTTTTATAGATCAGGTTTTGAAGCTTTTTCAATTAGAATGGCGTGTAGAGATTGTGAGTTTATTCGTCATTGTTTTAGCTCATCTGGCATAGTAGGACTCTTATCAAATGTCAACACTCTATTACAAAACTATTTAATATTAATATGATTTAAATTTATTTTTATAAATTAAATTTTATCTTTATTTTTATCTATATAATTAGATGTGGAGATCCAAAAGTTATTGGACATTGTCTTGAAATTTTCTAGCACTAGACTCTTCTCAAATGTTGTTATTTTATTATAAAATTATTTAAATGTGGTTATTTTATTATAAAATTATTATAATATTAATAGGATTAAATCTTATTTTTATAAATTAAATTTTGAAATACTTTTCCATAAATACTTTTGTATTAAATATTATTATTTTATTAGACAATTATTTAATATTAGTATTATTTAAATTTATTTTTATAAATTAAAATTTAAAGTAATTTTCAACTACAATTATGGATGGAGATTGAATCACTAAAATAACATTCTTATCAAATGTCATTATTCTATTATAAAACTATTATAATACTAAAATAACACTCTTATCAAATATCATTATTCTATTATAAAATTATTATAATATTAAAATAACATTCTTATCAAATGTCATTATTCCATTATTCCATTATAATATTAAAATAACACTCTTATCAAATGTCATTATTCCATTATAAAATTATTATAATATTAGTATGATTTCAATTTATTTTTATACATTAAATTTTGAAGTATTTTTCCACTGCTATTAGATGTGAAGATTAAGAATTTATTAAACATTTTTTTAAGTTTGCTTGTTCAGGTTATAATAACACTCTTACCAAATGCCATTATTTTATTATAAAATTATTATTATATTAGTATGAATTCTATTTATTTTTACAAATTAAATTTTGAAGTCTTTTTCCACTACCATTAGATGTGAAGATTGAGAATTTATTAAACATTGTTTTAAGTTTGTTTGTTCCAGTGATAATAACACTCTTATCAAATGCCATTATTTTATTATAAAATTATTATAATACTACTACAATTATTTTTTTTATAAATTAAATTTTCAAGTTTTTGAACTATAAACAATCTAGATCCATCTTAACACTGGATCTATCAAAGGGATCAAATCTCTCAAGGTGCAAAACTATTTTTTTACTTCAAAACTTGAGGAAAGGTTTGCACCTCCAGAGATTTGATCCCTCTCGACGCTTGATAGATCCAGTGTTAAGATGGATCTAGGCTGGTTTCTGTCATGTGCGGTCATACAAAATTTGCTGAACATCTAGTTATTTAATCATTTTAAATAGGCTAAATATGTATAAGATTAATTTGGTCAATTTAATTTAAAATTTTCTTAGTTACCTCTGTTTGTTGACATGAGAGAGACTGTTAGTAACTTGAATGATGGAAAATGAAGAAATACAAATTATGAGTGCAAAGTGTCAATGTAAAAAATTTGATAGATAGAAAATGTGAATACTAAGAATATAGTCAATTACAAACAATCTTCATTGTAATCAATCTAAAACTATTTTCTTCTATTATTCCTAGTATCACACTTGTTAGTTTTTCCATTTTCTCATATCGATCATATGAAAAGAGTAGTTGGAATCATAGACCATTCAAATATTTAACTCCAGCTACTGTAGTAAACAACATACCTTGTCTCTGTTGCTATCCAATATTAATTGTAGTTTTCTCTAGATTCAATCATTGTGACTTATGGAGTGTTAAACACCAAATAATTTTCAATGGTAGTTAGTTTCTATTATTGCTTTTGAATGCAAAGAAATTAACAATGTTGAATGATGGAAAATGGGAATAATAAGAATGTAGCCAATTATAAATAGTTTATAGTTCGAAGAAGAAAACATTTGGGGTAAGGAAACATTTTATTTAGGATGAAAATTCAAGTATTCTATTTATGGTTGAATAATTTTTATGTGCTTACGTTGAGAGAGAGAGTGTGTGTTTTGGGGGTGAGAAGGAGAGACAAGGGGAGATAGAGATATAGATGGGGGAGGAGAGGGAAGAAGAGAGAGGCAAAGGGAGGGAGGGAGGAAGAGATATATTTATGGAGAGAGAGAAGGGGAAGAGAGAGAGAAGGAAGGGAAATGGAGGGAGGGTGAGAGAGATAGATAGATATATAGAGAGAGAATGTGTATGTTTAGGGGCTTGGGTAAAGAGATAGAGAGCGAAAGACACTGGGAGATAGATATATGGATGGAGGAGGTAGATATGTGCTTACACTGAAATCAATGCACATTATTAATCTAATTACTTTGAAATTAATGTAGATCATACATCTTGTTGCATCAAATCAGAAATCAAAATCTACACTAAAATCAATGTTTATAGTGCAAACAATCAAATAGCATTAGAAATCAACATCTATACTATACTCAATGCATTTAGTGAAAGAAATAAAATAGGATTAGAAATCAATATCTACAATGAAACCAATGCATCTAATGCAAGCAATCAAATATGAGCAGAAATCAACATCTACATTGAAATCAATGCATCTAGTGTAAGGTATTAAATATGATTAGAAATCGACATCTACACTGAAATCAATGCATCTAGTGCAATCAATTAAATAGGATTAGAAATTAATATCTACACTGAGACCAATGCATTCTATGCAAACAATCAAATAGGAGTAGAAATCAATATCTACACTGAAACCAATGCATTTAATGCAAGCAATCAAATATGAGTAGAAATCAACATCGACGTTGAAATCAATGCATCTAGTGTAAGGTATTAAATATGATTAGAAATCGACATCTGCACCGAAATAAATGCATCTAGTGCAACCAATCAAATGGCAATAGAAATCATTATCTGTACTAAAATCAATGCATCCTGTGCAAGCAATCAAATAGGAGTAGAAATCAACATCGACATTGAAATTAATGCATCTAGTGGAAGGTATTAAATAGAATTATAAATCAAAATCTACATTGAAATCAATGCATATAATGCATGTGATCAAATAACATTAGAAATCAACAACTACATTGAAATTAATACATCTACTTTAGTGAAAATCTAAAATATTCAGAACTTTCTAGTTTTAACTTCTGTCTTTGTATTTGTCTATGCGAGACTCTTTCTTCTTCCCTCTCTCTCTACCTTCCATTCTGTGTCTATCTACCCCTCCATCCTTCTCTCTCTTCCCCTCCCTCTCTCCCCCATCTCACTCTATTTGCTTCTCTCTAACTTTCTATATCTTTCTCTTCTTTCCTCTCTCCCCTTGCCATCTATATTTATACCTCCCTCAATCTCTCCTTATTTGTCTCTCTATCTCAAGCCCCTAAACATAAGTCACACACACTCTCTCTCTTTCCCCATATCTATCTATCTATCCATATACCTCTCCATCTTCCTTTCCCTCTCTCTATATCTTCCCCTTCTCTCTCTCTCTCTCTCTCTCTCTTCTACCCCCTCCCTGCCCCATCTATATCTATGTTGAAAGTGTGACTTGACAAAGACACAAGAATTATGGAGGATGTGTTCATGCTTTTGGAGGACCAAAGCTTCGTAGTGGGGAGGAATGATCTTGGAGGATCTATAGGTACAAGTGGCCTTGAAAATAACTCAAAAATGAAAGTCATTAGATGGAAGTCAAACTAGGACTAGATCATATTACTCGTCATCTTGACTCCAAGGGTGTGAATGACACTCAAATTTGAGTTTGTATGCTCAAGTTATAGCTAGTCAAAGTTTGGGTCAAACTTGGCGAAGTGGTAGGCTTAAGGAGGCAACAATTTAGCAGCAACCTGGCACACAGAATCTGGCCACTTGATGGGCAAGTTTATCACCTACTTATTTTGCCTAATGTCCCTTATTTTTTGGTAGAAAAAATTGAACTAGTTGATTATAAAAAACAAAAAAAAAATTAATATTTTGGGTGGTGGTTTGCCAACCTCGCCACCCCCAAGTCTCAATGATATTATATTGTAAATATTAACATGGTATGGGTGGGTAGGCCAGCTCTGATGGAACTTCCCAACCTCGGTGGTCATTTTCATTTGGGAAGTTGGTGGGTGTTGATCCCACCGGCCCATGTGGGTCGACCCCCATTGGGTAGCTCCATTTAGCATTAACCATCTATCCAATAAAACATGTTGCAGTATATGTTATAATCGTCAATTCAAAGTTAAACGACCAATGCATTACATTAAAACGAATACTCTATGTATGGGGTGGGTGGGGTTGGAACCCTACTCGGCCCCACCAAATCTACCAATGACTACCAATAGGTCAATGATGCTGGTTTGGTAAGTCTATCGCCCAACTTTATATATAAACCTTCTCATTTTCCTAACAGACTAGAGGAGAGGTAGAAGGTTGACTTGTGGAACCACGAGCGACCCTTAGGTGTGGAACCTTGAGCAAGGGTATCAAGGAGATGCTGAAAAGATTCTCTTAAAGGGCTAGAGGTGATAGTGTTAGAATTGGTCAAGTTTATAGTCGATTTTGTTGGTTTTCATCCTAGGAATCCATCCGTGTAGTATGCTTTTCTAGCTGAGCTCTCCATTTTATGCCATCATCCTAATTGGAGGTATAAGGGTCATATTTTTAAAGTTTCTTGTAACTTTGATGCTGCTTAATAATATAAGGCCTCCCCATTGTTGAGTAGGGCCCGAAGACGTGGCCCACATTGGGTGAACTCTGTAATCAAACCATTGTGCCTTTTATCTCATGTTTTCTTATGTTTTACCAATTCTTTTCATGTGGTTTAAGCTACTTGGTTAATATGCTTTGTTATATGAAATTTAAAATGCATCCTTTAAGTCAAATATCTTGGATGAAGTTTTGTATCAGAGCGGGTTTTCTTGATGCGAGTTGCATGAGTGAATGCTAACTAGGAACAAGCTAGAAATAGGTGAAGGAAATCTTAAATCCTTTGATCCAGAAGTGAGGCATGCACCACAAAGACACAATATGGAAGATGAGGAAGCTCGAATAAAGGAAGAGAGAAATTATCCCAAGGCTTTCTTCACCATGGGAGAGAAAGTTGACAAGCTATTTGTAGAACATGAGAAGACAAACAAGCTTGAGAAGAAAGATCCAGATGACCATGCATCGGTAAATCATGGAGGTCATGTAGAAGAACCTCCTTCCTCTGCATCTTACAATGAAATTTCTTCTTATTCCTCTTCTCATCATTCTAACAGGAATTAGAGGAATGCATCTAAAAAGCCATTTTTCAAGTTGGATGTCAAGTTTGATTTGCTTGTATTTAGTGGAGAATATAATGCAGAAAAGCTAGATAACTGGATAAGACACGTTGAAGTATATTTTCGCATACAAAAAATCAAAGAGAATCAAGCCAAGGTCTAGCTAGTATCCCTTCGATTGAGTGGCACTGCTCTCATCTAGTGGGAAGGAAAACTGAAGCAATGTGGTAAGAGTAGTCTTTCACTTTGTTCATCTTGATATGAGTTTATTTATGCTTTAAGAAGACAATTTTATCCATTGTGTTATAGAAAAAAGGCCATGATGGAATGACAACATTTGAAACAAAGAAAAGGTCAAACTATTCATAATTTTATAGAGGAGTTTAGAAAACAAGCATTAGCATTGAATGTTCCACTAGACACTTTTGAGACGTTGATGAAATATATTAGATCTTTGCATAGTTATTTGCATCATTCACTATATTTATTTGAACCTAAGTCTCTTTATGAATCTAGTGTGAAGGTTGTACATCTTGAAAGCATGGAGAAGCATGAGAAAGATGACTACCCGAAGAGGATAATAGCAACCAAGAGAAGAGAAGCAAGGCACTATTGTACTCATTATGAGAAAGAAGAGCATGATGAGGAGAATTGTTGGAAACTACATCCAAAATTGATACCTAAGAGGAACGATAGGAAAGGGAAGCATAAGACAATTGCAACCATGTAACAAGACCAAGAATCTGAATCAGAGGATGATGAGAATATCACAGGTGCGATATTTGTAGGCAATGGAAAAATTGACCTGGGATGAAATGAAGGTTGAAACTCTTAGGATTCCATTAGATGGACCCATTGACTGGGGTTCTGATTTGGGCGATGAGACAAAGATTTCAGTAGATGTTGTGCCAAAGATGAAAAGGGAACTAAATGTGGCATGGCTCCAATAACTTGAAGAAATCAACCAAAGCATTCAGGTGGAGAATGTTGAACTAAGGAAATTCCTCCAAGAAGTAGAAAAGGAGAAACAAAGGTTGCAACATCAGTTACAAGCCACGGAGAAGGCCTTGGGAAAATTGTATAATAAAAATCCTGAGGTAAAAACTGATTCTTTAATTTCGTGTACTTTTTATGATGATGATTTTGTTGCTTTTGAGAAACATGCCACATGAATTGGATCAAAATTGTTGAAGAAAATGCGGTATCAAGGAAAAGTCATTGGCATTAATGACCTCACATTGTGAATCCCATCAAAGTGGAGGAACTTCCTCGTTATGTAGGAGTTTCATATGTCAAAAAAGAGGTTGGAGAATGCTCCAAGACAACCAGTGACCAACCAATGGTAGACGATGAGAGCACTTCATCACATTACATTGATAGTGAGGGTTCCTTGTGCATGTATCAGAGGTGCAACAGAAAAAGAATTCCAAGATAATCCATAAATTTTGGAGGAGAAATAATCATTATAGTCAGTACAATGAGGTTGGACACTAGAGAGCCATGTTTCAGATGCTCCATGCCTGAAAAGAATTGATAAATAATATTGTTGGCAAAGAATCTCAACAAACAAATCCAACACACTCATGGTGGTCCACTTTATTGATTAAGAGATGGTTTTACTAGGTATAGTAGCTTGTCATGGCCTCATTTTGTAAATCATTTGTTGCAAATAATTGTAAAATTGATGATGTATTTTCTATCACTTATTAAAGAAACGATGATGTTTTGGCATTTTATTGATAGCTGGGGTATTAGTTTCTATTACAATGTAAACTTGACCAACAATGTGTGTTATAAACTCTTGCCAAATATAGGGTTATTTGAGTCATGTGTGGTTGTATGTGAGTGTAAAACAATGTACCATATTTTCATGTAATGTAGATGTTGAAAGTGTGGCTTCATGAAAACATAGGAAGTGTGAAGGATGTGTTCATGCTTTTGGAGGACCAAAAACTCCTCAGTGGGGCGAATGATCCGAGAAGATCCAGAAGTACAAGTGGCCTTGAACATAGCTCAAAAATCAAATTCATTGGATGGAAGTGAGACTTAAACCAGATCATAGTGCTCGTGGTCCTGATTAGAATAGTACAAATGACACTCAAATCAAGGTTTGTATGATCAAGTTATAGTTGGTCAAATTTTGGGTCAAACTTGGCCAAGTGGTAGGCTTAACGAGCAAACAATTTGGTAGCGACCTGATGCAAGGAATCCAGCCAACGGACAAGTGAATTTATTTCCAACTTAATTTTCCTAACATCCCTTATTTTTTAGCAGAAAAATTTAATATTTTCTATTATAAGAAATTTTAAAATTCATCCTTGAAGCAAAAGATAACAACTTCAAAGTCATCTTCATTGCAGTCTACTTCATTTTCATCTTTGGAATCACTATCCTTCATTTTTTTTCACCTCTTCTTCTCAGTGATGGATTTTCTGCCATTTCCATGAGCTACTGTGATATTTTTCAATGTTTGGGTTGATTTTGAGTTTCCTTGGGAGTAACTTATTTTTTCTTAATAGACTCAGTTTTATCCTTCACATCACTTACGACATTGGAAGTTGAGTTGGAACCATTGGTAAAGGAATTATGAGCAAAATAATTACATTGGGATAGGGAAACCATTTAGGCATACCTAGAAAAGATACTCCAGATAACATATGGGAAAAAATAGCTGCTACTCCCATGGGATTTTCTACGACAACATTCGCTTCAATCCTAGAAAATGGTTTGATTTCAAATGCCATGAAGGGGTTCTAATAGGTTAGGCATAGAAGGTGATAATTGACATTAATTCTAGGGTACTTGTACTGGATTTTAAAATATGGATAGGACATCTAGAAGGTCGTGACAAGAGAGGGACCGCTAGTTCCCGTGTTGGGTTGAGTGGGAGGAGGGTGTCTATAATGACCATTGTTGGCATTTGATGCCGCATTGGGGGTTTCTTAATCTTTTGATGTAGTTTAAAGGATATAATGTTTATCTTCTTATCATAAGCAGATATTGTATCCTTGTTAGAGGGCATGCCCCACACTTCACCTACGAGCTTGAAAGCACCCTCAGCACCTAAAAACTTGTTCTTATCTCGATGGGGCACCAAGGACAACTTTTGTACTACTTCTTGATAAGTGGCTCATTGAAAACCAGTCAACTTGTAAAATCCCATAACATTCGGTATGCCTGTTCATTTTCTTCTCGGTTGCCTTGTGGACATCGAGAAGGACCCTCATCTCGGGAAGGCCATCCAGCATAGGGTAGAGCTGTTGGGCCTTCACAACGAATTTATTAGCCTCACTAAAGTCTTGTGCCGTAGATTTCTTCTTCGCGATCTCTTTGGCCCTACATGCTCTATATTTGTTGTACTCCATACTTCCCAAACATTAAACTTCATTGTTTCTACGCAGAGCTCACAAAACCAAATCCACCTGAAGAGAAACAACCCAAAGACAACAAAAATGAAAGGGGTATGTACCTGAAACAAAGTCAAGGGAAGGGAATATTTGAAAGCTATCATGCCCCACTTCACCATATTAATCTATGAAAACCCTCTCACTCTGTCTTCAAACCATGATTCTACATTAGCCATATACGTAAACTCAGGTTTTTTATTTTGATTCTTAAATAGGAAAAATGAAGTTGTGTATCATTAAATAAAAACGGCATCAATGGATCACACATAGCTCCAAAAGTAAACCCAACTTAAACTATTTGCATCTCATTTCCAGGCTTGAGGAGACATTACAATTAAACTATGTTAAGGTTGAATACACCTCACTGTCGTATATGACCCTGCTCAAATGCACCAGTATGCAACACAACTGTTTTTTCTGCCTCTCATTTTCTGCATATTCCATATACATAACATAAAAAACAAATACTTTTCCCTTGTATATTCGATGCCATCTTCAGATATGTTTCAGCAGGTAGGAATGCTCCCCCATTATGGCATTGAATATAAAATGTATGATCCAAAAGAGCCTTCTTGGTTTCCTATTATCATGTATAGGGGCATTCAGGCACACCTAACAATAGTGAAAATATCATCAATATCTTCTTGAAATACATTTGTATAAAAACTGATCATTTATAATCCATGGTGTGGATGTGTTATAATCCCTCATGTAGATGTGTTTATCTATATAGTGATATCTCTATAATGAAATTGTTATCATATGTCCACTAAAATTAATAACATATGGTCCATTTATCAAGTGTCAAGCTTCTTATAGTAGTATATTTTCAAATATAAAAAATTATTTTTTCTAAAAAAATAAACTCCAAAACAAAGAAACAGTGTCACAGGAACCACATAAGAATGTAGTGTGGAAAAAATGCATTCGGGTTGCTTCCATATGTAGGAATATGATGTCTAGTAAGTTAGATGAGAGCTACATAACAAAATCCAACATTTATTGTCTGAAGTGATACCTTCAATGAAATTAATATCCATTTTACAAGAATTACAATCTAGGAAGACTAGCTGAAAATTGCAGAGTTTTCACCAAAATTCTAAGCACAGAAACATAAAAATAGTTATATTAGCAAGCACATATAGAAAAGAAAATCCTAAATACTACATACAATTTTTTTTTTAACAACCAAAGAAATAAATAATAACATAAATACTCTTCCAAATCATGAGGAATTGCACACAAAACATAGAATCAATAAGGTGCACATGGAAGCAATTTATCAAGAGGTTCCTTATAGAGAACATCAATGGAAACACACTCACCTAGAATCTTCCCTTCATTAATCTCAATGGATGTACCATCATTGCTAGAATTTCCAAAATCATCCTCTCATCTACCCTAATCACTACTGATCCAGACAATACTATGACATTGTTGGCAATCTCCTTGATATTACTAGGTTTAACTATGCCAAGTGTTGATTCATTTGATGGTCTAGATATATGCACTAAAGATACAAAACCATGCTCTAAATCATCCTTTTTATCTTCAGTGATTTCAAAATCACTTCTAGTTTCTTCATCTTCATGTCCTTCTTCAAGCAAAATTTCCTCTACCAATAACAAAAAAGAATTTGCAGGAAGAGAATTTCCTAGTGAATTTGCAGCCTCATTGCAAGAATCCCTTCTCCCTTTGATGTTATGGTGACCCATAGGTTGAAAATCATCATAATTTGCAGTTTCTCCTTTATGTGTTGTTCCATTTTAGTTCCTCTTAAGAAGTCTTTGCATATGAAGAGAGATTTTCACAAAATACACCTTCTAGTATACCTGTGTATATATTGTACACATTCAATTAAAAATTATACATATGTTTGAAATGAGCATCCTGTGAAACATTGTACATACTAAGACAATCCTTATTTAAATAAAGGTCATATAAATGCTTTGAATTATTATTATCCACGTTCAAAGACATGGAAAAATACAGTAAGATGGTTCAAAACTAACTCATTATGGATGACCCAACTTGTATCCTAGTGGCCCAAAGAGAGCTTCATATCCAAGCAAGCAATGGAAAATTCTATTCCATGCATGTGCTCCCAATTTTTCTCGAAATCCATCAACAATATAAACTAATGCATGCATATCAATCTACATGTAATAATAAGAGATAAGCAATCACAATTATAAATTATAATTCAGATCATACCAGAAAATGTAATACCTCAATCATAAAGCAATATATATACCTCTTCTTGCCTCATGTTTCTTTCTTTATCAACTATCAAAGGCAATGCTTGAATATATTTCAACAAAATCATAGAAAAATCTTTTTCTGAAGCCATAACAGGATCAACTAATGGAGAGCATTCCAACCACGCAGTTCCCATTTCCTCAAAATTATTCCATCTCTTTGTTGGTTTGACAACGAACTTGGTCAAACAGTTTTGTAACCGATTTAGTTTTTAGTTACGGTTAGTTTAGTTATATGTAACGGTAGCTGTTCATAGGTTATATTGAATACCATGTAATGAAATCATCATCGAATACACAGATATACATTTCAGTTTCATTTTTTTCTTGGTCTTCTCTTTCTCATTCTTGCTGTTCGTTCTTTCTTTCTCTGCTCTAAAAACAAGAAGTGGTATCAGAGCTCCAGAGCGGTACGTTGGGTGTAAGCGTGCAGATCTTTGCTGAGGAAAACGCTGGTGTTTGCTGTTGAGCGTATTTGCTGTATTGCTGAGGAGAACGCTGGTGTTTGCTGTTGAGCGTATTTGCTGTATTGCTGAGGAGAACGCTGGTGTTTGCTGTTGAGCGTATTTGCTGTAGACGCTGAAATCTGAGCGTATTTGCTGTGTAAAACGCCGGAGGCAAAAAAAAGGACCTGCGCTGTTGCTATCAGATGCGTGCTCCTGCTGAGCGTAGTACCTGCGCTGTCTGATGCGTGCTCCTACTGAGCCCTTTGCTGTGAAAATCCAGATTGTAGATTGCTGCTGTCCAGTGACCAATATCCAGATTGCTGCTGTCCAGTGACCAAAATCCAGAACGTCCTGCGTGAAGAACCTTGCTGCTGTGCGTGAGGGCTGTGTAGCGTCCAAAACCCTGCGTGACGGAGACGTGAAGCTGAAGAACCTCCTTGCTGCTGTGCGTAAGGGCCTGTTGACTTGCGTTGCGTTGCACGGGATTGACCTGCGTGAGGGCCTGCAACTTTATGCAGAGGATTTGTGACAGCGTGAAACCCGGGTATTCCTTTTAAATTCTGAAATCAATTCAAGTTGTGGTTTTATAAAATTATTGAAAAAAAAAGGGGGTTTACAGAATTTTTTTTTTAAGACAGCAGAAGATTGCAAAGGTTGAAATTTTTTTAGAGAGCAGTATTGTAGAACAACAGATTGAAAAGGTTGTTCAGAATTTTTTTTTTACAGCAGAGAAGAGTGTTGTTTTTTAAAAATATTGTAGAAGAACAAGTTTGCAAGGGATTTGCACGAAAAACAAAAGGGTTTGCAAGGGGGAAGTTATTTTTTTTTTATATAGCCTGAAATCCTAGGAAGGAGGGAAAAATGGCCAAGATGTCGAATGCAAGATTCGAGGTGGAGAAATTCACCGGAAAGAGCAATTTCGCTCTTTGGAAACTGAAGGTCAAGGATCTGCTTGTGCAACAAGGGTTGCACAAGGCATTGGATGGGGTTACTAAGAAACCCACAACCATGACTACTACAGAGTGGGAGGACTTGGATGCCCGTGCTCTCAGTACCATCCGGCTATGTCTAGCGGATGAAGTTCTCTTCAACATCGTTGAAGAAACTACGGCGTCAGGTTTGTGGGGAAAACTTGAAACCCTTTATATGACAAAATCATTAACTAACAGAATTTATCTGAAACGACAATTATACAGTCTTCGAATGAAAGAAGGTTCAAGCGTTGCAGAACATTTGAATGTCTTTAATACACTAATTTGTCAATTAACAGATATGGAAGTAAAAATACAGGAAGAAGATAAAGCCATAACCTTGCTGTGTTCTCTGCCTGAATCATGGGATCACTTCGTAACCTCGATCAGCTTCAGCTCTGCTGATTCTTTGAAGTTTGAATCAGTCGTGGGAGCTCTTCTGTCTGAAGAGGTACGAAGGAAATCCAGCACTGATACAACAACATCAGAAGCCATGGTCGCTAGAGGACGCTCAAAGGAAAGAGGAGACAAACCAAGAGGGTCTTCCAGGTCGAAATCGAAGGGCAAAAAGTGTAAGGCAAAATGTTGGAACTGCAGTAAAGTTGGACACTTGAGGAAGGACTGTTGGAAACGGAAGGAATCCGAAAACCTGAAGAACGAAGCGAATCAGGCTGATTCAGGTATTGTAGATGAAGTTTTATCTGCTGAAGATTTGTGTACGATAGATGAAACTTCACCTGAATGTAATGTCTCTCATAGTTTTGATAGCTGGCTGTTAGACTCTGGTGCTTCGCATCATATGTGCCCACATAGAAACTGGTTTACTTCGTATGAAAATGTAAACAGTAGTTCTGTGTTTATGGGTAACAATATGTCATGTCAGACTGTTGGGATGGGAGATATCAGGATTAAGATGTATGATAACACAGTTAGGACATTAACTAGTGTTAGACATGTGCCTGATTTGAAGAAAAATTTAATCTCTTTGGGAGTGTTGGATTCAGATGGTTATAAGTTTACAGGTCAGAATGGCGTTTTGAAAGTCTTCAAAGGTGCCCTTGTGGTTATGAAGGCAGAGAAGGTCGGGAATCTTTACAGGTTAAAAGGAAGTACTCAGGTCGGTGAAGCAGCGGTTGCGTCGGAAAAGGAAGAAGCAGGTACTCATCTGTGGCATCAGCGTTTGGGTCATATGAGCGAGAAAGGTCTTCACATACTGATGAAACGTAAATCTCTTCCCGGTCTGAAATCCTTGAATTTAAATTTCTGTAAACATTGTGTGTATGGGAAGCAGTGTAAACAGAGATTTAAAGTTGGTAATCATAATAGTAAAGATGTTTTAGACTACATTCATTCTGATGTGTGGGGGCCTTCCCCTGTTATGTCATATGGAGGTGCTTTGTATTTTGTAACGTTCATTGATGATTATTCTCGTAAAGTTTGGGTCTATCTGCTAAAAAGGAAAGCTGATGTATTCAATGTGTTTAAACAATTTAAAGTAATGGTAGAGAAAAGAATAGGCAAATCTATTAAATGTCTAAGAACTGACAATGGCGGTGAGTTCACTTCTGTTGAATTTGAACAATACTGTAAGGATGAGGGCATTGTTAGACACAAAACTGCTGTTTATACTCCTCAGCAAAATGGTGTTGCTGAGCGTATGAATCGGACTCTTATGGAAAGAGCGAGAAGCATGATCAGCAATGCTAACTTGCAAAAGGAGTTGTGGGCAGAAGCAGTATCTACTGCTTGTTATTTGGTTAACAGATCACCTTCAGTAGCAATTGATTGTAAAATTCCTGAAGAAGTCTGGACAGGTCAGTCTTGTGACTATTCTCATTTGAGGATATTTGGCTGTGATGCTTATTCTCTTATTCCTAAAAATCAGCGTTCAAAGTTAGATCCAAAGTCGAAATGTTATGTCTTTGTTGGGTATGACTATGCAGTGAAAGGATATAGGTTGTGGGATCCTACATTGCGGAAGATAGTTATCAGTAGAGATGTAACATTTGATGAATCCTCTTTGTTAAAATCAAATGTTGAAAGAATTGAACAGGAACAGGTATCGCCGAGTCAACGAGTTCAGTTGGAGGCTAGATCTTTCGGTGACAGTCGAAAGGAAGGAGAGACTTCTGGAGACAAAGGTGTTGAAGACACAAAGGAAGCCGTTGAAGCTTCTGAACCAGAGCAAGTTTCTGAACCAGTTCAGCAACCAGTCGCTCTGAGAAGGTCTACAAGGGCGAAGAAAACTCCCAAAAGGTATGAAGATTCTGCTGCTTCATCTTTTGCTTTGGTTACTGAAGATGGGGAACCGTCTTGTTATCAGGAAGCGATAGATGATACAGATAGCGAGAAATGGAAAAAGGCTATGGAAGAAGAAATGGACTCCTTAGCCAAGAACAATACCTGGGATCTTGTAGAGCTTCCTGAAGGGAGAAGTGTTGTTGGATGTAAATGGGTCTTCAAGCTGAAACGGAAAGTTGATGGTAGTATCGAGAGGTATAAGGCGAGACTGGTAGCAAAAGGGTATTCTCAGGTTGAAGGTATAGACTTTCATGAGATTTTTTCTCCAGTTGTAAAACTTGTTTCTATACGTACTGTGTTGGCACTAACTGCGTTGCTTAATCTTGAGTTAGAACAGTTAGATGTTAAAACAGCTTTTCTACATGGTGATTTGAACGAAGAGATATATATGGAACAACCAGAAGGTTTTGTGCGAGGTCGCAGCAGAAGATTAGTTTGCAAGCTCAGGAAATCATTGTATGGTCTGAGGCAGTCTCCCAGACAATGGTACAAGAAGTTTGATTCCTTCATGGTGAGCCAGAACTTTATAAGAAGTGAGTATGATCATTGTGTGTACTTCAAAAGTTTCAATGGCGTATTCATTATCTTAGCTTTGTATGTTGACGATATGCTTATTGCAAGCAAAAGCATGGAAGAGATCAACAGGTTAAAGGCTCAACTCTCTAGGGCGTTTGATATGAAGGATCTTGGAGCAGCAAAACATATCTTGGGCATGGAGATACACAGAGACAGGAAAAATGGTAAGCTTTGGTTATCACAGCAGAAGTATGTGGAGAAGGTACTTGAAAAGTTCTCTATGAATAATGTGAAACCTGTTAATGTTTCGTTAGCTTCCCATTTTAAGCTTTCTTCGGTTTTGAGTCCTAGAGATGATGAAGAAAATCAGTATATGTCTCATGTACCATATGCAAATGCAGTAGGCAATTTAATGTATGCGATGGTATCTACAAGACCTGACATTTCACATGCAGTTGGAGTTGTCAGCAGGTTCATGGCAAATCCAGGTAAAGAACATTGGCAAGCAGTGAAATGGGTGCTTCGATATCTAAGAGGCACAAGAGATCATTGCATCGTCTTTGATGGTAGTGAAGGATCAGTCTGCGGATATGTAGATGCTGACTATGCAGGTGATTTGGACAAAAGAAGATCTACTACAGGTTACGTCTTTACTCTTGCAGGTGGAGCAATTAGTTGGATGTCAAAGCTTCAAGACACGGTTGCATTGTCCACTACCGAAGCTGAATATATAGCTGCTTCAGATGCCAGTAAAGAAGCAATCTGGTTAAAGGGTTTGCTCGATGAAATCGGAAGGACGCAGGAGAAAGTGAGTGTACTTTGTGACAGTCAAAGTGCTATTCACTTGGCCACAAATCCTGCCTATCACAGCAGAACCAAGCACATTGATGTGAGATATCATTTTCTGAGACATGTGATCGATGGTGGAAAAGTAGCTCTTAAAAAGGTCCACACACGAGAAAATTGTGCAGACATATTCACAAAGCCAGTTACAGTAGAGAAGTTGCAGTGGTGTTTAGCTTCTCTTGGCTTGCAGGAAAGATGATGAATGGGAAAGTTGTTGTCAAGGTGGAGTTTGTTGGTTTGACAACGAACTTGGTCAAACAGTTTTGTAACCGATTTAGTTTTTAGTTACGGTTAGTTTAGTTATATGTAACGGTAGCTGTTCATAGGTTATATTGAATACCATGTAATGAAATCATCATCGAATACACAGATATACATTTCAGTTTCATTTTTTTCTTGGTCTTCTCTTTCTCATTCTTGCTGTTCGTTCTTTCTTTCTCTGCTCTAAAAACAAGACTCTTCACTCTTTCTCGATCACCAAGACCCATCCTCTATGTTGATGTTTCCATTGAAATAACACTTAGACCTCTACCAGAACCAATTTTCACACTCAAGATCCCGTGAAACTACTAAATCTGTTGCCTTTGCAACTTCCTTTTCCTTTGGTATAGGATGAGGACTTCCTGATAAATCAAATGAATTTTTAAATCTTGTAAATCTACGAAAAATTCATGTTCTTATATCAATAATTGACATATCACGTCTCAAGGATGTATTTTTGAAAGATGCAAGATCACCACTACCCGTCCCAACAGCTGCCATTGCTAATGCCATTGCAGTTGGAGGAGAAGAAAATGGAGATGCCTAATCTGGAGATATCATTGCAAGGGTAGCCTGCAAAGGATATATATTTCCAGTGCTACCATGAAATGAAGGAAAAGGTATGGAGTGAAACATGAAATATTTTTTTTGAAGCAACTGAGAGGATATTGCCTCGTAAAGCTCAAATATAGGTAATGTAGATAGGGTGGAAAATATGATATCATTAGACATGGTACAATTATTCCCATATCCTAGTACTATATAATTAACCATATTATATGAGAAGGATATATATTATTTTTTTTTTACATATTTAAGCATAGTAGCTCGCTATAAAAATCAATCTATTTATTTAATTTACACACATTTCTAGATTGAAAAGTAATTATGCATAATCATCCCATAAAATTAGTTAACAAGAGAAATTATCCACTTAAAATTAGTATTACAAAATTCAGACTAAGGAAAAACTCGGTAGGGTCGTCAACTATGGGAATCAAAACAATTAGGAAAAAATATGGAGAAGATAGGAAAAACTCATCAAGAAAAACTTCATACCTAAATAACTTGGAAAAAATTTAAAAGATAGTTATAGGGTCTTGCAACACTACTTAAAAAAGACAAATAGTTATTGCATAAAACCAGTGTTGTGAAACTCGGCCAAGACCTACCGAGCTTTTCCAAGTCCATCCTGCAACCAGTAACATGTGAAAACTAAGCCCGAAACCTTTAATTGGAAATTAAAATCAAAAAATTTTGTCAAACTCAACCTGAACTCATCGGACTTGAAAAACCCAACAAGCAAATCTAGACCTATCACCTCAAAAGGAAATGACTTTGTGAAATGTCCAAAATAAATTTTTTGTAGGGCCAAAAAGAGTGGGAACATGTCCACTAAAACAATGAATTTATATAACCCATAAACAAGGTTCATCTCACTTTCATTTGGTCATTTATTCTTTAGTGATCTGGGTTTTCAGTTGGACTGTGAACATCAAAATTTTTCTTAAGCAGGTTCTATCATTCTTGCTTGGAGATCTATCGAAAATAATTTGTTGTGTTATAGATTTAAGGATGGAAATATCATTATTATTTTTATGCACAAAACTTCTTATATTGTGAGATTTTCCTTTCAGGTGCGTTTTGATTAGTTTCCAACTCTCATTGAATCCCAAGATAATAGAGTTTTTTTTCAAGTACAAGTTTAACAAGATAATCACAACCTTGATAATCATTGTTGTGGGAGGGACAAACAACAAGCACACAGGTGATATCATTATTACATGGGAATGCTTTCCCTATAACCCTAATATCCTCTATGAAACATTCATTGGTGTCCCCCAATTTGTAAAATGTGAAGCCAAACATTTTGCTAAGAATAAGGAACGTTTCTCTTATGGGAGGTAAACATATACCCCCATCAAGGAAAATTTTATGTTGAATCTTACTAGTCCTTAATATTCAAACTGTAAAGTGTTTGATGATATTTTTGTAAAAATATTCAAATTTGTATGGATTCTATATAGTTTTTATAAAAGTTTTCCGATCTTTAAGCTAAAACAATTTTATTCTATAGAATTTGGGCAATTCATTTTTTTTTTTGGAAATTAGTGAATATTATTTTGGCGAAAGGCATAGAAAATTAACAACTTCCATGATTTCCTCCAACTTTTAATAAAATGTTCTAGAAAAATAAAAATTTATAAAAATAAATAGATCTAAACCTAAAATTATAATAGCTTAACTCCATAAAACCTAGACCATTTTTTCACATACCATTTATAAATGTCCTCCATTAAAACCCTCATAATGAGTCCAAAGTTATTTCTATATTCCTATTCTTTTTTGCAGGTAGGTGAATGACATCATCATTAGAGATGGTTGTGTCAAACATCCCTAGTTGTGACTTGGTTTCCTTGATCGAATGTTTAGAATCTCATGTAATCCAGTATACTATCCATCTATTGTGTGCATGTTGTTTGACATCAACATCTTTGATTCATTTTCATGCATAGGTGAATTTTCCTTCTCGACCTCTCTACTGTAATCAGTACATTGTTTCCTATACAAAACTATCTCCTTGTGTTTCTTGAGGTAGAACTACTTATTTCTTCTTAACTCTGTCATGCCTTTCACCTCTTTCTAGTTCAGGTCTGAACAAAGTGTGAGGTTCTTTCATGAAAATCATAGGAATAAAAATTGTGAATAACCCATATATAAAGAAACTGGGACAATCTTCAAAATGGTTGTAAAATAGTAGAACAAGCTAGAGGACAAGACAAGAAAAATATAGTCAAAAGCAAATGAATAGATTTATTCCAAGGAAAAATTATATTTCATAATCTTAAGGAATAAATTTTTAATCTCCCATTCCCTAAAAATATCTAGAAGTGGTTGTATCTAAAAGAAAAGGGAAGATTCGATAACCGAAATACACTTTAACTAATATTAAATAACAGAACATGACAGACATTTAAGTAGCATGTGCTAAAGTTCATAACGAGAATTTATAGGTGTATTTACGAAACCTAGTTGGTCATAAGATATAATTATTTGGATGACGGGAGTTTTCTTGAGGAGAACATACAAATACTCCAAAATAGCAAGAGACAAATTTGCAGGTGGGTAAAATGATTAGAAATTGATGAATTTGAAGTTATATTTAATATTATATATGCATTTATAAGGTTACTTCTGACTTTTACAGTGCAAGGTATTCAAAATTATATTTAGTAGATTAGGCATATTACTTGCAAAATGAGATATCTGGTACTATTGCAATCAACTTCCATCTCTTATTTTTACAATACAAAGGAAAGAGGAGAATTTTCCATTATCGGAATCTTCCAAACATGTCATTTTGATGGCATATATGTCAAGAGAAGAAAATCACGGACTACTGAAGAACTATTTTCCCTTCTTTTGACAATCACCAATACAAGATTATCATCTTTAGGAGAGACAAAATTTAAATGCAAGCTTTTACATACCTGAAGAGGGAGTGCATCTGCAGCCAACGCATGGCCATCAACAGGGAGAGGGTTTAACCCATTAGGATCGGTAAGTTCATGAATACCTAATAGAAGTGTCCTCCAACACGTGAGAAGAGCAATAAATGGAGGTAATATTGTCTCTAAATAATGCTTGCGAAGAGTCTTCCTGTCTGCAGATACGCATGCCATACCTGAATGCAAACATATAAGAAATTTTCCAATATGTGAATGAAGAAATAATGAAGTAAAATTAAAGAAGGAAAAATGTACCCCTTATCTTCATTAAAAAATTACTAAACAATTCAAGGTACTGCTAATAGCCTAAATACGACAGGTGAGACAAGAAATTTTCTTTGATATCTAACAAATGACAATAAAAGTAGGTCAATACATCCAATGTAAACGAATGAGAGTGATAGTGTGAAAAAATCTCCAATTGCTACTTTATAAAATGTTGGAAATCAGAAAGAGTAATATAGAGCCAACTATTCTAACTGAATAAAGATATAAAGTCTATTCTACCATATTCCATTGCTACTGAGAGGTGCAAAAAGGAAAAAATAATTATACTTCCTTTCAAATTATGACCCCATAAAAATTTCCATTCAATAAATTACAAACTCAAGCATATACTATATCATCATGGGCACAAGTAGTGTTACAAAAGAATTTTTTTATAGGATAAAATCTGACATATCCTTGACTAACTAGACTGCTAAATGTTTCATTGTAACACATATAATTTACCATTTTGAAGGATAGACTCCAAGATTTTTTTATCTAAAAATGATATGAGCAATACATATAATAGATGATAATAAATATGCCTAAGAAAATCAATGTACGCAATTTAATTCTGTATGAAAACATCAACATATAAATTTTGGAATGATCCATACAAGTTTGTATATAACCCCATTTTATTTCATTAAATTTTAGATAAAAAATTTAAGATATTCATAGATCAGATAAAAGTAACTGACCTCAACATGAATAGTGCATCTAGAAACCAAAACTCTCTATCTCCTTGACTTTGATGTTAGCATGGTCATAACTAGGTTAAGTACACTGTACAAGCCAAAAGAAATTGAGGCTACTATGATTTGATATGAAATTATATGTGTTTTAACCTCTTTGACTATAAAAAATGTCTCAAACAAAAGTTATTTAATCTTGTGGCTCCCAAAAAAACACTTGGATATAAAATTTAGTCCTGCGTCTAAATTGAAAGAATATCCACAAGTGAATTCTAAAATAACATAACAGAAATGCATTATAAAATGAATATTGTACATAGAAAATGTCAAGGAAAAACAAAAGTGATGCCAGTACAGGAGTCCGCGTAAAGAATCAGATTCTAACCCTATAAAGGAAAAATTCTAGTCACCATGATACATGAGAACATTTTTTTGTAATTCTACTCATACTTTAACAAGTGAATCATTCCAATTGAAAAATAACAACAAAATACCCTAAAATTGCATAACTATTTCAGCGACTCATTTTTTTTATGTGACATTGGCATGCCCATAAAATATAATGGCAAAAAGAAAAGTCATTTGGGCATTAAAAAAAAGTGATTTACAAGTTCCTAAGCATCATTGTAGCCAACTTCCATCTGCAAAAAGCTTGTCCTTTGCAGAATCACAAGCATATTACAAGAAATAATTTCCTTACACATAGACATTTAACAACTACCTTAATTGTTTCCTATAAAAAAATTCCAACAACATCAAAGCCAAATTAATAGAGGTAAAACATGTCAAAATAGAACTGGGAATGCAAAAATGTCATGTTAAAGATAAAATAACTTCTAATGATGTAGGGTAAACCCCTCTTAAGAACCCTTATCACACTGCTATGTCCCCAACATAGCCATTTAAAAGCAAGATTAACCAACCTTGTATATATGACTCGCGAAATGGAACTATATTATACAACATAAGCTCGGAATTATGTTTTAAGTAAACGAATAAAATTGAAGGTATGAATATCAAAATAAAGTTGAACTAATCATTTAACATTTTATTCTTAATTAATGTGTATCACTTTAATTTTAAGTCCTAAGGGTGTTTTCTTATTTGGAAGACCAATTGATAATCAAGCATTTTCATATTTGAGGTTTTTAACAACTAATATGAAAACTTATAATGGCATTCAATATTGATTGGTTATAACATTGAGATGGAAATTTCTTACGTAAAGTAGAATATCATGTCTATCATATAATAGAAAAATATGCTTCACTTAGGTCAGCCCACTATCCAACATATGAGGCATCTTTTGAGAGAACAAAATATGACATTATTGTTATAGACATTTTTGTGCCTTACAGCATGAAGCATGAAATGTCAATAATCTAAGGGATCCAAAGTCCCTAAACATGTTGTTCCTACCCCTAGAGGAACAAGGTCAGCAAACCACAGCACTAAATATCAGTTTTCCACCTGAAAACACTCAAAAACAAGCTTATTCTGGATCATGTCGACTGCTACACTGGCTACCTGCACTGAATGTCAACTGCTACACTGGCTACCTGCACTGAATGTCAACTGCTACACTGGCTACCTGCGCTGAATGTCAACTCCAACAATAGCTACCTGCGCTGAACGTGTTTGGACATGTGGCAGACTCATTCCTCAAGGTGTCAGAGCCCAGGAAGCTTCCAAAGTGACACTTGCATCAAGGAATTCGACTGGTGATGAGTAAGAGGGTCTAGATCTCCAAGTGGAAGCAAGAACCTCCAAGTGGACTCAAGAACTGAAGAATAACTGAAGTGGGAGAGGACACTAGTCAGCTTCATGCCAGCTACAAGCTGACTCATCCTTTCTCCAAAACTCCTATATATAGAGCTCTCTCATGAGGTCTAAGGAGGCTGGAATTTTGTGAATGTAAGGAAGTGCTGTTGGTTTGTGTATAGAACTATTGGGTGATTGCTTTGAAGGAGGTGAAGAGGAGATTTCTTTCTGCTGGGAAGTGTTGCTGGATTGGGCCTCTTATGGTTGTAACACTCTCAGAACTTTACTTCTTCCATTAATAAAGCATTTGAGGTTCTTCTATATGCATGTATCTTAATGGTGTATTGATGCTTGTATATTTGATTTATTCTAATCCTTGAATCAATTATGGATGTATGCTTCTTGTAGTTTCCCTTTCTCGTGCTTTTGCAGGATCTTTGTGTAGCTGGGCCAGTGAAAGAGCAAGGAGCTGGGAGCAAGCGGCAAGGAGAGAAGACTGGATCAACACTAGCGAAAGACATCGGTTGGTGGATCTCTTTCTCCCTTATTTACTTTCATAAAGAAGAAATCTTAGATAGCTTTACTTTCAGTTGTTGCTGAGGTACTATCACCCTTAGAGTGGGATAGGGTCATTCCGTATTGGATACTTTTCCCAACAACAAATTGGCGACCACAGTGGGAGTCGTATCTTGTTGGTTGTTTGTGTTTTTTGCTATTCATTTCATAAACAAAGGGAGTACCGAATCGAACTGTGTTTGAATCATTCAAATACAAAGTAGAGGGCAGCTACTCTAGCTCAGTTTCTGGGCAAGTTTATGATTTGAAGAGCTGATCCACAAGGACTCTAAATAGCTCTTAGTGATAGCTTTTCATCCTTCTTTTCATCCCTTAGTGTGTACTTGACTGATAGCTTCTGATTTGGCCAAAAACTGTGAATTTTTGAGCAATCTGTGACCCGGAAACTGAGAAAAACGAAAGTTTGAATCTTCAGTGCAGGTGCTGTGAAGGCAGTCTGCATTTTAGCGCAGTTCCCGAAGGGGCTACCTGCGCTGAATGTCAAACTGACAGTGTACCACCTGCGCTGAACCAGTTTTGCCTAGTGCTACTGGGGTTCCCTGCTGTTCATTACCTTGTTTTCACCCTTGTTTTTGCAGCCTGTTACCAGTCAATGTACCTATCTGAAACCAACTTTCCTTGCCACTATTCCGCCTCGGTTGTATAAAGAAACTGTGTTTGTTCTTTGTGTATTTCTTGTATCATTTGCAGTTTCCCATAACGAAAGTGAACTAGTCTTGCTGTGGCCTCTTAGGTCTAGACGTGTGATTAAGTGTCGTTTTGATCTTAAGAGTTAGTTTATTTGCTGTTCATAGCTGATTGAGCTTTTGCTTTCGTCATATGGTTTGAATTTATATATTTCTAGTGTCGAAACAAGTAAATCTTAAGGTGTCTTTTGATTTTGGACAAGCTTGTTTGCTTTCACTTGAAATTGAATTCGAAATTATACAACAGCTTTCTTTTTGTATCACACAAACATTAAGAAAGAGAAAAGAAATACCTGCATTTTGCATTTTGCATATAAGTTTGTATGTTGATTTAGGGAAAAAGTGCATTAGTGTATGCTCTTTGATCTGTGTGAAAAGATTTTGTCTCTCTTTTCCCTCAGTAGTTAAGATTTTCATAAGTCGAAAAGATTGAAAAAGCTTGCTTCTCATCTTAGACTGCATTTAGGAATTTGTATCAAACATCTCGTGGTGAACCTTGAAAGGCAAACTTTAAAAAGATCAACTTAAAATATATTGAATGAACCTAACAACGCTTTGAAACATAACGCAAACACATAGAGGTCTAAGTTAGAGACGTGTTCCGGCGTCGTTAAACGTAGTGATTGTCGATCTCGACGAAGGTGGGTGATTCTTCCTGAGAGTCGGTGGCACTAATACGGACTTGTGCTCCCACGTACCGTCGCGTATATATTGGGAGACCCCTATAGGCATATATCTTTTATCCATAGGAAACCGTGTCGGCCGCCCTACTGATCGCAATGCAGTGAACACAGCATTCACGAAGATCGACCACTCGTACCGTAAAACGTATTCTGTGGTTTTGCGAAAGGTTTGGCACACCCTCTGCCTAGATCTCCAGAGCAGTTTCTTTTGGCCTTTTTCAAACTCTATAACTGAAAAAGTCCAACCGAGCATTTGTCACTTCGGGCTCGTTAATACATCGAAGGAGACTAGAGTCATCTTTAGCTTTTTCTCGACTCTTTAAAACTGAAAAAGCAAGTTGTGTCTAAAGTGTCGTTATAAAATTTATTTTAAGCAGCATAATCATCACCTTTCCCTCGTTGATCTTCGAAGTTAGTCCACCACAAGTGGAAGTTCCTGTAGAATCGCTAAGAAATCTTTTGGATAGACTAGATATGTCTGAACAACCGTCGACATCTAGGACTGTGTCGTCCGACACAGCAGCAGCAGAGCCTCCTACTGCTACTCCAACGATGTTCGCTGGTATACCATCTGTCCCGGCAAATTGTCAACAACAAGCCGGAGTCCCATCAGGGACGACGACATGGTTAGTTCCTATTTCTTCATCTAGATTATCATCTGGTATTTCTTATGTTGAAACTCAACAAATTGATCCAATGTGTCTTCAAAGGCCAATTTACCCTTTAAGTACTGGATTTCCACCATATGGAGGGAAGTATGCTCTTTCATTGTTCCCTCCCAGAGAACAACCATATGGGAGTTTACAACAAAGTTCAGGTCAAACTGGAATTACATCCAGCGGTTGGGTACCAACACTGCCTCAGCAACCAGGGGTTGTATATTCAATGCAACCAGTACACCCTGTGTCGAATATTCCTACCATACCTGCTATAATGAATGTGTCGCAAGTCTCAACGACTCAATCACAATCTCAGGGTAGTGCCTCCTTATCTGGAGCGACTCAGGCTCAAACAAGTACTGTGACTCCTCATCCTGGTCAATCATCCAGTATTGGTCAACAGCAAATGGTCCAACAACCAGAGCTGGTTCAATCTCAACAACCGCCATTCCAGCAATCATATCAAGGACCTGAGCAACAAGTCTTTGTAAGTAATGGGCAACCATGCTATAATGGTTATGCCCATCAACCTTGTCAAAGTTGTCAGCATTATGCTGGTCTGCAAAGACCCATTGCTCAGGCGATACCATCTTATCCTGGATATGCTTCGCCTAACCTGAACCAACAGTTGCCCTTTGTAGCAACTCTAGAACTACCAGATCTAAACCGGCTGACGAATGATCCAATTGCTTATGCCCCTTGGTGGCCAGCGATTCCGCATAAACTTCCGTCAGACATTCCTAAATTTAATGGAAATCCGGGTGAAGATCCATCGAATCATGTGATGACATTTCATCTATGGTGTTCATCAAACACCCTGAATGATGATTCGATACGTCTTCGCCTCTTTCAGAGGACGTTAATGGGTCCGGCGGCAAAATGGTACATTGAATTGCCTAGAGCTTCGTTCGACAACTTCAGTACCTTAGCCACAACCTTTTTAACCCATTTTCAATTACCGATAAGGTATGAAACGGGAACAGAACTCCTTACCAACTTCAAACAGACGACTGCCACCCATATATCTGATCATATACATGAGTGGCGACGTCGTCGTAGGATGGTAAAAACATACGTTCCCGATCAGCGATTAGCTGAATGGTTTATCAAGTCATTACTTCCTGCCATCACGGAAGATGTGGCAAAGGGGAGAGTCGTAACGGAAGAGCAAGTTATCGCTCGTGCGCAATATCTGGACTTAGTTTATACTCAGTCCGGCATGCTCTACGACAAAATACCTGACGCCCCTAGACCGGAATTCTCAATTCCTCCTCCTCCTAAATCAAACAATGACTCTCGCGCCGGCGATGGCGTGTTTGGCAAACACAAAATTTCTAGTCAAAATGCAAATGAAGAACTTCTTGCCTCGGAAGTAAATGCCACGTCGACCGACAAGGGAAAACAACTGAAGCAACCAGGGGGCAAGAAGAAAAAGACGGGGAGAAAAAGGAAACCCCCGGCAGGGTGTCATATATGCGATGAGGATCATTGGACAAAAGATTGTCCACATATAGCTGAAGTTAAGAAACTCTTCAAGAGTTCAAAAACCCCAGCAGTATTGACTGATCCGTTTCCTAATCCAGGTCAAAATCTGGTTGCTAATCAAAATGTTTCCCGATCCCAAGTGCTTATGTTGTCTACCTCAAAGCAGCAGAATAATGCTTTGACAAGGAATAAAGATTACGGGAATCCACGGTTGTCGAATAACAAGGCTAATGAACAACCTAATAGTTCGACGACAACTTTGACCAAAGTTGTGCCACCCATCATTCCTGAACCAATGATAAAGTTGCCAAAAGGAGTAGTACACAAATCGACATTTAATCCTCGTGCCAAAATAGCACAGAATTATAATATAATAGAGGACCTGGCCCAATCGCCGTCCGCTATGTCGACACTTGAGGTACCGCAAAATTGCCCCTCCCAAGAGCAAACTTTATTATCAGCAATAGGTGGGATTGGCCCAATGGATTCCAATCTTGTGGCCTTTGATCATAAAGGATATGACCCTAAGTTACCAGCTCAACTAGCTTTCCTTGTTCAAGTGAAAGCCCTCAACAAAACTGTTCATCGAACAATTATTGATGAGGGGGCATCTACATGTCTTATGTCGATGAGTTGCTGGAAAAATTTAGGCTCACCACCCTTGTCGAAATCGTCAACGACCTTAAAAGCGTTTGATGGACGATCATACACTCCATACGGGATTTTAAGTAACTTGCAAGTTGAACTGGGGGGCAAAACAGTAGAAGTCGATGTTGAAGTAATCGATGGAAACCTCGATTACAACATCCTACTAGGAAGGCCCTGGATATATGCCATGGCCGCAGTCATGTCGACCTACTTCAGGAAGATTGCATTTCCCTTTCAAGGAGGGATTACAGTCGTCGACCAACAAACTTTCCTCCCCGACAGTTCACAAGTTACGGGAAGCATTCCAATGATCCATGGAAGCGATCATTCGCTTCAAAATATTGGAGTAGGTTTCCTAAAAGACCCTGCCTTAATGGGTACTTTTGCCCTACCGCCTGCAAGAAATCTGGCAGAAGTGGCCACAGTGGAAACCTACAATATGAAATCTTCTATATCTAATGGATTCGGAAGATTCCTAAACATTTTGTCAGCATGGATCATCGCCCTAATGGAAATACTGTAAATACAGTGGGCTCCGAGGACGGTTCTTATCTCGTGTCAACCTCATTAAAAAATGAAACAAGGAGTCAGAGGACGGTTCTTATCTTGTGTCAACCTCTTTAAAAAATGAAACAAATTCCCTTTCTCAAAGGTAAACCTTCATTCCAACCACCGAGTTGAATGCAATGAAGCTTGGGGGGAATGCACCTCGATTTGCGTTATTATGCTGGGGGCATGCGAACTTATCTCCGAGCAGTTTTAGCACATAGTTCATGCTCGTTAAAAAATAAACATAAGATTGAGCAGTGTTTTGGCGCATTCGAGCTCTTTAAAAAATGAACCCAGTACCGGTAAATAACCATTTGAGACCGTAAATTCATCAGCCATAAAAGCCTTGGTTGTATGTGCACCTACCGCCTTCATAAATAACCATTTGAGACCGCAAATTCATCAGCCATAAAAGCCTTGGTCATATGTGCACCTACCGCCTTCACCTTTCATTTGGCCGATCGTTCACCTCCATATGATTGTTTACCTATTTTGAGGAACAGCTGCGAAGAGTGATTTCACCTAGCCATCCTTGTGACACTGCCGTGATTGGAAAATTCCAACCTGTACCTGGAATCTGCTGTTATCCCTGTTTATCACTCGTTCCTCAAAAGACGAGTCTTCTTTGAGCTCTTTTCATCTGACTCATAAAATATGAAAAGTTTGCCGAGTTTTGGCCTTCCAGCTCGTTAAAGTGACCGGAAGAGCTATCCCTCCTCTAGATTTTAATCTTTTTGGACCTGAGGGATTATTACACAAAAAGGTCGAGCGCTTGTTTTATTCGGCTCGTTAAAGTTATCGAAAATTCATCCCTTCTGTATTGTTTTATACTTTTTCGGACTTAAGGGATTAGATGACGAAAAAGGAATTTTGGAGTTAACTTTCTGTACCTTTTCAGACTCTCTAAAAATGAAAAGGACCGAGTTTTCCTTGTCGTTAGACTCGTTAAAATGATTAAATAGTGACAAACTTGTCTTTATACGAGAACGAGTTTCCCTATCGCTAAGCTCGTTAAAACATAGCGATGGGCTTGCCCGAAGGGCAGGTTATAGAACAAGCATATGTTATCCTCCTCAAGCTTGACAAAAATAAAGAGGTACTGGTCAGAAATGACTGGGGAAAAATTGGGAGAACCTCAAAGCTTTAATGGTAGCAAGTCGCTCTTGAACATGACACTTTTCCTTCGTATCACATCGGGTTGGGTTGTTTCATTCACCGGTCTCATCACCATGGTCTTCGCCAAACCATCCACATTTGGGGTAATGCTACCGATCCATCACATCAATGTCGTTATATGTTCAAGAGATGTTGTTCAGAAAGAGTCAACCATGTCCCATCCACTGCCATACATTATCCTTCATCCACCCATGATCGCCACCCTAAATCATATTTCACAGATTGTTTTCACCTCCACTAAAATCATTAGCTCCGTTCCGTGTCAATGATGTGGGATTCATTAAGGCCCTCCTTTGACGGATCGCTTCTTGTCGACTTCAGCTCATTATCCAAGAAGTTGATCTAGGAACAACCCCTTCAGTACTTTGAAGCTTGCATGCCTCAATGGCAAGTTTCTCACTTCCGGCGACAGGTATACATCAATGACCTTCGACCAGAAGATTTTGCGTGGTGTTTGATGCCAAGTCCTTTATTCACACCACGTGAATTGTACTGCAGTACCTTGAGGATCATTATCATTATCGGTGATTCCTCTCGCGCTTGTTAACGGTTTACATTATTGACCGGTAATCAAGCGATGTCTTTCCATGTTCGACTTCAGCGCAATTCTCACATGGATCGACTTGTACTTAGAGTGAAGATCGAACGAGTTTGAAGACCCCGGATCTAGTTTCATCCATCCGGGCTGCGATATATATTCAGGAAATATAAAGACATTTGACATGTACATCATTGCAGCAGATGATCATCCTACTCAAAGGATGATAATTTCAGCAGAGAATTATCAGTCTACCATCAGACGATCGTCTGTTCTATGTACCAAAATGAATTTATAAAGCTGAGCATGGGAATGCCCGCCTCAGCTAGATCATGAAAGCAGAATGAAAAATAATGTATTGTATTGTATTCTATTACAGGTCACCTCTCAGCGATTGAATGAACTTCGGATCCTCCTGATAAAGCATTTCACCCGATAAACGACCTCATACTTTAGGGGGCAACTGTTATAGACATTTTTGTGCCTTACAGCATGAAGCATGAAATGTCAATAATCTAAGGGATCCAAAGTCCCTAAACATGTTGTTCCTACCCCTAGAGGAACAAGGTCAGCAAACCACAGCACTAAATATCAGTTCTCCACCTGAAAACAATCAAAAACAAGCTTATTCTGGATCATGTCGACTGCTACACTGGCTACCTGCACTGAATGTCAACTGCTACACTGGCTACCTGCACTTAATGTCAACTGCTACACTGGCTACCTACGCTGAATGTCAACTCCAACACTAGCTACCTGCGCTGAACGTGTTTGGACATGTGGCAGACTCATTCCTTAAGGTGTCAGAGCCCAGGAAGCTTCCAAAGTGACACTTGCATCAAGGAATTCGACTGGTGATGAGTAAGAGGGTCTAGATCTCCAAGTGGAAGCAAGAACCTCCAAGTGGACTCAAGAACTGAAGAATAACTGAAGTGGGAGAGGACACTAGTCAGCTTCATGCCAGCTACAAGCTGACTCATCCTTTCTCCAAAACTCCTATATATAGAGCTCTCTCATGAGGTCTAAGGAGGCTAGAATTTTGTGAATGTAAGGAAGTGTTGTTGGTTTGTGTATAGAACTATTGGGTGATTGCTTTGAAGGAGGTGAAGAGGAGATTTCTTTCTGCTGGGAAGTGTTGCTGGATTGGGCCTCTTATGGTTGTAACACTCTCAGAACTTTACTTCTTCCATTAATAAAGCATTTGAGGTTCTTCTATATGCATGTATCTTAATGGTGTATTGATGCTTGTATATTTGATTTATTCTAATCCTTGAATCAATTATGGATGTATGCTTCTTGTAGTTTCCCTTTCTTGTGCTTTTGCAGGATCTTTGTGTAGCTGGGCCAGTGAAAGAGCAAGGAGCTGGGAGCAAGCGGCAAGGAGAGAAGACTGGATCAACACTAGCGAAAGACATCGGTTGGTGGATCTCTTTCTCCCTTATTTACTTTCATAAAGAAGAAATCTTAGATAGCTTTACTTTCAGTTGTTGCTGAGGTACTATCACCCTTAGAGTGGGATAGGGTCATTCCATATTGGATACTTTTCCCAACAACAATTATCCTAAGTAATTTAAAAATGCTAACATTAAGAACATATTATCAATTTTCACTTTTTTGACCAAGAAAATCATACCATGAGAAGGTTATATAGCTCAAACTTGTATAGCCCATGAAAAGCATTGCAGAAAACATGTGCAGAAGAAGCTATAAACTATGTAGATTCCAGAAAGAGGATGTAGGAGATGTCATTTCCATGCATATACAATGCAAATAAGATAATAATATTCGACGAATGACCAGAAAACAAGGTCAATGGGGCTCAAGAATAAAATAGTTGTGGGAATGCAAGTGGGAGTGCAATTGTAACTCCTCGAAAATGATAAAAATAATCTAAAGAAAGAAACCTGCATAAGTATGACATCAGAACATTTGTAGAAAACCATGAAAAAGGTATGATGCTATAAAATACTAAATGAATTTTTTCGAGACTAAATAGGTGCACAAATCAAGAACATGAAGAGAGAGAGATATATATCAATCAATGGGGCTGATTATGTCAAGGTCACCTAAATTTGATGGATGAGGGTAAGGGGAGCAAATTGCACACTAGTTCACTGTCGAAGTGCTTTGGAACCATCAAGTGGTCTGACTGCATGATCTGGGGTAGTATATATGAGTGAGGGAGACTCCTAGCATCGATGTCAAAAGAGGGAAACATTGAACTGGGAGGTAGTCGAATCGATAAGAGGCACTCAACTATAGATCCATCTAGAGCTGATTTCAAATGCTCTAAGAATGTATGGCTTGATATATGGTTTAGCACCTCCCAGGAAGTCTCGATAATATTGATTGGTCTCCAAGAGGAGGAAAGTGATGATAAACCCGAGGTCTCACCATTTTGTGGTCACTAACCTCTAGAACTTTTCATAGTCATCCAAACATAAGGCATGGCATGCAAGAGACGAGGTCTGTGGATGAAGATCTCCCTGATGCAAAGGCTAAGAATCTATGGTCCTAGTAGCAAAATAAACTAGAGAGGGAGTCCCCCAAATCCATATAGAAGTAATGATAGTGTCCTCTGATCTCATAGTATGGGGGTCACCTAAAAATGGGGTGCATCATCTTCTCCTACTCCCAAAGGTGGCAAACTTGGTCAATCATATCAAATCATGGTGTGTGCTAATACATAATTGATAATAATCGAGCAAGATTTTTCCCAAAGGGGTCATGAATGAGTGCATCCAATTCCTCTGCTCCCATTATGGTGCTCTCTCTTTGGACCAACATCAGTGTACCTAACAAATTCCCATTGACCTACTTTTATGGTCATTCGTTGGCCATTAATCCATTGATATTATCTGATCATTTATGCATATATGGGGGGGAAAATGATAATGCCACTGCACACGATCCTAGCTAGATATAGGATAAAATATTTTGTAGGAGAAAAATACTTTTGATGACCATTAGAAACATGGAGACTCCCATCAAAGAGAAATTATCTCAACCAGAAGAAACCACCAGCATAATGTCAAGTTGGACAACAAACAAAATGGAGGGATGTGATTAAATTTGTGTACAGATGAAAAAAAGTTGAGAAAATTTTAGACCCGAAATCATCAATTAAAAGAGGGCAATGTAAGTTTGGGAAGTAACTAAGAAAAATAGGGTAGTTGCAAGACCAAAAGTCTATTGTGAAGGGCATGATAATTTCCCTAGAGGAATTCCTTATTTTCTAGAATTTGTTTTTTATGTATGGATAACCCATAAAACTCAACCAACGTAAGGCAAAAACAAGAGATATGTTTAGAAATAAAAATAATAAAAAGGGAAATTTCTGAAAATGGAAATTCTAATAAGAGCAGCCTTCTAAAATGAAATTATATGTTTAATTACATGTATTAAACATTACACTCTTTGTTAAAAAATCTACATTTAGATATTTCGATAATGTAATATAACTTCATAAAGAATTAACCCTAGAAGGCAACAACAATTTCACCCCAATGAACCAAATTAAAAAGAGGTATATCATTTATTGGTTTCCTATTATATAAGTTTGTAGGCAAGGAGGTGCTCAACTATGGGAATTTGTCTTGGTGACTTCTAACTTCACCTTCAATACGAGAGTGACGGAAACCTAATGGACGAGAAATATAAGATTATGGATAAGTGGTAAAAATTGTTGAAGACAAGGTCATATACTCAAGTGTCTCTTCTAAAAAGCCAACAAGCACCACCACCCCTTTCCTAAATGACCCATTGGGTGGGATATGACTTTTATTTGGTGTTCACATCAACATTTTTAGAAGAATTATCAAATGTCTAACTTCAAAATTTTATATTTAGGTGGAGGTAAAATCTAGGTAAAAAGAAAATATGTTATTTCATGTTATAAAAGACTATTGGAGTGAAAAAAATCAATTACTTTATCATTCAGAATCATTAATGTTTATTCTGAAATGTTTATGTGATTTAACGTCATTTATTGTGATTCATTGTGCATGAAAAATCAACTGTTGCAATATTAATACTAATATATTTATTTTATTTTCTCTCTCCACCTTCAGTGGATCCTATTTTCCTACAGTTTGAAGGGCATGCCAACTAGAACAAAATTCCAATTCATGTGTGAAGTCATAATTATGATTTAGTCAAGGCCAAGGAAGAAAATAAAGTAATAATAAGCTGCAAAGGATATCCCGCAGGATGAGGATGTCTAAAGCATTTATTGACATTGTAAAGTAAAATATGTTTCCTCGTGCTATATTTGCAATCCACGCGTCAACAATAACAAGAAGACTAATCTTGTGGTAAAGCTTGTTCGTACAAATACATAAGCTGACATTCTTAACTTGATAGGAATACATGGAATTTTTATTATATTTCCCCTGCATTAAAGTATGATTTGGATCTTTTGTGTATGTGGTTGAGGCCCTCCATATATAAACATGGTGAAACACTTCATTTTCAATGCATTGTCTTCCATGACAACCAGAGGAGATTTCTTTGTCTATATAAATATTGTGGAGGTTACGTGCTACATTATTTTGATATCCAACCCATAAGTGTTTGGTATTTTGAGATATATCATCTCAAATCTATGACATTTGTCACCTCCATTTCCCAAATTATCTGAGCAACTTGGGTGTCGAGTGCCCAATAAATATTATAGGAAAAAAACACATATAATGATAGATCTATGATGCAATGTTTTATAAAATAGGTGACCATAAACAAACTCCCACTTACTAGTCCAAGGGTCCATTGGCGACGGATTCCCACCATTCCAATTCCTTGGCTTAGTTCACCTCAACATCTCATATCAACAGTTCTAATTCTTCCTTAAGAGAACCATTGACCTTGGATGCAAGGAGAGCCACAACGAGGAGTTATTAACACCCCACTAAATGTTATTAACCATATGCTTGATGCAGTCCTCAACCCATCATGAATTAAATAGAAATATACCTACTATTTCAACAAGGAAATCTATCACATGCATGGCCCTAAATAAATACCAGTGGTAGCAAAGTCCTGTAATATATGTGCAGTCGTGGAAGAGGGTATAGATTACTTACTTGGGAGCTTCAACCATAAAAATAACACTTATACAAGTAATCACCAAGGCATATTTATAATGAGTCGTTGCTATCACATGTCTCACCAGAATTACAATAAGCCACCATGATTAGTTTATGTCTGGTTTCACTTAAAATAAATAATTTCCCTCTAGAGGGTTTCAAATCACTAGGAACCCTTAGTACAAAGGTAGATAGACATGGTAATATCATTGTCTAGGCTAAGACAAACATAAAGCTTCCTCTCTCCTTTCTAGTTCCAATCAAGAGTCTCTAGAAATGGAGGACTTCCACCCTTCAATATCATCATTTACAGTTGTAGAGTATTGTGACAAGTGTGGATTAGCACTACATAGGTGAATTTTATGTTGGTATGTCATGGACTAGTGGGAATTTTCCCTTTGAAATGCAAGGTTAATTTTAGCCATAATATCAACCAATGTGGGTTCGGGTGTGAATAACTTGTAAGAAAATGAAACACACTAAGGATGATCTCAGTTTGTTAAGTATCCCTTAACTCATCTAGTATCATTCAAATAATCACTCATCTAACCCTAGCACCTCAATATATAATTATTTGACAGGTTTGACTTCATAAATGAACACTGAACCCTAAGCATCGAACTAAGCTCTCAGGGTTTCAAATTTCATGCTCAATGATTCAATATATGCATGTGAACCACAAATGAATTTTGTTGCAGACCCAAAAAAATCATACATCCTAGTATTTGTAGATATCACCCATAACATAGTTCTTACCCATACATCCTAGTATTTGTAGATATCACCCATAACATAGTTCTTAACCATATAAGAACAAAGAGGGAGGATGGCCCCTGGTATTAGATAGCAGCTCCACTGTATTCCCAAAAACCCATAAGAGAAATACCCAATTTGATGTAAATGCCCAATGCGCTTGTTATAAGGCTCTATCACATCCAAGAACAACAATGTAGTTCTGAATTGAGAGAGATGAGGTTTCAACGAAGTGTATACCCTTTGGTGCTTCATGTCTTTTCCCTTGCTTCCCTCATGACACCATTCCCCATTTTATTATGTCCACTCCCCCTTTGTGCTTGGTTAGAGTACATCCTGGCCGAACTCCTCTAGACCAACCTATTTTGCACCATTTAGCCCTCTTCCTAGGGATTCTTTCCAAATCGATAATGTGTGAGAGAAGAAAATATCTGCCCCTGCTCCACCATGTGCTAATACCTATAAATGTCTATAAGTTCTCAATGGGTCGTTATTTGCGTCCATATTCCATCGTTACGCAAACCCTATGTCTGCCAACACCTCCCACCTCTCGAATTTTAGTTAAGTTTAGTGCGTCATCTCCATCTCGTTTACACCAAAATTTGTTTTATGACCTTGTAATTTTGTGTCATACATAAGTGATTATATTTATTTATGTCTTGAATAATATTTAGATGATTTTGAGGTCCTACTTAATTTCCACTTAATTCTCTTATTTAGAGAAATTGGGTGTTTCTTAATATATTTAAATTCATCTTCTAATACTTAAGGCTCTATTAGGTAGACGCGTGTGAAATAAATACAAGTGGCCACCATAAAGAGGGACCCCTATACTTGCGGTTGAGGCCTCATTAATGGGTTTGGTCAATGATTGTGATTTTGATCAATTTAGGCACTATTTATTATTATATTTATAGGTATAGTACATTTATTATCTTCAACAAGGATAACTAAGAAAGTTTTTATCATAACCCTGCACATGTGACTTCGATATCTGTAATGGAATTTACACTATACATGCATGTACAAAAAATGTGATTGTTAACACACCATCTAAATACTGGCATGATGATTAGAGTATTACAAAACTCATAATTAATTGAAGTGACTTAATTATTGTTTTTGTGAGATACTTTTGATAGGAGAGGCCGCACTCATTGAATATTTCTAAGCATGACTTGAGCTATCAAGCAGGGTGATTCTCCAAGACCTATTCTAAAACTGTTTAATAGGGACTAATACTGCCTGAAAATGCATGTCCTAATCTCCATTTTTCATGGGATTTCTTATCTCACCATCACATCATGAGATATTTGAATTTTAGTGGCAGTTAGAAGTTGCAGGGAGAGACTTGGAGGCCATGCACTGTGTTCTATCTACCTTGAGAACCCTTCATCATCCAAGGGAAGAACTAGCATATAGAAGGTGTATGGTTGGAATGATGAAGGTTCTTCCATAGATGAATTTCATTAGGAGATTCATTCGGGTATGATTTACACGTAATTGGACGCATGGTTACATGGATTACATTCTCATTTGTCATGTCATTGATGAATATCCTTGTTCCTAGGTTAAAACTAGGGCCTAAGACCACGTGGATGAAGGATTTGAGCAAGAAGGGAGCTTTATGATATGAATACCCAAATTGAGATCATGCCCTGTAGCACTAAGTTACACATGGGTTTGGTCAAAGGCACACTTGAGTCTTGAGGATGGACACCTTCTTCAAGGACAAGGTTGGGGGATGCTGCAGGTAAGAAGAGATGAGAAATAACACTAATGAAAGAGCTTCTATGTATATGAATGTGTGTTTCCCTGGCCTCAGGTCGATATTTTTGGGGACAAGGACACATTTTCACATATTTGGAGGCATATTTTACCTTTGAGATATTTTGGGGTGAAGTACATTACAAAACTTCAACCCTAGGTGACTACTATCCATATAATCCTAATTAAATAGGTAAATTTCTAAATTTAATAGAATATAGAATTACTTTTAGATCACAACATCAATCACATAATAACTAGAAATTTAGGTAAAGGAAGAATAAAAGAGTTTTTCAGATACATAAGTAATTTCTTCTTCAAAATCAACTTTGCATAACTCAAGGAAACTTCTGCAAGCTACTCAAATAACAATTGTATGGTCATCAAAATCATCTCAAAATGAGGTATACGATTGCACAGAAAAGAAAGGTAGAAGTTGTACAACTATCATATTTATCCATATAGCCATACAAATCCATATGATTGTATTGATTCTTTGTACAATTTCCTTTCAACCTATAAGTTCATCCTTATTGTGCATTTTTTTCTCTCAGTTTTTCAATGTGAGAAATACCACTCTAAATTGTTGTATTTATGCTTTTCTAAAAATGTACAAGTTCTTGCTTTCACTACATTTCTAAATGTACATATTGTTCGAGACCTTTTCTTCATATCTAGAAGAATTTTTGCATGGGAAGATACCATGTGATTGTTGACATAATAAAACCCTGAAATGAATAGAAAATTCACTCTTTAAAAGGATTTCATGAACTAGAATGTGGCAAGTGGAAATATGGACACATTTTATTCATTCAAAAGACAACACGAAGTGCTCCACTCGAGGAGGATTAGGGTCTTGAAAAAAGAAATGTTAGTTTATGAATTAGGGTTTGATTTGGAAGATCTAGATAGAGGAGAGAATACTTTTGGCAAAGTCATAGCTGGAAGATTGGGAGTTCCCTACAAGCTTAGTTTAATATCTTTGGGAGGATTGGAAGAGGGTTTATGTAATCTTTTTCCATCACTCTATTCTTTCCATTGATGATTATGGTTTTTTCAATTTCCATGATTTCAGATGATACCTAATTGGTCCTTTTGAAATTCAAAAAATGATGTATTTTTAGTTGTTTGTCCAATAAAAAGGTTGTACTACTTTCTCTACTTCATTTAAGAGTTCATGTTTTGGTTATTCCTTTGTTTTTCATGGTTGTTTCTTATCACTTGGTGTTAATTTGATGTTTGTGATGGTGCATCTTATTTAAGGGTTCCTAGCTATTTTTTTTTCTTTTCATGTTGCCAAACTCTCATCTTCCAACTCTTAAGGAGAAATAATCAGATCACTGTACGTCAAAAGCCCCAATCAAGTCTCTCCTTTTACTTTTTCGTTATTCCAAAATTTGTTTTGGACTAATTATGCCACATTAGTGAATAGATTAATTATGTCTTCTTTGTCATATTCAAAGCTTTTTCTCTTTGAATTTGACTCCATCACCCAATTTTATAGGCATTTGTCTTTGTAAATTCCACCATTATTTTTATTTTAAATAAATACAATAAAACTAAATTTTGGTAGAGTTTCCTCCCTTGTTCTGGAAAAGAATTGGCCTAAAGTGAGGAAACATTGTTGTTCTGTTGGGGAACCTTTCCAAGTTATCATAGGGTTGCACTTGGTTAAGGGACTTTGTAATATTTTAAATCTAGGTTTGGTAGGTAAAAAAGTGGCATTGTTGCTAAGGATAGTGTCCAATTCCCAAGATTTAGTAGATTAGCTACAATGGTTTGATGGGGGCTTTTCTTTGAAGATCTAGTGGCTCTATGAGGAAGAAAAGCATTGTACCAAAATATTTTGAAGTGACAGGTTGTATTCAGAGGTGAAGACATCCAATGGGATTGAAGGAATTTGAAAAATCACTAAGTGACTCCATTGATGCCAAAAGGAGTTATGTTTGTAATATGTTCTTTAAATTTCACATAAAAGTTTTAGTTTGAAGATAGAGGGCTTTTGTGGTCTGATTTCATATCACTTTTAATCTTCTTAGTATAATGGATTTTCCTTATGCATTCCCTCACTCAAACAGGGGAGTCCCAATTCAACTCTATTCTCCTATAACTCATATTCACTTCCATATTCCCTACCATTATTTCCTTCCATATTTTGTCCCTCTTCTCTACATGGAAAGGTTGAGGTTAGAAAATAATCAGATCACTCACTTGTCATGACTAGGATAAAAGAAGAAATACTTTTGAAGCTACAAGAAACCTCTACTTGTGCACAAAAAATTTCATATAGTTGTCATTATGATGAAGGTACACTTCCATCAAGTCTTCTATGGCTTGCTAGATTTGGACATATGAACTATCACAACCTTCGTTTGTTGAAGAAAAAATGTGTTACTGGTTTGCCAACTATTCCTAGGAAGCTTAAGCAATGTGATACTTGTAGCTTAGGAAAGCAAAACAAACAATAATTTCATGATTCTCATTCCAGAGCACATAGAAAGCTTGAACTCATTCATTTTGATTTGTGTGGCCCTATGCCTATTCCTTCTGCAAATGGAAATAAATATGTGATGCAATTTATTGATGACTACACCAAAATGTGTTGGGTTTATTTATTGAAGAAAAAAAATGAAGCATTTGAAACATTTAAGAACTTTCATGCATGCATTGAAAATGATGCACAATCTCATATTGCCTCTATTTGTACTGATAATGGAAAAAAATATACTTCCAATGAATTTGAAAACTATCTTCTCCAGCATAGGATCAAACATCAAACAACCATGCCTTATAATCCCCAACATAATGGAGTATTTGAAATAATGAATAGGACAATCTTAAATATGGCGCGTTCAATTATGTTTTTCAAGAATATTAAGATGACATTTTGGGTTGATGCAGTTCTATGTGTTGTGTATATAAAGAATAGGTGTCCATCTCATGCTATCAAAAACAAGACTCCCTATGGAATGTGGTATGGCCACATTCCTTCAGTGAGGCATATCAGGGTTTTTGGTTCCACCTGTTATGCCTTCATACCTAAGGAACAAAGAAACAAAATCAGTGCAAGGAGTCGTAAATGTATCTTCTCAAGGTACTCATACCACTAAAGCATACCATCTCAATGATGATGTGAATAAGAATGTTATAATATCTAGAGATGTGAGCTTTCTTGAATCTTCCAAGATTGACAATGCTGTTGAGTGGTAGCTTGATCGACTGGATAGATTCGGACATGAAAAGTGTTTTCAAGAGTTTGATAATGAGATTCCACATCTCCTTATCTTATCTCTGTACCTTCTATGAAGAGCCTTGAAGAAATCAAGTTGAAGAGAATTCCTTCCCCTCCTGTGTCAGGAAATATCTAAGACACTACTCGCAGCAGGAAGCTAAATCTGACAAGCAGTGAGGGTATAGGAAAGATACAAAGTAAGGTTGAATGCATAGTTCCTATAGGATGTCTTGCATAGTTCCTAGTTTGTCATAATATCAAGTTGGTCACAACCTCTGTAGCTTCAATAAACTAGTGGAAATACTCTTCATCTTCTAAGCTATGTTTAATCAAGAATATGAAATTTGTCCCCATCCTTATCAGGGAGGACTCAATGATGACTTGTCTTTGTACATCTCTAATTAATATCAACAATTAAGTATGATGCATTTGTTGAACATGAATTCCTTGGGATCTCGTAAGATGGAAACTTTTCCAAGTACTTTTTCCCCAATAAAATTATCGACGGGCCATTTTTTGAGTGTTTAATGGTCCATTTTTCCCTATGCTTCCAGCTACCTTAAGATAATTTAGTAGATGTGTTGTGGCTAAAGCACTAGACTGTGTCTTCCGAAACATTCAAGTGCAAATAAACTAAATTGACCCCCTAATATTAAGAATTATTCTCATACTATAATGACTACTCTTTATGAACCTGGATTACAAGAGCAGGGCTTTGGCTTGAGGTTGATGTTCATGGTTACTTGGTTCATGGTTAGTGAGGTTCTATGTGATTTCATGGTGGATTTCTCAAGTAATTACTCTTGTGATCATTTTAGCTGTTGAATATTTTTTTACTTTGATGGTTCCTCTCTCTTCTGTTGGTTAGGTTCCCTCATAGTGTATCAATGCTAAACCCCAATTTGGAAACCTTAGATGATTTATGCCCTATTTGGATACCTCATCCTTATAAAACCCTAATTTATGATAACCATTTTATTTTTTTGGAGTTTTTCTTGCTAGACTTATATCTCCTTCCTTGGATCACCTCAAGCCCTAGCACTCAGGTTACTTTGACTCCATTTTCCCTAACCCTAGATTAGAGTAAGGCACTAGTATTAGCATAATTTTTGTCCTTACGCAAAACCCAAAGTCTCATCCTAGGTAACAATTTATCTATTGTTTGACCCTAAGCTATAGAAGAACTCTTAAATACTATCAAACCCTAAAATAATAAAATCCAGCCCTACTTAACATAGGCACCTTAACTCGTTCTTTTTACATAGATGGTAGGATAAATACATACATTTTTAGATGGCAATATTTTTCTCACTTTAGATGGCAATATTACATACATTTTATGATGAACTAGGTGCATAATAACTTTCCCTAGCAACTGGTCTACTATATTTTAATTGAAATGGACAAAAATAAATTTAATCTACATAATTTCAATGCAGGGTAAATTATATGGTCTTAACATGGTCATATCTCTTAGCTAGGGCCCAAGAGTTTTAATGGCAATAGCAAGCCAAAACTGATAAGTAGTGAGGGCACATGCAAGATATAGAGCAAGGATTAATGCAAAGGAGTGTGCTGACTATATAAATATCATCATACATATGTCATACCACTTAGGTTGCCTTGTGCAGTGCCTAGTTAGTCGTAAGATCAAGCTGGCCACAACCTCGATAGCTTCAATAAACAAGTGGAAATATTCTTCATCTTCTAAGCTATGTTTAATAAAGAATATGGAATTTTTCCCCATTCTTATCAGGAAGGATTCCATGGTGAGTTGTCTTTTCACATCATCTTTAATTAATATTACATAATTGAATCTGATGCATTTTTTGAACATGAATCCCTCAATATTTCAATCTAGCGAGTCTAGGTGCAGTAGAAACTTTTTTGAAGTACTTTTTCGCCAATAAATTTATCAATGGGCCATTTATTGAGTGTTTGATAGTCCATTTTACCCTATCCTTCCAACTACCTTAAGACAAATCAAGGGATGGGTTGTGGCTAAATCACTAAACCCCATTGTCTGAAACATTCAAGTGGGAATAGGATAAATTGACCTCATACTATTAAGAATTAGTCCCATAGTATAATGACTGCTCTCTATGAACCTGGCTTAGAGGACTAGAGCTTTGGTTTGAGTTTGATGTTCATGGTTACTTGTTTGATGGTTAGTGAGGTGCTATGTGCTTTTAGTATTGACACATCATGCAAGCCTCACTCTTGTATACTGAGGGTCAAAGGCCACATGTTTATTTTGAGTTGCGTTTAGGAGCCTTTTGGGAAAATTTCACCCATTGATATAGTTTGTTGAAGGCTTTGGGAAGTCTACTTAGAACCATTCCTTTCCACTTGTACAATGACTTGGAGTTGAAGCATGCAATTTGGAGCCCACTTGCCCACATTTGAGGGATCTTAGGGGCTGTTGGATGATAGGTTTGAATATTGTTTGAAGATTGAATGTGGTTGAGAGGGACTTTGAAGGCAAAAGACTAAGCAAAGAGCCAATTTTACCCCTCGATTTTAGAGAAGGATCACACTTTGAGGGTTTTGCAGAAAAATGGTCTTCTTTGCCCTTCGAAATTAAGGCAAGATGAAGCCATTGTTGAGAATAAATATGCAGCCTGGAAAGAAGAAGTTAGACTCCTGACTTGGGGCAACTACGACCCTCTGCCTCAATAGCCTCATGTGCTGAGACATCGATCGAGTAATGGAACATCACCACCCTAGTTTCCTTCAGTATGAAGTGGCATCCTACTGATAGATGTAAAGGTCATTTGTACAGCTTACACCGCCCGCACTCTACAATCCTGCATATATGTGCACCAAAGTAGAGAGCATTACGAAAAAATACCTTATCTAGTAGTGTTTGAAAAAACCTTGATAAAATATGTAGATAAGGAAAATTAATGTCACTTATAAATTATGGGCCCCACTCGAAGTAGTTCGCCACCATCTCAATCCACTAGGACACCCCTTCAAATACAATAAACTGACCAATCACTACTGACCAATTTCCTTCAGAAAAGATCATCAATCATACAATCGAAAAAGACCTTCAATGATAGCATAAACAATTAATAGATTGTCCCTCATATAATCAATGACCAACTTGGAAAATAAATACCCCCCAGACCAATTAATGACCTCAAGAGAATCCTTCATGATCGAACTCAAAATTCAAATATGTTACCAACTCCACCAACCAAAATGAATGCACTTATGTAGTAGTAAAGATCCTCAAAAATCCCCTGATTAACCAATCCCAAACTAGAGAGGAGAAAGAATATCCACAAGAGAAAATTTTTAGAAGAAATACCACATAAAACAACCAACTAGTGCGTCTCAGATAGACCACAAAGAATACCAACAAGTAGCAGCTAAGATCCTCCAAAATCCCCCCATCGACCAATCCCAAACCAAAGAAGGAGCAGGAAGATCCAAATGAGCAAAGGTTTAGAAGAAATACCACGTAAACAACCATCTAGTGCATCTTAGACCACAGAGTAGACCAAAAACTAGAGTGGAAAACAAATTGTTATTAGTGTACCATGAAACTAAAAAACCAATAGGGATCTCTAATATCACCCAGAATATCGATAAAAATTGAAACTAGCTCAAATATTTATGCTAAGACATATTGCAGCCAATAGTACCAGCAACTACACCAACGAGGCTACATCTAATCCATATACCTCCACACCTACAACCAAAATTAATGGCCTTGTGAATTTTGTGACTAATTCTTCCACAATCCAATCTTTTATCGTGAATGTCTGCTTCTCACAAAATTTTTCATAGATATTGTGAAGTAGGCATATTGTCCGTGAACAAATATTTCGTAATTTTCCTCCACCATCCTTGTAGAAATTATGGTGTATATTTGCAACTACTCATGAAGTTTTAATCAAACTCATAAGACGCAAACCTACTCTATTGCCCTGCGGAAGTTAATTCATAATTTAGAAAAAAAAATCAGTCACGCAATAAGAAATAACACACATGCACAATTATTTTTCCTGTGGAAAGCAATCTGCTAAAAACCCTAATGCATTCTTGCATTAATCAAATGAATAGAGATGTATTACAATTTCTTTGGTCAACTGAGCACAAGCTACAAGTGAATAACCTATCTCTCTACTCACTGAGAATATTTGAACCAGAATTAGTCAATTTCCACCTCTGCTTAAACCCTTATTTCCTTGTGCATTTCCTGGATAAATTAGGCCCTTATTATTTAGGAATTGCTACAAAATGGATTGTGCAATTCCCATGGTTTATCATCTGACTACATGGAACACATGTACACTCAAGACTAGTCTACAACTGATGTTACACTGCCTTGGAATCTCCACCATAGCTGGGGAACTCGCATTCTCTCCATGCACTAGATATTTTAGTTTGATTAATCAGTTAAATAGATGATCACTTAGTTTGAATGAAGTCCCACTGCACAATTGATCATCCACTAGTTCCTCCAACCGTTGGAACTAGTTTAACTGAAAACGGCTTGAGATAACTAACTTTGATTGTTATAAATTAGAAATCACACATGCTAAACTGAAATCTAACTCCTCCAACTTGAATTTAGTAAGTAAACCGAGTGACACAAGCCATGTCACACAAATTAACTACATCCAAGTTGTTTGTTGACATGGAAATTCAATTTTTCGCAATTTAGTCAAGGCAAAAATAATTTGAGAATTTCTTACTCCATTTTTCAATACTCCCTCTTGGAAAGAAATATATTATCAACCACCCCTATCTCACACTGTTACACTAAAAAATGTCACCATGACTATTTACAGTTAGTATGGCTCTATCAACAGTCATGCTATCCTCTTAGGCAAGTCTTATACCTCTGCTCTCCATGTCAAACTCCAAAAAAGAGAGAAAGTCTTTATAAATGTATTTATCTCTGGGTACGCAGGTTCTCTCAAACTTACCTGCGGGGACGCACCCAATGTTCACAAAAGCTGCGTCTTTGGACGCTCTGTATGTAAAGGGGCAGGTGCGTCCCCCTGTAAAGGTTAAAATGCGCAAGTTTCATCTTTAAAAAGTTACTTGTGGTCATTTCCAGAGCATTCTAGAAGGTTGTTCGACGTGTATTGAGCGCCTCCAGATGGTTCATGCACCCCTACCAAAGAGGAACTTATCCCATCAATAAGGGAGCTATCCCATCCAAAGAGGGGATTATCCCATTGATGGTGGACCTGATTAACCTCCTCTTGAGCACTATAAATATAGGCATTGGGTCAAAAGGAGGAGAGGTTGGAAGCTATACATTTCTAAGGGTAAATGCTGCAGGAATTAGGACTCCCATTTAGAAGCTTGTGAGGAGAGATTGCCATCTTTGCTTGTTCTATTTGGAAGTGGGTGAGCTTTGTCAAAGTAAAGGAGAACTCTTGATGGACCCTGGGAGGGACTTGCACAACACCAAGGCTCAGGTTGTATTTGTTCCTTTTGTTACCTATTAATGCAAATGAGTCCATTCTTCTCAATAACTTGTTATTTATGAGTTGTTTCATGTACTCCTTGGTCTATGTGTTAAATATGTTTTATTCTATGAGATTATCAAGTGCTATTTAATCGTTTGATTGTTAGTGTATGCAGGTTTCAAAGTGAAGGAGGAGCTCATCCGGATCAGCGGAGCTGGACTGCTACAACAGCGTTGGATTACAGGTAGGATCTAAACACTTGATTTCCCATATAGTAAATACATGTTTAGAGAAGGATTGCTCTTGTTTGTCTTGTTTGTCACTAGAGAGTCTTAGGCTCCTAGGGAGGTTGATTTGTGTCCGCACTATCGACTCTTTCCGCCTGACACACACCTATGGAACTCAAACTTCCTTCTTGAAAAATCTTTTGTTAAAATGTTAACATATTTTTCCTCTGTTGGAATGTAGTGTAACAACATTATCCACCTTTGCACACAGTCTCGTAAATGGTGAAACTAGATATCTATATGCTTGGATCGATCGTGAAATACAAGATTCTCAGAGAACTTGATGAAAATATGATTATCACAGTAGATCACAGTTGGATCCATCACCTAACCAAACAATCCAACAAGTATCTTTCTCATCCATATCGCCTCACATGCTACTTGAATTTCAGCCATGTATTATGCTTCTACCAAGTTAACTGCCACAAATATTTTCTTCCTATTGTACCATGAAATAATTGTGTACCCATCATTAAAAATTCCACCTGATTTACTCTCTCATTCTAATGGACTTCGTGCCCAATCTGCATCTATGAAGCCACACAACTTCACTCCCTCTACTCATCTGTACCATAGTCCAAACCAGGTAGTTCCTTTGAGGTGTTGTAAAACATGCTTAGTTGCCTTCCAAAATAATTTGTTTAGCCTAACCAGAAATTTTCTTAGATGGATGAATTCATAGCACATATCTGGTCATGTGTTCACAAGATACATGAGTGAACCCACAAGCTGCCGATAAATGGTAGCATCCACTTCTTCACCTGGATTTGAATCCTCCTTCCTCTAGTTGGTTGCTATATGTGTCTCCACGGGTTTAAAAATCTCCATGCATAATATCTACAATATCCCATTTGCATACTTTCCTTGAGAGACAAACAGTTCCCCATTGCCTTACCATACTTCCAACCTAAGGAAGTAGTGCATGAGACCCATGTCCTTCATTTGAAATTCCCTTGCAAGCTCCTTGTTGCAAGATCTTATCAACTTCTCATTACTAGTTAAAATCAAATCATTGACACATAATACAATAATAATAAATTTACTTTCTACCAAGATGTGATAGAGGGTTGCATCTACTTCAATTCTGGTGAACCCCTAAACTTTGAGATAGGTATCGATCCTGGTGTACCAAGCATAGGGTGCTTGTTTGACCTTGTACAAGGCTCGCTTGCGTTTTCACACATGAGACTCGATAAAATGTCTCAAAACCTTCTAGATGATTGATTTACGTGTCCTCCTCAATAACCCCATTGAGAAATGTTGTTTTTATATCCATCTGGTGGATCTTCCACCCCATCTGCATAGCTAGAGCAAGAATTTATCTAATGGATGAGTACCTTGATACAGGATCAAAGGTCTCCTCATAGTCATTTCTCTCAACTGGAGAGTACCCCTTTGCCACAAATATGGCCTTATAATTCTCTATGCTTTCGTCTATTGCCTGCTTCACCTTGAAGATCCATCTCGAGCCCACTATTGATTTATCAGTTGGTCTTGGGATCACTTCCCAAACATTTTTCTTTACAATGGATTCATGTTCCTCCATGATCTAGGTGGATGTTGGTGGCCACCCACCTATCCCATTTGGACCCCCACAGCTGTCTCTTTCAGCTTTTTCAGTTTCCTAAATTGTAGCACAGTTTACTATTTTTAGCAGTTTTTCGGGTCCTAAACTTCTAGAGTTGTTTTGAGGACCTAAACAACGTTTTTTGGGAAATCTGGGGGCAACATTTTTCCATGGATAGATGTTGCCCTTCCCAAAGTGGTAGTGCTCGGATAGATCTTTCTAACGAGCTATTGTACGTGTCAAACGGAGATCGTATGCCAAAGTTATGACCCCGGGAATTTGATGTACCAATTGACACAAAGGGGGCCCATAGTTTGGCATTTCATCTTCTAGGGTTAGGTTTTGGAATGTTAAGGGTTTTCCATTGTTTCTCAACAATAAAAAGGCCTTCGAGCCTCATTGTAACACAGTTCAGAGGCATGTAGCCGCCACATCTCTTCTCAGAGATAAGCTACCATCGCCCTAGCTGGTTTATTTCCATTTCTGTTTGTAAGCATATTTCAGTATTTTACAGTAATGAAATGAAGTATTATTTTTGTTTCACATCTGTCTTTATGGTTATCTCTGTATTTTATTGCATTCCTGTTTAAATCCGGATCAGTGGTATCAGAGCGGTCTGCTTTTTCTATGTTTTTCTTTGCATGTCCCCAACGAGGTCGGGATATAAGGAGTTAGGGCTTGAACTGGTCGAACCTTTGCAAGACCAGCCTCGCAAATCCCGACAGCCTTCCATGGTGGATGAGAAGAAATATGAGGGGGCAGGAGATTCTATCAAAATATTTCTCGAAGAAGCCCTCAAGCGACAAAGGAATGCGATGATGGAAAGCTTTGCGCAGATCCTTCAGCGGCTACCCAAAAGTGATGCATCGGCTTCCAGCAGCTACTCTGGAAATGCCACGCCCTTTAAGGTACAAGTTCATTTTGAAATCCCCATATTCGAGGGTCAGATAGACGCAGATGCCGTAGATAAATGGTTAAATCTGCTAGAGGGTTATTTTTCTGTTCATGAATTTTCGAGTCGGGAAAAGATTGTTTTCGCTCTTCTCAATGCAGGCCCCCACGTGAAGGACTAGTGGGAAACCTACTACGAGCAGAAGGATGAAAATACCAGCTCACTATTTTTAGCCGCACCCACCTGGGATTCATTCCAGAATGTCGTCAAGGAGCAATACTACCCTGTCAAAAGCTATGAGGACAAATACATTAGATGGACCACACTGCGGCAGGGACGACACCAAGATGTGCCGGAGTTCACAAACATTTTTCATACCCTTCACACATAGTTGGGTATCAAGGACTCGGAGCTATATTTGGTACTCAAATAATGCAGTTGCCTACAAAAATACATCCAGGAAGAGATGGAGCTCCTGAACATCTCCTTGCTCAGCATGGCATACCGATACACTGTCAAAATCGAGCAAAAGTTCAAACAGCAGAAGCGAGGCTTTGGATCTGCAAATCCGAAGCCCAACGGACAAAGCCAAGGCGGGGTGACCCAAGACAACCTGTCAAAGCCACAAGAAAAGAACAACACCACGAAGCCGAAGAAGGACACAGGAAAGTGGTGTGAGTTCCATAAGAGTCCCACTCATAACACAAGTGAGTGTCGAACTAAGCAGTCACTAGTGGCCAAGTTGAAGGCTTCCGAATCAGATGCATGTTCCGACCCTAAGCCAGAACACGACAAGGGGAATGGCAAAGGGAAGAAGATCATTGATGCGGATCGTAGCGCCACTGTTGCCACTGCCAAGATCCAAGAAAATGAGCCCGAAAATCTAGAGGAAGGGGAGCGTCTTTTCCACTCACAGATGTGGGTGAAGGGTTCACGCTCCAATTCATTGTCGCAGTGGTAGCCAAAAGAACCTCATTTCAGCAGAGGTTGTGAAGCGGTTGGGCCTACTGACTACACGACACCCGCAGGCATACAATATCGGATGGCTTCATGAAGGACGAGATCTTAAAGTTCGCCAGCAGTGTCGCCTTCCCTACAGCATCAAGCCTTTCACAGATGAGGTATTGTGTGATGTTACACCTCTGGATGTGTGTGATGTACTATTAGGCCAACCATACTTATGGAGGCGATATGCTGTGTATGAGTTAGGGCCTCGTGCTGTCATTATTTCTTTGGATGATTCATTATACAGGATACCGGAGGTAGCCTCACTTACTGCCACCTCTTTGATCACTACTAAGAAAGGCAACAAGCTCATCTCCCAGACTAGGAAATTCATCTGTCTGGTTCACTCCCAAAGTAAGGGGAAGATCGTTGCTACATCCATGACACCTGCAAAGGGTTCCTCCACGCAGAAGCAGCAACAAAGGGATATGGACACGAAAGAAGATAAGAACAACTTCTCCTCACCCACAGGGGCACCACACAAGTTTCAGGTGGGTGACAGAGTTTGGTTACATCTGCAGAGAGAACGCCTTACCAGAACCCATCAGAAACTTACACCACTCCGACCTGGTCCTTACACTAGTACCAAGGCTACGGGAAACAATGCTGTGAAGCACAACATTCCTCCATTCCTTCACTTGCACCCACTGTTCAATGTGGACTGTCATTGATCATGCTTCCCACCATTTCTGGACACATCAGAGTTTGTAGAACAGCTCACCAGAGACCCAAATCAGCAAAAGCTTCCACATCTAAGGGAGGAACTCAACGCAATGGGGACCATTGCTTCCTGAGGGGGGAGGAATGATCTAGGTGGATGTTGGTGGCCACCCACCTATCCCTTTTGGACCCCCACAACTGTCTCTTTCGGGTTTTCAGTTTTGTAAATTGTAGCACAATTTACTATTTTTAGCAGTTTTTCGGGTCCTAAACTTCTGGAGCCGTTTTAAGGCCCTAAACGACGTATTTTGGGAAATCTGGGGGCAACATGGGTCCAAGGACCGATGTTTCCCTACCCAAAGTGGTAGTGCTCGGATAGATCTTTCTAACAAGCTATTGTACGCATCAAACAGAGATCGTATGCCAAAGTTATGACCCCGGGAAGTTGATGTACCAATTTACCCAAACGAGGCCCACAGTTTGGCGTTTCATCTTCTAGGGTTAGGTTTTGGAATGTTAAGGGTTTTCCATTGTTTCTCAACAATAAATAGGCCTTCAAGCTTAATTGTAACATAGTTCAGAGGCATGTAGCCGCCACATCTCTTCTCAGAGATAAGCTACCATCGCCCTAGCTAGTTTATTTCCATTTCTATTTGTAAGCATATTTCAGTATTTTACAGTAATGAAATGAAGTATTATTTCTGTTTCATATCTGTCTTTATGGTTATCTCTGTATTTTATTGCGTTCCTGTTTAAATCCGGATCAGTGGTATCACAGTGGTCTGCTTTTTCTATGTTTTTCTTTGCATGTCCCCAACGAGGTCGGGATATAAGGAGTTAGGGCTTGAACTGGTCGAACATTTGCAAGACCAGCCTCGCAAATCCCGACGGCCGCCCATGGCGGATGAGAAGAAATACGAGGGGGCAGGAGATTCTATCAAAATATTTCTCGAAGAAGCCCTCGAGCGACAAAGGAATGCGATGATGGAAAGCTTTGCGCAGATCCTTCAACGGCTACCCAGAAGCGATGCATCGGCTTCCAACAGCTACTCTTGAAACGCCATGCCCTTTAAGGTACAAGTTCATTTTGAAATCCCCATATTTGAGGGTCAGATAGACGCAGATGCCGTAGATAAATGGTTAAATCTGCTAGAGGATTATTTTTCTGTTCATGAATTTTCGAGTTGGGAAAAGATTGTTTTCGCTCTTCTCAAAGAAGCCCCCCACGTTAAGGACTGGTGGGAAACCTACTGCGAGCAGATGGATGAAAATACCGGCTCACTATTTTCAGCTGCACCCACCTGGGATTCATTCCGGAATGCCATCAAGGAGTAGTACTACCTTGTCAAAAGCTATGAGGACAAATACATTAGATGGACCACACTGCGGCAGGGATGAGACCAAGATGTGCCGGAGTTCACAAACATTTTTCATACCCTTCACACATAGTTGGGTATCAAGGACTCGGAGCTCCATTTGGTACTCAAATACCGCGGTTGCCTACATAGATACATCCAAGAAGAGATGGAGTTCTTGAACATCTCCTCGCTCAACATGGCATATCGATACGCTGTCAAAATCGAGAAAAAGTTTAAACAGAAGAAGCGAGACTTTGGATCTGCAAATCCGAAGCCCAAAGGACAAAGCCAAGGCGAGGTGACCCAAGACAATCCATCGAAGCCAGAAGAAAAGAACAACACCACGAAGCCAAAGAAGGACACAGAAAAGTGGTGTGAGTTCCACAAGAGTCCCACTCATAACACAAGTGAGTGTCGGACCAAGTAGTCGCTAGTGGCTGAGTTGAAGGCTTCCGAATCAGATGCATTCTTTGACCCTGAGTCAGAACCTGACAAGGGGAATGGCAAAGGGAAGCAGATCATTGATGCGGATCCTAGCGTCACTGTTTCCACTGCTAAGATCCAAGAAAATGAGCTCGAAAATCTAGAGGAAGGGGAGCGTCTTTTCCACTCACAGATGTGGGTGAAGGGTTTGCTGCTGCAATTCATTGTCAACAATGGTAGCCAAAAGAACCTCATTTCAGCAGAGGTCGTGAAGCGGTTGGGCATATCGACTACACCACACCCGCAGCCGTACAATATCGGGTGGCTTCATGAAGGACGATATCTCAAAGTTTGCTAGCAGTGTTTCCTTTCCTACATTATCAAGCCTTTCACAAATGAGGTATTGTGTGATGTTACACCTCTAGATGTGTGCGATGTACTATTAGGCCAGCCATACTTGTGGAGGCGACATGCTGTGTATGAGTCAAGGCCTCGTGATGTCATTATTCCTTTGGATGATTCATTATACAGGATACCAGAGGTAGCCCCACTTACTGCCACCTCTTTGATCACTACTAAGAAAGGCAACAAGGTCATCTCCCAGACTAGGAAATTCATCTGTCTAGTTCACTCCCAAAGTAAGGGGAAGATTGTTGCTACGTCCATGACCCCCGCAAAGGGTTCCTCCACGCAACAACAGTAGCAAAGGGATACAGACATGACAGAACATAGGAACAACTTCTCCTCACCCACAGGGGCACCACACAAGTTTCAGGTGGGTGACAAAGTTTGGTTACATCTGCAGAGAGAACGCCTTACCAGAACCCATCAGAAACTCAGACCAATTTGACATGGTCCTTACACTAGTACCAAGGCTACGGGAAACAATGCTTTGAAGCACAACATTCCTCCATTCCTTCGCTTGCACTGAGTGTTCAATATGGACCGTCGTCGGCCATGCTTCCCACCATTTTTGGACACATCAGAGATTGTAGAACAACTCACCAGAGACCCAGATCAGCAAAAGCTTCCTCATCTCAGGGAGGAACTCTACGCAATGGGGACCATTGCTTCCTAAGGGGGGAGGAATGATCTAGGTGGATGTTGGTGGCCACCCACCTATCTCATTTGGACCCCCACAATTGTCTCTTTTAGCTTTTTCTGTTTTCTAAATTGTAGCAAAGTTTACTATTTTTAGCAGTTTTTCGGGTCCTAAACTTCCGGAGCCGTTTTGAGGCCCTAAACGACGTTTTTTTGGAAATCTGGGGGCAACTTGGGTTCATGGACCGATGTTGCCCTTCCCAAAGTGGTAGTGCTTGGATAGATCTTTCTAACGAGCTATTGTACGCGTCAAACAGAGATTGTATTCCAAAGTTACGACCTCGGGAAGTTGATGTACCAATTTACCCAAACGGGGCCCACAGTTTGGCATTTCATCTTCTAGAGTTAGGTTTTGGAATGTTAAGGGTTTTCCATTGTTTCTCAACAATAAATAGGCCTTCGAGCCTCATTGTGACATAGTTCAGAGGCATGTAGTCGCCACATCTCTTCTCAGAGATAAGCTACCATCGCCCTAGCTGGTTTGTTTCCATTTCTGTTGGTAAGCATATTTCAGTATTTTACAATAATGAAATGAAGTATTATTTCTGCTGCATATTTGTCTTTATGGTTATCTCTATATTTTATTGCATTCCTGTTTAAATCCAAGTCACTCCACCATTGCATCAACCCATATAGTTTTCTCTACTTATTCCTCGAAAGAGGATGTCTCACTCTCTATAATATTAGTGATTAGAGCCATGTAGCTAGTGTACCTCTCATGTGACCTCCTTTTCCTACAAAAATTTGAAGGAGCTCCCACATTCTCCCTCACATCCTCCACAAGCTTATTAGTGTCGCTGATTCTTTTTATGTCTTCTCTAGATGACTATGCTTGAGTGCATGTCTCCACTCTTTGCTCCTTAAGTTGTGGTTTCTCCACAACTTCCTCAGGATCCTCCTTTGGAGCTAAAAGCTGCTCTTCTGGTGGGATCTAAAGCTCCCTCTCAAGAGATCACCACGTCATTTTCTCCTCATCAATCTTTACATCTCTCTGCACAAGTGTCATTCTGAGGGATGGAAAGTACACATGCTAGTTGTGGGGATTTTCAGTGTAGCACATAAATACCCCCAATTCTACAGTCGAAACAAGCTTATTCCTTGATTCTTTGGAGACACAACAGTAAGCAGGGGCTCCAAAAATCCTGATGTGTAACAAATCTAATTTTCTCCTTGAGAAAGCCTCCTCCAATGTAACCATGCCAAGAATCTGATGAGGACTCTGATTCTGCAAATAAACTTTTGTGTTGCATGCCTTAGCCCATAAATGCAGAGGTAGGCCTTGGTCATGCAACATGTTAGTGTCAGTCTTTGAAACCTTCCTCCAGTGATCAAATATGCTCTTACAAATTGGTCTCAGAGTGTCAAGGTCAAATTTTGTCATTTCAATGAGTCTTCAAGCAAAATTTGGTCACTAGGTATTAGGTCTAGGGTTTGTTTCACTCCTTTCAAAGTTGTCGAAATGTTGGTCCATGTCACCATTTAGCTGAGTGTACCATCATTCAGAGGGATTTCATCATCATGTCAGGTTCCAATGGGTCATTTACACCTTGTTCATGCTTCAGTTGTGCCTACGTAAGGTTCATTTCCCTCTCCTAGGGTTTTGAAGGTAATTTCTCTTGGATGGTCAAATCATCAGCAAAACTTGTATCCTGATGTTCATACACCTTCCACTATCCTTAATGTACCTTATTAAGCACTTCCCATCACTGATATCCCTCAAATTCCTCATTTTCGCACAAACCCTAGTTTCTTGCTACAATTTGACAATTTTCTAGGCTAGGCCTGTGTTTTTCCCTTTTGGACCCCTTCCCCTCACTCAATCTTGGAAATTCCACTTTCCCCTGCTTCCTAACATCACTCCCTACTTCCCAAAATTTTCTCAAGAATTTAGAAGCCCCTTATCCCCTTCACTTCACTACATTTTGAAAAATCCCCTGTTCCACACATCAGGATAAGTTTTACTCCAATGATGTTTCTAAGCAAGAAAAGATGAATTTGCGAAAACTGTACTTTTTATTTTCCACAATAGGCCAAGTAAGAAAAATCCTTCTTCACTTTTTACACAAGTGTCATGGTTTTAGAGAAATGTCAAAAATACAATTGCCTCAGGAGAATTGACGCGCCTCTGAAGTGACCTTGGGAAAATCTAGATTTCTCCTAGCTTGGTTGGCCACATGACTTGCTTGATGCATCAAATAATAACTAGACACAAAGCGTTTTCCAATGATCTATCCTGAGCTCAATTTGGAGTTGAGTAAGACCTTCAAACGTTGACTGCAACAGCACTCTGCCTTTAGGGAGCCTCATTTTGCACATTTTGACTAGTCTTGGGAGATTTGGCTTTTGACAAGGCAAATGAACTCCAAATTGGAAAATTAAAGTTTTTTTGGAAATCAGACTCAATAAGATTTCCAACGAGCTATCCTGTGCATAATTTTGACACCGGGAAGGCCTCCAAAACTGGTCTGCAAAAAGGTGCTACACACCTGGGTGTTGGCGCAACGCACGTGTCAACTAAGCTCAAAAACTCATTTCATTACCTTTCCAAGCCTCCAAATTTGCAAAAAACCTCTATACAAGAAATTACATCCTTCCATTCACCCGAGCGAGAGATTTTGTCATCCGTGATGGTGATGTGAGTGCTTAAAAAATAAAACCCTAGCTGCCTCAAAGTTGTGTTGTGAAAACTGCATAGGGTTTTTGTTTTTCTTGCCGTTTTCACTCCCTTGTATGATTTTCCCACATCCCATGCCCCTGCACTAAAATTTCCCTAATTCCCTTCCCCTTTCCCTCTCCCATTGACTCTCACCTTACCCCCATATCACCAAACCTTAAACCCTATACATATTTCCTACTATTTCCCAAACCCTAATTCCCTTTTCCTAAACCCTATCATTCCCTAAAAACCCTGCTGCCATCATCAAAACCCCTTTTCACTCTTTTATTACCCTAATACACTCCATTTATCCTATTTTCCCATATCCCACTCCCCTAAAGTAACTAATTCCCTCATAAAACCCTAAATCCCTCACTAAACCTTAATCTCCCAAAACTATTCCCTTCTTTCCCTAATTTCATTTCCCAAGAGTAAAATCTCTTCATACTCATCACCATTGTCCTATTTCATCCCTCTTTCATCATCATTTTTTCCACCATACCTTCATCTCATCATTTTCCTAAGACAAGCATTATGGAAAGAGACAATGAATATGACTATGAGGAAGAGACACTCAGAGATAGTTCTATAGAGAAACATAAGCAGCAAAGCAAAGGAAAAGAGAAGATGCACAAGGATGATATAGATGACAAACAAGAAAAATAACAGACTGTTGGAGGATAAGCAAAGCCTAATGGAGCTAGAAATGTTGAAACTGAAGAAGCAAAATGACAAAGAGGACCATTTCACTCTGACTTCCATTGAACAAGAGATAGAGAATGACAAGGAGTCTTGGTTGGAGAAGATGAACATACACTTGGAGAGGTTGCTAGACAAGGCTAACAAGGAGAAGGACATGTTGCGACACATGGCTTATCACTATTTGTTAAGAAACAAGATTTGCAAAGCAAGAATAAGGAGCTTAAAAGCCAAATTGAGGAAAACTTTGAGGAGGAAGGAAGACCAAGATAGACTCAAAATTTTGGTTGAGGCTTCCTTAGCCCAACATAGTACTTGATGCAGGTCACTTAGCTCAAATTTCAAGAGATTTGGCACAATTTTTGTCAATTTTGAAATTTTGGAGGAAAAAACATGATTTTCTACCTGGTGCTTAGTGCCACCTGGCGCTCACTTTTGCTAGGGACCTCCTCTGGAGTATAACTTTACATTTTTGGATTCCTCATGCAAAATTATGAATGCCCAAAAATGGCTAGAAATTTTTGTCAAGTTTTGAGCTTCCAAAATGGTCAAAAACACCTCAAAATTGCCCTTTCTGCCCCTTTTTGGCCACACAAGAAGCAGTGTTGGGAGAACTCACCTTTTGGAGGGGTAAATGGACACCAAATTCAGAAATTCCACCTGTTCTGGAAAGTAGACAAACATACTATTCCAACAAGCCCACTTAGAGCTAATTTGGTGCATGGGAAGGCCTCCAAAATCAGCTGCAAAAAGGCGCTACGCACAGGGGCAGTGGCGAGACGCACAGGATGAAAAATTGTCATTTTTGCCAAAAAACTCTATTTTTCGCCCAGTTTTTTTTCTCAGTTTGACTTTTCTCTCTCTCATGGTCAAAATCATGATGTAAATTGAAGTAAATTGATGGAATTTGATGTAAAAATGTTGAAAATTCACTCATGGAGGTAGATACATCATGAAAAGGTAGTTTTGAACTGAATGAATCAGTTTCCTATGTTTTAGAGGCAAGTTGTTCCACTGCCTACTTTTTAGTTCTTAGTTTATATCTTGTTGGAACAAATCCTAAACTCATGAATTTGACCCCTAAAGCCTAGCATGAGTTGTTTGTTGCCTATATCTAGTACTTTTTCAGTCATTTGTCAAGGTTCGACTCTTGTGAATGCTTTGAGCATTATTGTACATTCATCTTTGTAGTTTGGCAAAGGAATAGACCAGGGTTTGCAACACTTTGTGGGATTCTTGTGGCAACTTGATTTGGTATTGTTTTTCCTTCTGTAATGCAAGTTTACATGTGTTTATGTATGCCATGATCTTTCTCTATTCAGCTTAACTAAACGAATCAAGGATAAAGGTAGAATTCATTGATGTTGCAGTGATCTACCTAGGGTTTGTTTAGTTTTCTATGCTTTCAGCAGTTTGAAGAGGATCCCTGAGACTTTCATGCCCTCTCCAACTCCTCACTATTCTTAAGACTTTCCATCTCACTCAATTTCGAAGTAATAAACCATTTGCCTACCTCGCCCCACAGAAACCTCTGCAAGACTGTGTCCATTCCCCGGACCCAAATCTGCCTTTCACATTTGAGCCAGCAAACCAACATTAAATTCAATCAAACTCCTCTGAGCATATACCTAGCCTAAAATTAGTCTTTACATCAGTCATCTCAAGCCTCATTTGCTATATTTTACTGAGATTGACAAGGAGAGAGCCCTCTCTCGACCTGGTAGGGCTAGCTACTAGGTTAAGCGTGGTTTGATGTTACCCTAGATCCTGCCTTTCTCAGCCTGAGGTAGATTTAGGCGCTAACATAGTGGTGACAATATTGGGGAAAGAAAAGATTATTTGTTTGTTAGTGTTTTTGCTTTATAAACTATAGACGGAGCCTGAAGTTATGCCAGGAAGCCTTCGAATTGCTCTTGCTTTGCGAGCGCATAAGTAGATGAAAGCAGCTTTAGTCAATCTCTGGTTTAGTTTATGAACTGAACATATGACTTGAAAATTTCCCTAGTACATGTATCAAGTTAGATCTGATTGATGATGGTGGACAATGATCAAACACCGGAAAGGCTGAAATCATTCACCTGGCAATTCCAAATCAGTTTTGAGATCAGATCCAAGGACTCCACTGGAGGATGAACCTGACCAGCAGAAACATGAAAGGACAATTTGGAAAGATCAGGTATTCAAGTTGGAATTTCATCCAAGACATTTTGTTCTTTGTTATAAATTATTTCTTCTCTTTTCCTGAGAATCTCAAGAAAGCTTTGCAAAGTATATTGTATTTGAGAAAAGATCCTTCGCCTGCATTTGATTCCTTCCCTTTGAAGATTGTGAATGCCAAAGATTTGCATGCCTTTGAGCTTGATCTAGACCTTTCTTCTGAATTTTGTGATGACCATCTTCAAACTGATGAGCCTAAAGAGACCAAGACTGATTCTACACCTTCTGTACATACCCCACTACCTTGTAAAATTCTAGATCAATACAAGTCTCTGATTTTACCTCCTATATCCCATGCTTTCCCTAAAAATCATGACCTATATCTACCAAGATTTGATGGTGAACGCGACAACATCACTACTGAGAGACATGTATTGAATTTTGAGTCTTTTCTTGACCTTTCTGAAGTTGATGAAGAAGATGTCAATATTAGGCTTTTTGCTCTTTCTTTGTAAGGCAAAGTCAAGAGTTAGTTCAAAACCCTGCCTGATGCGAGCATCTCAGATTTCCAGCAGTTCGTCAAATTTTTCCTCGACAGGTGGGTGGTAAGACAAAACCCTTTAATTGATTATAGAAGAGTATAACCAGCTGAAAAGACAACCAAGGGAGACAGTGCAACAACTTTCTACCAAATTTAACCAAGTCTATTTTTCGATGCCGGTTAATATAAGACCTCCTCCTAAATTCACTCTCTTGCACTACCCGAGTGATTTTGATCCCGAAATGGAGTTTCAGCTGAGAGAAAGGAATCTTGCAACACTTGAAGAGATGCAGAACAGTGCAGTAGATGTAGAGGCTCATTTTCTAATCAGAAGGGCAAAGCTGAAGGAAGAAGAGATGAAGAACATAGATCCAGAGGAATCGACATCTTTAGACGTAATGCTCGACATTTTGGTAAGTGCAGTGGAAGAGATGATGTAGAAGATCACCACAAGGAATGATTTTGATGTGCAACACCATGGCTCATTGATTGAAGAAGAACAAGTGGCTGATCCAAAACATTTTCTTTCTTATCCCAGTTGTCATAGATCTGATAATGATTGTTTTATAGATCATCTTATAGAAGAGATATATGTTGATATGACATGTATGCTTGATGATCTGTTTTATACTGATGATTTGCCTCAGTTTGATCAGTATGATGATGATTATGTTCTCTAAACAGAAGCTAATCTTGTAGACAAACCAGTAGCTAGTTTGTAGGAGGAAGAAGTTCACTTTCAGCAGGTCGAATACAGTGATCAACCGTTGCATATCAGCTATGGAAATGACGAGGAAAGTGTAGCAAATTTTGAAGTAAGTGAAGGATGTTTGCCTTTTTGTTTTTCTTCATTTCAGTTCATCAGAGAACACTTTCATGCAATCAGAAATCAACCGTCGATAAGTTTCAATCTTAACCATCTTGAGGGCAATGAAAACCTTGTTCAAGACTTTTCATATCCAGAGTTGCAGCCTCCGAATGCCATTGATTGTCAAGTTGCAAATGACAACATGGAAGGTGGACCATATGATCAAATGATGCAAGATGATTCCGTACCTTTCTGTTTTGAATCATTTCAGTTTTTGAAGGAAAATTTGCATAGTATATCTTCAAATGAGCAGCCTGTAGGAAATCATGCAATCTCATTAGAACCAATAGAAAATGGGTTGCAACAGTCTTTTCAAGTTTTTCATGATCCAATAGCTGATGTTTTGGATGAGGTCTACAGTCAAAGTCCTTCTCCATTAGCCAACTGTGAGCTTGAGACGTGTACTGATACAAATTTGATCTAGCAGCCGGTTTCTTTGTCATTATCAGCAGGAGTCTCATCACAAAGCTCAGATCAAAGTTTGCATTCATGGTATGAGGAGAAGAAAAGTAATCCATTGGATGAGCTAAGTCTTAGTGCACATGAATTTCAAGATCCTTATGCAGTATTTTTGGAGTCAGATAGAGAATCCATATCATTCAACGGATTTGAATACAAGTTTTCATGGGAGTTGCCTTTCAATAGTTCTCTCTTGTTGTTCATAAGCAAGCACTTGTGGAGAATGCAAACACAAGCTAGAATGCTTACTTGGTTGCATTGGTTATTTCACTTCACTTGATCAGGTGATGAATGGAACAGTTAGATTAGGCTTTATTGAATAAGCTCCATTTTGAGCATATTGTCCAGTTTGTCAGTTGTGTTTTAGTATTGAGTCAGTTTCAGTCAGTTGGTGTTTTTGAGTCATCAGTATTCAGTCATGTAATTTCAACTTGAGTTTTTGACTCCATTGCCCAATCGATAAGGCACTGGTCTGCTCTCCCAAAGATCTGTCATTCTTGGCACCTCCAAGGAGCTACCATCCCCATTGGAGCCAACGTTAGTGTCAGTCTTTGAAACATTCATCTAGTGATCAAATATGCTCTTACAAAGTGGTCTCAGAGTGTCAAGGTCAAATTTTGTCATTTCAGTGAGTCTTCAAGCAAAATTTGGTCACTAGGTATTAGGTCTAGGGTTTGTTTTCACTCCTTTCAAAGTTGTCCAAATGTCGGTCCATGTCACCATTCAGCTGAGTGTACCATCATTTAGAGGGTTGTAATCATCATGTCAGGTTCCAATGGGTCATTTTACACCTTGTTCTTGCTTCAATTGTGCCTACGTAAGGTTCATTTCCCTCTCCTAGGGTTTTGAAGGTAATTTCTCTTGGATGGTCAAATCATCAACAAAAATTGTATCCTAATGTTCATACACCTTCCCCTATCCTTAATGTACCTTATTAAAAACTTCCCATCACTGATATCCCTCAAATTCCTCATTTTCACACAAACCCTAGTTTCTTGCTACAATTTGACAATTTTCTAGGTTAGGCCTGTGTTTTTCCCTTTTGGACCCCTTCCCCTCACTCAATATTTGAAATTCCACTTTCCCCTACTTCCTAACATCCCTCCATAATTCCCAAATTTTTCTCAAGAATTTATAAGCCCCTTATCCCCTTTATTTCACTTAATTTCGACAAATCCCCTATTCCACACATTGGGATAGGTTTTACTCCAATGATGTTTTTGAGCAAGAAAAGATGAATTTGGGACACTTGAGAGAGGGTTTTGTCCAAAATATGCCAATTAATAAAAACCTCCTTCACTTTTTCCACAGGTGTCATGGTTTTAGAGAAATGTCAAAAATACAGTTGCCTCAGGAGAATTGATGCACCTCTGAAGTGACATTGGTAAAATCACGATTTCTCCTTGCTTGGTTGGCCAAATGACTTGCTTCATGAGTCACATAATAACTAGACGGAGAGATATTTCCAATGAGCTATCCTGAGCTCAATTTGGAGTTGAGAAACACCTTCAAAAGTTGACTGCAACAGCACTCTGCCGTTCGGTAGCCTCATTTTGCACATTTTGACCAGTCTTGGGAGATTGGACTTTTTATAGGGAACATGAACTCCAAATTAAAAAATTCAAGTTGTGTTGGAAATTAGACTCAATAATATTTCCAACGAGCTATCCCGAGCCCAATTTGGACACTAGGAAGGCCTCCAAAACTGGTCTGCAAAAAGGAACTACGCACCTAGGTGTTGGCGTGGCGCACGTGTCAACTAAGCTCAAAAACTCATTTCATTACCTTTCCAAGCCTCCAAATTTGCAAACAACCTATCTACAAGAAATTACATCATCCCATTCACCCTAGCAAGAGATTTTGTCATCCGTGATGGTGATGTGAGTGCTTAAAAAATAAAACCCTAGTTGCCTCAAAGTTGTGTTGTCAAAACTGCTTAGGGTTTTTGTTTTTCTTGCTATTTTCACTTCCTTGTATGATTTTCCCAAATCCCATGCCCCTGCACTAAAATTTCCCTAATCCCCTTCCCCTTTCCCTCTCCCATTGACACTCACCTTACCCCCATATCACCAACCCTTAAACCCTATACATATTTCCTACTATTTCCCAAACCCTAATTCCCTTTTCCTAAACCCTATCATTCCCTAAAAACCCTGAAGCCATCATCAAAACCCCTTTTCACTCTTTTATTACCATAATACACTCCATTTATCCTATTTTCCCATATCCCACTCCCCTAAAGTAACTATTTCCCTCATAAAACCCTAAATCCCTCACTAAACCCTAATCTCCCAAAACTATTCCCTTCGTTCCCTAATTTCATTTCCCAAGAGTAAAATCTCTTCATACTCATCACCATTGTCCTCTTTCATCCTTATTTCATCATCATTTTTTCCACCATACCTTCATCTCATCATTTTCCTAAGACAAGCATTATGGAAAGAGACAGTGAATATGACTATGAGGAAGAGACACTCAATGATAGTTCTATAGAGAAACATAAGCAGCAAAGCAAAGGCAAAGAGAAGATGCACTAGGATGATATAGACGATAAAAAAGAAAGAGAACAAACAGTTGGGGGATAAGCAAAGCCTAATGGAGCTAGAAATGTTGAAACTGAAGAAGCAAAATGACAAAGAGGACCATGTCACTTTGACTTCCATTGAACAAGAGATAGAGAATGACAAGGAGTCTTGGTTGGAGAAGATGAACATGCACTTGCAGAGGCCGCTAGAAAAGGCTAAGAAGGAGAAGGACATGTTGCGACACATGGCTTATCACTATTTGCTAAGAAACAAGATTTGCAAAGCAAGAATAAGGAGCTTAAAAGCCAAATTGAGGAAAACTTTGAGGAGGAAGAAAGACCAAGATAGACTCAAAATCTTGGTTGAGGCTTCCTTAGCCCAACATAGTACTTGATGCAGGTCACTTAGCTCAAATTTCAAGAGATTTGGCACACTTTTTGTCAATTTTGAACTTTTGGAGGAAAAAACAGGATTTTCTGCCTGGTGCGTAGCACCACCTGGCGCTCGCTTTTATTAGGGACCTCCTCTGGAGGAAAAATTTACATTTTTGGATTCCTCATACAAAATTATGAATGCCCAAAAATGGCTAGAAATTTTTGTCAAGTTTTGAGCTTCCAAAAGGGTCAAAAACACCTCAAAATTGCCCTTTCTGCCCCTTTTTGGCCACACAGGAAGCAATGTTGGGAGAACTCACTTTTGGAGGGGAAAATGGACACTAAATTTAGAAATTCCACCTGTTCTAGAAAGTAGACAGACAGATCTTTCCAACAAGCCCACTTGGATCAAATTTGGTGCACGAGAAGGCCTCCACAATTAGCTGCAAAAAGGCGCTATGCACAGGGACAGTGGCATGGCGAACAGGATGAAAAATTGTCATTTTTGCCAAAAAACTTTGTTTTTCGCCCATTTTTTTTCTCAGATTGACATTTCTCTCTCATGGTCAAACTCATAATGTAAATTGATGTAACTTGATGGACTTTGATGTAAAAATGTTGAAAATTCACTCATGGAGGTAGATACATCATGAAAAGGTAGTTTTGAACTGAATGAATCAGTTTCCTAGGTTTTAGAGGCAAGCTGTTCCACTGCCTACTTTTTAGTTCTTATTTTAGATCTTGTTGGAACAACTCCTAAACTCATGAATTCGACCCTTAAAGCCTAGAATGAGTTGTTTTTTTCCTATATCTAGTACTCTTTTCAGTCATTTGTCAAGGTTCGACTCTTGTGAATGCTTTGAGCATTATTGTACATTCATCTCTGTAGTTTGGCAAAGGAATAGACCAGGGTTTGCTGCATTTCCTGGGATTCTTGTGGCAACTTGATTTGGTATTGTTTTCCCTTTTGTAATGCAAGTTTACATGTGTTTATGTATGCCATCATCTTTCTCTGTTTAGATTAACTAAATGAATCAAGGATAAAGGTAGAATTCATTGATGTTGTAGTGCTCTACCTAGGGTTTGTTTAGTTTTCTATGTTTTTAGAAGTTTTAAGAGGATCCCTGAGATTCTCATACCCTCTTCAACTCCTCACCAATCTTAAGACTCTCCATCTCACTCAATTTCAAAGTACTAAACCATTTACCTACCTCGCCCCACAGAAACCTCTGCAAGACTGTGTCCATTCCTCAGACCCAAATATGCCTTTCACATTTGAGCCAACAAACCAACATTAAATTCAATCAAATTCCTCTGAGCATATACCTAGCCTAAAATTAGTCTTTACATCAGTCATCTCAAGCCTCATTTGCTATCTTTTACTGAGATTGACAAGGAGAGAGCCCTCTCCCGACCTGGTAGGGCTAGCTACCAGGTTAAGCATGGTTTGATGTTACCCTAGATCCTGCCTTTCTCATCCTGAGGTATATTTAGGTGCTAACACAACATAACCCTCATTGCTCACAAAATGCTATGGTTCTTTCTCTCAGACACCCCATTCTACTGTGGGTTGTGGGGTGCTGTCAACTCTAATCAAATGCCTTATTTTGCATAGAAAATTTTAAATTCATTCAACTCATACTCACCTTCATTACCACTCATGTGAGCCTTCACCCTCTTTCTATTTTATTTCTCAACCAGTGCCTTGAATTCTATGAAATTGGAGAATGTATCATCTTTATTCCACATGAAGAAGATCCAATACTTCCGTGAGAAGTCATCAATAAAAATGAAAAAATATTTGTTTCTAGTAGTGGAGGATGTCAAGAAAGGTCCATAGACATCAGAGTGGATCCCTTCTAGGACTGCATGTGCCTTTTTGTCCTGATCATGGAATGTGCATTTAATGTACTTCCCCAATGCACATTCTTTGCATACATTCCTAAGTGCTCCTTTAGGAAGGTCAATGGTTATTTGTTGTATAATATTCGAGGTGCCATGATGCAAATAGCAAAGTATTTTGTGCGAAAGTTCACCAACATCATGGCCCGCACTTTCTTTTCATTAGTGCTTAATGTAACAGAGTCTTCCACATCTAGCTTATACAGGTTCTTCACACGAACCTTAATCTTCTTCACTTGTCCCATGGCTATTGTCTTAGGAATGATTTTCCTTTGCTAAAGATCACATCATAACCACGGTCTTCCAAAACTACAACAGAGATGAGATTTCTCTTTAGTCCTAAAACAAACATGACATCCTTGAGCGTTAGAGGGGAGGATGACTCCCTCTGAAAGGTGACTGTACCAATACCATTTTCGTTCTACCTTCCATCATCCCCTAGCTTGATGTGCATCTAGAGATCTTTCTCCTCTAGGTCACTAAAAAAATATTTACACCTTGTCATGTGAAACAATGCACCTAAGTCAAAGTACCACATGCAACCCATCACTGTGATGGACATGCATGCGATAAGGGTAAACTCAAGCTTGAACTGTGAAGAAAAGGCTTCACCTGTTGCTCCTCCTAAGGTCTTTTTTCTTACCTTTTGGTGTGGACACTTCGTGACATAATGCCCGTTTCATGACAATGGAAGCATTAAATTTTTGACAGATCTTTCTTCTTTCCCCCTTGGGTGCATTCTCGTTTGGTTTGAGATTTACTCCCTTTTCCCTTCTTTCCCTTTCCAAATAATGCAAAGTTATATTCATCCTTGCCCTTGAATGAGGTTCCATATCTAGTATTCTTCCTTATTTCCTCCTCTACCAAATCAGATCATAAGCGTTCCCAATTTGGTACTTTCTCCCTTCCGTTCACTAAAACTTGATAGCTATGCCAGCTCTTGGGAAGGCCCATAAAGGCTAGGCTTACCAAGTCATTCTCTTAAACAATAACACCAACTCCTACAAGCTCGTCATGAAAATGTGTGAAAATTCTCGGATACTGCAAGATAGTGTCATTCTTTTGCATCTTGACATTTCAAAGTTTACCCTTGAGCACCAACTTCATGTGGTCACTACTATTCTGTAATAAATCCATTAGTTCCTACCACATTGCATAATAATTTTCTTTCTTATGGATATTGGTCACAATGTGGTCCCTTACCCCCTCCTATAGGTCTTGTACTCCCTCCAATATGATTCTCCTCGCCTTGGCTACATCTTTCTTCCCTTGAGAAGGGTTTTGGGCATCAAATTCTATTGTTTCTGAAACATCTCTCTTGATGTATTCTAGTAATCTATTTTCATCGAATACCTCCTCCATGTGATCCTTGCATGCGATGAAATTAGATTTATCTTCCTAGACATACTCTAGTCTCAACCTATTGAAGGTCATGTTCTCAGTTCTGAAGAGATCCAGCTACAATGAAATACAAATTCGAACCTCCTAAGAAACAACCTCAAAATTCTTGCTCTAATGTGAATACTGATCTGATACCATGTATAAATTATAGTGTGTATTTGCAACTTCTCTTGAAGTTTTAATCAAAATCACAAGACACAAGCCTACTATGTTTCTCTGTAAAATTTAATTCCCAATCTAGAACAAAAAAATTAGACATGCAATAAGAAATAACACACATACACACAATATTTTTCCTAGGGAAAGCAATCTTCTAAAAACCCCAATGTCTACTTGCATTAGCTTGGTGAATAGAGATGTATTACAATTGTTTTTCTCAACTCAGCACAACCTTCAAGTGAATAGCCTATCCCTCTGCTCATTTAGAAGCTCTGACCCAAACTTAGTCAATTTCTGCCTCTACTTGAGCCCTTATTTCTTTGGGAATTTCCTTGAGAAATTAAGCCCCTATTATTTAGGTATTTTTCCAAAATGGCTTGCGTAATTCCCAAGGTTGATCATCTGACTGCATGCAACACCTCTACACTCAAGACTAGTCTACAACTGACGTTACACTACCTTGGAATCTCCACCACAGTTGGGGAACTCAAATTCTTTGCATCCACTAGCTATTTTGGGATGATTGATCAGTTAAATGGATTATCACTAAGTTTTTTGGATGTCCCACTGCACAACTGGCCTTCCGGTAGTTCCTCCAACAATTAGAACTAGTTTGACTGAATACAACTTGAGATAACTGACTTTAATTGCTACAAATTAACAATCACACATGCTTAAATAAACTCTAACTCCTCCAACTCTAATTTACTGAGCAAAATGGGTGACCCAAGCCATGTCACACAAGGTAATTGCATCCAAGTTGTATGCTGATGTGGAAATTCAAATTTTCTTAGTTTAAGGAAGGAAAAATCAAATTGAGAATTTTTTGTTGCATTTTTCAACAATCCTTCACGTGAATCTAATCTGTGTTGTTGATGGCAGTCAGGAGTTCCACCACAAAAATGTGCTCATAATAGAAACCATTTGATAGAAGTAGCATTTAAAATAAATGAAGCAGTTAAAAAATACATATTAAATCACAATTGATGGAAACCCTGAAAAGTACTCCAACTATGTTATTGCCTATCTACATTCAACGAAAGTTCCTCCATCGCTCCTCTCACGAAACACACCTCTGTTCTCAGCCTCCATCAACCTAAATCATATCAGTTGTTTCCAACCTCCATTGCTCCACTTCATGAAGAACCCATAAACATTGTAAAGACAAACCCCTAATCCTTTACCTTTACCTTTTTTACTCATGCCTTGTATTAAAAATTTTAAGACAAAATTAAATTTTAACTTAAAATCCCCCTCCATGTAGTAGTGCCAAATGCAACGACAAACATGATGTCTCTAATCGCATCAATAGAGATGAAAGGGATGGAAGAGGAATTGATGTCATGGGAATCTTTCGAGGAAAGGTTGTCATGTTCTTCAGAGTCAGCTACCCCCACAAAATGAAGAGCCCAACAAATCATTGTCCTTATATAAGATAAAATAAATGGTAAGTGAAATAACAGCCTTGGTATAGACATGAGATAGTAGTAGCTTGCGAGTGACAAACTTAGAGCACACTGTTAGAGTCAATTTTGCAGTTGTTAGACAATATTGTCTTAAATTGATATGTTTTTGTCTTAATTGTTAACTGTATTAAATGAGTTTCATCTTAAGTGGTCATTGTCTTAAATATAAAGTTTTGTCTTAAAATAGTTTTGGCTCCAACTATTTTTGTCTTAAGATAATCTTGTCTTAAAAATAGAGTTTTGTCTTAAAATATTTTTCTCTAAAATTGTTTTTGTCTTTAATTTAAAGTTTTGTCTTAAACTATTTTTTGTATTAAATATAAAGTTTTGTCTTAAAATTATTTTGTCTCAAACTATTGTTGTCTTGAATTTTATATTTAAAACAATTCATTTGTTATTAAAATTTAATGTAAAATAACTAAAATAAAAAGTTACTTTTTAAGACAAAAGATTTCTTTTGTCTTAAAGTGCCCTTGATGTAGTAGTGCTAATTGATCGAGTTGTATGAGACCACTGTAGATATCAAACTAAATTATAAAATATATTTGCTTTGTTGGAATGAAATTGTAAATGTTTATTATGTATTTTGTTCATTTGAAAATTTGTTAAATATGATTGTTGTATAATATATTATTTGCAATTATAATTATATGATGAGATATAATCAAAGTGTTATTATTTAATTATTAAAAACTATGGTGGTAATATCTTTTGTTTATAGAATGAAGTATTTACTATTACAATCTAAAAAAAGGATATAATTAATTATTTAAAAATATTTTGTTATTTTTAAATTTAAACATATAACTAGTTAAAACACATTTTCTAATATTTTTTGTTTATTTGAAATTTTATTTTATACCATTATTTCTAGAGCTTTTCATCATGGTTTGATGCAGGAGTATCTGGGCTTAGCCAGCAATGTGATTGTTTGTTCATATGTTGTGGCTAAAAGAGTTGAATTTCATGACTTGAGTGGTCAAAAGTGAGTTTTAGTAGAGAGGGTTGGATCTCTCGAAAATGAGTTTTACTTCATTATTGTAATAGTTAGGAAATTGTCTTATTTTAGACTAACGCTAAGTTGTTAACATATGTGTGTAATAGAGATTAAAGATAGAGATTTGATTGTTAGATTGATCAAAATAGAGACCGAGTTGTTAGTGCAGTTAGAATAGAGTTTGACTCATAAAAGAAAGAAAAATGTAATGGAAAAAGATTAGCCGAGCAGAGATGATAGAGGTTTGAGTGAGAGGCGAGAGTTTGAGTGTTAGAGAGGGTTTGATATTGAGACAGAGGTCAATATATTGTTGTAATTGAGCCGAGAGGGCCAATACTATGTAACAGATATTATATTAATGAAATTGATTCAGCGTGTATTTGTAGTATTCCTTGTGTCGACTCTCGTTTACTCTGTGTATCCGCATTCAGGCATTTAACCAGGTATTTCCTTTATTTTCACCCCTTAAATGAAAATCTCAGTGTTTAACGTATTTTCTCATAAATCGTGGTTATTTTGTGTCAAGGGTTAATTTTGTAATTAAACGCTAAAACCCTTGATTAAGCCCTTTGCTTAAGTATTGAGTTAATGGACTTGGTTATATTTTAAAGGCGAGTTTTAAACAATGAAGGTGGTTATCGGGTGGACAAAGAGCTGTAAGTGGTATTTTGAGGGAGTCACCCGATTCCACTAACCAAGTGACACGTAGCACTCGGTGGAGAGAGAAAACCACCTTATCGAGTGGGTATTCTTCGTGCAAGTGGTTCACCCGATATCCTTGTGAGCCATTGGATCTAACGCACGATTGATATACAATGGAGGATCAACGAACTGTTTTGTTAATTGGGTTGAGTCAGGACCGTTGGATCTGGAGAGAAGATATCTACGGCACAAAGTGATCCCAATGGGTTTCGCTGATCGGGTTGAGTGCTGACTATCAAATATGATAGTGAAGAGATCTACGGTGTGGATTGAAGCGTTGTTTATAAAGAAAAAGTCAATGTGGGACCAAAGTTTTAAATAAAAAGTGGCGACCCTTCGTGTAAAGCGAGCCACGAATAGAATCCGCTGAAAGCACCCGATTTGTTCTAAAGTAACCAATATTCTATTTTGAAGACTTCACCTTGTTTTCACCAACCTCCTGCGTCATTTTGGTATCAGAGCATAGAGATTAAGATTGATTGCAGTAAACATTCCATTGAGGAGAGGAGCTGGCATTGGTCGAGGAAGACATGAAGCAAATGTAGTTCTGTTGGAAGAGATCCGGAGTCTGCATACGAGAATGGAAATAATTGAGACTACTTAGAGAAGAACACCTGATGAAGGAGCTGACAGTGCTAAAGAAGAACCTTCTGAGGAAGGAGAAGAGGAGGAAAATGAAACTACTAGAGTTATCAAGATGTTGGCGAAAGTAGGAGGAAAACTAAAGGTGGAAATTCCTACGTATGAAGGGAGTCTCAATACAGAAGAGCTAATGGATTGGATTAGTTCATTGGACAAATATTTTGACTATGAAGAGGAAGATGATGACAAAAAGAAGGTGAAGTTTGCAGTTATCAGATTAAAGGGTCATGTAGCTATTTGGTGGGTTGAATTACAAACATCTAGAATGAGAAAAGGAAAGTCTCAGATCAAGCAATGGGATAAAATGGTGAGTAAAATCAAAGTTGAATTTATGCCTGAAGATTATTAGTTAAATATTTTCAAACCATTGCAGAATTTAAGGCAAAAAGGAATGTCTGTTAAAGAATATATAGAAGAGTTTTATAGATTGAGTATTAGAGCAAGACATGCAGAGAATGACATGAGAAGGTAGCTAGATATATCAATGGCTTAAGGTACAACATCCAAGATGAGATCAGCTTGCTGATTCTGAAGACTATTGAAGATGCCTATCAAGCAGGTTTGAAGGTAGAAGAGAATATGTTGAGAAACCAAAATTAGATGAATAGAGGGAGAAGTTCAGTAAGAGTTAGAGGAACTACAAGAAAAAGGGGTCAACAACACTAGCATGAAGTAGGAAGTTCAAGTAGTAGACCACGACAGAGGGGAGACTTTAATAGAGTAAGATTTTCACCTAGAGGAAGAGGTCGAAGAAGAGATATTTGGTGTTACATATGTGGGGAATGGGGACATGGATCATGGGATTGTCCTCATAATAAAACAACAAGTCAGAGGAATGTGAATGTGGCTGAGGCAAAGGAAGAAAAACCTCAAGTTGCAAACAAGGAAGAATCACCTGAAGTAGGAGAATCCCTGTTGTTGAAAAGGGCATTGCTTAAAGTAGAGAAAAAGATTGGAGAACCAGCTCAGAGGAAGCGTTTATTCAAAACTACATGAAAATCTAAAGGTAAATGTTGTATAGTGATAATTGCTAGTGGAAGTACTAATAACCTTGTTTCTACAGAGATGGTGGACAAGCTAGGATTGGTAAAGACATTACACCCTACTCCTTACAGAGTGTCATGGTTGCAGAAAGGACATCAGATCATTGTGACATAATAATGCAAGGTAGAGATACAGATTGGTACTTATAAAGATGTGATATTGTGTGATGTAATACCAATGGATGTATGCCGTGTATTGTTGGGAAGACCTTGGCAGTTTGATTCGAGAGCTATTCATGATGGAAGGAGAAATACTTATACTCTAGAGAAGGATGGAACTAAACATACACTGCTGCCATTGAAGGATGAAGCTAACAAGGGAGCACTAGCAAACAATGTTATGTTGATGAGTGGAAAGGAGCTATTGCAAGAGTTTGAAAAAGGTGAAGAAATGAATTTTGTTGTCATAGGGATACCTAAGGTAATTTTGACTTCCACAAACTTAGATGATTTACCTAAAGAAATCAAAACTTTGTTGAATGATTTTGCTGATATTATTGTGGATGAGCTGCCAAATGCATTGCCACCAATCAAGAGTATTAGTCATCATATTGATCTAATACTAGGAGCAAGTTTACCAAACAAAGCAGCATACAGACTAACTCCTCAAGAGAATGCAGAAGTTGGAAGACAAGTGCAAGAATTAATGGATAACGGACTAATCAGAGAGAGTCTTAGTCCATGTGCTGTACCAACAGTACTCGATCCAAAGAAAGGAGGTGAATGGCAAATGTGTACAGATTCCAAATCCATAAACAAGATCACTATCAGTTATAGATTTCCTTTACCATGCATGGATGATTTGATGGATTGTTTGAGTGCTCAAAGTATTTTACTAAAATAAATATGAAGAGTGGATATCATCAAATAAGAATTAGAGAAGGAGATGAATAGAAGACTGCATTTAAAACAAATAGTGGGTTGTATGAGTAGTTAGTGATGCCTTTTGGACTCACTAATGCACCTAGCACATTCATGAGATTGATGAATGAAGTCTTGAAGGAATATGCAGGAAATTTTGTTATTGTTTATCTTGATGATATTCTAGTCTTTAGTAGAAGTAAAGAAGAACATCTAGAGCATCTTAAGTTGGTTCTAAGAACTCTACAGAAAGAGAAACTACTGATAAATATGAAGAAATGTAGTTTCATGAAGGAAGAATTAATTAACTTAGGATTTGTAGTTTCTAAAGAAGGATTGAAAATGGATCTAGAGAAAGTCCAAGCAATTTAGAACTGGCCTATTCCAAGGAATATCTTTCAGGTAAGAAGCTTTCATGGTCTTGCAAGTTTTTTCAGGAAATTTATCAGAGGTTTTAGTCAGATTTGTGCACCAATTCTTGAAACAATCAAGGAGACTAATCAACCATGCAAGTGGAAAAAGTGGCAGACATGAATTTTAAGTTGCTGAAGAGGAAAATCACATAGAAACGAGTTTTGACTTTACCTTATTTTGAAAAGGTATTTCAAGTTGAAACAGATGCTAGTGGAGTTGCAATTGGAGGAGTTTTGAGTCAAAAACAGAGACCAATAGCATACTTTAGTGAGAAAATAAATGAAGATAAGAAGAAGTATTCTTCTTATGATAAATAATTTTATGCTATTGTACAAGCATTAAATAATTGGAGACATTATTTGCTAGCAAAGGAGTTTATATTGTATCTGACAATCATGTGTTGCAGTTCATAAATAACCAACCAAAATTGAACCAAAAACATACCAAGTGGGTAGATTTTTTGCAGAGCTTTACTTTTGTGATAAAGCACACATGTGGTAAGTTGAACAAAGTTGCTGATGATTTAAGTAGGGTAAATTTTATTGTGCAAGAATTCAAAGTTGGTGTTGTAGGATTTGAAGAAATGGTTGAAATGTATAAAGATGATGCAGATTTCAAAGATATCTATACAGCAACTCAAAATCCAATAGTTCATAACACAAGTCAGTGCTTAGATTATCTTATCCAAGGAGGTTTATTGTTTAAAGGTAACAAGTTATGCAATCCCAAATGTTCTATGAGGGAAAACATAATAAAGGAGAAACATAGTGGAGGATTATCTGGTCACTTTGGACAAGACAAAACCTTGGCATAGGTAAATGCTTTTTACTATTGGCCAAAGATGCAGACTGATGTTAATATATTTGTTGAAAAGTGCAGGATATGTCAGTATGCTAAAGGGAGAAGCCAGTATGCCAATACCAAACCGATCATGGGATGCAATTAGCATGGATTTTGTTTTGGGCTTACCTAAAACTCAAAGGGGGAATGATTCTATTTATGTTGCGGTAGATAGAATTTCTAAAATGGAACATTTCATTGCATGTAAGAAGACTAGTGATGCAACACATATTGCTAATCTATTTTTTTCAAAAATTGTAAGATTACATGGATTTCCTGTAAGTATTGTGTTTGATAGAGATACGAAGTTTGGACGGAATTTTTGGAGAAATCTTTGGAAGAAACTAGGAGCTAACCTTAGTTTTAGTTCAGCATACCATCCTCAATCAGATGGAAAAAACGAGGTAGTAAATAGAAGCTTGGGGAAAATATTGAGAATTTTAGTGTATCAATGTCATAAACAGTGGGATTTAGCACTAGCTCAGGTTGAGTTTGCTTATAATGACACTCCAAACCAAAGTACTGGAATGAGTCCATTTCAGATTGTTTTTGGGATGAATCCAAGAGGTGTGTATGAGCTTAGAGATTTGGGTAAACAGGAGATAAAAAGTGTAAAAGCTGAAGAGTTTGCAGAGTAGATGCATAGACTACAAGAAGGTGTCAAAGGAAGATTGCAGGAAAGTAGTGGAAAATACAAACAGAGAATAGATATGAAAAGAAAAGAGAAGGATTCCAAGTGGTAGATTTAGTGATGGTGTATTTTAGAAAAGAAAGATTTCCTGCTAAGACTTACAATAATTTGAAAATGAAAAATATAGGACCATGTAGAATTATAAGAAAGTTTTCAAATAATGCTTATGAAATTGAATTGCCAGAAGGGATTGGGATATCACCTATCTTCAATGTTGTAGATTTGTATCCATACAAAGAGACAGAGATAGAGCTACAAGAGACTACAGGAGATGAAGTTCAAACTTTGAATTGGGAAGAAAAAATGCCAAAGACTGTTAAGAAAGAGGTGGAAGTTTTTTTGGAAAAAAGATTAACCAAAAGAACTAGAGGACATGTTTATTTTCAATGTCTAGTCAAATGGAAAGGACAGCCAGTGGAGGATGCTAGTTGGTTGAGAGTAGTAGAGCTGCAGAAGTATGGAGTAAACCCTAAAAGTCTGAGGGACTATTCTTTTCTTCCCCGGGAGTCTGATGCAGGAGCATCTGGACCTAGCCAGCAATGTGATTGTTTGTTCACATCTTGTGGCTAAAAGATTTGAATTTCATGACCTGAGTGGTCAAAAAGTTAGTTTTAGTAGAGAGGGTTGGATCTCTTGAAGATGAGTTTTACTTCATTATTGTAATAGTTAGGAAATTGTCTTATTTTAGACTAAGACTAAGTTAGCATAGGTGTGTAATAGAGCTTAAAGATAGAGATTTGATTATTAGATTGATCAATATAGAGATCGAGTTGTTAGTGCAGTTAGAATAAAGTTTGACTCATAAAAGAAAGAAAAATGTAATGGAAAAAGATTAGCCGAGCTGAGATGATAGAGGTTTGAGTGAGAGGTGAGAGTTTGAGTGTTAGACAGGGTTTGAGATTGAGACATAGGTCAATGTATTGTTGTAATTGAACTGAGAGGGCCAAGACTCTGTAACAGATATTATATTAATGAAATTGATTCAGCGTGTATTTGTAGTATTCTTAGTGTGGACTCTCGTTTACTCTGTGTATCTGTGTTCAGATAGTTAACTGGGTATTTCCTTTATTTTCATGCCTTAAATGAAAATCTTAGTGTTAACGTATTTTCTCATAAATCGTGGTCATTTTGTGTTAAGGGTTAATTTTGCGATTAAAGGCTAAAACCCTTGATTAAGCGCTCTGCTTAAGTATTGAGTTAATGCATGTGGTTATATCTGAAAGGCGGGTTTTAAATAGTGAAGTTGGTTATCGGGCGGACAAAGAGTTGTAAGTGGTATTTTGGGGGAGTCACCTAATTCCACTAACCAAGTGACACGTAGCACTCGGTGGAGAGAGAAAACTGCCTTATCGGGCAGAGATTCTCTGTGCAAGTGGTTCACTCGATATCCTTGTGAATCGTTGGATCTAGTGCACGGTTGATCGACGGTGGAGGATCAACGAACTGTTTTGTTAATCGGGTTGAGTCAAGACCATTGGATCTAGAGAGAAGAGATCTACGGTGCAGAGTGATCCTGATGGGTTTTGTTGATTGGGTTGAGTGTTGACCGTTGGATCTGATAGTGAAGAGATCTACGGTGTGGATTGAAGCATTTTTTATAAAGCGAAAGTCAACGTGGGACCAAAGTTTTAAATAAAATGTGGGGACCCTCCATGTAAAGTGAGCCACGAATAGAATCTGCTGAAAGCACCCGATTGGTTCTAAAGTAACCAATATTCTATTTTGAAGACTTCACCTTGTTTTCACCAACCTCTTGCATCATGGTTACATATAGAAAGTGTTGCCAACATCGAAACAAAGAAATAACTAATTTCAATTTTAAAAGAAATAACTAATTTTAATTTGAAAACAATATCTCAAGGTGGGTGTAAAACGAAGTAGTGTTTAAGAAATATTAATCACATATATTAATTATAATATTATAATATAGTAATATTAATATATTATAATTATAAAATAATAATATTAATTATAATATATTAATAATAATAATATAATTATTATTATAATGTAATTATTATATATATATATTAATTAATATCAATATTAATATTAAATTCTTACCTTACACTTATATCGGAGTATATCAACCACATTTACCAACATGGTTATACAAGTGTTTGATATACGCTGATAAATGTGGTTGTACATGTGATTTCTATTTGATATAAGTGACGTATATCAACCACATTTATTCATGTGATTGTGCAAGTTTGTCTTCTAATAATACTTTCTCTTTCATATCTTTTTCTAATACTCATTGGAAGATCAATTGTTCATTAAACAAGTACCTCGTTGACTCGATAGAGATTTTTTCTTTTGCCATACGAGTGAAATCTTACATTGTTATACTATCCGCAGCAAGATCTATGGAAGAAACGTTGTACAGCTATTCCAAGACTTTGCTCCTAATGCAGAGGATGGGAAAATTTAGTAGTTCCATGTATATACGAATTTATGTTTTTTTCACTAAGTTAACTTCATAGTATTTTTGTGAGTTGTCTCTAACTTATATGGTCTTTTCCACGATATATTAACTTTATATTGTTCACAAAATGATCTCATTGAGCAGGTTATTCTACAAGAAGAAAACGAGCATTACTTGCAAGTAGTATAGTGTATGGAGTATGTCTCTCACATAATTACTAACCACTTTTCTTTCATTTTAATAGAAATGGGTATTTTTTTTTTATAATCTTGGTATTATATTGTAATGTAATAACATCTGCAACAAGGATTGCAAGCAACTGTAGTCTTTGCCAAATGACAGGAGATCGAGACAAGTATATATTATGTGTTATAACTTAGAAGCATCCGTAGCTTGAAGTAGTTGCAAGGCGGACATACTTTCTAATCACAGACTTCGATAAATTGTATTGTGCTTCACTGGGACAGTAAAGTTGGCTACAACAAAATAATGCTTCACAGACCATTTAGGAATTCAGTCCAACCTGCATGGGAAAGCGCATTTAAAATCATTAATGTAAAATGAAATAAGAGTATGAGTCGTTGCCAACACGGTTTGCACAGACTTCAACATTTGTTCATATTACCTCATGGCGCAGACACTTGCATTGCATGCATATATAAGAAAATTCAAATTTCTGTCGATGAAAGTATATAATATATAGATACTGTGCTTGCCCCCTATCTAATGACCCAAAAAGGAGAAAGGGATTATAATATTTTTGCAGTGAAGTTGAAAGTTGAAATTCAGTTACAAGTTGGACTTGTTTTTCAGATGGCCCTGCCATATTTGTTCAAGTATTTGAACGCTTCAGGAATAATTAAGCTGCTTCAATAAATTAAAAAGTTTTGATTTCTTTAAACATATTTTAGGTCACACGACATCATGTTTTAGACACATCGTACCATACCCGCATAGGTGCACAACTACAACACTAAGTGGGCCCATCTGTCAACCACTCGTCCACAGTGAAATACATCAACATGCATGTTTACCAGATGTAACCAGATGTCGCCAACACGGTTCGAACAGACTTCAACATTTGTTCATATTACCTCATGGCACGGACACTTGCATTGCATGCATATATAAGAAAATTCAAATTTCTGTCACTGATGATAGAAGAAGGTGTTTCGAGATGAACTGTAACTAGATGCACGAGTATTCAAAAGAGCTATAAAATTATTATACACCAAAAAGTTTCTGAAATTTTTTAATATTGATTGGGTTAAACTTCCATTTATAAATTATGGAATATAAATTGTTTTATAAGTGTTGCATATGTTTAACATAGACAATTTGATGAAATAAATCGAAAGCCAATAATAATAAAAAAAAGGCTATAAGCGTATGATAATAATATTAATCAAAATTAACAAAAAAAAATTAGTTTCTGAAGTGTCGTTGAGGCTCTCGCATGCAACCTGGAAAATATGAATAAATTATACCTTCATGCATTACAAGTGCCTCTTAAATAATCATCTGGTCTCCAAGCAGTCCACGTTTCATCCATTTGACCTCACTTTAAAAAAATTCTTATTCTTCAGTGCTGGTTTCCTGTGTTGCTTGGTATCACAAATTACCAAATATCAAATCTTGTTTCCTACGAATATCAAATCTTGTTTCCTACATTGCTTGTTAGCACAGGCCAGTCGAGATGAGCATATTTATGGTTTTTAGATTGTTTCAAAGTTTCAGATTAAATAAGCACAAGAACATGGGAAAAAAAAAACTATGTAAAATCCAAGTGATGTTTTTTGGAATTGTTCCCTGTTAATATTTGCTACAAGTTTTATGTTATGTTACTGCTTTGTATGTTAGGTTGCTGTTTTGTGCAGGCACTCGGCTCTGGTTTACTATGGAAGGTAGTAATCTGACTTTTGAAGTGTTCTAGTTTCCATCAAACCTCTAAGTACCCTACTGTTCCAGGAGGGCTTCTCATAAACATTGATGGATGAATGTAATGTTGGTAAACAGTAAACATTATGATTATTTGGAACTTCTGGTACGTTTCTGGATTTGAAGATCAATTTCGCTCTGGCCATGAGCCCATCAAACCTCTAAGTACCCTACTATTCCAGGAGGGCTTCTCATAAACATTGATGGATGAATGTAATGTTGGTAAACAGTAAACATTATGATTATTTGGAACTTCTGGTACGTTTCTGGATTTGAAGATCAATTTCGCTCTGGCCATGAGCCCACTACTGCACTTCTAGGAAGAACTGGAGAAGATCACAATTCCATTCGGGCGGTCATATGACCAACGCCATGAGGAGAAAAAGGGAGTGGAACCTGCAACAATGGACATTAAAGAAATGCACGAGGATTAAGTGTTCTATGCCGACGTTCTAGGCCTGACCAAGTCTGAAATTCAAGTTTATGTGGAAGACGAGAAGGTGTTGGTGACAAAATTCCAGGGAAGAAGCCAAAGCATGACGCAGTCTAGGATGAGGAGAGATGCTAGTATTTCCCATATCACTTACGTTTTCTCAGGTAAGCAATGTAGATCTATGATATCACCTCATTCTGTTACTATAAAGTGCGCCTTTCCTTTTCACTGCTTATGCCCAACTGGGCTTTTCTTCTTCCCTAATCAACCAACCTATGGATACAGACTCTATTTTCTTTTATTATCATGTTTTTCGTAGTTTGTTGCATTAAGTTTCTTCTAATTTCGCTAGATTCCATCCTGTTTAAGAAAACTGCGACTATACACAGCGAATTCCATCCTGTGAGAAACTGACACAACTCTGCTTTCACAACACTGATATCTCCTTGCATTGGTTGCAAGATCCAGAGAAAGAAATGTTCAGACAGATGTGTGTTCACACTTTTCTTGCCACACGACGATCCCCGAATGTTCTTGTTAGTAAATAGAAGTTTTGGGAATGACAATTTCATTAAATTAATGCAGTTTTATTACAGATTGATTGCTTTTACTACCTATTTGAAGTTCAAAAATCTTGGTGTTATGGGACAAATTTGGAATAAACTTCGAACCAACTAAATCTGAGAAGTATGACATGTATTATTCCAATGACAAAATTAATGTCAGGATTACAACAAATAGATTTTGGTTAGTTAAATGAAGAAATAGAAAAGTTGGTCTCATGATGGAGCCTTCAATCTTTAGGTATGGTTGGAAGTGTAACAAAGATCATTTTGCCTTTCGATTTATTATTTACATAGATAAGAGATACTCAGAGATTCTCAGAAAAATTTAGAGCATTTTTTTCATTCAAACTTATTAATCTTAATTATTACCTTGCCCAAATACATAAAGATAGTCTGATGTTGTGATGATTTGTTACAGGATCTTTCGGCCGAGCATAGACATGACATAGTAAGGAGCATGGTGTGCAAAGAAAACTAGAGACTTCGAGATCCTGTCCATGGTTCTTTAGGAGTAATCATTGTCTTACGATAAAAATAGCAGAGCTACAATCCCAATTGGCTTCCTCAGAAGCAAATCTGTCTAAGGATAGTGGAATTAGGCTTAGAGGAAAAAAATACAATGATCAGTGGAGTTGGCTATCAGTTTAGTACTTTGGCTTGCCACAGAGAGTCATGAAATCAGGAGATCACAGAACAAACAAAATCAACATCAAATCAATGTTTTATCAGCTTTTTGTGCTACTACTCTGCTAATGAAACTTACTACTCTGATTGCAGGGGCAACGGTGAAACATGAAGCATCAACAGATTGTGTAGCTTATCTTGATGAACTCACTTTGATGTAGCAGCTGAAAAAAATAGAGGTAAGAGTTGCTGAACTTACTTTGATGTAAGAGTCGATAATAGAAAGGTCACCAGTAAGTAGACTTGCTCAGATCCAGTTAAAGAACTAGCACCAGTAGACCACCCGTTTGAAGATCAATGTGTTTTCAAGGGGATGAAGAGGGGCATGAGGACTAAACACATTGTTGTGAATGAAGATGAATGAAGACGAGGCAGGGTGACTGAACACGTTGTTGTGAAGTGATAAATGGCAAGAAGAAGCTGACTGAGAGCACAGACACCTAGACACCTAGACTGCATGCAATCTATGTGTGTCTCTTACCGTATACAGCCATACCTCGAACTAGTTATCCAAAGTTTTAGGAAAAGCATAGAGTCGAGCCTGCCAAACTGCTTATCCTAAGTTTTAAGAAAAGTACACAGTCGAGCCCCAAACTCTTTATCCTAAGTTTTGAGAAAAGTATACAGTCGAGCCGGCAATAAGAGGTCGAAACAAAAACATTGGATAAAAGTTTGTTGAGAAGAATATTTTATTTAAAACATTGGTTTAAACCTGAAATGTATGGGAATATATTGTTTGGTCAAAGTGATTTAATAGGAAGTCAACAATCGATCGATCACAATAGTCCCTGCTATGCCAAAGGCAGGGACTAATAACATAATTTAACAGAAAGGGCTAGGTATAGAAACTACAAAGAATGAAGATAAATATGGTGCAATTATTTATCACACATCTCTCCTTTGCAACGATCATTTCCTTATGGCTTACACGTAATGCTTGATAATTCTCTCTACTTTCTTGCAACTTTCTCCATTACCATTCGCAGTGCTGCAACTATGTTTTCGCTGAGAAAAGAGCCGTCGTCTCCCCGCTCAACCTCGATCCCGAACTTTAGTTCGGACGCTATTTTCCGAGCATTCAAGCTCTGATCAAGTTTTACAGGCAAGAGTACGAGAGGCACTCCAATGGTCAGCGCCTCCATGGCAGAGCTCCACCCACTGTGGCTCAGACACGCACCCACCGACGAGTGAGAGACGATCAGAACCTGCGGCACCCAACCCTAGACTACCAAACCCTGGTCCTATGTTTGAGTCTCAAAACCTTCGGGAAGGAGCTCCAGGGAATATTCCTGGGCGTTGTCCAAGAAGTGAGGAACACACAGCAAGCATAGGAATGGGAGCCCGCTCGCCTCCAAACCCAGTGGGCTTGTTCTCTCGACAAAAAAGTCTCGCTGCCAAACGACACAAACAACACAGATGATGGCCTCTGCAGGTCCAGCCAATCCAACAGGTCGGAGCCCTCGCGGTTGTCCAGGTATGGCTTAGAGATGAGCATGAGTGGGCCCACAGAGAGCACGGGAATTCCGATAGTCTCCTGGAAATAACGGATATACTTATCGTCCTCCTCAAAGCAGGATTTCACGGCCATGGCCACGCATCCTTGCAGACATTTAACCAGACGATATGGCAGAGTAACAGTACTGGGTATTCCTACGTGCATACCTAACATATCCCGCACCTCGTACAGCCTGAACGAGATCGCCGAACACGGAAATCCAGGCAGCGAAGCGCCAGCTCTTCGACGGCTATCTCCTTGTTCAATAACCTGGAAGGGAGGAGGGAGTGACCGCAGATCGCCGGCGAATACACCATGAAATAGATGGACGGTACGCGCATCGCAGGAGCGACGTTCTGTGTCCAATACTGTGCGAAGTCATGAACAACGTAGTCAGGCGAGAGTTACCTGAGGAGACTTCCGAACGGCTTCTCCAAGCCGTCTATGGCTTTCTGGAGTGCAAACGCCATTTCTATGGGGATGTTTTCCGTGCATTCTGCCCCTGGAGTCAGGCCTTCCGTGGGCAGTAATGGAAGTTCAAGCAGATCGATCCGGCCCGGCCACTCCTGAAGTTGCAGGGAAGGTCTGATTCTGGAGATGTTAATGGGAGTGGAGAGAAAGGAGACTGTGTGGTCGTGGATTGCAAGAGCCTTTGAGAGCTGTAGAAAGGGATTAATGTGGCTCGGCACCAGCCAGGGAAACAGCAGAAAATGAAGATTCTTCTTTCTAATCTGGTTGTCCATCATTCCACAAGGAGTTCCTGTTTTACATTAACCGTATCTGAGGGTTGTGACGAAACACTATATCATCTACAATTTCTATCTCTTCATAAAAAACTAAAGGGGATGGCTTTCGCATGCCGCAGTAAAATGTATGAATATGCTATCAACTAATAGACGTGGAAATTGAGAATTTATTGGACACTGTTTCAAGCTGGTCTCACTAGAATAATACTCTTATTGAATGTACTTATACTATTATGATATTAATATAAGTTAAATTTACTTCTATAAATTAGATTTTGTAGTTTTTTCAACTAGAATGTTGTGAATTTATGTAATTATACTATTATGATATTAATATAAGTTAAATTTATTTTTATAGATTAGGTTTTGAAGCTTTTTCAATTAGAATGGCGTGTAGAAATTGTGAGTTTATTCGTCATTGTTTTAGCTCATCTGGCCTAGTTAAAATAGGACTCTTATCAAACGTCAACACTCTATTACAAAATTATTTTAATATTAATATGATTTAAATTTATTATTATAAATTAAATTTTATATTTATTTTTATCTATATAATTGAATGTGGAGATCCAAAATTTATTGGACATTGTCTAGCACGAGACTCTTCTCAAATGTTGTTATTTTATTATAAAATTATTTAAATGTGGTTATTTTATTATAAAATTATTATAATATTAATAGGATTAAATCTTATTTTTATAAATTAAATTTTAAAACATTTTTCAATAAATACTTTTGTATCAAATATTATTATTTTATTAGATAATTATTTAATATTAGTATTATTTAAATTTGTTTTTATAAATTAAATTTAAAGTAATTTTCAACTAAAATTATGGAGGGAGATTGAATCACTAAAATAACATTCTTATCAAATGTCATTATTCTATTATAAAATTATTATAATACTAAAATAACACTTTTATCAAATGTCATTATTCTATTATAAAATTATTATAATATTAAAATAACACTCTTATCAAATGTCATTATTCCATTATTCCATTATAATATTAAAATAACACTCTTATCAAATTTCATTATTCCATTATAAAATTATTATAATATTAGTATGATTTCAATTTATTTTTATAAATTAAATTTTGAAGTCTTTTTCTACTGCTATTAGATGTGAAGATTAAGAATTTATTAAACATTGTTTTAAGTTTGCTTGTTCAAGTTATAATAAGGCTATTATCAAATGCCATTATTTTATTATAAAATTATTATTATATTACTATGACTTCAATTTATTTTTACAAACTAAATTTTGAGGTCTTTTTCCACTGCCATTAGATGTGAAGATTAAGAATATATTAAACATTGTTTTAAGTTTGTTTGTTCTAGTTATAATAACACTCTTATCAAATGCCATTATTTTATTATAAAATTATTATAATGTTACTACAATTAATTTTTTTATAAATTAAATTTTCAAACTTTTCAATTATAACCAACCTAGATCCATCTTAACACCAGATCTATCAAGCACCGAGAGGGATCAAATCTCTCAAGGTGCAAACCCTATTTTTTTAGTTCAAAATTTGAGGAAAGGTTTGCACCTCGAGAGATTTGATCCCTCTCGGCACTTGATAGATCCAGTGTTAAGATGGATCTAGGTTGGTTTCAGTCATGTGCAGTCATACAAAATTTGCTGAACATCTAATTATTTTGATCATTTTAAATATGCTAAATATGTCTAAGATTAATTTGGTCAATTTAATTTAAAAATTGCTTTGTTACCTCAGTTTGTTGAAATGAAAGAGACTGTTAGTAACTTAAATGATGAAAAATGATGAAATACAAATTTTGAGTGCAAAGTGTCAATGTAACAATTTTGATAGATAGAAAATGTGAATACTAAGAATATAGTCAATTACAAACAATCTTCATTGCAATCAATCTGAAACTATTTTCTTCTACTGTTCCTATTATCACACCTATTAGTTTTTCCATTTTCTCATATCGATCATATGAAAAGAGTAGTTGGAATAATAGACCATTCAAATATTTAAATCGAGCTACTGTAGTAAACAACATACCTTGTCTCTATTGCTCTCCAATATTAATTGGAGTTTTCTCCAAATTCAATCATTGTAACTTATGGAGTGTTAAACCCCAAATAATTTTCAATGGTAATTATTTTCTATTATTGTTTTTGAATGCAAAGTAATTAACAATGTTGAATGATGGAAAATAGGATTAATAAGAATGTAGCCAATTATAAATAGTTTATAGTTTCAAGAAGAAAACATTTGGGGTAACAAACATTTTATTTAGGATGAAAATTCAAGTATTATAGTTATGGTTGAATAATTTCTATGTGGTTACATTGAGAGAGAGTGTGTGTGTTTTGGGGGTGAGAAGGAGAGATAAGGGGAGATAGATATATATATGGGGGAGGAGAGGAAAGAAGAGAGAGGCAAAGGCAAGAAGGGAAGAAGAGATATATTTATGGAGAGAGAGAAGGGGAAGAGAGAGAGAGGGAAGGGAAAGGGAGGAAGGGTGAGAGAGATAGATAGATATAGAGAGTGTGTGTATGTTTAGGGGCTGGGATAGAGATATAGAGAGGGAGAGACACTGGGAGATAAAGATATAGATGGAGGAGGTAGATATATGCTTACACTAAAATCAATGCATGTAGTACAAACAATAAAATAGCATTAGAAATTAGCATCTATACTGTAATCAATGCATCTAGTGAAAGAAATAAAATAGGATTAGAAATAAATATCTACATTGAAACCAATGCATCTAATGCAAGCAATCAAATATGAGTAGAAATCAACATCTACATTGAAATCAATGCATCTAGTGTAAGGTATTAAATGTGATTAGAAATCGACATCTACACTAGAATCAACGCATCTAGTGTAGGCGATTAAATAGGGTTAGAAATTAATATCTTCACTAAGGACAATGCATCCTGTGCAAGCAATCAAAAAGGAGTAGAAATAAATATATACACTAAAGCCAATGCATTTAATGCAAGTAATCAAATATGAGTAGAAATCAACATCGACGTTGAAATCAATGCATCTAGTGTAAGGTATTAAATATGATTAGAAATCGACATCTACACTGAAATCAATGCATCTAGTGCAAGTGATCAAATAGGATTAGAAATCAATATCAACACTGAAACCAATGCATCCTGTGCAAGCAATCAAATAGAAGTAGAAATCAACATCGACATTGAAATTAATGCATCTAGTGTAAGGTACTAAATAGAATTATAAATCGACATCTACATTGAAATCAATGCATATAGTGCATGTGATCAAATAGGATTAGAAATCAACAACTACATTGAAATTAATACATCTACTTTAGTGAAAATCTAAAATATTCATGACTTTCTAGTTTTAACTTCTATGCTTATATTTGTCTCTGTGAGACTCTTTCTTCTTCCCTCTCTCTCTACCTTCCATTCTGTGTCTATCTACCTCCCCCTCTCCTTCCCTCTCTTCCCCTCCCTCTCTTCCCCGTCTCACTCTATCTGCCTCTCGCTAACTTTCTCTATCTTTCTCTTCTTTCCTCTCTCCCCCTGCCATCTATATTTATACCTCCCTCCATCTCTCCTTATTTGTCTCTCTATCTCAACCCCCTAAACATAAGTTACGCTCTCTGTCTCTCTTCCCATATATATCTATCTATCCATCTCTCTCTCCCTCTTCCTTTCCCTCTCTATATCTTCCCCCTCTCTCTCTCTCTCTCTCTCTCTCTTCTACCCGCTCCCATGCCCCATCTATATCTTTGTTGAAAGTGTGGCTTGACGAAGACACAAGAATTATGTAGGATGTGTTCATGCTTTTGGAGGACCAAAAGCTTCTTAGTGTGTAGGAATGATCCGGGAGGATCTATAGGTAGAAGTGGCCTTGAAAATAGCTCAAAAATTAGTCATTAGATGGAAGTCAAACTAGGACTAGATCATATTACTCGTCATCTTGACTCCAATGGTGTGAATGACACCAAAATCTGAGTTCATATGCTCAAGTTATAGCTGGTCAAAGTTTGGGTCAAACTTGTCGAAGTGGCAGGCTTAAGGAGGCAACGATTTAGCAGAAACCTGACGCACAGAATCTTGCCACTGGATGGGCGAATTTTTCACCTTCTTAGTTTGCCTAATGTCCCTTATTTTTTGGCGGAAAAATTTTAACTAGTTGATTATAAAAAACAAAAGAAATAATATTTTGGGTGGCGGTTTGCCAACCTCACCACCCCCAAGTCTCAATGCTATTATATTGTAAATAAAAACATGGTATGGGTGGGTAGGCCACCCTCGATGGAACTTCCCAACCTCGGTGGTCACTATCATATGGGAAGTTGGTGGGGGTTGATCCCACCTGGCCCACATGGGTTGACCACCTTGGTTTAGTAAGTCTGTCGCCCAACTTTATATATAAACCTTCTCATTTGCCTAGCAGACCAGAGGAGAGGTAGAGGGCCGACCTGTGGAACCATGAGTGACCCTTACGTGTGGAACCTTGAGTGAGTGTATCAAGGATATGCTGAAAAGATTCTCTTAAAGGGCCAAAGGTAACAGTGTCAGAATTGGTCAATTTTATAGTCAATTTTGTACATTTTCATGCTAGGAATCCATCCGCGCAGTCCAGTTTTCTAGCTGAGATCTCCATTTTAGGCCATCATCCGAATTGGAGGTATAAGGGTCATCTTTTTAAAGTTTCTTGTAACTTTGATGCTTCTTAATAATATAAGGCCTCCCATCATATCTCGTCATATCATTAACTCCCATCTCTACTCATCCGGTGAAGCATTCTCGAATCTAAAGAAGAAGAATCATCGGGTAGCATTAACTACCACCCTCTATAATGTCAGAGAGCACATCTCAATCTGAAATAATATCAGGGGGCACATCTCAACCTAAAACTACATCGGGGAGCACATCTCAACTCAAAATCTCATGGAGGAGCTAAACATCTTCAACTCCATATCGATTAATAGGTGATATAGGGGAACATCTAAACCCATCATATTTCCCACTGATATTCCCAACAATGACCCTGAAGAGTCATGTGGTAGAACACCTACATCAGAGTAAGCTTGGGTTGTACATCCCCAAGTACACTCTCAACCCATTGACCAGACGGGAAGTGATATTCCCAACAAGTCCATCTTGTGGGTATGATTCCAACTCGGATATACTCAAAAAAGACCAAGATAAGGGAGAAACATCTCCAACCCTATGGGTAACAGATAGGGGAGCAACATCTCTGACCCTATTTTCGATAGATCCATCAACCCCAAGAGCCCTCTATCTCAATTCCTCACCCTGGGAGCTTAGACATGGGGAGAAGAGTTGGCTCAGTTTTCTCAATCAATGATGCCTCTTATCAGGAGGGGTCACATCCATCAATCCAAGTTTCTCTTTGAAGACCAAGAACTTCCCTTTTAGTAAATCCTTGTGAGTATATATGCAATCTTCTCATTTGCCGATATATGATGGAGTCTAACAACTCTTCTCTGCACCATATCTCGAATGTAATCATATCACATCTTTATTTGATTAGACTTGTCATGAAATACGAGATTCTCTACCAGACATATCTCACTTTTGTTTTTGCAATATATCACTGTAGTGTTTAGGACCTGCTCAAATAGCTCTTCAAAGAGATTCCTCAACCAAACTGCTTCACAACTAGCCATGCTAGAGACAATGTATTCCGCCTCGATGGTAGTTAGTGATGCAAACTTCTTCTTCCTGCTAATCCAAGATATCATGGTAGATCCAAAACTAATAAAACATATAGACATACTATTCTTGTCGACAGTGTTTCTTGCCTAGCCAACATTAGTATATCCATGAAGTCAAACATCTACGACAGACTATCTCAAGCCAAGGGTGATCGTCCCATACAAATATCTCAAAATCTATTTGGCAATGATCCAATGTGCATGGAGAGGCCCAATCAAGAATTGACTCAACATGTTCACTGCATAGCATATATCTCGATGGGTGTTCATTGAACATCAATGCCCCAATCAACTGTCTATACTCGGATGGATTCGCAAAATCGGATCCTGTAGCTTCTCCCCATAACTTCTTGAAATTCATTTCCATCGACGTGGGAAAGCATTTTCATTCTTCTATTCTGAAACTCTCCATTAGCTTCATGACATATTTTCCTTAATGGAAAATCTGAGACTAATAAAACATATAGATATACTCTTCATGTCGATAATGTTTCCTACCCAACCATCATTAGTATATCAATGAATTCAAACATCTCTAACATAATATCTTAAACCAAGGGTGATCGTCCCATGAAAATATCCCAAAATTTGTTTGGCAGTGATCTAATGTGCATGGAGAGGCACAATCATGAATTGACTCAACATGTTCACTGCATAGCATATGTCTCGACGGGTGTTCACTAAGAACATTAGAGCCCCAATCAACTGTCTATACTCAAATGGATTCGTAAAATCGGGTCCTGCAGCTTCTCCCCATAACTTCTTGAAATTCATTTCCATCGATGTGGGAAAGGATTTGCAAACTTCCATTCCGAAGCTCTCCATTAGCTTCATGACATATTTTCCTTCATGGAATATCTGAGACTAATAAAACATATAAACATACTCTTCATGTCGACAATGTTTCCTTCCCAGACAACATTAGTATATCGATGAAGTCAAACATCTCCAACATAATATCTCAAACCAAGGGTGATCGTCCCATGCAAATATCTCAAAATCTGTTTGGCAGTGATCCAATGTGTATGGAGAGGCTCAGTCATGAATTGACTCAACATGTTCACTGCATATCATATGTCTCGATGGGTGTTCACTAAGAACATCAGAGCCCCAAGCAATTGTCTATACTCAGACGGATTCACAAAATCGGGTCCTGTAGCTTCTCCCCATAACTTCGTGAAATTCATTTCCATCAATGTGGGAAAGGATTTTCATTCTTCCATTCTGAAACTCTCCATTAGCTTCATGACATATTATCCCTGTGAATCGAAAATCTCACCAGCCCTTTGCCACACCTAAAGGCCTAGAAAGTAGTGCATGAGTCCAAGGTCCTTCATCTCGAATTCAGAGGCTAACTGTCTCTCACACTCGATCATCATGGGATTACTACCTATCGAAAATAGGTCATCAACATATAAAACCAAAATCAACAACATACCTCGGATTACCTTGAAGTAGATGTTGGGATCGACATTGCTTTCTATGAATCCCAGCTTCGCCAAATAACTATCTGTGCAGGCGTACCATGCTCTGGGGCTTGCTTCAAACAACACAATGGCGTTTTCAACCTGCTCGAGCCATATGTGAAAATATATCGTCATAATATTCTCCCTCTTTCTAGGAGAATCCTTGAGCCACGAACCTTGCCTTGTATTTCTAAATGCTATTGTCGACTCCATGTTTGACCTTGAATAGCCACTTGGAAGTCACTAAAAATTTTCCCTTCGTTCTCGACACGACATCCCATATTCCATTCTTCATTATTGATTCATATTCCTTAGTCATAACATCCTTCTAAACTTGTTCTTTCATGGCTTCTTCTAAATAATGATGATAAAATAGTTTCAATACCATGGATTTATCAAATCTCTTGAAGTGAATTTTTTTTTTATAGTGCAATATAAAAAATTTCATTTTTTAATGTATAAATGGATTCAACCCCTTGAAAATATCATTGAGAACTTGGATTGTGTAGACTATGTAAACTTACAAAAAATATATCCAAAATGAGCCAAAATAATTGAAATATTTTATTTATAATATATTTTCTTATTAATATTTTTTAAATGCCACATAATAATTTTATATTAAGAATTAAATGAATTACACACTTTCCTTTTATTATTTTATTAAGAAATAATTGATTCTTTTTAATTTCAATAAATATACTTATTGTATTTCTTTCTTATATATATATATATATATATATATATATATATATATATATTAGAATGGATATTTAAATAGTTTATCTAAATTTTGTATTGATATATTTCTAACAAGTATAAAATTATACATCTTCCATATTCAAAAGTGGAAATATATTTTTTTACTTTTAATTTTTTTTTTTTTTATAATTGATATAAAATTATGTTATTTCACATGAACATCCAAATATTTTATTTATGGTTGAGAGTGAGAGTGAAATATTCTTACCACATCTTCTAAGTTGTAAAATCAACAACAAACTCAACAAACACATTGAAAGTGAGATTATTGATATTCCTATAACTAGTAGTCTAAAAAACTCACAAAAAAGCTCAAAAATTCGGGCCAGATTTTGAAAATTTCTACCAAAATTTTTTGAAAATCTCAGATTATGAAAATATCGAGATAATTTTTTGAAAATCTTGGTTACAGCTATCAAACTTCAGGATTCAAAGACTCCAAGTACTTGACTTTTAATTTTTTTAACCCAAAACACCAGTGCGTACTATTTTGATAATGCTTTTAATTAAAACAAACCACTAACCAAATAGATATGTTCATTTTTATTTTTAATTATAGTTGACACTGTGTTTTAGTTAGAAAATATTTATTTATTTATTTTAAAATTAAAAAACATTACACATTTCTTTATATGTAGAATTTGAGATAACATTAACTTAAAGAAATATAAAAAATAACACTAAATTATAAGAAATTGAGAAAAAAACTACAAATGGTATGAAAAATAATATTGTTATTTTAAATTGATAATTGTTTATAAATTTTAAAAATATAGATTTATTTAAATAAAATTACCATATTAATAAGAATTAATTTTTTAAATCAACTTTCCATAAATCAATATTAATGGTTATTTAAATTTTCAATGAAAAATCTAATAATTAAAAATAAATTAATTGACTTCCTCATTATCATCCTTTTTTTTTTCCTTAAATTACACTGGGTTAATTTTCATTGTAAATTTATTCCTTTGCACAGGTTGGCATTCGCTAGAAGTTGTAGCCGTGTATATTGGTTTGAATTCCCTGCCTCGAACTTCCCGCTAATGCGTAGACAATGACATGTGATGTCAGACGTAACACAGGTTTCCGGCTGCAAAATTTTTCCGACGATAAACAGATCCAATGATGAATATCAACATTCCATTCTTGAATTTCAGGAAGTTCAATTAACTTAGCCTTTGTTAAATGAAATGAATTTTAAAATAAAAAATTTGTTACAAATGATTTTTTATAATGTTTTTTTTTATACCTAAAAATTAATATTTAAAGTCGGAATCGGCGATTTCAAACTGGAGCTCCTGCGCGACTGACCCCTGACTGGTTCCCCGCCTCCTCCAGGCCCTCGCCTCGCAGCTCTGCTGCTGGGTCTGTCTCTGCCCCTGCAGGCCCTCCTGGGCTTCTTTCTCCAGCTCCGTGGTTCCTTTCGGGCCTCCTGCCCGGCCCCAGCCTTGGGGGCCCCGTTATCTTTTTTTTCGCCTCCGCTTTCTTCCTCTGCCGGCCTTGTGCTGGCCCTCCTCCGCCGCCATGCCTGGGACTGATCCTTCCTCGTCCCCAGACTTTGAAGATAATGAAAAAATCTTCGCGTCTCTCATCCCTGAGAATGCCTCGTCAAGAATCCGCCCCTCTGCATCCAAGTTTGTCAAGAAACTAGATGAATTTCCTGAAGTTTCTCTTCCTCCCAGTCTCCCGAGGAAGGCTGCAATCGCTTTAGCTGAGAGGGGTCTCGTTGGCCAGTTTACTGGCCTCTGGCCTTCGCCCAGAGCAGTCCAAAAATGGGTGGAACGTAACTGAAACGCGATAATACAAGGGAAAATAGCTATCAGATTCTGTGGAAGGGGCTTCTATACTTTTCTTTTCGAATCAAAAGAGGACCAAAACCTCATCTTCAGAAATGGCCCCTACTTTGTGGATTCGAGAGGTCTCTACCTGAACAGATGGTCTCTTGATTTTGATCCGGAAATGGAAATCCCAAATGCAGTCTTGGTATGGGTCCATCTACCTCACCTCCCTCTCCACTGCTGGGGAGACAAATCTGTAAAGGCCATTGGGAACGCAGTTGGAAAATACATTGACAGATGCGAACCAAAGGAAAATATGCACACCTGTACGAGGATCTGCGTTGAAGTTGACCTAGGGAAAGGCCTGCCAGAAGCCATCAAGATCAAAGTAGATCAATGGACACATATCCAACAGCTAGACTACGAGCAACTACCTTTCAAATGCAAGGTATGTCACGAATATGGACATTTTTCAAATAGATGTTGTAAGTTAAAAACAAATGAGTCTAATGAAAATACTGAAACCTCTGAAGGCTCATGGGAGCAAGTAAAAAAGAAGAAACCAAACCCCCATCAAGGCCCAAGCTCCAAGCCTCCTCCGGAAGCCCAAGCTGCCCCTCCTCCTCCCCCTTCTATCTCAACCCAGCATTTCCCCTCATCCTCCAACCCCTTTGAATCCTTGTCAGTCGAAGAACCCCTTCCCCCTGCTCCCTCTCCTCGGGCCACTACACTCGCAGTCATCCCCTCTCCCTCGCTGTCCCCGTCCTCCCCCCCTCCAACTATAGAACGCATTCTCACAAGAAACAAAATGAAAGAAGCAAGTCTCACCTCTGATCCTCCAAGAAAAGCCAGTAGGAAGTCAAACAAAGAAATAAGAGATGAAACAGCAGCAAAAGAAATGGCCACTGGAACTCAGCAGCCGATGGACTCATTCTTGGACAAATAAAAAGGAAGTGGGGAAAAGCCAAAGGAGAAGAGCGGGGCTCATCAAAAAACCACTAAATAATGATATTGGTCTCTTGGAATTGCAGGGGGCTGGGCTCCTCCCAAAAATCAAATGCAGTCCGGGATCTAATCAATCAAGAGCAGCCAGATCTCTTCCTCATCCAGGAGACCAAAATGTCTAATCAAGACTTTCAAAACCTCACAAAAAGATACAAAAATTTTACAGGTATAGCTACAGATGCAGTAGGTGCCCCAGGAGGAATAGGAACACTATGGAAGAAGAGAAAATGGGACCTCACCAACCAAAAATCTTGCAACTGGTGGGTTAGAACAGATCTTAAAAACAAAGTCTCAAAAGAAGAATACACCATCTTTAACATCTACACCCCGAATCACTACAGGGATAAAGCTTACTGCTCGGAATCCATAAACTCAGAATTGCAGGCCTCTCAGGATAGGAACATATTTATGGGTGGAGATTTGAATCTAATGAGGAACATCGAGGAAACAATAGGTGGGAATTTCCTCACTGAACCTTCAAGAGACTCACTGGAAGCAATAATACAAACCCACAACCTCATTGATATTCCCCCTGATAATGGCAAATTCACGTGGAGCAAAAAGAGAGCTGGAATACACAATATCAAAGAGAGACTAGATAGAATATTAATTCATGAAAGAATTGTTTCAGGCTTCTCCTCAGTCAAAAGAAAAATAGTTCACGCCTCAGCTTCAGACCATAAGCCTGTGGTTCTGATCCTCGACAATGGAAGAAATCTTGGGCCCCTTCCCTTCAAATACAATAAATCTTGGGACTCTAAGGAGGACTTTCGAAAACTCATCAAAGACCATTGGGCGAAGGAAGTCATTGGCTCTCCCCACTTCATTTGGGAAACAAAATTAAAATCCTTAAGAGCAGCAATAAAACAGTGGGCCAAAGAGAACGCAGTAATGGAAAATAAAAAAAGAGCAGAACTACACAGGCAAATGGAACAGTGGAATTAGGAGAAAGAGGATAATCAACTCACAAAGGAAGACCAATCCCAGGAAAACGAAATGTTCAGGGAACTCTATAGGCAAAATAGAGTGGAGGAAGAAGAACAGAGACAGAAATCAAGGTGTCTTTCACAACAATATAAAGATCAGACGAGCAAGAAATCAAATCGATAAAATCATCGCAGAGGGGAAAGAAATCAGCGAACAAGAGGAAATTAAAGCAGCAGCGCACAGCCACTTCAAATCCCTCTTATCAGCAGTCCCTCAGACTTTGAACAACATGGACTTTCTCAGACCAGTTGAGAGCAAAATTTCGGAACTACAAAATAGAGAACTGGATCAGGAAGTTTTAGAGGAGGAAATAAGGTTGGCTACCTTTAGCATGCAACTGGACAAGGCCCCAGGACCTGATGGTTTCACCGTTTCCTTCTACAGGAATCACTGGGACACAATAAAAAAATATTATGTCAAGATGGTTAAAAATTTCTTTAAAAAATATAAGATGGGGGAAAACACTAAATCCTCCCACCTGGCGCTTATCCCCAAGGACCTCAACCCCCTCTCCTTTGACCGTTTCAGACCTATTCTCTTTGCAATGTTTCTTACAAGAGAGTAACCAAAATTCTAGCTAACAGGCTAAAAAAGCTTCTTCCCTACCTTATATCAGAGAATCGAGGCGGATTTGTGCCCCAAAGACAAATAACGGACAACGTCATATTGATTCAAGAAGCAATTCATAGTAGCATCAACAGAAAGGAAAGAGGTATGATTATAAAATTGGACATGGCAAACGCCTTTGACAGGGTCAACCACCACTTCCTGGCAGATGTTCTCAGGAAATTCTGGATCTCCATCAAATTCATAAGCATCATCATGGAGTGCATCTCAAACCCTTGGACCGCCCCCCTCATAAATGGTAGACCCAGCAGCTACTTTAGAAGCACAAGGGGACTGAGACAAGGTTGCCCCCTCTCTCCCTTCTTATACATCATTATGGCTGAAACTTTGAGCATTCACCTGGAAAATCTTCGAAAGTAAAAGGATATCACAGGGATCAGCATAGAGAGAGGGATAAAAGAAATTAATCACTCTCTCTTTGCGGATGACACCCTTTTAATAGGGGGAGCCTCAAGGTTAATGGCAAAAAGATTCAAGAAAACTCTCGACGCCTTCCTGGCAGCTTCAGGGGGAATGCTAAACAACAAAAAGTGTAAAATATACACGTGGAACGTCCCTCTTCAAATCATGCAAAGAATCACCTTGATCATGGACATCCCAGTTCAAAGAAATTGGAGTCACTTCTCTTATTTGGGTCTGCCCTTCGCAAAAGAAATCGTTAAGTCTAAAATTTGAATTAAGAAAATAGAAAAAATGAGAGGACTACTCCAAAGTTGGGGGCTGTCCTGGCTAAATTTGGCAGGTAGAACAACTCTCATTAAGGCACTCCTCTCCGCTCTCCCCATATACCAATATGCAGTAACTTTGGCCCCTGCTAGCGCCCACAAGCACATGGAGTTAATTATGAGAAGCTTCCTCTGGTAGGGACGGAAGCAAGATTCGAAAAAATTTAGCCTAGTCAGATGGGACCAAGTTACCCTCCCTTTCGAAAAAGGGGGCTTAGCTATCAAAATTCCAAGCCTCTCTAACAAAGCAATGGGATTTAAACTGATCTGGAGAATGCTCATAGGAAAAGGCTCCTAGTGGGTGGAGGCTATGAAAAGGAAATACCTCAATGGGCTGAACTCTAATGTCCTCTCTGAAGTAATTGCAGAAAGACCTTGCACTCCAGTCTAGAAACTCATCAAAAAAGTCCTCCCCCAATTCAAAAATCACATCTCAAAATCGCCGGGCAATGGAAAAGAAATAAATATATGGACAGACAGAATTATGGGAACGAAGCCAAGAAATCTTCTTCAGCAGTTCAGCACCCTGAAAACTTGGATGGAGGCAAAAAACTTGAACTCTCTATATGACATCTCCCTATGGGATCAAAATAGTTGGCTTGCATGGAAGGATCTCCCTCTCCCAAATAACCTCAGGGATCAATGGGCAAACCTCAAGATCTCCCTTTTGGGATCAGTGCCCACAAACAAAGAGGCTCGTGACAGGTTCATATGGGATCCTAGCGGAGGAAACTTCACTGTAAAAGATGGGTACAAACTTATTCAGGCAAGCTCTACTCTTGGTAACTGGAATCTTTGTACAACGGTGTGGAAAATAGAATGCCTCCCAAAGGTCAAATTCTTCAACTGTCTCTTCTCAAAGGTAAGATCCTCACGGCTGACAATCTCAAAAAAAGAGGAATACATGGTCCCTCAATCTGTTGTCTCTGCCGTGCTGAGGAGGAAAGTAGTCAACATCTCTTTTTAGATTGCCCTTATGCTCAAAACTGTTGGAATCAAATCATCAGTCCATTAAGAATAAGAGAGACCTTCGACCAGCTCCCTACCCTACACAAAAATTGGGAGAAATATTACCCTCACTCTAGAAAAAGCAAGGCCATCATCACCCTCCTGTGGAAATGTATCCCCTCAACGCTCAGCTGGCAAATTTGGCTCACCAGGAATAACTGCATCTTCAACAATCAGAAGCCAAACCCAGCCCGCACCTTGGCAAAAACTATGGGCCTTATCTCTGAGACAATAAGCGCCAATTCTGTCTCTCAACCGGATCGATCCAGCTGGCAGAAAGATGAGGAAGATTGGTTCAATAAATTCTGCTTAAGTTATGACAAAAATAAGCAACCTCCTCCCACAGCTGGCAAGAGGGGGAACATATGGAAACTCAGGGGCACTAAGGAAGACATAAATCAATGGATACATGAGCAAAAGAGAACCACCCTCCAGTTTGATGGAGCTTCAAAAAACAACCCGGGGAAAGCAGGGGCAGGGGGAATTATAAAAGATCAGTATGGAAAAATTCTCACAACCTATGAATGGGGCCTGGGACAAATGTCGAATAATATGGCAGAGGCTTACAACCTTCTCTTAGGCACAAGCATTATGAAACAGATGCAAGTTTAGAACCCAATCATTATGGGTGACTCAGCAATTGTGATCGCTGCATTGGCTACAGGGGGAGAATTCAAAAAAAAGGCTCTGAGTAACATCAAATTAAGGATCATGAATAATATAAACCATTTGGGAGACGCTAGCTTCAAACATGTTCTGAGGAACAACAATACGGAGGCGGACTCACTTGCCAACAGGGCAGTCAACAGAATTACTGGACAGGTTCGAGAGAATGATCATATCTATGACAAGCCAATCCCTTAACTCGACCCATCCTTCAGCAACTCCTCTGAACTTCGATCATTTCAGTCATCCCATAATCTCGTCTGCCTCTCCTCCCAAAATTGATAAGCTGTCCGCTGACTCCACCCTTTCGGACATCAGCATCCTCATCATCATGAATGCTGCAAAGGAAATCTACCCTGACAAAATAATCAGGTACGGGAATATGCTCAGTTAGAGTTCTCGTGACAATTCCAAGCAGAGGTTAGGCACCAGTCCCTTCAAAATCTATATTGACTGCATAAGTGATCCAAGACAAGACCACATGATCAGCAAAATATCTGAGTCGCATTCCTCGGATTCGAATGCCTAGACTCTCGACCTTCTATATATTCATCAGGGAACTTCACTCTCCCCTCAGTTCAGAGTTTCAGTTCTTCAATATCATAAGAGTAAAGGCTCGAGTCTCAGAAGCGTTCTTTTCAAAAAGCCTCAGGTGTTCCTCAGTCCTCGACTGGGCTTTGTGACTAGCACTGGAAGAAAGCTTTCTCCCTCCGTTCTCAGTGGTGACCGCAGTGTTTTTTGTGCTCTACTTTGCTTTTTTGCTAACAGTCTCTCTGGTTTTCTGAAACAACTCCTTCTTTCCTCTATGCTCTCTTCCTCCCTGGTCTCTTCCTCCCCCCTTATCTATCCCCTCCCTTTCATTTTTCTCTCTGTCAAAGGGGGTCTCCCCTTAGTGTTACTCTCACATGCCCACACTATCTTCCAGATCACTTCTACTTCCCTCTCTCATCATTACACTCCCCTCTTCTACCCTCTGTATCTTCCTCTGTTCCAAGTTCTTCAAGCTATCTCCAAGGTCGGAATCGATATGGTAGAGAATCCATTGGAGCGAGATATGGCAGAGAATCCTTTGGAGCGAGTTATCACCAACAGCAGCTGCACTCTGTGCAAAGCCCATTGTTTCATGATCGCCCATTTCGTAAAACACTTTAATGACCTCAAGGAAGAATTCCAGGCTGACAGTAAATCAAAAAGGAAAAAGCTGGAGAAACAGAGAGCGAAGATTGAAGGCCTTAAATAAAAATGCAACCACCTGGAAGAAGCAATAACTCACATAAAAGCAATGACTCAAAGCATGCACAGAGAGGCCTCGACAAAGATCAGTGAGAAAAAGGAGCCTTAGTTCGATGATTCAGTAAACCAGCAATTGTAACTCTTTCTATGTCTTGTAAATTTTTCTTTCTAGTAGGCCTGTTTGTACGGCAATATAGTCGTTATCTTTTCCAAATCTCAACCTACAAGTCCTCTGATAGGGATCAAGGGTCTGCGTACCCATTTTGGATCCTCTCCTCATTGTTCTTTCCATCTTATGTAATAGGACTTGCTCCTTGAAGTTTAAAAATATATCAATAAACGACCTTGTTAAAAAAAAAAATTAATATTTAAAGTTAGTATCTTTAAATGGTTATAGGGATTTTAACCTATTTGTTATTTTTAAGTTTTATAATTTTTCAAATATATATATTTAAGTCTTTTTATTTAGAATTGTCATTTTCTTTTTAACGCTTTATCATTCTTATGGCTTAGAATTTATGAAATGTTATATTTTTATTAAGAAATATTATATTTTTATTAAGGGTTATGAATTATTATGATTATTATTATTTAAAATTTTTGTTATTTTTATTATTATTTTAGATTTTAGTTATTTTATTTAAAACATATTTTCATTAAAATAATAATAATAAAATAGTTGAAATTTAATATCAAAATTTAATTTAGTTTAATATCAAAATGTAATTTAATATCAAAATTTAACTAGTCGAAGGCTTTTATATAATAGATGAGGGCTTCTTGACTTTTTAATTCAACCATGAAGATTTAATAGACTAGGAATACGTTTCATCTGAAACACTAGCTATAGCTAGAATTTAGATGGCGCATAAAAAAGGTGCCGTGAAATTAATCCAGTAATGGATCGTTTGGATCATTGGTCATAAATGCTTGCACTTGGGCTCCCACTCACTAAATGGTACTTAGGAACGACAAGTGGCATTTGTTCATAGTATGTTTGAAATTGTATTTGGGTTTGTTGGGCGTGGGATCCCCCAAGGAAATTTTTGGGCCTTAAAGCCCAGATTTTGGTCAAAGATTGTAATTTCGATGTAAAGACTCCGCATTTTGTGGGTGCGGAGAGCGTAGTTTGTAAAAGAGTCATAGGATTCTCCGCCCTTAGTTTTTTTATTGTAATGTTGACTGTCGAAATCTACCCATGGTCCGCAGGCCATGGGATTGTATAAATAGATCAAGGCTCTAAGTAGTTAATAAATCAATTGATAAGAAAAGATGAACATATGATGTATGTGAGATAGATCGATGGAGTAAAGTCTAGCTTTTAGGTCGTAGAGTAGGAGAAGGGTCTATAACTGTGTGCGCAGAGGCCTAATAGCCCATAGTTGAGTGCGCGGACCCCTGCAGTTGAGTGTGCAGGGCGAGTCGAGTCTGTAACAGTTGGAAGGATTAATAAAGAGAAGTTTCCTATCATTTCTGTCTATTTATTTCCTGTTTTATGCATCTATTATCTTGGTTATGAAATTAACTTCTAAAACTTATATGATGCACGAATGTGTATAATTTTATGTATTAAGTGAATGCAAGATAGAATATCTATTTACACGAAGTTAACTAAGATCTGATAAGAAAATAAGTAAGATACATTGTGTAGTTTGGAGAAATAGTGTAGTTCACTGCCCTAGCAGCATGAAAGCATCTCAGCCCCGGTTAGGGCTGCACGAAAGACAATTATAATAGATCGCGAAGGTATTGAAGGTTGTGACAGTGCATGAAATGACCTGCACAAAGACAGATCTTGTTGGACTAAATTGACATCTCCGACATCTCAAATGTGTGGAAACTTGGTTCCATCATACCCCCATACTGCTTCGGGTGAGACTTCAGTCCGCGCTCCGCGGGCTAGTGCTAAAAGGGCCAATAGTGTAGGGATTTGTTTAGCTAAATAACTCCGAACCTTGTTCAGGCCCCCATAAGTCAACAAATGGTTCCTTTGCCGGGACCAGAATTTGCATAGAGATGTTTGATGTCGTATCATTGGAATCCAACTAAGAAAGAAATTGAAGGCTGGTTGGATAGAATAATTCACGAGTTCGCGGCATAGGAGAATGAGAACTCGTGACTGTTAAAAGAAGAGTGGTTAGACTTCTACCTGTACACGAAGATCCAAGAAATATTCTTCGCATCCTTCCCTACTGAGTTGTACGAGTGGATCGCAAAGCTAGCAGATAGCTAAGGAAGGTGGAAGCTTGACATCCTTTTGTGTGGACCCCAAAGTTAGTGTGAAGGTTGGAAGCATCGAAGGATAAGATCGTGCGCGCCATTTATCATTGGCTTGATCATATTATTGGAGGATTCATCACTGATCTCGCAGTGGACACCTCAGTTAGCTACAATGAGGCAGAGCGATGCCTTCTCAAAGGAATGTGAGGTAAGTACATAAAGTATTTGAATACTTGGATTAAAATGCTATTGTGCGAAAAGAGGGTTATGTAGTTACCTTGATGTTCGGGGGCTATGTGAAGTGGAAGAGCTTACAAAAACAAAGGAAATAAGGAACCAAAAACTAGCCCCTTGACTTCATATCCGCGACAGGACGAGGAAGAGCTCATGAAGGTCTCATCGTGAAGTGTGATCCATCTGATAAGGCAAAGAATTCCACGAATACCACCTCCACCCACATAGCCACCACCACCTCCATCTTCACTCGTACCACCTCCATCACCACTGCGATTGAATATGGCAAGCACAGTGAAGTTGCCTGTGTTCAAAGGTTTGGGAAATGAGGATCCAGACCAATTCTGGTTCATGGTAAGGGTTGTATGGGAAGCGCAAGGAGTTACAGATGACAATATAAATAAAGCGACACTAGTTAGCACCCTGCATGACTGTGCGTTGACCTAGTATGTTAAGAACTCCAATGATAATTCAAATGCAGGAATTGCGATTATCAAAGCGGCGCTAAATAGAGAATTTACCAGGCCGAAGTCTGAAGCACAGTCAATCATTGGATTCAAAGAGATCACGATGCTATTAGGCGAGACTCCTTGGGAGCTGGATCAGAGCTAAAACGTACGATTCCCGAAGCTAATATGAATCTAACAAATGTACAACATCACAAGTGGTTTGTAAGTTTCGCTAATGCCACATTTAAGGAGTGCGTTATCGTGGCAGAAGATAAAAATTCACGTGGAAGCCTTAGATATTTCTATGAGGTGACATGAGACCTTGATGAAGGATCCTAACTTAGGAGTTCAACAGATCCACGCATAGCTGAAGAATTTATGCCTTGAGATGCAGAGTCCAAAACAAGACAGGACAGCTCGAGCAGAAGTGCACGAAAAGGTATGGTGCGTAAAATGCAAGGGTCAAGGTCATGAAAAGGACCACAGCTCGGTTTTCACAAATTACCTTGTAGGAGGAGGACCGATGCCCTTAAGGCCGAAAGCACAAGCAGGACATAGCGCGGCACTTGCTTTTTGGTGTGTGATTTGTCAAATAGTAGGAAAACATGCCACAGAAAATTGTCAATTGTTAGAGAAGTATACGCAAAATTCGCAACAGTTGTTCTGTAACTTTTGTAGGTTAGTGGGACATGATGAGCGCACTTGCAGAAGCTATGACTTGATGATGGATAGAACTCCCACCTACAGAGTTCAAGCCAAAATGTGGCCCCTTGACCAAAATGTAGGAATGGCGAGGACGAGGCTGAGGCGGAGGAGGACCTAGAAGAGGTCGCAGACAGTTGATATGCTACAATTACGGAGGGCCAGGACATTATCGCCACGATTGCACGAATCCAACGCGCCCGTCGTGTTTGTATTGCACCTTGTTTGATCATTAGACAAAAGATTGTCCTATGCTGATAGCTAGGATACACGTCAAAGGAGTGCTACCGCCTCCCCCGACTCAGAACCTGCAGATGATGAGGTCTGAGCCATGTGAGGAAGATCCGAAAGTGAACATTGTGCTCCGAAGTGGAATCGCAACAAGAGATGACAAAGGCAGACAACCAGAAGATAGTACTTGGGTTCGCAAAGCTCTGACGAAAGAGGTAAATTTTGATTTGGAGCGCACTCTGGAAACCTTCATGGAAGCTAAAAAGAGCTTCGCTAATGCCTCCACTTTAGGAAGAAAAGATAAACAGGAGCTGGAGATGGACACATCTATGCTCCCAACATTCCTGGAAACATGTATGAAGCTACTACGCAATAGTAAGCCGGTGAAAGGGTTACAGGAACTCATCAATAGATGCACTGGGACAACGCTAGGAGAACTTCGCATAGTCTAGAAGATCGGAAAGCATAAGGCAAGAACGAGAAGAGTGATGAGACTAACCGTGTAGATCGGAGAATATGAGATGGACCAAGTAATTTTGGATTTGGGATCAGATAAAAATGTTTTGTCAAAGCAGACATGGGAGCGAATGGGGCGGCCTATGCTCCAACGGTCTCCAATTTAGCTAAGGATGGCAAACCAGCAGAAAATAATACCCATGGGGCAATTGCAGGGAATAATTGTGGATATTGATGACAACAATCCCTACCCTGCACTCTTAGGAATTTATTGGGCCACTGACATGAATGGGGTGACCAATCTGAAAAAGAAAAAAATGATTTTGAAAAGAAGTCACTAAGCGTAGTTGTACCCCTGGACCCCGTTGAAGGATATCGCTATACGGAGCCGGTGCGCAACTATGAAGGTGATGATGATTTGGACTGCATCTATAAAATAACAGTGCAAAACCAAGACTAGGTGAATCCCACCACGGATGGGTGGATTGCATGGGAGCACAAAATCTCCTGTACTTCAGATTGAGATGAGGAAACAGAGTGATGGCAGAATCGTTACATGAGGTAACTACACTGAATTGTAATATGATGACAAGGTCGTTGTGTTGCATATCGACAGAAGTAAGAGACCAACCTACTTATGATAGTTTAAGTGAGGTAGATACCTTCTTGGATAAAATTGAAAGAGAAGTACCAGAAAAGAAACAATTCCAAGACTTGGACTAGGTACTGCATGCTATACCCGCGAGATGGTGGGGTACGCACAAAGGGAACTTTGATGACTTGCGCAAATTTAGGGGACTAATGTGCACACGACTTTGGAAGCCTAGGGTGTGACTGACAGATAAGTACAATGGGCAGGATGATCCGCGCATGCATCTGGCCAAGTGGACACAGGCCTATGGAGAAAATCCATAACCTAAGTGCGTGCACCTGTTCTGTCATACCCTAGATGTTATACCAATGCACTAGTATATAGAAACAAAGCTCCGCCATGGGACAAGTGAATGGGATGTCCTGTGCGAAGGTTTTGTAATGACCTTCAATTTTTAGGATGGGTGGGATAGTATTAATGAAGCACTACAAGAGGTAAAAGTAGCCATCTTTAGGATACCAGAGGAGTCAGTAGAATTGATTCAGCCTAAATGGGCTACTCAGCTGAGTTGCGCGCTAGAATGTTATAATGTAACTACTAAAGAAGAAGATGAAGATCCGTGGAAAATTAATATTCCAGAAACGGAAGGCCACCGTGAGGTTCAGGGACCACAAATTGAGAACCCTGACATAACCGCACCAATGAAGGCTAAGCAGGTGAATATTGGTACGGAGGTGGAACCTAAATTTGTGAAGATTCGAGACTACTAGGATGACACGATAGTGGATAAGGTCGTTGAATTACTCCGCAGATATCAGGACTTATTGCTGACCAAGTTTATGGATTTGAAGGGAATAATTGGAGATTTAAGGGTAATGAAGATCATGTTAAAACCCAACACGAAGCCAGTTAAGCAGAGGTCGTATCACTTAAATCTGAAATACAAGGAGAAGGTCCATGTAGAACTAGAGAAGATGCTCGCGGCAGGCATCATTAAGTCTATGGAGGAATCCAATTGGGTAAACCCAATGGTGGTACAAGAGAAGAAGCAGAAGCATGAAATAAGAATATTCGTGGATCTTAGAAAATTGAATGATGCGTGTGTACATTATCCATTCCCAACTCCATTCACAGATGAGTTGTTGGACAATGTAGGTGGTCAGGAAGCATATTATTTCACTGATGGGTTCTCAATGTACCACCAAATCAAAATCACACTGAAGGATAGGAGCAAGACAACCTTGGCGACTGAGTGGGGTTGCTTTCAATATACTATCCTACCGTTTGGATTGAAGAATTCCCCTGCTATCTTTTCACGCATGGTTGTTGCAACATTCAGGGATATATTCATATGTTCTCAGAGGTCTATTTTGATGACTAGACTGTATTTGTGCTGGTTAGGTGCCATGTACCAAACTTGTGCTTGATGCTAGATACATGCCGAAGATACCAAATCATGCTCAGCCTCAAGAAGTGTCTGTTCCTCATTCCTTTTGGGAACCTGTTGGGGCATGTGGTTTGTAAACAAGGGCTGATGGTAGACCCCATGAAAATCATGGTGATTCTAAATTTGGAAGCGTCGCGGAGTGCGAAATAGTTGCACGCTACTCTGGGACATACGAGGTACTACAGAAAGTTTATCAAAGGCTATGCCCAGATCACCGTGCTAATGGAAAAGCTGTTGAAAAAGGATGTCACGTTCTACTGGAATGATGACTATAAGAAAAGCCTGGATGTATTGAAAGAAAAGATGGTTACTGTGCTGATTCTGGTCTTCCCAAACATGAATAAAGAGTTTCATGTCCATGTTGACGCGTCATGTATAGCGCTTGGGGTAGTACTAACATAGGATGGTGGAGAAGGCTTGGATCACGCTATCGCGTTCGCGAGTCACAGATTATCTAAAGCAGAGAAGAAATATTCCACCACAGAGTGCGAGGGACTAGCTATGGTGTATGCACTCCAGAAGTATCGACACTACTTGCTAGGAGGACACATTAATATGTATACAGATCATTCCGCATTGAAGTAATTGATCAATAAGCTTGTATTGGGGGGGCACGTATGCAGATGGTTTTTATTGTTCCAATAATATGATTTTGAAGTTGTTGTGAATCTTGGATGATAGAACGCAGGACCAAATCACCTATTGTGCATTGAGACAGGGGAGGAACCTACTAGTCTGGAGGAAGGATTACCCGACGGGCAGCTCTTTGTTGTGCACGTAGCTGATGGAAATTTTGAAGATATAATTCACTTTCTAACAACTCGAATTGCGCCAAGAGAATACTCTATCCACCAGAAGAAGGAATTAGTGGTGCGCGTGGTATATTTCTCTGTCATTGTTGGGCATCTATACAAGATGGGGAATGATGAAATACTGCGAAGATATATACGTAAATTTGAACGAAGAATAATCCTTGCAGACGCTCATGGGGGTGCCCTTGGAGGACATTATACGGGAAGAGCGACCACGCAGAAGATTCTATGCGTCGGGTTGTGGTGGCCAACCCTTCATCAGGATTAAAAGGAACATTGCAAGGCATGCGATGTATGTCAAAGAACAGGTAAGCCATCGCAGAGGGATGAAATGCCTTTGAATCCCCAAATCACGTTGCAACCTTTCGAAAAGTGGGCAATAGATTTTGTGGGACCTATCAAACCTCAAGGAAAAATAGGCATGAGATATATTATCACTGTGACAGAGTACCTAACTCGTTGTGAAGAAGCACAACTGGTGAAGGATTGCATGACCACAACTATCGCAAGGTTTATGTTTGAACACGTACTGATGTGATTTAGATGTCTGAAGATCTTATTGAGTGATCATGGTATGCACTTCCTGAATGAAACAGTCAGCGTGCTGATGGAAGTGGTCTAGGTGTATGATCAGAAGAGCACACCGTATCACCCACGGGCTAACAGGACAGTATAAGCATTCAAAAAAGTACTGGAGACCGTGCTGACCAAGGTATGCAACGCACACTGAAGTGATTGGGACCTGCATGTACCTGCAACATTATCGGCTTATGGGATGACTGCAAGAAACTGACGGGACAGACACCTTTTAGGCTTGTCTATGGAGTAGAAGTTGTAATGCCTATGGAATACATCGTGCCTAGTCTGCGCATATCAGTGCTCACAGGTATGACGGATCGTGGAGCCCTGGAGGAGAGGCTCGCGTAGTTGGAGGAGCTCGAGGAAGAACGATTTTTCGTTGGATTTCACGAGAAGGTCCAAAAGTGGTGTGAAAAGGCTTGGCACGATCGACATATTAATTTGCGTACCTTCAAGGTGAATGATTTGGTGTTGTTGTGTGACAGTAATTTTGATAAATTCCCATGGAAGCTCAGAATGCATTGGCTGGTACCATATGTTATTAAGGAGATCACAGATGGTGGCACGGTGGAGTTGGTAACGTTAAATGGAGAACTCTTCCTAGGAAAATTCAATGGGAGTGGTTTGAATACATACACAGTGGGCTTGACCATCTGACTAGCCAACAGAAGCATAGTCTTAACGCTCTAGGCAGCTAAAAGGAGGCGCGGGACTATAAAATACTCTTCCCGTGGACTGTGCAATGTAAGGGCTGCGCATATTATCGAAGTGTCCCAGGGTCCGCAACAGCGCAAGGGTAGTTACGCTGCTACACGGGTCGGCTAGAAAGTGACTGTTACAGTCACTATTCATGATGTGATGCTTGGTTTGAGACAAAATGGAGTGGGTGCCAGGAATTTAAGGCGAACTTATGGGCTAGATTCTTGAAAACCTTTCACCAATCGAGCATTAATGGACCTAATGTGGGGGGAACAGTAGAATTCAAATTCAAAAGGAACTATAAATTACAAAGGCTTGTCTAGCAAACAACACCTGGTAATTTCAGGACTGAGTTGTTGCACGCACAGACATTCATGAACCCAGACTTGTTCGATCTTCTAAAGGCGAATTCGTTGCTTGAGAAATTAACCAAGACGTTGAAGGAATTGTGGAATCGCACTATGGCAGCTCCTGAAGAAGCCATGGATACTGGAGTAATGACTGCCGAGGAAGCTGCGCAGGCCATTACGGAAGTGGAAGCCCCAGAAAGTGTTGGGATAGTCACAGAAATCCCTAAATCGTCGCGCACGCTGAGACCCAAGAAAGACAAGTAGGCCATGGTACCATTGCACATATCACCTAGAAATCCATTGAGGACTAGGCTCACCATCGAAGGAAAGGGGAAGGCTATCAATTTGGAGGCCGATGAGGAGGAAGAATTCGAAGAAATCATGCTAGAGCAGGAGGATGTAGAAATGGAGGTTGAAACCCAGGGTGCGAACCCTCTTACCAGGTTGCTCGCATATGTTCCTACATAGAAGGGTAAAGCAAAGGTGCCCAAAGATATAGATGAGAGCAAGAGCTCTCAACAGACTTCGCTACTCCATGATGACATTATTTTTGAAGGAGTGCACTTGGGACGAGTGCCCATGCTGAAGTTTGAATATTGGGATCTCGCAGACGACGAGAAGTTCCCGTATCTCGTGACCCCACAGCTCATGCGCCAGAAGAAATATGCATTGTCTTAAAATATAGAATTGGAGCCGCGTAAATGGCTGAGAGGAGTTGAGAAAGTAGGGTTACTAAACCTGCTCTGGGTGCCACATTACCATCGCGCCCTAGTGACCGTTTTTGTCATCAGGAAACTGCTCTGCTTGGTACATGATGGGTGCTTATGGTTGGACGAGCCCACCCCTATCACAGACCATTTGATTCATAGAATTACCCAGCTCCCTTGCAAAGGGGAGGACCTAAAAAACATCTTGAAGGGAAAGAGCGATGATTTGGCCATTGCGGAGGCCATGAAGAAGAAGTTTAAGTTGGAGAAGAAGAAGAGAGGGTACGCCATTTCCAGCACCAACAACCCTGCAGTTAAAGTTGCGACGGAGATATTGGCAAGGGATGTTATGTGGAAGTGCCACGTGGATGAGGTCCCTGCACCAGTGGTTGCACTAGCAGCGTAATGCGTAGAAGGGGTCCAGTTCAACTGTGCAAACTATTTATGTGGAGAGTTCCTTGAGAACTGCTGCGAGGCACAGGATCAAGGAAAAAATTTTCAGTATGTGTGGCTTCTATTGTCAATAGTACTAGTGGCCTAGAAATTGTCCGAAGATAGCCAGTTCCCGATGATCACGTAGGACCTTCTAGAGGCAGTGAAGTATGCTTTGCTGTGGGAAATCAAGGATGCACAAAGGATAAGGGACATCAAAATATTCTAGGTGCTCATATAGATTAACATCAGAATGGGGATTAATTGCAAGTCGCGATTATCGCCCACAGTCTACAAAGCTTTGCGAAGTTCAAGGTAGATTTTCACCATGTCTACATCAGGCCATGGATGGACCCTGCAAAGACATGGCACGAGTTACCTTATCTGGCAATAGACAATGTCATCTTCGTGTTCCTGGAGTCGTGGTCGTCGGAGTGGCATGCTCCAGCTGGCTCTGCAGTGGAAGCAAAGAAGTCCATCGTGCAACAGAAGAAGGATGAGGTGAAACTGCGGATGGTGCAGTTGTCAGAGAAATGTAGGAAGGAAGAAGCAGTGGAAAAGGCCCAGGCAGCACGCGACACTGTGAAGTGGGAAGAAGAGAAGAAGAAGATAGCAGAAGAAGGGCACGAAGGAGATAAGTCGCCTTCGCCTGATCTAGAGACCGATACAGAGCAAGGTGGAGCGGACCCACAGAAAGCGTCCACCTAGCTAAAACGTCCGCGCCCAAGAGAATAGGTAGGGCCGTGAAGGAAGTCGAAGGCTTCAAATACTTTGTTCGACCTGATCACCCTCACTGAGGGGGATCCCCATGATATTGGCGAGACGGTGATGGACATCACTGCAGAGGCCCTCCAACAGTTTGAGGAACAACACCAGATGTTGTTATGGGCTCTCCGGACGTAGGTACAAGTGTTGTAGGTGCACACTCTACAGGCTGGCACTGTGTCCATTAGCCTCGTAGTAGGCACAGACGCGGCTGAGGAAATGCTACCTACCCAGATGCCTAACACAATAGTGCTGCTAGATGGTGCACTCGTTACAAAAAATGAGGTCGACAGGCCTATGTTGAATAGGTTGAAGGGAATCGTATTAAACATGGCTACACTCCCTCGGGAGACACTATATATTTTGTAGGATGGATTCACTGTAGAACTATGAGCCGGGGAGGGTCGTGCACTCCAAGCAATGAGCGAGTAGCACATCAACATGGAACAGTTGAACCTACAACATGACAAGGTAGTGGAACAAAATAGAAAAATAATGCAGGTGGTAGAGGAAGCATGCCAGATGGTCCCGGAGTTGGCCATCCAAGCAGAAGAACCAGTTGAAGCGTGCATCCCAAAATTAGCAGCAGGGGTGCGTGAGGCAAAAGAGGAAATGGCTAGGGTTCAGCTAGAGCTGAACCTTCGAATAGCAGAACTGTAGTTGAAGGTGCACCCTTCAACTCCGCCAAAGGTTAAGGAACAACGCTCCATTGCGATTACCACAGCAATGGCAGCGGTCAACACTACAGTGACAGACTGCACAAAGTTGTTCGAGTAGTCGTTCGATGTCCTCACCACCCTGTAGGAGGAACCGAACATACAGTGCCTAGAGACAGAGGTGTGCGTGCTGCAGTAGAGATACGACGAAGTAAAAGGGACCACGCAGATAGTTTCCATTACGCAGAGGCTCGCCAAGATGCAGCAGGTGGATGTTGCTCGGCATAAGGAAGCAATTTTGAAGGCACGCTTACATTCGTGGATTAATGAGGTGTCCACTATTACAACCTCCATTGAAGCAAAGCTCACGCAGCTGCAAGCAACGCAGGAAAGGATCTAAGGCAGTAGTTTAGCCACAGTGGTCACTAAACATCGCGTCAAGGAAGTACAACAGGCAGTCACTCAATGCGCTCCCAAGCTTGCAGTGATCCAGTCAGAGTTGGGAGGTCTTCTTGCAAAGATCTCCACACCAATGGAGTGACTCGAGGCTGAGTCACGATGTTTGTGTTGGGGGCCTATTGGGCGTGGGATCCCCAAAGGGAATTTTTGGGGCTTAGAGCCTAGATTTTGGCCAAAGATTGTAATTCCAATGTAAAGACTCCGCATTTTGTGGGTGCAGAGTGCGTAGTTTGTAAAAGAGTCATAGGGCTGTCCACACTTAGTTTTGTTATTGTAATGTCGGCTGTAGAAATTTACCCATGTTCCATAGACCATGGGATTGTATAAATAGAGCGAGGCTATAAGTAGTTAAAAAATCAATTGATAAGAAAAGATGAGCATATGATGTATGCGAGATAGATATAAGGATTAAAGTCTAGTTTTGGGTTGTAGAGTAGGAGAAGGCTCTGCAGCTGAGTGTGTAGAGGCCTAGTTGTTCGCAGCTGAGTGCACGGACCCCTGTAGCTGAGTACGCAGGGTGAGTCGAGTCTGTAACAGTTGGAAGTATTAATAAAGAGAAGTTTCCTATCATTTCTGTGTATTTATTTCTTTTTTTATGCATCTGTTATCTTGGTTATGAAATTCACTTCTAAAACTTATATGATGCGTGAATGTGTATTATTGTATTGATTAAGTGAATGCAAGATAGAATACTGTTTACATGAAGTTCACTAAGATCTATTAAGAAGATAAGTAAGATACGTGGTGTAGTTTGGGGAAATAGTGCAATTCGTTGCCTTAGTAGTGTGAAAGCATCTCAGCCCCTGGCTAGGGCTGCGCGAAATATGAATTTAACAGATCGTGAAGGTATTTAAGGTTGGGATAGTGCGCAAAATGACCTGCACGAAGACAGATCTAGTTGGACTAAAATGACATCTCATACATCTCAAAGGTGCGGAAACTTGGTTCCAACATCCCCCCATACTGCTTTGGGTGAGACTTCAGTCCACGCTCTATGGGCTGATGCTGAAAGGGCCAGTAGTGTAGGGATTTGTTTGGTTAAATAAATCTAAACCTAGGTCAAGCCCCATAAGCCAACAGGGTTATAGTTAGTGAACATACATTATATATTAACAACAAGTGTGGTTTCATGTGCTCTACCATAGGTGTCATAAGACTAGCATGACATAGTTATATAATTGATATAATTTGATTGCCAAGAAATCTATGTCAGAAGATGGATCTTAATCTAAGAATTTAGATATGTTTGTAGAAGATATTAAGTCACTACAAAATAACAAGAAAAACCTAGTTTCAGATTCCAATAAATTGCACTATTAATTAGTAAATTTGGGAATTTTGTACGATCTCGAAGATCCCAACATCCACTCCAAAAAATCAGGATAAATTTTTTATGTCAGACATTAGCCTTTTTGACGTAACATAATTTGAATTTCAAAGGTTATAAGATAGGTTTGCTATAGTATGTTTGACACAATCATATAAAAATATATTTACTTAACTATGATAATTCATTGGAATGGAATTTTTTGGTCTTATTAGAAGGCGTAAACATATAAAAAAAATTCTTTCTGCCCAACCATCTTAACTATGAAATGCACATGAAACACATTCAAATATTAGGGAATTTGGTTTCATCATGGGATATTTTCTGCATTGGGGTAATTTTCCTTAGTACCTCTATTAGCTAGATGGTGGAAGGCATCATGAATTTTGGATTCCATGTGAGCCATTTGAGGCTCGAATTTGTCCATACAAGCTTGAATTGGTTGTCAGTTCCTACGGAAGGATGCCTAAAGATTGACTATGTACCCTTGGTTATGGAGGATGTCTGCAAAGAAACTAACCAGGTCGACGTGGTCCACTTATTTTGTTTGGGAAAACTGGTCTACTGAATGTTGGAGAAGACAAATTTTAGCATCGATAGAGTCAAAGGGAGATGAAAGGTCCACATTTATGGGTGAATCTCTAAGAGGGGCTACTAGCTCCCATTCCTCCTCTTGATTTCCTCTGCCTTGATGGCCACCTCGCCATTGAGGATGGCATTATTGATGAAGCATCTTAAAGATTCTACTAATATAATGAAACTCTCTAATGGATGCTCCCCATAAATAAATATCGTGGCACCACATACTCTTCACCCCTTAATTGTTCGACCTACCACCTAGGTAGCGACAAAGAGAGGCTATTCTAGCTCCAAAGTCCAATTCCACCACAAATGTGTTGAATTTAAATGAATTTAGAATTGTAAAACATTGGAGACAAGAGATAACACCTGGAGCGGGCCTACTTCCAATTCTCACCTTCTGAGTCAAACCAAAAATTAAATGCACCACTAAACATTACCTCCAGCAACAGAGTGAGGAGGACAAGGAGCTCACTGGGCTTGTTGGAGAGGATTCAATATAGTGTATGAAAATCTTAATTACCCAAGTAAAACATAAAAGAGTGATATTTGTTACCTAAAAGACTAGCTGAGAAGGCCTTGGGCCTCGACCAACAACACGCACCCCATTTTTCCACCACCCTCCAAGCTTTGAAGGGGAAATGATAGACCAAGAACCTTCCAACCCTACTTGTTTACGTAAATAATTCACTTGAGGGTCCCAAATTATGGGCACGTTGTAGATTCTTAGTGCTCTATGGGATTTATTGTCTGTTGTGCTAATGGGATGATTATCCCCTCCATTAGAGAACCAGACAATGTTTCCAAGGGTACTATCCACAACAAATGCAATTACCCCTATAGTTCCTAAACTCATCTCCTGGCTCACCAAATTTTCTATTGTTCTCATGGCCCTTATAATTATACCAATCACTACATTCAGAATGACTCTCGGGCCTCCTTCTAATGCCCACTTGTTATCCCTCGCTTGTATTCTAAGCAGTGTGTGTGAGGGGAGTAATACTTCCTGTCCTTTGATTATTATCAAGACTCATCCAAATCAGGGAGACCTTCTCCTTGTGAACAAGTTATTCTAAACAATGCATTGTATTTGAATCCAAATTTGATGGTCAGCCCAGTGTGAGGTATTGGGAGTCCTCCAAGGTGCCCTGATTAGCTAGCCAATCTACTATTTTATTTCCATCTTGTCTAGTGTGAGTTTTTATCATGTATGGGAAAGATAGAAGAAGGTCTTTCATATGAGAAATTTGAGCTTCTAGTCTCCAAATACGTATTATTTTATCCACTAGTGCTCCATTGAGAATATTTTGCATCACCTTGATCTAAATCAAAATCTTGTTGAAGTTCATTCTTTTAGCCATTTTCGGCCCTTTTTGAAGGGAATTTTCTTTTTGCCACATTATTTTTTGTGTGTTCATAGGGCCCCATGAATCTAACCATTGGCTGGCCTAATCTATCCCTTGGAATTCAACCAAACCTTGTAGGGCCTAGATTCTCTTTTAAGGACCCATCAAAGTTTTTTTTTATAAATCCCTCAAGTGGGGGGCGGGGGGGAAATAGCTAAGGAGGAGATGCAATCCTTAGGACGAGGGGGAATCATAAGGAATAACGCAACTAGGGAAAGGTCTAGAATTGCCAAAATTGAAGCCTCCTGTCTAGTAGCTTTCGAGTCATCCTCTGTGTAGGACTCAGATAAGGAAATTCCCCTAAAATTGTCTTTGGTAGTCTTCCAAATCTACTATATAAATGTTTGTTTGTCTTTGAATATGGCTCTATTACAACCCTTCCATATGTTCCAAAGGAGGAAGCCTAGGTTGAGGACCCATGCCTGATTAACAATCAAATTTTTTGAAGAGAGCCATCCACTAGTTTTCTATTGTTTCAACCAAGCTATTAGGGGATTGATCCAAATGCCCAAAAGTGTGTAAAAGCCACTCCAAGAGATTGATTTCTATTTGGCAGGAGTTTAGAAGATGTTTCATATTCTCTTCTTGTTGCCGAAAAAATGGGCATTTAGAAGGCCCAATGAATCTCTTTTTTAGTAGGAGGTCCCAAGTAAGAAGATGTTTTCTACAAAGAAACCATAAGAAATGAGCAACCTTAGGGTATATTTTGTATGTCTAAAGTTTCCTCCACATGGGATCTCTCGAACAAGAGTGGTGATCGACAAGTAGTGAATAGGATTCATTGATAGTAAACATCCCCACCAATTTATACCCCCATCGAAGCTTATCTTGACTTTGATAGGGAAAGACTCAATGTTCCTTTAACACATCTATGAAAAGTTTCCACTCTGATATGGCTTCCAAACCTTAATAGTTTGCCTCTATTTTCCATTGTCTCCACTCCTCATCTATGCTTGTGTTCTTCCAATAATCCTTTACTCTAATTACATTAGGGGATGACTTGAAGGATTGGAAGGGATCCAGATTTGGATTTATTTAAGGTTTAGGGAATTTTTTCCTTGAGTCATTCCAAAAGAAGGATGAATTATCATCATGGATTTCCCAAAAAAGGTGATCTTTGACCATATAACTGTTACTGTAAGCTAAATTCCATATTGGATAACTTGGGGGAAGGTGTTCTAATCAAGGAATCCCCTCTTGGTTGTCACCTCTCCCATATTTTTGGTTGCATATTTGTTTCCATAGTTCACAACCCCCTGGATCCAACACCACCAATTTTTTTCACCCATTACCTTATTTATAATTTATGCATCTCTCAGCCCCATCCCACCATGTAGCTTTGGCAAACATAATTTCTCCCATGATACCAGTGCCCATTCTCTATGTGGGTTTGTTCCCTAACAAAAAACATTTCTAAATATTGACACCAATTCCTTACACACACTACCATGGGAGGGCATCACAGAAATATGATATATCGAGATGGCTTACACAACTACCTTTAGCAAGGTACCTTTGCCTCGAATATTAAGAGAGTGGAAGTTCCATGATGATAACATCTGAGTTAATTTACTATAAACCTCATTCCATCACGTGATCGATAGGGGATTCACCACCAAAGGAACTCCTAGATACTTTGAGGGGAGGGATCCAATTGAGGACCCAATCGATAAATCCAGGGTTCAGGACAAATATCTTTGAATTTACACAAGGGTGTTAAAAAAGTGTTTTCTTAATTTTTATTTATTGAGAGACATACTTGTGGCCAGCTCAAACTTTTCTAAAATATCATGCAAGGCTTTATCCTCTCAAATTGTCAATTCTCCAGAGAGCATATTATTGTCCACAAATTTTTGGTGTGTGGCCGAGAGATCAATTTCCGAGATCGTTTTCCTTTGATGTGACACTTTCACTTTTCCTCTTGAAGAAAATGGCCCAAGTCTTCTATTGTGATAATAAAAGAGAATGGGGATAAGGGATCGCCTTACCTCAAGCCTTAGATGGAGTAGAATTTCCTTAAGGGAGATTTGTTGAGAAGAATAGAAAAGAAAGGGGTTTTTTCCATGGATCTGATCCATCATATCTAATCTTCAGAAAATACAATGATTTCCAGCATCTGAAAGAGGAATTGCCAATTTAAGTGATCATATGCTTTGGATAAGTCCAGTTTCATCAACATCCCTGGCCTTCGTCGAGCTTTCAAAGAGTGAGGTATTTCATGAGCCGAGATTATGCCATCAAGGATTTTTTGCCCCACTACAAAGTTTGCTTGTTTCGACCTATTTATGAGGTTCAAAAGGGGTTTTAATCTACACACCATGAAATAAGAGATAATCTTGTATATGATGTTGCATAAGGCTATCGTTCTATAACCACTTCGGTTTTCAAGCTCATGTTATTTTCGAATTAGTGTCAGAAAATTTACATCCATTACATCCATCCTTGACCAAATATGTTGTTTCTTGTGTGCTTCTTTAACTAATGCCACAATATCTGCCCCAAGGAATGACCAATAGGCCTTGCAGAATTCTGCAGTATACCCATCTAGTCTAGGTTACTTATTATTCAACATCTCCTTTATTATGGACTCTATTTTCTCCATCGATATCGGTCACATTAAGGCTTCATTTTTCTCTATAGATATTAGTTTTGGTATTACATCTGTAATCTGATTGATAGCTTATGTACGGCCTTGGTCACCCTCCTTCAAAATATTCAAAAATATGAGAGCAGTTCCTCTTCCATGCCCCTGTGATCAAGGATTCTCTCTCGATAGCTAGTGGATAAGGAGTTGATTTGGTTTTGTCATATGTGGTTGAGCATTGAACGATGAAAGAATCTAGTGTTCCTTTCACTCTCTTTCGACCATTGGTTATGTGAATTTTATCTCCATAGTCCCTCTTCTTGTTTGCACCTTTCTTCTAGCTCATAGATGATTCTTCTTTTCTCTATGGTCATATACTATTATATTTGTTCTCTTATGATTCAACTTTGAAATTCCTCCATTTTTTCCTCCAGTTTCATCTTTTCCTATACCATATCATCAAATTCCTCTTTGTTCCATGATTTGATTTTAAATTCATTTCATTTAATTTCTTTTGGAATCATTGCATCAAACTATTTCCTTCAACCTCTATTTCTCCACACCATTGGTAAAGATTATTCACAAATATTGGACTTCTTAGCCAAAACTTTCGAATCTGAATGGGTAGTTCTTGGGAACTTCTTTTAAGTTAATTTCTAGCTGGATGGGTGAGTGATTTGAGCCCATGCTAGGAAGAATCATGGTTTCTAAAAAAGAGTCTTGATTTAGAACATCTTCTAATATAAGAAAGTGGTCGAACTTGCTTGCAATTTGATGTTGTCAACCCCTATGGTTGTTCTATGTGTGGATCTCATTGTGAGTCTCAATGTGAGTTAATTGAATATCCTGGATCATGTCATTGATATGGATCCCTACCTCGCAACTGTGAAGATGTCACATCCATATAAAATTGTGAACCTAATGTTTAACATTTAAATATCAAAAAATTTAACGCAATTTTTTTGCACAGTGAGAATGAGAATTAATTGTCTCTACCTGTCGCTAGATGCCCCTACTTAGGTAGTGACATAAAAATGGAGGAGACCTAGTGTTAGATAAAAATAGCCATGGCAGTTGGGGAATAATAACCTATATGAGCTTAAAACTCACAATAGCTGGCTCATTGTAAAAGGGATGATTAAGTGAAACATAGGGAGTGAATATAAATAAAAATTGGTCTTAGGGAGTAAAGATAAATAAACATTGGTCTTGGCAATAACACCTAATAAGGTGTCAAAGTGTAAACTCTCATATGCAGAGAAAACAAAAAAACAGATAAGAAAAAACTCCACAAAAGCGATAAAGATGGTAATGTTGAGAAAACATGGAAGTTGAAACTATATATCTTATAATTGTCCACCAAATGGAAAGAATGGAAACCAATTTAAGAAGAAAGTATGAAAACGTTAATGATGAGAGCTAAGAAACTTTAGTGAACCTCATTGAACTTTGAAGTAGAAGTTGTTGTAGAGGCACAAGCAAGGAAAACAGTGATGACCACTTCATCAAAGCTTTATAAAAAGTAGGTGTTGGTAAAGAACCATAATAAAGGCATGAAATAGAAGCAACTATCATCATCCTTCTAATGAAGATTGATTTGTATAGGAAATGGAAGGTCCAAATAGGAAGTATGGCAGACTCATAATCTGGGATTGGAGGAAACAAAAATTGCATACCACAACTTCACTCATAGTTTGTTCTAATTACAAAAGTTGATCTAAACAAAATATAAAAATATTTTGAAGAAGACCTAGTCGTTTTAGCTGCCAGCATACAAAAATTAGAAATTACTTTCAAGGAATTTAACAACAAGACAAGAAGACAACAATGTCTAGTCAATTAGTTGACTAGATTGAAAAGTAGCAATAATAATTTTTTTCATCATCAAACATTCCCCATTAAACACAAATAAGGGAGTAATAGCAATCAAATTTATATTCCTAAACAAACTAGTCAAAAACTCTAGTCAACTATCATTTGCAGGATCTTTAGTTGACCATTCTAGAGGAAAACATCAAGCTCACATAAGAGAACATAATAGAAATTCATAGTTGATGATACTTAAAAATGTGAACTTTGTAAACACTTGTTCGAATGATTCCAAGATCATTTGTTAATCCATTGGTAATGGATCATGATGGTTGGTACTAGTCGATGGTTCATATTTTCATATTGCTTCTACAACTAGCTGAATGTAAGCATACTAGATTTCTTATTCTTAGGTAAACTCTCTCTCTTATGAGGATGTTGATATGATTGATATTTCTATTCTATAGAATCAAATATAAGTGCATTAAAATTCTCATTTATAATGGAATTATCAACTATCTCATCAATGTAACATTCTCATTTTTAATGACATTATCAACCATCTCATGAATCTATGCAACATAGCTAGAAGGGGGTTTCTATTCTAACAATAAAGCCTAAACTCCACCTGTAACAAATGACACCTTCCTAGATTCAACAATATTAAATGTAGCTTGTAATTCAATGGAAAAAACACATCCAAGACCTTCTCTAAATGTCTGCATTTCATGGGAAATAAGAAAAACAATTACCTATCCATTCTTCCAAAGTCCCCCTCCACTATATCCCATTTTCCTTAATAGTTGGGACCCAAAACTAATAGTGTTTTCTTCAAAGTTGGGTGAAAAAGCATTTGATGAGACACAAACATCAAGCCATAGGAATATATGAAAAATATGTGATACATACGATACACATATATAAATTTGTGCAACTTCAATATATGCACATCTTTTGTATATGCACATATCTTTCATATATTCACAACTTCTGTATATGCACATATATTCTATATATGCGCAACTTTTGTATCTGCACATATATTCCATATATGCTCAAATTTCTTATATGTGCAACTTCTGTATATAGACAACTTTTGTAATACACACATATATTTAATATATGCACAATAACTGTATATGTGCATACCTTCTATATATGCACAACTTCTATTTATGCACATATATGAAAGTTTAACACATACAAAATATATGCATATATACGAAAGTTGAATATATACACAAGATATGTGATACAGAAGATGCACATATATAGAAGTTATTTGTCTTCCATATATGCACATCTTTCATATATGCACATTTATGAAAGTTACGCACGCATATACAGTAAATACACATATACGGAAACTATGCATATATGGAGGTTGTCGTATATGCATATTATTAAAGTTGCACATTACTTCTATATATGCACAATTTTTGTATGTATGCATATACGAAAGTTGTGTATATATATATATATAAGATATGTGCATATACGGAAGTTATAGATATACAGAAGTTGTGCACAACTTCAACCTTTGTATATACGTGACTTTCCTATATGCGCAACTTCCGTATATGCGCATATATTTCGTATATGCATAACTTTTGTATATGTTCCATATATGCATAAGTTTCATATATGCACATATTTGAAAGTTGTGCATATAAGAAAGATATGTGCGTAGTTGGAATTTGTGCATATACTAAACATTGTGATACATAAAATGTGCATATGTAGAAGTTGTATGACTTCTGTATATGCACAACTTCTATATATGCATGTATCTTTAGTATATGTACAACTTCCGTATATGCACAAATTTTGTATATGTGCAACTTTCGTATATGCATAACTTCCATTTATGCATATTGCGGAAGTTGCGCACAACTTTTGTATATGTGCAGCTTCCGTATATGTGCATATATAAAAGTTGTGTATATATGGAGGATATGTGCATATTATTATTATATGCACAACTTTCATATATGCACATATATGGAAGTTGAGCATATACAAAAGTAGTGTGCAACTTCCGTAATCTGCATAAACAGAAGCTACGCATATATGGAAGTTGCACATATATGCATTTTCTTCACATGTGCAACTTTTATATATATGAAATATATAAAAGTGTAAGCACATATATAGAAGCGACGCATATATGGAAGTAGACACATATATAGAAGAACTCCACATGTGAGGAAAATGTGAAAATTCCTACACTTTCCCAATTCCTACCTGTGAAGAATTTTGGATTATAAGTGTTTTTTAAGGGACCTGACACATTCTCCGCAGAGATGAATGAGCTTGAATAAATATGTTTGGAGGAATTGGGATGGAATGTGTTTACAAGGGGACATTCTTGTTCACACCTTATTCGATGGAGAAGAATGAATCGAATCCAAATTGGGGGTGGAGGTAGAGGGTTTTGTTAACGGGGTAGATAGAATCTGGAGAATCTCTTCCTATGGGATCAGACATAGACCACCTTTTTTGCAACCCACATGGACCCCGTTCTCGAGCTCTGTCCACCTCGGTGTATCCTCGAATGCTAATATTTGTGGCAGAGAAGATATGTGTGTATAAAAAGGTTGTGCATATACAAAATTTGCACATATACGGAAGTTGTGCATATACAAAAGATATGGACATATCAATTTTGTGGTCCTTTCTGTATATGCACACATATTCCATATATGCACAACTTCTGTGTTTGTGCAACTTCCGTATATGAAAACTTTTGTATATGCACATGTATTCCATATATGCGCATATCTTCGATATATGTGCACAACTTTTGTATATGTGCAACTTCCGTAAATGCACTTCTATATACGTACGCTGATCCAATCCGCTGGGCTACCAATCTATCTAATACCACTTTAGTCTTATCTGCTCCCACATATCGCACTATAACGGATAGTAGAAAAGCCAATGACACTTGACCACTATTCTCACCCAAATAGAGAAATAGCATTTTGACCATTTCCAATTCCAACTTATATCAGATTTGAAGGTGCGAAGCCGCCAGAGGAGAAAAAGGAGGGGCTGGGGGGCAAGGAAATTCCGGAGAGGTCTTAATTATTGGGCGACTTTGGGACACACCAAAGAAGTGCTCCTTCCTCCAATCTAGAGAAGGAACACCCAATGGAATGATGGATTCTTTTCATGACCAGAATGAAGGTGTTGGAGGTTATGCTCAAGGGAAGAGCCTAGGAAACATATGGGATGATGGGATTGTTTCTCTCTAGGCCTAGTCAGTGAACAGGCACACCTAAGACATGTCTACTGAGATGATTGGATCGTAAGGGATCGTAGGATTCTATCGAGACATAGTCATGCGAAGAGGTAACCCCATACTGCCTTCAAGCCAAGTATCTTTGGTCAAGCTTGTACACTGTGAAGGCAACACTGGTCATCGTCAAGGCAAATAAGGGAAGGGAAGAGAAGGGAAGACATTCTACCGAGTAAACACACTAAGCTAACTCGGTTGTCTTTCCGCACACTGAATCGAACTGAAGAAAAAGGGTGAGCAAGCGAACTCTTGACCAACGCCATCATGCCCCCGGCAAGGTGAGGTACGAACGCCCGACTCTTAAGGTCGCCATCACTCGACTGTTAAGGCCTCCATCATGAGTCTGTCGAACACTCGACTGTTAAGGCCTCCATCATGAGCCTGTCGAACTCTCGACCAACGCCATCAATGAAGTCGCTCGACCAAGGCCCCCCCACCCAATAAGTAAATTGAAATCTCTCCAAAGGCACTGATGGTGGAAGTCGTGGTAAGGCACATTTGATCAAACAAGCCAAAGGATGCATGCTAGAACACCACGGAATCATCCATCAGACTCTCTAGAGCTAGCTATATCACCATGGAATGTGCAACTGATTGAACTTGAAAAGCTGCTCTATAGCGGCAACCAACACTTATATCACTTCTCTTCTTACGGTCCTACACAACCAGGCTCGCCTTAGCCATTGATCCTTAGGAAAGCAAGGTCCCGGAGGGGCTTGCGCTTCCTAGTGCAAGGAACTGACTGAACCTAAACTACCACATGCTCATATATAACTACCACCATTTCACCGGGCTATCAATTAGGAGGGAATGAGTCAAAGCAGGGTGTATTATCACCGTTATTATATATGTAATTACGCTATCTCGCCCCAAGTTGAATAAGCATCTGATGGTTCCTATCTCGAATGACGTAATTACGTATATAATGAATGAATGCATCGATATGTGTCATTACGCTCCTACCTACAAGCCCTCTCACCTGCCAAGCAATCTCACCTGCCAAGCTGAGCCATGCCTTCCTTTCCTGTTGGTCATTATTTATATATGTCATTATGCTTTTTGCTAGATCGAATCCCCAAATGATCGCCAATGATGCTCGTTCGGACCAGCCTTATCGCACCAGCCGTATTGCATTTCGCTCCATCAATCTGGAAGGGTAGAAGGTCCCGGAGGGGCTTGCGCTTCCTAGTGCAAGGAATCACTCACTTGAATAAAGAAACAAAACTGCATTCAGTGGATTCAGCACCTTTTTATGACCCAGAACCACTATATCGAGAGCTTGTTCCAGCTGACCTTGATGACCTAGAGTAGGCAGCAGAGGCAATGGTGGGCGCTTTGGTGTGTGGCAGTTGTGGATTACTAAAAAGGTATGCTTTTGATGGTCATTTCAGTGGCTTTTCAGTAGAATTTGTAAACCTTTTTGCATCATGAACTTGGAAAACAATAAATAATTATAACAAAACATGTGAGAATTAATATGCAAGACTTAACTGCTGATAATTGTTATTCTTCTGTGCAGGAAAGGGTGAAAACGAGGAGTTGTTGTTCCAAATAAAAAGACAAGAACAGGGTAACTATCGTCCCTTTGATGGGGGACCGAGTGCAAACAAGGCTTAGCAGACCAAAGCAAACCGGCCCAGAAAAGGAGGAGAAGGCACCAGCTCGGCGGAGGAGAAAAGAAATGATTAAGGATTAACAGTTTGGCGAATCCCTCAGGATCTTTGATCATGAGGGATCGTTGCTTTATCTATCTTGTTACTTAGACATCTCCGCCGTCACCTTTATATAAAGGGACAACACTGTTAGCTTTGGGGGGATTATGCTTTTATGTAATTTTCTGTTAAAGATCAAACTTTGATCATCGAGTCTCGTTGAGAACTGGTTCATTGTACTTTCGTTTTATGCATTAATATAAACTTGGTAATTATCTTATCTCTGCGTCTGGATTAACTTAAAGCGGTGTACCCTTGGAGGCTAAGGGCCCGGCCCTGGAGGACACTTGCTTCTGTATCACTACGATTTGATTTCTGTGTGGTTTGATTATCGTCGTTATTTGGTAATCTGACATGCTTTATATGTTCACATCACATGCTCTGTTAATATAAATTCATTAAGGTTTTTACAGACAGAACTGTTGTATTGACTCTGCATTATATTATTGATCCTTTCAAAGTTGATTGAATATTATTAGTCTTGACCAAATATTGTTACTGTTTTGTTACAGAGCTTTTGTGTTGAACATTCATGTTATATAATTCATCTGAAAGTTGTGTTCTTTACGATTGTTGGATTCAGAAGTAATGTTGTTCTATTTCGAAATGCAGTCGTATTCCTGTTAATTAAGATTGATGCTAAATCAGATTACTCTTCAAGCGTGTTGTGCGTGTATATGATTTCCAAACGTTGTTCCATAACTTATTAGTAATTAGCGTTGTTCTATTAGTGTGTGCTACTTGATTTGCCTTAAGAATGAAAGATTGTTGTTTGATTACAATGAGTGCATATGAGTTAGTAGATTAAGTTTGATGACTGCTCGCGAGACTTAGTTATTTAGTTTCTGTTCCATTTTAGAATTGTTGTTCCATTCCAGATTTGTTGTTCAATTTCTTATTTGCTGTTCCATTTTTCTATCTGCCTTTCCATTTACTCGCATTTATTATTTTGGTGTGAGAGACGATATAAGGCTGTAGTGAGCCTTGGCATTTACTGTCTAGCTCCCAAACCCATGGTCCATGCTATAATTTCCTTTCCATCAGTTTCCAAAGGGATGGGTTATCGCTGCCGAACACTTGACTGATAAGTTGCCTAGTTTTCTGAGTGTGTGATTTATTCTTTTGAAGTAACTTAGTTATAGACAAGCATTTGTTTAATCTTGTATTTTTGAGCACTGTACTATTAGAATTACTCTGACAAGTGATAGCCTCAGATTGAGACACTCTTTGAAATAACAAAACGCTCCCGGATTGACATATTAATGTGAGGTAATTAGAGGTGAAAGAGACCCTTTTTATAGCTCTACATTTTGGTGCCGTTGCCAGGGAAAGAGTGTATCCATTTGCCTTTTTCATAGTAGTGTACGAACCTTCTAGGGAAGAGTTGGATCTTAAAAATGGAATGTAAGAACCTGCATGCGGAGCATGTAAAATCCCTGCTCCACTGTCCGCTTTCCTAATAGATTTGTTGTTTCTTTGTTTGAATAGAATTTAGTAGTTCATTTGAGTGCATGACTAAGCAGAAAAAACCAGTAAAGAATATCAAACCTCCATCGAAACCTGAAAAAGCTAAGGGGCCGGTGACCCTTGGCCGAACGACCTTCATAGACGAAATCTATAAGAAAACATAATCTCAGCCATCAGTAGGCCCCAGGAAAATCATTTCTAAACAGCCTACTAGTTCCCTTCAGGCCACAGGATCACCATCTGTAGCCTTTGCTGAGGTGCATAGTCAAACTAAAGAGCAGGACTTTCAAGAAATTGAAAATTCTACTACATAACTATTGCGGGAAGGGAATTTCAGCAACTTTTGTGAAGGAGAAGGAGAAACAGGGGAAACCGAGGAACCAAAATCTCCTATTGGAACAAATCAGCCATTAAATAGCCCAGATAAGGGGAGCACTACAGAAATCATTGTTGAAGGAATCCAATCTCCTCAGACATCAGGTATTCTCATTATCCCAGATAAAGGAAGTGCTACTAAAACTATCCCTGTCAAAACCATTCCCTCTCAACCTAGGAATACCCTCCTAGATATCCCAGAAGGTTATTGGCATATATTCGATCCTATGGCCCAGAACCAGCCAAACACTCAAACCTCTACATTACAATATCCTATAGTGGATTCTGCAGCAAATGCGCCCATGAAAGCTATCCCTCTTCAACATATCCCTACATTTCACGGTCTCACATCAGAAGATCCAAATGCATTTTTATTCGAATTCGATGTGTTGTGCAGGGGATATGATTACACCACCGATCCCCAGAAATTGAAATTATTCCCCTCTACATTAAAAGGGGCTGCTTTAAGATGGTTTATGGGACTAGGTGGTGGGGTTATCAACAATTGGGATCAAATGAAAAAATCCTTCATAAAAAAATATCAGGATTATTGTAGGTCTAGAGAATTAGAGGACGAAATATTCCAAATAACAGCCAAACCGAATGAAACATTAGAGGAGTATGTGGAACGTTTTCAGTACAATCTACAAAGATCTCCTTAAGCATCACTACCTTTACCTGATAATGTTTTAAAAACTGCATTGATAAGGGGCATGAAGGAACAGTGGATTGAAACATTAAACATCATGGGAAAAGGGGATATTTATCAAGAGAATTTTACTGACATCATTGATTTATGTATCAGGAGTTCGAGAGGCAGCACAAGAGTAAAACCAGCAGAATATGATCGATTTGTAAGAGATAATAAAATACCAACAGAAGGAGTAACACGTGTAGAGATTGGAAATTTATTAGAAAATTTTAAAACTGATATTCTGGGGACACTAACTACACAACTTGATATTATGCAGGCTAAACAGAAGCAGATGGAGGCAGAACAGAATTTGGCGATCTTCTGTCCCCGATGCAGGAAAAAGCATAGCCACAAGGAATGTCCACTGGATACAGTCCAAACATGCACCATCTGTACAAAAGATCACCTTACGGAGAGCTGCCCCTCACTTCCTGGATTGAAAGCAGTATATAAGGAAGCGGAAGAAGAACCAGAATCGGTGTACTTGATCAACCAGCACCGCAGTGGCAGTCGAGACAATCTGGTATGTTTCCAGACCCAACTTCTTCTTTTTAGCCTCCACAGTATAATGCTCAACAATATAGTATGTGGCAAAATCAATCTCAACCCCCATTTTCAAACTGGTCACCACAGTCGTTTCCTTCTTCAAACCCGTGGCTGAATCAGGCAAGCCAATCTGGTTGGCCGAATTTCCCTTACACTCCACCATATTGGAAAAATGGCCCATATCCTCCACAATGGACTTCCCCTACTTCACAAAGTTCACCCTGGTAGACAAAATGGCAAAGACCGATGCACCAGCCAGCAGGAACTATTCCGCTTCCTCAACCTACTCTACCAGCCTTACAACAAAATCCCCAGTCTATTCTGACACCGCAACTCGCAGCCCAACCCAACCCCAATCCAAATAACATACCAGTCCAATCTCTCCAAATCATAGAATCACCAGAAATAGGACCCGACCTGAGGGAGTGCAATGATCTTCACTTACGATCTGGACGTATTATTGAAATTGAAGGAGATAAAACAGTTCATGTTAAAGATCAGTTACCAAGAGAACATCAGTTGCAACAAGAGGATGTAAATAAGTAGCAGACTCATAATCAATCAACCACATCCTCTCCTCCGTTCCCAGAACGATTCGTCATACCTCGACCTTTACAGTATCCTGACTTCGACATTATGGGAGAATTACAAAATCTGTACATAAAAATCCCATTCCTCCAAGCCATTCAAGACATTCCTATATACGCAAAAACTATCAAAGAATTGTGCATAAATAAACCAAGGAGGAATATAACAACTAATCCAAGAGTCCAAGTAGTCAGTACTTTATCTGATTTACTATCCGGGAAAGAAACACCCATTAAATATGAAGACCGAGGAAATCCAATTGTAACTGTTCAAATTTATGGTCAGACCCTGTCTAATGCCTTAGTTGATCTAGGAGCTGCAATTAATATTTTAACAACCACTACTTGCCAAAAGCTCGACATTACATCTTTAGAACCCACCTCTACTTTGTTAGAATTGACTGACTGATCTGTGGTTAGACCAGAGGGTACTCTACATGATGTCATGGTCTCTGTAGATTCCTGGGAATATCCAACCAATTTCCTGATAATTAATCCAAAAACCCGACTTGATGGACACCCGCTAATTCTAGGTATACCTTAGCTTTCCACTGCCGATGCTTACATTGGTTGCCAGCAAGAAAATATGGCCATAACCAACGGACCAGATATCAAGAATTTAGTTCTATACCCTCCAGTGCAGCCAAGTGTCACAATAATTAAAACTAACAAGCACCTCGTATCATACCTTACTGATAACATTAGATCTCCATTGACTATACAAGAGGCACTTGATTTTAAAGATCAAACAGAAGATGATGCCATTAACAACTTCATTAGTCAAACTGAATCTGGATCCTGCACACAGTGTCACATGATAGAAGCAGCATTTGACAATGAATTAGAGGAAGATCCTCTGAAAGATACACATGACCAAACAATACCTGTTACTTCTGTTGCAAATAGTAAAATTGTGGAAATTGAACTGGGAAAAACTTTAAATATCAATGCCAACCTCACACCTGAACAAGAAACGAAGCTCATCCATTTGTTAAGAAAATATCAAGAAGCATTCGCATGGGATTACCCTGATATGAAAGGAATCGATCCCCAATTATGTACACACCACATTTATATAGAAAAAGATGCCAAACCTGTTTGTCAACCGCAAAGGAGACTTAATCCTCATTTAAAGGATGTGGTAAAAGCTGAACTTCAGAAACTTTTAGATGTCAATTTTATCTATCCTATTTCTGATAGTAAATGGGTCTCTCCGCTTGTGGTGGTACCAAAAAAGAATGGGAAATGGAGAATCTGTGTGGATTACAGGGAACTAAATAAAGCAACACAAAATATCACTTTCCTCTCCCATTCATAGACCAAGCATTAGATACTTTAGCAGGAAAGAAATTCTTTTCTTTCCTGGATGGCTTCAGTGGATACAATCAGATTCAGATTGCCCCTGAAGACCAGGACAAAACTACTTTTACTTGTCCTTGGGGAACATTTGCCTATCGAGTTCTACCTTTTGGCCTATGTAATGCTCCTGCCACATTCCAAAGGGCTATCCTTAGCATTTTTGCAGATTTAATAAATGATAGACTTGAAGTATACATGGATGACTTTACACCATATGGATATGATTTTGATCCAGCACTAGACACCCTAGAAAAAGTCCTACAACGCTACATCGCTACCAGGCTTTACTTAGGCCACAAAAAATGTTACATACTGAAGGAATTATCCTAGGACACTATGTTTCAGCACCCGGCATTTAGGTAGACCCGGCCAAAATCCAAATACTTTTGCTTATTCCCACTTCTACTACTCAAACAGAGGTACGCAGCTTTCTTGGATTTTCTGGTTATTATAAACGATTTATAGAACATTATTCGCATATTGCTGCACCTTTATATGCACTAACTGGTAACGTTGATTTTCTTTGGACAGAAAAATGTGAGCATGCTTTTGAGGATTTAAAGAAGCTCGTATCCACAGCCTGAGTCCTTCGAGGACCAAACTGGGATTTACCATTCCAGATATCATCTGATGCCTCAGATACAGCCATTGGCGCAGTCCTTGGGCAGGAAAAGGATAAAAAACCATATGCTATCTATTACAACAGCAAAAATTTATCCCCTGCTGAATTAAATTACACTGTTACTGAAAAAGAATTCCTAGTTGTAATACATGTTGTCAATAAGTTTAGACATTATATTACAGGCTATCCTGTTATCTTGTATACAGATCATTCTGCCATAAAATATTTAGCAAATAAGCCTGTCACAAATGCCAGAATAACTAGATGGTTGATTTTATTGCAGGAATTCGATATCACAATTAAGGATCGGCCTGGAAAAGAAAACCCTGTAGCCGATTTTCTCTCAAGAATGCCAAAGCCAATCGATGCAGCAGTAGTTGAAGATCAGTTTCCGAACGAACATCTGTTTGATGTTGTCGTTCAAACACCTTGGTATGCAGATGTTGCCAATTACCTTGCAGTAGGTAAACTACCAAAACAACTAACCCTTAATGAAAGCAAACAGATTGTTCAGAAGAGTACTCGATTCTCGTGGATTGGGGGCTATTTGTTTCACACAGGAGCAGACATGCATATCAGGAGATGTGTTCGAGAAGATGAAATCTTTGACGTCCTAAAAGCCTGTCATGATGGACCGTGTGGTGGACACTTTGCTAAGCGCCGAACTGGACATAAAGTACTGCAGACAGGATATTATTGGCCCACGATTTTCAGAGATGCAAAGAAATTTGTCCAAGCCTGTGGTAGCTACTAGCGAGCAGGACGTCCTGGTCAATTTGACGAGATGCCTTTGAAACCACAGTTAGTCATTGAACCATTCGAGTGATGGGCTCTTGATTTCGTTGGACCCATCAACCCATCATCAAATCAGAAAACATATATCTTGGTGGCAACAGAATATGTCACCAGATGGATTGAGGCAGAAGCATTGCCAAGAGCCATAGAGGACTCTGTCATACAGTTCTTGTTCCATCTATTTGTACGTTATGGTCTTCCAAGGGAAATAATTACAGATGGAGGACCACAATTTGCTGGGAATAGATTAGCTGCAACTCAATAATTATCACATCCAGTATAAAATCACTACTCCATACCACACAGGCGAATGGACAATTAGAAAGCAGCAATAAGGTAATAGAATCAATCCTAACAAAAACCATTGCGTCACATAGGTGTGATTGGGCTGCCAAACTACCTGAAGCACTCTGGGCCTATAGAACAACATGGAGAAGCACCACTGGTTACTCACCTTATCAATTAGTGTTTGGAAAACAACCCATTTTTCCCATAGAATTTGAAATCCAAACATTACGAACAACACAGGAAGTTGGCTTAGATCTAAGTGAAGCACAGATTAATTGACTACAACAGATCAATGAATTGGATGAAATTAGGCTCTCTGCACTACAAAATACAGCATTGATTCAACAGCAGTGAGCTAAATGGCATGATGCGCTTATCAAAAACAAAGTCTTCCACGAGGGAGACTGGGCTCTGTTGTACGACTCTCGGTTTCAGGACTTCCTTGGGAAACTCCAGACTCGTTGGTTGGGACCATACGAAATCCAGAAGGTACATGACAATGGGACCCTTACTCTAATCACCATTGACAGTTCTAGATATGCCTTCAAAGTAAATGGCCATCGAGTTCGTCTCTATCGTAAACTACTCACTCGGGAATCCTTCTGCCAGTAGCTACGCCGAGATACTGATATGGAGATTTTAGGAGAGGAAGAGAAGTCTTCCTCACCTATAATTCATTAAGGAATTCATTTATTTTTACAATTTGTACATAAGTTATTTTCTTTGAGTTGTTCTTGTACATATGTTTGAACTAAATGTTTTCTTGTCATTTTTGTTGTTCCTTTTCTTTCTCAAAATTTCGATTTTTGCCGTTCCGTTTCTAAAAGAATGGCATTTGCGTGTTTTTGCTGTTCCTTTTCAAAAGGAACAACATTCTTGATTTTCTGCTGTTCCTTTTCAAAAGGAACAACATTCTTGATTTTTTGTTGTTCCTTTTCCAAAGGAATAGCATCTTTGATTTTCTGCTGTTCCTTTTCCAAAGGAACAACATCTTTGATTTTCTGCTGTTCCTTTTCCAAAGGAACAGCATCTTTGAATTTCTGCTATTCCTTTTTCAAAAGGAACGGCTTTGCTTGTTCTGTTGTTCCTTTTCTAAAGGAACAACATTTTGATTTTTGTTGTTCCTTTTTCAAAAGGAACGACACTGCGGTGTGCTTACTGTCCCTTTTCCAAAGGCACAACATATTTTTGATTTATGCTGTTTCTTTTTCAAAGGAACAATATTTTTGTGTCTTTTGTTGTTCCTTTTTCAAAGGAACAACATTTTTCATGGCTGCCGTTCCTTTTTCAAAAGGAACGTCATTTCGAGTGTTTTGCTGTCCTTTTCTAAGAAGATAGCATTTTTTTTTTAATTTTTGCTGTTCCTTTTTCAAAGGAACAACATTGGTGTGTTCTGTTGTTCCTTTTTCAAAGGAACAGCATTGGTGTGTTCTGTTGTTCCTTTTTCAAAAGGAACGAAATTTTCACTTTTGAGATCTTTGCTCCTTTGTTGTTCCTCTTTCCAAAAGGAACACTTCTAGCATACTTTTTCTCTCCTTGTGAAATAGCTTATCCCTTTTGCTGATCTAAATTGAGGATGCTTCTTTCTCCTGTTCTTTCAAAGTCTTTAGAGACAACTATGCACTTATGCAATGAACACAAAATCACAACATACTGAAATCCGCAAATTATAAATCGCTATCTTTATAAGGCTCTGTATTGGTAAGAGGACAAAAGGAAGGACACACTTATTCATCATCTTTTGCTGTCATTGTCTTACTAATTTTGCTTTGATTGGTTATCTTTATCATGACATTCCCTTTAATCCTCTTTAATTATTGTTTAGGAATAAGAGCAAAGGGTTTATATCTTCCTATTGAGATGATAAGACTTCTTCCACCATTCCTACTCTTAAAGAGTGTTGAACCACCCTTTGCGTATAAATAAGGAAAAGTGCTTTATGAAAAAGAAAAAAAAAAAAAGAAGTAAAAAGATGAATTATAAGTTGTCAAATGCAGGATAGGGGGTCTCATCAAGAGCCAACCTACCATGATCATGAGGATGGAAGTGAAGTGGCATTCCCACTATGGCCACCACACCAGGGATATGGTCCAAAAGGTATATCAAATAAACAAACCTTGGAACAGGAGGTCTCATCACGAGCTAGCCTGCCCACTTTTCGCTCCTTCCTCATGAATGGCATTATGGTTAAACTGGTTACCAAGCCAGCATAATGGCCTACACTTTGACATTACATTCCTTAATATACACATAAAGGATCATGGTTCCAGGGGTGAAATAAACAACTCTGCCAAGGTTATGGACACCTGTCGGCAGCAGAGCACTGTTAATGGTATTGAAGTCACATTGGTTACACCAATAGGTAAGATACTAATACTCTTTTGTTTCTTATATCCTAGGAACTAATCATATATTATTTCCCGACTTATATATCACATGAACATTTATTACCACCAATCATGGCAAAGGAAATGAAAATGACCACTTGAGATTTGGCAAGTACGACAGACGTCCTATCCCCTAGCCTCGCATCATATCATAGCAGCCTCTTACGTAATACGCGATCCAACTTTATGCCTCGATTTCGGTAATTCGTTGTTTTTCTAAACATGGCATATTTTCATACGTTGTTCCTTTATGACTCTGTTGCAGATCGGGTGCTGCTCCTTTATTTGATGGCTGGGACAGCCTATCACATTGTGGGGGGGGAGGTTAACCTCATTATTCCCTGGATTATGTGTCAGCTCACTATTCGGGAAAGATAGTGTACTAGGGTATGGCACGGCTTAATGGCATGATATTTCTATTTTTCACACAAGTTGCTGTTTATAATCCATTTCTGTTGCATACTGTATGTTTTTTCGAAATATTGCGATTATTACCCTCTGTTTATTTCAAACAACACAAGCAGTTGTTGTTCCATTGAGAATCCACAGTGAAACCATGGGAGGAAGGGCAATTCGAAGGGAACCTCAGGTGTTAACAGTCTCCGCTGCTGCCTGGGAGATCCTAGAAAGAGCAGGGTGGCTGACTTATCTCAACCGCTTGCAGGAGTCTAATGAAATAGTGGCGATTGAATTCCTGTAGAATCTGCAGGAGGATTACTCCATAGTAAGGGGGAAGCAGATAGCAGTCACCGACAATATAATCGCAGAAGTCTCGGAACTACCAGCCACCGGACCTGTATGGACACTAAAAAAAGAAAGACTACCGAAGATTATAGAAATCTTCTAGGACGAAGGCCAGAGCTTGACGATTAAAGGGAAGGGAGTTCTGCCAGCAACGCCAGGAGAGCCCTGGGCAGAATTAGCAAGAACCGTGCAAAGCTACCTCACCTGCGAGGGTAGAAAATACGTGGTAAGACCATGACATCTTAAACTCTTAGCTATTTTAAAGCAGAAATGCTCTGTAAATCTACCTGCACTTCTGAATGCGTTACTTCATGATGTTGCACGAAGCTTAAAAAAGGCACAGCATGTAGAGTCAGTCGTTAGTCACCATGGGTTAATTCGATTAATTGTTAGTCATAGCCTCACCCAGTAGCAAAGCAGGTGGGAAGAGCTAATTGCAATAATTGAGGGAAGGGCGACAGCACCATCCCCAAAACGTAAACATACTACAAGCACACCAGAACGTCCGGAAAAACGCAGAGAATTAGTAAAACAAAAACATGTTGCTAGTACATCTGAACGACCAGAAACACACCAGGAATTGGTAAAGCATAAGCATGCCACCGGTACACCCGAACAGCTAGAGAAACGTAGAAAATCAGTCTGGTTAGCTCAGATACGAGGAAGGCTAGAAAAGCTTCGTGAATGCACCAGCCAGCCAGTGGAAATTGAGGACGAGCAATCCTCACGGCCAGAAGTAGAAGTAGAGCAAGCTGAAGGAGAAGAGAGAAAAGAATCCGAGCAATCTGAAGAGGAGGCCGAGCAATCGGAAGAGGAGGCCGAGCTATCCAAAGAAGAAAATGAGGAAGAAGCTGAGCATTCTGAAACAGAAGCTGAGCATTCTCAGGTAGAAGCTGAACAATCCAAGCAGGAAGAGGAAATGGGACAGCAGGAAGGTAACCCACCATAGGACCCAGTGGAAGAAGATGAATTGGCCGCAGTTTTGGCCAATATGGGTGAGTATGGCCAACCTTCCAGTCCAGCAGACCTCCACGACAAACCCCAAGAAGAAAATGCATCTGAAAAACCACATGCAGAAGAGGCAGAAGAAGGAAATCTGCCTGTTCATGATGAAGAGGAGATAAGAGATACTGAACGGGAACAATCCGTTCCCAAGGCACTAGAGGAAATTCCGGAGGAAGTAGGAGCAGAAAAAGAAATTGCCCAGGAAGTGACGGAACCAGCTAAGGTTCCTACCCCAGAACAGCCAGAGCAGAACAGCGAAGAAACACCCCAGGAGAAAGATCCAGGGACTAGTCACGGTCCAAACCGCAACAGACAGCCTGCTGTTCCTTCTAATGAAACGCTGGAAATTAAGGAATTGCGAAAGGAACAACAGAGATTATTGAGCATAATAGCCCAACTCCACCAGCAGATCAGGATCCTGAAAGCAAGGCAGAGGGTAAGGAAGACTGCAGGGAAGAAAAAGGTGGCCACTGCAGTAAAACCCCGGAAGGCAAAAAGGCGGAGGACCAACAATCGCCCAGCTATTCAAAACCCTACCGAAAATCCAGCTACTGTTCTAAATGATGATGAAGAATAGACTGTTGTTCCATTTGAAAAGGAACAGCAACAAACTGATATTCATGTTAAAAAAGAAACGGATAACAAGAAAATTCAGACGGAGGCACCACCCTCAGGGGTGATAAGGGTTCTGAACTCGAAACAACGCAATAAGAAAGTTCAGGTAAAACCTTCGTCCTCCACTGCTGCATGGAGAAGAGATCCAAAGACAATGACCTTGCGCCAGGGATTGAAACAGGCTCAGCAAGAAGCAAAAAGGCTTAGAGAGCAAACGGTCCCTCGCGAGAAGTATGAAGAACTACAACAACAACTAAGGAACGTCAATCAATCCGAAAGCCAGGCCATTGAAGGATGGCGAAAGGAACAAGAGAAAGTTGCAAAGGTAACCCGTAGGCTAGATACTATTATCAAGCAGATGGATACCTTGTGTTCTTTATACAATGACGTTTTAGCATGTAGGGCCCCTGCCAAAAACTATGCTCTGTTTTTACTGGAACTGTATTTACAATTAAAAATAAAAGCTGTTAAAGCAGGCGCCCCTATACAAATTAACACTGTCAATGACTTTATAGACTGCTGTAAACATTATGGGGTGAAGTTTCAGAGATTGTTGTGTGAATTCTATTTGCATAACCTCGTGGTAGATCAGGAGACTGAGCTAAACCCTGGCCCTTTTGTTGGAGACATCTAATTGCAAGCATTCATCTCATTCAGGGTTAATCAGATTAAATGGCTCAAAGCCTATAATACTTTCCAGAGGCAGGAAAATGGCCTAGATTTGTGGGTAAGGGCTGAGCCTAGGAACCCAGTGCAGTTATGGAAAGCACATAGAAACCTCATGAGGACTCCGGGTGTCATTGAAACGTTAGGACCCATGCATGAGGCACTCATTCGACAGAGTTTAGAATATTTTCTTTCTATCAAAGACCTCGCCATTGATGCAGCCAAATTTCGATACCGAATCTCTAATCCAAACATCCAGCTCAGGGAACCGTTTAAGTATGAGAATTTTGAATTAGCTGCCAACCATTTGAACCTCTATGGCGAATGCATTTTGAGAGCAGGGCTATCCTAGTTAGGATATAGATTCCATAATCCAATTATTTGGCACCCTGCACTCGGATATCAAGCCCTGTATGAGATGCCTGAGGGTCAAACAGGCCAGTTCTTTGACTACCTAGTCACTCATCACGGCTGTAGGCCTCCGCATGAGATTCCTTCTCCAGCCTATTCTCTCACTGCCTTGCATGTCAACTACAACATTTTCATGAGGGCATGAAACAGGGTAAGCAGGGGGGTGTGCGGAGTACTAAAAAGGTATGCTTTTGATGGTCATTTCAGTGGCTTTTTAGTAGAATTTGTAAACCTTTTTGCATCATGAACTTGGAAAACAATAAAGAATTATAACAAAACATGTGAGAATTAATATGCAAGACTTAACCGCTGATAATTGTTATTCTTCTGTGCAGGAAAGGGTGAAAATTAGGAGTTGTTGTTCCAAAGAAAAAGACAAGAACAGGGTAACTGTTGTCCCTTTGACGAGGGATCAAGTGCAAACAAGGCTTAGCAGATCAAAGCAAACTGGCCTGGAAAAGGAAGAGAAGGCACCAGCTCGGCGGAGGAGAAAATAAATGATTAAGGATTAACAGTTTGGCGAATCCCTCAGGATCAAAGATCCTGAGGGATCGCTGCTTTATCTATCTTGTTACTTAGACATCTCCACCGTCACCTTTATATAAAGGGAAAACACTGTTAGCTTTGGGGGGATTATGCTTGTAGAGCCTCTACTTTACACTTGATTATCCACCATTACCTACAGTTTTCCCTCATTCATCTCTCACTTTTGCCTCATTTTCCTTGCAAACCAACCCAGATCATTACATTATATGACTTTAAGCATGATTAAGGAATTTTGCTAATGTGTGACTGTTTTGTTTAGATTTTGACATATTTACAGGCATTCCGCAGCCATCTGCTGATTCCGCAGCCATCTGATGATCCCGCAGCCTTTTTGTTAATCTCAAGGTTCCACGTGTCATTTTGCCAAATGAGCCACATGGGCACTTAGGAATCAAGGTGCTCGAGGTTCCTGTGCTATTTGTTCAGCCATCCACATCATCTGTACCTCCGGTCAACGAGGGTCAAGTTACGGTCAACAAAGGCAGCTTAACGGTGATGCGTAAGCTGTTGGGTCACGTCAGTTCAAACGGTGACTTGTCCGTGTTACGCGGGTTGTGGGGGACATAATCCAACTCTGGATTCAATGCCCATAATGACCAGAACCTCCAGCTCATCCACGCAGGCTTATGATGTGTTATTGAACCTTAATTACGCATGACAGTTAGTTTATTTTCCAGTTTTAGCTGTACGCATTAGGCCATCTTTCAGATGCCTATAAAAACTTGCGTCTGCGTACGCTTATGTTACTTTTTAGTTGCTGTGTTTTATGAACTCGTTATCATTTTAGTGCATTCCAAAACTCTGTTTTAATAGTGTTGTTCTAGCACTCTTGACTGTAATTTTCTGCACATGGAGTAATAGAAGCAGTGCTGTTCTGAAGTTTTCAATACCTTGAGTCTTCTTTGGGTTATATGAATGGAGGGCCCCTGTTCATGTTAGCCTTGTATAGTATTTTATGTTCAGCATTTCCTTATTTCCATTCAGCATTTCCTTTTCTTGACACATGTACAATGTAATTTACTTTCATGTTATTTCATTTCCAGCCTTTATTTTAAGCTGATCAGCATTGTTCTTTTGCAGGTTTTTAACCCGAGATTGCTTGTGTGTTTGTGTATTTGCTTTATATCTAGTGATAGTTTCAGTTGACAGATTCAAAGTTGCTGCCTTTACTTTATTTTCATAGCTGATTTTTAGTTTTATTTCTCAAATCTGTCTGCTAACATATGAATGGTCTCTTTATTATAAATTGTCTATATTTTGGAGATCAGAATACTAATAACTTGCAGCTGGCTTTGGGTACTTTTTAGACTAATCTTTAACTACTTTCTAATCGTGCTTTACACAGTACTATGTGTTAGAGGCAGAGAGTTAGAAAGAGCAAAACATTATAACTAGTCTTTAAAGTAGATTTTTCTCATTTTTATCATTTCTTAGACTTATCTTTAGCTACTTCCTAATCGTGTCTTACACAGTACTATGTGTTAGAGGCAGGGAGTTAGGAAGAGATAAACATTATCATTGGTATTTTAAGTGATTTTCTTACCTTTTATTTGCAGCAGCATGAATGGTGTCTAATGCCATTAGAAAGTGGTTCTTTGCTTTCAGTTCATTTTAATTTATTTATTTCCTTCAAGCTTTTTTCCTTTTCAGCAAGTAGTTAGAAACCACTAATCACACACCTTCACTCATCTAGAATTCACCTTATACACACCATCACTCATCTGTTTATAAATACATCACTCCATCTTAGGAAGTTAGATTAACTACAAACAACACCCCAAACGACAAAAAGCCCTAAGAGGTTGCTTAAGTACATATAGTACACCTTCACTTCATCAGCTTACGAGCCCCGGGTTGAGAATTAATGACATCAATTTAGGAACACTAAATTGACTAAACATTTTGGCGCCGTTGCTGGGGAAGTGAAATTAAGTAGCCATATTCTTAGAAAAAAAACATAAAAATTTCAAGGAAAGAAGTTGATAACATATCAAAGTATGCTCTCCTCTTGCAGTGCAAGGTGATCTGGAGGATCAGAAAAGAGAAAGTTATTGATTTGGTAGTTTCTTGAGTATGCTCTCTTCTTGCACCTAGAGTGAACTGGAAGATCAGAAAAAGAACTATTAACTTGATTTGAAGAAAAAATAATAAAAAATGACATGCATAGAGCTAGAGATTCTAGAGGAAGGTTTTTAGCTAGAGCTCGAAGTTCAATTTTTACAAGTCCATCTGCTTCAAGGGATAGACAAGAGACACCCCCCTTATCTCCAACTGAAACTCCTAGTCCTAGAATTCCTGGAATTCAAGAGCCAAGAGTTGACTCTCCTACACCTTCTATTGAATTTGAACCAGGAAGAGACTCTTCTCTTTCTCCTACAGGAAGACCAATTGTAATTGAGGAATTGGAATCATCTGAAGAAGAAGGAGAAATCTCTTCTCATTCACCTTTTGTAGAGGAACCAGAAGATTTTGAAATCCCTAGGAGAATCATCATGGCAGAAGAAGAAGGAGGTGGTAGGGGTAGAGGTAGAGGTAGAGGAGGAGGAGGGAACAACAATAACAATAATGGAGGAAGAGGTCCCCTTGGAGGAGGAAATAGAGATGGGGATAATTCATTTGGGTTTCCCATTGTTAATGAGGATTCTCGAGCCACCATGAAAAACATATCACCATCTGTCCTCCCTAACTTCCATGGGTTAAGGACTGAGGACCCTGAAACATTCTTATTCGAGTTTGAAGTGGTGTGTCGAACTTATGACTACCTGGATGACTCTCAGAAACTCAAATTGTTCCCTTCAACACTGAAGGATCAAGCCTTGAAATGGTTCATGGGGTTACTCACTCAATCCATTAGGACTTGGGATGAAATGAAACAGACATTTTTGGATAGGTATTTGGACTATTGTATGCCTACTAATCACAAGGACGAGGTTTTTAAAATGATACAAAGAGAAGATGAGAGCTTAGAAGATTTACTTGAGAGATTTCAATATAACTTGAAAAGAGCAAAAATGAGTACCTTGGATGAAGAGACCTTAAAAGCCCTCTTATTAAAAGCCATTAGGGATGAATGGATAGACATCTTAAACATGATGGGGAAAGGGGATATTTCTCAACTTTCTCTCAATGATATAGCAGAACTTTGTATCCATCTCTCAAGGGGCAAATCAAAAACTCAAAAAGGGCCTAGAGATCCTTCTCTCCTTAGGGCAAATAAATCTGCAACAGGATCAGTAAGTAGGGCTGAAATCGGCAATATGCTTGATGAATTTAAAACTGACATCTTAGGGAGTCTTAGTGAACAACTTGATACCCTTAAGATTCACAATAAACAAAAAGCAGAAGCTGAGGCTTTGGCTATCTTTTGCCCAAAATGTAGAAAGAAACATGCTTTAAGGGAATGTCCCTTAGATGCACACGTTGTAGAAACATGTGTAATTTGCTCAGAAAATCATGAGACCAAGGATTGTCCTTCAATTCTTGGCCTCAAAGCAGTCTTTCAAGAGGATCCAGATACACTTGAATCTCTCTGTTTTATTGCAAGGAGACCTTGGCAAGGACAACAGAATCAAGGGTTTAACAACTCTATGAATTCTCAATCCCAACCAAATTGGAATCCTTGGCAACAACCTTGGCCTCAACCTCAAAATGCTTTTCAAGCATGGATGCAAAGCATGCAAAATCCTTATGGGAGATTTGCTCAATTCTATCAATATCCTCCATCATTTCAGAATCAGCAAGCTCCACAACTTCCAAACCAAGGTCAACAACTATCATTGCCATACCCTCAACAACAACAACCTCCTCCACAAAATCAAAATTCTCAACTATCGCTTCAATCCCAGCAGAAATCAAATCAACTTCCCTCTCAGCCATTACCAAATCCAAATAATAGGAACCCTCAAAATGCTTACATGATGGAAGGTCAACCATTCCCTACCTATATGGTTGTTCCTCTCAATGAAGTACAACTCAGATCAGGTAGAATCTTAGATCAACCTTCTACAAGTGTTCAACAACCAAGCATTTCTGAGGAAGAATCTCTCAAAGGCAATAAAGGTTCTGAAGTATCACTTCAAAACCAAAATATCCAAAAAGAAAAAGAAAAAGAATCAACCTCTACAACTCCCATAGTTGAGAAACCTACACCTGTAGCTACACCTCCTTTTCCTGAAAGATTGCAAATTGACAAAGGGGTGGAAAAGCAGATATGGGTGCCTGACTATAGTTTCCTAGATGAATTGAAGAATGTCTGTATCAAGATCCCCTTGTTACAAGCCATTAAAGAAATTCCCATTCTAGCAAAGACAATAAAGGAGTTGAGTTTGAAGAAAACAGGAAAAAGAACCAGAGATACTAAAAGGATACATCTAGTTGGAAAAATTGCAGACATAATCATGGTTAAGATTACCATGCAAAAATATGTGGATCCCGGTAGCCCTATTGTCAAAACTCATATTAATGGGGTTGAAATCCCAAATACTTTGATTGACTTATGAGCCGCGATCAACATCATGAGTAGACAGACCATGGATCAGTTAAAGCTTCCTAACCTTCTCTTTACACCTACTTTACTGCAACTTGCAGATAGATCAATCATTAAACCTGATGGTGTATTGGAAGACATTCCAGTCTCCCTAGATTCTTGGGAATATCCAGTTGATTTTATGATTTTAACTCCCAAGAACAATCTAGGAGGACATCCTCTTATTTTAGGAAGACCTAGGCTGGCCACAGCTGATGCTTTCATAAGTTGTAGGTCTGGGGACATGTATATATCCGATGGTAATTCCACCAAGAAATTCAACTTGTATCCTCCAGCAAAGGCAATAACAGAAATAGGAGAAGATGAATGGGTAGAGGATGAAGATACTATTCAACCTGTTCTAACCATCTCTGAAATCAGTGAGGATAGTCAAATTCTAAATACATTAGAAAATTTTGAAATACCTTTAGAATATGACTCTACACAGTTTCAGTTAGATGCAGACATTGAATATCTTTCCTCTAGACAGATGTCTCTCTTCTCAATGGAAGAGTTTGGTAGTTCTACAGTTGAAATCCTTCCAGGAAAAACATTAAACATTAACAAAAACTTGGGAAGACCACAACAAGAAGAATTAACTAAACTGTTGCAAAAACATTCCACTGCCTTTACATGGGAATACACTGACATGAAAGGAATCGATCCTAAGACTTGTATTCATCACATCTATATTGAAGAAAACAGCAAACCTATTAGGCAACCACAAAGAAGGATGAATCCAAACCTTAGGGAAATCGTGAAAGAAGAACTCCAGAAATTGCTCAAGGTAAACTTCATTTACCCCATTTTAGATAGCCAATGGGTTTCTCCCTTGGTTATAGTGCCCAAAAAGAATGGTAAGTGGAGAGTTTGCATTGATTATCGAGAATTGAACAAGGCAACCTTAAAGGATCATTTCCCTCTACCTTTTATTGATCAGGTACTAGACACTTTAGCAGGTAAAAAGTATTTCTCATTCTTGGATGGTTTTAGTGGGTATAATCAAATTCAGGTAGCACCTGAAGATCAAGACAAAACCACATTTACTTGTCCTTGGGGAACTTTTGCCTACCGAGTACTCCCTTTTGGATTGTGCAATGCACCCGCTACATTTCAAAGGGCTGTATTAGGAATCTTTTCAGATCTGATTCATGATTGTGTAGAGGTATACATGGACGATTTCACAGTTTATGGTAATACATTTGAAGAAGCTTTGGAAAATTTGGAAAAAGTACTGGTAAGATGTAAGGAAACAAATCTTTCTTTAAGTCATGAAAAGTGTTTTATGATGTTTACTGAAGGGATTGTTTTAGGACATCATATTTCAGGAGATGGGATTAAGGTTGATAGATCCAAAGTTGAAGTCATCTCTAAGTTACCTGTTCCAAATTTCCAGAAGGATGTTAGAAGTTTTCTTAGGTTTACTGGGTATTACAAAAGATTTATTGAAAACTTCACTAAGATAGCATCCCCTCTTTTCAAATTGCTTACCAAGGACTATGAGTTCAAATGGGATCCTGAGTGTCAATCTACCTTTGAAGCTTTAAAGACTAGAATATTTGAAGCACCCATCTTAAGGGGGCCAAATTGGAAACTCCCTTTCCACATTTCTACTGATGCTTCAGATACAGCTCTAGGAGCTGTTTTGGGACAAAAGGATTTGATCCCTTATGCCATTTATTACACAAGTAAGAATTTGACTCCTACTGAGTTAAATTATACTGTTACAGAAAAAGAGTTCTTAGTTGTGGTACATGCAATCAACAAGTTTAGACACTACATAACCGGCTATGAAACCTTTGTCCATACTGATCACTCTACCATAAGATATTTAATGAACAAACCTGTCACTAATGGTAGAGTTACAAGATGGCTTTTACTTTTACAAGAATTCAACATTACTGTGTTAGATAGACCTGGAAAACAAAACACAGTAGCTGATTTCTTGTCTAGAATCCAAAACACTAATGAAGATTCTCCAGTAGAAGATAAGTTTCCAGATGAATACTTGTTTGCAGTGACTACCAAGACTCCTTGGTATGCAGATATGGCTAATTATCTTGTTACAGGGAAGCTTCCTCTACACTTATTTCCTAATGAGAAAAGGAAAATCATTCAGGAGAGTGCACATTATTCTTGGATTTCTAATGAATTGTTCAAAACAGGGCCAGATTGTATAATCAGAAGGTGTGTCCGGAAAGATGAAATGCCTGACATCCTTAAGGCATGTCATGATGAACCATGCGGCGTGCACTTTGCTGACAAGAGGACAGCCTATAAAATCCTTTCTCTAGGATATTATTGGCCTTCTCTCTTTAAAGATGCAAAGCAGTATGTTAGAAGGTGTGACAGCTGCCAAAGAGTTGGGAAACCAACTCCTTCAAATGAAATGCCTCTACAGCCTCAGGTATGCATCGAACCCTTTGAGAAATGGGCTCTAGATTTCGTTGGACCAATTAATCCTCCATCAAAGCAAAAGAAGTACATACTGGTTTGTACTGATTATGTTACTAAGTGGGTAGAAGCAAAAGCATTGCCTTCTGCCACTGAAAATTCAGTTGTTCAATTTCTTTTTGAGGATATTTTCACTCGTTTTGGTGTCCCAAGGGAAATTGTAATAGATCAGGGCAGCCAATTTACATCTAAATTGATGGAGAAGCTGATGGAGGAATATAAGATCAAGCACAGAACATCTACTCCATACCATCCACAGTCAAATGGCCAAGTGGAATCTACCAATAAAGTTCTTGAAGGCATTATCACCAAGACTGTTCATCTTCATAGAAGAGATTGGGCGGAAAGGCTCCCTGAAGCCTTATGGGCCTATAGGACTACATGGAAGAACACAACAGGACATTCTCCCTATGAACTTGTTTATGGGAAGGAAGTCCTGCTCCCCATTGAGTTCCAAATCAAGACCTTCAAGATGGCAGTCCAATTGGGAATGAGCCTCTCAGAAGCTCAAAGACACAGAATGGACCAGCTAAATGAGCTAGATGAAATAAGACAAGATGCAATTCTAAGGACCGATCTAGTTCAGCACCAAAGAACTAAATGGCATGATCGTCATATCAAAGAAAGAAAGTTTCAGAAAGGAGATTGGGCTCTATTGTTTGATTCAAAGTTCAAAGACTTCAAAGGAAAGTTTCAAACTCATTGGCTTGGGCCATATGAGATTGACGAAGTCTTTAGCAATGGAGCAGTACGAGTGAAAACTATTGATGAATTTCATACTCCTCTTATTGTGAATGGCCATCGCTTGAAAATCTACCAAAAGCAATTCTCAAAAGAAGAGTTTGTCAAGTTGTTTAAAGAAGATTCTGCAATCAGGTTGGTGGAGAAGGATTCTTCTCCTCCATCAGCCTAATCTTTGGTTTTTGAAAAAAAAAAAAGGAGAAAAAAAAAAAAAAAAGAAAAAAAAATAAATAAATGTATGAGCCTGAAAACCAATCTCTGATTGGCAGTCTCATGTAGAAAACCTGAGGTGAAAATCAGGGTCACCTGACACCTCATGTTTTCCAAAAAAAATCTCTCTCTCTCTTCCATCTCATTTCACCATTTCATCCACCTCATTCACCATCTCATTCATTTAATCACTTTCACTTCACCTCATTTCTTTTCATCCATCCATCCATTCATTACATTTCATTCCATCAATAAAGTTATTTTTTTTAGACAACTAAAGTTATTTTGTGCAGCCGGAGGGTACCACTGCAGATTCCGCAGCCATCTGGAGATTCTGCAGCCATCTAACGATTCCGCAGCTCTCTGCACCTGCATAAAAAAAAACACAGCCTGTTTGAAAAGAAATTTACAGTTCAGAAGTCATCAACAATAAATGGAAAAGAGTCATGCAACAGCAATAAAACAATGAAGGGTTAGTGGAAAATGATCAAAGGCAATCCAAGCGCGAATCTGAGGTATGATCTAAATCTTAAACTTACGGTTATCTCATTTTGCAAAGTTTTCGGGGTTATGTTTCTTGCCATTTAATGTAATGATTACCAGTTTTCCCATCATACGACAAAAAATCCACGTATCCCCCACACTTATCGGTCATGATCCTCACGATTTTGAAACTCAACTGCGGCTGCTCCTCCATTAAAGATTTTCGTACCTAAGTGACGTAGACTACTGTACTACGTCTCTCTAAGTCATAATCCCGCAGCCAAGTGTGAACCTATGACCGAAACCTAAGGACCTAACCGTTTCTACCCATCATTTCATAACCCTCATATTCACGTATCATTCCATTCACGCTGTTTCATTTCCGCAGTTCCCTTATTCCGTTGTGCTCACTACGCTGCTACCTCAGCCATACTCTATTTTACGTTTACCTCTCTGCTAATTCTGATTATCAGTGTTACGGCTGTTACATTAGAGCCGTAAATTTACGGTGTTAAGGCCACTGTTGAAGCCGTGTAACCTTTTGATTTAGAACAGAGCCGTAAATTTACTGTGTTAAGGCCACTGTTGAAGCCGTGTAACCTTCCTTTTCCAAAAGTTTTAAGAACAGAGCCGTAGAGCCAATGGGTAAACTCTTAAGGGCAGAACCCGAGGGTTCAAAATTTCTGGAGGGATATCCTCAAGTTAAAGAGGCTTTCCAAAAAGCAAACTGGCTCCAATGCATCCAGAAATTCAGAGGTTACCACAAAGAGGTTACGAAGGCCTTTGCACGTTCCTTCAGAGACAAAGACAATCAAGTGGAGATAGGGGACCTGAAGTTTACAGTCACTGAGAGCAGTATAGCACAAGCCACTTCACTCCCACAAACTGGAGAGAGATGGTTTAAAAACTGATCAGTACAAGACCAACAGTGGAAGCAAATCTTAAAGAACCCAGGTATGGATACCAGCATTTTTACAAAAGGGATTCCTGTTACTTATGTCAAGGAAGAATGGACAACTTTACTGTTATTAGTGCAAAAATTCTTTACTTGTGAGGGAAGGTTTGGAGTTTTATATGTTTACCATGCCAAAGTCATGATGCATTTCTTAGGAGATGATATTAACCTTCCATATTTTCTACTCTCAAGTCTTAGAAAAATGTGTTCAATTGCCCAAAGGAACCCAAGAAACATTGAACCACATCTGTATCATCATGGTCTTGTTAAGATGCTAGTTGAGGAACAGTTGAAAGCAAAAAGAGATACCTGGGAGAAATTTCTTGTGAGAAACCATTTTGAAGAAGCAGGAGAAACCTCTGTGCCTAGAAAAAGTAGAAGAAAAAGAAAAGAGGCTACCCCTGAAACTGTTGTCCAAGAGGAAACTGTCCAAGAACAGATTGAAGAAGAAACTGATGTACATCATTCTGAACATGAAATTGATCCTGAGCCTGCTGTGGACATTGATCAAACAACTCAAGGAATCATCACAGAAACCCTTTCAGAACTTGCCCAAGAAGTTGCTCAAAAGAGAAAAGGGAGTAGGATAAAACAAAAGAAAGATAAAGGCAAAGCTGTAGCTCAAGAAACTTACGCTACTCCTGAGAACTCTAGTGAAGAAGATACTCAGCCCTTAGCACAAAGAATGGCCAAACTCCATGAAACTGCCCTTTCAAAGAAGGTGGAAAAACAAAAGCAAAAAGCACAAAAAGAAAAACAGAGCACCACCACCGTGAGAAGGAGCAGCAGGTTACAAAGAAAAGTGGGGGCCACAAAGGGTAAATCACTCATCATTGACTTGAGCACACCTGAAAAGGTTGCTACAAGTCCTCCACACGCTGAGTATGTTGAGACTAGTCCTCCACGTGAGGAAAGTCCTTTTGAGCATGAACCTGAATATGAACATGGATCCGAATTTCAGTATGAGCCTAGCCCAAAGCGTTCACCAGAGGTTGACCCTGATCAGCAGAAAGTTTATAATTACCTGGAGACGCTAGAACAAGCAGTTGCTGGGCCAAGTACTGCTCAACCTTTGGAGCAGCAAGTCCAATCACTGAAGCAGGAAATATTTGAGCTAGAGGTACTAAATCGCCACATCAAACAAGAAAATGAAAAACTGAAGATACAGAGCAATGTGGACAAGATGGTTCAAGATAACACCATGCTTCATATGGGCCTGTGGCAGAAGGAAAACAAAAAGCTCAAGAAGAGATGCAGGAAATTAAACAGAGCTTTGATCAATCTGAAATTCAGGTGTTTGATGAAAAGACCAAGAGTCAATGTGGCCACACAGAGAAAGAAGAGAAGGCTGGATGTCTTAGCAGAGGCATCCCAGCAAGTGGACTGAACCATGTTTTTGATTGCATGAGGACATGCAATGCCTTCGTAGTGGGGGTATGTAGAGCCTCTACTTTACACTTGATTATCCACCATTACCTACGGTTTTCCCTCATTCATCTCTCACTTTTGCCTCATTTTCCTTGCAAACCAACCCAGATCATTACATTATATGACTTTAAGCATGATTAAGGAATTTTTCTAATGTGTGACTGTTTTGTTTAGATTTTGACATATTTACAGGCATTCCGCAGCCATCTTCTGATTCCGCAGCCATCTGCTGATTCCGCAGCCATCTGATGATCCCGCAGCCTTTTTGTTAATCTCAAGGTTCCACATGTCATTTTGCCAAATGAGCCACATGGGCACTTAGGAATCAAGGTGCTCGAGGTTCCTGTGCTATTTGTTCAGCCATCCACGTCATCTGTACCTCCGGTCAACGAGGGTCAAGTTACGGTCAACAAAGGCAGCTTAACGGTGATGCGTAAGCTGTTGGGTCACGTCAGTTCAAACGGTGACTTGTCCATGTTACGCGGGTTGTGGGGGACATAATCCAACTCTGGATTCAATGCCCATAACGACCAGAACCTCCAGCTCATCCACGCAGGTTTATGACGTGTTATTGAACCTTAATTACGCATGACAGTTAGTTTATTTTTCAGTTTTAGCTGTACGCATTAGGCCATCTCTTAGATGCCTATAAAAACTTGCGTCTGCGTACGCTTATGTTACTTTTTAGTTGCTGTGTTTTATGAACTCGTTATCATTTTAGTGCATTCCAAAACTCTGTTTTAATAGTGTTGTTCTAGCACTCTTGACTGTAATTTTCTGCACATGGAGTAATAGAAGCAGTGTTGTTCTGAAGTTTTCAATACCTTGAGTCTTCTTTGGGTTATATGAATGGAGGGCCCCTGTTCATGTTAGCCTTTTATAGTATTTTATGTTCAGCATTTCCTTGTTTCCATTCAGCATTTCCTTTTCTTGACACATGTACAACGTAATTTACTTTCATGTTATTTCATTTCCAGCCTTTATTTTAAGCTGATCAGCATTGTTCTTTTGCAGGTTTTTAACCCGGGATTGCTTGTGTGTTTGTGTATTTGCTTTATATCTAGTGGTAGTTTCAGTTGACAGATTCAAAGTTGCTGCCTTTACTTTATTTTCATAGCTGATTTTTAGTTTTATTTCTCAAATCTGTCTGCTAACATATGAATGGTCTCTTTATTATAAATTGTCTAACTTTTGGAGATCAGAATACTAATAACTTGCAGCTGGCTTTGGGTACCTTTTAGACTAATCTTTAACTACTTTCTAATCGTGCTTTACACAGTACTATGTGTTAGAGGCAGAGAGTTAGAAAGAGCAAAACATTATAACTAGTCTTTAAAGTAGATTTTTCTCATTTTTATCATTTCTTAGACTTATCTTTAGCTACTTCCTAATCGTGTCTTACACAGTACTATGTGTTAGAGGCAGGGAGTTAGGAAGAGATAAACATTATCATTGGTCTTTTAAGTGATTTTCTTACCTTTTATTTGCAGCAACATGAATGGTGTCTAATGCCATTAGAAAGTGGTTCTTTGCTTTCAGTTCATTTTAATTTATTTATTTCCTTCAAGCTTTTTTCCTTTTCAGCAAGTAGTTAGAAACCACTAATCACACACCTTCACTCATCTAGAATTCACCTTACACACACCATCACTCATCTGTTTATAAATACATCACTCCATCTTAGGAAGATAGATTAACTACAAACAACACCCCAAACGACAAAAAGCCCTAAGAGGTTGCTTAAGTACATATAGTACACCTTCACTTCATCAGCTTACGAGCCCCGGGTTGACAATTAATGACATCAATTTAGGAACACTAAATTGACTAAACAATGCTTTTATGTAATTTTCTGTTAAAGATCAAACTTTGATCATCGAGTCTCATTGAGAACTGGTTCATTGTACTTTTGTTTTATGCATTAATATAAACTTGGTAATTATCTTATCTCTGCATCTGGATTAACTTAAAGCGGTGTACCCTTGGAGGCTAAGGGCCCGGCCTCGGAGGACACTTGCTTCTGTATCACTACGATTTGATTTCTGCGTGGTTTTCTTATCGTCGTTATTTGGTAATCTGACATGATTTATAAGTTCACATCACATGCTCTGTTAAGATTAATTCATTAAGGTTTTTACAGACAGAATTGTTGTATTGACTCTACATTATATTATTGATCCTTTCAGAGTTGATTGAATATTATTAGTCTTGACCAAATATTGTTACTGTTCTATTACAGAGCTTTTGTGTTGAACATTCATGTTATAGAATTCATCTGAAAGTTGTGTTCTTTACGATTGTTGGATTCAGAAGTAATGTTGTTCTATTTTGAAACGCAGTCGTATTCCTGTCAATTAAGATTGATGCTAAATCAGATTACTCTTCAAGCGTGTTGTGCGTGTATATGATTTCCAAACGCTGTTCCATAACTTATCAGTAATTAGCGCTGTTCTATTAGTGTGTGCTACTTGATTTGCCTTAAGAATGAAAGATTGTTGTTTGATTACACTGAGTGCATCTGAGTTAGTAGATTAAGTTTGATGACTGCTCGCGAGACTTAGTTATTTAGTTGCTGTTCCATTTTAGAATTGCTGTTCCATTCCAGATTTGCTGTTCAATTTCTTATTTGATGTTCCATTTTGCTATCTGTCGTTCCATTTACTCGCATTTATTATTTTGGTGTGAGAGACGATCTAAGGCTGTAGTGAGCCTCGGCATTTATTGTCTAGATCCCAGACCCGTGATCCATGCTATAATTTCCTTTCCATCAGTTTCCAAAGGGATGGCTTATTGCTGCCGAACCCTTGACTGATAAGTTGCCTAGTTTTCTGAGTGTATGATTTATTCTTTTGAAGTAACTTAGTTATATACAAGCATTCGTTTACTCTTGTATTTTTGAGCACTGTACTACTAGAATTACTCTGACAAGTGATAGCCTCAGACTGAGACACTCTTTGAAATAACAAAACGCTCCCGGATTGACATATTAATGTGAGGTAATTAGAGGTGAAAGAGACCCTTTTTATAGCTCTACAGTAGTGGACAGGCATTACTTCGCCCAGCACCCTTTTTGGTTCGATAGCTTGTTCCGACTTTTGGTACATCCCGTGTCTATCCACCAGCAATTCCATTAGCAGCATACCTTACAGATCCAGTAGCACCATCAGTAGCAAAGGCAAAGACATAGCTTGTTGGGACAGAGGCAAAGCCATAAGCTAGGGCAGAAGCTAGGGAGGCATTACCAGTTGTTCTAGCATCTAAGCTATCAGTAGCAGAGCTATAAGCACCAGTATAAGCATAGTCTAAGCATCGTCAGCAAAGACAAAGACTAGGAATGCAGAAGTTGCAGTTATAGGTCCAGACTAAGCAGTTGATCCGGGTGATTCGCTTGATTAACCAGAACCAGTAGAACCAGCAGCATAGGCAAAGGCATAAGTGGTCTCATAGACAGGAGCAAAGGCATACCTAGGGGCTTCAAAGGCATAGGCATCTAAGGTAGAGGTAGCAGCCCTACTAGTTCCAAAGCGAGTAGTTGATCCAGCAATGGCACCACCAACATTTGTGGTTTAACCAGTCAAGGTTCCAGCAAAGGCAAGGGTAGTAGCAATTACGGTTCCAGTTCCTATAGGTGTTCTGACAAGAGGAAAAGAGCTAGAGCTTCTAGGGGTTATATAGAGGCAAAGGCATAGGTCACTATAGAGGCATCAGTGAAAATAGAGAAGCGCGTGGCATCAGTGTAGATAAAATATCCACTTAGACCTATATAAGCTATTGTTCCTGTGTATCTAAGATAGAAGAAATAGTGTGGGTATAATGTACAAAGTGGGTAGAAGTGGTTTCCAAATATCCTAAGTACGAGTTAGTTTCCACATTTGGTTTCAAGGCTGGTATATGAATAGTATGTAGTTCCTCCCGCTTGAATGGCTATCTCGAAGCTGCTATCAAGCCCAGTTTTTGGGCTAATAGGTACTTTGACCTATATACAGCATTTTCTCAAGGTTTTCTTAGGGTTCAATGATTGAATGAATAAGCATGGTGGGTCATCGATGAAAACACATGGGAAACATTGAGGTTATTGTAACTAATAGTGATGCCTTTATAATTCATTGGTTATGCCCTTCTTTCATGTGGTCCCTGCCCGTCAATCTAATACTCAGGGAAATGATAAATTGTATCCGTGTCGAGTAATGAGCAATAAAAATAGATCAATGGGTGGTCTTGTTGACCAAGTGAAAGATCGATACCCATTGCCAGCAGGACTAGTTCCAGTTCTTGATCGAGAACCATAGCCTGCAACAGCCATTGATCCAGATCCATATATACGAAGTTATAAGCAGCAGAGCCAACAGCTAGAGCAAAGAAAACCAGAAGGATACTACTACCAAAGCCATCCAGACTAGCCAAAGCCATAAAGAAAGCAGCCAGTTGGCCAAGAAAGCCATTCTAAGCCAAGCCAGTCAGAGCCAGTTCCATCCGTTGACCCAGTTGGTGGAGTTGGACCAGCACCAAAGCAAGCAGCAGTAGCTACAGCATTAAGCATGAACTATCAACCACTTAAGATAGAATTTTCCAGTTTACCTTGTTGTTTACCCAGTAGCAAGACCAGCATCCTTACCAGTAAGAGAGCCAAAGCCTGTTGTTCGTGATGATCGGGATTCAGTCTTTGCTTCTCGAGCAGAAGAACCGAATTCTCGAGATGAAGAGTCAGATGTTCTGAATGAAGAGCCAGATGTTTGAGAGCCATACTCTTATGATTTCTTTCTAGATCTAGACCTTCGTGATAGAGATGCTAACCTTAGGTTCCCATACCTTAAAGATCGAGATCTTTATTGAGCTTATTCTTTTCGTGATCGATATCCAAACCCATACCCAGCAGCTATTGATGTATATGAAGCAGAAGTAGATCCAGTTCCAGAAGCAGCAGTAGCAGTTGACCCAGTTGACCGAACAGAAGCACCTATAGAAAGCAGCTAAAGCATATCTCTATATAACAGATGCTTACCCAGATGCTTGTGATCGTGATTCATATGTTCATAATAGGGATGAAGAGCCAGATGTTAGGGATGAAGCACTAGATGTTCCAGATGAAGAACCAGATGATCGTGGTAGAGAGTCTGACCTTCGTGATCGTGCTTTGGAGTCCGATGCTCGTGTTCCAGATCGAGATCCAACCTTATCCATTTACCCATATCCAGATCGAGACCCAGACCCACCTATAGCACCAAAGGAAGCATCTTAGCTAGTCGTTGATTCGGTTGACTAAGTTGCAGTTCCAGGTCCTCTAGCATATGCAGGTAATCCAGTTGAGTCAGTCGATTAAGAAGCAGTTGATTCCTTTGATTAAGCCACGGCAGATCCATCCGGTTTATCCAGTCAATGAGAAGCAAAGGCAAAGCACGGGCATAGGAGGTAGCTACTAGTAGATAGAACAAAGTAAGCAGCTGTTTACTCTGTTGATTATGGCGATCCAACACTAGTAGTAGATCCGGGTCCATATGAAGAAGCACGAGCTGTTCGATACCCAGCAGTAGATCTAGTAGCAGCAGAGCAAGCAGAGACAGGGACAGATACAGAGCCATAGCTAACAGCAGATCCAGTTGTTTATTCCGCATAAGCAGCACTCATATCCAGTTGAACGAGCAGTTCAAGATGCAGCAGAGACAGTAGTAGAGACAGTAGCAAAGGCAGGTGTTCCAGTTGTTTAAGTAAGTAATTAAGCTGTTGATTCTGTTCCGGATGTTCCGGATGTTCCAGACGCTCCACCTTCAGAAACACCTACAACACTAGTAGATTGAGATCCAGTTGTTGACCTTGAAGCCAGGTCAATAGCCAGATACTACAACTTAAGTTGTTGCTCGATTGAGGGGAAGAAATAGAGGGGCGGTTATACCCCACTTCAAAAGAGAGGGATGGGTGCAAATATTATATACGTAATTACGCAATCGAAGAATTGATTGATGGATTGAGCGAGCATGTATTGATGGATTGAGTGAGAAATTGATTGAGGGAAGCATTGATGAAGCCATTGAGTCAGTCAGCCCAGCCTTAATTGATTGATTGAGCGATTGATCCAGCAACAGCTATTGATGAAGCGATTGAGTCAGCCCAGCCTTAGATTGATGTGAACTGAGAAAGCCATTGAGTCAGAACCAGCTAGATGATAATGCCAGCGATTGATGGAATGATTGATTGAGGGAGTAAGCCCAGCCAGATGGAGATTGAGAAAGCCAGTAAGACAGCCAGAATTGGTTGATTGATGAGCCAGTGAGTGATCGAGTAAGCCAGCCTTCATCGAGTAACCTCCCCCACCCCCTCGGTCTTTGATCGATTTCGAATGCCAATAAATCATGCGATTGATTCAGTCAGCCAGATGATATTGATAGAGCGAAGGTCGAGTACAATGAATTCCCTCCCCCTTGTTCTGAGGCAGTTCGAAAGCACGGAGTTGCTTGGGATCGCACCAATGCTCGGAATGAATGCAGCAGGAGCAAGATCTGATGATGGATATGCCTACTCTGCTGCTGGAATAGGTGCTGGATAAACGGAACTGTATAAACTTACTTGGCTAGTGCTGCTTCTACCCATGCTGCTGGTAGATATACTGGTTCTGCTCGAGCAACTAACTGGAACTGGATCTACTGCGGTGCAAGGCCAATCATTTCGTAAACATTCATTCGTAGACATTGATCTATAAATTCGGAATTTGCATAATTACGTATATTAAGCTTTTGATCAAATTAGAAGGGTTATGACCATTTTGCCTATTTACCTACCCCCCCCACCCGTGACACTTGGCTGTAGAGAGAGAACCACCCACCCACTAGCGCTTGGCAGTAGCCCGTGACACTTGGTTGTAGAGAGAGATCAAATACAGGCAGTAGACGCCCTCAGCATCAGTTTAGGCGCCCGGTAAATAGATAAGAGAGATAAGAGAGAGAAGGTAGCAAGAGATCCTGTCTTCGACTCTGGAGATAGGCCTTCCTTTCCCTTTCTATAACATACCGATCGGGGATGTAGTTGTAGATACATTAGTCCGATGAAAGAAAGCTCATCCTTTGGGTTTTGCTTGTCTTTAGCAGTTTCCGTCCCATTGAGGTATCGACCAGCAGAAGATAGGTACTCTTTCTGATGATTGCTTCATCTGCTCAGTATGCCCCTCCCTAGGGGTTAGAAGGGAAATCGCGGGTTAACTACTTATTGGAGAAGTCGCTTCACTCGCAAAGGTACTTTCTTCCTTTGGATTACTAAGAGTCCGTTCTTTCTAACGATATGTTGTTGTTGAGTCGCTTTCCTCACTTTCAATGCTCGAACTCCAAACGTCAGTCAGTGATTGCGCTATAACAGAGTGCTAGAGGGCAGGAGAGATGATTGAGCACATACTGATTTATCGCATTGAATAAAGAAAGGCACCACGGATAGTTACCGGTAAAGGAAAGACAGTTGATACCGTTGACCGGGAATGGCATCTATTATTGAAAAGAAAGAGATGTGTGTTTACTGATACCGATGCTTTCTTTCAAATTTTTTATACTCTATTGGGGGATACTCATTAGAAGTCTTTCACTCTAGGCTAGGAAAGTATGTTAGTATACTAGCGTAGCTCTTCCAGGGGGGGGTTCTAACTAAAGAGTAAAAAACCAACTCTCTGCCATTAGTTCCCCCCGGCCCCCTTCTTGGGACCCTGAGCTCTACTCTATTTCCGAACTCGAACTCATATGAAAATCAACGTCACTAAAGCAAGCAACCGGCGACTAGGAGGCCTTCGTTTTTCTATTTAAATGAGGCTATTTCCCTCTTTCTGCCTCTTTTGAAGGAAGAAAACAAGGACACGAGATTCTTTCCCAGGCCTTGTGGTACTGCTCTTTGCTCCTTCCCAGTGAACTGAACAAATCGTACCTAGATTGATTAAAGAGTACCGAGATGTGAGCCTACGGTCTCCCTTCCTGCTCCAGTCAATCAGAAAGAAAAAGAAGGTCCCGGAGGGGCTTGCGCTTCCTAGTGCAAGGAGATTCTTAGTCTCTCGTTTCAGGTTTGGCTTGACTCTGTTCGCTGAGCTCTTCACCTTGCCTTTGTTGGATGGGGATTGGTTACATGTCCTGTTCATTTTGCTTTAGCGCGCTATGGTGAGTCCACTACTGAGTGAGCAGCCAGTGAGACTCCGATAAATTCATTCAAGAGGGCTAAAGCATCCCTATACGAGTACGAGTTTTCTTCTTTGCTCATCAAAGGCAGGAATTGGATTGGATAGTAAACTCTGGAGGCGTAACCGCTGAGGGTTAGATTCTCCGCAACTAAAGAGGTTTGCCAGGTAAAAACAAAGGTCTGGTTTAGACTACAAAGAAAAGGCTTCCTATCTAACTTACTGTTAGCTAGCTTTGCCACAGCAGTACTCCTACTTCCAGATCCAGAAAGGATTTGAAACAGAAACATTATAGTTCTCTAGTGAAAGCCCCGATGAGGTTAAAGTCAAAAAAGACCACCCCCTGGTTGTAACTTGTACTTATTCCATTTTCATGCAATTTACTTTTAAGCTGTTTTCTTACTTTTGTGTTTAAGTCCTCTTCAGTGAGGCAGAGTGGAATCCATTTTAGGGACCCTTGCTTCTCTACAAGCTTGATTAGAAGTTAGATTGAGGTCGTGGTGCAATTAATTGAACATCTGAGGTCACCCAATCTCAATTCAAGGGAATTTGGTCCTTAGTCTTGCATATAATCCAGTACACTCGAGTCCACTGTGACTCTGGCACGCCCGCACTCATAAACTGATCCAAAAGACTAGGAACAGAAACCCAATTGAAAAATCAAACAATCAGTGAGAATAGAATTCGAGCCTTACCAGTGCATCGGCATTGATCGCAGAACGGCCTCAGATAATGCACTCTCTTCAATGGTGTAAAAAGAAACAACAAATCCTCTGTTCTCGTGAACAAGCAGTGTGCACCAAATGGGCATGCCTTCGACAGTGTAATCTTCGAGCTCCGCGCATTCTTGGAGAAAGACGCGGATGTTGTCGCGAAAGGGACCAGAGAGAGCAATCGGGCAACGCGGGTCGGCGAAACTGTGGAGTCCATAGAGCTTGGGTATTCTCTTCCTCTTCTTGCAGGCTTCAAAGATTGGTATTGACACGGTTGAAGCTTGTGTGTCTTCCTCTACAAGAATTCACTTCTTGAAATCTTCTCATGCAGAGAGCTACAGAGAGAGAATGGGATAGAGTTGACCACTTACCCTGTTACCATGTTGTGCCAAAAGGAACTATAAGCTGACTTTGCTGCTAATCTGCTAGCACCAGTATTTCCTCTAGGGTTGTGCTCCTTACTACTTGTGGCTATACAATAGCAGAAATGGAGAATGCCTTAATGAGATAAACAGTGATGGAATTGAAAAAAGAAGTTCCATGCCATGGTATATGAGCTTAACCAGAGGCTTCCTGATGCCAAAAGAATCTTCTGTGATGTCTATAAAGAGATGATGGAGATTATCAACAACCCTAGGAAACACGGTCGAGGATATGATCCATGGAGTGAATTTTGCTTCTGCTGAGTATGGAATAATCTTCTCAAATAGTATCCTTTTTTTAATGCTTCGAAGCTTGTGAATTTCTTGTTATTGGTAATCCTCTTTGTGATTTTTTAGTCAGAACCTTAACAGTGCATGCTGTGGAGCTGGAAGGTTCCGAAGGCTGGCTGACTGCCTTGCTAGAGAGATGGCATGCAAGGAGCATGAGAGTTATGTTTAGTGGGATCTCGGCAACCCCACTGAAGCTGTGAATGTTTTGCTTGCTGATTGAATGTGGTCAGGGATCCTACAGAATATCTGCCATCCAATCACCTTCAAACAGTTGGAAGCACCTTAACTTAAGAAGCTGGGCTGCCGAAGCCGCGGAACATGCTGCTAAGTTCCGGTCAGATTAGACCCTAAGAATCTTACCCTTCTTAGGTCGGGTGAGCGGCTTCTCGCCCGGGGATTGGGGTGGGTAGGTAAATAGTAGTCGGATTGGGGTGTGGGTAAATAGTAGGGGTGAGCGCTTTCGCTCCTCAAATTAGATTGCGTAATTACGTATATAATGACTGGAATCACGGACAAGTTTCAGTGTTTGATGGGTGCGTTAGCACACTCAACCAAAAGGCTGCCATCGGTGGTGTGAGGCTCGTATTTGGTCACTCTTGTGCGATAGGTGTGCACTCCCACGTTCACATCGGAGATGGGAGACAAATGTGGAATGGCTATCTCGAAACTTCAGTGATAAGTCATTGCTGTCCCTGATAGTTAGATTGATGTTCGCGACATTTGAGTATGCTTCTAGTAAGGTTTACTTATGATATAGTATGTAAGCAATCATGGTAATAGACATATTATTTAACGACTCTTCACTTCTATAGTTTGACTCGTATACTGTATTTGGACTACTTTATTATGCAGAAATTAGACTCGTGGTTTATGAAATCAGGCTCGTGAACAGGTAAAAGGTTCACTAGACGAGTATCCAGTATGATCCGAGCATGCTTACGCATCCTGCCGGTCCTTGATGCTTATTGGGTGGTGGGCTTATAGTCTCTATGGTTGAGCCTGCTTACGCTTCCTCTACCACTGTGTCAAGTGTGCTAATGCAACCTCACCCATATGATGGGTGAGCTTCGAAATCGATGGCGGCCTTGACAGCCGAGTGCGCTTTCCGTTCGCCATAGTCAGTCCGCCCAGTACAACCCAGGATGGCCCAGTACGCATTCTCTCATTACTGCATTCTACCATTACCGCATTCCCCCCAAACAATTATCCCGCATTGACAAGAAGTACCAGGTAGACAAACAGGATAGCAGCATGCCAAACCTAGAACCTACACCTCGATCTATAACTCCACCTATAAGAGTTGTGCGTCTTCTATATATGCACATATTCCGTATATGTGCATATGTCAAAGTTATGCATATATAGTAGATTCACATATACAGAATATGTGCATATATGGAAGTTGCACAAATACATAAGATATGTGCATATACGAAAATTGTGCATATATGGAGGCTTTTGTATATGCATATTACGAAAGTTTCACATTACTTATGTATATATGCAACTTCCATATATATGCATTTACGGAAGTTGCGCATATATGGAAGATATGCACATATACAGAAGTTTCAAATATACAAAAGTTGTTCTCAACTTCAACTTTTGTATATACATAGCCTCTGTATATGCACATATATTTTGTATATACACAACTTTCGTATATGTTCCATATATGTGTAAATTATGTATATGCACATATATGAATGTTACGCATATACAAAAGATATGTGAATAGTGGGAAGTTGTTCATATACCAAAGATATGCGATACAGAAAATGTGCATATATAGAAGTTGTGTGATTTTTGTGTATGCACAACTTTCGTATATGCGCATACCTTTCGTATATGCACAACTTCCGTATATGTGCATATCTTCCATATATCCATGACTTGAATATATGCACATATACGGAAGCTGCGCATATAGATGAGCAATGCACAATATGCATAAACAAAAGTTGCACATATACAAAAGATATGTGCATTAGAGAAAATTCTAGCCTAAAAGTGTCCTCCTAAGGAAGTGATGGCTTCTATATCTAAGTTATAGCTTATGTATATGCACATACATATGTAAGTTATGGCTTCTATATCCAAGTTATGTATATCTACATATATACAGAAGTGTGCATATACGGAAGATGGCTTTCGTATATGTGCAACTTTTGTACATGCACATTTATATGGAACTCATCTTCCATATATGCATAACTTCTATGTATATGGAAGGTCAATTCCATATATATGTGCATATATGGAAGTCATCTTTTGTATATGAATGCTTTGATATATATATATGTACATAATCTACATATATATGGAAGCCATCTTCTATATGTACACAACTTTTGTATATGCACGTATATATGGAAACATGCATATACCACGTGGATGACATGTGGCAACACCCTAGTTATATGGACACTATGTTATGCTAACATAGAAATGTCATGTGGGATAGATAAGAACCAGGTGGGTTCCACATGGAAATTTAATGTTGATGTGGCGCTATACGAATTGTGAAACTTCAAAGGAGCATAACTATCAATACTAGAGTTTGATTGAGATAAAATTTATCACTGAAATTATCTTTATGAGATGAATGCGATGGTGGAATTCTTTTTAATTTTTATGATGTTAGAAAAAGAGGATTCTTATAACACCATATTCATAACCAACCTTGGAGATCGGGTCATAATCAATATGTAACACCTCCAACAACTTGAGATAGTACAAGAGGGTGGGAGGGGTGTTACATTTGTGCACCTTATGTGTAACCACTAGAGTGGTCGGAATTAAATAAGATACACTCAATTTTATAGATAAAGTCAATGGACTATGCTCATATGACTATCATCTCAAAGTTGGGTGTGGATTCAATGGGGACCTTTCTCCATAGATTATACTTATACCTTTATCTTTAAAAGTGTCTCCTAAGGATGTCTGAGAAGCGATTTTAAACATATGGAGAAGTGTCATTTAATTTAAGTGTTTAAATATTGTTATATTCTATTTCAAATCCAAGGATGTAAACTTAGAAATGTTTTCATTATATTTGCAAAATTAATACATGAATGGTTCTTATATTATGAAAATAACTCTATGATTTAATTCTATAGAAAACACACTTGCAACAAAAACCAACTAGAATAGAAATTAGAATACTACAAAGGTCTATTTGATCATAGATATATAGGATTGGTTCCCTTGAAAACCCCTTAGAAATCCTTATAACTTGTAGTTACACATGCATTGAACCATAGGGTTCCATAAAAAAGGATAAACAAAAAGTTAAGAAGAACAACACCCCATCCACATCTTCCCCTACGATATCTACTCCATGTTCCTTATGTAACCTCAAGTATACCCTTCCACTTGGTAATCATTTGTGTTGGTCGATAGAACTTTCACCTACATTAATTACCCCATTCAGCCATTCCCCTCACACTATCAATATCCATCGCCATTCTCTCCACTCTAACAACCATTCTTCTACATGACCTTGAAGTTAAGCCTCATATCTCTTCTTCACCTTCTTTCTCACCACCTCTTTCATATTGTGATAACCAAACTCTAGCTAAATCCCATTTCCTTTATTATATCAAATAACTCTAGCTGCAACCCATGTGTTTCTGATCATAATCACAATATTCCAATGGCCATTTCACCGAACTGTTGGAAATAATACTGAGAGGGGGGGTGAATCAGTATTAGCAAGTCAATTATTTTTCATTTCACAACCAGATTTGTATACGCTACTTCAGTTAGTGAAATTCGCATATATACACAACTGTAGTTAAGAAAACTAGCATATACCCTGTAGAATTATAATTTAGTTAATTCTTCAGATGTTGATCATTAATTTGTGCATCAGAACCATATAAACAGTAACCAGATACAGTAAAGAAAAAAAGCAGACAATCACACACAAGAACACAAGATATAAGGTGGAAACCCAATGTGGGTGAAAACCACCAAATGCAATTCGTCTCTATCTTCTTTTAATAAGAAACTTCTTTTTACAATGTTTCTGTACTGGTGCAATCTTCTACCAGTACACCGGCTTCTACCTGCAGAAGGCTACAAGGTTCTCTCGTTCTCTAGTTTCTCCTGAAAGGGACCTTCAACCCCCTTAGCTCTTGTATTAGCTTATGTGTTTACTAGTACATAGGTGCTGACCTACAGAAGGCTACAACCTTCTCTTTTATTCCAGGGACCATGTTTCATATTTTTTCGAACTAGATCCATCAATAACATCAATCAAATATCTGCATCAACCAATCTCCTTATACAAACCAAACTGAATCAACCAATCTCTTCTTTGAAAGTTGTAACCAGAATACTGTACCAGTAACCAAAACCCAAGCTAGAACCCAAAATATTGCAGCAGCAAAATAGAAGTAGCTAAAGCATATTCTATGAGATGTCTGCTACTTCAATGTGACAAACCTGCGTGCATACGCATTCTTCCCAATGCCAACCTGCATATACGTTGTTTTTGAATGCCGAACTGGCGTGTATACGTGCCTTTGATATACCGAACCTGCGTACAAATCTGTAAAAGATTATTTAACCTTTGCAATTGATCAAACATTAGTTATACCCAGATAATCAGATTTACAGATTATGATGTGTGCCAATAATAAAAGATCAAAACCACACAAAGATATATCTCTTCAAGTTTTAAGATCTTGACCCATCAATATAACTTATCCTTCATCAAGCGCTCAGGTTCATCTAGCTATGCACCACAACCCAATAATCTGAATATCAGATCTTGCTCTTCATATGATATGCATTACTTGAGTGCCTTTGCCTAATGATTTCTTCCTCCTTTTATAGTCTTAGGCCTTACTCAATACCATGGTCCAAAACCACTTAGAATCAATACCTTGGACCAAATACCTGGGGTCAACACTTTGGACAAGATACCTTGGACCAATACCATGGGTCAAAATACCATGGTCCAAATACCACGAACCAAAACCAAATTCTCCAACTTGTACACGCTTTTTCTTGCGTGAAAGTGCGTGTATACGCATATGCGCCTTTTGGTCATCTAACCCATGTGTATACGCACCTCAGTCAAAGGGAACCTGCGTATATCTCTGTTTCCTTCATTCTGAGAGCCTGAACTGAGATCTGTCATCTGAGTGAGTTACCATCAAGGACAACAACTGTGTCATAGTGCCAAACCTGTGTCATAATGCCAACATGAACAACCACTCCCATGCGATTATGATAAGCTTGGGCCCACGCTGCCACGTATACCCTTTACTATTATCATAGAATCGACCTCGTGGAGCCTTTGACCCAACCTCCTCAAAAGTACTCCACATATAATCTAGTTATGCCATCTCATTTCCTGTTTTCTCTTTTTACCACTACACCCAACACCTTGTTGGCCATGAATAATTCATTGTATATTCAAAACCAATCAAACTATCAGTATGTAAGTACATACACTTCCTATGCATGAGTCATAAATGAAGGTTACAATGTTCTCACACTCCACAATCTCTTAATTTCCAGGGTACTATGTGTACCAGGGTGTGAACCACTCTCAAAGTAATTGGGCCTTATCAAGATATATTCTGATGGGTACTGGGGCAATGTCCTGAAAGAACTAGTGACACATTCCAGTAGCAGAAGAATCGACCAAGGTAACATATGAGGCTTTGGTGTTGCCCGCACCTCCACCTATAGGGATGGATTCCCTAGATTTTAGACACTAAAGTACACTCATCCCATGTGAGCATTCGATTCGTTAGCTTCTTAGTATTCAGTTACCAGTGTTGAGCACTAGATGGGTCAGGTAGCCCCAAAGAGTACTACATGCATTGTACATTAGATGAAACCCCTCTAAATCTAGTCTCTACCATGCCTAGGTATTCTTTTCTGTGGGATGATTGAAGGATTTCAAGATCCCTATGAAGTTAAATTCTATGTCTCAAAGATGTGAGATGACCATGATGAATTATGGGATGCGTACTCCCAATGGCCCTAACTTGAACTATAAATTCTTTATTGCCCCTGTGGGGAATTTATTTGGTTCAAGTTATGGTAGCTTTTAAGGGTCTTACTTTTCTTTAGGGTGTCAGATGTAAGCTAAAATAAACTAAGTATCAAAATATCTGGAAACTAGATGCCTTCTAATACAAAGCATATAGAAGCTTAGCGTGTGATGTGTAACTGTGTGCAAGTGATCAAGTGAGCATGTAAAGTGTGAGAAGATGTGGATATTTGATGCTCCATTGCAATATCCTCCTAATTACACTAGATTTCAGTTGTTCCTTGCATGAAAAAGAAATGATGGGTAGATAATGGGTTGTTTACTCTTTCTCCTACTAAGCTAAGTGTGACTAAAGGGAGGTGGAAATCTTACTATTTGACTAATTAAGCTATGTGATTTGTAAAATATAAAAAAGTAGATTGAAAAATATGTGTGGAATTTGGCCACTCATTATGTGAACATTTGTAAATAAAAGTAAGAATAAATATATATGTGTAACTTTTGTATATGGACATATGTTCCATATATGTGTAACTTCCGTATATGCACGTCTTTTATATATATGCATATTTTATGCATATACATATCTTCTATATATGCACGTCTTTTGTATATGTGCATATCTTCCAAATATGCATATCTTCTATATGTGGATATCTTCTGTATATATGCATATATTTTGTATACATGCATCTTTTGTATGTGCATATCTTCCGTACATGCATATCTTTTCTATATATGCATATCTTCTATATATTTGCATCCTTCCTATATGCATATCTTCCATATATGCATGTGTTTTTTATATGTTCATATCTTTTGTATATGCATATCTTTCGTATATGCATATCATCCATATATGTGCATATCTTGCGTATATGCATGTCTTCTATATATGTGCATGTCTTCCGTATATATGCATCTTCCGTATATGCACATCTTCCATATATCCATATCTTACGTATGTGTGCATATCTTCCGTATATGAATATATTCCATATATGCATGTATTTTATATATGTGCATATCTTCCGTATATGCATGTATTCTATATATGTGCATATCTTTTGTATATTCATATCTTTTGTATATGTGCATCTCTTTTGTATATGCATATCTTCTGTATATTCGCATCTTCTATATATATGCATATCTTCTGTATATGCATATCTTCTGAATATGTGCATATCTTCTACATATATGCATCTTCCGTATATGCATACCTTACCTATATGCACGTCTTCCATATATGTGCATATCTTCCATATATGCATGTCTTCCGTATATGCACATATCTTCCATATATGCACGTCTTTTGTATGTGTGCATATCTTCTGTATATGCATATATTTTGTATATGTGCATATCTTTTCTATATATGCATATCTTCCGTATATATGCATATCTTTTGTATATGTGCATCTACCATATATGTGCAACTTCCATATATGCACATATATGGAAGATATGCGCATATACAAAATATGCGGTTATACAAATGATATGAGCATATACAAAATACATGCACATATACGAAATATGTGCAGATACAAAAGTTGCACAACTTCTATATATGTACATCTCCTGTATTGCATTGCTTTCGTATATGCAGAACACATGTATATGTGCAACTTTCATATATGTGATTTAAAAAGGAACCCATTAATTCATTCACATCACTTCTCTCAAACTCTTCATAGAGCTCCTTCGGATAGATCTACTCAAGGACCTCCATATCCGCTCTAGTTAGTGAATTTCTCGTTGAGATTATTATCTCTTCTTCATAGGGAAATCTTGTCACCATTATTCCCCGTGTTCTATTGAAAAGTAAAAACTTGGGATCAATCACTATTGTAACCTTAAAGGAAAACATGATTTTGAGCTATAATGTTACAAAAAATAGTTGAAAGGGTAGGGTGATTATACATTCACAAGGGCAATCACTGTCTCTAGATTGTCCCCACTTTTTTACCCAATAACTTATATAGAGTTCCATTCTAAACTCCCCTTAGCAACACCATTTCTCCTCAAACCATTTTGTAGATTTCCCTTTCAAACACAATATCTGAATCCACATTACTTATCATTCATACAAATATCAAGTTTCTAGCCAAATTTAAAATTTTTCAAAACCTTTGAGAGTGTTTTAATCCGTCCATCTTTGAGAAACATCTTAAATTTGTATCTTATTATGATTATAGCTATTGATTCATCTCCTAGGATAATGTCACCTCCGTCATCACTTGCATGTTTACAAAACCACTCCTCACGGGGAGTCATGAAAATAAGCACTTGAATCAATCAAAGATACATCATGATTTACATGTGTGCTTGAAGAAGCCAAGTACACATCCCCTCATTCTTCTTAGGAGTCATTTCCTTCTATTTAAGGAACATCATCAAATTCCTTCCCTTTATCAACATTTTAAGATCTATAATCCTTCTTGTAGTGCCAAACTTTACCACATTCCTAAAATTCCCTTAAGGATTTTCTAAGGATTTAAATCTACTCTAAATCTAGATCTCCTACTTGAAGAATTATTTTTATTTGTATCCAGGGAACATATTATTAGAGATAATGGATTTTTCTTTGACTATCCATGGTTTTCCACCTCATTTCTTATGATAGAAAGGATGAGAGCACATCATCAAACTTTAAAGTGGTTGCATTATTATCAATATATATAAACATAGTATCCCATGAATCTAGTAATGTACACAATAAAATAATGTACTTATCTTCATCTAAAATATTAATATAAATGAACAATAACTAACTTACCATAGTATTGAAGGAATTTAAATGCTTTGTTACCAAGTCTCCATCATCTATCCTTAAGAGGTGAAACGTCTTTTAAATAAAAAGTATGTTTACCAAAGATTTAAACTAATACAAAGCCCCTGAGTTATCCCATAATGGCTTGGTTGTATCTTCTTCAAAAACATTTAATCATGTTAAATTTGAAAGATACAATTAGATCGTGCTCTTTGAATTCCTATGCAACTTTACCCAGTGTTATGTCAACATATTCATAGGTGCAGTACTCGGATCATAGTGACTCACTGTTATTTATGGACCAAAAGTTCTTCCATAGTTAGCTTCCATAGAGAATATCCTTATGCATTAAATTTCTCATTGTCAATTTTAGAATGCCTTGCCATCTCGTTTCACCCCAAGAATTGTTGCTACATAACTCCCACCAAAACTAGGTTTATCACATGCCCATTATCATTAATTTTTTGGAAACAAAGGCACCCCCCTAGAGCTAATAATTTCTTTAATACCAAATGTAAGCTCTAAATATTTACAATGAGCGATGCACACCCAAATTCATTATAAAATTAAAAAAGTAATTAATAACATTCATATGTATTTCTTATAGATTTATGCTAGAAACCTTAAATATGAAAATCAACAAATGTTCCGAGTGACACATAATTGTATTAAATTCACCATTTACAATCCAATACGTAAGATCTTATGGCATCCACAACCTTAATCCATTTACTCAAATTATATTTCAACCTTAAACACAATTAGAAAACCATGGGGTATAAACCATCTATCAAAACTAAAAAAATATTTTTAGAAGCTCCACCCTCAAACATCTCTTGGCCCATACATATAGTGCACCGAGATCATCTTGCAATAAATATAATGTATACCAAAAATATCAATATGATAAATGATAATTAAATAATTAGTAAGTTAATGGTTAAGAGTTTCGTGTGTTTGTGATTAGTGAGTTAATAAATAACTAATTTTTCCCTAGTTAAACAACTAGGGATAATGAGTGAGTAGATTTCTAGCTAATATTAAATAAAGTGAAAGATAACTTCTCACTTTACTCAATGTGCTTAAGAAAAGAAAGGGGAACATTAATTTGAAAAAAAAGCCTTATATGTCATAATATAATAAGATTAAAGCGATTTGTGAGTCAGTAGGAGGTTGACATATTATTGACTCATTAGTTAATAAGTTTCTTAATTTTAAAGTCAGATGAGTTAATGGTTAAAAAGTTAGTTTATTAAGTTAAGAGTTAATAGATTCTTTAATTTTGAATTAAGTTAAGTTAAGAAAGTTAAGTTATTATATTAGAGCTATGAATTAAAGTTGATGAGTTATTGATTAGAAAATTAAATTATTTATGAATTGAATGAATTATTAAAGTTTATAAATTGTAAAATTAATTTATGAAATTAAATTTTATTATGTGTTTAATTATGATTAATTTTATATAAAGGTAAACTTTTTTGAACCATTATATGAGAACATATAAAGAAAAACGAAGTGAGGAGAAAAATACCTTCATATCTCTCAACAATATAAAAATGCCAAATTTAATTGTAGATATTTATTCAAATATTTTAAAATAAATTATTTATAAAATTTATAAATAAAATATTTTTAATAATGTAAAACGTTAGTTGTAATTCATTATGTATTGAGATACTTTGTTACAATTCCACACTGGTTGGTTTGAAACGCGTCCATCTAAATCTACCAATGTGATTTCTTCCGAAATTATTTTTAAAACAATTTATTTTATTAATAAATACTATACATTTTAATACAAAATATTATAATAGAAAATTTTTATTTATATTTTTTAATTTAAAGGTTATTATTTTAAAATAATATCAAACAAAATATTTTTATAATTCTTTTTAATTTAATTCTCTATTAATTAAGAATGAAAAACTCATCATTTTATCGTCTATCCATGACTACCAGCCTCTAAAAATTTATATATATAATGTTAGGGTGAATAGGGCATAGATGGATGAATACATTCTTATAAGTAGATTTAAGAAATTTTAGTGTTATTGTGCGCTGATATGGAGGGATAGTTACAAAACCTATTGACATATGTATTTTACAACTACCTCTAGACAAGATTGCAGAGAAATACTTTGAATTTCAGTTTCAATTAAATGTTTTAAGAGTAAATTATTGAGGAAATAAAAATATTTTGGAATACAAGGGGTTCCTCTATATACCGTGACTGAATATTAGGATGACATAGCTATGAAACTAAAGAAAACTAAAGATTATAAGACTATATGTTACGAAAAGAAATGTATTCATAAATTTATTTCAGATTATATAAATAATTCATAATTATAGATTTAGGAACTGTAAATAATTACAAGCATTCTGATATTTGTAATATTCCCAAAATGACTTTCTTAAGCATACTCCTGAGAGAAACTAAATAATGGTCTAAAAGATAATCTATAAACGTTAAGAATATTTGAGCTATGAACTAATAATATCACTTGAAAATGAGTGTATATAAAATTTTAAACAACTTAAAAATATAAGGAAGAAACTCTCATTATTCTCAATACGTTTTTTCTCCCACATCATTTAAAGAGATGTGAAATAAAAAGAGATATTAAGAGATTCTGATTTGGAAAAGTAATTCAAATATTTTATTTTAAAAAAAAAATCTTAAATTAGATATGGAGCACAAACTTATCAAAAAGTAACATAGAAATTTGGTAGTGTCCTTATCAAATATTTGAGCTAGAAATAAAAAATAATAAATCACAATTAATTTACCTTCACGATTTTGAATTAGCTATTTGGGATGGCCTATTGAATTTATAAAAATACTTAGAAATCAGGATTTTCATTTGCAGATATAAATCTTAAATTCAGCAAGAAAATATTCGAAAGAATGAATCAAATACTCACAAGATCTATGAGAATAATAATAAACTTAGGTAATTAAGGGTTAGAGAATAATAAAACACCAGTCGTGATACAATACTTGGAATACATTAGCATGGAAGACATTAACAGAATATAAAGTCGATTGACAAAATACTGGGAAAATTGTATACGTATGTATTGATTAGTAATTTCTTGTTAATCTTTTTTACTACGTTGCGTCAGTATTAACTTCAACACTTCTCTCACCTCATCTGAGGTGGAGTAAGGAAATTTTGGATCTTGGATTTCGAGAAGAAACGACAAGAGTCGAAAGAGGGGGAACTGCAGCGAGAGTCATTTACCAGTCGAGGAATTGATCACGATGGCATTTTGTGGTTGGAGATAATATGAGGTTCGACGGTGGATCTAAAATTAAAATGCAGGTAAACCTTCTCTGGTTTAATCCTCTCATACTGTGTTTCTTGGTTGAAATAATGCTATCAAATTACCATTCATTCTGGTTTCTGTTAAATAACAAAACTCACAATTACGTTTTATATTTAATCCATGTATACATGTTATAGTCGTAGACCCATTGCTTTACGCTTTCGAGGATTATATGTCAAATTTTTCCACTAGCAAAAATATATATACAGCCATATACAATATACGACGAAAATGAAAATATTTTCAATTCCCACGGACAACTCTAAAAGCAACACAATAATTATATTCACACATTTTCGTCGTCATGCAAAATACAACGAAGAATTGGAGGACAGGGTAGGTAGTGGTGCGGCAGTGAAGCTCTTTTTGAGGAAAAGGTTAACAATCAACGAGAAAGACAACCGAAGTAATATGGTAGATATCCAACTAGAAACGCTGTAGCTTAGCTTTACTCTCTTCCTGTTTTTATTTTATTAAAGTATGGTGGGAATGGCTTAGAATGCCTTCCTCAGAAAATCTCGGCGTGGAAAATTGTAGATAGGTTTCAGGGTTTTCAAACTTATAAGTCCATGACTATTTTCTTTGTAACTCTGTTTGTCATTTAAAATATACCCTGGAACGTCGGCACTTGAGGCTCTGAAAGCTCAAGGGCTTTTCGGCCGTTGCTCCGGTTTGAACACTTGGTAGCTTGAATATATAGACTGCTCTCTTTTATTTTCTGAAGAAATATGCATATGCTCTCTATATTCGATTATGTCTTGTTTACACTTGGCTCTATTGTCACTTCGATGGAAAGATGATTTTGATGTTTATACAACAACTAAGAAACAGTCTATCCTGAATGATAAATTATTACTCGCTTCTCCTCCTTGATGTAATTAGTTAAATACTAGCCTTGTCGTTTATCGATTTCTTGTTATTTTGCGGGGAGAGGAAATTCCTCCGTAGGGTTTTACTATTTCCTCTGGGATTCTATAAATGTTCATGCTTATATAGAGAATGATTTTACTGATTTTTACTGGAGTCTGTTAATACGGCAGGGCTTCTTAATTCAACAGCTATTATTAATTACAATAGATCTTTTGATTGTCAAAAAGAATAGTTCAAGTATTACTTCATGACGGCGGTTGTTCCATAATACTACTTGTGCATTGTTTTGATAAAAATAACATGCTATAAGCTTATTACTGCATGAACTAATTGATTCTAGTTTTATAAACATATATCTTTTTATAAACTAACTTTTCTTCAAAAGAAATCTATAATACTTATCTGATTCTAATTGTCAGTAAGTCCATATTGTCTTGAAATAAGTCCAGATTGTCTTGGAATGTCTCTCCTCCCAGCCACGAGCCTAGTGATCACCTCAAGGGTCTCCCCCAAGCACTTTCTCTTTTTCACCTGGATTATATCTATCTACAATTGGTGCCTTGGGCCTTGGGAATTCACTGTCTAGCCTCAAGTCATACGCTCTGTTTTACTGTAATCTAGTGACCTCCCACTAGTGTTCTTCCCGAGTTCTAGGATAGCCCCCTCTTGCCTTCTTTCCCCTATATATTTCCTTTTCCAGGGAAGGTGACCTCCCACTAGTGTTCTTCCCGAGCTTTGGGATAGCCCCCTCTTTCCTTCTTTTCCCCTCTATATTGGAAGGGGTGTAACTGTTTCTTTTAATTATAGTAGACAATTTATTTGTATTAACATGTCAAAATTCCTAATTAATCATAATTTAGGTGACAAATTGTACTTTGGCTTTCCAGCCTCATTCATTGTCATAATGTAAAAGAAATTAATGCAGAAAGATATAAAATTGAATTTAATAACCACATTAATTCCTTCATGGAGCTTGGGGTGTTACATCTCTCCCCCCCCATATAAGGAACACCGTCCCTGGTATTTTGTTGTTTTAAGGAAACAACGCCAAATAAGATTCCCGCATAAATCCCTCTTCTTCCGAGGTGGCCTCATCTGGGCCAAAGTGCTTCCACCTCACTTTGACCTGGGTGATGGCTCACCTCCGCGAGGTGATTTCTCTCCAATCGAGAATACGAAGAGGTTCTGCCAAAAACTCTCCTTCCGGTTCGACTTACACATAAACAATTCATAGTCATAATTTCCTCTAAAACTGTTTATATAAAAAAATACATAGTCATTTAACTGATTACCTGAATATTTTCCTGTTGTGGGTTGTACACATACTTTTTAAACAAGGAAACATGAAAAACATTGTGAACCCAAATGTGACTTGGTAATGCAAGCTTATAGGCTACCAGCCCAATCCGTTCTAAGACTTGAAAATGTCCACAGTACTCGGGTGCTAACTTAGCACAACCCCGCCACTGTAAGGAACCTTTTTGGGGTTTTACTCTCAGATACACATGATCACCTAGTTGAAATTCCCTCTATTTCCTCTTTTTATCTGCATACATTTTCTGCCTATACTGGACAACCCTTAGATTATGTTGAACCTTCTTAACAGCTTCCTCCATCTCTACTACCATGTCGGGGCCCAATGCTAACTTATTAACCGAATTATTCAAATTCACAGGAACTATGCACTTTCTTCCATATAACACCTCAAAGGGGCTCATATCGAGTGATTCATGATGTCCATTATTGTACGCAAATTCCACTAGATTAAGGTAGTCCTCCCACTTATGTGGTTGTTGCATCACAAACATATGTAGCATATCCTCTAGCACTTGATTTACTCATTCAGTTTGTCCATCCGTTTGAGGATGGTAAGTTGTACTAAATTGGATCTGGGTTCCCAATCCTAAAAAGAGGGTTTTCTAGAATGTGGATGTAAATTTCACATCCCTGTCTGAAATTACCACCCTGGGTATTCCATGGAGACGAAAAATTTCCTTCATAAATATATCTACGATTTCCACAGTTTTGTAGGTGGATTTCAAAGGTATGAAGTGTGCAGTTTTGTTGAGTTTGTCTACTACCACCATGATTGAGTCATGTTTTTTCCTGGTGCGGGGTAAATCGATGATGAATTCTTATGATATAGTCTCCCATTTCCATTCTAGAATGGGCAGCAGTTGCAACAAACCAGTGGGATGTTGATGCTCTACATTCACCAACTGACACTCCAAACATTTAGACAAATACTCTGTAACATCCTTCCTTGAACCGAGCCAAAAATACCCTTTCTTGATGGCTAATAATAGTTTTTAGTAACCTGGGTGGCCTTCACATGGTTTCCGATGAAACTCATCCAATATTAATTGTTTAAGAGAGTTTTGGTTAGGAACATAAATTATGTTTTTGAAGGTAAGGATGTTATCAAGATTTATTTCGAAATTTGATTTCTCCCCTTTCAAAAGAGCTTCCTTTGTCTGCTGCCAAAGAAAATTATATTCTAGATCTTTGATAGATGTCTCCTTTATGATCTCTGGAATGTTTGAGCGTGCTTCGCTGATCTGAACCTCATAAATACAATGTACCTTCCTACTCAATGCATTAGCCACTCGTTTTTCCTGTTAGGAAATTATATATTACAGAGAAATGGAACACATAAAATATATTGCAGAAATATAAACACATAAAACAAGAGAGACATAGATATACATGGTTCACCCAATTTAGGCTACATCCACAGGAAACAGCCAGTCCTTCCTTTTATATTATCTAGCAAACTAAAGAGATACAACCTACAGCATATCCACTGTAATTCCCTCTTCGCTCTCACACAATCTCCTCTCTCTTTCTCACTCAGAATACAGATCTACATAAACGCAATACAATTCCCTCATATATAGCGAGGGGTTGCCTTCTAGGGCACAAAACCCTAAATTAAACATAACTTATACCGTTAGATCTCTGCCTAATGAACAACCCAGATTGACTACGAAATTACAACATTTTGCAAGGAAATTTTACATCTATTTTTAACTTCGGGGGCACTGCCCCTGATCCCCCGCTAGGGGCGGCTCCCAAGGATTGCAACCCCCCTTGGACACCCCTTGCAGCGCAAATATTATGGGCGACATTTCGACCACATTACGAACTGGGGTCCAATGCGGTGATACCTATGAATAAATAAGATAATCAGGCTCCACACCCAACATTTCCTTCTACTTAAGATGCTTCATTTCAAAATCGAACTCACTTAAAAATGCCGTCCATCTGGCCTGTCGAGCATTTAAGCTAGACTGGTTGAAGAAATTAGTAAGGCTGCTATGATATGTTAACAACAGAAATTTCTTCTCCAAAAAATAGTGCCGCCACATTTTAAGTGCATGCACTACTGCTGTTAATTCGAGGTCATAAGCGGAATATCGTTGTTCATACTTCTTCAATTTCTATGATTCATAAGAAATAACTTTTCCTTCTTATGTCAGCACTCCACCAACACCTTTACTTGCATCCATGCAAACCACGAAATACTTTTCCAGATCTGTAACCTTTAGCACGGGTGCAGTGGTAAGTAGGTGTTTTAATCTTTCAAATCTTTGCTGACATTTATTTGTCCATTAAAAGGTGAGACCTTTTTTCTATAAGGAGGTCATTGGAAAAGCGATTTTTGAAAATCCTTCAATGAACCCATGGTAGTACTCGACCAAAACTAGGAAGGATCTGATATCAGTGACATTCTTTGGAGCAGTCCATTCCATAATGGTTTTGATCTTCTTTGGGTCCACTGCTATCCCCTCTAGTGATATAACATGACTCAAGTAATGGATCTGATCTTTGAAAATGTCACACTTGCTAAATTTAGCATATAACTGGTTCTCCATCAAAGTTTGTAGCACTATTCTCAAATGTTATTTGTGCTCCTCCTACTTTTTAGAGTATATTAAAATGTCGTCAATAAAAATCAATACAAATTTATCAAGGTAGGGTTGGAAAATACCGTGCATCAAACTCATAAAGGTAGTTGGGGCATTTGTGAGGCCAATGGTAGCACTACAAACTCGTAATGACCATAACAAGTTCGCAACGTCGTCTTGTAAGCGAGGTCGCATGTCGTGCACACCAAGACTCCAAGATGAATGGGTTTCGCATGGTAAAGGCATGTCGGCGACATGAGTTGGAAGGGAATTGACCCATGGCATGAGTGCTCCAACTCAACAAAAAATAAAAAATGAAGGTTCGACTCAATTTTCTGAAGGGGCACGATCGGACAAACTGACGGGCTTCTGGAAACATTGCAATAGGTCAGCCAAGGGGCGCGCCCTCCTAGCAAGAGGCACTCGCACAAGTTGTAAGGTCGTCTTGAATATGTATAGGGGCATCGATTAGACTTAATAGGCGATCTAGGATGCATATAAAAGAGAAATGACACGAAAGAGCAAGGTATCAATAAACCACATATGCAATATTGTAGAACAAGTTCATAAGGCGAAGTCCTGTGATATCACATAATTTTATGAGGCTGTGAACAAGCAAAGGGAGCGAATAGGTAGAGAGGTATAGGGGTATGTGCTCGTCTAGCGTGCAATAGACCTACTTGTGATGAGTTTTTTTTTGGGTTTCTTTGAGTAGGAAAAACCATATGGTGCCCTAGTTTTTCTGGTAAAGAAAATGGTTGTACTGTTGAAATGCAAAGCTTAAGTGCTGAACAAAATTTGGTTATGTGTTGTGGCAACGAATCTTTGGGGTTTGGGCCAACCTTTATTGTACTTCTATTATAATATACTTGAAGTTAATAAAAGTCAAGGGGCGAACTTGTTTAGGAATTTCCCCCTCCCACTGTATATGTTTCTCTTGTTCATCGCACATTGTTGCTTTATGATATCGCACTGTTAATGAATTTTTATTTCCGCTGCTTATGTTGAAGTTACGATATCACATATTTATATAAAGAGTGAATAAGAGGGAAACTGAACTTGAAAATTTAACCAAGTAAAAAGGGTTGAGAAGTAGCTGTAGCCTGGGTTAGATTAATTGTATAACTTACAAAAAAATATCGCTGGTGCTCCACGTTTCCCATGGTGATCTTAAGGCATCACAATGCGGGGTTGTGACAATAACAGACAAACGAGCAACGATCCTTGAGACCATGACAACATTTAAATCGAGTTTATTATATTGACAAATAAAAGACAATGTTTAACTACTCAATTCCTGTTAGCTTAACAGTGGAATCGAACATACAAATATTGTGCAGGGGTACAGCGGAAGAAAACTTCTCTGCACAATGAGGCAAAGGAAGTTGTGTGGAACTAAATTTCGTTGTACAGAGTACGAATTTGTGGAAGATGGAATAACGACATATTGCAGAGACTATTGCAAAAACAAAGCATTCTTGAATGTTGAAAAAACAAACCCCACTACTTTAATTGATGAATTAGCGGTAGAGACAGGGACTACGTTGCGTTGCGACTATCTCTTCTTAATTTTAAGACTAGAATTATCTTAAAGATAACTCAAAATGATGGTAATTTAAATTAATTTGCACATTTCGAATTCAGATTATTAATTTTGAGTCCGGAGTTATCTCATCTTAGGAACACAATTCAAATTTCAAATTCAATTAGTATGTTTAATCAAATGTAATTAAAGAAGAAAAAAAATTATATTAATTAAAAAAATAAATTATAATTAACCCATTAAAAAAAGATTAATAAAATTATGTTTGAAGCATAAGCTAACTCATTTATGTATATCTCAATTTCCTTGGAATATTAAGATCAAATCTTATTGGAAAACGCTGTGAGACATGCTTATAACATTTCACCCGTTTAGCATATTTGATAACGAATCGGATCGATGAGGAATGCATTTGGATAGGATTTTCATAGCGCACAAAGAATGATCATAAGGACGTTTTGATAGGTAGTGGAAAAATAATATATATATATATATATATATATATATATATATATAATTTTAAATTAACTAACCAATTATATATGTTAAAATAAATATAACAGTTTAGAAAATTAAAATGTTGGAAAAATTATTTTCAAACTTTTATATAAAATATGAAGTTTTTATATTTATTAATAAATAGTGAAATTTTTTATTAGACCAGTAATATTAACAAGATCATATCGTGGTGGCAATTCCTATTTCCAACCCCATTGAAACATAAATGCAGCCTGACATGCAAGGGATATAGCAGTTCTCTTGTATAAATGGGTTGACTTTGGCATTTTAGCAACAAAGCAACTGCTATATCCCTTGCATGTCAGGCTGCATTTATGTTTCAATGGGGTTGGAAATAGGAATTGCCTATATGGTAGGCTGGTAGGTATTAGCACCTATTGTAAAGTTAATGTCCAAAAGTACGTGGATAGCACATACTTCAATTCAGAGAATGGCACATATAGGATATAATCATTATTCCACGTGTCTTCCAACAATCCTTCTTTATATAATAATAGAATTTGTTCAAACACATCCCACCGACCAAAACACAATCCACGTGCTCGGCAACAAACTTTCAAGCTGTAATCGAATTCGTATCTTTTATTATAAAATTTCCACGTAGCTTTTATTATAAGTCTACCTACTCCAAAGGACAACCTACTCCACAAAGGGACGGACCAAATTACAGTGTACTCTATATATATACTAGTGTTGCATGATATTACTGGTAGCACCCGAACATTTCCATGCTATTTAAATCTGCTTAGTTTCATATTAACGATTTTGAAATCGTTGATTACTGTGACAATATAATTGATAAAAGGAACATTATTGGTTGGCGTGGGATTCCGCTTGTATTCACGTGAAATTACTGGGTCACAATCATCGTTTGTGTGGGGTTTGGTTTTTATTTAAGTGGAATTACTGTGATAATATTATTATAGAAAGTAATAAATTTGGTGGGATTTGGATTTTATAATTAGTAAAATGTAATGTAATATTAATATTTTTTTTCGTATTGTTTTTAATATGATTTTTTTGGAAGTGTTTTTTTTTTATGGATTTTTACACATGGATAATCATTACACAATATAAGTGTTTTATACAGTGAACAAATTAGTTTAAATAACACAAATCAAGAGTGTAAAATATAAGAATGAACAAGACTTTAGTGAAAATGAACAAATCCATTCCACATTAGAGTAATGACAAATCTAGTTAACAATGGCTATTGAAAACAAATCTAGGTACAAATTATGCACCTTTCTTAGGAGATAGAAGCCCAGAGAAGCCCCTTCAAATTGTTCAAGTAATCCTTGCACCAATCCTTCAACAATTCCAACAACATAATCACTAAGAAAGGGTTCCTCCAATACATCTTGAAGGAAACCTGAAAAAACACTAGGTGGAGAAAAGGAAGGCTATGAAAGATTTTTCACCTTTTTTAGCAGATAGAAGCTCAGAGAAGCCCCTTCAAATCTTTAGAGTAATCCTTCCGGCAATTGTTCTAGTAATCCTTCAACAATTCCAAGAACCCAAGCGCTAAGAAAGAAATGTAGGTGGAGAAAAGGAAGGCTATGAAAGATTTTTCACCTTTTTTAGCAGATAGAAGCTCAGAGAAGCCCCTTCAAATATTTAGGGTAATCCTTCCAGCAATCGTTCCAGTAGTCCTTCAACGATTCCAAGAACCCAACCACTAAGAAAGAAATGCATGCATATACCAAGTCTTTGATTATAATAGATGGAATGGTAATGAATAATAAATACAACAAATATTTAATGGCAATTTGAAACGCTCAAGATGGAGTGGCCATGTTATTCTATTATTGCTCAAAGTTACAATCGGGCATGTAGTGGAAGAAATTGATGGACACCTGTTTTTTGGAGTTATAGAGACCCCTGTTCTTTGGAGTTATTATTAAGAGCAAATCAACTCGAGTATAAAAACAATTATCATGCAAGTGAATAAAGTTTATTGAATTACATAGAGTGTTTAAAATGCCAGCCACTTATTAACAACAAATCAACTCAAGTATAAAAACAATTATCATGCAAGTGAATAAAGTCTATTGAATTACATAGAGTGTTTAATATGGCAGCCACCAAATCGCCGTAACATAGAGTGTTTAATATGGCAGCCACCAAATCGCCGTACGTTGTTTGGTAGAGGCGTTTGATAATTTATTTTTTTTAAATAAATATTCAAATTATTTTAACTAAAGCTTATTTAAACTTTATTTTAATAAAAAAAAATTTATATAAATAAGTAGAATAAAAGAAAATAAAGTGATATATATTAAGTGGAAGTAAGAGAAGTGAAGAATAAAAATGAATTATTTAATCAAAGAATATAAAGGAATTTTGAAGTATAAAATGGAGAATTCATAAATGACATAATAGAGAATCTTCTATGAGGCTTTTCCAATCGTACATTGTAGACTAATTACATCAAAGGGGAGTATTTAAGGAAAATCAATTAATTAGCAAACTAATTATTAATTCCAGAATCAAATAGAGAAGGAAAGGAAGATTTTTATCATTATTTATTAATATATTAGTTCATCCATAAACTCAAAAATTACTAATTACATCAAAGGGGAGTATTTAAGGAAAATCAATTAATTAGCAAACTAATTATTAATTCCAGAATCAAATAGAGAAGGAAAGGAAGATTTTTATCATTATTTATTAATATATTAGTTCATCCATAAACTCAAAAATTAATTTTTCCTTCCTTTAAATTAAATTTTCTAACAACTTAAAAACTTCGTAACCATTAAATTATTATATATTGACATCTCATTATATATCAATATCTACATATGCATATTCAACACGTTTCTTCATTATTTTATTCCAATATCTACATATTCACAATATTTCATCATTAGTTTATCTCAATATCTAATTATATTTTACATTATATTTGAAGTAATTTTATAATTACGTAATTTATATGCTCCAAATCATTTTATTATAAAGTAAATTATAAGAAAATAGTGAAATTTCCCTATGTGTGGATAAAGAAAGAATGCCTTCAAGATAGGTACAAAAATATATAATAAGATAGCTTGTAATAGTTGGTACAATGAAAAATATAAGTCAACAGAAAATAAATTATTAAATGTCAATTGAAATGAGGAGATTCATAAAATGAGTGAATGTCAAAAAACTTATGCATACTCGGAATAATCCATCTTAAAAAGTAAATACAAATTAATTGGCATTGTAAATTGTCATCCTAAAAGGACTTCTCTTTATTGATAATTTTTGATGATTAGGTTGTTTTTTATTTTTTTGGAGGGAGCATCGAGAGCGACTAGGGTTTTGAACAGGGGGCGACATAAGCGAGCTGGTAACGATGGAGGGGCATGGAGGAGGGAGCTCCACTCCCTCCTACAGTAACGTGGTTTCAAACAAAAGTAAAGAGACGAGTCTGAACAATTTTAGGAAACCAACGGAGGCAAAGACAAAGACAACCGACACTCAAAAGCCAGAAAGCAGCAAATCCCTAGAAAAGGAAGGGACCCACAAGGAGGCGAGGAAGGAAGCGAAATATGGAGACAACAGTCAGAGAATGGAGAATATATCTACGACGGGACCCTGTAAGCCCAAATCTAACATCAAAGCCCGGGTGGTATTAAATGATCCTGCATTACAGGTGCACAGGGATCACATGGCAACTTATGCAATCATATGCAAGTTTATGGGTATATGGCCCATGGAGAAAGTGTTGTACACATGGATAAGAAACAACTGGAAACTGAAGGGAGAAATAAACCTACATCATGGGTCCAAGGGTTTTTTCACAGTGGTTTTCACTAACCTGGAGGACAAAGACAGAGTTTTCGAAGGAGGACCCTACTTCTATGCTGCTACTGGCCTCTGCATGCGACCTTGGATGATGAACTTTGTTCCAGAGCGAGAAATTTTCACATCGGTCCCAGTATGGATTAGATTATACTCCTTACCTTTAGATTATTGGCTGCCGGAATTCTTAAAATCTATAGGTAATAAATTAGGGCATTTTATAAAGATCTCAAAGGTGACTCTACGTGGTAAATATACCTCCTTCGCCCGCATATGTGTAGAAATGGACTTATCGAGAGCACTCTCGGATGAAGTCATCCTAGAAGTTTATGATGAGGAATGGGTACAGGCGGTTGACTATGAACACATCCCATTCAGATGTCGTAAATGTCATGAACATGGGCACCTCTTCAAAGACTGCCCACTCAAAAAAAGGGAGGATAACCTGAAAACCAAAACAAGAAAAGACCTTGAAGGTTTCACCAAAGTGGGAGGCAGAGGGAAAGGAGGGGGAAAAATGTACGAAAAGAAACTTAGCAAGAACAAGCTACCAAGTCATAATAGTTTCGAGATTTTAGAAGAAGAGGGGAGAAAAAGTAGAACGAATAAGGAACCAGAGGACATCCATACAGAGAAAGAAAAAGAGGATAGCATGGAAATCATACAAGAATACAATGAACAAAAGGAGAACCCACCAAGCACTATGGAACTTGGCAGGGACCATGAGATGACCCCAAGTGAAGGAGGTACGGAGGACCAAGACCTACAGGAGATTCTTGAGAGGGCGAACCTTGACCTAGAAAAGTTTCTAGAGTAGAGAACCAACAAAGGGATTGACTCTCTACTACAAGAGGTGTTTGATAGAGTACAACAGCTATTCCTCTGAAGGTCTCAAACAAAGGCTCCAGGAGTCAAAAGGAACTACGATAGCCAAGAGAACATAGGGGTTAAATCAATAGAGATAAGTTCAGGACACTCCTCCAAAAACCCAGGCAAGAAAAGAGGAAGAAAGAGACAAAATGAACTTCTGTCAGAGTGTGGGAAACTCATGATTAATTCAGGTAAGATGAAAGATCTCACTAGTTACTCTTTCACAAGCCCATCATTATGAAGCTTACATCCTGGAACATTAGAGGACTAGGAAGTAAAAGAAAACAAAGAAATCTCAGCAACAGAATAAAAGAAGAAAAACCAGACATGATGTTTATACATGAAACAAAATGCTCAGTAGACAAGATCAGAGAAGTACATAGAAAATGGCTTATCAAATATGAGTACCTAGAAGTCAAAGCAAATAACACAGTGGGGGGAATTCTTACTCTATGGAATCCTCATAAATTTGAGATCTTGGATGCTAAAGCATCTAGGAACCACCTTCCAATGGTTATCCAACCTTTGGGGGACAAGGATTGTTACATGATCACAAATGTCTATGGTCCATAACTTCTTGAAGACAAACTCAGGCTCCTCACCTCTCTGGAGGAGCTGAGAGAGAGACACCCAGTAATCCCCTGGATTCTGGAAGGGGATTTTAACATGATCAAATCGCTCACAGAGAAAAAAGGAGGGACCAGAATGCTTGGACGAGACTCAAATACCTTCTAGAACTTCTTAAACAACATGAGATTGCTGGGTATGGACACAATAAATGGTACCTTCACATGGAATAACAAGAGAGGAGGAACCTCCCAAGGTGCCTCGAAATTAGACAGATTCATACTCTCGGAGGATCTCCTTCACTCCGGTCATATCATGACAGCTTTTATCCTTCCTTTCGAAGGCTCGAACCACTGGCCCATCTAGTTGGAAGCCTCATTTATTGGTACCCCGAGGAACAAACCTTTTAGGTTCGAAAATGTCTGGATCACTCACCTTGAATTCATCACTAATATTGGAAAATGGTGAGTGGAAGACATGCCCACCTAAGGCACAAAAATGTTCCTCCTGCAACAGAGACTCAAACACATAAAGATAAGGCTCAAAGAATGGAACAAAAATGAGTTTGGAAATATTTTTGAAGCCAAAAGAGAAGTGGAGAAAAAATTACAAAAAACTAATCAAATCCTCATCACAGAAGGCTTCACAGAGGAGAGGAAAATGTAAGTGGAATCTCTACAATAATAATGGGACAATAGATGCCAGCAGGAGGAAATCTTCTGGAGATAGAAATCAAGAGTACAATGGATTAAAGAAGGGGAGAGAAATACCAGGTTCTTCCACAAGTCTACCATGAAACATAGGGCAAATAATCAGATCACAAAACTCATAGATCGTCAAGGGAAAGAGCTAAATACTCACAAGGAAATGGAATCTGTTCTGGTAGAACATTTTCAAAACATAGTAGAGGAGACCATGGCAAACAAATCTCAATTCACTAAGAGCTTCACTCAGCATATTCCAAAACTGGTTACCAGGGAAGATAACTATAACCTCAACAGGCCAGTAACGGAAGAAGAGGTCAAGGAAGTAATCAAAGAGATGCACAATGGGAAAGCTCCAGGTCTGGATGGTTTCAATGTAGACTTCTTCAAAGCATGCTAGGAAACTATCAAACATGACATTCTTGATGTGGTGGAGGACTCAAGAAAATCAAGAATTGTTCTGACAGCGCTTAATGAATCCTTCATAGCATTAATCCCTAAACAGGAAAAAGCCATGACACCAGACAGATTTAGACCCATAGCTTTATGCAATGTGGTGTACAAAATCATTTCCAAAGTTGTTTCTAACAGACTCAAACCTGTTCTTCCAACACTAGTGTCAGAGGAGTAGACTGGGTATGTGGAAGGTAGACAAATTCTCAATAATATAATTCAAGCTCACAAAGTGGTTCATTCCCTCAAGACCAACAAGAAAGTAGGTATGATAATGTAGCTGGACATAGTGAAAGCTTATGATAAGCTAAGCTGGTCTTACATCAGGGAAGTTCTTAAAGCTTATGGCTTTGACCACAACTGGATAAAGTGGGTCATGGCTCTGTTTACCGCAGCTAGTTGTTCAATCCTTCTTAATGGCTCTCCATCCAGAACCTTCAGGCCATCAAGAGGCCTCAGGAAATGAGATTGTCTCTCCCCATTCCTCTTCATTCTCATGATGGAAGGATTGGGAAAAGTAATCAATTCAGATAAGGAGGAAGGAAGAATCCAGTGACTCAAACTTACTCAGAAAGGGGACACATTGACTCATCAGCAATTTTTGGACGATACTATGTTGCAGGGCATTCCCACAATCAAGGAAGCCAAAGCTTTCAAACAAATCCTGCATGATTTCATAATGGCTGCTAGCACTGAGGTAAGCCTCACAAATTTGAAAGTTTTCTTTTTTAATACTGATATTTATATTCAAAGAAATCTATCCAAAATTCTCATCTTTTAAAGAGATCGTCTTCCCTCCAAATATCTGGGAATCCCTCTCACTAATAAACCTCTAAGTAAGGAAGTGTGGGAGTCAGTTACAAATAAACTGAAGGACAAAGTCAACAACTGGACTAGTAGATCCTTGAATTTAGCAGGAAGGCTAATTCTTACAAAGGTTGTTCTACAAACCATTCCAATGTTCATGTTTTCAGCCCTTCCTGTCCCAATAGGAGTTTTACAGCAAATCAAGAATATCCAAAGAAACTTTCTTTGGGGTAAAGGAGAAGAGAAAAAGAAATGGGCTCTGGTTGCATGGGACAAGCTTTGCAAACCTAAAACACATGGTGGTTTGGGTCTCCACGACCCAGACACTCTAAGCAAAGTTTTGGGGGCAAAACTTTGGTGGAGATGGCTAAAGGAAATGAGAAACCCTTGGGCTAAGCTTTGGAAACAAAAATATGCAATGGACTGGCAGGAAGAGGACCACATTCGAATGACAGGACACATCAGGGGTTCCCATATTTGGAACAATGCTTGGCAGAATAGAGCCTTAGTTCGGAAACATAGTTTCCAGGAGATCAGAAATAGGAATCTAGCCTAGTTCTGGGAGGACAATTGGCAGCAGGAACACAACCTCTGTAGAGAAGGACTGGACCTCATTAAAAATGATACCATTAATAAAGGACTGAAAAGGGTAAGTGACTTTTGGGAGCAGTCAAGAGACACAGGTAAATGGAGAATTTGGAAGGTACCAAATTACAGTGAAGAGACCCCTTTGAAGGCCCAAGCCCAAGTTCTTGAAGCGATTCTAGAAAAGAGGCAAATTTTGACTTCAACCTCGAATGATCTACTAAGATGGGGCAACAACAATGGGGGCATCTTCAACCTCAAAGAAGCAAAGAGAATAGTCACTGGACTTAACTATCCAAGCCCTGACAAGACTTGGAAAGACCTTTGGACCAACCCTCACTGGATGAAGATCAAACTGTTCATGTGGTTGGTACAGCATAAAAAGATTCTGACTTGGGAAAATCTCAGAAAGAGAGGTTTTGCTGGTCCATCAAGATGCCAACTATGTGGTCTATGGGAGGAAACTATGGATCAACTTCTCAACCTCTGCTCCTTCACCTCCACCTTATGGAATTGGGTGGCCTATATCTTCAACCAAACATTTAGGAACAAAAATGACATTACTGAAACTATAAAGAATTGGAGGAAAGACTTCTCGGAAAATGAAACAGTCAATTTAGCCTGGACTCTGACGCCAGGGTTTTGATCTGGGATTTTTGGAAAGAATGCAACAACAGGATCTTCAAAGCTAAATCTGGTTCAACACAAAGCATCATGGCTCAAATCCTAAAACAACTCAAAGAAACAGTTAATGCCCTTCTGAAGCAACCTCCTGAGAATCCCCCTAAACAACGAGATGCTCACATTCTTGAACTGTTGGGGCTCCAGTCACATGTCCTTCAGGGCATAAAAAAGAAAGCAAGGTACATATCAGAAGGAATGACTTTCTAGCTATCCCCTCCTCGTGGCTTTTTGAAATTCAACATAGATGGAGCCTCAAAAGGAAACCCTGGGGATGTTGGTTACAGAGGAGTCATAAGAGATGAAGAGGGCAATATAAAAATCATCTTTCATATTCATTTGGGGAGGGAAACTAACAACATGGTGGAACTCATGGCCATAGAGCAAGGCTTAGAAATTCTGATTGATCACAATTTACATAACACAATTATAGAGGCAGACTCGGAATTAACAATCAATTCAGTCAAAAGGATAGGCATTGGCACAACACGAGACAAAGTTTCGAACCACTGGAGACTTTCACACGTCTATCACCGAATTCAATCTCACCTAAGAATACTTAGAACTCTTAGCTTTGTTCATGTGCGTAGAGATGCCAACAGAGTGGCAGACCAACTTGCTAATGAAGGTGTGCTTTGTACAAGAGGCAACAAGTGTTGCTTGTGGGAGTTGGTTCCTGCAGGGCACTTGCGTGAGGACTACTACACGCTGGCGCGTGCAGACAGGGAGCAACACCAATACATGAAGGGGAAGCAGCCAGTTGAAAATTAAGAAGATGGTTGTTAAGGGTTCAACAAATAGGCTACATGAGAATTGGTATTTTTGTGCCTCGCAGATGGACGGAAGGCAGAGGAGAAAGAGTGAGAAACCAAAAGGAGGCACCAACAGCTTTGCTAAAGCACATGGTAGTTTTTCCACAGTGACAGCATAAGTGGTTTTACAGAAATGCTTCCGATGCCACTAACCATTCTACACGTGGCCCAAGGAGGAGAGAGAATACCGCCTTCATCAGGCGGCTATTCCTCGCTCTTCTTTCCAGCCCAATATCCTTCAAAGCCGTTGGATCTAGAGGTTGCAGATCTACGGCTGAGGTTTGTTGTTCTTGTTGGTTGGTGGGACCAGGATGTCTTCCTTGCATGTTCCTGCTCAGGAGTGGGTTAAGGGATTTCGAGCGGAATAGCTGCTCGATGGTTATCCACCTTGCGGATTCGAACTATTTTTATTGTGGTCTCTATTTCCATATCGGGTCCACTTATTGGTATTTTTGGGCCCCACAGATGGGTGGTAGGCAGAGGAGAAAGAGCGCGAAACCAAAAGGAGGCACCAACAGCTTTGCTAAAGTACATGGTGGTTTTGCTACAGTAACAGTGGTTATCAAGCGTCCGCATTACCATAAATGGTTTTACAGAAATGCTTCCGATGCCACTAACCATTCTACACGTGGCCCAAGGAGGAGAGAGAATACCACCTTCATTGAGCGGGTATTCCTCGCTCATTTTTCTAGCCCGACATCCTTCACAGTCATTGGATCTAGTGGTTGCAGATCTATGGCTGAGATTTGTTGTGCTTGTTGGTTGGTGGGACCGAGATATCTTCCTTGCACGTTCCTGCTCAAGAGTGGGTTAAGGGATTTCAGGTGGAACAACTGCTCGATGGTTATCCACCTTGCGGAATCAAAATATTTTCATTGTGGTCTCTATTTCCACATTGGGTCCACTTATTGACTTTTTGAAGGTTTGGTTTAGAAGGTTGCTCGGTTTTGTGGGCCCTTAGCCTGGTTCTCGAGCAGTTGGCTTAGATCCCTAAGCACAGGGTGCCAGTTGTATTTTATGTAACATTTTTTAGCTTCATATGAATAGAAGGTCTGTTTCTTGCTTCAACACAAATTTTCATCCTAAAAGAATGTGAATATAGTTACATTCACAAAGTTTATTGCTAGGGAAAAAATTAAAGATTAAATGATAACATATGTTTTCTACCTTAATAAGAAAGAGATTAAGGAAAATTTCTCCTTTCTAACTAAATGTATAATAGGTTATTTTACAAGGAAATTTAAAGAAGTGTTAAACATGTTGTTAAGAGAAAACACCCTTTATCTTCCTAAGTTTTTAAATTACAGACACCTGTTATTTAGAATTGGACACACGTTACCAATGGTTTGAAAAGGATGATCATCTTATTCGGAAATACACCTTTCCACTACTATGCCAAGTGTATGTGTAAGGTGTGTGTTACATTTTGTAGTCTTCCCATTATGGTTAATCCTGATAGGTGTCAATTAACAAATGGCATGGTAATTTTTTAATGGAGCTTTGTAGAAAATTAATTTAAGCAAGGTTTAATCATGCGATTTAGATATGCATGGAAGTTAGTGGTGTGAATTCAATCCATTGATATTGTGGCAACTACGAGAATATACTAGCATCTTTAAATTCAAATCGTTCGATCAATTTTTTTGATTAGTAAAATCATTAAAGTGCCCAACTCTAATTGTCAGATCAATTTTTTTGATTAGTAAAATCATTAAAGTGCCCAACTCCAATAGTACAGACACCTATCTGCGTAACAAGGTATTTTTCTACGTCTTTGTCCAAATAAATTCCATCCATTCTGGTATTAATATCTCCTTCAACATGTTCGAAGATCAAATTGTGTATTCCAATCTTCTTCTCACGGTGGAAGAATGTGGGATACAAGTTGTGAATGCTATGTCTTCTTAGATTAATAAAAAAGTTTTCCATACCATATATAACAAGGTATTTTCCTATAATTTTGGCAACAACTTACTTCTAAGTATGCTTTAATAGTATATGAACATACATATATTTGTACACTGGCACAGGTGTGTGGTAGTGGAAAATTTAATGTGGAAAACCTCTATGAGTTGGGTATTTGATATATACGCCCTTGAATCTTGAGAGGAATGTGTGTCGACACATATGAGGAGTACAAGTTTTGACCAGCTTATGCCACGAATCTCCACGAGATCAATTATGTGCCCCCTATTAATTTGGTAACTAAGTGTGGTTTAGATGTTAATGATTTGAAGGAGTTCTCTATGGAAGATTGCTTTACTTTTCAAATATAAATGTATAAAAGTAGCTCAGCTATAATTTAGGTTGTCCTAGGTTTTCAGTGTAGGATTAGTGTAGAATTAGGTAAAGTAGAATGAATGAATTTGTGCTCTAAAATTAATTCACAATAATTCAATAACAAATTTTCAAATTGCAAGCTGATCTTACTAGTTCTTTTTTTAAAGACTAGTATTGATTTATTTTAATCACAAATCTAAGAAGTGTTTATAGTGATATAATTTCTTCTTGTGTATTTTTTTTTTAAATGTAAAATTTGAAAAAAAATGTTTGCATCTCAAAGATAAATTGATAGAAAAAATATAGCCCAAATATAAAATAATCACATTACTTGAAATGGTTAAATATTATTGATAATAGATATATGTACTTGATATGGGCTTATGAGCATTTATCAGCCATATTTATTAATGTGGTTGTGTTAGTTGTATTTTTTTTTGTTTGGTCAAGTAAGAATGGAGCCTTAAATTAACTGATAAAAATATTACATATGGTGCACGTCTTTACAATTGTAAAGACCAACAAAAGACAAACATGTTGATGGTTAACAAACAACACAGTCAACAAAATCCAAAATCATACATCGCATCACGGAGTTACAAAGACTCAAAAGCATATGCACACAGGATTCCTGACTTGCGATATGTGATTTCCCTTTTCCACCATTGTTCTCATCCGCCAAATCAACGACTGTCGCAAGTTCGCATCGCACCATCCAGTGATTTCACAGCTCTCGCATGTGAAATGTGAAAACAACTGGACTTCAAATAAATTGAAACCACACCAAAATCTTCTCGGTTCCACTCGCCCAAGCCTGAGTGCTCAATCACCACAGTTGAACTTACCTTCAATTTGACAGTTAATACTTCCTTCGATCAACAAAGCTACTGGGTGATCCAGCGCCGTAGTTGAAAACCCATTTGATCTGACAGTCTACAGTGACATTGCCTCAGACCGCTTACATGACATTTAACATCCTTATGGAGCTGATAAGGATTAAACCACTTTAATCTATAAATGTTCGGGTCCGTCCATGAGGTTAACGTTCGATCCCTTTCCAGCTCGATATCCGTTGGATGATGAAGGCCATTAAATCCTACGGTCTGCGGCCCTTCATCTAGCAAACAGTTAACCAGCTCTTGACCCTCGTAGTTGACTAAGACGTAAGCACTAACTCTGGGATCGATGGTTAGGATCAACTGTGGCATTTCAACCCAGCTCAAGGACTTCTACTCTCTCCTACCCCCGCTAGTCTACTAATCACTATCGATCCAACATGTCAATCCGACGGTCTAGATCGATACTCGCCATTCACCATCTGCCAGTACTTATATTGAAACTCTTCCTTTCAATTCTAGGCTCCACCTTATGCGACTTAATCCTGGCCTCCCATCACAAACAAATCACGTCCGTTGATCTTCTAGATCCAATGGTTAGTGTGCTTCAACACTTCACTTCTGTACTCTTCTCTTAATTTGAGTTTTTACGGTTAGGAGTTGCTGCGGCTCAAGGGCTTCTTCTCTCTCCTCCTTCTGCTAGTCTTCCTCTTGCTCATTGTTCATGGTCTGGAAGTGCTCCATATCTTTGGCAGCCTGACGTTGACAATCATCACGCATTTTACTAGAGGGTATAAAATCCCAATCGTGCCAAATATAGCTTTCCTTACATAGCACTCCTTCACTCGCCAAACGATTAGCTAACAGGTTGGCTTTTCTTCGCACATGAACAAAGCTGATTGTTCTCAGGGTTTGCAAGTGGGAATGAATACGTTGAAAGACCTGCGATAGCCTCCAATGCGTCGACCCTTTTCTGGGTTCTGTTCCATTACACATTTTCTTGGCCGCATTAATTACCAATTTAGAGTCAGCTTCAGTGATGGCATTGTGTAAATTTGACTCCACCAGGATTTCTAGGAATTTCTCTAAGGCCATGACCTCCACCATGTTATTGGTGGCAGTCCCAAAATGACTATGAAAGATATATACTTTATGCTCCCCTGCTCATCTCTTATGACACTGCCAAATCCAACCATCCCTGGGTTGCCCTTAGAGGCCCCGTCTATATTTATTTTCAAAAAAACATGAGGATGAGGCTACCAGATCTCTTTACCAGCAGTTTTTTCGCTCACACCCTTGTCAGTGCCTTGGGGAACCAGAGAATGGAGACCCAATTGCAGCAATATGCTAGCATCCTGGGGCGATGGAGGGTCCTCAGGAATTTTCCACATTAGGGCTCTTACTATATCTTTGAGTTGTCGTAAAATTTGGGCAACAATGTTCTGGGTCGAGCCTGTTCTGTTCTTGAAAATCCTGCCATTATGTTCTTTCCAGACATCCTAGATAATAAAGCCTGGAACTAGAGTCCAAGCCTTGTTAATGATTTCATTACCTGAGAAGTCTTTCCTCCAATTCTTCAAAGTGTTGGTGATGTTAAGTCTGTCCCTGTCAATTTGCCTAAATACTGAGGCCGCCCAATCCCACAAGGTTGAGGTGAAGGGACAGAGGTTTAGTAAATGTTCCATCGTCTCCTCCTGTAAGCCACATAGATGGCATTTGGATGGGCCAACAAAACCCATTTTTAGAAGATTCTCCCATGTGAGAATTTTCTTTTGGTGAATCAACCACATAAACAACTTGATTTTCATCCATTGCGAGTTCTGCCAAAGGTCATTCCACACCTGATTAGGGTTTGGATAATCAAAACCTAGGGCCATGCGTTTAGCCTCTTTGAGGTTAAAGGCGCCTTCTGTGTTTCGACCTAATCTGAGTTGGTCATAGAAGGATGGCACCAAAATCTTCCTCTGCTCTAGGTCAAGAGCAAGGGAATCTGCCTGGGCCTTCAAAGGACTCTCTTCACTATAACCAAGATCCTTCCACATGCTCCATTTACCATTTTCCCTTACTTGATCCTAGAAGTCACTTACCATAAGTAAACCTTTGTTGTCCGTGTCATTTTTGAGAGCGGTTAGTTCCTCTCTAAACAAATTTGGCTCTTGCTGCCAGTTATCCTCCCAAAACCGAGCAAGATTCCTAGCTCGGATATCCTAGAAACTATGCTACTGGACAATGACTCTATTCTCCCAAGCAAGGTTCCAAATGTGGGAGCCCTTGATGAGCCCAGACATTCGGATATGATCCCTCTCCTGCCAATTATTTGCATATTTATGTTTCCAAAACTTGGTGCAAGGGGTTGTCGATTCCTTGAGCCATCTACACCAAAGTTTGGCTCCCGAAACTCTGTTGAGGGTTTAAGGGTCATGAAGCCCAAAACCACCATGGGCCTTAGGTTTGCAGAGCTTGTCCCAAGCTACCAAAGCCCACTTCTTTTTCTCTTCCCCTTTGCCCCAAAGAAAATCTCGTTGAATACTCTTGATTTGTTGCATAACTCCTTTAGGAGCAGGAAGAGCTGAAAACATGAAAATGGGAATAGCCTGTAGGACAGCCTTTGTAAGCACAAGACACCCTACCAAATTCAAAGACCTGCAGGTCCATTTCCTGACTTTGTCCTGAAGTTTATTAGTTACCAGCTCCCACACTCCCTTGCTTAGAGGTTTGTCCATAAGAGGCATTCCAAGGTACTTGGAAGGTAACTGATCCCTTTGAAACCTGAGAATTCTGGTGAGGTTCCTCTGAATAGCAATGTCAGTGTTAAAAAAGAAAACCTTTGATTTGTCAAGGCTTACCTCTGTACCAGCGACCAAAGCAAATTCCTTCAGGATTTGTTTGAAAGCTCTCGCTTCCTAGACCGTGGGAATGGCTTGCAGCATTGTGTCATCCACAAATTGTTGATGAGTATAAGCATCACCATCCGTGGTAACTTTCAGCCCCTAGATTCTTCCTTCAACATTTTCCATTTTGATCGCTCTACTTAGCCCTTCCATCATGAGAACAAAGAGGAAGGGGGAGAGCAGATCCCCTTGTCTGAGACCCCTAGAAGGCATAAAGGTTCTAGAGGGAGAGTCGTTAAGCAGAATGGAGAAGCTAGCTGTGGATACAAGGGACATAATCCATCTTCTCCAGTTGTGGTCGAAGCCATAAGCTCTTAGCACTGCCCTGATGTAAGACCAACTTAGCTTATCATAAGCTTTCACTAGGTCAAGCTGCATGATCATACCAACTTTCTTATTACTCTTAAGAGAGTGTACCACCTCGTGAGCTTGTATGATGTTGTTGAGAATCTGTCTTCCTTCCACAAATCCAGTTTGCTCCTCTGAGACGAGAGCAGGAAGAAGGGGCTTGAGTCTATTAGTGATCACTTTGGAAATAATTTTGTACACCAAATTACATAAGGATATGGGTCTGAATCTGTCTGGTGTCATAGCTTTTTCTTGATTTGGAATCAAAGCTATTAAAGAGGCATTAAGAGCCTTCAAGACAGTTTTGGATCTTCTAGAGTCCTCCAAAACATCAAGGATATCTTGTTTAATTGTTTTGCATCAAGCTTTGAAGAAGTCCACTTTGAAACCATTAGGGCCAGGAGCTTTCCCATTTTGCATCTCATTGATAACTTCACTGACCTCCTCTTTAGACACTGGCCTATTAAGATTGTGGTTGTCTTCCCTGGTTACAAGCTTAGGAATGAACTTTGTGAAATTGTTAATGAACCAAGATCTGTCGACAAGAGGCTCCTTTGCTATGCTAAAGAAGTGTTGAACTAGGATATATTCCATTTCTTTGTGAGAGACGAGCTCTTTCCCTTAAGAATTTTAAGTTTTGAAATTTTGTTATGTGATCTGTGATCCAAGTTTGATCTATGAAAAAACTTCCTGTTTCTTTCTCCTTCTCTAATCCACTACACTCTCGATTTCTGTCTCCAAAAAATTTCCTTTTGCATGCACCAGTCTTCCCATTCATTTTGAAGAAAGTCAGCTTGAATTTTCCTTTCCTCGGTAAAACCTTATGTGATGATGATTTGATTAATCCCCTAGAGTTTCTGCTCAACTTCTTTTTTGGCTTTAAAAATATTACCAAACTCTTTTCCGTTCCAATCTTTAAGCCTAGATTTGATGTGTTTAAGTCTCTACTATAACATGAACATTTTAGTGCCATGAACGAGCATATCTTCCATCCACCATTTGTCAATATTTCTGGTGAAGTTAGGGTGAGAGAGATAGAAATTTTCAAACTTAAAAGGTATATTCCTCGTTGTACCCATAAAAGTAGCTTCAAGCTGGCCAAGCTAGTGGTCTGAGCCTCTGAAGGGAAGGATTAAAGCTGACACATCAAGGCCTATGAGAAGGAGGTCCTCTGAGATTATGAATCTATCTAGTTTAGAGGCGACTTGAGAAGCCCCTCCCCTCTTATTGTTCCAAGTAAAAGTATCATTTACTATTTCAGTGTCCACTAGCCCCATGTTATTCATGAAGTTCTAGAAGGCAATGGAGTCTCTGCCTAATTTTTTGGTACCACCTTTTTTCTCTGTAAGAGATCTTATCATATTGAAATCCCCTGCCATAATCCAGGGCATATAAGGATATCTCTCTCTCAGATTCTCAAGGAAGGCGAGAAACTTAAATTTGTCTTCTAGCTTTTGAGGACCATAAATGTTAGTGATCATGTAGATCCCCTTATCACCCAAAGGTTGAATCACCAGCGATTGATAGTTGCTAGAAGCTTCAACATCCAGGATTCCAAGTTTCTGAGGATCCCATACCGTAAGAATACCACCCGTCGAGTTGTCCACTTTAACCTCTAGATACTCATACTTGATTAACCATTTGTTTTGTATCTCTCTGATCTTGTCCATCTAACATTTTGTTTCCTGAATAAAAACCATATCTGGTTTTTCTTCTTTTATTCTATTGCTAAGATTTCTTTGTTTCCTTTTACTTCCTAGACCCCTAATGTTCCAGGTTGTAAGCTTCATTAAGAAAGGTTTGTAAAGGAGTAACTGGTAAGATCTGTCATCTTACCTGAGTTGATCATAAGTTTCCCACATTCAGTCAGCAGCTCATTCTGTTTTTCTCTTCCTCTTTTCCTACCCGGGTTCTTGGAAGAATACATTAGTGTATCCTCCATCGTTTTCACCCCTCTATTCTCATGGCTATCATGGTTTCTTTTGACTCTAGAACCCTTCATTTGTGATCTCTAGAGGAAGAGTTGTTGAACCCTATTGAACTCCTCTTTTGGTAGAGAGTCTACCCCTTTAGTGATTCCCTGCTCCAGAAACTTTTCTAGATCTAAATTCGCCCTCTCTAGAATCTCCTACAGTTCATGGTCTTCCGTTCTAGCCTCACTTGGGGTCATCTCATGGTCCCTACTGAGCTCCATAATGCTCGGCATAACATCCTTTTGTTTGTTGTTCTCTGGTATATCCTCCATATTGGCATCCCTTTCTTTCTCAGTGGGAATATTCTCTGATTCCTAGTTTGTCCCATTGTTTCCAACTTCTTCTTCTAATATCTTGAAACTATTGTGGCTTGGTTGTCCGTCTTCATTAATTTTCTTTTTGTACCTCTTGCCTCCTTTCCCTTTACCACCCGCCTTCATAGAACCCTCAGGATCTTTGCCTATAGTGACTTTCGTCTTGCTCTCTAGCTTGTTCAATGGGTCGTCCTTGTATAGGTGCCCGTGTTCATGACACTTACAACACATAAATGGGACGTGTCCACCGCCTGCACCCATTCCTTGTCATACACCTCTAAAATGATTACATCCAAAACTTCCCTAGATAAATCCATTTCCACACATATCCGTGTGAAGGAAGTGTATTTGCCTCTTAGAGTAGTATCTGAGATCTTTATATAATGCCCTAGCTTGTTTCCGATAGCCTTTAGAGACTCCAGCAACCAATAATCTAAAGGAACGGAGTAGAGTCTTAGCCATACCGGTACCGATGTGAAAGTTTCTCGTTCCGGGACAAAGTTCATCACCCATGGTCGCATGTAAAGGCCTACAAAAGCATAAAAATAGGTTCATCCCTCGAACACTCTGTCTTTATCCTCTAAGCTTGTGAACACCATCGTGAAGAAGCCCTTGGACCCAAGGTGAATGTTCCTTTCCCCCTTCGGTTTCAAGTGTTTCCTTATCCATGCTTGCAGAGCCTTCTCCATCGGCCAAATCTCCATAAATTTGCAGATAATTGCATATTCCGCCATGTGATCTCTGTGCACCTGTAGCGCGGGGTCACTTAAAACGACCCAAGGAATAGTGGTCGACTTGGGTTTACAGAACCCTGTTTACTCATAGGAGCAACTTTCTGGCTGCTAACTCTGTCCTCTTCTCCTTACTAGCTTCCTCATGATTCTCTTCCTGTCCACGAGGTTTGATATTTTCCAATTTTTCTGTATTCATAGCCTCTGTTGCCACCTCTGTTGGTTTCTTGAAGCTATGTGATCCAGTTCCCTTGCTTTTGTCTGCAACCACTTGACTATAGGAGGGAGATGAACTCCCTCCTCCGTGCCCCGCCATGGTGACCAACAATAAAACCTTAACGCAAAACCCTAGTTCAGATTGATCCTCAAGCGCTCCCCGACCACCCAAGGGATTCAATTGGTGTTAGTTGTATTGATATAAATCTATATTGATAATTTAACCTGATAATTAATTTAAACAATAAAATTGTAATTATAATTTTTTTATTAATTTAAACGATAATAATTTTATGAATTAATTTGAGTTATGAAATATTTTGAATATTTTTTGAGCTTATTGTTTCCATAAATATTGTAAAATAAATAAAGTCTTCAGTCAAACTTATAATTAATAAAAGTCTTTGATACACTATTAAAAAAAAAACTAAATCACAAAATTGAATATAATAAAATGTTTTTACTCCATAAAATTATAAACTTTTTTATAATGTTTTCTAATATTAAAAATAATAATTTATTAAAAATAATAGTTTATTAAATAATGTTTTGAGAAATAAATATATTTTTTTAAATTTTATTATTTTAATTTTTAATATATCAAATAATTATAAATTAGATTTCTTAATAATATTTAGAAAATAAAATTAAAAATATTTATTATAAAGTATAGGAATTATTTCAAATATATATATAATTTTATTTATTAAAAATATTAAAAAAAAATTGTGAAAAAATAATAGCTCAAATGATAATTAGTAAATTTAATTTCCTTTAGCTTCCGTGTCCAGAAAGATACTAATTTGACAAATTGACAATCCTAATGAATATTCAATCCTAACTCAAATTAAAAAACCAAAATATAATTTGTTTACAATGTCATAAGAATTTTATAATATAAAATTATTGAAATTTATTTATTTTAAAAAATAAATTTTTATTCATTTAAAAAAAATATCCATTCACTACATTTATTTATAAAAAATTTGATAAAATTCATGATTTATTAATATAATAATTACATTTTTTCTTTTTTTAATTCTTCTATATATAAGTAACTCAGAAAATATTACTTTCTAAAATATATTTCTATTTCAATTTTTATATATAATAATATTAACTATCTTCTAAAACTGACCTTTTTAGCGTTTTATGTTGTCAAAATTACAGTGAGTTCAGTAGGCTTTGGGCTTCTCTCCAAGTTTTTTGAGCATAGAAATAAAATCTTAAATCAAACTAAATAATTCATTTTTTTAGGTTGATGGATTAAAGTTTAGTCTCAGTGCATGTTAAGCACCACCATCACCATCATCAAAAATAATTATTTCATTTAAATTATTCTTATAAATTTTATATTAAATTATTAATGTGTATTCTTGATGATGATGATGATGATGGTTAACGTCCACTGAAACCAAATAATGGTCTATCGGACCTAAAGAAACAAATTATCTATTTTCATTTAAGATTTTATTCCTATGCTCAAATAGTTAATAATATTAACTATTTTATAATATAATGAAAATATAATAATTATTTCATTTAAATTATTTTTATAAATTTTATATTAAATTGTTAATATGTATTTTTAATATATATATTTTTTCGTTTATTTCTATTAGATATAAAAGGTCGATATAGTTTAAAAAAATTGTTTTTTTTGGGAGATATTGTTTTTTTTTGGGAGATTTAACAAAGGAAGATTATTTTTCATTGTTTTATTGTCGAAGAAATTATATTTAATTTTAATATTAATTTTAACAATTAATATTTTTTATTAATTAATAATAAAACTTTAAAATAAATAATTTAATTTTTTATAATATTTTTAAATTATAATAACGTAAATTTTTTTATTTTTAATATATATCAATATTTATCCGCTTTTTAATTTTTTTGCTATAAACTTTATAATCATGGTTATAAAGAAAAAAACACAATCAAAAAATATTAAAATGCCAAGGAACATTATTGTTATATTATAAAATATTGTGTAAAACCAATGGTTTAAATCGCATATTTAATTCTAAGTTGGAAAAGATCATAACAACAAAAGTAATATCAGCACCATACAAATCACTAACTTATTGTCTTTCACGGTGACCATTGAATATTACTTTATTTTTATTCAATGAACCCGATAACCTAAACTGTGCCATTTAATATCACTGTATATTTCAAGAAAAAGATACCCTAAACAGTTACATCGATAATGGCATATGCATATGGAGGCATTATTAGGTGTTGATGTGACCTTGGATGACAATTGCGCAGAGAGCTCTTATTTAAATTCCCGGTTATCTCTTCGTTTATGAATTTTTTTTGGGAAAGAAATGGGATTTAAGTTTTGTTTAAGTAATTTTGTATGGAGATTTTATTGAGTAAAAATGTTTATTTTACAATTTAATATGAGTGACATGGGTAAATATGTTATGTTTTTAAAAAATAATAAAAATAATTTTTGGTTAATGTTAATTAAAATAAAAAATAAAAATTAGGTAACTGTATAAATAAATAATTAAAAATAATAGAAAGGCACATTTTATAATCAAATATAAGGGACATAAAAAAAATAAATAATTAAAAATAATAGAAAAGCACATTTTACAATCAAATATAAGGGACATAAAAAGTAATAAAAATATTTTTTATTAATGTTAACCAAAACAAAAAATAAAAATTAGGTAATCATATAAATAAATAATTATAAATAGTGGAGAGGCGCATGCTACAATCAAATATAAGGGACCTTTGTAAGTCTGTCACATTCTCAAAAAATAATAAAATGATTTTTACTAATGTCAACTAAAACAACAAAAAAAATAAAAATTAAATAATCATATAAATAAACAATTAAAAATGAACTAGAGACTCATTTTAAATTCGTTTTACAATAGAGTGTTTCACTTTATTCTATTTGGTTCTTTGATATTTCACTTTCACTTTTCAAGTAATAAATAAAATATTTCCATGTCTATCTTAATTAAAATAATTTTATATAACTTTAAAGAAATAAAGTAATTTAATATATATATATATATATATATATATATATATATATATATATATATATATATATATATATATATATATATATTTCTCTTATAAATATCTCAATATAAATCTTAAATAAATTGTTATAGCTATATTAACTAATATATTTCAGTATAAAGTATCTCTACTATTGTATATAAATATTTACCGTAAAATATTTCATTGCTAAAAAAAATTATACAACTCATTCAATTTTTAATATACAATATTAATAATAATAAAATATTCAAAAATACAATATAAAATATAAATCTATCCTAACCCCATATCTATAAATCTAGCATAACTACATACATTCACAGTACCAGAAAATATTAAATTTCTTAAATTTGTTGACGATTACATAGATCTGCCCTGGTCTATGATATAAGCATGATGGCCGGCGAGAATAGCAGGAAGCAGCTTCATTTTCTACTCTTCCCATGGCTGGCGCTAGGCCACATAAATCCATTCGTAGAGCTCTCCAAGGGTCTTGTGATGCGGGAGCATCCAACTCAAGGGGAATTATTGTAAATAATAGACATAGGGGTCATGCATTAGTTTCCTAAACTCCAAGTTAATTAGATATTCTCAAAATAAATAAAACTAGGAGAGCTTTTAGGCATAAAGGAGTGGATGTGGACCTTTAAGTGATAAGGATAGCTTTTCTATTTTAGAACAGGGAAAAAGATGAAAAGATGCTTTTTCCATATGTATGCATTGCATGAGCTTTAGTTGAGTGATTTTAGGATTTTTTATCATGCTAAGTTTAATAAATTAGGGAGCCTCAAAGGCATGGAAGGAAAGGAGGAAGTGTGTGAGGAGTGAGTGTGAGAAGTGAGGAAGGTTTCTCCTTGGGAGCCTTCGGGCAGTTTGTAAAAAGGCCATAGATTTGCATATCTGGCCATGAATAGAAAACTCTGTGTGAATACTTGTTTTATGTGAATATGAATATGTTGAATTCGATGTTGTATGGACATGTTTGCCTTTAATGAATTTTGAGATATGGTTCTGCACATAGTTGAAATTGCAATGGTTAGTTGGAATAATAAACCCGTGTGAATTAATGGGTGCTGATGGTTCTATTTTTTCACAATGCGCAATTACTGTGTTGAATGACTAGGTCAATTTCCCTTTCGTTTCATGTTTATACGCTACGAACATGTCTCTGTGTTTATATATATAGTCTTGAGTTACAGCAACGTATTGCAACAGGGCAAGTTCCGAATTTGGAAGCGAATATATATAAACTGTGACAAAATATACAGACAGGCTGTCATTTCAAAAGTGGGGAGTTGCTCATTACATTGACCGGTGACAAGCAGAACTAAATTCTTGAACTCTCCTTCTCTGTTTGTATTTGAATTCACACCTGGGAGTTTTATCGCCTCTGTCTTAGACCATATCGGCGTTCGTTGAGTGACAAGCATTCAGTTCTGTCGGTTTTGAAGTGAGTAGCAGCGTAACCAGGCCGAGAGCAACTTAGAAGCAACCAGTATAACTGTTTACCTACCTCTTGGACCGCGGACTCAAGGCAGGAAGCTCGGCCTTGTGCGATAACAGGCTTATCTATATGTATGTCAACCAGGACCAGCATATAAGGCGAACATATGTAGCAGTTAGCCTTGAAGAGCTGCGCCTTTGTATATGGTAGCGCCGGTTTATAACTGTCGGCCATATCAAATTAAAGAAGAGAATAGCCTGGTGGGATGGCGTAAGTGGATATCTCTATTGTCTGCGTATTGTATGTTTATGTTAATAACCATTGAATATTCATTAATTATATACCTGTTGTGTGGTTAATTACCTGGTATTGGGGAAAAAGGTTCTATAAACCTGTTATACATGTGCCTAACTTACAAAATGTAACTGTTATAGATATGCAACTACGGTTGCGTAAGAGGGTTGTCGAAGATCCTGGTATTTGCGGCCTGGGAGCAGGCTGGGCTGGATCAAGTGGTATCAGAGCTAGAATAGTTCTGGTTGAAGATTCAAGTTTTTTTTAGTTAAGTTAATTGCATGTGATGAATGAATGTCGGATTTTGGAACTGATGAATATTGCAGCACAGAGATGCAGTGCGGATGATGAAGTGAAACAAGATCAACAGGATCTTGAAAGGTGAGCTGACAGGTATTACTTATCTCTGGTCTAAAGGTTATGCTTGATAATTTGATTTACAGGCATAGTGAAGAAATCTCAGCAGGAAGAAGCAGATCACAGCTAGAGTGCAGTGATAAAGGAGTCCAGCAAAGGATTCTAAGTGAATGTGGCAGAACCTAAAGATTCAACAGAGGTTGAATAAAGTTGCAGATGAGAGAAGCCTACAGGAGCAGTAGAGGATGCTCGAAAGGTTCCAGCAGAGGACCAATGATTACCAAAAGACCAGATCCGGAGGGAAGGATTGGTGAGGTAAGTGGCAGCAAGAGAGTTTGTTGTGGTAGAGGCTTCATGCAACTCATAGGTGAGGAACTCATGGCGAAGGAGATGACTACTGAAGGTCATAAAGGAGAGAGCAGAGGTTCAGAAAGAGGCCACAGTAAAAAAGAGAAGAAATATGCCAAGGCGAATGGCATAAGACAGCAGTTGACTCAGGAAGAGTATGAGAAAGAGAAAGTTGAGATAGCAGTTCATCTTGAGCTGTTGATGGAGTTGTTACGGGAAAATGTGAAAGACCAGAGACATGGATTATTGATGAGGAAGAGAGTGAAGTGGCAGAGGCTACAGCAGAAAAGAGATTTACAGATAAGCATGCAGTTAACAGAGGAGAAGATCATTGATGATTTCTTGAGTTATTGGACAAATCCAGATCAGATGGATAATGTAAAACCATGTATTTTTGTAGCTGACAATTGTGGTGTGATTACAGGTTTTACTGAGGAGGATGTGCAACCTTGTGCAACTGTTACAGCACAAGTGGAAGTTCGTATGGATGCAGAAGAAGTGGATCAGTCTGTAGCACGGATAAGTGAAGCAACAGTTGAGTCTGTTAAAACTGGAAGTTTATGTATGAATGCAGGTGATGATGATATGCTTCAGCAATGCTACAGAGAAATTGCAATATTAGAATACTTGTTGAAGAGTCCAGAATATGATAGAGAGATTGCAGAAGAAAGAGTTCAGTACAGTGAACGAGAGGAGAAAGACATCATGGAAACAGATGATATGAGAGAAAGACTGGTTGATAGTCTTGAGAGTTCTTTAGAGAATCAGCATATTGATATGCTGATTGGGATGGAACAGCATACTGAGGTGCTGGCAGAGGAAAGTAAGGCACTGATGCCTTGTGATTTTAATTTTAACATGTGTTCTGTGAATGCAGGTATTATCGCAGGTGCTGAGGAACACTTGACTGAGTTGAGCAGTCAAATGAAGGAAAAAGAAGTTCTCTGTTCCAGAAAACAAGAGGGGGTGGATGATTGGGTGGCAGTAAGAAATGAGAAAGTCAGAACAGAGACCAGCATAGAAGCAAGAAATCAGCAGCTTGAAGATTTATTGGACAAGGAAATTGAATTAATCAGAAGAATCATGCTGAAAGTGTCTCAGAAAAAGACATCAGCAAAGAAGAGAAGTAGCAGAAGAAGCAAGAGGAAGACAGTAGAAGATTGCAAGAGTACATCTAGTGGAGCAAAGCAGCATAAAGTGTGGAGACCTGGAGAAGAACAACAGACAGAAGCAGTGGCAAATGGAAAGTTACAGTACAAGATATGGGATCCAGGCAAATATGGAGCTGAATACATGATCAGGAGATCATGAAAATTTTCTACCTTGGGAGTATGATGCGGGAGCATCCAACTCAAGGGGAATTATTGTAAATAATAGACATAGTGGTCATGCATTAGTTTCCTAAACTCCAAGTTAATTAGATATTCTCAAAATAAATAAAACTAGGAGAGCTTTAGGCATAAAGGAGTGGATGTGGACCTTTAAGTGATAAGGATAGCTTTTCTATTTCAGAACAAGGAAAAATATGAAAAGATGCTTTTGCCATATGTATGCATTGCATGAGCTTTAGTTGAGTGATTTTAGGATTTTTTATCATGCTAAGTTTAATAAATTAGGGAGCCTCAAAGGCATGGAAGGCAAGGAGGAAGTGTGTGAGGAGTGAGTGTGAGAAGTGAGGAAGGTTTCTCCTTGGGAGCCTTCGGGCAGTTTGTAAAAGGGCCATAGATTTGCATATCTGGCCATGAATAGAAAACTCTGTGTGAATACTTGTTTTATGTGAATATGAATATGTTGAATTCGATGTTGTATGGACATGTTTTCCTTTAATGAATTTTGAGATATGGTTCTGCACATAGTTGAAATTGCAGTGGTTAGTTGGAATAATAAACCCGTGTGAATTAATGGGTGCTGATGGTTCTATTTTTTCACAATGCGCAATTACTGTGTTGAATGACTGGGTCAATTTCCCTTTCGTTTCATGTTTATACGCTACGAACATGTCTCTGTGTTTATATATATAGTCTTGAGTTACAGCAACGTATTGCAACAGGGCAAGTTCCGAATTTGGAAGCGAATATATATAAACTGTGACAAAATATACAGACAGGCCGTCATTTCGAAAGTGGGGAGTTGCTCATTACATTGACCGGTGACAAGCAGAACTGAATTCTTGAATTCTCCTTCTCTGTTTGTATTTGAATTCACACCTGGGAGTTTTATCGCCTCTGTCTTAGACCATATCGGCGTTCGTTGAGTGACAAGCGTTCAGTTCTGTCAGTTTTGAAGTGAGTAGCAGCGTAACGAGGCTGAGAGCAACTTAGAAGCAACCAGTATAACTGTTTACCTACCTCTTGGACCGCGGACTCAGGGCAGGAAGCTCGGCCTTGTGCGATAACAGGCTTATCTATATGTATGTCAACCAGGACCAGCATATAAGGCGAACATATGTAGCAGTTAGCCTTGAAGAGCTGCGCCTTTGTATATGGTAGCGCCGGTTTATAACTGTCGGCCATATCAAATTAAAGAAGAGAACAGCCTGGTGGGATGGCGTAAGTGGATATCTCTATTGTCTGCATATTGTATGTGTATGTTAATAACCATTGAAGATTCGTTAATTATATACCTGCTGTGTGGTTAATTACCGAGGAGGCGGTATTGGGGAAAAAGGTTCTATAAACCTGTTATACATGTGCCTAACTTACAAAACGTAACTATTATAGATATGCAACTACGGTTGCGTAAGAGGGTTGTCAAAGATCCTGGTATTTGCGGCCTGGGAGCAGGCTGGGCTGCATCATCTTGCCATGAATGGCCACACCGTTTCCTTCCTCTCCACTCCCGTCAACATTTCCAGAATCAAGCGTTCGTTAACGACCCAGGACTGGCCAGGCCGGATCGATCTATTGGAAATGTCCTTACCACCGACAGAGGGTCTAACTCCGGGCACGGAATGCACCGCCGATATCCCGAACCAAATGGCTACTCCGCTCAAGAGTGCGATGGACAGTGTAAGGTCTTCGCAACTCGGGCAGGCGAGCGACGAGCACGCGGCACGGCGGGCACACACGGGTGCGACGAGCAGGCGAACAATGCGATGGGCGGGCGCTCCTTGGTGTGACGAGAGGGTGAACACGCAACGGGCGGGCGCTCCATATGCGACGATTTGGCGAGCTAGGTGCGACGTTTCATAAAGGCGCGCGACACTTAGTGAGAAATGCGACGAAGACTTAACATTGCAACGACACTTGAAAGGTGAACGATATTATATATGCGTTGTGTGATAACTTGCAAGCCGACTTGCAAGAGTTATACGATGGGCATATTATCATATGATTGGGGGTCGGCCTTAAGGCTGTACACACCCCATGAGTTTACACTACCTTGTGTATATATGTATGAACGCAAGGATCATTTGGACATTCAACATTCGCTCTCAAGGCCTTCGCACAAGAGAAGGAAGTGCGCAGTAAGGGGTAAAGTGAATGCGCATATCTCATGCGCATTGGACTTAGGAAGTGCGCAGATTATCTCGGTTGAAGGTTGGCAAGGAGTGCCGTGTATTGGTGGATTCCGAAGAGCAGTTTTGTGCAGAACTTAGAGGTGGAGTTCTTGGTGTCTCGGGTGAGCACCCTCCTACCGTATGAAGTTAGCACATGTATTGTAAAGGCTGTCTATGCCTTGATTGTAAATTATTCTAAGTATAGACTTGGAGTTTTGCCAAGTATACTTGATGATGTATTATTGAAGAACTGTTATAATATATTATTGTTGGGCAGACTGTTCGGGAGTTGCCCCTCCCTTTATACTTGTTTGCAATTGTTGATGTTCTTGGTTAATTGCATATGGATAATGAATGAGTATGGGCTTCATTAAGTATAAAGGATAAAAGCATTTTACTTGGTTGCGAAACACAAACTAAGTAAGGACAAGTGAATTAGGCGTAGTCCATGTGCATGAGTATTGGTGAAAAGAAATTGTTCGGTGGTGCCGCACCTCGCCGGCACGGTTGAAAGACCACCGTAGGCTTGGGGGCATGATAGACAGCATGGAGAAGCCGTTCCGAAGCCTTCTAAGGCAACTCTTGCCCGACTATGTCATCCACGACTTCTTGCAGTTTTGGACGCAAAGCGTAGCTGCTGAGATGGGCGTTCCGACAGTTTTTTTCATACTCTTCTCCCCAGCCACCTGCGCTCATGCCTTCCACCTAGCTAAATTGCGAAACCCAGGAATAACTGTTGAGGAGGTGGCTGCTCTGCCCCGTGGTTTCCCATCTTCTGTTATCTCGTTCAGCCTGTACGAAGCGCGGGGTGAATTGCCTACCTACAGAGAAGTACCTGGGCAACTTTCTCTAGCATTTCGGCTGGCTAGATGCCTTGAAGGATGCCGGGCAGTGGCTGTGAAATCGTCGTTTGAAGACGAGGAGAAGTATATTCGTTATTTCCTGGACGTCACCTGTCACATCTCCAATTCTTTTTTCTTTAAATTGGCCGGGTGCGGCACCGCCTAAGTAACCAACATTTTCCATTATTGACTTACTTTACGAACTACGCCTTTAAACATTCATATTAACCATGAATAACTTCATAATGTGCGGAAACCATTATAAAATAGCATGATAGAACAGCAGCAATAACACAACCATATGCAAGATAATCTTTTTATTATGTAAGAGAGTTTGTACAATGGCCGGGAGCGACGCTCCACCGGCGTTCATAACCAAGGCGGGCGCCCGCCCGTGCAAGAGCGCATGGCGGTCACACCTCGCCTTACCCAACAATACAATACAACATACACAAAGTTTGCCAAACGGGCGAGCAGACCCGTGCACGACCCGTGCTCGTTCACAACCCAACTGTGTATCAAGACCGGCAGGCGGGCGCCTTACTACGCCCTCCACCCGCACTCCAACCGTGCTGCACAACGTGTTCACCTTGCCCGACTCGGCGGGCGCATCAACACTTGCTGCGGTCTAGGACTGTGCCTCGGTCTACTTCTTGTGCGATAGAAGTGTGCGAAGTTTCTTGGTTGAAATGAGCGCACATCTCCATGTTTATATACGCTCCAACGCTTGGCGTTCTCCCTTTCAGCCGACTCTCCAAACGTTATAATTCTCACCCAACCATCGTGTCTTCAAACGCTTGCACCATCGGCTTCACCCATCGTTTGATACATGTCTTGGTCGGCTTGTATGGCGAGCTGCCCGACTCGCCCTATATATATGAGCGCCCTCCTTGCCCATGCGCGTTATTACAACCGCGCCTTACTGTTGGATGCTCGCACTTTCATGCCTTAGTCATTTTTTTGTGATGGGAGGAGCGCGCGTGCCCGTGCACACAACCGCAGGGCGTTACATCCTCCCCCACTGGAAATCATTGTCGCCCTTGACAATCCCGATCGTCTCAATAGCTTCCTGTTATACTTCTCGATCTTATCCTTCCATCTCCAAAGTGAGTCCTCCGATTCCCAACTTTCTTCCTCCGGTGCATTCTTCCATCTGACAAGAAATTCCCTTCTCATGTGGCAACCAATCCCTGTAGTTCTGATGCTCAAAATCTTCTCCAACTCCAATCCTGGCTTGTCCACAATTCCGGCTGGTCCTCTCGGTGGTTCAGCTCTCTCTCGATGGTCTGAATCAAGTCTACATCTCTTCAATTGACTTATGTGAAAAACTGGATGCTTGGTGTTAAAATAAATGTATAAATCCAGGTTATTATCATTTCCACTATTGGTTCATTCTTAACTAGTTCTACTCCATAATATCATTTTCACATGTTATCTCCACATACCCACCAAAAATATCAAATATGGCAAACAAATGGAATTTTGGAATTGTTTCTAAAACTATGTCATTTACACACCCTTCCAATGTATTTGACCAAATGTACCCAGTTGAACTTCTTCTTTCATATTTATTTACATCCTAAATAATATCCATTTCAAAAACCAAGACAACCCTAATATCTTTAGATCTTAACGCATCTATATTTGCTACCAACCATAGGAGTTAGTACTCTCTTACAATTAAAATTGTTAAAGTATAATTGTTTCATGAAGAATAAAGAATGTTAAGAGAATAATAATTCTCTCACAAGTAATTACCAAGATCATAAATTCAACTTGCAATCAAATTTCAACACTCATTTGGAACCAATGATATGACTTGTACATTTAACATTATTATATATAAATATTACCTATATGTAAATATTACTTGTCCTATTATGGATAGTACCATATTCCAGATATTCTCGTTGTGTGTTACAGACTCGCTGAAACCTACCAAATATTCAAGAGAATTAGCAACTCTTTGATGATAGCATTCAACTTTTGTATCATGGGGAGACCAAAGAAACGTTTCTCCGTTGGATTTACTATACAAGGACAGAGCATAATCTATCAAGGCTCTCAATTGCAACTTGAATTTATACATTTGTTCCAGGTTGGATGCGTACAAAGTCCAAGCTGAGTTTAAGCTTGATATTTATCTCTTGCAATTTTCATTGAGTAAATTATTTGTCTTTTAATAGCTTGCAAGATTCTAGAGCCTTATCTATTGATTGTTACTTAAATGACTACTCTGAAATTTATTAGCTTTATTCAAGAAATCTTACACCTATTTTTAAATTTAAAATATCTTCATCGATTAATGTTAGTGAGGGTGTCTTTGCATACAACTTACCACTACTCTTAAACTTAGCTACAATGTGCAATATCTTTAACTCAATTGGATCATATATTGTTTTATGTCCTTCACAAGTTGTTTCTATAATCTTGTTCAACTTGGTTGTCTTATGTCGTAGACTGATTGTAATTGGAAGCAGAGGAATTAGCCTCAAGAGAATAAACTCATATAAAGAAGAGACATTGAGTTTGAGAAGAGGTGACATGTGAAATAAATCTTCACTCGTTTTATGCCTGAGGCAAATTTTTATTCAATCTCAATTTTCTAAGGAGAAACAACAAGAGAAATTCATGCTTGGAAACTAGTTCACATGAATTTCTTTTGTAGAATAAACTAATTAAACTCTGCCTGGAAGCTAAATGGGATCATAAAATTAGGAATTTATTTATCTGTTTATATGCAAAGATAATAATATTGTACAGATATGAAGAATACTTTCTTGACTTTCAGTCACATGCTAAAGATGAAAACAAATGAGAAAAGTGAGTTTAAGATCGACAGAATGGTTAAATCTGAACTACAAATTTCTACATAGTTAGTTTGAAGACATCCATACAAAATTGATATTCTTCATGTGAGAACACTAGCTTATAGGACGATTTTCGTAGTAGTAAGGAAATAAATATTCTGTCAAAGGGATAGGAAATGCTAAATTTTAGGGATCTCACGATAGTTTGTTTCCTTCAACTCTATTAAAAGGAATAAAATCCATTTGCATATAGCAGAGTAGGGATGCTACACCACACTACTTACCATCAATATAATTGAATATCTTACAGTGGGGCATGGCTACTTGAATAACACTTTGGACCTTCATCAATGTCATGCTCCTCTCATTGTTCATGTAATTTTGTAGTTGTAAGGATGCAAAGAAAGGGTGGGATGGATGAAATCATGAAAAGAAACGATGGGGATGGTATGGAAATCAACTGGAAAAGAAGGGGAAAAAATGAAGGAACAAGAAAACATTGCTTGAGATGAATGGTGGAAAAACTGTGAAATGGGAAACTAACAGGTAGGGAACAAGCACAGAGGGAAAGAAAGGGGACATAATCCAATAAACTTAAGCAACATAATTTGTTTATCTTCAAATAAATAAACTTGAGAAAATCCACACGAGCTAGTCTCATTTAGCACATGCCAAATATTAAAATAAATGAGTTTAAGATGGGGAAAATCCACCTGAGAAAGTTAAATTGTAAATTGTTAGATTCCAAAAACATTCATAAGGAAAATATTTCATTCACCAAAAAGAAATAGGAATGAAAAGGACAATATTAAGTCCAATGAAAGTCCTAGATTTAGAAAGGGCTCATAACCCTAGAATATTGTCCATATCATTATGGAAGAAGATATAAAGGGTTTCCTTGTATGGTTTGAGCATTCAGAGTCTTGGAAAACTGCATATATCTTCTAGCATTGCTATTCAATAATGATATCATTATCCGTTAACAAATTTGGATTCATCCCTTGGATGTAACCTCAAGGAAAAAACACGTGGCTCTACTCCTAGTCTTGTAATACCAATGCTTGAGTTATTACTTCAGCCCTAAATCTCAATGACTTTTCACTCATAGCATATGTCACAATTTTTACATATTCTACAAAGAGTAAAAATGGTCTACCCTACACACATATACTTAATGGGGTTTGTATTTCCTAGGTTGCTTATTAGTACAAAATTCCATTTTTCCTTTTCTTGTTCATATTTATTGCCATTTGTTCCCATCTAATCTTGAACCAAAGTTTGGTTAGATAGCTCTATTTTCTATGCCAAAATGGGTGAAGAGGGTAAATTCTTGCTCGACCAGTTCAAAAACTATGTTAAATGACATATTCCAATAACTTTGGCATACTTCATTTGCGGCTAAAACCACCCAAATGATAGGAAATTGAACATGTTTTATTTTAGGAGAAATATTTTTTCAAGTTGGATTTTCCTAAGGGAAGATACAAGGGGGGATTTCTACTTGATTCATATTCATGGAATTGTTGGGTTTATTGAGAAAATTGTAGCTATTTAAGAGGAAGGTTGAAGATATAGTAGAGATTTTGGCCCAATCACAAGGGGTGAAGGCACACTTCAAAGAGTAGATGTTCCATCATATGATGGGAGTAGGTGAGTGAGAAAGGAGTTAGGAAGAGTCAATAAGAAAGATTTGAGTAGGTCTCCTGGTTGGTTCTTGAAATGTATGTGTTACTGGAATACAATGAATTAGACAATTAATTAATTAATCGCTTGTTGAGGATTGTTATTGAGTTCTTTCATGTATTACTGCAGACTCTAAGTTGAACAATTTCCACTTTAAGTGACTTGCTAAAACTGATCCTCACACAAGTTTACGAATGCCAAGGAATAGGACTGACTGGTCATATTTTCGAAAAATAATGTTGAATCTATCTATTTCAAGAGCAATAATAATTTATTGATAATTTATTTTAATGAGGATTGTCCATCCTCAAAGTTTAGCAGCATCTTGATTTTATCAATTAAAACAGGGAAAACTACACAAGACATCAAGATATTTGCATATATGCCAAGGAAGTTTCTTGGGGTTTTGATATTCCAATTTGTAAGGGCATGATTTAAAGTTTGTTGGATAAAGCATGAAAAGTTTCCAAATTGAATGAATATAAGTTGTTGTTTACCCTACTATTTAAAAATAATTTGTTCCTAACATTTTAAGTCCTGGAAATATGGAGATGGTGATTTATTTCTAAGAAAGAAAATTTCAATGAAAAATCATTCCAAATATAGTGGAGCACCTTGCAAGAAAGTTGTCATCTCTCTTGGCAGTGGATATCATGATCAGTTCATTGCTCTCTATGGTATTTATTGAATACTTCACAACTACGTGGACTGGGGAAGGAAGTGCTTCATGTATCTTTTGTATTCCCCTAAAGAATAAAATCCAATGAATTTCAGGCAGTGTAGAAACATTACTATTCAGAAAAACTATATTAATTCTTGTGTCACAACCAAAACAAAGGGTTTCAATTTGTGATCTATGAGAGATCTTGTCCCAACCCCAAAAGGAAAATCCACACCTGTGTAGATCCTCCTTCATAATAGGAGAATACAAGAGTGAGAAAGGAGTTAATAATGATCCATAAGAAAGTTTGGAGGGGCTTCCTCATCGATCTACCCTCCCATGCACCTATGCATATATTTTGGAATAAAAGAGCTCTAATCAATATTTAACTATATATCTATAATATTTCTCTAACTTCTATCTAAACACTAGTGATTTCCATCCTAAAGTTCATATACTTTGTAATCTGTGAAAAAATAAATTTCTTTGCTCTCTAAACACTAATGATTTCTTATCAAAGTTCATATACTTTGTAATTTGTGTAAAATACTTATGGAATTCACTTCACAGAATAGTCTTGTATTCGTGTTATATCAAACTTAGCTGAGGCATTCTACCGAAGAAAATGAAAGATCTATGCTACTCGTGCACATGCAATCATGGCTCAACACATACATATTTGTTCAAAATGAAAAAGTGGAGTTGAATTGCTCTAGCCACAACATGACCTTAAATATCCTCAATTGTCAAACTTGACCCAATTTTTTATGAATATTGTATGTTAGTTGAAGGGACCCATTGTTGGTCTTTTATGTTTGGGGGAAGGTCGTAGATCAATAGGTTTACCAAGGAATGTGGAGAAAATCCCTTCATGGATTCAGAAACAATGCTCCTATATTGTGTTGGGGTTCATTGAATGCTGGAATATATGCTCTCTAACTTCATCCCAATGAAAATTTTGGGTATGGAAGCTTTCATTGATTCTCTTTATTGTGCTATCATTGCATCAATTGTGAAAAAGTTAATGAACCTAAGGATAAAGAAACTTCATAAATTTCAATACGATATGATTCTGCTTCAAAAGTAAAAATTTTACTTTTTCATTGCCTTATTATGTGATAATATTGGCTTATAAGAAGATTCTTGGTTGTCAAGCAGTAAAAATATTATCCAAGATATAAGTTCCCAAGGTGAATATTATGGAGTTTACACTGATTCTTGAGCATTCAAAGATATATCTAATATGTATCGTCCTTAGAAGTAGATGGATTACGAATTTTTGCTTTAGAATCTATAGAGGCAATGGACAAGAATGATAAGATCCATGAAAAATAGAAAGAAAACCCATTTCTAAAGTATCATTTTAATTTTAGATTCACCAAAAAATTTAAGCGTCTCTACAAGTGTGGTAAGAAGTTATGAACATTATTTGGAAAAAAGTCATTCGGCATATATATTGCATGATTGCTATGCCACAAAACTGAATATTTGACGATGGAAATATCTCCATGAAAATGCAAGAATGTGTGAGTGAAAATCCCTAACATATCTTTATAGAATAGTGGTCACTTATCCCTTGAGGGTGCAGATAGGAGGAATAGTGGTTATTCAACTATATCTATATGCCTATAGGAGGTACATGAAATAATGCAAAAAATATCATAATGTAATCATCATATTAACTCTTTTCCAAAATTGTAGCACAACCTTCAAAATAAATCTCTTAATGGAGATATACACAGAGAAAAGATATTCAATATTAAGATCAATGTCTTGAGTTTCAACAAAATAAGTGCTCTTCAAAGGTATATGGATTACTTGGGAAGCATGAGAGGATTTAATATCATAACAGAGAGACATTAGTCTCAGAGGGAGTAGGTAGAATAAGAAAGACTAAATCATTAAAGACCATTTTATCTTCTAAATAATGGTGTTGATTCATTTATATGAGCCTTGTTGAGATTTGGCATTATGGATTGTATGTCCATGGATATCTACTTGAAAAAGTATTTTGTTGTTGAATTGATGAGACCTTCTAATTGGCACATTTGATGCATACTTATCAAGGCTCGGTAAAACTAATTCCAACATCCATATTAAGGTTGTGATGGTTGAACCTGGGAATATACTTCCTTATATGTTTAACTCCCCAATGAAAGAGGGAGTTGGTTGCTGAAATGGATTAGAAGAATCTTCAGTTGATGCCCTACTTGGAACTGGAAATCTAAAGTTTCCCTTGGAAAAGGAAGAATGATATCAAGATTCTATTGTAGGTCTATGATCACCATGTGCAGACAACTAATTGGCTTGCAATGTTTTTCTAATTAACTAAGAAGTATTGATGATAGAAAAAGCACAACCAGTGGTTAGTTTTGGCTCTCCTATGATGAGCAAAAATTAATCTTCTAGGGCACCTAGTTGTACTAAGGCAAGGTGTATGGCAGGGGTAGGGGACCTACATTTCATCGATCTAGAGCTTGAACCACTTTAAGATGTCTATTTGGATGATCTCAATTTCGAGATAAAGGATTTTATCTGGTGCAGTACCAACGATGTGTGTTTGAACATCCCCCATCACCCATATATTTTATAAGTATTGTGAATGTGAGAATTAGTTAGAAGCCTTCTGATTTCATTTTCTTGAGAGCACTTCATACTACTACAAAATTGTTAGCTTTACATATTCAGTAGATGATATTGATGTGGGTTATTATGTTTCATTTCAATGGCAGATCACTTTTAATTTTTGGAAATTTTTCATCCAAGAAACTAAGAATGAGAAGTGCTACTTTTACACCCAATTGAGTTCCCAGGATTTATATATGGCTTCCCATTGCATATCATAAACTCCATCCTTCTAAAGAGAACTAATTGTTTTAGCTTTTCCAGTAGGAATGACCTTAGCCTTGACATCTTAAGTACTCAACTCTTGCTGAACAACTTGATTTGTTGTATAGATATCTCTTCTAACCATGATTGGGTGTATGCCCATTTTCTTTAGACCATTTATGAAAAAACTACCTCCCTTTTAAATGGATCAGAAATGGCCAACATTGCCACTAGTCTTTTATCAAGGCCACCAAAATTCCTATTCTAGCATGTTATTCCATATCCTTCAAATAATCCTATGCAAATGAAGGTGTAGACACTCCACACTCAGACATCAGATTCCAGTTACCAACCAAAATATCTATCCCATCTACTAAACATCTTACATGTTTTCCGGCAAGAGCTTCAAAAATTTTGGAAGTTAATCAAGCAGTATTCTTGATCCCAAACCCCTTCATATACGTAGTTGTAGGTGGCTCACAGAAGAAATGAGAGTGATTTACATAGTTTGCCACTACCCTTTCCAATGGATACTCACTTCTCAACTCTATTTGAATCGATTTTTTTGCATGTGTTTGTAGTCGAGGTCACCATAGGAATCTAATGAAATATTGTTTGAACCATAGTGAAAACAATAAATCATTTTAGATCTAAACTTCTATTGCATGTGGAAGAGTGGCACAATTTTTTCTAGCTTGTGAATCATTTTATATCCAACCTCTATTTGAAAACCATTGAAATTATAGGCCGAACTATAACTCAACGCTCCAGGAAGTTTTAGGATTGTTGGATTAGTTGTGTAAATGGTCAAGATTAAATATAGCATTTAATTCTTGAAAAATATTGTGTGTTCTTGGCGCTTCAATGCTATTGACAATGACTGCGGATTCATGGCTATAATTGGTGGGAATTTAGTAATACCTCCAGTTTTAGAATGGGAAGATGAAGTTAGAAGATTGCAATAAGGTCATAATTGCATGGGTAAGGTTAATATTCTATTATTAAATATTACACCAAGGAGCAACTATTTTGAGAAATTCTTTGAGTTGCATATATGATAGAACTTTAGCACTAGTAACAAAGGGTTGTCCTTTTGTGAGCGTACTTGTTTTATAAAAAAAAATGCACTATAATATTTTGGCACATGACAATGTGGGTAATTGATTATTTCATGAACAACATAATAAATAACACCATACCTACTTGAGCATCATCATCAGAGAAATGCAATCACAAAGATGCCTTCATATATCTTCCCGACCTGATGGGAGAGTTGCACCTATGGTTGGCATAGTGACTCCATCCTCAATACACCCAACATATGAGCCCTTAGCACCAATATTCACAACACATGAAGTCAACACTTCATTTACAAATGTTGCATAAGACTTTCCTGATGGATTACAGTAGTATTGAACTACAAGTCCCATAAGAATTGTTTCAGTTCATGATTGTCAAATATCCATCTAAGCTAGGAGGACTTCATGTGACACAGTGGGCCATGATCACCAAGGAGCTCATCACTAGTAGTTCACCTCCCAGGAAGGATCCCTTTCTAGATCTTAAATTCTAGTTTGTTAGTTAGTTGCATATTTTGTTGCTTCTTCTAGCCTTTAATTTGTATGCGTGACAAATTTAAGGATTCAATCTTCAATTGATGATATCTTTGTAGAACTATAAAAAAATCCACTTCCAAATGAATAAGAACCAAATTTTTTTCTTTTGGATTCATTTATGATTTACTTTCTCTATTCTCTCGGCATTTTTTGTGCATTTCTTTGTGGATGCTTGAGATAAATATCATTAAACCTCATCACACTTGTACTTGAAAATTTTCTAGGTTTTGAAAACATACCAATAAGACGATGAGTAACATACCTAGACCCTTAGTCTAAGGCATGTTACCATAAATCCAACTTTAATACCATTTTGAAAGAAATGAATGTATGTTGTCTGACATATAGGCTCATGTGACTATCGATGATTTTAAAATTCAAGAATGTAGATGAATTAATAATGCACAACAACATTTAAACATACAAAACATAAATTGGACATAACATTCATGCATAACATTTACATATTAAATAATAGAGTGATTGGAATATTTATCCTTATAAATATTTTACACAACTAGCTACAAATGTCAAATATTCGATCTAACCGTAGTTATTTTTGGACTAATTCTCTCTACAATAGGCCATGCCTAATCTAGGGCTATGATTCCACAAATGTGAGCATGCTCCTATGGATGTCTATAGTCAACACTAAGAGACCAACACCTAGTAAATTAAGAGTGATGCGACCCCTACAATAATTCCTACTAGCCAACTCTCTTTCCCATCATATTTCACAATCTAAGGATGATATTTATTTCTATGTATTATATTACCTTAGACAATCTCCATCCCATACAGGGCTCTAACATAGATTGGTAAGGAATCTCTTAGTTATGGGATTTAGGAAATCTAACTACTAGTGGAGCACTTACAACAACCTTTACAAAAGCACTTGATTGATTTCTAAATGAGAACCCCTCACAAACATGAAAAGATAGTTATTATCATTAATATCAACACTAGAGATTGGTCTTCAACACAAATTGTATATTCTCCTCTTGTAGCACCAAAAATCTGTTTTTTTTGTCCTCCTTCTTTTTCAAAGTTAGCTATCTCCTCTACTCAAATTCTTTTTCTTATGCATGTTTTGACCTAGGCGATTCCAAACACAATTTTACTAATCACATGTTCTCACATCTAGGTGAGATGACTCTCTCACCCACCTCTTAAATGAATTCAATAAAAGCACTCCCCTAATGAGTGTACTTAGCCCATGCTTCAAGAACTAATTGATATGACTCTTCTACCAACCTAAAAAATGCATTCAATGACTCGTTTTAACAATTCAAATGCCGATTATACAGTAATGAAAATTAATTTATGCTAATAATATGAGATTTTAGGCATGTGTGATTTAACCTTCGACCCATTTTTAACCCCCTCATTTATGGAATGATAGGTCCTCCATGAATATGTTCTTATCCATCTTATAACTAGTGATGTATTTTGTATTACTATTTTCAATACAAATGTTTACATATAGTTTTTTGTTTGATACTATGTCCATGACTTGTGGTACTGGAATGTGACCTAAGAAACCATAACCTAGGGCACCTAAGCCATCAAAATCTCTTGACAATCACACTAGGCTTAGACTACATCAACCCTTAACATGGATAATTTTTATTGATATCGCCTCATGACTATTACGAGTTTCGCACATTAGTCGCTTTACATAATAAAACCATTGAAATCCAATGATGTTATTGATATTTAGATACATTTTTACATATTATATATCTTGGCATTTACACATTCATCATATTTAAAAATATGAATTTCTAATCTAGTGATCAAAATTGGGGTGTTACAATTTCCTCCCCCTACATTTTTTCACTATATTTGGTGCACATCACCATATAGGTTTACATGTAGATACATAATTTTTTTTACATGTTAGCACTCTATAATTTGACAATTTAGTAACTCCTATAGAAATTCCAAATTCCCAACTCTCACTTCCCTCAACCTACATAGTCTAAGGAAGGGTACTCCCTTCTCTCCATAACAATCCTTTAGGCTATCACACTTACCTTTGAGGGCTCAACCATTGGTTGGACATGAAATATCCGAGCTATGGAATTTAGTAATCCTAGCTATAAAAAATGGTGTCTTTAATCATTTATTCACAAATGTACATTCATATTTCGTCAAAATATCCAAAAAACTATGGGTAGTTCTCCAACATAACCTCTTCATGCTCCCATGTGGTATCTTCGGGATTGAAATAGGTACACTAGACCTTTACCAAGATAATGGCTTTCCACATGAGCACTTCTAATTTTGAGTCTAAAATGCATATTGGCTTCACCCAAAAGTCCCCTTTGTGCTCCACCTAGACCATGGTCTAATCAATCACAAGGTTAGGATTAATAGGCACATAGTTTTTCAATAAAGATATATGAAACACTTTTATGAGTATTCATGGATGCAAGTAATGCTTGAATATATATAAATAACCTTATCCTATCTAGGATTTCAAATGGTCCACAATATTGTGCTATCGATTCTGGGTAGCTTCCCAATTTTAGTGAACTCTTTTAGCCTCCACTTTGAAAAACCCATGCCCAACCAATCTAAATTATTTAAGCATATTTTCTTTGTTTGCGCAACTTTCTACCTATATTATGTATCCTTTATATTTTAACTTATCTTTAACATATGTTTTTACATCTCTTTTATAATATATAGCCCAACAATCACTTTTTTTTCTAGGCTATCCCAACTCAAAATATAACTTTACAATTTCCTTTTTATATAAATTTCCACAATATTGGATTCCTTATCAATCAACTTAATTGAAATAACATGTGTGCCTTTTGTAAGATTTTCATCTCACCTTGTTATCCATGGTAGCTTAGTGATGAAATTTATGGTAACAAACTATCTTCATTTTCACATGTATACCGTGAATCCAAGACACGGGCAAATAAGTTGTCTAAAGAAGTTTCTCTCTTGCAAGAGGGTTTCTTAACTTAACTTGAGAAGGCACCCTCATTTCACCTACAAAAATAAATTTGTAATTCACTAGTCTTTCGCTACGAAATGATGGTTTTTCGTAGAGGTTTTTAAGATCCATTGCAAGAACTATGAGTTTTAAATTCAAGGGATAAGTAAGATGTCTTGTTGATGAGTAAGATGTCTGGTTGATCAATAATAGTTGTCTATAAGACACTAGAAGAAAAACTTAAAATTACGGATTTAGTCTTTCGACTGTGGTAGATAATGCAGAGAATAAGAGAGGCTTGAGTCTGTACAGGATTGAACAAGTTCAATATTTAACCAGAGAAAATTCCATCATGGCTTGTTGATTGGATGCCTGATCAACGAGGGTTCCTAATTGGGAACCTCCAGCTTGCTCACATGGATTTCAGGTTTTTCTCATTGGGTGATCTTTGGGCTACAGTTACTTCCCTAACTACTTCATAACAGGTTGAGGCTATATTGAACCTAATTGAGAGCAGATGGGATGATCTTGTGGGCACCATGCCTATGAAAATCTTCTTTCTTGCATTGGAATATGAAGAGGTGAATTATCACTCATAGTGATCCTAAGAACATGCGTTGGTCATATCATAATGGAAGATCATGGTCGTCACTTCTTTGGTAGTTTACTATTTCACGCATAAGGATGGGGAGGCCAGATATAACAAGTAGAATAGTGGAAATTGTAGAGAAAAGGATTTCAAAACATCGGTGGCCAAATTATTATGAAACAAAAGCATCGAGACTTATTGGCAAGCAGGCTCGACTCTACCAGACATGGTCAATTGCTGGATACCTTGCTTCCAAGTCATTCCTAGCTAATCCAGACATAGCATGCATATTGGCATGTGAAGAGGACCTTGCCCTTATGGAAGGATGTTCATGTCCCATAAGTGCTAGCCCTCATAGAAAATGTTCCAGAAATGCAATGCGATCACAATCACGCATTCTTGTATACAAATCTACCAGGAAATTTTTCTTAAAAAAAATAATAGTTTGGATCTGCAAAAAGCGAAAGAAACTCTGGGGCGTCAGAAGGCATGAGAAGGGATTTATAAAGTTATAAAGTGCCATTAATATAAGAAGCTGAAAATCGTATTGATATTTAGATTTAGTTCATTCCCGTATTGCAAATCGATATTAATACTCCACATAGGCATAGATATAAGAAGTTGACAACCGGATTGATATTTAGATTTAGTTCATTCCCTTATTGCAAATTGATATTGATACCCCACATAGGCATTGAAAAAGTCATAGATGGAAGCTTTTAAAGCAGTAGAGGAGGTGGTGACAATAGCAGTTATTTCAGTGTTTCCACCAAAGAAATCTACTAGTTTTCGTTTGAGCGATGGTCCGACTAGTTGCAGATCGAGTTGTCGTACTAGCTTCCCTTCGCCTGGTTCCAAATGCAGTATATCCTATTGACCGAATAAAATTAGTTGATCTAAGAGAGCTAGATGTAGTGGATACCATTCCAGGTGAAGTCCCATAAGTAAATGAACTAATAAAATATCGGTATACCCTTTTCCGAGCAGCAGAGTTAAAAATGGATATAAGGGTCAGAGAGGCAGACGGGGATACATATCAAGTTATAAATTGAGTAGTATAACAAACATCCATTCATTTCCTACGCCCCATGACCAAAGTTCCAAATTTGGGTGTAGATTTAGATTTATGACCACTGACGTTAGCTCGGATGATTGGAAGAGTCTATTCTAAACTACAACACTGTAGATCACTTTACACCTTGACCTAGATAAATCAAACACTAGAGGTAGGGAACTCGCACCCTCTTTGATAACCTCGACCTAGTAGAAAGAACCTAGTAGACCAATGAGACATACAATTTCAATTCTAACCTAGCCCCATGAACTTGAACCTTACTGCCGAGTCCTAGGTAATTCAACAATCACCTACCATAGCTCACTGCCTTTCTAAAGGTACCACGTAGCTCCAGAGATAAAAATCCATTTTTTTCGCTAAAAACTAATCACACCCAAATTTGTGATACTGTAGAGGAATCAAGTCAACATAAATACCAAAAGAAAGTGCTTCGAATTTTATGAACTTACCAAAGGGTCCATCCAAGGGCACGCACGGCAGTGGAGTAGAAGGAATCAGTGACATAGTAGATTTGCATCATGGAAATCGATCCTGAAACCTCCAAATTAGATTTGCGTCATGGAAATCAATCCCAACACCTCTAATTATTCATCTGTGACACTAATATCTGGATTTATGTGGGTAAATCTCCACTAACTGTATCCTCTCCTCTGTCACGGGAATAGTCAAAATTATTATTTATGTTTCCACTCACTCTATCAAATCAAATGATAGAGAAATAAATCATCATTTATTGTTATAACGTTGGCCACTTCTCTCTGATCTTCTGTCAATATTATTTTACTATTTATTCATGAAACTAGGAGCTGAACAAATCGATTTTTTGTGGGGCAAGATATTGAAGAGATTCTCCTCCATCCGTTGATCCCTCAACCTATTGAAATTCAACTCTGAAATCCTGAATGCCGGTGAATCACTGTCGTATTTCCTGTGAAAATGTATAATAAATATGCCGCTAAGGCATCCAATTTCAATCGATTTGAAGAACTAGAATCGATCTAGATATCTTAAAGATCGATCCAGGGATGTACCTCTTTCTAGATTTTCATAGCGAAGATTGGAGATCGATATTGTCGTGCCAAACTATTGTTCTAGCTTTGTTTTTTTGGTGGAAATCAGATCATGGTAAAATATGTTTAACAATGCGCCTAATTTTGAGCAATATGTGTTAAATTTGTTTTGTTTTTTTGGTGGGAATTAGATCATGGTAAAATATGTTTAACAAAGGGCCTAATTTTGAGCAATATGTGTTAAATTATGTGTTACGTCCCAATAATAATAGTGATTCCCCCATTATTATTGTCATTGTATCCCTTATTGTTACTGTTGTGCCCCTATTGTCCCCATATTGTTATTATTGTGCCCCATAGAAGCCCACTATTGTTGTTTTTGTGCCCTTATATTATTATTGTTAGGTCGACTTGGGTTATATTGTGACCCCTTAGACTCCTATATATAGAAAGGAGGTTTTTTCATTTGTATCATCCAAGAATTGTTCATTTGTGTAATTTAAAGGAGGTTTCCCCCTCAAAGAGGTTGATTTCTAAGTCGTTGATCTATCTTTTCTATCTTTTTGTGAGCTGGTTTCATAACATTTGGTATCAGAGCTTTGGATTCTAGGGTTTTGCTATGCCAAATAGGTCATCGTGGAATTTTAGCTATAACTTGTTTTTTGCGACATTTCTGAAGCTAAAACCAAAACCCATTTTATCTGAAATCGCACTGAACATCGGGTTAGAATTTTAGATCTTGTTACGCTATATTTTCAGAGATATGATCTAAAGAAGTTAGTTTTTTTGCAAGCTCCAGAATTCTATCTCAAACAGGTCATCGTGGAATTTTCACTATAATTTGTTTTCTATGAAGGTTTAGACTCTGAAATTAAAACCCATTTGAGCCAAAAACTTGGTGAATCTCAAGCCCGAATTTCATATCGTGTTTTGTTGTGTTTTCAGAGATATAGTCCAAGACATTTAAGGTTTTTGTAATATCCCAAATTATATCCCAAACAAGTGACCTGGGGAAAATAGTCATAACTGTTTTCATGAAACATCAGATTAAAATTTCGTAAGAAGTTATAGAAAGTGGATGACCTTTAGTTTTCTATTTATTGGTTTCAGGTCCTAAGATAAAAATAGTGACACGCGGCACTTCGTACAAGCTCACTCTACTAAACTAGTCTAAAATCAAGTCATCGTGGGAGATTTAGTATAATTCTTAATTGGAGAATCCAATATTGATCAGACTTGCAGGGTTAGAAAGAGGACTCAAAGGGTTACTACAGGAAGAAATTTTAGAACTTAGATATCTAAAATTATAGAGATAACGCAGATTCAAGATCAAGCTCCTACAAAGTGAAAAACGTTGTGTAGTTTGTTTAAATTTTTGCATAAGTTTGGTTTGAAAAAATAGTTTGAAGGAATGAAAAGGGCATAGTGAAGAATTATTATCATTAATTGATGCCCTGAATAAATAAAATGTAAACACCTAGTAAGAAACCTGAAAGCTCTAGCATGACTCATGAAGAAGAGGAAGAAATGCAACATGATATATCAAAATTACGAGACCAAGTGCAACAAAATTCACTCTCACAAAAAGTAACAGAAGCTAAGAAGGATGGTTTAAAGAAATACGTACAAGCTAAGATGTATGACGTGGAAGCTAAGATGGATGGTTTAAAGAAAGGTGTAGAAGCTAAGATGGATGGCATGGAAGCTAATATGGATGATGTGGAAGCTAAGATGGATGATTTGAAGAAAGGCGTGGAAGCTAAGATGGAAGATTTGAAGACAGATTTGACATTTTCTACAAGAAATGCTTACGAATGGCTAAAGGGTAGTAAATGAAACTCATGATGAGAATAAAATAAATGTTAATTATGATTTCACAAACTCTAACGTTGGATCGAAGACCCACCATGTTCCAAAGATCGATATGAGGAAGTTTGATGGTAAGGATATCGTAACATGGATACTACAGATGGGGTAATCTTTCGATCTCCATAATGTGCAAACCACACAAAAGGTACTCATTGCAACTGTATATTTGGAACCAAATCAACTTGTACGGTATCAATGGATTTTATCTCATAAAAAAATTGTCACTTGGGCTATTTTTACGAATATAATAATAGCACATTATGAGGTTACAAAAAGCAACACTTTTTTAGCCAATTGATAAATCTAAAAAAAGGGGGTTCAATGATGAAGCACATTGAGGACTTCCAAAAATTGAATGTAAGGGTAAAATATATTCTAGAGGAGCATAGGATTGATGTTTTCATAGGGACTTTAAAGGATAACATCCAACATGAGGTTCGCCTTTGGGAACCTGATTCATCGGAGAAGGCATTCAAGTTGGTAAGAAAAATAGAAAGAAAAATTATGGCAACAAGGAAGCTTACCACTCACAATCATAAAGAGGGAAGTGTTGTTTCCCCTAGCCATCTGTAACCTACAAGGTTGACACCACAACAATTGGAAGAAAAAAGAGCAAAAGCACTTTGTTACAGTTGTGATAGCAAATACACTAAATGTCATAAGTGTGCTGAGAAGAAATTATTTTACATAGATTGTGAAGAGGAGGAAGAAAATGAACAAGAAATGTCAAAAGAAGAGGATATACACAAGGAAAAAACCCTAGAGAAAGAAGAAATGAATCTGACCATATCTTGTAATGCATTGGCTGGAATTACCACTCCTAAAACTATCAAGATAGAAGGGCATATCAATAAGAAAAAGGTAATAGTCTTGATTGATTCAGGCAGTACCCATAATTTTATTCATTGTAAGATAGCCATGAAATTGAATTACTTCCTATATCCAACACCAGAGTGTCAAGTGATGGTTTCAAGTGGAGGAACCATAAATTGCTCAGGAAAGTGCCATAATATCAAGCTATCCATGGGAGAATAGGTATTGAATAGCTCAATGCTTTCCATTCCAATGGGTGGTGTTGATGTTGTACTAGGAGTCTAATGGCTACAATCCTTGGGTACAATAGCTTTTAATTTTCAAGAACTTTTCATGAAATTTTCTTCAAAAGGAAAGGAATTTGAATTAAGGGGTATCGCAGGGAAACCGGGAAAGATAATCAGCTCAAACAGAACGACAAAGATTCTAAATAAAGAACAATGAGGCATAATTACACAATTATATTCACTAGAGGTTCCCACATTGAAATCATCTATTTCTTGAGATCTCCAAAATGCCTTAGACAATAATTCCAAGGTATTTGAGACTCCCAAAGGCCTCCCACCTATTCATGATCATGATCATGCTATTCATTTGATTCTAGGAAGTGTTCCTCCAAACATCACGCCTTATAGATATCCCTATGTCTAAAAGAGCGAAATTGAACATATGGTTGGAAAATGCTAAAAACTGAGAGTATAATTCAACCTAGTCAAAGTTCATTCTCTGCTCCAGTAGTATTGGTTCACAAGAAGGATGGATCATGGTGCATGTGTCCAGATTATAGGGAGATCAACAAGCTCACTATTAAAGATAAATTTCCCATTCCTATCATTGATGAATTATTGGATCAATTGCATGGATCAATTTAGTTCACCAAGTTGGATCTTCATTCAGGATATCATCAAATCAGAATGAAGACTGAAGACATTCTAAAAACAACATTTAGAACTCAAGAGGGTCGTTATGAATTTTTGGTCATGCCTTTTGGACTTACCAATGAACCTTCTACATTTCAAGGTTTGATGAATTCCATTTTCAAACCCTTAGAAAATTTGTGTTAGTATTTTTTGATGATATAGTAATCTACAACAAGTCTTGGAAGGATCATGTTCAACATGTTGACAGGGTGCTCAAACTATTGGAGGAGAAACAATTATATGCAAAAAGCTCCAAATGTTTCTTTAGAGTACAAGAGGTGGAATATCTGGGTCATATTGTATCTCATGAAGGTGTTAAGGTAGACCCTAGAAAAAATAAAACCATTAAGGAATGGAAAATACCCACATCCATAAAGAATTTGCGAGGATTTCTTGGGTTGACAGGGTATTATCACAAGTTTATTAAGAATTATGGGAGAATAGCAGCACCCCTAACAACATTATTGAAGAAAGATGCATTTTCATGAACTCTCGAAGCAACAAATGCCTTTGAACATCTTAAAGAGGCAATGTACCAAGCACTAGTCTTAGCTACACCGGACTTCACAAAACCTTTATTATGGAATCTGATGCCTTGGGAAATAGAATTGGTGTTGTTTTAATGCAAGAAGAAAGACCCATTGGTTTCAAAAGTCATCCAATCAAAGGAATGTATTTACACAAAGATATTTATGAGAAGGAAATGTTGGCAATACTACATGCACTTAAGAAATGGTGACCCTACGTAATGGGAATACACTTCAAGGTAAAAAAAGATCATGATAGTCTTAAATACTTTTTAGAACAAAGATTATCTTTAGAAGAGTAACAAAAATGGGTCACAAAGATGTTGGGTTATGACTTTGAAATCATCTACAAAAAAGGGAAGCAAAATGTTGTGGCAGATGCACTCTCAAGAAAGGATGAGGATGTGGAAGAATTTCTTTGTGCAATTTCTATTATCCAACCAGATTGGCTAAACGAAGCAAGGGATGAATGGATGAATGACGAAGAACTGTGGGCACTCATTCAAAAGTTACAACAAGATATCAGTACAACTGATACATTTAGCTGGAAAAATGATTTGTTATCGTACAAAGATCAGTTATAGCTATGTAAGAATTCCCAACTCAAAGAAATTATTCTTAGGTAATTGCACACCTCTCCCTTATGAGTGCACTCAAGATTTCTAAAAACTTACCACAATGTTAAGAAGGATTTTATTTTTTATGGCCTTAAATCAGATATTCAAACGTTTGTGGCAGAATGTTTGGTTTTCCAAAAAAATAAATTTGAATCAATTAAGACCCCAGCTCTATTACAACCTTTATCCATTCCAAGCCAATGTTGGGAGGAGGTTTCAATGGATTTCATCACAGGCTTACCCAAGTCCGAAGGAAAGAGTGTTATCATGGTGGTAGTTGACAGACTTACAAAGTATGCACACTTTTGTGCATTATCTCATCCATTTAAAGCGAGTACAATTTCTACTGCATTTATGGAAACAATTCAAAAGCTACATGGAAACCAAAGATTATTGTAAGCGGCAGAGATCCCATTTTCACTAGAAATTTTTGGACATAATTATTTTCTTATCTTGATACTCAATTAGCTCATAGCTCATCTTATCATCCTCAATCTGATTGGAAAATTGAGATAGTAAACAAATGTTTGGAAGGATTTATTCGTTGCTTTGTATCTGATAAACAAACACAATGGGTCAAATGGTTGCCTCTGATGAATGGTGGTATAACACTTCCTTCCATACTGCAACAAAAATGACCCCATTTATGGAACTTTATGGATATCATCCACCATCCATCACATCATATTTAAGAGAAAATTCTAAATTTCATGTAGTGGAAGATCACATTGAGCATCAGCAACAAGTTCCCCAACTCTTAAAGGATAACCTCACCTTGGTGCAGAATAGAATGAAATAACAGGTAGATCAACATCGTAGACAAAGAATTTTTGATGTAGGTGATTGGGTATTCCTAAGGCTACAACCATGTAAACAAATGTCCCTCAAGAAAGCTATGAAGGATAATAAATTATCACCAAAGTATTATGGTCTGTACGAGGTGCTGCAAAAGATAGGTATTATGGCATACAAATTGGAGCTTCTTGCAGCTTCCCGAGTGCACCCAATTTTCCATCTTTCATGCTTAAAGAATGTTATAGGTGACAAGATCCCAATTCAAACAATATTTCCAGAACTTGATGATGAAGGAAAAATCATATTGGAACTTGAAGCAGTCAAAGAAAAAAGAACTCGATAGCTACAAAATCGATCAATTTCAAAGTATCTCATCAAGTGGGAGAACTTACCTGCTAAAGATTCCACATGGGAGGATGATAATTTTATACAAAAGCATCCAGAACTACTCAAGCGTTGAGGACAACACTTTTTTTAAGGAGAGGGGCATGTTAGGTCCCTATAATACAAGTGATTCCCCCATTACTATTGTTATTGTTGTGTCCCTATTGTCCCCATATCATTATTATTGTTCCCCATAGAAGCCCACTATTGTTATTTTTGTGCCCTTATATTATTATTGTTAGGTCGGCTTGGGTTATATTGTGGCCCCTTAGACTCCTATATATAGAAAGGAGGTTTTGTCATTTGTATCATCCAAGAATTGCTCATTTGTGTAATGTAAAGGAGGTTGCCCCCTCGAAGAGGCTGATTTCTAAGTCGTTGATCTATTTTTTGAGTTGCTTTCATAACATTATGGGATGGATAGATATATTTGAAGGCGTTCAATTTTGAGAAATTTGTTTTAAATTTATTTGAAGATTTTCGACATTTGTATTCTTTTGGACATTTATTTTCTTTTTTAAATGGTGTGGAAAATAAAAAAAATTATCCATTGTGAAATGTCATAAAAGTATGAGTGTTGATCATTTTGGAAGTCAAAAGTTTCTAAGAGCTTAAATATTTGAGAGGTAAGAGTGAGATATTTGACACAATGATTTTTTAAATTTTGGATAAGATCTTTGTTTCATTTTATATATTAGAATTTTTTGATGGGCACACTATAATGTTAGTAGTGTTTGGTAGCTTACAACAACAACATATGTTTCATTTTTTTTTCATAGCATAGTTTTTTGCATTTGCACATTGAGTAGGGTTTGATTCATATGCTAGTGCACATCTTTGTAACCTTGCTCATCATATCATTTTTAGTAGCGCTCACAAGTTTAGTGATAACTTATCTAGTAGCAATTTCACATACATAGCTCCATCACTAAATTGAGAATAAAGTGGGGAAAATATCCATCTAAGCTAGGAGGACTTAATGTCACACATTAGGCCATGATTGCCAAGGAGCATCATCACTTGTAGTTCACCTCCCATGAAGGATCCCTTTGTAAATCTTAAATGCTAGTTTGTTAGTTTCATCAAACCTCATCACACTTTTTCTTCTACTTGAAAATTTGCTACGTTTTGACAACATACCAATAAGACGATGAGTGGCATACCTAGACCCTTAGTCTAAGGCATGTTACCATAAATCCAATTTTAATGCCATTTTGAAATAAATGAATGTATGTTGTCCCACATATAGGTTCATGTGACTGTCCATGATTTTAAAAATCAAGAATGTAGATGAATTAATCACGCACAACAAAATTTAAACATAAAAAACATAAATTGGACATAACATTCAAGAATAACATTTACATAATAAATAATAGAGTGATTGGAATATTTATCCTTATAAATGTTTTACACAACTAGCTACAAATGTCAAATATTCCATCCAACCACAGTTATTTTTGGACTAATTCTTTCTACAATAGGCCACGCCTAATGTAGGGTTATGATTCCACAAAGGTGAGCATGCTCCTATGGATGTCTATAGTCAACACTAAGAGACAAATACCTAGTAAATTAAGAGTGATGCCACCCCTACAATAATTCCTACTAGCCAACTCTCTTTCCCATAATATTTCACAATCTAAGGATGATATTTATTTCTATGTATCATAGTCCCTTAGACAATCTCCATCCCCTCTAGGGCTCTAACATAGATTGGTAAGGAATCTCTTAGTTATGGGATTTAGGAAATCTAACTACTAGTGGAGCACTTACAACAACCTTTACAGAAGCACTTGAGTGATTTCTAAATGAGAACCCCTCGCAAAAATGCAAAGCTAGTTCTTATCATAAATATCAACACTAGAGATTGGTTTTCAACACAAATTGTATTTTCTACTCTTGTAGCACCAAAACTCTATTTTTTTTTTGTCCTCTTGCTTTTTGAAAGTTAGCTATCTCCTTTACTCAAATTCCTTTTCTTATGCATGTTTTGCCTTGGGCGATTCAAAACAAAATTTTACTCATAACATGTTCTCACATCTAGGTGAGATGACTCTCTCACCCACCTCTTACATGCATTCAATAAAATCACTCCCCTCATGAGTGTACTTAGCCCATGCTTCAATAACTAATTGATATGACTCTTCTACCAACCTCAAAAATGCGTTCAATGGCTGGTTTTAATAATTCAAATGGGAAATATATGGTAATGAAATTTAATTTATGCTAATACATGGGATTTTTGGCATGTGTGATTTACCCTTGGACCCATTTTTATCCCCCTCATTTATGGAATGATAGGTCCTCCATGAATATGTTCTTATCCATTTTATAACCAGTGATGCATTTTATATTATTGTTTTCAATATAAATGTTTACATATAATTTTGTGTTTGATATTATGTCCATGACTTGTGGGACTAGCATGTGATCTAAGAGACCATAACCTAGGGAATCTAAGCCATCAAAATCACTTGACGATCACACTAGGTCTAGACCACACCAACCCTTAACATGGATAGTATTTTTTGGTTTCTCCTCTCAACTATTGTGGGTTTCACACATTGGTCACCTTAAATAATGAAACCATTGAAATCCAATAATGTTATCAATATTTTGATACATTTATACATATTATATATCTTTACATTTACACATTCATCATATTTAAAAATATACATTTCTAATCTAGTGATCAAAATCAGGGTGTTACATTTTCCTCCCCTACATTTTTTCACTATATTTGGTGCACATCACCATATAGGTTTACATGTAGATACGTAATTTTTCTTACATCTTAGCACTCCATAATTTGACAATTTAGTAACTCCTATAGAAATTCAAAATTCCCAACTCTCACTCCCCTCAAACTACATAATCGAAGGAAGAGTACTCCTTTCTCTCCATCACAATCCTTTAGGTTGTCCCACTTACCTTTGAGGGCTCAACCATTGGTTGGACATGAAATATCCAAGCTATAGAATTTAGTAATCCTAGCTATAGAAAATGGTGTGCTTAGTCATTTATGCACAAATGTACATTCATGTTTCCTCAAAATATGCAAGAAGCTATGGGTAGTCCTCCCACATAGCCTCTTCATTCTCCCATGTGGTATCTCTAGGATTGCAATAGGTCCACTGGAACTTTACCAAGATAATGGCTTTTCATAGGATCACTTCTAATTTTGAGTCTAAGATGCATATTATCTCCACCCAAAAGTCCCCTTTGTGCTCCACATAGACCATAGTCTAATCAATCACAAGGTTAGGATTAATAGACACATAATTTTTCAATAAAGATACATGAAACACTTTTATGAATATTCATGGATGCAAGTAATGAAAGAATGTATATAAACAACCTTATCCTATCTAGGATTTCAAATGGCCCACAATATTGTGCTACCAATTAGTGAGCTCTTTTTAGCCTTCACTTTGAAAAACACATGCCCAACCAATCTAAATTATGTATGCGTTTTTCCTTTGTTTGTGAAAATTTTTACCTATCTTATGTATCCTTTATATTTCTACTTATCTTTAACATATGTTCTTACATATATTTTATAATATATAACCCAAAAATCACTTTGTTTTCTAGGTTATCCCAACTTAAAATATAACTTTACAATTTCCTTTCTATATAAATTTCCACAATATATGATTCCTTATCAATCAACTTAATTAAAATAATATGTGTGCCTTTCGTAAGATTCTCCATCACTATCATGATGGAATCATCTCACCTTTTTATCCTTAGTAGCTTAGTGATGAAATTTACGGTAGCAATTTGTCGTTGGCATTTAGGAATGGACAATGGATATAGAAATCATGTTGGATGTCCATGTTTAGCATTTACCTTCTAACATTACATGCATTTGGCTATGTAATCAACCACATGTTTTTTCATACTAAGTCAAAAATACTGAATTCTTATAGCTACAATAGTTTTTTGGTATCCTAGTGTCCAACATATGGTGCATCACACATTTCTCTTATCACTAAATTTCTCAATTCTTGAGAATTAGGAACATAAGCTTGTGTTTCTTTTCAAGAGGCTTCCATCCTCTTCTAGAATGTAGCCTTTAAATTTTTGGTGTGAATTACCTTGTTGTAACCCTTCTTTAATTTGTAAATAATGTTAGTTTTTTTAAGTCTATGTTGTATATGCTAATAGCTATAGCATGCATTACATGTACCCTCTTAATGTTGAGTGCATTAACCTCTTTATTCTATTTTCCCTTAATGTTGTTGATGTCAAAGTTAGATTCACTAGGGCATTCCAACTATCTAATTTGTTTATGTGAGTATTTCAAACCGATATGGTCTATTTTCAGCTCGAAATTTCATCCATAAGAGAATGGCTTCACATTTTCAATGCATGGATAATAGTTGTATGCTCCAAGTCATGGGTATCATAATTTCTTTCATGTTATTTGATTTTCTTCAATTCATATGACATGCCTATCTTGCATAAGGGGTCCATCAAGTCCTTATTTACATGAATTTATGCACACCAAAATATCCTCATTTGGATCTGCATTCTTTAGAATAAGTGCATTGGTTAATAAATATTTCAGCTATTGAAAATTATGTTCACAACTAGGTAAGCCCATAAACATTCTCACCTTTTAAATATTCTTTGGTGATGGCCAATCTTTGATGTATTTCATCTTCCGTGGGTCCATTGCTATGCCCTCCTATAAGACATTGTGAACTAAATCATGGATTTTCCTTTGATAGAAAGTGCACTTGCTCAACTTGGCATACAATTGTTTCTCTTGCAACACGGAAATGTCACTCATGCTCCTCTTTTGGCTTGGATTGTATAAGAATATCACCCAGGAAGGCAATAGCAAATTAGTCTGTATAAACTCTAAACACTCTATTCATCAAACAGATAAAGCTAGAAATTGCACCACATGTTTCAAAGTAAACGTTGTAAGGTGGTAGCATACGAAACAATAACATAAAAGAAAGAAAAACTTTTATGCAATTTTGTTTCTTTACTAAAATTTATTTTTTTATCATATGTTATGTTTCATGGATATTTGAAAGAGGCCAATATTCCAGAATATGTTCAAAATGAAGGTAATGCACAACATCATAACTCCAAAGGATTTATGAAAATGCTCTTCATTAAGATTCATGAATTGTTATAAGTAAATTATTTAAATCAAACATTCATAGCACGAGTAATCTCATATCACCTTTTATTCACAATGCAACGGCTAATAGTTTTGTTATAAGGGATTCAAGATAATGTATGTGATTTTGAGTCATTTTTATGTCAAATGTTGTTATGACTAGAAAATTTTAGTCATTTTTATGTACTTAACATTGAAAATGGATTTGGAGACCCTCTTAAAGGGGTATCTAAATTTTAACATTGAAAATGGACTCAAAGACCCCTTTGTCTCTAGATTTAACACTGTAGATGGATCTAAAGAAGGGGGTCTTTGTGTTAGCCTCCTATACCAATAGGGTTTCATATTTCATGATTGACAGTGCAAATGCTAAAAATGATCATCCTTGATGAATCAAAGGTTCCATTTTTGGTGAACAAGCAAAAAGTTAAAAAATGTAAAGAGGGTATGCCTTAAAAGAATAATCAAAGGGCAAGAAAATGATTTGGTCAAAGAAAAAAAAGAATTGAAATGAACCCCAAAGAAAGACCAGGAAAGTGGCCAATCAAAATGCCACTGCTATCTTGATGTATGGCTCAACAGCTTAATCTGGGCCATGCCATCTTTTAAATTGCTTGTTTTAGAGTAGGTAATGAGTACCTGTTCAAACAGTTTAAGCTTGACAGATGACTAGCTGGATAGAGAAAGAAAGGAGCCCACTAGCTTAATCTGGGCCCTTGGAAGATATAAGGGTAGATTTAGATAGGAGGGCAGCAAAAAGAAAAGAGCACATGAGGGTTTGCAAGTCTAAGTGCACCCTCCCTGAAGAAACAAAAAATGCTAGGAAATAAGATGGGTAGGTAGTGGGGTTGCAGAAGCATGTCTCCTCTCATATTGCTGGCCTAGCAAAGGAAACCCATGGTGGCCAGAGCAAATCCTCTTATTCATCATTTTCGTGGTATCAAAGTGAAGCATGTCTAACCCCCCAAACATTCCCTATCAAACTCCTTACTAACATCCCAATATCACTTTTGTTATAGAGTAGAACCACATTTTTTGGCAAAAATCTTTTTCATTTTGATCTACTCTCAAAAACTAAGTTTGTTCCTTAAAAACTTAGTGTCTACCACCTCTCATCTATATCTCCTTCCCATATTAACTCCTAACCCTATTATTTAACTCCCTATGTTCCCCTTTTCCCCTACTACTATATCACTATTGTGAAAAAGGCCCACAACATATGTAAATACCCCCCCCGCCCTTTTTGGCATTATAGCCATATGTTCAAAACTTGGAAAACCATGCAGAATCAAAGTCTTGTTGTATATGGTTCGTTTAAAGTCGGGGATTAAACTAACGCTTGGTTGGTTTAATAACCTAACCCTACCCTTATCCCCTTACAATCCCTTCACAACGCATTACCCGCACCATTTGTATAAAACCATGTTAAAAACCCACTTTTACCCCTTTTATGAAAGTATGTGTTTTGGCGCGCTCACCACAAAAAACAAAAAATATATTATTTAAATCCCTGCCGGGACCCGCCGTATCCACCCACTACCTTCGCGGCCCGTCAATCGTCGGATTCGGGCCCTCCCATCCGACGTCCCACAGCAATATCGGACCACCTCCGAAGCCCGAACGATAGTGCCCGAAATCTGTCAGAGGGTGACGTCAGGGCTCAGATGCGTGTCGTTCCCAAGTTGTATCGGGAGGCCTCCTGCCAAAACCGCTCCTGTACTATAAGCGGTCTGAAATTACCACTTACCATCCTTGTATCTCCGCCATACGTCACTTCCATGTCACCCTTACGTCACTGCTGCCTCAGCATTACGTTGCCGCCCCATCCGCCATCGCTCCGAGCTGTCTGCCATGTCACCTGTCCACGTAGAGTCGCTCGTTGGCCGCCACGTCATCATTCCGTACCCGACCCCACCCATGACGTCATGCTGACGTCATCCGACAAAAAGGCGCCAAAAGCCAAATTTTCCCTATTTTTCCCAAAAAACCCGTTTTTCGCGTCATTTGCAAAAATACTTTTTGTACCTCTGCATGAGCTGCTACATCGTTTACCTACCAACTTTGAAGACTGCTCCCTTGCTGCTGGCACCCTGAATTCACCTACTTTTCCACCATTGTCCGAGTGCACTAGGTATTTATCAGTTTCCCCCCTTCGCGCCTGGTTTTTACATAATTCACTGAACAAACTAAGAAAAGAGGAAACACAGTAATTTCAAGAAATCCTCATGAACCAGTGGTCCTTCTCCACACTGTAAGCCCAAGTTTACCTACAGAGGCTCCACATTGGGCCGAATTACCACAAATTCACAGTTTGTTTGCGCATTCGCAAATCTGAACCTCTGCCCGATAAATCCACCGGGAAAGCAACTCTCAAATCCCAGCATTTGCTCACTGAATCTATCCTAGGAGCATTTTGACTCATTTTCACCCCAATTTGCCTCTTCTCCTCTGCAAATTGCCCTGCTTATTCAAAATCCACTGCTCTGCATTGTTGTGCCCAAGAAAAAATCTCAGATATAATTCCAAATATTAATTGACCATGGAGACTCCAGTGGCATTGAACATTGCCCCATTAAATGCCCCACACAAGAACCTGGAGTGGTTAGCCCTGGCTGACAGAGATTTTCAGATGAGAGAAACTGTAGAGAGGACCAACACATACCATATAGAGATAGTTTGTGAGTTGAGAAAGAAGCATAGAGATGGTACAGACCTCCTGGGAATCTGGAAATCCAATTTGCCAATTTATTATCTCCCTCAGGTCAATGAATTCCCTAACTTGATTCACCAATGCTGCACAAACTATGACCCCAATCAAAGAGCTGTTTTGAGTCCTTCAGGCTCTATCTTGTTCTATATTACTCCTGAAGCCATAAACCAAATGTTGTAGTTCAAACCTACAAGACCATTGGTTCCTCTTTCCATGCAGTTTTTACTAGAGCAGGGTGCCAAGCTCTCTAACTCACAAATTACAAGGATTGGCCAATTGTTTATGCGCCCAGAGTACCAGCCCCTACAGCCTCCCCCTTATCTGCATGACTGGTTCAATGACATAGGGAGACTGCTGGTAGACATTATATCTTCCATCCTAGGGTTCAAGACCAGTGAGTTTGTAGATGAGACAACATTGGTGGTACTATCCATTTTTACCCCAGGACAGCCCCCTACTGTCCAGTATGACTATGCCTCATTCATAGCCAACAAAATTCATGAACAGTTCATGAATTTGGAGAGAGAGAGGGTTTTCAAGTACACCTCCTACATATATCATCTGTTTTTACACAATCATCCTGACAGCTTTCCTGTATCCCTCAAGAAATTAGATGCAAAGGGAGACAGAAGATCTGTAATATTCTGGACATCAGTCTGTCATCACATCCATTATTCACCGTACAACTACTGTGAGTTTATTGACCTATTCATCCATCCAGCCTTGTCAATGTTGCAAAGTTTCCCTCCTCCTAGACTCACAAATGATATGCAGAAAATCCTTCAGCTGTCCAAGAACTATAGCATAGGGGATTGGTACTTTTACCAACACCATACAGTGATCAGGATATATGGCTATGAGTTAGCACCATACAGGCTACCAAAGTATGTCCCCATGAGACTCTTTGCTCTAGAGTACTTCAAACAGTTCGACAATGCAGATATGATCCACTTCCATAGCAAAAACAAGAAGGCACAACTCAAAATTAAGCATCAATTGGGTCCATTCATCTTTAACAAGAGAGAAGAAGCTTGGGATGAGGCGGACCAGATGCTAAAAGCCCTCCAGCTCAAGACAAGCTTCTACTGGGCACCCTATGACCCTAACCACTTCATAAGCCTTAGAAGAATCAAGTATAGACTTGCTACATATGACCACATTAGCATTCCAGAGGTTGAACAATATGCTAATCAAATAGAGTGGAAAAAGGGCACATTAGTGGAAGATTATAGTGAAGAAGAAATAGCAGAGAAAGCTATTAAAACTTTAGAAAAGGCAGTTGACTTGGAATATTTTGGACAGGTCTGGTCTTCAGGCATTCAGCATCGTGGAGAAGCTGCCTCTTCATCCACCATTCCTCAGCAACCTGCCAAAACAGCTAATCCATCAGCAGACATGACTAAAGGCAAGACAGTGCAGCAAGAAGAATCACCTCCGAATGTGGAGCAGCAAGAAGAGCAGCAGGAAGGCAGGGCCAAACAACCTGCCTCCACAGAACAGCAAACACATGAACAAATTCCTCCAAGGCAGGAGGTAACAGTTGAGTCCTCGGTTTTACAAACACCTGCTAATGAGGACAGGACAAGAAAGAGGGATAGGCAAGAGGACACTCCTCTCACTACCTCTATGGACCAGCAAGGAGAAAAGAGACAAAGATTAAACCCTTTTTCTGAGGAGGAATTGCCAGAGAGGCCGATTGACAACATGCCTCCTCCTAGTATCGGAACATCGACCAGTTCTTTACAGCAAGGGCAGGACATTCCGCATGGGACAAAGGTGAGCTCTTCTAGGCAGAAATCAAAGGCAGACTCCAGTATCAAGCAGCAATTCATTGACATAAATAAAAGGAATGAGCCCCTCAAGCACCAAATCTACAACCATCTCTTGAAAATGGCGCCAACAAATCAGCAGAGATTAATGTCTGCCTATGACATCCAAGAACAAAAAATGACTCTTAGTCATTTCAGGCTTGCCATGTAGCAACCTCAAACAGCTGCAGATTACATCAGAACTAATCTGGAAATTTTTGCTAGAGATATCCACCCCTTGGATCAAATTGAGCTACACAGACAAATAGGGGAAATGATATATTCCACATTAGCTGATAAGACCCTGTTGGCACACCAACTACAAAATTCTCTACACAACACTGCTGCTCAACTAGAATTGGAGAAAGCATCATCTCAGGCCAAGGACAACAGAATCAAGTCCTTAGAAGAGATCATCATAGAGTTGGGTCATGATCCAAAGGACCCTAAAGGTGTGCAAGCATTATTGAAGAAAAGGGATGAAGACATAGCAGCTATGAGAAAGCACATCAAGCTGCCAGCTGGCCTTCACCCTCAAACTAGAGAGGTAGCAGAGCAGAAGAAGGATTAGGATGTAGTTTCCCTACTCCTGAGTTTATACAAGAGGTCAATGGAAACAGAGAGCGCACTAGAGGTAGCACTGAAATCAAGACAAGGTGAGGCACCAATGCAGCCAGCACAGATATCTGCATCTACTGAAGGTGTGCCACTTTCCACTACTACAACAGCTCCTCCCACAGGACAGACATCAGAGGTTTGTCCTTCAACATCAGCGCCAGCAACAGCACCAGATCAAGCACCCAGCCTAAGTATGCAGAACATGATGAAGGAGCTGGAAGCTTTAGAAGCACAGATGGCTGAGGTGAAAGAAACCAAAGATAAATTGGCTGCCATTGAGGAAAAATATGATAAATCCAAGCAAAGTGTAGCTGAAAAGACAATAGAGGTAAGAGCTCTTGAGAAAAGAATAAAGGAATTGGAGAAGGAGCTCTCTCTTGAAAAAGTTGTCGTTGAAATTAAGAAGATCCTGTGGACCAACATTGGTTAATCTATTACAGACCAGTGGCAATATATAGAGACTATCCATGAGCATATGGATCTAATAGGCAGGGCCCAAAAAGAAAGTCAAAGAGTAAGAGCATCTCTTGGAAATATGCCTGCAATAGCTAATAGGATGATCAATGTCCTGAACAACTGCACTGGCCGTCAGCTGGCAGCAATGGGTATCACTAACAGAACTGATACCATTTTACTAGTGAAGAGAGTGCTCACTTTAAGAAATCATGTGCAAACATTGGATAGAAGGTGTCAGGAGATGCAGACAGAAGTGAACAGATTCACTGAGAAGATTACAGCATTGCATAACAGAGGCCTTCCCAGCTTAGTAACCAGTGCAGGAAGGTTACTATCTCATGAAAACTATGCCAAGAGGGTAGACACATATGCCACAAATCAAATCACTGCAGCAGCAAGTACCTCAGAGGGAACAGGCCCTCCATCTGGGCAAAGTCTCTATGACAAAATAGAGAATTTATTTTTCATTACAAATGAGATCAGACATCTTTTTGAAGTGCCTCCAAACTACTACAAATATACTGAGGCAGATGAAACTTTAGGCATAATCTTAAGGCACCAATTGCCTACTCAGGAATGGTGGACGAGCATGATACAAACACTGCTGTAAAAAACAGATTGTTCACCATATTTTTGTATTTTCATCACAAAGTCAGCAGTTTCAGAAAAGTTAATATATGTTTGCTCTGACTGGGAAAGCAATCAAAAAGGCCAACTTAGCAATCCAATTTGACCACAGATGTTGATGACGGGGCTGAGATAGCCGCACCACGACAAAGCATTAAAGGGCGTATCACTCAGAATCAATACGAAGCACCCAACCGACCCAGTTGCCTCCAAAAGTCAAAGAATTTCTGATAGAGCTGAAAAGGCATTCATTGTCCATTTAAGTAGCAATAACTATTGTATCTGCTATTTTTGAAAGTTGGTAAAGACAGTTATCGAGCAAATGACTCAGGGCTAAGATATTTTGTAAAAATGATTGTATATATATCCCCATGCATAAACTTGTTGGGGTTGTTGATTTTTCTTCTGGAGAAGCTATGCTGTAATTTCAGACTTTTAATACAGGAAGCTAATGGAATTTCTGAAGTTCTGAGTTGTTTTGATGTGTTGTGGTGTGATTGCTTGCTACTACAGGATTCCTACGCTATTTCATGTCACAATAAGTTTTCTGAACCATCTTGTTATGTATTTCGTTCTTTCATAATCCACTCATGCTCTATATTTCACAGGTTTAATAGCACAGAAAAAGAATAGTTCAGGATTTGTTCATTGAACACCCTAAACTCAATCTATGCTGTTATGAATGTTTTCTTCAGAATTAGTCATGAATGTGTAATTCTTAGTTGCTCATCTTCATACTAAATCTTTCATAGTAAATACTGTTCAGGAATTCTAATCTTCTCCTGAGTGATATTTCCTTTCCCCACATCACCAGCTCGGTGAAAGATTCTTAGTTGCCTCTCACTGGCTGAACATATTTCATATTTTACAATTTGAAGTTTGTTTCATGAGTATCTATATGGCCCTGCAGTTTCATCACTCTTACTCAATACCTTAAACAACACATAATCACAGACTCCATTGCCCAATGGACTGAAACTCCTGAAGATCTCATCTCAGTTGCTAGAAGACATCATTCAACCAAAACTTTAAACAAAATTCAGTGCATCATAGCTAGCCTAAACATTATCAAAACAAAGCTAAATCCTAAAGAGAGAGCCCTCTCTGATTGCAGGTAGGCTAGGACCTATGATCCAAAGATTGGTCTGTGGTTACCTCGGCCGTATTCCCTTAGGAGTCAAAGGGAACAACCTGAGTGATAACATAATTGGCGACTCCACTGGGGAACAAACTAATGTATCAACTGCTGTCTGCTCTAGATAGTGGTTCCAAAATTTAAGCATTCCCTTGACCATTCTGAAAATATTCTAAAAAATTACCAAAAACAGGTTCAGAAGCTGGCTCCTAAAAAGAGAACTAGGCATACAAGGTCAAATTCTGACCCAAATCCTCCACCTATTTTTGATAACCCTAATTTAATCCCTAAGACTCTCAGGAAACAAAAGGAACCAGAACAATCTCCTGAATCCAGCCCTGAGGCAGTTCAGCAAAGTTTTATCCCAACCCCTTCTAAACCATCAGTTCACCTTCATATAACCCATTCTTCCCCCTCTTCCTCATCCACTTCACAAAATATATTGTCTACATCCAATACACAAATTGCCATTGCTGTCCCTGTTGTTCCAGTTGTTCCCCTTCTACCCGTTGTACCACTTATTCCTCCAAATATGGCTAATCGTTATGCTCCCCTTCAGTTACCTGGTAATCCAGGGGCTATGCCTCAGGACTACCAAAGTAAGATTACTTATTTTGATGGAACCAGTACATACACTGCCTTACAGCATACCAAGAAAATGCAAGATTACTTTGAAAACTATGAGATAGATGATGATGATGTGAGAATGAAAAATTTTGTGCAAAGTCTGACAGGTGAAGTAAGAACTTGGTTTAGAGCACTTGCCGCAAATTCAATACATGATTCGGGTGCTCTTTACCAGTCCTTTCTAAACAGATGGGAAAAGAAAAAGGATCCTCTACACATTCTATCCGAATATGACACCATAAGGAGAGGCCCTCAAGAAACTGTCTTGGACTATTGCACTAGATTTAATACTATCTACAATGCCATTCCTCAAAATCTTAGGCCTCCACCTGATTTAGCATTGATTAAGTTCCCTAATGGGTTTGATGCTGATATGGCATATCAACTAAGAGAAAGAGCCCCTGCAACCCTGGCAGACATGCAAAACATAGCTGTAAGTGTAGAGGCAAATCTGATTACTAAGAGAAACCGGGCAAGAACTGAAAGAAGAACTACTTTTAAGGAAGAACCCTCATCATTTGAGCAAAAGCTAGATGCAATCATCAAAGGTATGGATAGACTTGGGGATAGAGTGGAAACCATAGAAAGAAAGTCATCATGGGAAGGGCAAACAAGCAATATTAGAAACCCAAACTTTAGAAAGAATCAAAATCCCAATGTTGGAAGGACTGATCCTGACCAGCATGTCAGACCTCCTTTCCAAGAAAATTATGCTGAGGCTTCAACATCTAGTGAACCAAATGAGGACCCTCACATCAACCTAATGGGTTTGGACAGTGAACATCAAATATTCTTAACATAAGAAGATCAAGAGGTTTACAATGACAATCAATACCACACTAAGTCAGGAGAATCATTTGATTTCAAAGAAGGTTATGATGCAGTTGTGTATGAGGTACAAAAATAGTATAAACTAAGGACCAGAAAAATAGATGTACCTGAAACTCTTAAACCAAAGGACAATAAGCAGCCAAAAAAGATCAATGATAAGAGTACTCTCCCACAATCAGCTGGCAATTCGAGCCCACACTCCTCAGAAGTCATCGTGGAGGATATTTCAGAACAACAGACATCTGAAAAACAGCCAGTCCCACCCCATCCAGCAAAAATAAAGTCAGATAACTCCCTTGGAAGCAAACATGGTACCAATTTTACTCAGGATCATACCAACCATGAACAAAAGATCATTGATAACCCAGCTGAAAAAGAAAAACCAGCTGCACTTAATGCCAAGATGCAAATTGAAAAGCCTTTTAACTTGGAAACAGAAATAAGTAAGCTCAAGATATCAATTCCTCTTTCGGAATTAGCCAAACATGACATATACAGACAGCAGATTAACAAGTCACTCCAAGTATCAGACAATAAAGATGCTGTGAATGTCCTAGATGACCAACCAGAGTTGCTGTTCGGCCCTGAGGTTAATGGAAAAACAGAAAATGGAGGGGTTCCACCCTTTTATGTCAGTTTAAACATCCATGATAAGGTTCTGCATAATGCAATGTTTGATTCTGGGGCCTCACACAACTTAATGCCCAAATCTGTAATGGAAAAACTCGACCTAGACATCACAAGGCCTTATAAAGATCTATTCTCATTTGATTCAAGCCAGGTCAGGTGCTTAGGATTGATTAAAGACTTATGTGTCTCTCTGGTCCAATACCCAACCAAAACAATCTTGATGGATGTGGTGGTAGCTGACATACCCCCCAAGTATGGCATGCTCTTGTCCAGATCCTGGGGGGCCAAACTCCAAGGATCTTTGCAATTAGATATGTCCTATGCAACCATCTCAGTCTTTGGGCAGCCAAAGAGATTATACCGTGAAACTTTGATGAAATATGTGGTAAGCAGTCAAGAGAAACCCCAAAACTTCCCAATCTATTCAATACACTCTGACATGGATTCATTTATTCTCTACAATGCTGACATCTGCAGCAAGGCTTATTATGAACTACAAATAGCAGCAGAGGAAGAGAAGGTTAATGAACAATATGCTCCACAAGACCAAAGGACTGTAGGAATAGCTGAGGCAACAACAGAACATAATGTTTCAACAAATCTGCATGAAATAAATCTGCCTATGATTCAACTCTCTAAAAATCTCAATCCAAGTCTTGAACATCAAACCTTATGGTACTTAGAGTTTGATGGCTCTGTAAATAAGTTAGGAGCTGGAGCAGGAATATGGATCCATAATATGCACAATGACCAGGCTGAGGGTCATGCATATAGGTTGAACTTTCGATGTACAAACAACATGGCTGAGTATGAGGCCCTTTTGCTAGGCCTCAAACTCATAAAAAACCTGGGTGCAACTAAAATTCCAATCTTAGGGGATTCAGACCTAATCATACAGCAAATTAAAGGAAACTTTACTACAAATGATCTAAGGTTGAGAGCATATAAGGCAATAGCTACTCAGGTACTTGACACCTTTTCACAATCACAATTGACTAAAATTTCCAGAGAACTCAATCTTCATGCTCACAGCTTGGAAACCTTTGCCAGCACTTGTAAGCTACCTTTCAAACCCAATCATACTTTTACTGCTGAAATCAAACACAGGCCAGCAGTTCCAGACAACATCAAAAACTGGCAAGTCTTTGAGAGTGATACTCAAATAAATAATTTCCTCACTTTAAAGGAGGAATTCTCTGGCATTAACATTGACTCAATCACTGTAGATGATCAACCACAAGCACACATCAATACCTAGAAAATATCAGCTGAAACAGTTAATCTGATTTTGCACCCTACCACCTTCAATAACGAAAGTATACAAAAGTTGGGTCAGATAGATGAAGATGAACTGGTTGAAACAGAAACAAAGGTAATTGAATTGAAAGATAATTTTTTTCCGACAGGTTTAACCACCTTAGAGGATCTGTTTGATTCAAATGATATCTCAAGAAAACCAAAAATTCAACCATTGAATGCTGAAATAGAAGATTGTAACATTGGGACTCCAGAAAATCCCAAAATGGTAAAGTTATCCAAAGCATTACCACCTGAGAAGAAACTGAAATACATTGAGTTATTTAAAGAGTTCCAAGATGTCTTTGCCTGGAGCTATGAGGACCTCAAGTCTTATGATACATCAGTCATCCAGCACACTATACCTTTGAAAGAAAATCCAAAGCCTTTTAAACAAAAAATCAGAAGAGTGAACCCTGTGCTCCTTCCTCTCATTGAAAAGGAGGTGAAACGTATGTATCAAGCAGGAATCATTGCTCCAATCAGATTCTCAGAATGGATTTCAAACCTAGTGCATACTAGGAAAAAGACAGGAGAAATCAGACTGTGTGTTGACCTGAGAAATTTAAATAAAGTCTCTCTCAAAGACCATTACCCCTTACCAAAAATGGATCATATCCTGCAAAGGGTAGTGGGAGCCTCTAAGATCTCATTATTAGATGGTTTTTTAGGATTCAATCAGATTCTAGTACACCCAGATGACCAAGACAAAACTGCCTTTACAACACCTTGGGGAACCTTCAAATATGTCAAAATTCCTTTTGGGCTTAAGAATGCAGGAGCTACTTTCCAAAGAGCTATGGATATAGCCTTTGCCAAGGAAATTCATGATTTTCTAGTGGTCTACCTGGATGATTTAACTGCCTTCTCAAAATCAGACCAAGAACACTTAGAACACTTGAGGCAAGTTTTCACAATTTGTAGAAAATATGGCATATCCTTAAATCCAAAGAAATCACTGTTTGGACTAGAGGAAGGTAAACTCTTAGGACATATAATCTCAAAAGATGGTATTAGGATTGATCCAGACAGAATTCAAGCCATCCTACAAGTACCACATCCAAGAAACATCAAGGAACTCCAAAGCTTTCTAGGAAAAATCAACTTCTTGAGAAGGTTCATTCCAAATTTGGCTGAGCTCACAAGACTGTTAAACAACATGCTAAAAAAGGAATCCAAGGTCAAATGGACCTTAGAAGCTAGACAAGCCTTTGAGGATATTAAAAAAGCATTGACAAACACTCCAGTCCTAACAAGTCCTAGATTTGATAGAGATTTCATCATTTTTTCCTTTGCTTCTGAGCATACAATTGCTGTTGTTCTATTACAGAAAGATGATCAAGGCTGTGAGAAACCTATTGCGTTCTTTAGCAGAGCTCTTAGGGATGCCCCCTTAAAATATCAGATCATGGAAAAACAAGCCTATGCACTAGTGAAAGCAATCAAGGACTTTAGAATCTATATCCTGTACTCCCACATCATTTCCTATGTCCCAAATGCAGTAGTGAAAGACATTCTAACCCAAGAAGGAATTGAAGGTAGGAGGGGCAAATGGATTGCCAAAATCTTAGAATATGACATGGAAATCAAGCCTACCAAACTGATAAAAGGACAGGGTCTGGCCAAGTTGATGGCTGAAACCAATTTTCAAGCTCTTGACATTAATGAACTGGACAATGAACAGGAGATGGCGACTCCACAGATCAACCAAGCCTTTATGCAATCCCCCTGGTATACTGATATATGTTTTGTATTGTTAAACCTGCAAGCTCCTCCAGGGTTGTCCAGAACTAAGAAAAGGTTCTTGAAAATGAAAGCATCAAAATTTTGTATTATTAACAATGATTTGTTTTGGAGAAATCATGAAGGGATCTTACTTAATTGCTTAACATTGGATGAAACTGACAATGTCCTCAAAGAATTTCATGCAGGTGACTGTGGAGGACACTTATACTGGAAATCCACAGCTGATAAAATCCTAAGGGCTGGTTTTTATTGGCCCTCCTTGTTTACTGATGTGAGAAAATTTGTAATGTATTGTCACAAATATCAAATCTTTGAAGGGAAGAGAAAATTGTTGCCTTTACCACTCAAACCTGTTTCAACTGAGAGACCATTCCAGCAATGGGGTCTAGACTTTATTGGTGAAATTCACCCCCCATCCTCTGGCCAGCATAGGTGGATTCTGACTGCTACAGACTATTTCACCAAATGGATAGAAGTTGTTCCCTGTAGGCAGGCCAATGACTCCATTATCATACAATTTCTAGAGACCAACATCTTGTCCAGATTTGGCTGTCCAGACAAAATTATCACAGACAATGCTGCTGCTTTCAAGTCCAAAAAAATGATCAGCTTTTGTCACAAATATCATATGACCTTAGGTCATTCCACAGCCTATTATCCTCAAGGCAATGGCCTAGCTGAGTCTTCCAATAAAATCCTAATCAACATCATCAAAAAAGTTTTGGAAGAAAACAAAAAGAATTGGCATAAGAAGTTAATGAATGCTCTATGGGCAGATAGACTAACCACCAAAAGATCCATTGGTACAAGTCCATATGAACTAGTTTATGGAATGGAAGCAAGGTTTCCTTCATCTTTAGGTGTCCCTGTAATCAAGTTGCTGCAAGAAATACAAGCTGAGCCAAATGACATTCAAAGAAGGATCAATCAGACAATTCACCTGCAGCAAACGAGGGAGGAAGTCTATCAAAGAACCCAAGTACTGCAAGAAAAACTCAAAAGAATATTTGACAAAAGAACCAAAGCTGAAGACTTCTCTATAGGAAACAAAGTGCTAAGATGGGATTCCAGGAGGGAGGACAAAGGAAAACATGGGAAATTTGACTTCCTATGGAAGGGACCTTATGTAATTTGTGTTGTACAAGGTAATAACACTTATTTTCTAAAGAGCTTGGATGGCTCAAACACTGAGGAAGGCCCAGTCAATGGGAGGATGCTCAAGCATTACTTTGATCCCCTCTGATCAAGCATTGCTCAATTGTATATTGTACATAAATTTGTATTTCAGTATGTTTATTTTCAGCGGATAGATAGAGCTCCAAATGAAGAAGATTTTGAGAAGAACTAAGGTGTTGCACTATTTTGATAAATACTATTCACTTTGGCATGGGAGAATGAGAGAAAGTACTTGGAAACTATCGGGGAGATGAGAAATAATCAGAGAGGCAAGGCAAAAACAGGGTTGTAATTTCAGAATAGATCAGCTTAAGGAGTATTGCAAGAAAGTTTCATGGATTTACATATTCAGTCTTCAACAAAAGGAAAGGTTAAGCTGCAGAAAGGTGGAAAAGAAGGCAATCTGACCTGCTGATCTTGACTTTTCATCTGGAAAAGTCATCCCCAAGTGGAGCCACTGTTAGCCCCCTATACCAATAGGGTTTCATATTTCATGATTGACAGTGCAAATGCGAAAAATGATCATCCTTGATGAATCAAAGGTTCCATTTTTGGTGAACAAGCAAAAAGTTAAAAAATGTAAAGAGGGTATGCATTAAAAGAATAATCAAAGGGAAAGAAAAAGATTTGGTCAAAGAAAAAAAAGAATTGAAATGAACCCCAAAGAAAGACCAGGAAAGTGGCCAATCAAAATGCCACTGCTATCTTGATGTATGGCTCAACAGCTTAATCTGGGCCATGCCATCTTTTAAATTGCTTGTTTTAGAGTAGGTAATGAGTACATGTTCAAACAGTTTAAGCTTGATAGATGACTAGCTGGATAGAGAAAGAAAGGAGCCCACTAGCTTAATCTAGGCCCTTCGAAGATATAAGGGTAGATTTAGATAGGAGGGCAGCAAAAGGAAAAGAGCACATGAGGGTTTGCAAGTCTAAGTGCACCCTCCCTGAAGAAACAAAAAATGCTAGGAAATAAGATGGGTAGGTAGTGGGGTTGCAGAAGCATGTCTCCTCTCATATCGCTGGCGTAGCAAAGGAAACCCATGGTGGCCAGAGCAGATTCTCTTATTCAGCATTTTGGTGGTATCAAAGTGAAGCATGTCTAAACCCTCAAACATTCCCTATCAAACCCCTTACTAACATCCCAATATCACTTTTGTTATAGAGTAGAACCACATTTTTTGGCAAAAATCTTTTTCATTTTGATCTACTCTCAAAAACTAAGTTTGTTCCTTAAAAACTTAGTGTCTACCACCTCTCACCTATATCTCCTTCCCATATTAACTCCTAACCCTATTATTTAACTCCCTATGTTCCCCTTTTCCCCTACTGCTATATCACTATTGTGAAAAAGGCCCACACCATATGAAAATACCCCCCCCTTTTTGGCATTATAGCCATATGTTCAAAACTTGGAAAACCATGCAGAATCAAAGTCTTGTTGTATATGGTTCGTTTAAAGTCGGGGATTAAACTAACGCTTGGTTGGTTTAATAACCTAACCCTACCCTTATCCCCTTACAATCCCTTCACAATGCATTACCCGCACCATTTGTATAAAACCATGTTAAAAACCCACTTTTACCCCTTTTCCGAAAGTATGTGTTTCGGCGCGCTCACCACAAAAAACAAAAAATATATTATTTAAATCCCCGCCGGGACCCGCCGTATCCACCCACCACCTCCGTGGCCCGTCAACCGTCGGATCCGGGCCCTCCCATCCGATGTCCCACAGCAATATCGGACCACCTCCGAAGCCCGAACGATAGTGCCCGAAATCTGTCAAAGGGTGACGTCAGGGCTCAGACGCGTGTCGTTCCCAAGTTGTATCGGGAGGCCTCCTGCCAAAACCACTCCCGTACTATAAGCGGTCCGAAATTACCACTTACCGCCCTTGTATCTCCGCCATACGTCACTTCCACATCACCCTTACGTCACTGCCGCCTCAGCATTACGTTGCCGACCCATCTGCTATCGCTCCGAGCTGTCTGCCATGTCACCTGTCCATGTAGAGTCGCTCGTTGGCCGCCACGTCATCATTCCGTACCTGACCCCACCCATGACGTCTTGTTGACGTCATCTGACAAAAAGGCGCTAAAAGCCAAATTTTCCCTATTTTGCCCAAAAAACCCGTTTTTCGCGTCATTTGCAAAAATACTTTCTGTACCTCTGCATGAGCTGCTACGTCATTTACCTACCAACTTTGAAGACTGCTCCCTTGCTGCTGGCACCCTGAATTCACCTACTTTTCCACCATTGTCCGAGTGCACCAGGTATTTATCAGTTTCCCCCCTCCGCGCCTGGTTTTTACATAATTCACTGAACAAACTAAGAAAAGAGGAAACACAGTAATTTCAAGAAATCCTCATGAACCAGTGGTCCTTCTCCACACTGTAAGCCCAAGTTTACCAACAGAGGCTCCACATTGGGCCGAATTACCACAAATTCACAGTTTGTTTGCGCATTCGTAAATCTGAACCTCTGCCCGATAAATCCACCGAGAAAGCAACTCTCAAATCCCAACATTTGCTCACTAAATCTATCCTAGGAGCATTTTGACTCATTTACACCCCAATTTGCCTCTTCTCCTCTGCAAATTGCCCTGCTTATTCAAAATCCACTGCTCTGCATTGTTGTGCCCAAGAAAAAATCTCAGATATAATTCCAAATATTAATTGACCATGGAGACTCCAGTGGCATTGAACATTGCCCCATTAAATGCCCCACACAAGAACCTGGAGTGGTTAGCCCTGGCTGACAGAGATTTTCAGATGAGAGAAACTGTAGAGAGGACCAACACATACCATATAGAGACAGTTTGTGAGTTGAGAAAGAAGCATAGAGATGGTACAGACCTCCTGGGAATATGGAAATCCAATTTGCCAATTTATTATCTCCCTCAGGTCAATGAATTCCCTGACTTGATTCACCAATGCTGCACAAACTATGACCCCAATCAAAGAGCTGTTCTGAGTCCTTCAGGCTCTGTCTTGTTCTATATTACTCCTGAAGCCATAAACCAAATGCTGCAGTTCAAACCTACAAGACCACTGGTTCCTCTTTCCATGCAGTTTTTACTAGAGCAGGGTGCCAAGCTCTCCAACTCACAAATTACAAGGATTGGCCAATTATTTATGCGCCCAGAGTACCAGCCCCTACAGCCTCCCCCTTATCTGCATGACTGGTTCAATGACATAGGGAGACTGCTGGTAGACATTATATCTTCCATCCTAGGGTTCAAGACCAGTGAGTTTGTAGATGAGACAACACTGGTGGTACTATCCATTTTTACCCCAGGACAGCCCCCTGTTGTCCAGTATGACTATGCCTCATTTATAGCCAACAAAATTCATGAACAGTTCATGAATTTGGAGAGAGAGAGGGTTTTCAAGTACACCTCCTACATATATCATCTGTTTTTACACAATCAGCCTGACAGCTTCCCTGTTTCCCTCAAGAAATTAGATGCAAAGGGAGACAGAAGATCTGTAATATTCTGGACATCAGTCTGTCATCACATCCATTATTCACCATACAACTACTATGAGTTTATTGACCTATTCATCCATCCAGCCTTGTCAATGCTGCAGATCTTCCCTCCTCCTAGACTCACAAATGATATGCAGAAAATCCTTCAGCTGTCCAAGAACTATAGCATAGGGGATTGGTACTTTTACCAACACCATACAGTGATCAGGATATATGGCTGTGAGTTAGCACCATACAGGCTACCAAAGTATGTCCCGATGAGACTGTTTGCTCTAGAGTACTTCAGACAGTTCGGCAATGCAGATATGATCCACTTCCATAGCAAAAACAAGAAGGCACAACTCAAAATTAAGCATCAATTGGGTCCATTCATCTTTAACAAGAGAGAAGAAGCTTGGGATGAGGCGGAGCAAATGCTAAAAGCCCTCCAGCTCAAGACAAGCTTCTACTGGGCACCCTATGACCCTAACCACTTCATAAGCCTTAGAAGAATCAAGCATAGACTTGCTACATATGACCACATTAGCATTCCAGAGGTTGAACAATATGCTAATCAAATAGAGTGGAAAAAGGGCACATTAGTGGAAGATTATAGTGAAGACGAAATAGCAGAGAAAGCTATTAAAACTTTAGAAAAGGCAGTTGACTTGGAATATTTTGGACAGGTCTGGTCCTCAGGCATTCAGCATCGTGGAGAAGCTGCCTCTTCATCCACCATTCCTCAGCAACCTGCCAAAATAGCTAATCCATCAGCAGACATGACTAAAGGCAAGACAGTGCAGCAAGAAGAATCACCTCCGAATGTGGAGCAGCAAGAAGAGCAGCAGGAAGGCACGGCCAAACAACCTGCCTACACAGAACAGCAAACACATGAACAAATTCCTCCAAGTTAGGAGGTAATAGTTGAGTCCTCGGTTTTACAAACACCTGCTAATGAGGACAGGACAAGAAGGAGGGATAGGCAAGAGGACACTCCTCTCACTACCTCTATAGACCAGCAAGGAGGAAAGAGACAAAGATTAAACCCTTTTTCTGAGGAGGAATTGCCAGAGAGGCCGATTGACAACATGCCTCCTCCTAGTATCGAAACATCAACCAGTTCTTTACAGCAATGGCAGGACATTCCGCATGGGACAAAGGTGAGCTCTTCTAGGCAGAAATCAAAGGCAGACTCCAGTATCAAGCAGCAATTCATTGACATAAAGAAAAGGAATGAGCCCCTCAAGCACCAAATCTACAACCATCTCCTGAAAATGGCGCCAACAAATCAGCAGAGATTAATGTCTGCCTATGACATCCAAGAACAAAAAATGACTCTTAGTCATTTCAGGCCTACCATGTAGCAACCTCAAACAGCTGCAGATTACATCAGAACTAATCTGGAAATTTTTGCCAGAGATATCCACCCCTTGGATCAAATTGAGCTACACAGACAAACAAGGGAAATGATATATTCCACATTAGCTGATAAGACCCTGTTGGCACACCAACTACAAAATTCTCTACACAACACTGCTGCTCAACTGGAATTGGAGAAAGCATCATCTCAGGCCAAGGACAACAGAATCAAGTCCTTGGAAGAGATCATCATAGAGTTGGGTCATGATCCAAAGGACCCTAAAGGTGTGCAAGCATTATTGAAGAAAAGGGATGAAGACATAGCAGCTATGAGAAAGCACATCAAGCTGCCAGCTGGCCTTCACCCTCAAACTGGAGAGGTAGCAGAGCAGAAGAAGGATCAGGATGTAGTTGCCCTACTCCTGAGTTTATACAAGAGGTTAATGGAAATAGAGAGTGCACTAGAGGTAGCACTGAAATCAAGACAAGGTGAGGCACCAATGCAGCCAGCATAGATATCTGCATCTACTGAAGGTGTGCCACTTTCCACTACTGCAGCAGCTCCTCCCACAGGACAGACATCAGAGGTTGGTCCTTCAACATCAGCGCCAGCAACAACACCAGATCAAGGACCCAGCCTAAGTATGTAGAACATGATGAAGGAGCTGGAAGCTTTAGAAGCACAGATGGCTGAGCTGAAAGAAACCAAAGATAAATTGGCTGCCATTGAGGAAAAATATGATAAATCCAGGCAAAGTGTAGCTGAAAAGACAAGAGAGGTAAGAGCTCTTGAGAAAAGAATAAAAGAATTGGAGAAGGAGCTCTCTCTTGACAAAGTTATAGTTGAAATTAAGAAGATCCTGTGGACCAACATTGGTCAATCTATTACAGACCAATGGCAATATATAGAGACTATCCATGAGCATATGGATCTAATCGGCAGGGCCCAAAAAGAAAGTCAAAGAGTAAGAGCATCTCTTGGAAATATGCCTGAAATAGCTAATAGGATGATCAATGTCCTGAACAACCGCACTGGCCCTCAGCTGGCAGCAATGGGTATCACTAACAGAACTGATACCATTTTACTAGTGAAGAGAGTGCTCACTTTAAGAAATCATGTGCAAACATTGGATAGAAGGTGTCAGGAGATGTAGACAGAAGTGAACAGATTCATTGAGAAGATTACAGCATTGCATAACAGAGGCCTTCCCAGCTTAGTAACCAGTGCAGGAAGGTTACTATCTCATGAAAACTATGCCAAGAGGGTAGACACATATGCCACAAATCAAATCACTGCAGCAGCAAGTACCTCAGAGGGAACAGGCCCTCCATCTGGGAAAAGTCTCTATGACAAAATTAAGAATTTATTTTTCATTAAAAATGAGATCTGACATCTTTTTGAAGTGCCTCCAAACTACTACAAATATACTGAGGCAGATGAAACTTTAGGCATAATCTTAAGGCACCAATTGCCTACTCAGGAATGGTGGACGGGCATGATACAAACACTGCTGTAAAAAACTGATTGTTCACTATATTTTTGTATTTTCATCACAAAGTCAGCAGTTTCAGAAAAGTTAATATATGTTTGCTCTAACTGGGAAAGCAATCAAAAAGGCCAACTCAGCAATCCAGTTTGACCACAGATGCAGATGACGGGGCTGAGATAGCCGCACCACGACAAAGCATTAAAGGGCGTATCACTCAGAATCAATACGAAGCACCCAACCGACCCAGTTGCCTCCAAAAGTCAAAGAATTTCTGACAGAGCTGAAAAGGCATTCATTGTCCATTTAAGTAGCAATAACTATTGTATCTGCTATTTTTGAAAGTTGGTAAAGACAGTTATTGAGCAAATGACTCAGCGCTAAGATATTTTGTAAAACGATTGTATATATATCCCCACGCATAAACTTGCTGGGGTTGTTGATTTTTCTTCTGGAGAAGCTATGCTGTAATTTCAGACTTTTAATACAGGAAGCTAATGGAATTTCTGAAGTTCTGAGTTGTTTTGATGTGTTGTGGTGTGATTGCTTGCTGCTACAGGATTCCTACGCTATTTCATGTCACAATAAGTTTTCTGAACCATCTTGTTATGTATTTCGTTCTTTCATAATCCACTCATGCTCTATATTTCACAGGTTTAATAGCACAGAAAAAGAATAGTTCAGGATTTGTTCATTGAACACCCTAAACTCAATCTATGTTGTTATGAATGTTTTCTTCAGAATTAGTCATGAATGTGTAATTCTTAGTTGCTCACCTTCATACTAAATCTTTCATAGTAAATACTGTTCAGGAATTCTAATCTGCTCCTGAGTGATATTTCCTTTCCCCACATCACCAGCTCGGTGAAAGATTCTTAGTTGCCTCTCACTGGCTGAAAATATTTCATATTTTACAATTTGAAGTTTGTTTCATGAGTATCTATATGGCCCTACAGTTTTATCACTCTTACTCAATACCTTAAACAACACATAATCACAGACTCCATTGCCCAATGGACTGAAACTCCTGAAGATCTCATCTCAGCTGCTAGAAGACATCATTCAACCAAAACTTTAAACAAAATTCAGTGCATCATAGCTAGCCTAAACATTATCAAAACAAAGCTAAATCCTAAAGAGAGAGCCCTCTCTGATTGCAGGTAAGCTAGGACCTGTGATCCAAAGATTGGTCTGTGGTTACCTCGGCCGTATTCCCTTAGGAGTCAAAGGGAACAACCTGAGTGATAACACTTTGAATCCATCTGCAGTGCTAAAATTTAGAGACAAAAGGGTATTCATAATTTTAACAATGTAGATGGATTCAGATACCCCTTTGTCTATAAATTTTAATAAAGCAGATGGATTCAGAGACCCATATAGTGAAATGTAATAGTTCAGTATCAAAATTGCAATTTTCCATTTCCGGAGTGACAATTAAAAATTACTATCATAAATGAGTAATTCGTATTCTTGGTGTACTTGTTATTTGGTCATATTTTTATTCTTGGACTATAGTAGTCATTTAAGTTAATCATTATTAATTTTATCACTTATTATCTAGTCATATATTTTAGTCTTGGACTAAATTAGTCATTTAAGTTAGTCACTTTTAGTTTGGTCACTTATTATCTAGTCGTATATTTTATCCCTAGACTAAATTAGTCGTTTAAGTTAGTCATTTTTAGTTCGGCCACTTAAAATTGCTTAAATTTAGTAGTAATTCACTTGAAATAATTGTGGTGACTAACGTTTTTAATCACCTAGTCACTAATTTCATCATTTTCTACTAGTGATGTACAGTCTTTATAGGAATTTAAGTCTTGCAAGGTTCACAGTCTCTATTGCTTAAACAAGAATCTTTGTTGCTTAATGATTTATATTGTTGGAAGAATTTTTGTTTCTTAATGTGAATTCTATTAGTTGAATGTCTATAATAAATAATGGTAGTTGTTATAGAAGAAAAAGGAAAAAGGAACCTGAGAATATTTTTGTGCATGAGACACAATTGTATAATGGTGTGAACAACTCGTAGAGAAGTAGACCAATAATTAAACAGTGATATTTGAGATCAAGAGTTGTTTTAGTAACTAAAACTGCTTAAATAAATAGTGTAATGCTAGAAGACAACAAATGCTGGTGTAAATCAGACACAATTACAAGTCCTATTGGAAAGGACAATTTTGGGATTGTTACTACAACCCTTAGATTTCCCTATATGCAGGGAGAAGAGAGGAGTAAAAACCTCTAATTGTTAGATATGAAACAGATCAAAATAACAGGAACCTAGTATAGGTCTGGCTTCATAAGCTTATAGAAAAGAAATTCTTGAAATAGATAGTAAACAAGGTAATGGTAATTATGACATGAAAACCTCATCCATGTAATGCAGAAGGTGATACAGCACACCTTAGGAAAAGGAAAAAGAAAAAGAAATAATTTAACATAGGTTTCTCCATCTGTACATAATGTAGTTGGTGGTTGTGTGTACTACCTGGGTTAGCCCAGAGGCCAAGTTGTTTCCAGTAGCCTCACTGGTAGTCCTAGGATGGAGATAAGTCTTGTTATAATTAATGAATCTTCTAATTGAAATAGAAATCCTTCACCTATGATAAATTAAAAAATGATTCTACAAGCCATGCTAAAGAAATAACTAACAAGTCGCATTGAAGACCTTTTATCAATTTTTGAAATAATGAATTTGAAATGAAATGATATGGGTACTTTACCAAATTCGTTGTCTTGAGTTTATGATTGTTAAGAGAAACATGAAAAAATTATAATTACACATAATTAATACAAAACTACCTTAGCAATTTTGGTAAGTTCGAAAAGATTTGGAAATTTAAAAAGGAATTGAAAAAATTATGTGAATCAACTAAAAATTTGTCTTCAGTGTCTTGAGTTTATGATTTTTAAGAGAAATCTGAAAAAATTATAATTGTGCATAATTAATACAAAACTAACTTAGAAATTTTGGTAAGTTCGAAAAGATTGGGAAGTTTAAAAAGGAATTGAAAAAATTATGTGAATCAACTAAAAATTTGTCTTCAATTCTAACTTATTACCCAAAAATGATGTGTTTTGTGTACATTCAGATCAGGTTCCTTGCTTAGAGTCCATGGTTTCCACGTTTTAGATACTTGGTACAACTTTTTATTTCACCTATGTAGTTGTTATTTACACATATAAATTCATATTTTCTTGTTATATATATATATAGATATATATAGATATAGTTTTGTTGTGTAAATGTTATAGACATTGTCAAGAAGATTGTTTGACTCAACAAGGACTTTGAATTGTCCACATCCTTATTTTTGTTACCAATTTTGTAATTTGTTTACCAAATTAGTGTCGAGATGAAGAAAAATAAACCTATAAAATTTGTGTGCTAATTATTCAATCAAGAAACTAATAAACATAAGAAAGATCTATAATTTCCATGTTAGTTATTATCGTGGAGGAAATTACTCATATGAAAAGTAGTGCACATAGGTATTTCTGGTGAATTTGGCAACAACTCCTATCATAAGTCCAGACATCAAAATTGTCAGGAGCATTGACCCTGGCCATGGTTTACGACTACAAAACAATCATATTATACTTTTTTTTAGAATTCAGCTGAGAAAACATTCAACACTTCAATTAGATGCATGCACTGTCTACAGAAGATATTCGCATAACACTGAAGAAAGAGGGTCTCCAACTTGTTTATTAAAGTAAAGCTAATAATCAACATACTAAGCAGTTTTTAAGCTTGGAAGGCATGCCTCTACCACCATTTGTGAAGATATTTTGATTACATGTTGTTTAATAAGTAAAGGGAAAGAGGGATAATAACATACCTTGCAGAGAGAAGCCTATTGATGATCAATCTTTTGAAATAGTTTTCTTTAGCTTATTCATAGTCCTAACAATGACAAATGATATTACGAAATTGAGGTTTTGTTATACATTGTGATGAGATTGAGAAACAATGAGAAATAAGCATCCTGCAACTACATGCACAATGGGTATATTCTCTAAGCAACTTTAGTATCCACTGTGTGTGTCCAAGTGTGACTCAAGAAGTTGAAGACGGCTTTCACAAAATGTTTGATTTTCTTTTAATATTTGGTTTGTTATACCAATCTACTAATTGAATCTATCTACTATTCCAAAAAATAAAAGAAGATAATCTCATTACATAGTTAAATATGTAATAACATGAGATTCAAACCCTGGGGCTTGATGGGAAGAAAGACAACAAACCATCCACATAACACCCCACTATAACAACCACTAGTTGATTTTCCATGTAAATAAAATAAGACTAAGGTCATGGGACACATATTCCAAGTTGAATGTTAGGAAAAACATAGTGATGGGTATCAATGGTGATTAAGTTATGGTTATGGAAGTTGGCAAAGGCATTGGAAAATGAAAAGTGGCAATAATTGGCATTTTATTTATGATATAAAGGAAAATAGGAAAAAAGGGAGATGAAGAGTCACATATTTTCATGAGAGGGAAGTTGAAGGAAGAATGAAGGAAAATGAATAAAATAGACACTTGGATGATAACAAGCTTTCGAGGATCAATTCACAACCTTTTTTTAGTTCAGTTTTGGAGCTCTCTTCCATTCTCTCATTCCTTCATAATGTTGAACACTTAGAGAAATCTTGGAGAATTCTTGGAACATGCTTGGAGCAGTTTAGCATTCACTTGGATTAGAGAAATAAGGCAAAGGAAAGAAAGAAAGAGCAAGGGAACAGGTTGAACAATAGCTACAATTGGAGTGTTTTGCAAGTAATAGGTTGCATGTGTGATTTCCTTGCTAATTTATGGATGCATATATGCATGTGATTTTATGGTTATGTGTTGTCATTGGCATGGATATTTGTCTAGATTGAAAATGGTTTGAGCCTTGCCTTACCATTTCCTGGATATCCATGGTGTTGTGGGTTTTTTCAGTTTATTATTTTTCTAATTAGTGCTCATGTTTCTTACGGATATGGCTTGGAAAAAATTCTATGGAATCCAAGAAACAACTTGGGTTAAGTAACTAGCCCTGGAGTGTGGGTTGGGATAAATGCTCTGGAGCCCTTGATGGGTTGAGTTACTAGTCCCTAGAGTTGGGTTGGACAAACACTTTGGAGCCCTGGAAGGCAATGGGTTGAGTTACTAGTTCCTAAACCCCATGACAGTTTAGGTAGAGATTGATCTAGTTGGTGTCAATGACGTCCAACCATAGAGGTGGAATCACTGTGGTTGGGGGTTGTGTTGGTTTGGCCTCTAGAATCCCTGGTTTGGTTTTGTTTTGGTTTATTCAGTGAGATCCTAGATTCATGCTTGGAATATAACACAGGGGTGACTGGATGAAAGGGAGAATTGGCTCAGCCCAATTTATGGTTGGGTGGTATGTGGAGGTCCTTGACTTGGTTTCTGTTTTCATATATTAATATGAGTTATTCTCCTACTGTATTTCATGTATACTTGTAGTGATTGTATTGCTGATATTATCGTTGAGTTGCTAGGATTTCTATTCCTACTATATTTTGGTTATATGTTGGTTATATGATGTGTACCATGTGTGTCTTTTGTCATGAATTATTTAGTTATTGATTGGTTGATGAATGTATGGCGTAATAGGCTTTGTTGCAGCTATGTGGAGAGGGCATAAAAGCTTCTTGATGATTCTCTGGTGAGCATATGGAATTAGTGAATATATATATATATATATATATATATATATATATATATATATATATATATATATATATATATATATATATATATATATATTCACTAATTCCATATGCTCACCAGAGAATCATCAAGAAGCTTTTATGCCCTCTCCACATATATATATATATATATATATATATATATATATATATATATATATATATATATATATATATATATATATATATATATATGTATGTATGTATGTATTTATAACCTAAAGGTACTATGTACACAAAGTGTTTGTGTAAATGAGTAATTCATACTTCCAACTTCCCATGGTTGTATCTTTGGCGTACAATCTTCGTTTGACTATTATAATACCTCATTGTGGAGATTTCCATGAGGAGGTTGAGAAAAAGATATATTGATAACATTTTGTCACTTTTTCAGTCTCTTTGTTTTCCTTATAAATGTCATTTAGGCCCTCAAAATGGCCTCAGAATTTTAGAACCCAAAAAACTACCAAAAATAGAAATAGTGTTGGGTCAAGCTAGGCTGATAATAATGTGATCATGTGTCACTAGGTGTCTTCAGTCAATTTTGGACTTTTTGACCCCATTTTCCATAAGTAAATCTTGGAAATCAAGTCTCGCATAGTAACTATCATCTCATGTTTACCCTAGTGATCAGGTTAAGGCAGGTAAATATGGGGTGAGGTGATTACACTGTTGTATCAGGGCTTCCAAGTTCAAACACTTGGATTGGATGGACTAGGTGTGATTTTTAAGCATGTATGTTAGTTTTTGATAGGTTACCTATGCATGCTTTGTGATGGTCATTGTTGAGGTTGATGATGTTGATATTGAGACAGTTGATATGTTGATTTCATTATATATATATATATATATATATATATATATATATATATATATATATGTTGCATTAATTCAGATTGATTATGCAGATGAGAGAGCCTCCCCTGAACTTCACTAAGGTATGTTTGATCATGTTTATGTTTGATTTATCTAACATGGTATATTTATAGGAAGAATATCATATATGAAGTGAAGAATGGTGAACTATAGTTCATGTGACTCTCCTTATAGATTAGATGAGAAAAAAAGAGATGAGTACTCTCCTAACATAGCAGATACCATGAAAAGTTTAAAGGAAGAGATCAAAAGTTGTAAGGAGAACAATAACATGATAATTGAGTCACGGGAAAGGATTGCAAGAGAACAGTAAAAGAAAGCAGATGTAAAATTAGATTTATGAAGATAAGGATAGCCATAAATCAGTTATATATAGGAGGAAAGGACAAATGGGGTATATGGTAGAAGGTCTCATGGAGGACACAGGTCGGATAGGGATGAAATAGTCAGAGGTGGCAGATGGATGGATATGCCTAACATGAGAGGTAGTGGTTATGGGTTCTATTCTAGTTTTGGATCAGAGAGATATCATGGTCATCATTGCTACCATCCTTATAGGAAGAGTGATAAGAAGTACTTACTGAATGAGTTCAAGAAATCCAAGCCTCCTATTATTGATGGAGAGTTGAATAAACCAAAAGGTGCAGAAGAATGGATGCTTGGGATGAATAAGTTCTTCGATTTGTGTGATTATACAAAGAAAATGAAGGCCAAGATAACTATTTTAAGTGTCAAAGGGACAACAGACATTCGATGGGAATATTTGAAGCATGTCGTACATATCAAGATAGAGGAGTTGAGTTGGAATGAGTTTAATAGACTCTTCAAGAAGAAGTATTTATCAAAGAGATACTATGATAATGAGGCTAAGGATTTATACGAGTTGAAGGTGGGGTTTATGATATATGAAGAGTAAACGAATAATTTTATGGAGCTGTTGAGGTATGTACCATATCTTAAGGATGAGAAGGCGAAGGTTCAAATATTTGTTGCTGGATTGTCATTAGAATTTAAACATCAGATTGAGTATTATGAGCCTCAGACATTGGAGGAAGTAATTGGGAATTTGAATCATTTTTGTGACCAGTCTAAGCATAAGTCAGAACCTAATTAGGGTTGGAAAGGTAATGACAAGACTAAAGGAAAGTGCAAAAAGAAGTGATGAAGACCTTAGGATGCAAGTAACAAGGATAATGCGGCACTATGAAAGAAGTTCAATGCAGTGGATAGAGGACATGGATTTTAGTCTAAGGAGTAGAACAAGGGTGATGGTAGGAATCCTTTGTAGTGTTGGACTTGTGGCAAGGATCAGCGTAGGGGATATTTTCCATAAAATCAGGGAGGTAGACCTCATATTTACAGTGCTTAGGAGGCACAGATAGTTGGGGATGTTGGACAGAGAATTCCTCAGATTTATGCAACATTTGATAAGAAGCAAGTTGATCATCATGCATCTATTATCTATGTGGAAGCTAAGCTTTATGATCAATTTGTTTCTATTTTAATTGATCCTGTACCTAATTCTAGTTATGTTATTCTTGACATGGTGGATAAGTGTGGCTTGAATAAAGAAGTGCATGCAGAATCTTGGTTGGTGTAACTATCTACAGGAAACAAGAAGAGAGTTCATCATTGTGTGAGATATTGTGCATTTGAGTTGAATGGTATGCCTACATCAGTACATATGAATGTGCTTCCATTAGGATCACACAACATTCTTTTGGGCATGGATTCATTGTACCTTCACACGACTAAAGTGGATTGCTATGATAAGGCTATTGAGTGCTTGGATGATGATGGAGAGAGGAGAATACTATAGGGAAAGAAAAATTATACATTGGTGAGAATGGTTACAACTATGTAGGAAAACCGCAGTGGCACGAAAGGATGTGCATTGTTTGTAGTTCATATTTCTAGTGACAAAGGAAAGGATGTTGAGGATGATAAAAATATAAAGAGGAATATGATTTTTCATCAGTTTTCGTATTATGTTTCCTACAGATATTTTAGAGTTGCCTCATCATGCGGAAGTGGAATTTTCTATTGATTTATTGTCAGGAGTAGCACCAGCATCGAAGGCACCATATAGGATGAACACTCCACAGTTGGTGGAAATGAATTTGTAGTTTAAGGAAATGCTTAATAAAGGATACATAAGGCTAAGTGTGTCACCTTGGGTTGGACCAATGTTATTTGTGAAGAAGAGGGACAATACTCTTAGGTTGTGCATTGATTATAGTAAATTGAACAAGGTGATGATCAAGAACAACAATCCTTTGTCGCAAATTGATGATTGTTTGATCAGCTGAAGGGAGCAACAATGCTCTTGAAGATTGAATTGAGATCAGGATATCATCAGGTATGCATCAAAGAAGAGTACATCTACAAAACCAAATTTAGTAATTCCTTTTTGCTTAATAATGCTCCAACTAATTTTATGTGTTTGATGAATAGTGTGTTGCATCCTTATCTAGACAAGTTTGTGATAATATTCATTCATAACATATTGATATATTATAAGAATGAGGAATAACATGTAGAACATCTGGCAACAATGTTAAAAATTTTGAGAGAGCATAGTTGTATGGAAAGCTTAGTAAGTCCATTTTCTTTCAAATATAAATTCATTACTTCTAACATGTTGTTTCCAAGGAGGGTATGGCAGTGGACCCAGAAAAGATCAGAGCTATCATGGAATGGGAAACTCCTAGAAATGTGGATGAGGTCAGATCATTCATGGGATGAGCACGTTACTATAGGAGTTTCATCAAGAAATTCTTACGGGTTTCCTATCCTATTACATCTTTGCAACGAAAAGGGAAGAAGTTTGAATGGACTAGGAGTGTGCAACTAGTTTTGAAAAGTTGAACCAGTTGCTTACAAATGTTCTGATTTTGAAGATTGTAGATCCTGGCAAAGAGTTTGTGGTATGCATAGATGCTTACAAGAGAGGACTTGGTGGAGTCTTGATGCAGGATGGAAAGTTGGTATGATATGAGTAAAGGAAGTGTAATGAGCACGAGCATAGCTATGTGATTCACGATTTTGAGTTGGCAACTATCATTCATGCCTTGAAGATGTGAAGACATTATCTTCATGGCAAGTGGTTTATTCTAATGAGTGATCACAGTGGATTGAGATACTTGTTTGAAAAACCTAATCTGGATGTCAGGGAAGCTAGATGGTTTTATACTCTCAATGAGATTTATTTCAAGATCAGATGCATTAAGGGAAAGAAGAACATGGTTGTAGATGCTCTTAGTAGAAGAGTGTAGCAGAATCACATTGCAGCAGTGAGTTCTTATCGGATAGACTTGTAAGAGTGAATATTTTAGGAAGGAAAGCATGATGACAAGTATCGATAATTGAGGCATAAGTTATAGCAACAAGGTAAAGGTAATAGGGATGAGGAGTATCATCTCACGAAATATGGCTTGGTTAGATTCAAGAACAAGAATTATGTACCAGATAACAATGAGCTCAAGCAGCTTATCTTGAGGGAGTTTCATGTCAAGCAGTATTCAGGTCAGCAGGGATATCAGAGGACTCTAACAAAAGTCAAGAGGTCTTATAATTCACCAAACTTGAAGAAATAGGTGACTGAGTTTGTTGCGAAATGTTTGGACTATCAGCAGGTAAAGTCACAATGTAAGCATCTAGGTGGTTTGTTGCAGCCAATTCGAATTTCAGAGTGGATATGCCAGGTCATATCTATTGACTTCATTAAAATTTTGTCAAGGACATGGAGACAACATGATTCCATCATGGTTGTTGTTGAAAAGTAAAGTAAGGTAGTTCATTTCATTGCAATTAAGTCTACGAATTCAGCTAGTGAGGTAGCTCATACTTTCATTTGGGAGATAGTGAGATTGCATGGTGTTCCTAAGAATATTATATCAGATAAAGATGCCAAGTTCACTTCCAAGTTTAAAAAGGAGTTGTTTGTAGTTTTGGTATGATTGTTATAAATCTCCAATAAGTGGTATGATTGTTATGTCTACTATGTTGGACATGGTTTACAATTGTTTTTCATGGTTTACGGTGTTCCCCCATTTGTGGGGGGGGGGGGGGGGGGGGGGGGGTTGTAACAACCCTTGGTTGATTTTTCGTTTAAATAAAGTAAGACCAAGGTCATGGGACATGTATTCCAAGTTGAATGTTGGGAAAAACATAGTGATGGGTATCGTTGGTGATTAATTTATGGCTATGGAAATTGGAAAAGGCATTAGAAAAGGAAAAGTGGAAATAATTGCCATTTTATTTATGAAATAAATCAAAATAGGAGAAAAGGAATATGAAGAGTCACATATTTTCATGAGAGGGAAATTAAAGAAATAATGAAGGAAAATGAAGAAAATATAGGCCCCAATGATAAAAAGGCTTATGAGGATCAGTTCACAACCTTTTGTCAGTTCTTTTTTGGAGATCTCTTACATTCTCTCATTCTCGCAAACACTTGCACACTTAGAGAAATTTTGGAGAATTCTTAGGGAACTTTTGTGTTCACTTGGATCAGAGAAATAAGGAAAAGGAAAGGGGGAAAGAGCACGGGAATAGTTGGATCAACAACTACATCTAGATTTCTTTGCAAGTAACAAGTTGCATGTGTGATTTCCTTACTAGTTTCAGGATGCATGGTCTATGCATGTGATTTTCTAGTTATGTGCTATCATTGGCATGGATATTTTCATAGATTGACAGTTCTTTTAGCCTTGCCTTGCCATTTTCAAGATAACCATGACGTTGTGGGTTTTTCCATTTGATTATTTTTCTAATTGGTGCTCATGTTCCTTATGGCTATGGGTTAGAACAAATGCTTTGGAAGCCTTGGAACAACATGGGTTGAGTTACTAGTCCTATATCCTAGGTTCAGATGAAAGCTTTAGAGCCCTTTGTGGGTTGAGTTACTAATCCCTAGAGCCAGACTGGACAAATGCTCTGGAGCCCTAGAAAGTTGTGGGTTGAGTTACTAGTTCCTGGAACCCTAGACATATTAGGTAGAGACTGATCTGGTTAGTGTTAGTGATGTCCGATCGTAGAGGTGGAGTCACTATGGTTGAGGGTTGAGGCAGTTTTCCCCCTAGAACCCCTGCTTTGTTTTTGTCTTGGTTTATTCTGTGAGATCCCACATTCATGATTGGAATATGGTGCGGGGATTATTGGCTGAAAGGGAGATTTGGTTTAGCCTAGTCTACAGTCAGGTGGTATGTGAAAGTCCTTGACTTAAGTTGGTATTTTCATATTTTAATAAGAGTTATTCGCCTACTATGATTCATGTATACTTGTAGTGATTGCATTCGTGATTCTATGGCTGAGTTGCCATGATTCGTATGTTGGTTATATGATGTGTACCATATGTGGATTTTGTCGTGAATTGTTTAGTTGTTGATTGGTTGATGAATGTATGAACTAATAAGTGTTGTTGCAGCTATATGGAGAGGGCATAAAGCCTTCTTGATGATTCTCTAGTGAGCTTATGGAATTAGTGAATATATATGTATTTATAACATGTAGGCACTGTTTACACAAAATGAGTAATTTGGACCTCCAACTTCCTAGATTCGTAACTTTGGCATAAGATCTCCATTTGAATATCATAATACCTTATTTTGAAGATCTCCATGAGGTTGAGAAATTATTTTGTGAAGCGGATTTTGGAACTTTTTTGGTCTCTCCATTTTCCCTGGAAATTTTATTTAGGGCCTCAAAAGTTTAGAACCTGAAAAAATGCCAAAAATAAAAAGTTGTGTTAAATTTAAGGAAATGAAACTAAAAAGAAATAGTGTTGGATCAATTTAGGCCGATAACAGTGTGATCATGTGCACTAGGTGTTTGTAGCCAGTTCCCCATTTTCCATAAGTTCATCTTGGAAATCAGGTCTCGCTAGTAACTCTCATCCCATGTTTATCCTTGTGAGTAGGTTAAAGTGGGTAAATATGGGGTTAGGCGATTACACCCATAACAACACATTGACCATTCCCACTATGCCACTCTCTTGAAACCTATGATTTGAAATAAGCTATCAGGTCCACCTAGTTTGTGTCTTGTGTGGGCCCCTCACGGAGGTTGGAAATCGTAAAATGTTGACTAATCTGTTTGATACATAGATAACTGTGAATTGTTGGAATTTAAGTTGTAGATATGAGGAGTTAGTTTGGGCAGATGGATATGGGTAGATTTTAAGTAATATGGAAGAACTTTACTCCATTACAATAACTCACACGTAGTTGATGAAGGGAAAGTCTCAAAGGTGGAATTAATCTTTGTTTTAAGTGAAATAAATAATTCTAACAAATTAATATTTGTTTACTAAATAGCAATATGAAAAAAAAATATTAAGTTAATCAATCCTTGCGAAAAGAGATCTTAATTATTGTTGGACTTATTCAACTCTTTAGGTTGGTCATTTGACTTTCCTTTTTAGGTGGGTTATTTGAATTTTTTTATTTAGATGTTAGTTTTACTACTTTATGTTTATAATTTTTTAGTAAAAATGTAAATTTTCATTATTTAAATTGTATTTTTTAATATATAAATTGATTATTTTAAAAAATTGTATTTTTGAAGATATAAATCAATTATGTTAAAAGAAATGTTCCACATTTCTTTTTCTTCAATATTTGGTAGAAATTTATAGTGAATATTTACATGTTTTCTCCATATTTTTTGTTGGCATGTTTTCAAAACAATTCAAAAACTGCTAAATTTTATGTTTTGAGTTTGGCCACAATATGATAACGACCACAATGTTGTTTTAACTTTTTCTGTCCAAGTGTAGCAGTGAGAGAAACCTACTCTATCGACAAATCACCATAAGTGTTGAAGAAGAAGTAAGTCAATTCTTATATAAAATTAATTTATATTTAATATGTGAGCAAAAATTTATATCTATTTGTGCCTCTAATAGAATTTAAACCAAATAAAAACTTAGTTTTTTTTTTTTCAATAAGTGAATGAGAGAGAAACAATAAATCAACTAAAAAATTGAATATATATACTTCGGACTCCCAGAAGTGTTGTTGAATCCAACATTATTAAATGCAAGTAGAGGGTTTATTTATTTGCTAAAACATTCAAGTTTTTTTCCTATACAAATGACTAGAATTGATAGAAGAAATAGACTATTTATTGTAAATATTGAAAAACTTTTACCTGGACTTAAAAAATTATTAAATATTATAAAGAGTTAATAGGTATATCATTAAATACTATAAAGAATTAATAGATATATTCCCTCTTTAATATCATTTCTTGAAATAAATGCAAGACTAATTTTTTAATATGTTTTTAATTGATGAATTGAAATCCATAAATATCTAATTAATTTATTTTTATTATATAAGTATTATATATCAAAATGTGTCTTAAAAAAAATGGAATCAATTTTTTATCAATAATTTCTTTGGATGGTCTACTACATCTCAAGTTTCATCACCTAATAAAGGAGATCATAATTTTAACCAGAATGAATATTTAGATTTCTTTGGGCATAATGAAGAATTTGATATATCTTGGGGCATAATGAACAATGTGATGAAGAATTTCATGGTGGCGAACCTAGCACCCAAAAGAAAAAAAATGAAAGTATGAAGAGAGTTTCCTGATCAATGGAAAATTAAGTATAAGTGGTTGAGAGAGAAAAAACATCAAGGAAAAACAATTATGAAATGCATATACTGTGAAACACATAAGGTAATGGGGCCATTGAGAATTGGCACTTATTTCTCTACAGTGCAACATTATTTTGTAGTTGTTCAAGCATCCATAAAATTTCATAGGAAAAGTGGATATGTGGAATTGAGAAGAAATTAAAGCCTATTACATAACACATTGCATGCATTGATGACATGCCATTTCTTTATATCGTTAGGCATTTCATTTGAGAATCTTCTTATCTAATCTTCTCAATATTCACGGACCCACATACCATGACGTTAAACCCTGCCATGACGAATTCACTTGCCCAAAACTTCTAAGGAGAAAGGGAACCTACGACACATTCTAGAATCCCATCGATAAAAACTTGGGATCCTAGAAATGGATTCTGTTGAAGGGACACATGGTGGAAGAAGAGCTCTCGGGCCTGCTCTCTATCCAATGGTTTTACCTTATTTAACAAAATTTATACACAAGACGTTTCTAGTAAATACTTATGATGAGATGTGATTAAAATGAGAGTAACACGTCATGTCGCATTCATATCTAACAGTATCTATTTGATCCATATGATCAACTTGATCCAAAACAATCCAAAATCGACAGTTCTTGAATTTCTCAAATTGTAGTGTGTTGTTTCATTTAAACATATTAATGCCAACGTTGTGTTATTTCATTTATTTCTCATTGAAACTTAGTAAATTTGAGTCTTTTTGCATGTTCACTATAGTCGAGTAAGAGGTTGGCTACATATAGGCCCCACATTTTAATTTATGGGCCTAATCTTATTTTATAGCCCCCATGTTGCAATTTGCATATGGCGGAGGTGCACACTTCTTGACACCTCTCCAAGCATTTTGTTTAGGTAATTATTTTTCTAAACTTAATTAATAAGCATTACATTACAATTTGTAGAGTGGAGAGGTGAAAATGTAAGGGAGTGCAGAAGAAACACAATGAAAACTTCCTCTGCATTCCACACAATTAAGTGATGTTAAACCTTAATATATTTACTATTTTGTAGGCTTTAAGAATGTATCAAAGCAAAGAAAATCAAGAATGATTTTCCAGTGTAAACATGGGATATTTCCATATTTAACTATATCCAAAAAGGAAAGTCTATTAAAGTCCTGTCTAAAGTTGTTATGGAATGGATATTTAGCAAGAATTAACTTATCCACTCCCGACTTTCCAACATTGGTTACAATCATTGTACATTTTAACTCGCTTGGGTAAAAAATAGAAATTCAAAATTCATAAGCCATTTTCTCAAGTCCAACCCAGTGTCAAGCAACCTATGAACCCATTTCAACACAAATTTCTTAATTTCCTCAAAAAAATCGTAATCAATGACCTCTGAAAATTTTCCCTGATCACTAAAAATACAAATACATTAGGGAAATTCCACTCATTTTAAGGGTACATTCTAGTGATATAATAACATACAAGATAGCAAGGATGCTTGAGACCATATCCAGAAACTCATAGATGTAAGCAATTATGGATGTTCTAGAATAAATGTCAAAGCCTTGAGTTGGTACCAAGGCGAACGGGCGTCCATGATGACCCACAACCACTTGGACTAGTGAAAAGCTTAAATGAGGAACTAAATTGGAAAAATGATATGGTGGGGTAGGTCGCACAAGGCAGGGCGCCCATGCATATGATTTGGTGAATGGAAGTTGGATGGCTCGTGCACCCTGGGTGCACCCGCATGAAGGCAGGGTGTCAGGAACCCAACACAAAGTAAACACATCATATCAGGCAAGCGAACGAGTTTCAGCAACTCGTGGGACATCATATTGGGCAGATGGTTAGGAGGACAAATTCCTTGGGCATGCCCGCGTGAAAGTGGGGCACTTGGGCACTAGCAGGTGAGTTTGATCAATGAGTGCACAAAGCAACGAGCGTTCATAAGTAAGAGAAACATTGGTTAAATGTATGTGCATGGTGGTAAAAGGAGCATGCCCTATGCATGCCTGCATGAGGACGTGGCATGCAGGCAACCAGTGTTCGGCATCGCATGTCATGCACACTAAGAATCCAAGATGAAGGGGTTCCATACGGTGAAGCCATATTGAATACATGAGCTAGGAGGGCATCCTCAAATGGCATGGGTGCACCAAATCCACAAAAAAAATAATGAACGGTTGGCTCAACATTATGAAGGGGGGCGACCACACCAACCGAAGCGCTTCTAGAAACATTGCAATAGCTCAGCCCAGGGGTGCGCCCACTTGGAAAGTGGAACCCGCACAAGATTTAAGGTTTCCATGAATATGTAAAGGGGTTTCGATTGGAATTAATAGGCGATATAGTATGCATATAAAAATAGTAAAGGCATGAGAGAGCAGGGAATGAAAGCATCGCAACTGTAATATCGCAGAACATGTTCAGAGGGTGAATGTTTGTGATATCATAGAATTTTATGAGGCAATGAACACCTAGAGGTATTGAATAGGTAGAGAGGAGCAGAGGTATGTGCTTGTCTAAGGTGAGCTCAGAAGACTTGCGATAAGTGTTGTTTTTGGTTTTTATGAGCAGGGAGAGCCATAGGGCGCCCTGGTTTTCCTGTAAAGAAAATTGTTGTATTGTTGAAGTGTGAAGCCTAAGTGCTGCATGAAACTTCGTTAAGTGTTTTGGCAGCAAACCTTTAGGGTTTTGCCCAACCTTGGTTGTACTTCTGTTGTAATGTACTTGAAGTTAATAAAAGTCAATGGGAAAACATGTTTGGGAGTTGCCCCCTCCCACTTCATATGTTTCTCTTGTTCAACACACATTGTTGGCTTTATGACATTGCATTGTTAAAGAAGTTTTATTTCTTCTACTTATGTTGAAGTTACGATATCGCATATTTATATAAAAAGTGAAAAAGAAGAAATTTGAACTTGAAAAATTGGCTAAGTCACAAGGGTTGGGAAGTAGGCATATCCCAGGTTAGAGTAATTGTATAACTTGCAAAGAAATATCTCCAGTGCCACACGTCGCCCACGGTGATATTAAGGCATCACAATGTGGGGTCATGACAGATGGTATCAGAGCCTACTTTTCAAAGATGGTCACTTGATCGATTGACTGGTTGACTAAAGTATGAAGTTTTAACAGGGGCAAAGACAAACCACGGTCAAAGCCAAGCTGAGTGAAGTACGACAACAAGTCACTAAACTTGTTGGGAATAATGATGTTAAAGGTAGATGCAAGGGCTTCTCAACAAACCATAAATATGGAAGATTTGTGGGGAGCTAGAGGGAAACATTATTAGGAACTTGTGCAAGTCTTGGAATGCTTGAACTGCATCAAAGTGGAGATAGTAGATTTGCGAAGGGCTTTGAATGCTTTCCATGAGAATTTTACCTCATGTGAAAATGAATTGTAACAAGGAAACCATAGGATCCAAGAACTCATGAATGAACGAGTTCGCATAAGGGAGAAACAAGCCATGTTGTAGGGCGAGGTTGAATAACTTGAAGAAGAGATCAAGAGGGACTTTCTTGCTCGAAAAGATGCTTGCATAACCATAGAGGAACATGAGATTGAACACACTGACAAGATTGGGGCTTGGTTTAGCACAATTGTAACTACCCAAGTTGAGGGAGTTGATGAACGTCAAGTAGGTGTGATGAAGCAACAATCAAAGAAGGATGAGTATGATATAATGAAGTCCACTCAAGTTGAACCAGGTTTGAATTACTCAAGTGTGCTGAAAGATGAAGTAACATATCTCAAGAGGACAATCAAATAGAAGCATGAGTTAAGAAACAGTTTGGTTGAGGAAACAATGAAGAAGATCGTAGAGGTAAGATGTAAGAAAAGACCCTCACCAAATGCAGGTGCATGGGGGTTACGTTTTGTGTAGGTAACCATATGTGGAAGGAAGTTTGCCACATTCATTGACATAGGAGCTCCAAACAACTTTCTTAGCAAGAAGGCAACAAAGTCCTTGAAGCTAAACACTGAAATGGAAAGGGAGTTAAGTGCTTTCAAAGCTATTAACTCAAGCATGAAGGTTGTGATAGGTATTCTAAGGGATACGCATGTGAAGGTTGGTTCATGGTTTGGAAAGTTGGATCTAAGGGTGGTTCAGATGTTATGTTGTTGGGATGAGATTTCTTAGTAGCGTCTCAAGCCATACCCATGATGGTCTGAGACAGACTCTTGATTACAACGGATGGGAAGACCGTGACCGTGTCGATGACAAGGAAGAGTTGCCTAGGGTATCTCCCAATGATTACTTAGATGATTTTGTATGAGAAGGATGTTTTTGATGGTGTTGGACCCGCCAACTTGTCATGGGATCTCCCCACTAAGAAGTCCCAATTAGACCTCAAACCGTTTGGTGTAGGAGTTCCACCAGTGGGTCGTATGGTATCACCTTGACCACGGTTGTGCACAGAGGCAAGTAAGATGTCCCTGTTGGTAGTAAGGGTGTGACATGCACAGTAAGCCAAGGAAGTTACATGAATGGTTATAACGCATAGAAAGTGAGGTGAGTGCGCCCCTTGGAAACCTGTGAAAGCAAGTGGCTAAGAAGGGAACACACGAGAAAAGATGCATCAAAAACTGGAAAGCAAGTAAGTTAACAATCGAAAGTCATGGTTAAACCAACAACACATCTCGGTAAGATTCATACATACTTATACAGAAAAATTCCATACATGCATGCGTAAGCAAACAGATACATATGTCATTAGAGAAACAAGATAGCTGAAATAAATAACAACATATGCATGGAACGTGTTGACTCTATTATATTAAGAAGTGAAAGTTTAAATAATACAGTACAACCATGACCAAACACTAGTCCCGATAGCAGAACGTTACAGTCACTACTGCCTACTTCACCAAAGAGATGTACTAGCTCTGCTCTATGGAGAAGGCAAGGTTCGTTAGAATACTCTCCAATATTTCTCTAAGATACTCCTATTTGAATCTTGGCTGACCAAAATCATCTACAATGAGTTATGAGGGACTATATATAGCAAAGGGTGAGGTGACCCTTGACATTCCCCTTTGTGACTATTCACCTATCCTCATGACTCTTCAACTACTCTATGACTGTTACAATCAGCTATTGACACTTGTACTTCCACTTGACAAGATGTTATATACAATCTGCACATGTACCCATGTAAGACAAAATAGACTTAAGTAGTACATGCAAGACATCACTATGACTCGGACAACTGTGGGAAGACCAGCTCTTCGAAATCCTCACGATGGTTGACAGTAGCGAATTGATGCAAAGCTCGATAGTCCATGACGGTTTCCGTGTACTCTATGGTGACACCTTTCTAGAAATGAACTATTGCCTTTGTTTCATCTGGGTACATTGTTTTGAATCCTCTATCCAACTCGCCTAATAACGTTCGCATCATTTTCTTGAGTGCGGCTGGACCAATGACATACTGATGCATGGTATCTACACTGATCGCCAATTCTGTGTTGGTGGCTATGTGCATCAACTAGTTAAAGTATGAGTCAAGCTCTAGTCAGACTTGTTCCTTTGTCTTTGCCTTAGTAGTGTCCCAATAGATGGGATCGCATGTGTGCCCACAACAACATCCATGCTTCTTAATACTAGTGCATGGGAAGCCTGCAAACTAGTGATGAGCTGCGAGAGTTCTTCATAGTTTCGTATCTAACTTCGAATGCATGCCTTCAGCATGACCGATCTGGGCTTCATCATATTGGGAAAGTGTAATGGGGCTCCCTTGTATCTTATTGTCTATGTTTGCATGTGATCGACATCAGCATGCAATTTTGACAATATACATGCTCTCCTAGCACATTGCTACTGCCAACCATTGAGATGGATAACTACCTTATGCACGGTACCAAATCTTGAATACAACACCCACATGACTATCTCAAGGGACAATACTTCATCCAGTATCACCTTCTTCAACTCTACTCGAGCAGATGTTGTAACCAATTCTCCTCCCTGCTTGGTTGTCTATAACTCCTTAGCCATTCGCTCGTTCTCCGCTATCAAGAAGCTAACACTTGAGCTAGTGACTTGGACATATTCTCTAGTATCATCGGTCAATGCTGATGGATGCTTGTGCACATCATATATGTTCACTTTCTCCTCAAACTATGCAAGAGATGTGTGGTTATCCAGAGTAGACACTCTGCGTGATTGCACAACTCTATGATGTGACTCATTGAATGATATGTTGTGCATCTCTTCTTCTAGATTGTCTCCAAGGATCTCAGTATCTCCTTGGTCACTTGGGACCTGCTCTACTTCCAGATGCAGTGAAGCTGGTGGGTTGACATCTTAGTGCTAAGGAATGAGGTCGATATCTTTCTCTAACCCTAGCTGCTACATCTCTCTATCCATCTGCTCAAGTGCTTGTTCAATCTCTTAAGCGAAGTCCTACTCCTGTGACTGCTCACGCTATCTACTTTGTGCCAGTTGCTTGGATGAGTCTACTACCTATACGGGTGAAGTTTCATCAATCTGTGTATGTTGTGCCCCCTACTATATCTATCCTTGTTGCGCTTCCTTCTCTTGTTTGCGCAACTCTTTTTCCTTTTGGAGTTGCTCCGTCAAATCATGCAACTCCTTCACTGTCTCCTCCATCCTCTATTTTTCTCTCTGCCTTTGCACGATCCTCCTATCGCACTATTGCCTCTTCTCCTCTATTGCCAAAGCTTCTTTTTTCACAAGTGGGTCTGATCTGAACTTGCAACTTTGTTCTACCTCTGCACTATTGACAATCTTTCTCTTGCCTTTGTCATGTGCCTGTATGTTTACCTTTGTTGTTGTTGTTGTTGTTGTTGGTGCTCTCTTGGATGCTGCTATGCTAACCATTCCACAACGATGTCGACTAGTTCATTGGGCCTGGAGAAGCTATGACAATATCTCCATGGGTCTTCCTCATCCCAATGGCATGCCCCATGGATCCACAGAAATTGTACTCTCGCACAATGATCCTTCACAAAACAATGTGAGTCATATGGATCAAAGCTTCTAGTGTCGAAAGGATATTTCTTGAACTCTTCTGTTTCGACATCCACATGATTGAGATTTTATATCTCGTATAACCCGATCTGCAACGGAAGAGTCGGCCAAGGTTTCTTCTTCTTCCGGTGCAGCTTAGGTGATAGTCCTGTTGAGATGTGGTACGATACTTCTTCCATGATGAGCTTGTCCATGGAAAACTTCGGTAAAACATGCAAAAGCTTCTCCGCTCTATACATCCATATGAAGGTGCCAAGAGGTGAGGCATACCAATCTGCTATGTCGATCAGTGCCTCCATTTCTTCCTTCAACATGCAACGTGGATCCTACTCAATTATAATCATGTACACTGGGGTGAGAAAATGGTCTGACATCTGTGTGATGACTCCTCGAAACCTGCATTTGGAAAACAATTTACAATAAGTATTAGTAGAGATTTCCATTGGTGTCCATGCCCACTTCAAGCCTGGGAACCCTTGACGGGCACAGATTGCATCCAAGATGTATGCGGACATGTAGATTTCTACTTGCTAACCTTTGGGCAGCTTCCGAGCTCTAACATGTCGAACCAGTTGCATGCTTTTCCTTCACTGGCTAGTTGGTCTAACACAATCACCCAACTCTCCAGGAAGGTCTTCGTGCTCTCTTGGCCATACAAGTGACATGCAAAGATGACCAAGTACTGATACACCTTCCGCAGTATCTTCGTCTTGTAAATCTGGTTGGGTGTCATCTTGAATTTGGCTGGCTCCCTCACCAAGTTCTTCAAGATATCCCTAGAGTTGGCATTGTTGTGGGGTATGCTATAGGGTGTCTCCATGGTGATCATTGGCTTTGGCAAGTGGTACATCTGCTGATAATATTGTGCCCTGAAGGTAGCAATCATTGTCTTGCTGACACTGCTCAATGTCATTGTCTCTGGGTCAGTGTGCAAAACGATCCAATGTATCATGTCCACACATGGGAACGCGGGATACCTGCATGCAATCCAGTAGAAGCCAGACTTTTGAATGTTCACATAGACTTGGCGGTCTTCAATATCTTCCCCAAATGTTCCTGAGAATGCATCATTTACCTCTTGCCATTTTATCTTGATGTCTTTTTCTACGACCATCTTGGTGTCTTCGTATATCGGCAAACTCATAAACACTCGCTCAACTGTTGAGTTGCACTTCCGTCGGTGTCCTTTGATCTTGCTCTCTTGGAGGCCATTGATCCTAAACTGCTGAAAGAAGAAAAAAAACTTGCTATATCTAGAGACATGGTGACATGCATGGCAAGAAATCTATCAGTTAAAACCAAAGAAAACTTTAGGGATGACATGCAACATACCCGAGGAACTACTGGTAAGGATTGCACAATTTTCACTAGGAGGCTAGGAGACTGACTATCGAAACTACGCAAAAGGAAATCCAGGCTATCGAGAGGTTGTTTGATTACAAGAATTGCACAATGCGCAATCCAGACTGCCCTGCTAGGTGCTGAGATTGCGCAATTTGCAATTTTAGCTACCAAGTGATGTAAGCCTAGTGATTGCATTGCACAATTTTATGGGCTAGCAGTCACCGCCTCTCAGAATTACGCAAAGCAAGACTAGAGGGAACTAACTAGCTAGATTTATGCATTTATTGGGAGGAAGGCAAAGCCTTCCCTCTCAAAATTGTGCAATGTTGTCCTGGCAAGGCAGAGTCTAGGCCAAGGTTGCCTAGACCCGCCAATAGGCAACTAAAAGAAAATGAAGATGTGAATGCATGGCGATATTGAGTGCAAGAAAGAGTGAATGATCATGCATGCAAACAATGAATGGGAGATTCAGAAAACTGAACAACATGCATATGCGAAACATGTCACCGAATTAGCAACCATTCGTGCAAAACAATGTCATGGATGCGACAACAGTGAGATGTAAACGAAAACTGAAATGATGCTTATATAGGCTAACATGCATGTAAACAATAGAAATCACATAATTGAAGTAGATAGCACTCACACAAGCCAAAACACAAAAAGCGACAGAAATGCTAAAAAGACAAGTAAAGCGGACTTCCGTGGAAATAGTCTTGCTGGATGTGTCGAGGAGTCCTCGATGTACTGTGGGATGTCAAAGCTCCAAGATTGATGTGAAGAATGAGCTCTGAAGCATTGAATAAATAATTTTTTTGCTCATGACGCGCATACCATAAATCTAGGAAAAAGAGACACTTGGAGGAAAGTTTCTAAAACGATCTTTGCATGTAACCTCCAGCTGCTAAAAATAACTCCCTAAAGTCTAGGGATCCTTTTTGCATGTTTCCTTTTTCTATTTTCGGAAAAAATAGACCATGCATGCAACTCTAGTTTTCTTAGTCTCGAAGGGAAACGATTAACCTAAAGGCACATGCAACAACCTACTTGATTGAGAGAAAATTTTCCCCAATTTCTAGGAGGAGCTCGGCTAGCTATCTAGAAGGATTGCACAATTTTTGCGAGGAGCAGCTGACTGCTGCCCAAAATTGCACAATTTCTGGGTTGAGCTGCACTTACAGGCCAGTGATTAGGTGCTCAGTATTTAGCTCAAAATTCAAAGTTCTCATATTGGCTTGAAAACTATATGGTTGTGTTCGTCTCGTCAATACGATCGCAATGCAATTTTTTTCGTAAAAAACGAAGTCCAGATGAAGGAGAGAGGAATTGTTGTTCATTTTCCTAAACAGCTAAAGAAATTGCAGAATGGGACAGAATGATGACATGGTAGTCCAGTCAGCTAGGGGAATCTTCTTTAGTTTTCACCCAATGGGGTTGTCACAAGTGTCACCTCCGAATTCGCTAGTTTGTCTTAGGGAAGGTGAAATTTCCTAATTGGCCTTTAAGGTCGAATTTGATTTTTATTTATTTAATTAAATATCATTTTATATATATTTTATATATAATTATTATGTTATATTATATGATTTTTTAAATTATATATTATAATATAATTAATATACATATTATATATTATATATTTTAAATATTAATTAAATATTAACTAAAACAAAGTTCCAATGGCATATTAAATTAAATCACATACCATATAGTTCCAAAGTCAAACTGTGGGTTTGAAATATATTAGCGGAGAGATGAGGAATGGAACCCATGACCTCCCCCACCCCACTCCAAAGCTTTACTAACCGACCATGGGAGTGCAATTAGAAGGAGGGCCATTGCACCATAATTTATACTGCAACTTGATGCCGACAGTGGAGTGGTGGGAGCCAACCCTGCAAGCCAGCCCCCACCCCATTTGAACTCAACCACGCGACCATGGGCTAGCGCCAAGTATAAGCATAATTAGTTTGCCATTAATCTAGGTTTATAATTAATTAACACGAGCTTAAGATGGCGGCATTTTTGCAGGCTCACCAAATTAGGAAAAAACTACCAGTTTTGGCGAACTTAACTGGAGTCTCTCCAGATTTAGCAAAGGTTTCCTAGGAAAAATTGAAAGAGGCATAACTTACTCAATTTTCGACCCAATTGAGGTCAGAAAGAAGTGTTCCTAGCTAAATTGGACCTTTTGAACACATTGGTATGAGTATTAGGATCCATAGAGCTTTGTAAACAACATTTTTTCCACATTGAGCTAATACAAAGGCTCAAGCCATGGAAGTTGGACCAAGGAGATGTAGCCCAGGAGGGGTGAACTCCTTCATCAAAACATTGTGTTAATGTGTCTCTTTGATGGTTTTCTGTACTCTACATGTTTTCTATTCATTATTACTTTCTGAAGCGATTTTTCTCATGAATGTCTTGTTTAACTTAAGGAAATTTACCTGTTTTTAAGCACCAACAACTAAGGAAACCTCAACACAAAAAGAAAGAAGCAAGCACATGTTTATTAATTTGTAATTGTTATTAGCATAGCAAAACTAATCATACTCAAGTTGGTGTCATAGCTCAAGCTTGAATTGCTTGATTTCTTGAGTTTGTGCAATTAGGATTTTAATGGTTGCAAATTGTGATGCTTACAAGGTTAAAATTACAGAGAGGAGAAGGGAAGCTATTGGTTGCAACTCCTAAGGTAATGCCTAGAATAATGAGAGTCAAAAGGCCACAATCTCCACCACCCAAAGTTCCAATTACAACTGCACTTAAAGCTCCTGAAGTCTTGCCTTCAATTGAGATTGAAGAGGTACAATCAGTACAGATTATTGAGTCTGAATCCATAGCCATTATGTCTGGATAAAGAGAGCCTGGAGGTCCCTCTACAGAAGAGGAAGAATTAAAGAAACATTTCTATACTTTGACTAGATAGTTAAAGTCCTATATGAAGAGACGAACACTAGAATGGTTGGTGAGAGTTCTAAACCTCCACACGGAGAAGGAAGATCAGAGGAAAAAAAGATGAGAAGAAGGATTCCAAAGCGAATGTTGGAAATCAATCTCCATCTCCACCATCCACATCATCTTACAAATCATCTTCACCATCTCACACAACATTATCTTCCACTACCACCATTGGAACTTCCCATACTCATTCAAAATCCCCAAAACTCCATTACTGAAATTGGACATAAAATTCGTACTTCCTATGTACAATGGAGAATTGAATGCAAAAAAGTTGGACAATTGGATTCGAAAATTGCAGGTATACAGCAGAATTTCGAACCTTCAAGAAGACGACATAAAGATCCAGTTGGTTTCACTGAGGCTAGAAGGAGCTGCACTAGTTTGGTGGGAAGCAAAGACTCAAGAGGAAATGAGAATCCATGGTAAGATATCTATCAGTTGGGTTGAATTTGTTTCTTCAATTAAAATACAATTTTATTCTTTAGCCCATATTCAAAAAGCCATTATGAGTTGGCATAATTTTAGGCAGCTTAAAGGCCAAACAGTCCAAGATTATACGAAGGAGTTTAGGAAAATGGCTTTGTTATTAGAAGTGAATTTGAATTCCCAAGATACACTATTGAAATATATTGGGGGTTTACATTCCTATCTTAAACACACTATTCTTGTGTTCAATCCAGCTAATTTAGATGAAGTATGTGTGCAAGCCACGCATCTTGAATCTAGAGGAAAGAACACTTATGAAGAGAGTAGTGATAAAAGGCCACCTAAGGGTAAGGAGAAAGAGAAAGGAGGAAAATGGAAAGGAAATAAGAATGTAATTGTGAAGAAAGAAGGGCAGAAAATCACATGCAAACATTGTTCTAAAAAGGGGCATGATGAAGCCCATAGCTGGAAATTGCATCTAGAAATGAGACCAAACAAGTTCAACAATAAATGGAAACAGAAAACCACTACTATCACTCAAGAAGATATAAGCTCTGAATCAGGTGATGAAAATAAAATCACTATCATGGGAATCAAAGGAAAGTAAGATATTGCAAGCACTAGTTCACAAAACTGTAACACTACTACTACTCCAGATAAAAGGAGACGAATTGAGTTATTTCATGTTAGGGTCATATCTAAAAACACCAATATTGACACACTCTTCGATAGTGGGTCCTAAGTGAATCTAATCTCTAAAGACTTAATCAACAGATTGAATCTTGAAACTGTGCCTCACCATAAGCCATACCCTTTGGGATGGATAAAAAGAGACACAAGTTTACAAGTTACAAGAAAATGTTTGTTTAAGTTTGCAATCACTACAAATTTTGTTGATGAAGTAGAGTTAGATGTGGTACCGCTTGATATTTTAGGTGTGATGTTGGGTAGTCCATATTTGTATGATTGGAAAGTAATCTTTTACCTCCATGAAAACAAGTATCACTTGTTCAAGGATGGTGTGGAGTACATAGTGAGAGCCCATCGCAAAAAGCTGGAAATTTCTTTGGTTAATGTAGGGGAGGAAAAAAGACTAGTGAATTCACATAAAAGTTTAGTACTTCTCATGTTCAAGCCAAATGATGATATTGTTTATAAAATATTGTTGCATGTAATGCAAATTTCAATTCTGATTTGGTTGGTTCAGTTCATCAGAATGATGAAGTATTTCAGGTTGTGAAATAATTGTCCTTCAAGGAGAAAGAAACTTCATATGAAATATCTTTGCAGCAAGAGGTTTCTTTTTGTGGTGTTAGCATGCAAGGGTTGACAAAATTACAAAGTGTAGAGACACCAATGCAATGAAAAATTTTGTTGAACAATGGTCTCATTCAATCATCCCTTATGCCATGCTGTTCACCGATGGTTATGGTGCCAAAGAGGAATGGTAAGTATTTCAAGAAAGAGGACAAAAGGAGTACTTTTCGCCAAAGAAAAGTCGTAAAAAGAGGTCAGTGCAAGAATATACCTACCACCAAAAAAGAATGGTTTGTATGGATTTTAATGTTGTATGTTCTTTGTAGCACTTCTACTGCATACATGTATTTGAATTATGGCAAAAAAGAGTCATTTCTTGAATAAATTGTCCACTTGGGTGACATAAACATGTTGAGGAAGTTTTCTTATGCACATGTCATATATGAAGGAAAATTGTTTGATGTTTTGAAGATATCAAAGTACAAGTTTGGTTTCACTTCTTTGATGCACTCGGGCCATGATCTTGGAGGAGGTAAGTTGAAGGCAAGCCTCTCCAAGTGGATGCCATTGTTAATAGGTCAACGCTCAAGATCGTCATTTTGATAATAGGTTTGTTGGGAGCATCCCAATGTTAGAGGAGAGTTGTTGTTGACATTTCTCCTTTTGAAGCTCCTTGGCATGCATCGTCATGTGTGTTAAAAGTCTTCCAGTGGGGAGGCAAATAGTAATGGGCATGCGTTGCTTCAAACCAAAAGATTAGTTCAATTCTTTTTTATGCTATTTCAAACTCGAAAGGTTCATTTGAGTTTTAGGTTTATGCAAGAAACTTCACCATATTATTTCATTCAGAAGATTTCCATGGTGTAAAGATTAAATTGCAGCGATCCATGCGCTTTCATTGGATGGATGCTTGTCAAAAATTTCACTTGGTTCAAAGGTAAAAAAGAGGTATAAGAAACAAGTTCATTGTTATGCCTTTTATGCCTATTGGTTATGTAACTATTGTATTCAAGCACCATTATGTTTCACAAGAAAGTTATGTTTACAAAATTTCATACTTTCAAGATGTACAATCGGACTTGAGTCAAGAAAACCTAGTGAAATTTTTCATCCATTTGCATTATATTTTGTTATGTCATCTTGGTATGGATGATGTTGATTTCGATGACGACATGGAAAAAACCATGAGTTTCTATGAATGACTAAAAATGGTGCAACAAACAGTGCAATATCAGCTTGAAAGGGGCAAAGGAAAATACTGGTATAGAATAGGGTACTCAAGGTAAGTGAATGTTGATTTTCTTAGAGAGGAGATCAAGGGAAAAACTTTATCAAAAGCCAATTGGATCAAGCTTGGAAAGGTTAGGGAGATGTACCCTGATCTACTTGTCAGATAATAGTATATTTTGGGGTCCAAAAGGCTTCTAGTGGGGAGGAATGATTAGGTGCTTAATATTTAGCTCAAAATCCTAATTTCTCACATTGGCTCGAAAAATGTATGGTTGCGTCCACCTCGTCAAGACGATCGCAACACAATTTGTTTCCTTGGAAATGGAGTCCAGATGAAGGATAAAAGGCCTCTTGCTCATTTTCCTAAAGAGCTAAAAAAATTGTAGAATGGGATAGAATGATGACATGGAAGTCAAGTCAGCAGTTGAGTCAGCAACGGGAATCTTCTTTAGTTTTCACCCAATGGGGTTGTAACAAGTGTCACCTCTGAATTCGCTAGTTTGTCTCAGGGAAGGTGAAATTTCCTAATTGGCCTTTAAGGTGGAATTTGATTTTATTTATTTATTTAAAAATCATTATATATATTTTTTATATATAATTATTATGTTATATTATATGATTTTTTTAATTATATATTAATTATATTATGTATATTATATATTATATATTTTAAATATTAATTAAATATTAACTAAAACAAAGTTCGAATGGCATATTAAATGAAATCGCATATCATATAGTTCCAAAGTCAAACTATGGGTTCGAAATATATTAATATGGCAAAATTATGTGAGGAGCGGAGGGAGGGGGAATGGAAGCCATGACCTCCCACACCCCACTTCAAAGCTTTACCAACTAACCATGGTCATGTAATTGAAAGGAGGGGCATCGCACCAATATTTACACCGCAGCTTGATGCCGATGGATGGGTGGTGGCAGCTAGCCCTGCGAGCCAGCCCTTGTCCCATATGAGCTCAACCACACAACCATGGGCCAATGCCAAGTATAAGCGTGATTAGTGCACCATTAATCTAGGTTTAGCATTAATTAACCCAAGTTTAAGATGGAGGAAGTTTTGGAGACCCGCTAAACTAGGCGGAAACTTCCAGTTTTGGTGGACTTAACTAGAGTCTCTCCAGATTTAGCAGAGGTTTCCTAGGAAAAATTAAAAGAGGCATAACTTACTCAGTTTTCGACCAAATTGAGATCAGAAAGAAGTGTTCTTAGTTAATTTTGACCTTATGAACACATTAGTGCAGGTATAAGGAGCCACAGAGCTTTTTAAACAACATTTTTTCCACATTGAGATAATATAGAGGCCTAAGCCATGGAAGCTGGACCAAGGAGATGTACCCCAGGATGGGTGAACTCATTCATCAAAAAATTGTGTTAATGTGTCTCTTTGATGGTTTGTTGTACTTTACATTTTCTCGATTCATTATTAGTTTCTGAAGCTATTTTTCTCATGAATGTCTTATTTAACTTAAGTAAATTTACCTCTTTGTAAGTGATCTGAAAATCACTTGTGCGTGATCTCAGTTAATTTAATTAATGAAGGTATTACAGACTCATGTGCTGGTGTGTGTCTATGTTATCTTAGGTAATGGATCGATAAGATTAAAAAATACACAGACACTGGAAAATGGAAAACAGTAAGAGAAACACACCAAGCAAAATAGAACACAACAAAATTTAATAAGGAGTTCACCCAATCCTCCTGGGCTACGTCTCTGGTCCAGCTTTCAATGGTGGCCTTCTTTTATTGTGTCTTTGAACAAAGTTTTACAATGAGGAGCTCAATTTGAGTCTCCTGAAATAGATGATGCTTATTAGGGTGGTACTTGGATTCCCCAAGCCACTAGAGTGCACAGACTCTCCCTTACCAAGTCGCGACCTCTCTGGTCTTTAATGGGATGAGTCCTATTTGGTACTTAGTTCCCAACAGATATCCTCACAAGGATTGCTTGAACCTCTCAAGCCTGGTTCTGTCTGCTCGATGATGCCTTAACTCTGTAGGTCAGCTCGGCTCTCTGTTCTCTTCTTCTTGTCTCCTCCATTCTGTTCTCTGTTTGTTCATGGCTTAAAGCCAATCCGTCTCATGATTGTTCGTTTCCTCTTCCGCCCCTTTGGATCACCTGCTGCTACTAGCTTGGAATTCCCTACCTCTACGTCATCACTAGTGTGTAACATCTCACAGGGAAGTGGCCACTTGTCCTCTCAAGAACTGCACCAGCTCTTCCTCAAACGGTTCAGTATTTTAGTTACTCTGTGTAATGATTGATTCGCCAACTTAGCGGTCAAATCAGACTTCAAATGTTTATATGTTGTAGCTTATTTCTCCCTCCGAATTCGGTTTCCCATCGGGCGCAATCTCCGTCGTTAGATCTGGGGCCTCCAGATCCTACGGTTATCATTCTTATCGCACAGTTCACTTGCTCAAACGTTAGCCTGCAATGAGAGTGGTTTCTCTCTCATCCGCTAAACACGCATCAGTCAATGTATGGAATCGCTCGTTCCCCTGCCAAATCCGCTTACCGCCCGAAACGCCTCTGATATTCCGTCGGTTTTGGAGCACGTGACCCACCTTTCAGTTTAGCACTTTTCCCCTGGTTTTTGGCTTCCATTGTGACCGTGCACTCAGGACTTCTCCTTCTCGGGGATTTTGCCCAGCGATGATCGTGCATAAAAAACAACCTCTGTTTTCTGATCCGGACTTCCCAATTGCTAGTTTGCGTCTTGCACGGTCTCCATTGGCCTCGGTCAGTGCACTTTGACCGAGGTCCTCATCATTCCTTACTGGCTACAAACTGCCACTGTCCAGAGGTCCTTCCTGATAGCTCATCATTCACATGTTTTTGAAGTCAGTGATAGAACTCTGATAATTTTCATGGATCCAATTCAGATCACGGCCTTCCCACTAAAAACGCTTTTGGACCACCAAAAGTTGGTTTTCAAGCATCGACTAAGTGAGGATAAAATTGTCTCACTTGTCCAATCTCTATCCACTTTGCACTGCTCGGCTTTGAACCTTTGCGCCCAATTATGAGGTACTCAACATCTCCCCTGCGCGTCGTTCTCACCTTCCTGTCCAGAACTGTGTCTTCCTGCAATTGATTAAGATATTCAGGTAATAGATCATCAATAGAAGGCAATTGACTCTTCTCTTCAGAATCCTCAATTAGTGACGGTTCAAACAATCTCAAGCAATATGCATTAACAACTGAGTAGATGTGCATGTAAGCTGGTAGATCAAGGCGAAAAGCATTCTCACCAATTTTCTCAAGTATCTTGAAAGGTCTATACCTGATAGGCTTTAGCTTTTTACCTTCACCTTGCATCTTGTCCTTGCTAATATACAGCCAGACTTGGTCACCAACTTGGAAACTATGCTCCATCCGATGCTTGTCATGCCTTGCCTTGTATTTGGCCTAGCTCTTTTCTAGTTGTTCCTGTACTGCCTGGTGGATCTCTTGGATTTTTTCAATGAACCTAGTTGCCCTGTCCACATCATTATGTCCCTCAACTGTGGTGTCTTTACCAAAGACAAAATCCAAAGGAGACATTGGTGTGAAACCAAAACAGGTCTCAAAAGGAGATCTCTGTGTAGAAGAATGTTTTGCCCGGTTGTAAGCATGCTGCACATAACACAAATGTTCATCCCAAACCTTAGAATGCTTACTGTAATATCCTCTGAGTAACTGGATCACTGTCATGCTAACTACTTCTGTCTGGCCATCAATTTGTGGATGGAAAGTTGTGCTTTTCTTTAGTTTGGTGTCCATCAGTTTCGACAGACTTGACCAAAACTTTCCCACAAATCGGGTGTCTCGATCAGATACAATGGAAGTGGGTAATCCAAAATGAACCCATACATGTTGAAAGAATAGTTTTGCAGTTTGTTCAGCTGTAATGTTTTTATTACAGGTACCAAAATACACATTTTGCTGAACCTATCCACAACAACATACAGATAATCATGACCTTTCCTAGATTTAGGCAGTCCTCCAACAAAATCCATGGAAACACTTTCCCAAGGATGAGAAGGAACTGGTGATGGAGTGTATGAGCCTAGTTTTCTATTGCTGGGCTTGCTTTTAGCACACATAGTACACCCTCTTACATAAACTGTCTCATTCATTTTTGGCCAATAACAAAATCTTTGCAGCTGTGCAATTGTTTTACTTACCCCAAAGTGACCTGATATTAGAGAAGTGTGTGCTTCTTGAATTATCTTTACTCTTTCAGTTTGTGGAATGCATAAATTCCCATAATGATATAAGAGCCGGTCCTTTATATGATAATTCAATTCCTCTACTCATTTTCCTTGACTTAAAGTTGCATATACATCTTTAAAGTCTATATCTTGAGCATATTGTTCAATGTATCTTTCATGTAACACGGAATTATGCTTAAGTATAGTAGATGCATTTATAATGGGTCTAGATAACATATCTGCAACTTTGTTGTGTATGCCCTTTTTATATCTGATGACTAAATGAAATTGTTGTAGAAAGCCCATCCATATATAGTGTCTTGATTGCTGCAAATTAGTTTGGGAGTGTAGATATTGAAGTGGTTGATGATCAGTATGTATAACTGTCTCTTTTCCCATTAAGTAATGTTTCTACTTTTTCACACTTTGTACTAATGCATACAAATCTTTATCATATGTAGGATAGTTAACTACTGTAGAATTAAATGTCTCAGAGTGATAACATATGGGTTTACCATGCTGTGTCAACACTGCTCCCATGGCATAGTCATTGGCATCCATTTGGATCTCAAACGGTCTTTGAAGATCAGGCAGTGCTAGTACAGGTGTTGTACTAATCTTTTCTTTCAAGGTGTCGAAGACTTTTTTCTCTTTGCCTCCCCACTGAAACACCTTGTTCAATCTTGTTAAAGCATGTACGGGAGCTGAAATTAAGGAAAAGTTAGAAATGAACTTTCTCCAATATTGTGTTGCTACTAAGAAGCTCCTAACTTCTGTAGCAGATTTGGGTTTAGGCTAGTTTAAAATGACTGCCACCTTAGAGGGATCTATCTTCAATTCACCACCCTCTACTATATGTCCCAAATAATTTAGAGATTTTTTGCCAAATTCACATTTTGAGAGTTTAACATAAAGTTTTTCTCTTTTCAAAACATCTAGTGTCTGCTTAACATTATTTAAATGTTCTTCCCAGGTTTTGCTAAATATCAGAATGTCATCCAGATACACAATAAAAAAATCATCAAGAAAAGGTTTGAGTACATCATTCATTAATCTCATGAAAGTAGCAGGAGCATTAGTTAAGCCAAAAGGAATAACCAACCACTCATACAATCCCTGCTTTGTTTGAAAGCAGTCTTCCATGCATCTTGTTCTGCAACTCTGACCTGATGGTATCCACTATGCAAGTCTAACTTGGAAAAATAAACAGCTTCTTTCAGTTGATCTAACAGATCATCTATGCGAGGAAGAGGATAACAATTTTTGATTGTTGTCTTATTTAGTGCTCGGTAATCAATGCACATTCTCCACGAGCCATCTTTCTTTCTCACCAAAACGATTGGTGACCCACATGGTGATGTGCTAGGTCTGATGAACCCTTTCTCAAGCAACTCCTGCACCTACTTCTTGATTTCTGTGTTCTCTAAAGCGAACAACCTGTACAATCCAATGTTAGGAAATGGAGCATCTTGCTGCAAATTAATATCATGCACTATTTCCTTCTTGGGTGGCAGACCTTTAGGTTCTTGAAATAAGATATCATACTCTGAAACAACTTTTTCTAAATCAGCTTGCTGTTTAGCATGACAACCCTCAAATACATTGGTTTTATCAGGTTTCTTTTCCTTTACAACCATTAGTAAGAATTGTTTGCATGAATTTATCATTCATTTCATTTGCCCTGAGTTTATGTGAGTGTAATTATTCTTGAGCTTATGAGCTCTTACAAAGTATTCAATTCCATCTTTAACAAGTAGATACTTGTTCTTAGATCTATATAAAATAGCGTTTCTGTCATACAAGTAAGGACTTCCTAAAACAATTCCACATATATCTAAAGGAATTATGTCTAACTCAACCTCATCTACAAATGCCGACCCAAAAGAAAACTCAAGTTTGCATTTTCTAGTCACTTGTAGTTGTGCTTTATCATTTAACCATCCTAATGGGTATGGTTTCTTGTGAGGTGTAGTCACTAATCCCAACTTCTTTACAATTGCTTCAGAAATTAAATTTACTTGTGAGCCACTATCAAACAAAGTATAAATCTTTTGATGTTTGCAAATAACTCGAATATGGAACAGCTCATGTCTTTTTCTCTCATTTTCTTCATCAATAGTAGATTGTGCAGAATTACTAGTAGATGCTTCAGAATTCTTACCTTTTATACCCGTGGTTGCAATAGTTGTTTCATCTCCTGAGTATGACCCCAAATCTTTCTAAATAGCTGCAACAGTCTTCTTCTTCTTTCCCTCGAACTTCTTAGGTCTTAGCTCCAGATGCAGAATCCAGTAGTGCTCATCATCATGCCCATCCTTCTTACAGTGAGTGCATGAAGCCTTTCTTTTCTGTGCATTGTTAGCCTTCCTTGCTTTCCATTTCTGTTTTCTTTTCTCCTTATTCTTTCTTGCGGTGGGTTGGGATGATCCCCCAACTTCTGGACTTCCATTCTTTCCTCTAGCTTCTAGATGTGTAGCTTGAACAGATACCGAATCTATATTAGTGGGATTAAACATGAGGATAGTGTGCCTCATGTAGTTGTGTAGACCACCAATGTATTTCAACAAAGTCTCGGGTGAGTCTAGTGAGATTCCTAGAATCAATGCTCTCTTCCTAAATTCTTGGGTGTAACCTTGTGCACTTTGCCCTTTTAATTGTCGAAGAGTTTTGCAGCTCATCATGGCTTGCTACATGTAGGCTAATGGATAGAACTGATTTTTGATTGCAGAAACAAATTCACTCCAGACAGAAATGGTCTTACCATGTCTCTTCATGTCAGCTTGGGTCCTGCCTTCCCACCAGACTAAGGCAGTGCCTCTAAGGCATAGGCTGGCCAGCTGAATCTTGCTCTTGTCTGAATCAATACTCTGCACTCTGCAATACACATCAATTTGTCTAATCCAATTGTCCAACTTTTTTGCATTCAACTCTCCATCATATATAAGTAAATCAAATTTAACATCTAGTTCAATCAAAGATGCCTTCTTTTTATGTTCAGGGCTATTAGGAGGTGTGAGAAAGCTTTCTTCTTTCCCTTTGCCTTTTTACTAGTCATGGAGGAGAGACTCAACTTCTCCCTTGTCTTGTTTGGAGCTTGATGAATCTTAATCTTTATGTTTTCTAAAGTCCTTATACATTTCCTCTACCATGGACCTTATGGCTAGGAAACTATCTATGAATTGAGGGTCTGGCCCCACAGAACCTTCCTCTGACATTGTCTTCTGAGGATAGACTCTCCCAATTTCAAGATTAGTTTCAACCAACTCTCCTTCTCTTAATTTGAGCTTTGATCTAGTTAGCATTCAACAGCTAAATCCAACACAACCTTGTCTAACCTTAACAGCCTAAAGCTCTTATACCACTTGATCTGAAAATCACTTGTGCGTGATCTCAGTTAATTTAATTAATGAAGGTATTTCAAACTCATGTGCTGGTGTGTGTCTATGTTATCTTAGGCAATGGATCGATAATATTGCAAAATACACAGACACTGGAAAATGGAAAACAGTAAGAGAAACACAGCAAGCAAAATAGAACACAACAAAATTTAATGAGTTCACCCAATCCTCCTGGGCTATGTCTCCAAGCTAGCTTTCAATGGTGGCCTTCTTTTATTGTGTTTGAACAGAGTTTTATAATGAGGAGCTTAATTTGAGTCTCCTGAAACAGATGATGCTTAGTAGGGTGGTACTTGGATTCCCCAAGCCACTAGAGTGCACAGAATCTCCCTTACCAAGTCTTGACCTATCTGGTCTTTAATGGGATGAGTCCAACTTGGTACTCAGTTCCCAACAAATATTTTCACAGGGATTGCTTGAACCTCTCAAGCCTGGTTCTGTCTGCTCGATGCTGCCTTAACTCTGTAGGTCAGCTCGGCTCTCTATTCTCTGCTTCTGTCTTTTCTATCTCACTGTCTCCTTCTTCTTCTTGTCTCCTCCATTTTGTTCTCTGTCTGTTCATGGCTTAAAACCATTCCGTCTCATGACTGTTCACTTCCTTTTCTGCCCCTTCGGATCGCTTGTTGCTGTTTGCTTGGAATTCCTTGCCTCTGCGTCATCCCCACTGTGTAATGTCTCACAGGGAAGTGGTCACATGACCTCTCACGAACTGCGCCAGCTCTTCCTCAAACGATTCGGTATTTTGGTTACTCTGTGTAATGTTCATATGCCAACTTAGCGGTCAAATCGGACTTCAAATTTTTATATGTCGTAGCTTATTTCTCCCTCCGAATCCGATTTCCCATCAGGCACAATCTCCGTCGTTAGATCTGGGGCCTCCAGATCCTACGGTTATCGCTCTTATTACGCAATTGACTTGCTCGAATGTTAGCCCACGATGAGAGCATTTTTCTCTCTCATCCGCCGGACACATGTCAATCAACATATGGAATCGCTCGTTCCCCTGCCAAATCCTCTTACCACCCGAAACACCTCTAATATTCCGCCAATTTTGGAGCGCGGGACCCAGCTTTCAGTTTAGTGCTTTTCCCACGATTTTCAACTTCCCTTGTGACTGTGCACTCGGGGCTTCTCCTTCTCAAGGGGTTTTTCCCAGCGATGCGCGATTAGCGCTTTGCGCTAATCGATCATCAGAAACAACCTATGTTTTTCGATCTGGACTTCCCAATTGCTAGTTTGCATCCTGCGCGATCTCCATGGACCTCAGTTAGTGCGCTTTGACCAAGGTGCTTGTCGTTCCTTGCTGGCTAGAAACTGCCACTGTCCAGAGGTCCTTCCTGATAGCTCATTGTTCACAAGTTTTTGAAGTCTGTCATGATTTGATGCAGTCATAGAACTTTTATAATTTTCATGGATCCAATTTGGATCAGTAAGCACCAACAAGGAAACCTCAACACAAAAAGCAAGAAGCAAGCACTTGTTTATTAATCTGTAATTTTTATTAGCATAGAAAAACTAATCATAAAAATACATATCAACCATATTACGTAATTTTCACTGGGAAGGCTATTTGACATGATTCTGTAGTTTCTAGGCCCAACAGGCTACCAATCAGATTTTTGCAATTTCTAAAGGGAAGGTTTGTTCCCCTCTAGAATTGCGCATTTTTATGAGGGAGCTTCTCAGCTAGCATCTCGTCCAAGTATGGAGTGGCATCTTGTGAGGGGAGTGAAGCAAGTTATCATCCATAGGCTAGCAAGCTGCTGAAATACCAATGAAGCTTATGTGCTTGAGAGTGCAAGACATGTTGTTGAGGATGGTTGGTAGGGAGGCTCCAAAACAAAGCTAAGGAAAACTTTTGGAGGGTGGTTGTATATGCTACAACACTTGGTGACACACTGGTAGAATCCAGCTCTTTGAATAGACCTTGTTCGTGAAAAGAAAGCCTAACACCTTCAGAAATATTATTCAGTTCTCTGTTCATCTTGGTTTCCACACTTGCTTGATTATAAGTTGTAGCATCTGCCAAGCTCCTGGTCAGTCGACACACACTCCAAGCCAAGTCAACACAACTATTTCGATTGGGGTGAGAGGTATATTGGTGCACAATCTTTATGGTCATTAGAGTTTTAGTTTCATCTATGGTGTTTCCCCGCTGCCAGCAGGCCTGCATAGTACCCCGACGGAGTCACACAGGAGCACAAGCATCGCTCCGCTGCCAGCGATCTTGGCCAATACCCTGATGGAGTTACTTACATCACCTCTCTATGTAGGAAGCCTTTTTCTTCTTTCACCTTATTCATTTTTCATTTTTTTTTGAAAATTTTCACTTTTTCAATTTTAATTTTTCATAACAGTGTATAGCACTTACTCATTTTAGAGATGAAAGAGGGATCCCAACTTATTGATATCAGAAGAGGTTTTTCCTTTAGTGAAGTAGTTTATATATACCTCTGATGTGCTTGTTAAGGTTTTCCCCCTCACCTTACTATACTTGACTTAGCTGACATGGATTAACCCAAAAACAACCGACTAGAGTAGGTGACGCTAGTTAGTGTGCAAGCGTTATGTTTTCACCAAGGTTCACTTCAAACAATAGGTATTTTCCATTGGCATATCATGGACCAAAGATAACAAGTTCTTCATACAGAGGCAGGATGAAAGATAACCAAGTATTGATAACTTCATGAGTCCTCTTGTAGCTTACCCAGCTTGTTTCAAGAGTCGCACACGGTTTCATGTGAAACTAACCTAGAAGTGCAAACAAGAAACAAACAACAACAAAAAAGAAAAAGAAGAAGTAAATGCATAAGCAAAGAGAGTAAGAAAACAAGCAAGAAAGCAAATAAACATGCAAAGTAAGAAGCAAACATGTATGCAAGAAAACAAACCAAAAGAAAACACTACTCCTACTCCTAAGCTAACGGTGCATGGGTCTCCTCACGTGAAGTGATACTTCCAATGCAACCACCTGCACATTAGTCAACCCATGTTGGTGAAGGCATGGTTCATGAACAACATGACTGTATGAACTAGCAAACATGAAAGATATAACAATGAAGACAAACACACTTCGAATTTAAATGTGTCCACAGAACATACGTGAGTGCAAGTGCGTGACATGCCATCCATGGACTTACCATGGTGTTGTGTGAAACTATGTGCAGTTGTTAAGCATATGCATACTCTTGAATATGACATGTAAGAAAATGAAATAAACAAAGAAAACTTGCGTCGTTCACGTGTGATTGCTATGTAAGATTACTCCAATGCATGAGTGATGGGATCATGTAGTTAAAGTGGGGGAAGCACGATATGTGTGTCAGATTGATCTTCAATGCATATAGATGAGTGGTGAGGAGCCTTGGGTGTTCCAACAATTTGTTGATCAGAACTGAAACCACCCTCAGGGCAGCGAGGGCCTGACATAACCATGAACTCGGGCTGAAGTGCCTCGAAAGTCTATGGAGTTTCGACTTCTTCGACATATATATAATCATAAATAGGTGGCTTGGAAAAATCAATTGTGAAAGAATCATCACCGTGATCAAATACGGGGGTAAATAGATCATGACAACTACGATCAACAAAATCAATGATTTCATCAGCATCCTAAGGATTGTTTTCGGAAAAATAAGATGAAAAATCAAGTGGATTTTCAACAAATAGTCCGTCCTCTCCATTAGCGAATGATGGACTAACATCCAGTGAGTTCTGTGAATGACCAACAATGGGTGCATCCGTAGACGGAGATACACATGTGAAATTCTAGCAATGTTGCGATCCATTTGCCTCGCCTCCCTTCCGGATCTGTTTGCACTAAAACAACTTTGACTGTTGCGTTAGGGACATAAGCAACAATATGAGAGTGAAGAATATATACCCAGAAATCTTTCAAAGCTTTCACCAAGGCGAGAGCTTGCTTCTCAATAATGTTATATTTTAAGGCTGCATCTCTTATTGTCCTGCTGAAAAAGGCAATTGGATTTTCAAGCTAATCTCTTTTCTGCATTAGAACTGCTACCATAGTATGTTCTGAAGCGAATGGAAATAACATGAAATCGTGTGAATAATCTGAACTAATTAAAATCGAAGCTGAAGAAAGAGCAAACTTTACCAGGTTAAAAGACTTCATGGCTTCTTCGGTCCACTTGACCACACTATCCTTCTTCAACATATTTGTAATTTCCTTCAAGTGTTTAGCTATATTAGGCACAAAACGACCTAAGAAGTTCATCTTACTGTTAAATGCTTGGATCTCTTTCTTATTACAAGGAAAATCTATTTTCTAAATAGCTTCCACTCTAGTAGGATTGATGCAGATTCCTTCTTTTGATATTATGTGACCAAGAAGCTTCCCCTCATCCATGGAAAAAAATCTCGTTTTGGGATTGAGTGATATTCCATATTTTCTGCAACGCTGAAAAACAATTTTTAGATGGTAAAGATGCTCCTCATCTAAATTTGAAAAGACGGTCAAATCATCAAGATACACTTCTAAAAACACATCTTTTTCGTTTGCGAAGGTGATGTCCATGGCCCATTGAAATGTTTCACCAGCATTCTTTAAACCGAACGACATCTTGGCATAGTGGAATGTCCCCCACGGAGTGGTGAATGTTGCCTTGTACCTGTCATCTTCATGAACCAAAATTTGATTGTAGCCGGAATACCCATCAAGTAGCGACATACGAGATGCTCCAACTACTCTTTGGAGTATGTGGTCCATTTTCGGCAATGGGTAATTATCTTTCAATGAAACTTTATTCAAATTTATGAAATCTATGCACAATCTAATCTCACCTGTCTTCTTCCGCACGGGTACCAAATTGGAGATCCAATCTGAAAATCTGATCAGAATGATTATACCAACCTTGTACAATCAATTCACCTCTTTTTCTATTGATGGCAACAACTTCAGATTTATCCTTCTCAACTTTTGGCGAAATGGCTTTTGATTTGGCTTAATTGGAATGATATGTTGAATTATACTTTTGTCATACTCCTTCAAATCTGTATAGTCCCATGCAAATACGTGAGAAAATGAAGACAATAAACTAATGTATTTAGATTTTACTTGAGGAGGTAATGCCTTTGACAACTTCACCATCTTTGGATTTTCTGCTGTTCCAATATTTACATCTTCAACTCCCTTCTCGATTGGCACTAAGCTTGGTTTCCGGGCTACATCATCTTGATCAAATAATTCCTCTAAAGGTATAAGGCCTTTAGGGATGACATTATCTTTCAACTGTAAGACTTCCATCTGATTTACCTCTATTTTGGTTCACCATCATCTTGCTCACCATCTATAGAAGTGTCTTTATATTTGCCTTCATTTTGCATAAAATCTTCAATCTCTTTGTCATCCTAAAACACCTGCCAATATCTTAGATTATTAGGGACAGCTGGGCGATGCTTCACATGAATTTCAAACTTATTGTTTGAATTCAATGGGATCTTTAAGTTACTTGCAGCTGTAGCAAGAGAATCTGCAATAACATTTTGTGTACAAGGGACACATGTCAAAGTATGATCTGGAAACAACCTCAAAATATCTAAAACTGCATTACGGTAAGCCTGCATTCGAGGATGTTTGGCTTGGTATTCACCCTTGACTTGTTTGATTACTAATTCAGAGTCGTCATAAACTAAAATTCTCTTTGCACTCAACTTCTTTAGGATTTTCAAGCCTGCAATCAGTGCCTCATACTCGGCTTCGTTATTGGAACAATCAAAAGCCAATTTATATGAACAAACCCTTACATTACTTGGGACTTTATTTGGTAGGAAAACAGGGTTGCGTATCCAAATCCCAATCCCTGCACCATCCTTACCTGTTGCTCCATCAAAATCCATACTCCCCAAACCGGCCTCTTCCTCCAAGTGCTAGAATTATGCATGCTCTTCTACCTTTGGCTGTTGTCCATCAATTTTTTGTTGTTGGCGAAATGTAGACTGTTCAACGGTACTTTCAAGCCTTTGTCTCTCTTGAACAAGTACTGCCCTGAAATTTTATGTTATCTCTGGAATATCTTCAACTTCAAATAGTTGACTATTTACATCATTAAAACCACTGTCAGAATAAAGAACAAAAGATTCTAAATCTGTATGTACATAGTTAATCAGATGATTCAAAGGTTTCTCCTTGCTCGTGATCATATACTTCATCTTTTTCTCTCTATATAATTTTCTCAACTGACCAAACACGGGAATAGTGGCATAGGAGAAATCTAATTGCCATGTCCCTTTGAGTTTTACACCCCACGACCTAGATAAAAGCATGCAAAATCTAGGGCGAATGTCAGCCACAACTACACCCATGAGAACATTCTTTGCTGGAATCTGATCTAAAGTCACAACCAAATCCTTAATGAGACCAATACATCTGACCCTACCGGAATCAAATGAATAAAGATCATGATACTTGCGAGTGATGTCCAAACCCAATTTTTCCATAATTGCCTTTGGCATCAGGTCGTGAGATGCTCCTGAATCAAACACGGCATTGTGCAAGACAAAATCATGCAATCTCAGGCTGATGTAAAACAGGGCTACGTCACTATACTCAGATTGGCCTTCTAATGCCAGACCAAAAATAAGCTCCGGTTGGTCATCTTCCACATTAACCATATCAGAGAGGGGATGTACATTCAAAATCTTTGACACTTGACTCTTATAACTGCTATTCTTCATTAATTTAGTCAAAGGTATTAACACTTTTAACTTAGCAATCTCATTCTCTAAGCTAAAGGCTATAGTTTTATCTACCTCTTTGACTGGAGCATCTTTCTTTTCAAACTTTTCCTTTGCTGCACTTGGCTGATTTTACTTCTCATTTGTAGATTGTACTTTGCTGGAAGTAGGATCTGCTGGCTCCTTTCCTTTTTTCTGAACATTTGAGAATCATTCTTTGGTTGCGCTGCTTCCTTCCGCTTTTGAATTGGATTGATTGGTACATCCTTGCTCCTAAGTGAATACTATGTTTGCTGCGCTGTCAGTGCATTCATATATCCCCTCTGATATTCATCTAATTCTTCCTCCAGGACTGTTTCATTTGCTAGTATAAAATCCTCATCTTTCTGTACAGCTGGGCTTTTTGAATATTCCTCATCCTCTGTGATATAAATAGGCAAACCATCTGGTGTAAAAAAGTGATTCTCCTCTCCTATTGGATTCTCATCATCCTCTGACTCTGGGCCATGCACATAGTTCTGCTGTAATGGTGTTTTGACTTGCTATTGTGCTGATTGATCTTGCACTCTTTGCTCTCGTTGTTTAATCCTGAACTGTGGCTGCTGCTGACCATGGAAATTTGGATTTCTTATCTGTGTCTCGGGCTTATCTGCAATGGTTAATCTATCAAACATTTTCTCAATTTTATGAAGAAAATTATCTGAGGAAGAAGCTTCTTCCTTTATGGCCACCTTCTTCTCAGTCTTTGTCCTAGCTCTCTTAGCTAGCAGATTTGCCTCCACACTTACTGCAATTTTCTACATATCCTCCAATGTAGTAGGGTCTCGTTCTCTCAACTGGTATGCCATGTCAGGATCAAAACCATCGGGGAATTTTATCAAACCCAGCCCGATTGGAGGCTTGATATCAACTAGAATAGCATTATAGACAGTATTGAATCTTACACAGTAATCCTAGACATTTTCACCAACATTCCTCTTTATATTTTCATACTCGGAAAGAATTTGGAGTGGATTTTTCTTTACCTCCCAACAATCCAAAAATTGTCTATGAAGAGCTGCCAATGTATTGATATTTCCCGCGGGCAGTGCTCTGAACCATTTTCGCACCTCGCCTCCAAAACTTTGCACAAATAATCTCATAGTCACATTCTCTTCATCCATCTCATGAAGATCAAAGAAGTCGCTCATCCTGTCCACATGCTGTTGCGCAGTGATACCTTGGGTAACATCAAACAATGGTATTTTACTTTGGTAATCAACAGGCATAGCATCCAAGTTCTGTGGAAAAACGAGAGGTGCATATCTGGCAACCATTACTCGAGGTGGATTGGAAACTGGCCTCGGAGAAGTAGGAGGATTTGTAATAACGATGGCAGTCGAGGCAATGGGTGTATGAGGTGTCGAAGGAGGTGAAGAAATGATAGATGTTTGAGGTGTTGAAGGGGGAGAAGAGACAGTAGATCTCTGATTAGATATGGTGGGCTGCATGGAAGCGTGGGGATAAAAGGAGGTTCAGTAGGAATTTCAGAACTAGACAAAACAGTAGATGAACCCAGAGTAGCAAATGAAAATTCTAAGAGCTCAGGTATATTGGTAGCCACAATAGATGTTTGAAGTGAATTCAGGATATAAGCATCAATTGATCTATTCACTCTTTTAGTTTCAAGATATTGGACAAACTGCGGATTTAAAACAGTATCACCAACTGCACTTTCAGATTTAGTTTCAAACAAAGATAGATCAAAATGTTCATCAAACAGGAGATCTTCGAGGTATTGAAAAATGACTGGGCATGAATGAGATCTGAAAACCAGTGCTGGACTCAAAGAACTTTCTTGCCTGAGAATTCTTGGAATGAGATTTGGGTTTTCATACACGGGAGGAGGATCAGGATCAGGATTGGCCCTGGTGTATCGTCTGGAAGCCAGTGTGTTGAATTGTTCCCAAAATTCAAATGGACATTACAATCTTTTCAGCCTACTGAATTCTAAACCTATCATCCAAAAGTCTAGAATTGTTTAATGTACTGGGGTAATATTTTTCATTTCTTCCCGAGTATGGTCGCCACTATGTTAGACACCGAAATCTACCTCAAGCTGAAGAAAGGCAGGTCTACGGTAACATCAAACCATGCTTAACTTGGTAGCTAGCCCTACCAGGTCGGGAGAGGGCTCTCTCCTTGTAAATCTCAAAGAGAATATGGCAACTAAGGCTTGAGATGACTGAAAGTTAATGCTAATTTTAGGCTAGGTATATTTGCTCAGAGGATTTGATTGCTTTTAATGGTTGGTTGCTAGATCAGATGAGGAAGGTAGCTTTGGGTCCGGGAAATCAACTCAGATTTGCAGAGGTTTCTTTGGGGCGAGGTAGGCAAGTGTTTTAGCACTTTGAATTTGATGTTATGGTGAGTCTAAATATTGGTGAGGAGTTGGAGAGGGCATGTGAGGTTCATGAGTCCTCTTCAAACAGCAGAAAACATTTAAAACTAAATGTAACCTCAAGGCAAAGCACTGAACATCAATGGATTCCACCTATTAATCTTGATTCATTTAGTTATGCAGAAAAAGATAGATGATGGCACATATACACATAAGAGAAACTAAATAATAGAGGAGAAAACAATGCCAATACACATTACCACAAGAATCCTACAAAATGTTGCAAAACCCTGGTTCATTTCCTTGCCAAACTACAGAAGTGATTTACAATAAAGCTCAAAGCATCCACAAGAGTCCAACCTTGACAAATGACTAAGAAAGTACAAGATATAGGCATCAAACCACCTATGCTAGCCATTAGGGGTCGAATCCATGAGTCAAGGAACTGTTTCAACAACATCTAAACTGGGAACTAGAAAATACGGCTTGCCTCTAAAACTACGGAAACTTATTCATCCATCCTCAAACCAATTCTAACTGATGTATCTACCCCCTCAAGTCATTTTTCATCATATTTACATCATAGTACATCATATTACATCATATTACATCATTAATTTACCAAAGAGACAAGAAAAAGTCAATTGACAGCAAACTAGGTGAAATTATGAGTTTTTAGGCAAAATTGGCAAAAATTTGACTGATGCGCAGCATCGTGAGCCTGATGTGCAACCCACTTCAAGGCTAAATTTGGAGGCCTTCAACTTTACCAAATCAGGCCTAGGATAGCTTGTTGGAAATCTCTATCTGTCTACTTTCTGGAACAACTAGAATTTTTGGATTTGGAGTCCATTTTCCCCTACAAAAATTATTTCTTCCAAGACTGGTTCCTGCGGGTCCAAAAAGTGGCAGAGAGGGTATTTTTTAGGTGTTTTTTTCCCTTTAAGTGACCCAGATCTCCTCCAAATATTATGAAACTTTCTAGGTTTCATTATTTTTCCATGAGGAATCCAAAAATGCAAGCCATTTTGCAAAATACCTAGCCAACTCAATGCGCAGCAGCTGAAAATTCTTGTGTTTTGAATTACAAAATTGTGAAATGACAAAATTTTCCCACAATTTCTTCAAATTTGACAAGAGGCAAGCTTGCTAATTGCTTTGTTGAGCCAATGAAGCTTCAGCCAAAATTTTAAGTTTATCTTGTTCCTTTTTGGCTCTCAAGGCTCTCTTTAGCTTAGCTTTTAGGCTTTTTATCCTTGTCTTGCAAATTTTATTCCGAGCTAAGTAATGATAAGCCATATGGTGCATCATTTTCTTCTCTTTGTTAGCCTTATCAAGCATATTATCAAGGTGGATTTTCACTCTTTCCAACCATGATTCTCAGTCAGCCTCAATTTCTTAGGGATGTCATCTTGATTTTTCTTCTTTTTGCCACTTGCCTGTTTTCTCTAATTGTTTGCAGCTCCATAATAGCTTGTTTGTCCTCTAGTTGCTTGTTCTCCTGCTCAAGAAAGTTAATGATCCATTTGGCCCTCTCAAGGTCAAGTGATAAGGCTTGGATTTCAGCCTCCTTCTCTTTGATGATCATATCCTTGAGTCTTGAGCTTTGAGAGCCCAAATCAGTGTCATCTTCCTCAACCAAAACAAAATCCCTGTCTTGCCCTTCAGTAGGGCCTTCTTCATGCACCTGTTGCTTTCCTTTGTCTTTGCCCTGTACCTGTTCAGCTGAAGAAGAAGGCAAAGCCCCTTTCACCCCCGGTGAAGATAGCATTTTCCTGTGATCCGGTGAAGAAAACGAGACCCCTTAAGCTTATAAAAAGGGCTTTTGTAAATTCATTTTTACTGTTTGACTTCAGAGTGAGAAAAGAGAGCTTTTGGTTAGAAAATTCCCATGAAGATTGCGGAAAATCAATCCGTTGGAATCGAACGCCGTCTCCTCCAGGTAATCCACATTATCCTACTCTTTTATTTCATCCGTTTGAAAATTGTTTTTAGGGCTTTATTTTGTCATTTAGGAAATTTTTTAGGTTAAAACCCGCGCGCGGGGGTCCGCAGGCATAGCACAGGAAACCTGCGGACCCCGACTTTTTCGTAAAAGGAAAAAAGTCAGGGGTACGCACTTGCCGTGAGGGTAAAGTGCGGACCCATGCACTATCTCTAACAGAGAGGGTGCGGTCCCCGCAGCAAAGGTTTCTAAACCTAAATTTTTCAAATTCCAACCAAAAAATTTGATTTAGATATTCTAATTCGCCTTTTTATTGAATGTAGGGTATACATCATGCTTGATTGGCGAGAATGGGAGCACGAGGATGTAGATCTCGCCGCGATAACTCATCAACCTTCGATTTATGCATTGAAGGCATGCAGTTTATACAAATTCTGGGCCATACCTGGCATGAGGGCCCAGGTGGACTTTTTGCAGTGACTGGTAGACAGATGGAATATACAGGACCAGTGCTTCTTTATTGGTGGTCACCAGCTCGAAATGGAGCGGGAAGACATTTACTTTTTGAATGGTTTGCCTAAGAGAGGTGAACATTTGACTCTATTCCGGACTAGGCCAGGTAGCCAGTCTGTCAATAGCCTCCGGCTAGAGTTTTGCAACGACCAAACTAGAGACAAAGGGATAGATATCAAAACCATCTCCCTTCCTGAGCTCAAAGTGATTGCATTTACTGTTACTAGGCTCTGCGGAAGCGCAACACTACATATAGCCACTGGATCCCAAATGCGGATTGCAATAGACCTCTTTCGAGGCACCATCTTCAACTGGTGCAAGGCTGTGTTGGCTAATATAAAAGGCCAACTGACTAGAGCAAAGAACGGACAACTGAAGACCTTTGGATATGGTGCTTTAGTTGTGAGCTTTGGTCTAGAGAGGGTTCCAATTTTGGTCCCACAACATCTCACTGTTGGAGGTGGACTTCCCCGAGAGCCCAAACTGATGCGTTGGGTTGCAGTTATGGCTCGTCATCCTGAGGAGGGAATGGAAGTCGTTCGATTCACTCCTGAGTATTTTCATTGGTTGGAGAACCAAGTTTTTGCTATTCAGGACTTTCCTTATGCTGGGGTAGATTATCGTGGTGACCCAGACATGGCTCTTCCACGAGGAGAGCAATGGGATGACTCAGCTAAAATCATTTTCAACATTTTCTAATTTATTTATTTTTTGTTTTTATCTCGTCCCAAAATTGATAGTAAAAGTTTCAAATGCAGATGTAGGTCCATGGCAACCAGCCACTCCGGCCCTATGAGAGGAAACAACCAGCTGCAGTAGCACTAGCCCCACAGGACGAATCTAGAGAGACCTTGGCCGAATTGGAGAGTCATCTAGAGCGTTTGACAACAGGCATTCTGAAGACCAGCATAGATGACATTCCTCTTAGGCTACAACACTATGTGATTGGGGTCCCAGGACCTTTCAGGAGGTTCCTTTCTAGGGTGGCCTGTACAGTGGTTTCTTATCGTGATCATCACCAGTGATAGGATGATCGCCTGTTGTAGACTCATATGACATTTTTTACTTTTTGTACTATCATTTTTGCTGATCATAAGGTGTTTTTCAACCTATGATCGAAGACGATGTATATTTTGACACACTTCTACGCTATACTATCTCACTATTACCAGCTTATCTTGTAAAACATGTTATGAAATGTTTTTAAATTTACTTGTATGATTATTGAAAATGTCTACTTAACATTCGAGAAGCAATTGCATCTGCTAATGTATTTAAATATCTTGGAATACACTGATATTCAATATAGTCAAATTCACGTTCCAAGAGATGAACTCTAAAAAATAATCTCAATAACACTGGATTTCTAATGGCATATACTCTATTAAGCTGTAATACAACGAGTTCAGAATCTAACCTCACTATCAAACTCTGAATCCCAAATGAGATAGATTCAGATAATAACTTAATCGCTGCACTATACTCGGCAATGTTGTTTTTTGTTTGATCGAGGCTTACCCCATGCATAGATACCAACTCGTCAGAGGGCGAATAGATAACCCAAGCTGCGGAAGAAATGTTCCGTGTATTATGACAAGCACCATTAGCAAAACCAATGTATGTTTGGAGAGGCATTGACATCTGCAATATCACGAGTAAAATCAAGATAAGCAGGAATAATGACAAAAAACACTCTCTACGCTAAGCACACTTTTTAATCTAAAAACACACCAGCTAGAAAGAAAACTAACCTCACTAAAAATCTCCACACCCAGATTTAAGCATAATACCTCTTCAGGTAAAGACCATTTCTGGGTTCACCTAAACAGACCCCGTCAAAGTCTACCAATTCATAGGCCCCTTTTGCCAGCTTTCGCTTAACAACATAAGGACCATGCCACATGGGTACGAATTTTCCACCACCTAATTTATCATTTGCTTGATCGTACAATAAGACTAGGTCTCCTTCTGAAAAATTACGAGGGGTAACATTTCGATCATACTGAGCTTTAATACATTTGGCATGAGTTTCGATTGCTAATGCAGCATCACGTTGATTCTCATCTAGCTGAGCCAAGTATAACAAATGTTTTTCCTCTTCGTAAGTGGTTGGAAGTAATTCGATGGCCATTTGCAATGACGGGATTTCGCATTCAATGGGTAACATAACTTCTAGACCATAAACTAGTTGGAAAGGAGTGAAACTGGTTGACGTTTTTACTGAGGTTCGATACACCCAAAGTGCTGAAAATAGCATGTTATGCCAATTCTACCTATGAATCCCAATGATTCGTCGGATCATGATAACTAGAACTTTGTTGATGGCTTCAACCAAACCATTAGCCTATGGATAATATGGAGTTGAACTATCATGACACAGGCCAAGTTGGTCTGTAAGTTCAGTCATCATAATGTTTCGAAAATGACGCCCATGATCAGTGATAATCGCTTGTGGAACACCAAACCTAGCAATTATATGATTGAACATTAAAATCGCAGCAGTTTTGCCGTTTGCCTCAAATGTAGGCATCGCCTCGGCCCACTTGGTAAAATAATCTACCGCAAGGATGATATGCACATGCTGCCCGGCCGAGTGAGGGTTACATGTAATAAAATCGATACCCCATTTCGCAAAAGGACCGACAACAATTATAGGGTGGAGAGGAGCAGGTGGAGCGCGCATCTTTCGATCAAAAATTTGGCAGTTGTGGCATTTTCGGACCGCGTTAATACAATCTTTAAACAATGACGGCCAGAAATAGCCAACGCGCAATATCTTTTGGGCTGTGGCAAACCCAGACATATGACCACCACACGCTCTAGAGTGACAGTCATTTATAACCCTTTCAGCTTCCTCATGAGTTAAACCACGTCGGAAAACAGAGTCCGCCCGACAACTATAAAGTGTATCTCCAATCATTTTTAATTGTTGGGATTGGAAACATATTTTTCGACTCTCTGATCTTGAAATTTCAGGCTGAAAGGATTGGGTTTGGAGATAAATGATGATATCCCCATACCATGGATCTAAAGTGTTGATTAGAAACAGGGATTCGTCCGCAATGGGCTCCTCCGCCACAGTTTCCGTGTCAGCACGCGGGAAGTCACACATCAACTCCGCAAAAAACTAAAGATTTCTTCGACTTAGACTTTTCAAATTCCAAGTCGAACTCCTGTAGGATCACAATCCATTTGGAGTACTTGCCCCCTAGCAATTGTTTGGTCGAAATATAGATCATAGGGTTGCAATCGGAAATTACTGTAGTTTTGCGTAGTAAAATTTAATGACGAAAATGTTGGACAGCTTGAACAGCTGCCAGTGCCAATTTCTCCACATGTGAATATTTTAGCTCAGTTGGATTTAAAGTTCAACTAAGGTAATATATCACATGTTTAGTACCGACTTCATCTTCCTGAACTAACACCACTCCAATGGTGGAATGCGAGGCAGCGAGATATAAGAAGTAGTCCTAGTTGTAGTTGGGGGGATCCGATAACGGTGCATGGGTCAACACGTGTTTTAGTGCATCAAAAGATTTATCAGCTATCTCATCCCAAAAGAATGGAGTATTCTATTTCAACAACCGGGTAAAACCCTTTGTGATCTCAGTGTAGTTAGGAATGAATCGACGTAAAAAGTTTGCTTTCCCCTGCAAACTTTGGAGTTGGTGAAGACTCGAAGGAGGACGCAATTTGACAATAGCTTCAACCTTCGAGGGATCAACATGAATGTCGGCTTTCGAAACAACAAACCCCAGTAACCAACCCGTTTCTATACAGAAAATGCACTTGTGTGGATTCAACCTAATTCGATAATGCCTACACCTCATAAAGATTGCTCGTAAATGGATGAGATGATTAGCTCGATGTAATGAATGAGCAGGTAAATCATCGAGATAGGGTTGCACAATGTGCTTGATGTCATGAAACGCGTAAGACATGGCTCTTTGAAAAGTTGCCCTGGCGTTCTTGAGCCCAAAAGGTAATTTGCAATAAGCAAATGTCCCCCATGGTCAAATGAAAGCCGTTTTTGGTTGATTAGCAAGTAGAATATTTATTTGATTGTATCCGGAAAAACCATCCATGAAGGAGAATATTTCACTACCGGCACAATCATCAATGATTTGATCGATATAGGGTGTTGTGTAATTGTCTTTTGGACAGGCTCGATTAATATCCCTATAATCGATACATATTCTTATTGTTCCTTGCTTTTTGTTAACAGGAACAATATTTGATACCCAATCCGTTAACGGAATTGGATAAATGAAACCTGCTTTAAGTAATTTTTCAACTTCTGCTTTAATGGCAGCATCTTTTCGTGGGTGGATTTGACGCAAACGTTGCCGGACGAGTTTAGCATCCGGGTAAGTTTTGATTTCATGAACAACAATTGTTGGCTCAATTCTTGGCATTTCCTCATATGACCAGGCAAACACGTTGCGGAATTCTTGAAATAGGGCCTTATATGTTTGAATTTCATTTTCTGTACAAGAGGCACCTATATGAATGTTTTCAACAATTCCAGGCTTAACCAAAATGTCAATAGGAATAGTTCGAGAAATGTTTCCCAAATTTAACTCAGAATCAGGATTTTTCATTGGATTCTGAGATTCCTTGACATATTCAGTCGTAAAAATAGATGAAAAGTCATTTTCAAGGCGATCAATCTCAGGTAAAAATGAAGATCTATGATGAAGATCTTCCCATGGTAAATCATCAACACACAGGATTTCACGAATTTGCTCATCAGTGTGAACAAGTTCGGAAAACGTTGTTGAATCTGAGTTTGATGTTGAAAGTGATTCTTCATGGACCACATTCATTAAGTCAATTTCGGTTGAAGAAGGTTCAGAAAACAACTGCACGGCCTGATACGCAATTTCATATGGACTCAAAGGCATAACATCACCAAATGAATCTATCTTAGATTCGGAAGGTACGATCCAAGGATCATCATAAACAATAGTGTCTGACAAAATCATATGAATGGTTGCAGTAGAAGACGATGCGTTGATAGGAGGAAAAGGAAAAGTTCCTAGTAAACCAGAATCTTTAACAAGTCGTACTCCAACATCCTTATACGAGATAGTTGTTTTGCCGACATGCTGAATGCTTTCAGAAGAGGCTGGGTCAGATGAAAAGTAAGTTAGCTGGTATATAGTTACGATCTTTCCATTATGAGGGAACTTTATAAGCTGAAATACCGATGAAACAACAGCTGTCATAGCATAAGCCAAACTATGACCCAAGAGAAGGTTGTAAGCTAGAGGGGCATCAACCACCTCCACAACTAGATTAACAGTTTTACCTTCAATCCCTATAGGTAAATCCTGTAGAATGCCAAAAGGATGGAACCCACGACCATCAAAGGCCTTTAGAATCGTCAGGGATTGATTAAGTGTAGGAGAACCAGGCGATCTCCAACACTGGATCGACATAATAGACGTTGAGGCTCCCTCATCAATCACAATCCTATAAAAAGGTATGTTCTTGACTAACACTGGGAATCTGGAAAGCCATTTGATGAGGTAAGCGAGGTGTACTATTTTCTAGATCGAAGATTATAAGGTTTGAGTCCTAAATGTCAATAGCTCCTATAGCCGACAATAGCAATTTACGTTGTGCTGGACATGATTGCAGCACTTCCAAAGCCAACATTGCCGAAGGTGAAATAGCCAAATCTTCAACAATGTTATAGTTCTGAGCCACTCTCGCATGTGGATTGAAAGCTGAATTTCGAAGTATATGCTTGGCGGGTGGTTTGATTACTAAGTCTGGGTTAGGTTTCTCAATCTGTAGTGGATTGGAACCGGGAGATGAAGTTGATGGGTTCGACTTAGAAGATTATACTTCCTTACCACCAACAGGACTTTTACTTCCATAATCTTGCGATCTAGTCGCAATCCTAACATGGGACATCATCATTATGGGTTCTTCGGAGGAATTTGAGGAAGAACCTATCATCTTACTATCTAGACTAGGAAAAGGATCCTTCAAAACAGCAGGCGTTTGGGAACCTTTGATGATTTTCGCAACCTCAGTGCGATGAGGGCAGTCTCTTGTAAAATGCTCTTCGTCACAAATGAGACAAGGATAACGAGGTTTGCGTTTCTCATCAGTTGATTCTGTTTTTTCTGGTTTCTCTTTCAAATTTTTATCTGTTTTATTTTTCTTCTTCCCTTTCTTTTTACCGCCGGATTTTGATTTTTCTGTAGATGACTCTACAACATGAATATCGGCAGAAATTTTTGCGGAAGAATCTCCTGTTGGGGAATCTGTTAAAGTTATGATAGGAGAATAATTCTTGGAAGATTTCTTCTTACTTTTGGTATTAATCATACCATCAGCGGCATGAGACCCTGAAGGAGCTGCAGTTATTTGATTTTGTTTAGGAAGATCGGGGATTTTCCCGTGTAATGTACTTGACTGCGTATAAACTAAGTCAAGGTATTGAGCTTAAGAAATTACTTGCTCTTCAGTAACGACTCCTGCCTTAGCTACATCTTTAGTGATCTTCAGTAATAAAGATTTTACAAACCATTCAGCTAAGATCTGATCTGGAATAAAAACTTTCACTAAATGTCGTCGACATCTCCATTCATGAATGTGATCTGAAATGTAAGTGGACGTTGACTGTTTTAATGAAGTTAATAATTCCGTGCCATTGTCATATCTGACTGGCAACTGAAAATGAGTTAAAAACGAAGTAGCTAACTGACTAAAGTTATAAAAAGTGGCTCGTGGTAACTCAATGTACCACTTGGCTGCAAGACCAATTAGAGTGCATTGAAAAAGCCTTAAACGGATTGAATCATCTGAAATGGAATTAGACGCACACCAGAGGTGATAAGTCATCACATGGTTCGACGGGTCCTCTCCTGATTTGCCTTCAAACTTAGGAATATCACTAGGCAACTTATTCGGCATTGGCGGCCAAAACGGAAGATAGTTAATTGGATCGTTCGTAAGGCGCGACAAGTCAGGCAAGTCCAAAGTTGCAATGAACGATAACTAACGATTAGGATCCCTGAAACCCTGGGTCATGAGACCAGCCCCAGGAGGAGGATATCCAAGATAACTAGGAATTGGAATTGCATTTGGGATATTATATCCTCCTGGAAAACCAGGATTAACCGGACTGTACTGGGGTTGTTGAGGTTGTTGATATGTATATCCAGGGTATGGTTGATACTGATAGACTAGTTGTTGCACAGTAGGACTAAATTGGTACTGTCCCTGGTACGGTTGATAAGTAAATTGAGGTTGACTTGTGACAACCGTACTTGGACCAGGTTGTCCTACCGGCATTTGAACCGAAGTCTGAATTGTGGATCCAGACTGAGGTAAAGATGCTTGAGGAGTTGATACAGGAACAGTAGAAACCGGAGCTGTCGATACTCCAGAAGTAGGTGGGGTATATTGAACAGATGTTGCAGCAGTCGTTTGAGGTGGAGTACGAGGCGTACTAGGCCCAGGCTGAGAAACTACAGAAGGTGCAAAAGTTTGAATAGTAGACTGGACAGGTTGCTGGGGTGAACCAGAAACCAAAGGTTGTCCAGTTTGAGATGACAACTGCACATTCAGTTGCAAGATCTGTTGAGATTGAGATGGATCCCACACTAAGTTCATTCCGGGGTACGGACCCATAGCAGGTTGAGAATATTGAGGACCATAACCAGGTTGAGGGTAGGGTTGATAATTCAAAGGTACATTTCCAGCTCCTTGGACAAATGATTGACCGGAAGGTGGTTGGAAACCTTGGGTTGGGTACTGACCTTGAGGTTGATAACCTTGAGGCACGTATTGATACTGGGGTTGACCTTGAGGTACATATTGATACTGGCGTTGAACTTGAGGTACATACTGAGTCTGGGGTTGACCTTGAGGAATGTGCTATCCCGTAGGTATGTACTGTCCTTGAGGTTTCCCCCCAGGCGGAAATTGGGTACATTGGGGTTGCCCCCCAGGCGATAATTAAGGACTTTGAGGCTGCCCTCTAGGCGGTAATTTTCCACCTTGAGGTTGCGGATTAGGAATAGTACCTGACATCATAAGGATATCTTCTACACTCAACGGCTTAGTTCCGTTATTACCAGTTAATAACCCTTGTTCAATAGGTTGAGGAGATGCTCTCGAAAAAGTACCAGTAAGTGACTGATACCCAGAGGGAACAGAAGGACCACCGTATAAAAAGGTTTCTGGAGATTGAGGAAACATGGACGACTGTCTTGACATATTTAACGGAGGATAATAACCCCTAAGTGTTGGGTGAAAAGGAATGTGAGGTGGTGAAAAACTTAGTCCCGGGTTTTCCAAAAAATTAGTCAATGAAAGATACCAAGCGTCCCTCCTGGGTGGACTGTAAAAGATCGATTCACGCTCCCTAAGTTCTATAACTGGTTGATTTTTAGGGATAGGGATACTTTCCTCTGGAGTAACAAGTTCTTCAACAGCAATAAGTCCAGAAGGAAGATTTTAGGTAATGACTCTTTATACCCTGGGTGAACCAGGACCGCTGGAAGTTGGAGAGGCAAATCCTAATGTTGGAGTAGCAGCAAATTTAGTTTCAGGTTCAGATATTTCAGGTTCCTCAACTAAATCACTAGTAGATGAAAAACTACCAGTAACTTCAGAAAATGAAATAGATTGTGGATTATAATCTATTACTAGAGCTTGATAATCAGGATGTACAACCAATGAAGACTCTCCTTCTTTAGGTGATCCAACTTTACTATCACTAGGAGTTACAAGGACTTGAAGGCCTTCAAGCTGGCTTGGTGAAAACTCAGGAAGTTGGCCCCGAAGTCTATGGGACTTCCTCGGTAATTCAGCCACGATTAAATATTTTAACTACTTCACACGCAAACAAAGAAAAATCTCAATGAAAACCACCTAAAGTCTCTAAAGAACCAAACAATTTTGAATCACACTCCTAAAGAATCTAGGAGATCAAACCACACACAAATAGTAACTTTTCGTACCGAAAACACTAGTTGGTGATGAAATCCAACGTCGCAGAATTCAATACAGAAATGGCGATTGGAACAGTTACCCCGGCAACCTGCTTAATGAATAGACTGGCACACGTTTCTCCACTAAACCGTCTCGAGTGAAGAGAACCCCCCAGAAAATCCAAGTGGGTCTAGCCGACGTCTACTCCAGGTATAGTGGGATCTTCCCTCCACCGTCACCTTAGGAAAGAATCCTATAGAATATGGTCACTATGGTCACCAACGAAAACAAATATACCTGGGGGAACAATCTACGATCCGATACGCATGCAAGGGCGGAGTAACAAGCTCAATCCCCTTGAAGGCTCCTTGACATAATCCAAGGTTTACCAACAAGTGACCCCAGGCTCCTCGACAATGGTTAATCCGAGGTTTACCATTTTTAATACGTGAATATCTTCTATCGTTCCCAATGAGGAAGGATTGATTCCCACACTGGTTCAGATATGATCTCGTGCTTCTCCTTTAAGAGGATCTTTCCTAGAGCATAGATGTAACAATTGGAATTTATCTCCTACTGCAAGATACAACTATTTTTTTGTTTTACTATCTTGGAGAGTTAATTACTCCCTACTCCAAGATACTAGCCTAAGCTATGTTGGTGATAAAGAGCCCTAGAAAATAAAATATTACTAGATAGACTTTACTTTAAGCGTTATTTTTATTGGTTTTTTCTTAAGTCAAAAGGTGCGGAGATGAAACTTACGGTGTGAAGACTCGACTCCAAATCACTAAAAAAAAAATGCACTTAAGATGATAAGCAATCTTTTCCCTTCAATGAATTTCTAGCTAGAGAGAGAGTTGAGAATGCAAACGCTTGTAAAAACAAATCTTTCCTTAACAAACAAATCAAAAGAAGAGCTTTTGGTCTTTTCCAATACACTCAAAAACGAGACAACTAGTTATGCTCACGAAAATTTCCATTTTCTTTCAAACACTCAAATACTACAAAAACAAACTTTTTCAAAAGAGATTTTTTTTATTTTTATAAAACACTCAAAACTATGGAAAAATCTAATCTTGAGATCTATAAATTCTAAAAACTATTTGAAGTAAAAGCTTACAAGATTTCTTTTCAAAGATGTTTTACTTAGCTATAAGCAAACTAAGGAGTAATTTGTCCAGAATCACAAATCAGTCAAAAAACAACCAATTTTTGTTTTCTTTTCTAAAAATGAAATCCAAAACTCTTAACACAAGTCCTTTCGAAGTTTCGCAAAGAGAAAACAAGATGGATTCCTCAACAAAGGTAGATTTTGCAAATGGTCAGACTCATAAGAAGGCTAGCAAAAACCAAGGTGATCTAAGGCTTCTAAGGCTTCTAAGCTCTGAGCTACTACAAGACCAAAATGAAAATCAAGCCCGGCAACCAAAACTTCTAGGAATTTCACCTAAAACCCTAATGCCAATGGAATTAACCTAATAAAAGTTCCTGACAAGTCACGTGCAGATCTGGGCAGAGGCTAAAAACACCTAAACAAATCCTAAGCTGACTGAAAGAGAAAATCTTAAGTTTTTCAAAATTTTGACAGGGTTCGCAAGCCCCCAGTTTACCTAGGTGCGGGACCACTCTGTGTGTAAAGCAAAAGTGCGGATAGGTCCGCACTGTGTTACAAGCAGAGGGTGCGGTCCTCTCCCAAAAGTATGAAAAACAAAAAATAATTCAAGATTAACTAAACCTACCCAATCCCACACACATCAAGCCAAAAATAGAAACGAAAACACAGTTTCTCAAGCCAAAGTAAAAGCAAAGGAAAAATCAAAAATTCAAGTCCCCAGTGGAGTCGCCATTTTGTCGGCCGGATAAGTCGTTCTTGCGGACAAGACCGACCTCCCTAGTATCTAATGATATCTAGCGACAAGCAAACCAAACAAATTCTATCTTTCTCTAAATATGCAATTTATAAGTAAAGGCAAACAAATGTTTTAGGCCTACCTTGGGTCCTGTGCAAGTTTGTAGAAGCCATGCTCCATTGATCCAAATGAGCTCCCTTGTACAAAATCTGCAAACACAAACAAGAACACACATTAAATAGCACCTAAAAAGCCAATATAATAAAGCATACTTATCATGATGATCAAGGAATTCATGAAACAAATCACATAAGACAATTTGTTGAGAAAAATGTATCTGATTGTATTAACTTTAATAAAAGAAGAACTTTACAACCTTGGTGCCTTGATGCTGTACAAGCTCCTCCCAGGGTCCAACAAGAAGTCTCCTCTACTTTGACAAGTTTCACTCTCTTCCCAATGAAGCCAAAAGGTATGTAATCTCTCCTCTCATGCTTAACCAGGAAGTCTCAATTCCAATAGCATTTACCCTCAAAAATCTTCAGCTTCTAACCTCCCTAGCAACCAGCCCAATGCCTTAATTTATAGTGAAATGGAGGGAAGTTACTAGGTCCACCTTCAAAGGGATAAAGCCCTCCTTCAAAGGGATAAGCTCCTCTCATCAAGGGATTAGCTCCTTTACTTTTGGGATGCATGAACCACCTAGGAGCGAACCATCCATGTCAATATTCCTTCTAGAATCATCTAGAATTAACCCAAAGTGAGTTTTTAAGAATAAACTTCCACCTTTTTGACTTTCACAGGGGTCCACACCCACTCCTTTAGAGACATAGCGGGCAGCTCAGCAGGTAACATGACCATGGGGTGCGGGACTGCAGGTAACAGTAAGAGAAAGTGTGGAACCAAAGCTTTATTGATTTTTAAGGACTTTCTCTCATTTTCAAAGCTTGACATGAAGAGCTGAGGTTTGAGACTTGCTAAGGAGGACAGTATGAATGATGATAGACCCATACTCACTACAAATAGTCATGGTGACAATATTTTGTGTAACACACCCCTAGTGGAGATAGTACTCGTTTGGCGGCTGCAAAAAGCATCCTAGTGCCTCTTTCATAAGTAACAAACATAGGAATATGAGCCTCTTCAGTTTTGCTTTCAGGCTCTTTTTGTTGCCCGGAAATTTCACCTTCCTCTTGAGGATCTGCAAATATTTGAGGCCCCTTGAAGCTTTCATGGGCAATGAAAGTTTCCCATGACACTCCCAACTAAGTGAGCTGATGCAAAACAACAATTTTGATGACAGCAAAATGATAAATACTAGTGAGCTGTTGTGGGTATGGTTTTCTTTTTGCAATCACAGTCATCCTCTCTATGTTTTTATATATGAAGTATGGAATACTCATCATTCTAACCATGGTGAAGTGCATAAGTAATCTGATATGGTAGGCATAAAGTCTGGAGAACCTACCCTCACATGTGAAGTATTTGATGATAAGTTTCATGAGTGGAACATACCGGTCCCCAAGAATTTGAAAGGAAACACCTTGCTAAGTTTACCATGATATTTAGCCTTGATATATGGTTCATAATGCTGCTTACTGATATTCTGCCTTTTGTTCCACTTTTCCCCTACATCTGGCATTCTAGTAGCTTCTGCAATAATAGCTGGTGAAAGAGTGAAATTGATCCCAGCAAGGTGCACCACATTATTCTCCATGTTTATGACAAACTACCTTGCTAACTCATGATGGTATTTAACCCTCTCAACCATCTCACAAAACTCAAAACAAGACTGATATTTGAAACATGTGGTAGCAAGAGGGCAAGAAAGGAGTTCAGTCATGCTAATAGGTTCCTCCCTAATAATTTTTCCACCCTTGTGAGGTCTCCTAGGTTGTACATTTCTTTCCCTTAAGCTGTCACTAAGTGTTTCTTCTTCATAGCTTGATTCATTGCTTCTTGTCATTGTGCTTGCCTTAGGGATGTGATGTGATGATGATATGGTGGAAAATGATAATGGTTGAGGACAAGGAAGATGAGTATGAAGAGATTTTACAAATGTGGAATGGAGTTGGGGAATGAAGGGAGAGGTTTTGGAAATTAGGGTTTTGAGAGGGACTTAGGGTTTGATGAAGGGAGTGAGTTTTCTTAGGGGAGTGGGATAGGGAAAATGGAATTAATGGATTAATTTAGGGAAATGAAGTATAGAAAAGGAGAAAAAGATGTTGATTTTGTTATGGAGTGAAAGTTTTGCATTGAAATGGAAATTTATGAAGACAAGCTATGGTTTGATTTTCAAGATGCAAAACTCATGAAGAAAACATGTAGAAGACCAAATTCAGCTCAAGATCAATGAGAACATACTTGTAGGAGAGAAATGCAGTGTTTGAGAGAGTTTTGGGTGATTTGGAATGATTCTAGAACCTTCTTGGCCAATGCGCAGCACACTGGGCCCAATGCGCAGTGCCCTCCTCATGCGCAGTGCACTTGTAATTTAACACTAGCTGATGCACAGCGCCGATCTGATGTGCAGTGCCAAGCCTCTGATGCGCAACGCCAGGCATATTTTCTACACAAACAGGGTTTTCACCTTCTTTTGCTTGATTTTCCTCCAAATCACAATTTTAGCTCTTTAAGGATGTTTTTCACAATGAAATAGATGACTAGCATAATTTTACTTTATATATGGATGCACTTTTAATTTTTCCTCATTTCAAACCCACTTTTATAAAGTCTTAGTCACTTTTTCTCAAAAACTCTATTTTTCATTTGAAATGTGACTTTTCTTGATCAATTGATGGACTGATGCATTCGTGCTTTTGTTTTTTGCAGTGGCTGGAGTTGGCAAGGTGACCAAGAGCAACTGCTAAACTTATTACATATAGAAACACTTTAAACTACATGAAATTTGTACATAAAATAAAAACTCTATTTTCACCTGAAAACAGAGTTTTGAGGTAAAAACCATTTATTGAGCATATCATCAGTGAATTTATGATTCTATGAACTTATAAAACCTCCTCATGTGCTTGCTGACCTTTTATTGAGTTTTGTATGACCATGATGACAAACCCTAGACCTAGTGAGACTAAAACCCTAAAACTGACTTTTGTAAATGAAATGAAACAAAATGACAGTAAATGACCTAAAACATGTAAAAAAAGGCCAATAGGTGAATGTCATGATAGACATTGACATGAACAACTACCATCAGTTGATCGATGACCTAATGGAATGCAGCTAATCAGATGGGACATCTAATATGCATACAAAAAGAGAAATTTGATCACTGATGGAGGGATGAAGATACCGACACTAATAAGCTTGATCCTCCTTCACAACAAGTGTAGATTCTGGAATGGAAGAACACAAGACAGTCCAATCCGGAGGATCAATGGAACACGAAGACGGAGGTTGAGGTAAGACATGCATGTGACAACCCATGGGCTTCGCAACCAAATATGTGTGAAAATTGAGAGAAGTAAGGTTGGGAGCATGTCATAGTTAAATAGATGTGTGCACATGTTCTCCCACATCACTCTATGGTGGTGGAGATGTTTGATGAGGGTACGGTGAACAATCACTTGTGACAAGGACCTTGTCCGTCTGTGATTGCACAACTCCATCACTAAAGTATGTTGAGCGGGACTTGGGCTTAAACTTTCTTTTAGGATTGACAGATTTGGTAAGGAAATATTCAAATGTGTCCATGAGATACTAGAATTTCATCTGACTTTCCAGAGCTTGAAACTGCAACACACGAAAGTGGTCCCAAAATTCCATAAGCGATACATGCGGGGCCTTCCATTGTTGTAACAGTTTTTTGTCCAGAGGTTCTAGATAAAAATGATGGAAAGTAGATTCAATGAGATCACAAAACTTCTCAAGTGACTGCACATCGTTGGGAGGCAGACTCCAGCACCACCATTGTGGGGATTTGTGAAGTTTGTATGCAAGTAACAGACTGACCTCCTTTGCATGAAACTCGTCTACATCCTCAAGGTATTCATATAAGTCTTCTAATTACTTAGGCCAGGCTACTTCGCCTTCACCATCATACGTGAATTTGGACAAGAGATTAAAAAACTCCCTCGTGATGTTCAGAGGTTTTGCATGCGAAAAACATCACAGAGTGATGAGTCTAATAGAATCCATGATAGATGTGAAAAGGTTCAAAATAGGATGAGAGGACACAGCTTGTTGTCTGGCCCTCCTTCTAGCACTAGATATGTTGACGGTGTTGGACCCAACAACATGTCATGGGATCTCCCCGATAAGAAGTCTCAATTAGACCTCAGACCGTTTGGGGTAGGAGTCTTAGCAGTGGGCCATATGGTATCGCCTTGATCACGGTTGCACACATAGGAAAGTAAGATGCTCCTATTGCTCCTATTGCTGAGGAAGGTGCACGAACGGTTCTAATACGCGGAAACTGAGGTGAGTGCACCCCTTGGAAACCTGTGAAATCATGTGGCTAAGAAGGGAACACATGAGAAAAGATGCATCACAAACTGGAAAGCAAGTAAGCTAACAATCCAAAGTGATGGTTAAACCAATAGCACATCTCGACAAGATTCATACATACTTAAAAAGAAAAAGTCCATATATGCATGTGTAAGCAAACATATACATATATCATTAGAGTAAAAAGGATAGCTGAAATACAATAACAACATATGCATGAAACGTACTCGCTCTGTTATATTAAGAAGTGAAAGTTCCAATCATACAATACAACCATGACCAACCACTAGTCCCGACAGTGGAACGTTACAGTCACTGCACCTGCTCCTCCAAAGAGATGTACTAGCTCTGCAGTGTGGAGAAACTAAGGCTCGTTACAATACTCTCCAATCTTTCTCTAAGATTCTCTTATCATAAGCTTAGATGACCAAAATCCTCTACAATGAGTTATGAGGGACTATATATAGCAAAGGATGGGGTGACCCTTCAAATTCCCCTTTGTGACTATTCACCTATCCTCATGACTCTTCAACTACTCTATGACTATTACATTCAGCTATTGACACTTGAACTTCCACTTGACATGATGTTACATACAATCTGCACATGTACCCATGTGAGACAAAATAGTCTTGAGCAAGCCATGCAAGACATCACTATGACTCAGACAACTATGGGAAGACTAGCTCTTGGACATCCTCATGATGGTCAACAGTAGCAAACTGATGCCATGCTCGGTAGTTCGTGATGGTGTTTGTGTACTTTGTGGTCACATCTTTCTGGAAACGAACACTTGCCTTTGTTGCATCTAGGTACACTATTCTAGCTCATCTATCCAACTCGTCTAATAACATTCGCATCATTTTCTTGAGTGCGACCAAACCAAAGACATACTAATGCATGGTATCTGCACTAATAGCCAAGTTTATGTTGGTGGCTATGCACATCAACTCTTCAAATTATGAGTCAAGCTCCAATCATACTTGTACCTTTGTCCTTGCCTCGGTGAGTGACCCAATAGATGGGATCACATGTATGCACACAACAACATCCATGCTTCTAAATACCCATGCATGGGAAGCCTGCAAACTACTGATGAGCTGCGGGAGTTCTTCATAGTTCTGGATCTGACTCTTGATGCGTGCCTTCAGCTCGACCAGTCTTTGCTTCATTATCTTAGGAAAGTGTAATGGGGCTCCCTTGTATCTCATTGTCCATGTTTGCATTTGATCGACACCAACACCCATGTTTGAAAAGATACGTGCTCTCCTAGGACATCATTGCCACCAACCGTTAATGTGGACAACTTCCTTATGCATGGTACCAAATCTGGAATACAACGCCCGCTTGACTGTCTCAAGGAACAATACTCCATCCAATATCACCTTCTTCAACTCTGCTCAGGCGGATGCTGTAACCGGTTCTCCTCCCTACTTGGTCATCTATAACTCCTTAGCCATTCGCTCATTCTCCACTATCAAGAAGTGAGCACTCGAGCTAGTGGCTTCGACATATGCTCTGGTAGCATCGACTAATGTTGTTGGATGCTTGGCACGTTAGATATGATCACTTGTTCCTCAAACTGCGTAGGAGATGTGTGGTCATCCAGAGTAGACACTTTGCGTGATTGAAAAAATCTATGCTGCCACTCGTCAAATGATATGTTATGAATCTCTTCTTCCGGATTGTCTCCAAGGATCTCAGTATCTCCTTGGTCGCTCGAGACCTGCTCTGCTTTCGGATGCGGTGAAGCTAGTGGGTCAACCTCTTGGTGGTAAGGCATAAGGTCGATATCTTGCTCTAACTCTGGTTGCTCCATCTTCGTATCCACCTACTCAAGTACTCGTTCAATCTCTTGAGCGAAGTCCTACTCCTGCGACTGCTCACCCTGTCTGCTTTGTGCCAGCTACTCGAATGAGTCTACTACTTGTACAGGCGCAATTTCATTAATTTGTGTATGTTGCGCCCCCTACTATATCTATCATTGTTGCACTTCATTCTCGTGTCTGTACAACTCTTGTTCCTTTTGGAGTTTCTCCTTCAACTCATGCAACTCCTTCATTGTCTCCTCCATCCTCTATTTTTCTCTCTGTCTTTGCGTGGTCCTCCTATCGTGTTCTTGCCTCTTCGCCTCCATTTCCAAAGCTACTTTTTGCACAAGTGGGCATGCTCTAAACTTGCAGCTTTGTTCTGCCTCTATGCTGTCAACAATATTTCTCTTGCCTTTGTCACGCGCTCGTATGTTTACCTCTGTTGTTGTTGCTGCTGGTGCTTTCCTGGATGCCGCTTCACGCTGCTTCGCTGACCATGCCACAACGATGTCGGCCAGTTCATTGGGCCTAGAGAAGTTGTGACAATATCTCCATGGGTCTTCCTTAGCACAATGGCGTGCCCCGTGGATCCATAGAAACTGTACTCTTGCACAGTGATCCTTCACAAAACAATGCGAGTCATACTGATTAAAGCTTCTGGTGCCAAAAGAATATTTCTTGCACTCTTCTATTTTGGCATCTGTATGCCTGAGATCCCATTTATCATACAACCTGATCTACAGTGGAAGAGTGGGCCAAGGTGCCTTCTTCTTTCGGTGCAGCGTAGCTGATAGCCCTGCAGAGATGTGGTATGATACTTCTTACATGATGAGCTTTTCCATCGAAAACTTCAACAAAACATGTGGAGGCTTCTCCATGCTATACATCCGTATGAAGGTGCCAATAGGTGAGGCATACCAATCTGCTATGTCGATTAGTGCCTCAATTGCTACCTTTGACATGCAAGGTGCATCCTACTCAAATATCATCTTGTACACTGGGGTGACAAAATGATCTGAGAGTTGTTTGATGACTCCTCGAAAGCTGCATTTGGAAAATAGTTTATAATAAGTATTGACATAGGTTTTCGTTGGTGTCCATTCCCACTTCATGATTGGGAACTCCTGGTGGGCACAGATTGCATCCAAGATGTATGCGGACATGTAGATTTCTGCTTGCTGACCTTTGGGTGGCTCTCGAGCTCCTGTTACCTGTTCCTTCAGCCTGTGAGAAAACATGTTGGACCAGTTGCATGCTTTGCCTTCACTGGGAAATTGGTCCAATGCGATCACCCAACTCTCTAGGAAGGTCTTCATTCCCTCTTGGCCATACAAGTGACATGCAGAGATGACCAAGTACTAATACGCCTTCTGCAATATCTTCGTCTTGTAAATCAAGTTGGGTGTCATCCTAATTTTGGATGGATTCCTCACCCAGTTCTTCAAGATATCCCTGGAGTTGGCATTGCTACTAAGTATGCCAAAGGGTGTCTCTGTAGTGATCACTGGCTATGGCAAGTGGTACATTTGTTGATAATCCTGTGCCCTGAAGGTAGCAATATCTGCCCCACTGACACTGCTTATTGACATCGTCTCGGTGTCAGTGTGCGAGACAATCCAATGTATCATGTCCATGCATGGGAACACAGGATACATGCATGTAATCGAGTACAAGCCAGACTTGTGAATGTTGACATAGACTTGACGGTCTTCAAGATCTTCCCCAAATGTATTTGAGAATGCATAATTGACCTATTTCCATTTCATCTTGATGTATTTGTCTATGACCATCTTGGTGTCTTTGTATATCGACAAACTCATAGACACTCACTCAACTGTTGCTCCAACTGTGCTTCTGTCGATGTCCTTTAATCCTTCTCTCTTGGAGGCCATTGATTCTAAACTGCTGAGAGACGAATGAACACTTGCTATATCTAGAGACATGGTGACATGCATGGCAAGAAATATGTCAGTAAAGACCAATGAAAACTTGAGGGATGACATGCAACATACTTGGGGAACTACAGGCAAGGATTGTCGAATTTTCACTAGGAAGCTAGGAGACTCACCACTGAAACTAAGCAAAAGGTAGTTCAGACTGTCGGGAGGCTGGTTGACTGTTGGAATTGCGTAATCCGCAATCTAGATTGTTCTATTGGGTGTTGATATTGTGCAATGCACAATTTTAGTTGGCAAGTGTTGTAGGCCCTAGGACTGCATTGCTCAATTTTCTGGGCCAGCAGTCACTGCCTCTAAGAATCTCGCAAACCAAGACTAGAGGGCATTGACTAGCCAGTTTTGCACATTTTTTGGGAGGAAGGTAGAGCCTTCCCTCTCATAATTGCGCAATGATGTCCAGGAAAGGCAGAGTTCGAACCAAGGTTACCCAGACCCACCAACGGGCAACTGAAATAAAATGAAGATGTGAATGCATGGCGATATTGAGTGTAAGAATGAGTGAATGATCATGCATGCATACAATGAATGCAAGATTCAAAAAAATGAACAACCTACATTTATGAAACGAGTTGCCAAATCAGCAACCGTTCGTGCAAAACAGTGTCATGCATGCGACAGCAGTGAGATGCAACCGAAAAATGAAACGGTGCTTGTACAAGCTAACATGAATGAAAATGGAAACAAGCCTTCACAGAAATGAAGCAGACAACACTCACACAAGCCAAAACACAAAAAGCAATAGAAATGTTGCAAAAGTCAAGTAAAGAGGACTTACCCAGAAATTGCTGAGCTACGTGTGCCAAAGACTCCTGCATGTATGATGGGATGTCATAGCTCCAAGATCGATGTGAGGAATGAGGTATGAAGCATCAAATAAATAAGTTTGAGGCTCCTGACATGCATACCACAAATCTAGGAAAAAACGACACTTGGAGGAAAGTTTCTAAAACGATCTTTTCATGTAACCTCCAGCTACTAAATAGCTCCCTAAAACTTAGGGATGATTCTTACATGTTTCTTTTTTCTATTTCGGGAAAAAGAAACCCATGCATGCAAGTCAAGCTTTCTTGGTCCCAGAGGGAACCGTTCAACCTGAAGGCACATGCAACAACCTACTTGACTGAGACATATTTTTGCGCAATTTCTGGGAGGAGTTGGGTTGGATGTCCAGAGGGATTGAGAAATTTTTGGGAGGAGCAGCTGACTGCTGCCCAGAATTGCACAATTTCTATGAGGAGCAGCTGACTGCTACCCAGAATTGTGCAATTTCTGGCAAGAGCATCTGACTACTGCCCAGAATTGTGCAATTTCTGGGTTGAGCTGCACTACCGGGCCAGATTGCGCAATTTTCACTGGGAATGTTGTTTGACAGGATTGCACAATTTCTGGGCCCAGCAGGATTCCAGTCAGATTTGCGCAATTTCTAGAGGGAAGGTTGGTTCCCCTCCATAATTGTGCAATTTTCTGAGGGAACTGCTCAGCCAATAGCTGGTCCAAGTCCGGAGTGGCATCCTGTGAGGGGAGTGAAGCAAGCTATCATGCATAGGCTAGTGAGCTGGTAAAAAACCAATGAAGCTTATGTACTTGAGAGTGAAAGACATGCTGTTAAGGATGGTTGGTAGGGAGGCTCCAAAACGAAGCTAAGGAAAAATTTTGGAGGGTGGTTGTAGCCACTACAATAGATGCAAATGTGAAGCATGAACATGTGTGGAACAATAAGAAGTTGGAAGGTTGACTCAAGTAACATAGGAGAATAATTTATTGGCTTTGTTGCATAAGCAACGAAGAAGAAGAGGGATGAAGGTGGAGGAATAACTCCTCCCATCGCAAAAAGGAAGGAGTGACTTCTATCGTAAGTATTCATTAAGAAAGTTCTAAAGAGGGAGGAGGACCAAGTGCTTCTTCCAGCCAAGTGAAGGAAGTGAGGAAGTAGGTAGGGATATGGAAGACATAGTGGAATTTTTCAAATATGCTATGGGAATCTATGACTTTCAGTAGACCGAAGAGAGACTTGTTAAGTTAGGACGCATTAAGAAAGAGGTTAATGGTGTGAAAAAATAGTTAAGGATGCAACATCAATATGATATATGGGTGGTTGAGATTCAGGGAGGCAATTTCCTGACCCTTGCCATGCACTAGAAACATTGGGGATAGGTGAGTGGAGTGCCTTGCTGGAGTAAGAGGTGTTGCACCACCACAACAAAGGGGCCTTGAAGAAAGAGGCCTCATAGCATGAAGAAGTGATGCTTGGAGGAGCATCACATGTGAATAATTCTTGAAGGAAATCATGCGACAAGTGCTAGTGGAATAAATAGCGAAGGCAGGAGGAGGTGCATTCTCATGGGTTGAATGTTATGTTGGACTGATGACCCACCTAGTTCAATTCATGAGGTCGACAAGAGCAATTAGATGTAATGGAGTTGAGTTGGAGTATGGCAGCAGAAGTTCATATGATGGCATATGGTGGGTTGACATGATGTGAATTGTGATTAATACATTACAACCAAGTTGGAGGGGGGAAACCTGCCATGAGATGGGGTAGTGTGGAGAATTGTGACAATTTGTGGCTGATGACCGTGACATTAAAAATACTTTCATAAATGAACTCATGAGCCTTGATGATGGTTCGTGTGAAGAAGGCGAACAGTTCATGCAACAGGGAACAAGGAGAGATGGAGACATTGGAGCTAATGACACTTTCTGACGATTTGAACTTGGCGATGGAGTTAGTCAAATGGTCTTGTTGTCGAGGGAAAAAACCTTTTGAAACTAGGGGAGGATGTTAGGGCCCCGAGTTTCCACTAAGGCGAATAGGCGCCCATGATGACCCACGACCACTTGGAGTAGCGAAAAAATGAAAAGAGGAACTGTATTGGAAAATCGATATGGTGGGGCCGGTCGCACAAGCCATGGCGCCCACTCATGCGACAAGGAGGTGACTTGGTGAACTATGGTTGGATGGGTCGTGTGGCCACACAAAGGTGGGCTGTTGGGCACCCAACACAAGGCAAACATGGCATATTGGGCAAGGAGGATGTGCACCATGCATATGCCCACACAAAGGTGGGGTGCCTAAGTGCTAGCAGGTGGGTTTGCTTCATAAGCACACAAGGTGATGGGATGGCACAAGTAAGAGCGACATAGGTGAAACATATTGTACACGGTGATGACAGGTGCATGCCCTAGACACGCTTTCATGAAAGTGGGGCAACAGGCAACCAACATTGGGCATCGCGTGTCGTGTATGCCAAGAATCCAAGATGAAGGGTTTTTGCATGGTGAAGGCATGTCAACTACATGAGTTGGAGGGCATTGACTCATACCATGAGCGCCCCAACTCCACAACAAAAACAAAGTGAAGGCTCCACTCAAAGTTATGAAGGGGCATGATCGCACCAAAAGTAGGGCTTCTCAAAACATTGCAATGGGTTGATCCAGGGGCACATCTTCTTGGCAAGGGGCACCCGCACAAGATGTAAGGTCCGCTTAAAGATGCAAAGGGGCATTGATTAGAGTTAATATGCGACTTAGGATGGATATAAAAGAGAAAAGGCACGAGAGATCAAGGCATCAATATATTACATATGTAATATCTGTAATATCACATAATTTTCTGAGGTTGTGAATAGGCAAAGGGAGTGAATAGGTAGAAAGGCATAGGGCATGTGCTTGCCTAGCACAAGATAGGTAGACTTGCGATAAGTTTTCAGTTGGGTTTCTATGAATAGGGTGAGCCATAGGGTGCCCTAGTTTGTTTATAAATAAAAATGTTGTATTGTTGAAGTGTGAAGCTTAAGTGTTTCATGAAATTTGGTTATGTGTTGTGGCAACAAATCTTTGGGGTTCAGCCCAAGCTTGGTTTTATTTGTGTTGTAATATACTTGAAGTTAATAAAGTTCAAGGGGTGAACTTGTTTGGGAGTTTCCCCTCCCACTTTATATGTTTCTCTTGTTCATCGCACATTGTTGGCTTTACGATATCGCACTGTTAATGAATTTTTATTTCCGTTGCTTATGTTGACGTTACGATATCACATATTTATATAAAGAGTGAATAAGAGGGAAAATGAACTTGAAAAATTAGCCAAGTAAGAAGCGTTTGATAAGTAGTTGTCGCCTAGGTTAGAGTAATTGTATAACTTGCAAAGAAAATATCTTCAGTGCTGCATGTCACCGATGGTGATCTTAAGGCATCACAATGTGGGGTTGTGATAATAATAGACAAACGAGAAAGGATGCTTGAGACCATGACTACATTTAAATCGAGCTTATTATATTGAAAAATAAAAGGCAACATCTAACTACTCTATTCCTATTAGCTTAGTGGTGGAACCGAATACCAGAAAAATTGGAAGCCTACTTGGCAATTAAGGAATACAAAAGTACTGGATGCCAATCTGCAAGCGCATACTGACATTCAGCATCTTGTACCTGAAATAAGAGTGTACCCTAAAGGCAGTAAATGGATACAAAGTATTTAACCCTTGATGAGCATGGGCTTCTGTCACAAGCTTGCTTTCACTCTTGGCCTTGTTGTGTCTCTTCGTTTGTCTTGAAAAATCAACTCCTGGTGAACCTGTGGTGAACTTAGTGCGAACCTACTTAGATCTTGCATGCTCTGTGACCTCAAATCATGGCTACCTCACCTCAAAATGGTCTGGCATCCCTTCGATCCTTTGGCGAACCCCTAATGAATTACCAGTGAACTTCGAATGAATATTGTAGGACAACTACTACAACAGCAGACAATGAAAAATGTGCACAGGTATTCAAATGCGGAAATGTATACTCATATTATTTCTCATAATGGATTTAGATTAAAAATCATATATGACAGAGAGAATTCTTTATCAAAGATTGACTATCGTTGCATTTATCGGACTTTATGTCGTTCACAAAGGAATAAGCATTACTGAAGGCAACCTGGCAACAGATAGGCTCTGCCTCAGAATATACAGACTTGACTCATATACAGACTCGACTTACTGCTAATAGATCTGGCCACTTTAGGTTCTCACCAATGCCAAGCACACTGATACGCAGGCTTCTCAAATCTCTAAGACTGTAAGACTCTCCAAATGTGAATGCCTCCTTGATGCAGGCCTAGCCCGCAAATAACCAGGATCTTTTCACTCATGCCATTACAAATATACGCCTCAAACAATTTCCCAAATCAACCTCAATATACGCAATTTCATCTACTTTTGAAAGCTTCTTTGTTACAAAACAACAATGGTTATGAAACCATGATTAATACATATCATCCCAAATTCCTAACATAACTTCCATTCAAACTCACATACTTTCATCATACCTCCTTTCCATTTCATAGGGCTTTTATAAAATTCAAATCTCAAATTTTAAAATATAACTTTATACAAAAGTTCAATTCCAATCCATGTGTATATGCTTTCACACCCATCATTCAATTACCAAGTCAAATCTTGTACATATACCTTTTGAGATCGAATTTCACAATCAAAGTCATCAAACAAATGCGCCCCTGGTTATCATTATACATGTGTATCATCGGTTTTAAAACGAGCTTGAATCCATCTTATTCCATCAATCTCTATGCTTACTGTTATACACCCCGCAAATTCACCAGCGTCTTCAACACTTACATCCACAATATCAAATCTTATATGAGATATGATTGGCTGCAAAAAATCTTTGAACTTCTGAAGGTTCGAATTACCGTGCTATGCTATTTCACTATCCAAATTACTCAATACGCCATCAATACAACAGGATTTTCATATGAACCGGTTAAAATTAAATGCCAGAACATCATACTTACCAACGCTACCTTCAACGAATTGCCAGACTTATGTCTTTGCATTCTCCAACATTTACTGTTCCATGATTTGCATTAAATTTTTAACGCAGACTTGGATTTTTGACCGCTGATCCCAAACTGCAATTCGATTCAGAACTTCCATTGAATCGGCTTCTTCAAACGCTGCTCCTCAATTAAACAAGATCGCTGCTGCAAACACTGTCTTTCACAAATCGAGGTCAATTTTCCAAACAAATCATTTTTTATGTGGTAGCATGGATCGAATACAATCAGATCCACTCCTCCTCCATTGTGAAACAGAATCAGAACTCCATTAATAAGTATTGAAACTTTACAAAGGATAGCGTATTCAACCTTCTAGCTTGACCTTTCTGGAATTGGGTTTATTAAAATTGACATGAAATCTACCTTCATCTTGTTCTATACAACGAATCTTGCCATAAATTTGCATCAATAGCAAATGCAATTCAAAATTTAAAACTTCACTTACCCAGAAATCGATTGTACATTCAATCACTGGTTATTCAGTGTTACATAGGACCATTCACGTGGTTTATTAATTTCGCAGATCGATTCTCCCTGCCATGATTCATCACTACGCAATCTGCTATTAAGCCAGCGTTTCATGCATTCATCATTCTAGTGACAGCGTCCAGAATTTACAGAGACGGTAAAATAAACATTCAAAACATAACTCTAAGCTAAAACGATAGCGCCCTCTGTAATTAACCATTTACTTATACAAAAGTTCTTTTCTCCTTGAAATCGATCCACAGAGATTTTTCATCTGCCACTTCAATCTATTTGATGTAGATTAATAAATAAACACTGGAATCAAACATGTAATGTAATTATTCGTTGCTTCTGGAATAAACCATTCACTCAGGATTCAACTGAATCTCAAATCGACATAACAATAAAAACCAGTGAACTCAAGGAACAATCCCAAGTCAATTCCAATTCTACGACTTACTCATTCAATCAATGATACATATATATATATATATATATATATATATAAATCTGAAACATTGTTTACATAAAAACAAAAGGAGACTACTTACAAACTTATCTTTGACCTGATATTCGACACTGATGGCCCTTTACAAACTGCCCGAAGGCATCCAATCAGAAAAACCCCTCACTCTCTACTCACACTAACTCAATGTGTTTTTCTCTCAAAACCCCTTCCTATTTATACAATTTTTAAAAATAATCTAATTTAATGCTCAATCCCCTTAATATCTCAATATCACTAAAATATCTCAACAAATCCTATTATCTAGAATCTTATCCCTTTATATCCTTAACTACCCAAATTCTCTCATATCCTTTTATTTAATAAAAGGATATTTACAAAAATCCTCACTTCCTCCTATTTTATTTAAACTAACAAATTAATTAAATAAAATATTAAAATTGTCACACCCCCTTTTCTAACATATTTACAAATAAAAAAAATGCCCTTGATGCTCCTGCATCAGACTCCCCATGTAAGAAAATTCATGACCACCTGGTCATAAGTCTGGATATTTCCTCCTGGATCCCAAATTTTATTTTGTAATATTTCCTTGCTTGTTAATTGCTCTATTGTTGTTGTTATCTGTTGTTGTTCTCCAGGTCTCCATATTTTGTGTTGTAATGCTCCACTTGCTGTGCTCTCGCAATCTTTCACTGTCTTTCTTTTGTTGCCACTTCTTTTCTTTCTTGCTGTTGTCTTTCTTGAAGACATTTTCATCATTAATCTTCTTATCATCTCAATTTCTCTGTCCAGTATATCCTCTGTCTGCTGATTGTTTCCAGCATCTTCAATAAAACATGTTGCTCTAGCTGTCACTATGGATGTTGCTGCCTCCCAAACTTCCTGTCCCTCTGCAACATTCCTTTGCTCATCATCCGCAATTTCATCTGCAATCATAAGACAATGATTATAATAAAAAATATAAGGCCTTTTTACCTATTTTCCCCTTAGCAACACTTCAGTATGTTGCATTGATTTCTCTTCTTCTGTCAGCATATCAATATGCTGATCCAAACTCAAAGAATTCTTGAGACTATCAGCTAGTCTCCCCTTCTCATCATCTATCTCCATGATGTCTTTCTACTCTTGTTCACTGTACTGAACTCTTTCTTCTGCCATCTCCCTGTCATACTCCGAATTTTTCAACAAATATTCTAGCAATGCAATTTCTCTGTGACATTGCTGAAGCATAACATCATCACTTATAGTCCCTCCATTCACACATAAATCTTCAGTTTGAAAATCACAAAGTGCAACAGTCTCAACTGTTGGTTTATATGCCAGCTCTTCAAGCTGATCGTCTTCCCTATTCACAAGAACTTCCTCTTGATCTGGATCTGCCCAATAGTTCAAGAAATCATCAATGATCTCCTGCTCTGTTTCATCAATGGAAACCTCCTCTTCCAATTTAGCTGCTCTAAGTTGCGTACACTTCCACTGTACATCCATCATCTGCTCAAGCTTCCTCAGCTCTTTCGTTAACTGCATGTTTATCTGTCGATCTCTTTTCTGTTGTAGCTTCTGCCACTTCACTTTCTTTCCCTTCAGTGGAAAGATCCATCCTCTATTCTGGTTTTCCTGCTCTTGCAGCCATTCTTCTAGTATCTGCAATTGTACCTTTATTACTGCAATCTCTCTTTCTCGAACTTCTGCAGTCATCTCATCTCTGTGGCATTCCTCTGAACCTCTTCTCTGATCCTCCATGATCATCTTCTCCATGAGTTTCTCACTCACCATGAGTTGTACTAGCCTTTACGACAGCAATCTCTTCTGCTGTCACTTACCTCACCAAGCTCTCCTCACTCAGTCTTTTGGTAAGTACTTGGTTCACTGCTTCTGGAACCTTTTGAGCACTTTCCTCTACTCTTTCTCTGGGCTATCTCTTCAACTCACCTTCTTCTTCAGGACACTGCAATTGTCCTCCTTATCCAGCCTTTAGCTGAATGCCAGGTTCACTGCCATCATCTTCTCTGCAACTATAAACTCTCATCACAAATTTCAAATCAGAAAAATCATCTCACCTCTTAAGATCTTGCATGATCTTTTCCTCCCTGCAATCCTGTTCACTTGTGTAGTTTGCATATCAAATTTAAAACTCTGATCTTCCTTTCATCATTCATCATACAATCAAAAATACATTTCAGTTTTCAATAAAACCTTCTCGTCCTCATTCAGAAAATAAACATTTTTCAATTCAATAGAGCCAAGCTATGATACCAAAATTGACGCAGGCCTAGCCTGCAAATAACCAGGATCTTTTCACTCATGCCATTACAAATATACACCTCAAACAATTTCCCAAATCAACCTCAACACACGCAATTTCATCTACTTTTGAAAGCTTCTTTGTTACAAAACAACAATGGTTATGAAACCATGATTAATACATATCATCCCAAATTCCTAACATAACTTCCATTCAAACTCACATACTTTCATCATACCTCCTTTCCATTTCATAGGGCTTTTATAAAATTCAAATCTCAAATTTTAAAATATAACTTTATACAAAAGTTCAATTCCAATCCATGTGTATACGCTTTCAAACCCATCATTCAATTACCAAGTCAAATCTTGTACATATACCTTTTGAGATCGAATTTCACAATCAAAGTCATCAAACAAATGCGCCCCTGGTTATCATTATACATGTGTATCATCAGTTTTAAAACGAGCTTGAATCCATCTTATTCCATCAATCTCTATGCTTACTGTTATACACCCCGCAAATTCACCAGCGTCTTCAACACTTCCATCCACAATATCAAATCTTATATGAGATATGATTAGCTGCAAAAAATATTCAAACTTCTGAAGGTCTGAATTACCATGCTATGCTATTTCACTGTCCAATTTACTCAATACGCCATCAATACAATAGGATTTTCATATGAACCGGTTAAAATTAAATGCTAGAACATCATAATTACCAATGCTGCCTTCAACGAATTGCCAGACTTATGTCTCTGTGTTCTCCAACATTTACTATTCCATGATTTTCATTAAATTTTCAACACAGACTTGAATTTTTGACCGCTGATCCCAAACTGCAATTCGATTCAAAACTTCCATTGAATCGGCTTCTTCAAACATTGTTCCTCAATTAAACAAGATCACTGCTGCAAACACTGTCTTTCACAAATCGATGTCAATTTTCCAAACAAATCATTTTTTATTTGGTAGCATGGATCGAATACAATCAAATCCGCTCTTCCTCCATTGTGAAATAGAATCGGAACTCCATTAATAAGTATTGAAACTTTACAAAGGATAGCATATTCAACCTTCTAGCTCGACCTTTCTGGAATTGGGTTTATTAAAATTGACATGAAATATACCTTCATCTTGTTCAATACAACGAATCTTGCCATAAATTTGCATCGATATCAAATGCAATTCAAAATTTAAAACTTCACTTACCCAAAAATCGATTGTACATTCAGTCACTGGTTATTCAGTGTTACATAGGACCATTCACGTGGTTTATTAATTTCGCAGATCGATTCTCCCTACCATGATTCATCACTACGCAATCTGCTATTGAGCTAGCGTTTCATGCATTCATCATTCTAGTGACAGCGTCCAGAATTTACAGAGACGGTAAAATAAACATTCAAAACATAACTCTCATCTAAAACAATAGCACCCTCTGTAATTAACCATTTACTTATACAGAAGTTATTTCTCCTTGAAATCGATCCACAGAGATTTTACATCTGCCACTTCAATCTATTTAATGCAGATTAATAGATAAACACTGGAATTCAAAAATGTAATTATTCATTGCTTCTTGAATAAACCATTCATTTCAGGATTCAACTGAATCTCAAATCAATATATAAAACCAGTGAACTCAAGGAACAATCCCAAGTCAGTACCAATTCTACGCCTTCCTCATTCAATCAATGATATATATATACATCTGAAACATTGTTTACATAAAAACAAAAGGAGACTACTTACAAACTTATCTTTGGCCTGATATTCGACGCTAATGGCCCTTTACAAACTGCCCAAAGGCATCCAATCAGAAAAACCTCTCACTCTCTACTCACACTAACTTAATGTGTTTTTCTTTCAAAACCCCTTCCTATTTATACAATTTTTAAAAATAATATAATTTAATGCTCAATCCCCTTAATATCTCAATATCACTAAAATATCTCAACAAATCCTATTATCTAGAATCTTATCCCTTTATATCCTTAACTACCCAAATTCTCTCATATCCTTTTATTTAATAAAAGGATATTTACAAAAATCCTCACTTCCTCCTATTTTATTTAAACTAACAAATTAATTAAATAAAATATTAAAATTGTCACACCCCCTTTTCTAACATATTTACAAATTAAAAAAATGCCCTTTATGCTCCTGCATCACTCCTGAATGAGCCTTACCCTAAATTTATAGGAAATGAGAGGGGACAAACATTCCTGTAGAGCATCAGACAGGTGGATGGAATCATTACTTTCGAGTAACACTGAGGTGACATCCGCACAAATATTCTCGTCCGGAAAAGTAAATCCCACGGGAGGATATGCTATCTCCACTTATTTACTTAGTGGATCAACTATTTACAAAGTGGATACTTTTGTACAACAAAGCCCACGAGAAAGCTAGCCACAATTTATTTCTTGTGACTAGACCACATTATTACAATAATGGATGCTTTTAATGGAATAGCCCATGAGAACCGTTATAAAATAGTTATTTTGGCGAATCTATACTTTTTGTACAATAATTCGTCCCAAGCTTTGGTGAAAATTCTCCGGACAATCATTGGTTTTCCCAAAATGATTTGATGCTTTATTTTGGTTAAAACCAACCATTCATAATGACAACACATGTGTTCTTTTATGTTCTTATTGACATCATGAAAAGTTGTCCATTCTTTGTCTGTCATTTCTTTGGCAGTTTTATAGATAGTGTGAAAACACTCTGGGATATTATGTTCAAAGCATGTATCACAATGGTTTCGGCAGTATGACTCATGATAAACTGGGTCCATTGCTGTCCTGTTGACACCATAATAAATCCACCATTTCTGCAGCGAGTCGCATTGTAGATTTCTCTAAAAAATTCCCATTGTACTTAAATTTCAATTTAGTATAATGGCTTTCTTCTTTGTCATCAACATTAAGGAAATCCCACCATAATTGCTTGTATCCTACAAAATCATAAATTGTGTCAGGAAAAACAATTTTTGGATCTCCTTTTGGCCAAAGGGTAGCATTATGTGTAGGCCATGGCCATTCTAAGTTCTTGGTTCTATGAATGCAAAAATATTTTGCATATATTCCAATGCGGACCCTGCCATGACACCATATGCCTGATATATCATGAAAATCTTGTTGCAGAGCATCTTCCGCAAATATGGCTTCTCTTTTTGCTTTTGTATAAATCATATCATGTATCCATTTACTGCCATTAGGGTACACTCTTCTTTCAGGTACAAGATGCTGAATGTCAGTATGTGCTTGCAGATTGGCATCCAGTACTTTTGTATTCCTTAATTGCCAAGTAGGATTCCAATTTTTCTTGTATTGTTCCGAGTCTTGATTGTCAAGGATAGTGCGCAGGACTTCTTGCTTTTGAGATTCATCCCATTCAGTGACTATGACCATTATATGGTCTTGAGGCTAGATTTAATCTCTACTGAGGAAATCTGGGAGACAATTTTCTGTCCCTTTTATGTGTTCAACTTGGAAATCAAAATTTGCAAAAATTTCTTGCCATCTGGAAAATTTGGCCTCTCCTGGCTTTTTGATGTCTTTAGTTAGAACTTTCTAAAGAGCTGAGGCATCAGTTCTGAGAAAGAACTATTTGTTTATTAGGTAGACATCAAATTTGCTGATGCAGTTCCACGCAACTTTGACTTCTTTTTCAATGGTGGAATAATTCTGCTCAGCTGCATTCCAAGTCCCAGATGCATACTGAACAATTTGTTCACTGTCACCATGTTGTTGTTTTAAGATTCTTCCCCATCCAATATTACTGGCATCTGTTTCAACAATCTTGAATGCATTATCATCTGATACATATAATATAGGAAAAGACTTTAGCTTGGCTTTAATATTCTAAACAGCCTTGGTATGAAATTTTGTCCACTCAGGTAGATTCTTTTTAAGTCTCTTGTTTAGCACACTCCTGTTAGTAGCACAATCTTGATAAAAATTACTGACATAATTCAGACATCCCAACAATCGCTGCAACTAATTCTTGTCTGTAATAAAATCAGGAAATTTGTCTGCAAATTCTAGCACATGGTTCTACAGAGAGATTTGGCCATTGAGGATGGTGTGTCCAAGAAACTTGATAGTAGTCTGAAAGACCTCTATCTTCTTTTTGCTCAAAACTAGACCATTATGCTTTACCAATTGCTTGAAAGTATGTACATGCTTAAAATGGTCTTGGATGTTCCTAGAGAAGATCAGAACATCATCTATATATACTATGAGCCAATCAAAATATGGCTTGAAGATTTTGTCCATTACCTTCTGGAATTTTGATGGCGCATTCTTCAGTCCAAAAGGCATGACATGGCAATCATACTGGCCTGCTGGAATATTGAAAGCAATTTTGAATTTGTCTTTTTCTGCAATAGCGACTTGCCAGAATCCTGCTTTCAAGTCAAACTTAGAAAAAACTTTAGTTGCGGCTATCCTAATTATCATTTCTCCTTTATGAGGAATAGGATAGGTATCATCTGCAAGAACAAAATTCAGAGGTTTAAAATTTATTACCAGCCTTGGAATGCCTCTGATTTGTTTGGCTCTTTTATTGACGTAGAATCCGTAACAGTTCCATGGACTGTCAGATTCCCTAATGAGATTTCTGTCTAAGAGTTGTTTGATCTCTTTTTCACAGAGATCTCTGTATTCCTTGTGCATGGGAATAGCTCTGCTTTCATAGCGTTTACCTGTATATCCTTCTTTATATGGAAGTTCAACTGTATGCTGCTTTCTATGCCAGAATGCATTTGGTTCTTCTGAGCAGCATTCTTCTTCAATTTTCTTCTTCAAATCTTCAATATTCCTCTTAACCTGAGGATCTTCAAGCTGTTCTTAAACCTTGAGTGTAGATTTCAAATCTTTTAGATCTGACAATTTGGCTTCTGCTTTGTCTAGGTCTTGGACAGTCTGGACCATTGTAGAAACTCGAGGATTTGAGATATATGGCAACTCAATCCTTTTTGTTCTTCCTCTTGAAGTAGGAACAGAAATGATATAGCCAGCTTTGTTACCTTTCAATCGTGTTGACCTATGTGTCTCAACAACAGCTAGGAAAATGTTTCCTAAAATGCAGTCAACTGGGATATTCGCTACTGCAAATTTCAGATTGATGCATTGATGTTCGAAATAGATGGAGGCCTTAGGAACTTCGTAGATGAGCGTTTTGTTGCCCAATCCTTCTACATTCCTTTTTGCATAGACCCAATATTTTGCTGGTATAATCTTCTTGTTTAAGATGTTCACATCAGCTCCTGAATCAAGGAGTGCTGTGAGTTCAAACATTTCGCCTCTGATGCAGATGTTCATTTTTACATGATGTTGCTGGTAGGATATGGCTAGGAGTCTCATTTCCTTAAAACCATATACAGGATCCTTCTTTCCTTCAACAATTTCAAGATTTGGATTGCTGGTATATTCAGTAGTGTCCCATGCATGAGAATCATCTTCTTCTTTTTCTATCACCTTCTTTCCTTTCTTTATTTCTACAATCTGAGATTTTAGAGAAAATATCTCATTTTTAATCTTGTGAATTTCTCTACTCACTTCTCCCAAGGTGAGGGATCGCACCTTATCGGGTTTCTCTTGATGTCTCTGAAAAGATCTAGTATTTCTGTCAAAAGAGGCATCAACAAATAATGGCTTCTTACCTGAACTTCTAGAAGAACTGGATCTAAGTTGATCCATGAATGCCTCAGTCAACTGATTCTTCATATCACCATCTTCCATTGCACGAATTTGAGATAAGATTTTTATCTCATCTTCTTCTATGGTAGCCGTTAAGATCTTTTCTTTTTTGGGTTTGAAGTTTATTTCTTTGGAAGTGGAATCATTGTATGATTCTGAATCAGAATTGTAATTCATCTGACAAGCACATTCTTCAAATCTTGGACAGGAACAAGATGTAGCTTCTGAGTCTGAGCATTCTTGCATGTGTGCCTGTAATTCTTCGTGAGATGAAGAACTAAAAGAATCATAGGATGGTTCTACAATTTGTTGTTGTTGTACTTGGTCTCTTATCACCACATTTTGGCAGCATTCTATCCTGTGAGAGCGGGAACCACATTTCATTCATATTATGGATCCTTGTCCTTCTTTCTTGACATTTCTTCCCCTTTGAACAAAGGCTTGAGACTTCTTGCCACGGTTCTACTTAGACTCTTCTCCTTCTGGACATATTGAAGATGTGTGTCCATTCTTTCCACACAACCAACAGGTAATACTGTTCCATTTCTCTTGCTTATATGTATGGAGATGGATATCAGAAGGTCTGTAATAATGTGTCCTGGGACATATCTGTAATAGCCTTTTCTGGATTTGGAGGAGTGGCTTTTAGATCTCTGAGGATCCTTCCTTCGATCTTTGTAGCTTTTGAATATTTGTTTGTATTCCTTTTTGGCTCTTTTCTTTGCCTTCCTCCTCTTAACCAAAGGGTCATCAACTGTAAGTCCATATTTGTTGCAGATGGACTTTTTATCTGGGAGCTTTGAAAGCTTCTCCAAATATTTGTTTACTTTGGAGCTTGTGCATAAACTCACGAGCGTTTTTGTAATGTGAGCATAGATCTCACCACAAGTATAAGATTCAAATGGTAACTGAAAAGCATCTTGCAACCTGATATAATCAACAAACCTAGATGGAAGAGTAGCAAGATAAACTTGTTTCCACAACAGATTTTTTGAATCTTTTACCTCATATATTCTTTGCATCCAGTCTCTGTGAAAATCTTCTTACTGTGACATCTTGTGACGTTTCAAATTCATAATAATGACTTCATTCTTATCTGCTATTTCACTTTCACTACCACACCATTGTTCAAGAATCATAGATGTCAAAGCACCTATCATGTTGCTTCTGGTTGTACCATCTGAATTATGGATTACATCTCAAGTTTCATCTTTGAGCACTTCTGCTTCCATTTTTGCTAGAAATTTAGGACATGATTTTGTCTCCCACCACCTGAGTAGTGTTCCTATGAAACACTGAATAATAGTCTTGTTGGCTTCAATTTCACTTTTCCCTCTTAAACACATGAGCTTATATTCTATGAACATCATGTCAATTAATTGTCTAATCTGGCCAACACTCAGGTTATCAATATTCCATTCTCGATGTGATTCAAGAAAGAAAGTGTGAGCTTTTGGAAGCTTACCTTTACCTTCTAGATCATGTGCAGGATATTTGTTGAACCTAATTTCAACTGGTTCATATATAGGAAAGATCTGAGAGTCAGATTCTTTCTTTTCTTCTTCTTCATACTTGAACAAGGATGCAATAGTAACTTTCTCTGTAACCTCTGGTTTTTCTTCAGAAGATGTGGCTACTTCTTTTGGAAACAATGCCGGGAACCTATTAATGGGCTTAACAGGATCTTGAATCTTTATATTTCTTTTGTACCGAAAAGAAGTAGGAACTAGTTTGTCTGTTTTTGCCAGACTTATCTTTTCAATTTCCTCAGTCAAACCAGATATAATATTTTTAGTAGTATCAAGATGATCTACTATTTTGTCTTCTACTTCCTCTATCTTTGTAAAATATTCTTTGGCATAAGAATGAACAACAGATGAAGTATATTGTACATCATTGAGGCTTTTGTTTACCTCATTCATTGAGACTTGAACAGTGTCAAACTGTTCCTTTATTTCTGCTGCTTTTGTTGTGTTGATCTCCAGGCCTTTAATGGTTGTATTGGTCCAGTTTATTTGTTCACTGGCTTTCTGGATTCTCGCATCTATGCCTAAATCATTGTCATCCTTTTGTGCCAAAGGAATTGCCTTAGCTGCATTTTGATTTTCTCCAATAATAATTCCTCTATATGGAGGAAAAGTAGATGGGGTCTCTACTCTACTACCATCCAAAGTAGCCCAAGTATGTTTGGTAGATGACGAAGAAGATGAACCAGTTAGCACGACTTCAGGAGAAACATTTTTCTTCCATTCATAAAAGGAAATCCAAGAATTTGTAATTTCCATATAATGCTTCCAATCTTCAGCTAATTTCTTCTTCTCTTCAATAGAATGGCTTAGGCCAAATTGTTATGCTTCTGGATTAGTGAATAAGTCCCAATTCAGCATAGCTTTCATCCACTTGGAACTTATCTCTGATTTCAAACAACTAGACATGAGAGTAAAGAACTTGTGCATCTCCATGACTACAGGTTTTTTACAGTCATCTAGAATAGGACCAAATCTACAGGTATGAATTAGACCTTTGGCTTGCTCAAGGTATCCTAAGCCATATTTGGGTTTGGTTGGCCTCATGATACTCACACCTCTATCAATCTAGGATCCTCTCCTTCAAGAGTAATAATCTCATGCATCATTAGTACATGGTCAAACTCTGGCTCATGTGGGAATGGTATGTCTAAACATTTTGGGTACGGGCATGGATTTATTGAAGTGGAAGGAGGAGCTTCTCTCGTTCTGGGATGGTGATTTTCATGTATGACAGATTCGGCAAGCATACATAGATTTACAACAGCTTTACATTCTAGACATGTAACTTCTAAAGGATTAAAGTTAACTATTTGGGAAAACTCAAAAAGAGAAATATGTTTACAAGCAGTGGAGCTAGAACAAGCGGCATCAAAAATGGAAGGATCTCGATAATATTTTGAACTTTTGCAAGCTTTTTCAATACCTCTATAATCAATGGTAGATCTTCTGGGAAAAGAAAAACCTGCAGAAGGCTGGTTTTCTTTGATATCAGCAGAGGTTATTCTTTTTGGAGCAGGAGGCTTGGGATTAGCAACGACCCAGTGTTTAGGAAAGGTAAGGTGTTCCCATATGATATTTTGATGTTCTATTTTCTGATTCTTTGAATCAGTGATAACAACAAAACTTGATTTAGAATCATGACTAGGTGTATGGTGTATGGCTTGCCATAAAGTATTAGTATGTTGAAAGCATCCTCTGGATTGTATGGCTATGTTATGTCTTTTTTTATGCATGTCAAACCCTGAGGTCTGGATCCACAATTGCAAGATTTGATTGATCGTTTCATCAAAGACATAAACTAAGAAGTTAGAATAATAGTCAAAATAGAATGGGCCATGTGACAGAGGGGCAACTATACCTTTGATCAGGGAATCGGTATACTTATTATGGGTAAGCTCACAGACTATAGCCAACACAAAAGTATTTAACCCTTGATGAGTTTTCATTACGAATACATGTGTTGTTAAAACCAACCATTCATAATGACAACACATGTATTCTTTTAGGGTCTTATTGACATCATGAAAAGGTGTCCATTCTCCATCTGTAATTTCTTTGGCAGTTTTATAGATAGTGTGAAAACACTCTGGGATATTATGTTCAAAGCATGTATCACAATGGTTTCGACAGTATGACTCATGATAAACTGGGTCCATTGTTGTCATGTTGACACCATAATCAATCCACCATTTCTGGAGCTAGTCGCATTGCAGATTTCTCTGAAAAATTCCCGTTGCACTAAATTTGAATTTAGTATAATGGGTTTCTTCTTTGTCATCAACATTAAATAAATCCCACCATAATTACTTGTATCCTGCAAAATCATAAACTGTGTCAGGAAAAACAATTTTTTAATCTCCTTTTGGCCAAAGGGCAGCATTATGTGTAGGCCATGGCCATTCTGAGTTCCTGGTTCTATGAATGCAACAATATTTTTCATATATTCCACTGCGGACCCTACCATGACACCATATGCCTGATATATCATGAAAATCTTGTTGCAGAGCATCTTCTGCAAATCTGGCTTCTCTTTTTGCTTTTGTATAAATCATATCATGTATCCATTTACTTCCTTTAGGGTACATTCTTCTTTCAGGTACAAGATGTTGAATGTCAGTATGTGCTTGCAGATTGGCATCCAGTACTTTCCTTAATTCCCAAGTAGGCTTCCAATTTTTCTTGTATTCTTCCTAGTCTTAATTGTCAAGGATAGTGCGTAGGACTTCTTGCTTTTGAGTTTGATCCCATTCAGTGACTATGACCATTATATGGTATTGAGGCTAGATGTACTCTCTGCTGAGGAAATATGGGAGACAATTTTCTTTCCCTTTTATGTGTTCAACTTGGAAATCAAAATTTTCAAAAAGTGCTTGCCATGTGGCAAATTTGGCCTCTCCTGGCTTTTTGATGTCTTTAGTTAGAACTTTTTGAAGAGCTGAGGCATCAATTCTAAGCAAGAACTGTTTGTTTATGAGGTATACATCAAATTTGCTGATGCAATTCCACACGGCTTTGACTTCTTTTTCAATGGTGGAATAATTCTGCTCAGCTGCATTCCAAGTCCCAGATGCATACTGAACAATTTGTTCAGTGTCACCATTTTTCTGTTTTAAGATTCCTCCCCATCCAATATTACTGGCATCTGTTTCAACAATCTTGAATGCATTATCATCTAATACATATAATATAGGAAGAGACTTTACCTTGGATTTAATATTTTGAGCAGCCTTGGTATGAACTTCTGTCCACTCAAGTGGATTCTTTTTAAGTCTCTTGTTTAGCACACTCCTGTCAGTAGCACAATCTTGATAAAAATTACTGACATAATTCAGACATCCCAACCATCGCTGCAATTGATTCTTGTCTGTAATAACATCAGGAAATTTGTCTGCAAACTCCAGCGCATGGTTCTGCAGAGATATTTTTCCATTGAAGATGGTGTGGCCAAGAAACTTGATAGTAGTCTGAAAGACTTCTATCTTCTTTTTGCTCAAAACTAGACCATTATGCTTTACCAATTGCTTGAAAGTATGTACATGCTTAAAATGGTCTTGGATGTTCTTAGAGAAGATCAGAACATCATCTATATATACTATGAGCCAATCAAAATATGGCTTGAATATTTTGTCCATTACCTTCTAGAATTTTGATGGCGCATTCTTCAGACCAAAAGGCATGACATTCCACTCGTAGTGGCCTGCTGGAATACTGAAAGCAGTTTTGAATTTGTCTTTTTCTGCAATAGCGACTTGCCAGAATCCTGCTTTCAAGTCAAACTTAGAAAAAACTTTAGCTCCGGCTATCCTACTTATCAGATCTCCTTTATGAGGAATAGGATAGGTATCGTCTGCAAGAATAGAATTCAGAGGTTTAAAATTTATTACCAGCCTTGGAATGCCTCTTATTTGTTTGGCTCTTTTATTGACATAGAATCCGTAACAGTTCCATGGATTGTCAGATTCCCTGATGAGCTTTCTGTCTAAGAGTTGTCTGATCTCTTTTTCACAAAGATCTCTGTATTCCTTGTTCATGGGAATAGCTTTGCTTTTACAGGGTTTACCTGTATATCCTTCTTTATATGGAAGATCAACTGAATGTTGCTTTCTGTGCCAGAATGCATTTGGTTCTTCTGAGCAGCATTCTTCTTTAATTTGCTTCTTCAAATCTTCAATATTCCTCTTAACCTGAGGATCTTTAAGCTGTTCTTCAACCTTGAGTGTTGATTTCAGATCTTTTAGATCTGACAATCTGGCTTCTACTTTGTCCAGGTCTTGGATAGTTTGGACCATTGTAGAAACTCGAGGATTCGAGATATATGGCAACTTGATCCTTTTTGTTGTTCCTTTTGAAGTAGGAACATAAATGAAATATCCAGCTTTGTTACCTTTCAATCGTGTTGACCCATGTGGCTCAACAGCGGCTAGGAAAATGTTTCCTAAAATGCAGTCAACTGGGATATCTGCGACTACGAATTTCAGATTGATGTAATGATGTTCGAAAGAGATGGAGGCCTTAGGAACTTCATAGTTCAGATTTTTGTTGCCCAATCCTACTACATTTCTTTTTGCATAGACCCAATATTTTGCTGGTATAATCTTCTTATTTAAGTTGTTCACATCAGCTCCTGAATCAAGGAGTGTTGTGAGTTCAAACATTTCGCCTCTGACGCAGATGTTCATTTTTACATGATGTTGTTAGTAGGATATGGCTAGGAGTCTCATTTTCTTAAAACCATATACAGGATCCTTCTTTCCTTCAGCAATTTCAAGATTTGGATTGCTGGTATATTCAGTAGTGTCCCATGCATGAGAATCATCTTCTTCTTTTTCTATCACCTACTTCCCTTTCTTTATTTCTGCAATCTGAGATTTTAAAGCAGAGATCTCATTTTTAATATTGTGAGTTTCTCTACTCACTTCTCCCAAGGTGAGGGATCGCACCTTATCGGGTTTCTCTTGATTTCTCTGAAAAGATCTAGTATTTATGTCAAAAGAGGCATCAACAAATAATGGCTTCTTACCTGAACTTCTGGAAGAACTGGATCTGAGTTGATCCATGAATGCTTCGATCAACCGATTCTTCATACCACCATCTTCCATTGCACAAATTTGAGATAAGATTTTTATCTCATCTTCTTCTGTGGCAGCCATTAAGATCTTTTCTTTTTGGGGTCTGAAGTTTATTTCTTCAGAACCGGAATCACTGTATGATTCTGAATCAGAATCGTAATTCATCTGACAATCACATTCCTCAGATCTTGGACAGGAACAAGATGTAGCTTCTGAGTCTGAGAATTCTTACATGTGTGCTTGCAATTCTTCGTGAGATGAAGAACTAAAAGAATCATAGGATGATTCTACAATTTGTTGCTGCTGTACTTGGTCTCTTATCACCACATTTTGGCAGCGTTTTGTTTTGTGAGAATGGGAACCGCATTTCATGCATTGTATGGATCCCTGTCCTTCTTGCTTGACATTTTTTCCCCTTTGAACAAAAGCTTGAGACTTCTCGCCTCAGTTTTATTTAGACTCTTCTCCTTCTGGACATCTTGAAGATGTGTGTCTAGTCTTTCCACACAACCAGCAGGTAAGACTGTTCCATTTCTCTTGCTCAGATGTATGGAGATGAATATTAGAAGGTCTTTAATAATGTGTCCTGGGGACGTATCTGTAATAGCCTTTTCTAGCTTTGGGGGAGTGGCTTTTAGATCTCTAAGGATCCTTCCTTCGATCTTTGTAGCTTTTGAATCTTTGTTTGTATTCCCTTTTGGCTCTTTTCTTTGCCTTCCTCCTCTTGACCAAAGGGTCATCAACTGTAAGTCCATATTTGCTATAGATGAACTTTTTATTTGGGAGCTTTGAAAGCTTCTCCAAAGATTTGTTTACTTTGGAGCTTGTGCATAAACTCACCAGCATTTTTGTAATGTGAGCATACATCTCACCCCAACTATAAGATTCAAATGGTAACTGAAAAACTTCTTGTGACCTGATATAATCAACAAACCTGGATGGAAGAGCAACAAGATAAACATGTTTCCACAACAGATTTTTTGAATCTTTTACCTCATAGATTCTCTGCATCCAGTCTCTATGAAAATCTTCATATTGTGACAACTTGTGACATTTCAAATTCATAAGAATGACTTCATTCTTATCTGCTATTTCACTTTCACTACCACACCATTGTTCAAGAATCATAGATGTCAAAGCACCTATCATGTTGTTTATGGTTGTACCATCTGAATTATGGATTACATCTCCAGTTTCGTCTTTGAGCACTTTTGCTTCCATTTTGCTAGAAATCTGGGAGATGATTTTGTCTCCCACCACCTGAGCAGTGTTCCTGTGAAACACTGAATATTAATCTTGTAGGCTTCAATTTCACTTTTCCCTCTTAAACACTTGAGCTTATATTCTGTGAACATCATGTCAATTAATTATATGATCTGGCCAACGCTCAGATTATCAATATTCCATTCTCGATGTGATTCAGGAAAGAAAGTGTGAGCTTCTGGAAGCTTGCCTTTACCTTCTAGATCAGGTGCAGGATATTTGTTGAACCTACTTTCAAGTGGTTCATATATAGGAAAGATCTGAGAGTCAGATTCTTTCTTTTCTTCTTCTTCATCCTTGAACAAGGATACAATAGTAACTTTCTCTGTAGCCTCTGGTTTTTCTTCAGAAGATGTGGCTACTTCTTTTGGAAACAATGCCGGGAACCTGTTAATGGGCTTAACAGGATCTTGAATATTTATATTTTTTTTGTACAAAAAAGAAGTAGGAACTGATTTGTCTATTTTTGCCAGGCTTATCTTTTCAACTTTCTCAGTCAAACCAGATATAAGATTTTTAGTAGTATCAAGATGATCTACTATTTTGTCTTCTACTTCCTCTATATTTGTCAAAGATTCTTTGGCATAAGAACGAACAACAGATGAAGTATATTGTACATCATTGAGGCTTTTGTTTACCTCATTTATTGAGACTTGAACAGTGTCAAATTGTTCCTTTATTTCTGCTGCTTTTGCTGTATCGATCTCCAGGTATTTAATGGCTGTATTGGTCCAATTTATTTGTTCACTAGCTTTATGGATTCTCCCATCTATGTCTAAAGCATTGTCATCCTTTTGTACCAAAGGAATTGCCTTAGCTGCATTTTGATTTTCTCCAATAATAATTCCTCTGTATGAAGGAAAAGTAGATGGGGTCTCTACTCTACTGCCATCCAAAGTAGTCCAAGCATGTTTGGTAGATGATGAAGAAGATGAACCAGTTAGCACGACTTCAGGAGAAACATTTTTCTTCCATTCATAAAAGGAAATCCAAGAATTTGTAATTTCCATATAATGCTTCCAATCTTCAGCTAATTTCTTCTTCTCTTCAATAGAATGGCTTAGGCCAAACTATTCTACTTCTGGATTAGTGAATAAGTCCCAATTCAACATAGCTTTCATCCACTTGGAACTTATCTCTGATTTTAAACAACCAGACAGGAGAGTTAAGAACTTGTGCATCTCCATGACTGCAGGTTTTTTACAGTCATCTAGAATAGGACCAAATCTGCAGGTAGGAATTAGACCTTTGGCTTGCTCAAGATATCCTAAGCCATATTTGGGTTTGGCTGGCCTCATGACACTAAACATCTCTGTCAATCTAGGATCCTCTCCTTCAAGAGTAATAATCTCATGCATCATCAGAACATGGTCAGACTCTGGCTCATGTGGAAATGGTATGTCTGAACATTTTGGGTTCGGGCATGGATTTACTGAAGTGGAAGGAGGAGCTTCTCTCGTTCTGGGATGGTGATTTTCATGTATGACAGATTCGACAAGTGTACATAGATTTACAACAGCTTTACATTCTGGACATGTAACTTCTAAAGGATTGAAGTTAACTATTTGGGCAAACTCAAAAAGAGAAATATGTTTACAAGCAGTGGAGCTAGAACAAGCGGTATCAACAATGGAAGGATCTCGATAATATTTTGAACTTTTGGAGGCTTTTTCAATACCTTTATAATCAATGGTAGATCTTTTGGGAAAAGACAAAACTGCAGAAGACTGGTTTTCTTTGATATCAACAGAGGTTATTCTTTTTGGAGCAGGAGGCTTGGGATTAGCAACGACCCAATTTTTAGGAAAGGTAAGGTCTTCCCATCTGATTGTTTGATGTTCTATTTTCTGATTCTTTGAATCAGTGAGAACAACAACACTTGATTTAGAATCGCAACTAGGTGTATGGCGTATGGCTGGCCATAAAGTATTAGTATGCCGAAAGAATCCTCTAGATTGTATGGCTATGTTATGTCTTTTTTGATGCATGTCAAACCCTGAGGTCTGGATCTACAACTGCAAGATTTGATCGATCATTTCATCGAAGACATAAACTGAGAAGTTAGGATAACAGTCAAAATAGACTGGGCCATGTGACAGAGGGGCAACTATACCTCTGATCAGGGAATTGGTATACTTATTATGAGTAAGATCACGGACTGTGGCCAACACAAAAGTATTTAACCCTTGATGAGTCAAAGGGTTGATCCCAATTAGAATGCATCCCAAATGCAGATATTTTGTTTTCAATCTCTTAGCCTCGGCCTGTAAAGCTTTTGGATCCAATAAAGGAATAGACTGGATATTGTCAGAGTTTTCCTAGATCTGACTTATAGACTCCTTAATATTGATCCTAGTAGCGGCTTTTAAATGAAATATAGATAAGTCATCATAAACTTCAAAAGAAGATATGCTAGGTAATTTCCAGCGAGCAGAGGGCTGCGGCTCTTCATATTCAAGTTCTGCTTGATTTAAGACTCTACTAGAACTTGATGCAAACATGTCCCTAAGAGGGTTTTCTTCTGCGGATGACTCTCTGTCTTCTAGTTCTCGTAAGGAAACAGACTTCCTGAATGAATCCATTTTTAATATCAGTGATGATTAGAATACCAACCTCGTGAACCTGATACCAAACATCTTCGCACTCTACATAATGAGACAGAGGAAGCTATGTGGAACTAAATTTTGTTGTACAAAGTGTGAATGTGCGGAAGTTGGAATAATGATATATTGCAAAAACTATTACAAAAACAGAGCATTCGCGAATAATGAAAAAATGCAAACCCTGCTGCCTTAATCGATTAATTAGCAGTAAAGGCAAAGACTCCGCTGCGTTGCCACTATTATTCTTCTTTTTTTAAGACTCGAATTGTCTTTAAGATAACTAAAAGTGATGATAATTTAAATTAATTTGCACATATCCAATTTAGATTATTAATTTTGAGTCTAGAATTATCTTAGAGAAACCATTCAAATTCAATTAGTATGCTTAATCAAGTGTAATTAAGGAAAAAAATTATATTAATTAAAAAAATATATAATTAGCCCATTAAAAAAGATTAATAAAATTATATTTGAAACATAAATGAGTAATTTATGTATATCTCAATTTCCATGAAAGAGCAACATCAAATCTTATTGGAAAAGTTTGCGAGACATGCTTATAACAAATCACCCGTTTAGCAGATTTCATAACGAATCGGATCGATGAGGAATGCATCTGGATAGGATTTTCATAGCGAACAAAGAATGATCATAAGCACGTTTTGATAGGTAGTGGAAGATTGTGGAATATCTTTATTTTAGAGTAATAATAATTCTTTAGAGTAATGGAAAAATAAATTTTAAAAAATATAATTTTAAATGAAAAATATAAATATAAATTGACTAACCAATTATATGTGTTAAAATAAATATATGCTCTATATATTTTATATTCCAAGATTAAAATTGTGTTCATTTCATTCTATTATATTATGATATGATGTGATGGTGACTATAAAAGTCTAGAAAATTAAAATGTTGAAACAGTTATTTACAAACTTTAATTGAAAATATGGAGTTTTTATATTTATTAATAAATAGTGAATTTTTTTATTAAACCAGTAATATTAACAAGATGATATGGCGGTAGGCTGGTAGCTATTAGCACCTATTGTAAAGTTAATGTCCAAAAGTACGGGGATAGCACATACAAATAGGAAGCATGTAATCAAATTGATGATTTCAATTCAGAGAATAGTACGTCAACAAATAAATTTTATGTTATTTGGTTTTAATCGAGCGGTAGCTGTATATGTTTATTGTTTGAATGTTTATCATTTGATTTTATCAAAGCCTAAATTTAACGATAGCCATATACAACCTCAACTCAATACAGCCTAATAACACAAAATTTATTTGTTACCAAATAATACAAAATGTAATCATTATTCGACGTGGCTTCTAACAAACCTTCTTGATATAATAATAGAATTGCTTCAAACACATGTCACGGTACCTACCAAAAACAATCCACGTGCTCTGCAATAAACTTTGAAGTTTGAAGATGTAATAGAATTCGTTCCACAGACCTCTCCCTAACTATAAAAATTCCACGTAACATTATTACAAGTCTATCCGAAAGGACAACCTACTCCACAAAGAGACAAAGAGACCAACCAAATTACAGTGTACTCTATATATATACTAGTGTTACATGATATTACTCGTAGCATCCGAACATTGCCAAGCTATTTAAATTTGTTCAGTTTCATATTAACGATTTTGAAGTCGTTCATTATTGTGACAACATAATTGATAAAAGGAACAATCTTGGTTGGGGTGGGACTCCGTTTCTATTCACATGAAATTACTAGTTCACAATCATGGTTTCTGTGGGGTTTGGTTTTCATTGACACGGAATTACTGTGACAACATTATTAATTAATAATAGATATTGTGACAACATAATTGATAAAAGGAACAATCTGGGTTGAGGTGGGACTCCGTTTCTATGCACGTGAAATTACTAGTTCACAATCATGGTTTGTGTGGGGTTTGGATTTTATTGACACGGAATTACTGTGTTAACATTATTAATTAATAATAGATATTGTGACAACATAATTGATAAAAGGAACAATCTTGGTTGAGGTGGGACTCCGTTTCTATTCACGTGAAATTACTAGTTCACAATCATGGTTTGTGTGGGTTTGGATTTTATTGACACGGAATTATTGTGTTAACATTATTAATTAACAAGGTAGGCTGCACCGCAGCTAGTCCCTGCATTGAGCAGGAAGCATGTAAAAAAACATTATATGCTGCAACAGTTTATACAGAAGCAAGCATAGGATAAACTAAGCAGCTTAGCATGTAATTGATTAGGAAGAGACCATACTAGTAACAATCGTAAGCTTAAGTATCACCAGTTTATACGATAAGCTGTAAGCTCTAACATGGTAAACTAAGCTAATAGTGTTAGTTATAGATAGTAAACACAATGGTTGTACTTTGATTAATCTAACAACAACAATTAAGTAACTGTGTTAGATAGAGATCATAAGCTAATACGTAATCAGTAACATAAGGTAATTACAAGCATGTACAGATTAAGTGGTTCGATTCCACTTATTGAATAGAGTTGTAACCATTATGCTTGTTATTGTAGTTACATGATATCAGTGCTGTACTTGTAAGATGTAAGCTACAGGCCTATGCTTCTCATGAATATGGAGAACTAATGGTTATAGTACTCAAATGGACTAAGTAATACGGATAAACAGTAGAAGTAATGGCAATCCATATGTAGCTCATATCATGTTGCTATTATGCTTACTTAGTATACTTGTTGCTTTATCACTATGATCCTCACTGAATCTATTAGGGGAATAACGTGGTATAAAAAACTGTAATACCGTGTTTCATGCTTAGTTAGCTCTATTATCACCATTACTATCACTCTCTGTGTTCACATGATGTAAGTATAAGTAGTGAGCTAATCAAGTGAGTATTTATTACACATTCATTACGGATAAAGAGCTTAGTTATAACAAGAGCTTAATACGAGTAATAGTTGTACTTATAGATAAGCAAGAGATCACTTACAGTCATGTTCTTACACCGGTATCAGTATCATTACTGGTCAGCTTTAATGGTAATGTAACCTAATCGAATAGGATAACACATGTATTATGAGTACTAAGCCCATTGCTCTTGTAAGATGCCAAAGCTTACTAGGTACTTTTAGTAAGGGTTCACTTACACTAAGCAGCTTGTAACTATTATGGAAAGTTCTATTACACCCAATGTGATAAGCTAACAGAAGTAGTTATGTTTTACATGCTATGATTACCATTACAGTGGAATAGCAATATCCAGTGATTACAGTAACATAACCTTTGCATAACTATGGTGATCTTAACCTTATGAAGCTAATTTGAATACAGTTAAACCGTGCTTAAGCTATAATAATATCAGTACTCATTTGATTAGGGAACAAATACGATCCTCTAGTAATGTCAAACTACTGCTCTAATCAAATACGATCCTCTAGTAATGTCAAACTACTGCTGAATAGTTGAGCTATACGTATCTTATACTTACTAAGCTTAATGGTAATACTACCTCTACTGTAACTAGCTTTATTACATAGATTGAACTCCATTATTCCTGTATACGTATTCGATTCAACTACATGGTTAAGTAAGCAGTGATTACAAGCTGAAGACACTGTACTCACACTGATTATATAGAGTACTATAGATACCATGTTTGTGTCCCAGCTAACAAGTCTTACTCATTAAGATGCTAATAAGTTCAGCTAATGGCTAGTTCGCGTCCCCCGTCAACCACTTTATTTACATAACTAACAACTTTACTCTTACGTTCGTATAAATAGGTTTAATATCGATTATGGATTACAATTTCTTGTTAGGATAGAGTTGGTTGTATGCTATGATAGCGGTGGTTTCACTAACTATAGTATTTTCCCCAGTATGTATCCATCGGTCTCTACAGACATGAATTTCCGCAGCATACTTTTAAGAAGTCCTTGGTCTTACGAACAGATGTTATTCAGATGTTATACGTTTCAGAAGCAGCTCTCCACGCGTGAAGCCACTCTCCACCCGTCAAATGCTCATATTATAATTATAATTAGAATTTTTAAATATAATATCTATTATAAAAAAAGTTTATATATATTTGAATGAATATATTACGTAGTTAATCAATATTTCTATTGAATGTAAATTTGTGTTATGAATATATAATTTTGATATTCTCAGCAGAGTTATACTCGGAGTCGTACTTCCTGTAAACACATGGTCTACTGGACCCCGAATTTTTGTTGATTATATAAAAAGTACCATTATTCACAAAGATTTAGTGTCGGAAAAGTGGCAGGGATCGGTTTAAGGAAGGCCAACAAGTTGTTCATGAGTAGTGTAGCCATTATCGGTTTCCTTGTGAGCAACCCAATGTCACTGTGTTTTCTGGTTATCTTATTAGCTCACTCCTTGTTTTCTGGTTATTTTATTAGCTCTCAACGGTTTTCGTCACCCTCTCTGCCCAAACGACACACTGCAATGTTTAGGCGAGGCCAAATAGTATGCTAACTGCCACGTAGCGCTGCTGTTACTCTGCCGCTTGGGGTGTTGCTGCTGCTGGTACTCATGGTTTGCGTTTTCTGTAGAATTCTGTCTCGTCCCAGGCTTGTTTCCGGCCCGAGATCATATCTAGTCATGGGTTAGGCCGCTTGCTTCAATGGTACGCAGAAATGCTCGCAGAATCCCCCACGCAGACCATTCTGGTCGAGCGACTGGGAGCGGTTCGGACAGTTGTGACGGCGAATCCTGAGAATATTAAGTATATACTGAAGACCCAATTCGACAATTATCTAAAGGGGAAGCCCTTTACGGCCATTCTGCACGATCTGTTGGGGAAGGGGATCGTTAATTCCGACGGGAATGCCTGGAAATTGCAGCGCAAGGTTGCCAGCTACGAGTTCAACACTCGCTCTCTGCGGGAATTTGTTCTGCGAGTCGTCGAAGAGGTCACGGATCGACTCCTACCAATTCTTGATGAGGCCAGCCAGACGGGTAGAGGATTGGATTTTCAGGACATTCTGCAGCGTTTCGCATTTGATAATATATGCAAAGTTGCGTTCGGGATCGATCCGGCTAGCCTTGATGCGAGCCTTTCTGTTTCGGAGTTCACGCAGGCTTTCGATGTAGCAACCGAGCTCAGCGCTCGGCGCTCCACTGCGCCGATCTCGTTGGCGTGGAATATAAATAGGATGCTCAACACTGGGTCGGAAAAACGCTTCCGCTGCGCAGTAAAAGCTGTGCACGAGTTCGCCATGGATGTCATTCGGCAGCGGAGGCGGGAAATGAGTAGCACCGGTCCCTGCAAAAGGAAAGACGAGCCTGGAAGTTTACTTTGTTTCTTGCTTGGAAGAAGCTGCTCGGTTCCCACAGTCGACTTTGACAGGCATCCAATTTGGCCTTGCATCATCTAGAAAAATAGTAAGTAGCATGAACGAAATAGAGAAGAAATCTGGTCCTTGTTTAAATTTCTTCTGTCTTCTTTTGTTGCTTGCTTCGCATAGGGGTAAACGGATGAAACGATAGCTTATAGATCAACCCTGCGACTAAAGTTGCTTTAGCCTTTGTTGTTTACTTTTATGCTTCCCTTGCTCTTGCCTTAAATGGTTCCTTTTACCCCATACCAAGGTGCGACAAATACATTTAATGGTTAGAAGTCAACAACTTAACCTGCTACCTTAGCTTCTGCAAAAGAGAGAGCACTTAACCCCTTTCTTTCATTCTGATTCATGGCTAACAGCGTTGTTTTATTAAAAAAGAATTGAGATATAATATAGATATATATAGAATGTGTTATAAACAAGTAAGCTTCAAACATGAGTGAAAAGAGACAATAATGCACACTGCCCTGGACATGAACAAACGAAAGCACATTCAAATATGGATTTTGTAATTTTTTAATTTGATATTAATTGAATAATTTTTTTAAAAGAAATTATATAATAGAAATTTTTAATTCACCTATTTCAAATTAACAAATTTAATTCATCGAAGATCAGCAAAAACTTAAAAAGAATACAATATATTATAATATCCTAATATAAACAATGAAATATATTAGACTTATATTTATTCCTAATAAATTACAGAGTTTATGCTTTTACATCCTGTCTGAAATAAAATTATGCGGGGGCGGACTCACCTAAATAGAGAAATTCCTTGATAAGTTAAATAATCTTGTTTTTTCAGAATACTTTCCAAAATCCTTGAAGATACTAGACGTTTCAGAATACTTTCCAAAGATGTCTAGTCGTTTTGCTGCTATTTTGTTCGACTTAATCAGAGTCTGATCGTCTTGCTGCTATTTTGTTTGGCTTAATCAGAGTCTTTGGCTTTACAAACCAGCGCAATGGCCCATAACCAGAGCCGATGTTTTTGGACTATTCGGACTGGAAATAGTAGACGCTATAGATGGCGTCTCCTGTGAAATTTTTCATCTAGGAAATAAGGGATGCGGGCGCAAGATTAATGGAAAGGAGTAGAGGGAGGACTTCAGCAGAACTCAGCCGGAGCAGTTGGAAGTGCATGACATAGTGTTGTCAACTGTCAACTTTTGAATGTATGACACTTGTTTATATGCCATACACTTGTTTAAATGTAAACGAAACGGTGGCAGGCGTACATGCAAGGGGTGGTGTACATGCAATGTGATAATATAGTTACTGCCAACATGCGCCAATATGCTCGAACCCTCAAACCTGCTAATATGCTCAAACAATCGTGCAAATAATTCAAACTAATGTTAACATTAATACACGAACTCTTTGACCGCCACTAATAATAAACAGGTTTAAAACAAAATAAACCTATGGTCCAGCCTCTTCCGCCTCGGGAAGAGGCCAAATAAGATGGCGCTTTTGAAGACTTTGGTTACCCGACAATGGCAAACACAGTCACATTTGGAAACTTTGCTCACCCTCCAATAATCACCGTAAATTAATAACATAGCGGTTTAAATTAATGCTATCTCAGCGCATTTGGATTACTATAGTCCCTGGCCATTGCCAGATGGCAGGGACTAATAATAGATAGTGTGACAACATAATTGATAAAAGGAACAATCTTGATTGGGGTGGGACTCCGTTTCTATTCACGTGAAATTACTAGTTCCCAATCATGGTTTGTGTGTGGGGTTTGGTTTTTATTGAAACTGAATTACTGTGATAATATTATTAATTAATAATAAATAGTAATAAATTTGGTGGCATTTCGATTTTATAATTAGTAAAATGTAATGTAATTAGAGATTAAATTAATTTTTTTGCATGTTATTTTTAATGTTATTTTTTTGAAGTTTTTTTTATGGATTTTTATGGTTTAATTTCTCTAAAATTTGGTCAGAATTTATTGAAATCACAAGTTTGATGGGTAATCACTACACAATAAAAGTGCCCTAAGATTTTTCAAGGTGCTGAATCTATATATACATTAAACAAACTAGTTTAAATAACACAAATCCAAATTTCATCTCAAAATTTTTCCACTCACTTAAAACTCCAAAAAATCACACTAAAAGAACTCCCCTTTCTACCGCTAGATTCCTAAACATTCCAGGAAATGGCAATCAACCTAAATGAAATTTAGTTTTTATCCGCATGGAATTGCTTCTATATGACATCAAGGATTCCATATTTGTGAGATATTGCATCCCTCCTTACAACACGAATGTGAAAACCAGCAGCGTAAGAGATAAGAATGATCCGTGTGAAATTAGATGTATATGAATTCACGTAATCAAAAACTTTTGGGTATTGGATCGCTCCTCAAAACCAGGGGTATGTTCAAACCAGGAGCGTAAAAGATAAGAAACTAGGTGCTCTAATAGGGGGCTGTCCGAAAAATAAAAAACATTAAATAATTCTTGTAAGAATTAAGAAACAAAGTGCTTCAACAGGTGGCTCTGTTAAGTAAGACAAAAGACTTTAACAGCTGCCTGTATTTAGTCTTCCTTATCTTGGATGAGAGAACAGATATAAAATATTCATCAGTTCGCGTTAGATCTGGGATACGATTCAAGGAAAATCGAAAATCCTTGTGGGATGATGGATACCCAGACTGAAAATAAGAAGCTTCATTTTCTGTTGTTTCCATGGCTGGCGCAGGGCCACATAAATCCCTTTCTGCAGCTCTCAAAGGCTCTTGCAATCCACGGCCACACCGTCTCCTTTCTCTCCACGCCCATTAACATTTCCAAAATCAGGCCATCCTTACAACTTCAGGACTGGCCGGGATGTATCGATCTACTGGAACTGTCGTTACTGCCCACGGAAGGCCTGACTCCGGGGGCTGAATGCACGGCAGACATCCCCGTAGAAATGGCATTTGCACTCCAGAAAGCCATATACGGCCTGTAGAAGCCCTTCCGAAGTCTCCTCAGGCAACTCTCGCCTGACTACGTTGTTCATGACTTCGCGCAGTATTGGACGCAGAGCGCCACTGCTGAGATGCGCATACCGGCTGTCTATTTTTCGGTCTATTTGCCGGCAACCTGCGGCTATGCCTTCCACCCTTCCCGTGTATCGAACCACAAAATAACCGCCGAGGAACTAGTGGCTCCGCCCCTTGGATTTCCATGTTCCGCGATCTCATTTAGACTGTATGAAGCACGGGATGTATTAGTAATGTATAAAGGAATACCCGGGCACGTTAATCCGACCTATCGTGTGGCTAAATGTTTACAAGGATGCGTGGCGGTGGCTGTGAAGTCATGCTTTGAAGAGGAAGAGAAGTGTTGAAATCATAATTTCAACTGCCGTAACAGCTGAACAGTCCCGCGGCATTTAATTCCACAAAACCACCTGTTTCATATTGCACCACCTTTCGCACAAAGCAGTATTTGTCAGAGGGCCTCCGATCACCCCGACCGAGCGATGCGTGTCTGCTGTACGACTCCAAAACCGCCAATCCCCCGGCCGGTAAACTTCGTTTGGTTCAACTGAGCGATAACCGTTAGATTAAAGTGAAGGTTTGAAGCAGTTGATTGAAGTCAAAGATGCATACAAGCCTGAATATTGCATGACGTGAAGTTTTGTTTGACTGCCGTAAAAGTCATTAATGTAAATTTAATATGATAGGTAAAATGTCAGTAAGAGTTTTAATTTTATTGTTTTTTTTAATTTACGGAGGTATGGGCAAGTCAACGCATTGTTAAGTTTTTTTTGGTTTTGGTATATGTAATGTTTTGTGTTCATTTGCATATGGAATGAAAAGAGAAGGCTCGCGGCAGCGAATGAAAAACGAGGGTAATTTTGAAAAGGAAATGTGATGTACAACAGCACAAGCGAATGGAGAATTTTTACACCACAATGTAAAAATATACAGCAGTATTTTCATTTTTAAACAGAGACAGAGTTTTTTTTTATAACGCACAGGAGTGCTGGGAGACAGAGTAACTTTTGTTGGTTGAATATGTAAATTTTTTAGGGCATATGGAATGTAACGCAGCAGTGCGTAAATAAAAATTTTACAAAACAGTGTTGAATTTTTATTGTGAAACAGAGTATTGTTTTTATTGCAGAGACAGAGTAATTTTATTTTTTGTGGAAGTTCTTTGTGAATCCCTCTGAGAGAGAGGAAGAAATATGTATCAGGCATTTTATTAATGAATACAAGTTTGATTTGTATGTGGAAAACTCTGTCTACTCAGAATTTTTTTTTGCTTCCCTGTGTTAAAGATCCTGTGGAGAAAACAGAGCATTGTTCTCTGTTCTTTTGTGTTTGAAATTATCAGAAATTTCCAACACTGGTATCAGAGCTTGTCCAGGCTCTTTGAAGGTGTCAAAGAAGCTGAAGTAAGGTTTCTGGCTGCAGCAGCTTCTCCAGCAGAGTGAAGACTCAGTCAAGAAAGATTCAAAGGTATTTCTCAAATTTTTTGTGTTGCTGTTGAAGACAGTCAGTTATTTTAAAAACACAGTCAAGTATTTTGAAGAGTGCAAGGAATGGCTGGCTCCAGCACTAGCATGGGTATTTTTAATACTCAGCTCCCACAGTTTAATGGGAAAAACTATGACTATTGGGCAATAACCATGAGAGCCCTGTTTGCCTCACAAGATTTATGGGAATTAGTTGAAGATGGATTTGAAGAACCAACAGATGAAAATGAGTTTAATAGGTTAACTCAGGCAAGGAAAGATCTATTGAAGAGAAATAAGAAAAAGGATTCCAAAGCCCTCGTATTTTTATATCAAGCAGTGCATGAGAGTGTGTTTCCAAGGATAGCAGTAGCCAAGACATCCAAAGAAGCATGGAAAACTCTCAAGACAGCCTATCAAGGCATGGAGAAAGTGAAGACAGCAAAACTACAATTGCTGAGGAGAGATTTTGAGAATCTGTGCATGAAGGAGTCAGACAATATTGACTCATTCTTCACACATGTGATTGGTCTGGTCACACAGATAAGGTCTCATGGAGAAGTTCTTGAAGAAAGGAGGATTGTGGAGAAATTGTTGAGGGTCCTACCCTCAAAGTTTGATGTGATTGTCACCACCATAGAAGAGACAAAGGATCTCTCAAACTTTTCAGTTGATGAACTTCATGCATCACTGATAACACATGAGCAGAGTTTGAGTAGAAATGAAAACTCATCTCTAGAGCAAGCCTTCAAGACCCAGATGTCCTTTGGAAGAGGAAGAGGTCAAGGCAGAGAAAACAAGAGAGGAAGAGGCAAAAGCCAAAACAGAGGTGGAAGAAACAGTCCAGCAAATGCTCAAGGAAGAGGCAGCAATCCAAATCAGAACCAAGGCCAAGGCAGCAGCCAACAAAGTGGACAACATCATGCTCAAGGACAAAGGTATGAAAAATCCAATGTCCAATGTTATTATTGTAAAAAATATGGGCATTATGCAAATGAATGTAGGAAGAAGCAGCATGATATGAGTAATAGATCTAATGCAAATATCACTAGAGAAAATATCAGCCAAGATAATGTGTTGTTAGCTTGTAATATGGCTGAAACAAACAGTGAAGATATATGGTTTCTAGACTTCAGTTGCAGTAACCATATGACAGGAAACATAGCCCTGTTTTTTGCTTTAGATCAGAATGTGAAGTCACAAGTCACACTTGATACTGATAGTAAAATTTCTGTTATGGGAAAAGGAGAAGTAAAAATATTTACAAAGAAAGGTGAAAAGAAAACCATAGCAGATGTTTATTATGTTCCTGGAATGAAGTGTAACCTCTTAAGTATTGGACAACTTGTTCAAAAGGGGTACAATGTTTTCTTTGAGAATGATGTATGCACCATCATGGATAGAGCACCCAGAAAATGATGTATTGCTGAAGTGAAGATGACGAGGAACGGGATGTTCCCTTAAGGGAAGATTTGAAAAACAAAGAAGTAATTGCAGCAGTTACCCAAGAGGCTTTCCAAAGCGTACCAAAGGATGAAAATTGGTTGTGGCACTTGAGATTTGGACATCTCAACTTTGGAGGTCTTAACTTGTTGAGCAGAAAAGGAATGGTAAGAGGATTACCATTGATAGAGAAACTGGACAGCCTTTGTGAAGGTTGTATATTGGGGAAACAACACAGAGAAAGTTTTCCATCAGGGAAAAGCATAAGGGCAAAAGCACCCTTAGAGATTGTCCACTCAGACTTATGTGGACCAATGCAAACTCCATCACTAGCAGGCAACCAATATTTTCTAACATTCATTGATGATTTCACCAGAAAGACTTGGGTTTATTTCCTGAAGAACAAAAGTGAAGTGTTTGAAAAATTTCGAAATTTCAAAGCACTTGTGGAAAACCAAAGCGGGCTGCATATCAAAGTTCTAAGAACTGACAGAGGAGGTGAGTATATCTCCAAGGAATTCCTACGGTTTTGTAGAGAAAATGGAATTCATAAGCAATTTACAGCTAGGTACACCCCGCAGCAAAATGGAGTTGCCGAAAGGAAGAATAGGACAATCATGGATATGGCGAGGAGCATGTTGAAGGCAAAGCATTTGCCAAATGATTATTGGGCTGAAGCTGTACACTGTGCAGTATATATTTTGAATAGGTGTCCTACAAAAGCAGTGATGAACAAAGTGCCGGAAGAAGCATGGAGTGGGAGAAAGCAAGGAGTCACCCACATGAAAGTTTTTGGTTGTGTGGCTTATGCACACATTCCAGATCAGCTAAGGAGGAAGTTGGACAGAAAAGGGGAGAAATGTATTTTCATTGGATACAGTGAGGAATCCAAAGCTTACAGGTTGTATATCCCATCTACCAAGAAGTTTTTTGTGAGCAGAGATGTTCAGTTCATTGAGGAGGAAGCTTGGGATGGAAGCATAGAGAAAACAGTGAATGTTAAAAATTGTTTGTCTCATGATGAAGATGATGAGGAGATGGCTGAAATACATCCCCAAATAGCAGCGCCAACACAAAGACAGCAAGAGACACCCTTGAGGAGAAATGAAAGTGCTTCTCCAAGCACACCACAAGGAGGAAATTCAAGTGATTCTTCAAACACTTGCACACCAAATGAAAGAGGTAAGAAATTCAGAAATTTAAGTGATATTTATGATGAAGGAATGAATTCCTTGTTTGTTTTGTATTTTCATGTTGATGACCCTATTCATTTCGAAGATGAAATTAAAGATAAGAAATAGATAGAAGCTATGGATGAGGAAATCAATGCCATAGAGAGAAACAAGACATGGGATTTGGTTGAGCTACCAAAAGGAAAGGAAGCCATTGGAGTTAAATGGGTTTACAAGACCAAGAGTAATGTTGAAGGCAAGATAGAAAGGCACAAGGCAAGACTTGTTGTCAAAGGATACAAGCAGTAGTATGGGAGAGACTATGAGGAAACTTTCACACCGGTTGCTAGAATGGAAACCGTGAGAGCAGTGTTGTCTATAGCAGCACAAAAGAAGTGGAAAGTTTACCAAATGGACGTGAAGTCAGCATTCATAAATGGAGTGTGAATGGAAGAGGTTTATATTGAGCAACCTCTAGGCTATGAGAAGAAAGGCCAAGAGCACAAAGTGTGCAGATTGAAGAAAGCTCTTTATGGGCTGAAGCAAGCACCAAGAGCGTGGTACAGTAGGATAGATTCCTATCTATTGGAAAATGGATTTGACAAATGTGAGGGAGAACCCACCATCTACATCAAAGAAAATGATGGTAAAATTTTAATTGTTGTGTCATATGTTGATGATGTTATTTTTACAGGTAATTATGACTACCTCATTGAAAACTTCAAAACAGTCATGAAAGAAGAATTTGAAATGACTGACATGGGTTTGCTGAGATACTTCTTAGGAATAGAAGTAGATCAAAATGAAAATGGAATTTTTATCTCACAAGCAAAATATGTAAATGAAGTGTTGGAAAGATTTAACATGCAGGACAGCAAGGCAGCAATCACTCCCACGGTGATGGGATTAAAACTCAGCAAAGAGGACAGCAGCAAGGGTTTTGATCCTAGCTTGTACAAGAGCATAGTTGGCAGCCTCATGTATTTAACTGCAACTAGGTCGGATATAATGTTTGCTGTTAGTTTAATTTCCAGATTCATGGAGAGGCCAAAAGAAGCACATTGGCAGGCAGCAAAAAGAATTCTGAGGTATGTCAAAGGTACTAAAATGTTTGGCATTTTATATACTGTCTCAGAATGTTCAGATTTAATTGGATACATTGATAGTGATTGGGCTGGAAGTGTAGATGATCGAAAAAGCACATCCGGTTATGTTTTTCACATGGGTTCAGGAGCCATTTCATGGGCTTCTAAGAAACAGCCTATTGTAGCATTGTCTACAGCAGAGGCAGAATATGTGGCAGCTACAGCAACAGCATGTCAAGCAGTTTGGATGAAAAGGATGTTAAGGAGCTTATGCCAAGAGCAGGTAAAAGCAACGGTGATTTTTTGTGACAATAGCTCAGCTATTGCATTATCCAAGAATTCAGTGTTTCATAAGAGAATGAAACACATTGACACAAGGTTTCATTACATCACGGAATTGGTAAGCAATGGAGAAATTGTTTTACAACATTGCAGGACTCAAGAACAGGTTGCAGACATATTGACAAAGCCATTGGACCAGAAAAGCTTTGAATTTTTGAGGAAGTGTTTGGGTATGACTGATAACCCAGCAGTTGAAATTAAAGGGGAGTGTTGAAATCGTAATTTCAACTGCCATAACAGCTGAACAGTCCCGTGGCATTTAATTCTACAAAACCACCTATTTCATTTTTGTAGCACAAAGCAGTATTTGTCAGAGGGCCTCTGATCACCCCGACCGAGCGACGCGTGTCCACTATACGACTCGAAAACCGCCAATCCCCCGGCCAGTAAACTTTGTTTGGTTCAACTGAGCGATAACTGTTAGATTAAAGTGAAGGTTTGAAGTCGTTGATTGAAGTCAAAGATGCATACAAGCCTGAATATTGCGTGACGTGAAGTTTTGTTTGACCACCATAAAAGTCATTAATGTAAATTTAATATGATAGGTAAAATGTCGGTAAGAGTTTTAATTTTATTGTTTTTTAAATTTACGGAGGTATGGGCAAGTCAACGCATAGTTAATTTTTTTTTGGTTTTGGTATATGTAATGTTTTGTGTTCATTTGCATATGGAATGAAAAGAGAAGGCTCGCGGCAGCGAATGAAAAACGAGGGTAATTTTTGAAAAGGAAATGTGATGTGCAGCAGCACAAGCGAATGGAGAATTTTTACACCGCAATGTAAAAATATACAACAGTATTTTCATTTTTAAACAGAGACAGAGTTTTTTTTTGTAATGCACAGGAGTGCTGGGAGACAGAGTAACTTTTGTTGGTTGAATATGTAAATTTTTGAGGGCATATGGAATGTAACGCAGCAGTGCGTAAATAAAAATTTTACACAGCAATGTTGAATTTTTATTGTGAAACAGAGTATTGTTTTTATTGCAGAGACAGAGTAATTTTATTTTTTGTGGAAGTTCTTTGTGAATCCCTCTGAGAGAGAGGAAGAAATATGTATCAGGCATTTTATTAATGAATAGAAGTTTGATTTGTATGTGAAAAACTCTGTCTACTTAGAAAAAAAATTTGCTTGATCCTGTGGAGAAAACAGAGCATTGTTCTCTGTTCTTTTGTGTTTATATTCGTTATTTTCAGGACACTATTGGAGTTCCCGTGCTCTCTGTCGGCCCACTCATGCCCATATCTAAGCCGAACTCGGACAGCCGAGATGGCTCCGATCTGCTTGATTGGCTGGACCGGCAAAGGCCGTCCTCTGTCGTGTTTGTGTCGTTTGGCAGTGAGACGTTTCTGTCGAGAGAGCAAACCTACCAGGAGCTCCTTCCCGAAGGGTTCGAGACTCGAACAGGGGACCAGGGTCTAGTTGTCCGGGGCTGGGTGCTGCAGGTTCGGATCGTCTCGCACCCGTCCGTTCGTGGGTATTTGAGTCACGGCGGGTGGAGCTCCGCCATGAAGGCGCTGAGCTTCGGAGTGTCGCTTATCCTCCTGCCTGTAAAGCTAGATCAGAGCTTGAATACCCAGCAAATAGTGGTTGAATTGAAGGCGGGGATCGAGATTAAGAGAGGAGACGATGGCTCTTTTCGCAGTGAAAACATAGCTACAGCACTGGGAATGGTATTGGCTGGAGAACAGGGGAAGCAGTTGCAATCAAAGGTGGAGGCCGCGCGTAAGATTATAGTGAGCAATACTGGACGTCAGCAGAGTTACATCCATGACTTCATACAACAGCTGGAGCAGATAGCAGAACCATGTAAGCAGAGGTGAAAAATTTCAAATAGCAAGACGATTTTTTGAATACCCGAATTGCGAGGATTTCTGTGTCAGATTATTGATGTTAATTATGTGATAAGCTTGCGAGAGGATTTCTGGGTCAAATTATTGTTGTTGATTATGTGATAATCTTATGTTAATTATGATAATAAGTTTATTGGTAAAGAATTTTGATTTAATTATTAAAATTAGGTTTTATAGATGTGATTTTGAAATAGGGTTGTATTAAATGGATATGGGCATTTTTTTAATTTAATATTAATAATTATTAGGTAAATAATAAATATTTAATTTTTAAGAATAAATATTTTTAAGAATAATTACATATAAAACTAGCACAATCATATTAAAATTAAAAAAAATATTAATATCGTTATCTGGTTAATGTTTCTCGTTAAGCATTTCTAATTAATTTAATTTCTAGTTAATGTTTCTAGGTTTTTATTCATTTATTCTACTAAATATTGAAATTGTAGCGTATTTAGTTAAAAGCTATTAATTTAACCTCCAAATATTCAGATTCTATCGTAACAAAATATATAAATATTCGTTTACCATACGTAGTAAGATGGTATCATATTTAAGAAAAAAATAATAAACATTACAAAATCTATTGATTGCTCATCGCCATTACGGCCATGGCCCCTCCTGTACGAGTCGAGTCCTGAATGTATGCATTAGCTGCAGGAGTCGATCATGAGGCTTCAGATTCAGGGAAAAGAAATTTTAACTCTACTTTGCATCCTTCCTGCTATCAGCAATTACTGCGGTCAAGTTTAAATGAACACCAGTCGAATGCAGGGCCAACTGACGCTGATGTGGAGCTAAGTGACGGAGTATTGCGGGGCCCGCTCGCAAACGGTTAGAATTCTGTGTTACTCGACTCTCGAGTCTCTACCCAACCATGGCGATTCCTATTTCCAATTCCATAGAAAGTCTCTACCTAACCATGGCAATTCCTATTTCCAATTCCATAGAAAATTTATTACGCCCCTGACATGCATCGGAGATAGACAGATATAATATGTGCCCTGATGACTATAAAAAAAAAAAAAAAAAAAACTGCGTATTATAAGGGGCTATCTCGGGCACATGTCAGGCACAATAAATTTTCTATGAAATTGGAAATAGGAATCACCCCAACCATGCTGTCGCTAGAAACTTCAATGCAATAACAACCTATACACGTGCGTGCATGAAACGAATGCAAAAATCATCGCCTTGAATCAAAGGAAACATTTATTAAATTTCATCTAAAATTTAAAGCTTTTTAACAATACTATGCTTATTTATAAGAATTGAGACGAACCATTGGCCGAGTATTTTCTTTTGAGTACATGAGGTTGAAATAGAAAGCTTTGACTAACGAGAGATTCAATTCATTTTTCCTTCGGATAGTTTTGTTTATAATAAGATTTCATTTGGTCTTAACAAAGTTTCTTACTTTTTATCACATTAGGTTTATTGTTTATGGTGGAAGAATCACATGACAAGTTTCTTACTTTTTATCACATTAGGTTTATTGTTTATGGTGGAAGAATCACATGACCTGGATCTATGTATGAATATAATATTTTTAAGAAAATTTAAAAAATCGAAAGTATTTAAAAGAGTGAATAATGTTTTAAATTTTTTAATATAGAATTGATATATAATCTATATATTAAAAATAATATAAATTTTGTATTTATTATAAATACTTAAAGATAAAATTTCTCTCGTTGTTTTAGAAAATTTAAAAATATGATTAGGGGATTCACCATATCTTCTCACATGGATTTTCACAGAGAAACAAATCAGAATTTTTTGTAGATTGAATAAGAAAATAGTCCTCACACAAAAACGTGTAACACAATTTTCTTGATATAAACTATAAAAATAAAACCAACTGTATAAACCTTCCACATTATTGTATAAATTTTGAATATAGCTGTACAACTATACCTAGATAACTATACATCTATACATCAGATTCATATGATTATACCAATAATATTTCCAAATTTTTGTGTTATCAAAATTGGAAATAAATCTAAACATAATTAAAAAATAGAATTATATTAAAAAATATTAATTTTATTTAAAATAAATAATCCATCAAAGGCCTTTCTCCGATATCATTTATTCTTGAGCAAGTAGTTATCACTTTTATCACCATTTTATGAAATTTTATATGGCCAAAGATAGAGGAGGTTTTTTTTGTAAAAGTCCTTGGTTTTAGGGCTATGTTGGTTTTATTCATTCAACCTAGACACCCATTATTAATTTAATCTATTTTTTTAAGTCTTATCATCTTTTTCAATTTGGATAATGATTCCAAACTTTCCTTACATTTTGGAATTAATTTTCCCTCAAACAATTTATGGGTAATTGATGGGTGTCTCTCCAGCGATCTTTCCACTTTTCCATGGAGGTAGATTTGACCTCAAAGTTTGTTAAAAAATCCTTTTAAATATTGATGAAGTAGTTCGGAAACAAAACCTAGATTAGTGCTTTTGTTTCTCTCTCTACCTTGAATAAGAATGTGACATTCTCTTTATAAAAAAAAATATTCCGAATCCAAACTTTTTTTTATAATATAATAGATAAATAATTTACAATTTTGTCGGAAAGAGATGTTGAAAATGACTAATATAATAGATCTTACGTTAAAAATAAATAAAATAAAACTAGCCATCTAAAAACATGAACAAATTTAAATCTATTTAAATCTTGAATTTATTAAATACGAAACTTTTTTAAAATTTTTAATTTTTAATTTTTAACCATTTAATATAAATAATATATAATTAAAATGATCTATATAATTAAATATATAGATTTAAAACAAATATAAATTGGTCCCAAGAAAAAGTATACATTACCATTATACAAATAAGAATCAGTAATGATTTGTATTAAATGTATATAAGGTCGACTCAAATTAACCTAAGGCCGGTGAATATTGAAATGGGGAACAATATTGAAATGGGGAACACACTTGGCTTCTGATGGGTTATGGATTTTGAGACCTTTCCCACCACCAACGCACACAACGACTTAACTCGCACCCCATCTGTCAAGACCTCGAGTTGGTGAGCACCCAAGAGAGTCAAAAAACTGATAGCGTGCAGTTGCGTCCAAGATCTGCAATGGGCACCCGCCTTCGGTTAAAGGCGACTTGGAGGTGGACGTTCGGTTATGTGCAACCCCCCATTGGTTTAGGGCACGCACGAGTGTAGCGGGTGGTTAAGTGCGACGGATCGACAAGTGCATCGTACATTGCATGTAGTGTTAGGCAGTTGTTTAGCCATCACAAAGTACGACCAAGCATAGCGGCGACACGAGTTGGGTGCCTAAGGCAGGGGAGCGTCCCAGTGGGCGGTGCGACGAGTTGGAAATACGTGTAGCGAATCGTGATGGGCGAGTTGAGTTGTGAGCGGTTGGGCGAGTTAGCGAGCAACATGGGCGAGCCAACCTACAGCCAGCCCAAACAACACCTTGGTTGAATGAGTGCATGGCAAGGTGGAACAAGATGACTGCATACTACATGGGGAAGCCGACCCATGGGAAAACCAAAGGACGCGTCAGTTTGGGTGTAATGGCCATCGCATGGAGGCATATATAAATGGGAGGCCATGTGGATGAAAAGCATCAATCAAACAACAAGCATACAAAATAGAAGTGTGAGCTAGACAATGAACAAGGATGCAAATGAGCGGGCAGGGCGAGGTAGTTGACTTAGGGACTGTGGCAAGTTTGGCACAGGAAGTTTGGGGTTTTCGTAGCGTTCAGTCGAGTTACAGTTTGGCATGGCGTAGGGCGGGCAGATTGCAGTACTACAGTGCAGAACAACACAACAAGTAGACTGAACAATAGTGTGGGTAAGATCATTCAGGTAGTTGGATGCTACATGACCAATGGGCACAATAGTCCCACGTGTAGAGTAAATGTGTAGGCCGCTACAATAGGTCAGTTGGGCGGTGCGCAGTTGGGTTGTGCAGAGACTTGGTGTTATGTTGGTTATGGTGGAAGGGTCACAAGACGATATAACTAAACAAGAGTTCGGGTAACAGTTTCGTTGGATGAATGAATTGGAAGCAAATGTGCAGGAGTTGCATAATAGCATTGGCATTCATGCAAAGTAACGACACAAGTGTGCGACTGAATGCAGCTCGTGGGTAGGTCTGCACGAAGGCAACATTAAGGAAAAATGTGCACGGACTGCATGAATATTGTAAAAACTATAAAATTGATATTTTGCATAATTATATTATTGGGCAGACTTATATTTAGAAGTTGACCCTCTCACATGTGATATGTGTGTACAGTGTTGTTATATTTGTTTTTGTTGCATATGAAATAGTAATTGATGAAATATAAATGAATTATTTCTGCTACATCATAAACACTTAGCGAAAAATTGCTTAAGTGTTGGATAGGTGTAGTTTTTGAACTCAAGTACTGGTGAAAAGAAAAAGTCCGACAGCGCCGCACCCGCCTGTGTGTTGGTTGGAAGACATCACTAACATAGGGGCATGATAGTTGGTATCAAAGCTTGTTTTGTAGAAAGGGGCTTTAACAAGAAGAAGTGGGAATACAACAAGCAGGGATTACAGTTGGTATTGAAGTTGGGAATTGTGTAGATGGTTGCAGTGCAACATTAAGGGATTCTGTAGGGGCAAGACAACGGGTCAAGGTCGAGCTAAACATGAAAGTGTATGGTCATGACATGTTCAAGGGGGGAGGATATTGGTGGCCACCCGCTAATTCCACTTGGATAACCACCATTGCTTCTTTCAGTTTTTCAGTTTCCTTAATTATAGCGCAGTTTACTATTTTTAGCAGTTTTTCGGGTCCTAAAATTCTGGAGCCGTTTTGAGGCCCTAAACGATGTTTTTTGGGGAATCTACCACCAATGATTTTCTGTGTAAAATCGTCTTTTTCGCCGTAGTCCTCGGAGAGATCTTTCTAACGGGCTATCATGCACGTCAAATGAAGATAATATGACCAAGTCACGACCTCGGGAAGTTGGCTGTCCAACTCACCCCAACGGGGCCCATAATCTCTTGGTATTACATATCCTCGGGTTAGGGTTTTGGTTGTTTGGTTTTTGGTCTTATTGTTCAATAATAAAAAGGCCCTTGAGCCTCATTTTAAGACAGTTCAAAAGCATGAAGCCACCACATCTCTTCTCAGATATAAGCTACCATCGCCCTAGCTGGTTTATTTCCATTACTGTTTGTAAGCATATTTTAGTATTTTACATTAATGAAATGAAGTATTATTTCCGCTACATATCTGTGTTTATGGTTATCTCTGTAATTTGTTGCCTTCCTATTTAAATCCAGATCAGTGGTATCAGAGCAGTCTGCTTTTTCTTTGTTTTTCTTTGCATGTCCCCAACAAGGTCAGGATATAAGGAGTTAGGGCTTGAACTGGTCGAACCTTTACAAGACCAACCCTGCAAATCCCAACGGCCTCCCATGGAGGATGAGAAGAAAGACGAAGGGGCAAGAGATCCTATCAAAATATTTCTCGAAGAAGCCCTCGAGCGATAAAGGAACGCGATGATGGACAGCGTTGCCCAGATACTTCAGCGGTTACCCAGAGGCAACGCATCGGCTTCCAGCAGCTACTTTGGAAACGCCACGCGCTTTAAGGTACAAGTTAATTTTAAAATCCCCATATTCGAGGGTCAGATAGACGCAGATGCTGTAGATAAATGGTTAAATCTACTAGAGGGTTATTTTTCTGTTCATGAATTTTCAAGTTGAGAAAAGATTGTTTTCGCTCTTCTCAAAGCAGCCCCCCACGTCAAGGACTAGTGGGAAACCTACTGCGAGCAGAAGGATGAAAGTACAGACTCACTATTCTCAGTCGCACCCACTTGGAATTCATTTTGAGACGCCATCAAGGAGCAACACTACCCTATCAAAAGCTATGAGGACAAATACATAAAGTGGACCACGTTGCGGCAGGGACGAGACCAAGATGTGCCGGAGTTCACAAACATTTTTCATACCCTTCGCACACAGTTGGGTATCAAATGTTCTGAGCTGCATCTGGTACTCAAATACCACGGCTGCCTACACAGATACATCCAGGAAGAGATGGAGTTCTTGAACATCTCCTCACTCAGCACAATGTATCGATACGTTGTCAAAATCAAGCAAAAGTTCAAACAGAAGAAGCGAGACTTTGAATCTGTGAATCCGAAGACCAAAGGACAAAGCCAAGGCGGGGTGACCCAAACAACCTGTCGAAGCCTCAAGAAAAGAACAACACCACGAAATCGAAGAAGGACACAGGAATGTGGTGTGAGTTCCACAAGAGTTCCACTCATAACACAAGTGAGTGTCGGACCAAGCAGTCGTTGGTGGCTGAGTTGAAGGCTTCAAAATCAGATGCATGTTCCGACCCTGAGGCAGAACCTGACAAGAGGAGTCCAGTGTCACTATTGCCACTGCAAAGATCTAGAAGAATGAGCCCGAAGATCTAGAGGAAGGGGAGCGTCCTTTCCACTCATAGATGTGGGTGAAGGGTTCACCACTATAATTCATTGTCGACAGTGATAGCCAAAATAACCTCATTTCAGCAGAGGTTGTCAAGCAGTTGGGCCTATAGACTACATCACACCCACAGCCGTATAGTATCAGGTGGCTTCATGAAGGATGAGATCTCAAAGTTCGCCAGCAGTGTCGCCTTCCCTACAGCATCGAGCCCTTCACATGAGGTATTATGTGATGTTACACCACTGGATGTTTGTGATGTATTATTAGGCTAGCCATACTTGTGGAGGCGACATGCTGTGTATGATTCAAGGCCTCGCGCTACCATAATTTCTTTGGATAATTCATTATATAGGATACCATAGGTAGCCCCACCTACCGCCACCTCTTTGATCACTGCTAATAAAGGCAACAAGCTCATCTCACAGACTAGGAAATTTATTTTCTGTCTGGTTTGCTCCCAAAGTAAGGGGAAGATCGTAGCCACATCCATGACCCTCGCAAAGGGTTCCTCCACACAGCAACAACAGCAAAGGGATACGGTCATGACAGAACACAGGAACAACTTCTCCTCACCCACAGGGGTACCACACAAGCTTCAGGTGGGTGAAAAAGTATGGTTGCATTTGCAAAAGGAACACCTTACCAAAGCCTGTTGGAAACTCAGACCACTCCGATATGGTCCTTAAACCATCACCAAGGCTATGGGAGACAATGCATTTGAGCTTAGCATTCCCCCATTCCTTGGCCTGCACCCAGTGTTCAATGTGGACTGCCTTCGGCCATACTTTCCACCATTACTAGACACATCCGACATTGCAGAATAGCTCGCACCCACAGAGTTAAATCCAGATTGCATGCAACAAGCTGCAACTGATCAAATCATGGACACACAAATCAAGCACACTCGCCAGCAGAATATCAAACTATATCGAGTTGTCAAAGCAGGCCAACTCCTTCAGCAGGGCAAGTGGCTCACCAAAGACCAAGTTCAGCAGAAGTTCCCTCATCTCATGGAGGAACTCAACGTAATGGGGACCATTGCTTCCTAAGGGAGGACAGGGTGGGATGATCCAGGTGGATATTGGTGGCCACCCAATAATTCCACTTGGACGCCCACCATTGCTTCTTTCAATTTTTCAGTTTCCTTAATTATAGCACAGTTTACTATTTTTAGCAATTTTTTGGGTCCTAAACTTCTGGAGCCATTTTGAGGCCCTAAACGACATTTTTTGGGAAATCTACCGGTAGCGATTTTTTATCTAAGATTGTCTTTTCCATCATAGTCCTTGAACAGATATTTCTGATGGGCTATCATGTGCATCAAATGGAGATAATATGACCAAGTCGTGACCCCAAGAAGTTGGTTGTCCAACTCACCCCAACGGGGCCCATAAACTCTTGGTGTTACATCTCCTCGGGTTAGGATTTTGGTTGTTTAGGGTTTGATATTATTGTTCAATAATAAAAAGGCCCTTGACCCTCATTGTAAGACAGTTCAGAGGCATGTAGCCACCACATCTCTTCCCAAAGATAAACTACCATCACCCTAGCTGGTTTATTTCCATTACCGTTTGTAAGCATATTTCAGTATTTTACATTAATGAAATGAAGAATTATTTCCATTGCATATCTGTGTTTATGATTATCTCTGTAATTTGTTGCGTTCCTGTTTAAATCTGGATCAGTGGTATCAAAGCGGTCTGCTTTTTCTGTGTTTTTCTTTGCATGTCCCCAATGAGGTCAGGATATAAGGGGTTAGGGCTTGAACTGGTCAAACCTTTGCAAGACCAGCCCCGCAAATCCCGACGGCCTCCCATGGCAGATGAGAAGAAAGATGAGGGGGCAGGAGATCCTATCAAAATCTTGCTCGAAGAAGCCCTCGAGTGACAAAGGAACGCGATGATGGACAGCTTTGCCCAGATACTTTAGCGGCTACCCAGAGGTGACACGTCGGCTTCTAGCAGCTACTCTGGAAACGCCACGCCCTTTAAGGTACAAGTTAATTTTGAAATCCCCATATTCGAGGGTCAAATAGACACAGATTCCATAAATAAATGGTTAAATCTGCTAGAGGTTTATTTTTCTGTTCATGAATTTTCAAGTCGGGAAAAGATTGTTTTCGCTCTTCTCAAAGTACTCCCCCACGTTAAGGACTGGTGGGAAATCTACTGCGAGCAGAAGGATGAAAGTACGAACTCACTGTTCTCAATCGCACCCACTTGGAATTCATTTCGAGACGCCATCAAGGAGCAGCACTACCCTGTCAAAAGCTATGAGGACAAATACATAAAGTGGACCACGCTGCGGCAGGGACGAGACCAAGATGTGCGGGAGTTCACAAACATTTTTCATACCCTTCGCACACAATTGGGTATCAAATGTTCTGAGCTGCATCTGGTACTCAAATACCATGGTTGCCTACACAGATACATCCAGGAAGAGATGGAGTTCCTGAACATCTCCTCGCTCAGCACAATGTATCGATACATTGTCAAAATCGAGCAAAAGTTCAAACAGAAGAAGCGAGACTTTAGATCTGCGAATCCGAAGACCAAAGGACAAAGCCAAGGTAGGGTGACCCAAAACAACCTGTCGAAGCCTCAAGAAAAGAACAACACCATGAAATCGAAGAAGGACACAGGAAAGTGGTGTGAGTTCCACAAGAGTCCCACTCATAACACAAGTGAGTGTCGGACCAAGCAGTCGCTAGTGGCCGAGTTGAAGGCTTCAGAATCAGATGCATGTTCTGACCCTGAGGTAGAACCCGATAAGGGGAATGGCAAAGGGAAGAAGATCATTGATGCAGTGCCCAGTGTCACTATTGCCACTGCCAAGATCCAGAAGAATGAGCTCGAAGATCCAAAGGAAGGGGAGCGTCTTTTCCACTCACAGATGTGGGTGAAGGGTTCGCCACTGCAATTCATTGTCGACAGTGGCAGCCAAAATAACCTCATTTCAGCAGAGGTCGTGATGCGGTTGGGCCTATCGACTACACCACACCCGCAGCCATATAGTATCGGGTGGCTTCATGAAGGACAAGATCTTAAAGTTCGCGAGCAATGCCACCTTCCCTACAGCATCAAGCCCTTCATAGACAAGGTATTGTGTGATGTTACACTGCTGGATGTTTGTGATGTATTATTAGGCCAGCCATACTTGTGGCGGCGACATGCTGTGTATGAGTCAAGGCCTCGCGTTGTGATTATTTCTTTAGATAATTCATTATACAGGATACCAGAGGTAGCCCCACCTACCACCACCTCTTTGATCGCTGCTAAGAAAGGCAGCAAGCTCATCTCACAGACTACGAAATTTATTTTCTGTCTGGTTTGTTCCCAAAGTAAGGGGAAGATCGTAGCCACATCCATGACCCCCACGAAGGGTTCCTCCACGCAACAGCAACAACAAAGGAATACGGTCATGACAGAACACAGGAACAACTTCTCCTCGCCCACAGGGGTACCACACAAGCTTCAGGTGGGTGACAAAGTCTGATTGCATTTGCAAAAGTTACGCCTTACCGGAGCCTATCGGAGACTCAGACCACTCCGATATGGTCCTTACACCATTACCAAGGTTGTGGGAGATAATGCATCTGAGCTTAGCATTCCCCCATTCCTTGGCCTGCACCCAATGTTCAATGTGGACCGCCTTCGGCCATACTTTCCACCATTACTAGACACATCCGACATTGCAGAACAGCTCACACCCACAGAGTTAAATCTAGATTGCATGGAACAAGCTACAACTGATCGGATCATGGACACACAGATCATGCACACTTGCCAGCAAAATATCCAACTGTATCGAGTTGTCAAAGCAGGCCAACTCCTTCACCAGGGCAAGTGGCTCACTAGGGAACAAGTTCAGCAGAAGTTCCCTCATCTCATGGAGGAACTCAATGCAATGGTGACCATTGATTCCTAAGGGGGGAGGAATGATCCAGGTGGATATTGGTGGCCACCCACTAATTCCACTAGGATGCCCACCATTGCATCTTTCATTTTTTCAGTTTCCTTAATTATAACATAGTTTACTATTTTTAGCAGTTCTTCGGGTCCTAAACTTCCGAAACCATTTTGAGGCCCTAAACGACGTTTTTTGGGAAATCTACCGCGAGTGATTTTGTATCGAAAATTGTCTTTTATGTCGTAGTTCTCGAAGAGATCTTTCCAACGGGCTATCATGGCGTCAAATGGAGATAATATGACCAAGTCGCGACCCTGGGAAGTTGGCTGTCCAACTCACCACAACGAGGCCCATAAACTCTTGGTGTTACATCTCCTTGGGTTAGGGTTTTGATTGTTTAGGGTTTTATCTTATTGTTCAATAATAAAAAGGCCCTTGAGCCTCATTATAAGACAGTTCAGAGGCATGTAGCCACCACATCTCTTCTAAGAGATAAGCTACCATCGCCCTAGCTGGTTTATTTCCATTACTGTTTGTAAGCATATTTCAGTATTTTACATTAATGAAATGAAATATTATTTCCATTGCATATCTGTGTTTATGGTTATCTCTATAATTTTCTACGTTCCTGTTTAAATCCGAATCACAAAGATGATGGTGGAAAATATGGAGGAATCACATGTAATAGGTGAATCTAGTATGAGTCCCAAGTCAATTTTAATGAAGAAGACCTTGGATCATATGGACGAAATAACTTCAAAGATAAGTGCATTGGAATTTGAGAATGCTAAACTTAGAGATAAGTTCACGAAGAAGGAAGAGGACCATGAGAACCTCAAGGTATGATATGAGTATCTTAAATGGAAGTATTGGAAAACTGCAGGTGAAGCCAAGAACTTTGAAGCTGTGAAGGACCAACGATTAGAGGAGATCCTGAAGCTGCGAAAGAGTCTTGATGAGGCTCTCAATGAGATTTCCATCTTGAAGAAGGTTATTGGGAAAGGTCTGATTGGAGAAGTTGGCCACATCAAAGTCAAGGAACCTGATTCTTATAATGGGTTGAGAAGCGTGAAGACACTTGGCAACTTTCTATGGGTTATGGAGCAATACTTTGAATTCTTGGGACTTTCTAATGAAGAGGCCAAGGTGAAGGTGGCTTCTCAATTCCTTACAAAGAATGAGAAGATGTGGTGTAGAAGAAAAGCATATCAAATTACTCATGGTGATGCTGAGTACATCTCTACTTGGGAAGAAATAAAGGAAGCGTTGCAAAGTCAATTTAGTCCACAATATGAGACTTGAGATGCAAGGACAAATATCAAGTACATTAACAAAATAGGGAGTCTGCAGGCATATCAACTAAAATTTTCAAGTGTGGTCTTTGAACTACCTAATATGGTGGAGAAAGACAAGGGGTTCAACTTCATTATTGGATTGAAACCTTGGGCACACAGTGAGGTGAAGAGGAAAAAGATAAAGGAACTTGGGGAGGCATTTGTTGCAGTTGATAGGCTCGTGGACCATTACGATGAAGGGACCAAAGAGAAGAAAAAGAAGTTTGATAAACCGAAGGAAAAGACTACAAAGGAGGATCATGCGAGAGTATGTGGAAAACCGAAGGCAAATAAACCTTTTAATTCTTGGTTGTGTGGAGAAGAGCATACAGTGAAGAATTTTCCTTCAAGATTGACTATGGTAGCTTTGGTACAATCTGACGGAAAGAAGAAGGAAGAACCAACAATTGGGACGATGCAGATATCGGGTGCTACAGAAGCAATGGAGGATATCCCAAGCCGCGATCTTGAGAGGAACAAATTGGCATATGTGGACATGAAGGTTGGGAAAGGAACATTGCTCACCATGCTGGACAACAGTGCAACCCATAACCTCAGTAGAGAGGAGGTTGCAAGGAAAGTTGGGTTGAAATTTGTGCCAAACCAAGCTCGTCTTAAGGTAGTGAACTCTCCACGAGACAAGGTCATTGCTATTGCAGAGAATGTGGAGGTACATATTTTGTACTAGTATGGGAAGATCGACTTCACAATAACATGGATGGATGACAATGAGGGAGTTTCAAGGATAGAATTCATGAAGCAGTATGAAGCTATGATGGTGCAACATATGAAGAAGTTTTATATTTATGATGGATGGGAGGATGAACCATTTGGGGTACCTACCATGGAAGCTATGACAACTGGGTGTAAATTCACAGCAATGAATGTGGAGGACATCAAGCGGGATGAAGAAATCTATGAGAGTTTGAACTGTGCAGAGGAAAAAATCATAGAGAAAGCAAAGATTATGAGGAAATTGTCTAATAATGTTCTGGATTTGACAAGCATACTAGAAGTAGCAAAGGATAGAAAAGATGTGAAACCAGATACTCATCAGGAGGAGATTCGGGAAGCATACATGCAAATATTGGAAGAGGAGGATCCTGAGAGATGGATTGAGTTGTTATAAAAGGAGGATGGAAAGCCTTCAAATTTCCCATCCCCTCCCTCTTTCTAGACTAGCATGGGGATGAGGCTCATTGTCTCCTGCTCATGGCAGTGAGTCCTATTTGACATAATGAGTAGACCCCTGGGGTGAGATAGATGCGACTGACAACAAGTTCCGATGCTAGCCACGATGAGATGAGATGCATGCGTTCTTGTGGAGGAGATGCTACAGTTGGATTAGCAACCCAACTAATCATCATCACAAGGGGATCCAACACATGATTTTCTTCCAGAGTTATGATAGGATTTGGGCATGGAGCAGGTCATGGGAAGAGCTATCTAGATGTTGCTATATGGAGATAATTTTCTTAGTGATGGAGGTTGTTGAGATGGTGTTGTCGAGGACGGAAACATTTTTAGAGTGAAGGAGGATGTTGGGGCTTCGAGTTGGAAAGTGCCCAAGAGATTCAAAACACTGATGACCTTGGTTAAAGGCGTACGTGTGCACCCAAGATGGGCGACAGGAACCTATGTTCGGTTAAAGGTGAATTGGGTGGAAGTGTTTGGTTAAAGGTGACTTGGAGGTGGATGTTTAGTTATGTGCGACCCCATTATTGGTTAAAAGCACGCATGCGTGTAGCGGGCGGTTAAGTGTGAATGATGGGCGAGCTCATCATAGCAGGCGCACCGTGGTGGGAGAACGTCAACCCATCGTAAAGTGTGACCAAGCATAGCGATGATACAGGAAACATGATTTGGGCGCCTAAGGTGGGCGAGCATGCCATCGGAAAGTGCGACGAGTTGGGAAGAGGTGTAACGAGTAACAATGGGCAAATTGAGTTGTGAGAGGTTGGGCGAGTTGGTGGGCAGCATGAGCAAGCCAACCCGCAGCCAACACAAATGACACCTTGGTTGAACGAGCGTGTCACAAGGTGGAACAGGTTGACCACATATTACATGGGCAAGCCGACCCATGGGAAAACCAAAGAACGCGTCGGTTGAGGTGTAGTAGCCATCCCACAAAGGAATATATATATATATATATGGGAGGCCATGTGGAGGAAAAACATCAATCGAAAAACTAGCATGCAAAAAAAAAGTGTGAGCTCGACAGCGAACAAGGACGCAAACAAGCGGGCAGGGCGAGGCAGTTGGACAAGGGCCTGTGGCAAGTTTGGCGTAGGAAGTCTAGGGTTTCGACAACGTTCGGACAAGTTGCAGTTCGACTTAGCGTAGGGCCAGAAAACTGCAGTACCGAACAACACGACAGGCGGGTTGAATGAAAGTGTAGGTAAGATCATTGGGTGGTTGGGCGCCGCACGACTAACGGGCACAACAGTGTCGTGGGCTGAGTAAATGTGCAAGCTGCTACAACAGGACATTCGAGATGCACAGTCGGGCCATGCAGACGGTTGGTGTTACAGTGGTTCCGGTGGAAGGGCTGCGGGATGATATAACTCAAAAAGCATTTGGGTGATAGTTCGATGGGATGAACAAGTGGGAAACAAATGTGCAAGAGCTGCATGACAATGTTGACATTTGGGCAGAGTAATGAAAGAAGTGTGCGAGTGAACGCAGGCCATGGGCAAGGCTGCACGAAGGCAGTGTTCAGGGAAAATGTGCACGGGCTATACAAAGATTGTAAAAATTATAAAGTTTGAGAATTAGTATTTTACCAAATTATATTATTGGGCAAATTTATATTTAGGAGCTACCCCTCCCACATATGATATGTGTATGCACTGTTGTTATATTTATTTCCACTATATATGAAAGATTAATTGATGGAATATAAATGAATGATTTCCACTGCATGATACACACTTAGTGAAAAATTGGTTAAGTGTTGGATAGGTGTAGTATGTGAACTCAAGTATTGGTGAAAAGAAAAATTTTGGCGGTGTCACACCCGCTTATGTGTTGGTTGGAAGACACCACTAGCACAAGGGTGTGACACCATCCCTAACTCACCCACGTAAGACCTCACTTTGCCTTGTCATGTCATTAATGATATGTTATTTGCTTAGGTGATGATTAGTACATTACCCTGTCGCTGATGTTATGTAGTGGGCTTTGGAGCTTTGGTGGTGGTTGTTGGCTAAAGTTAGTTTAGAAAAATGGAAAACCTAAAGTTTAATTATGTAAACCCCTAAAAAAAATTAAAAAATTGTACTAAACTTTAACTATGTAAACACCCCAAAAAATAAAAATCTGTTATGTATAGTATTGCAACATAAAAACTAAATATAATTGCGTAACAATATTAACATAATAATGAGATTTATTTAAAAAATAATTAAGTCATTTCTACTCTTTCAATTAAATCTTATTTTAAATTAATTATTATAACAAAGCATATTTACAAAATTAAATATTTTTATTATAAAATGATGTAAATCTCTAAATATATATGTCTTTTGATATATTAATTATCATATAATTAATAATAATAATAATTTAAAATAAAATTATTATTTATTTAATTTTAATATTTTTTTTATTTTGATAATTTGAAATATGTATATTTATAGGTATTTACCAATTATTTAATATATTTGGTTGTCAATAAAATTTTAATTTTATCAAATTTTATCACGTCATAATGACATATTATATGGATAAAAAGTTGATATTTATTTAAAAAAAAAAAATTGCCCTATGTACTTGCTATTAATTTAAAAACAAGACCGGATTAATAAATATTATATTTTTGACATTAAATTTTTATTATTTTACTTTGTTTTTATTTTAAAATGTTCCTAATTTGCAAATTGCAAATGTTTTACATGTGTGATATGATCCTTACTTTTTAACGTGCGATATGAAAAATGTAGGTTTATATTGGTGAGAAAAAGGATAATCAAACTTTGTGAATATATTTAATTAATATTCAATATTATTAAAATAATCAAATGAGTTAAAATGTTTCTAATTTGCAAATTGCACATTTTTTACACGTGGGATATGATCCTTACTTTTTAACATGCGATATGAAAAATGTAGGTTTATATGGGTGAGAAAAAGGATAATCAAACTTTGTGAATATATTTAATTAATATTCAATATTATTAAAATAATCAAATTTCATTGGATGTATTTCAAGTTATATGGTTTGCGATAATCTTTTACATGATTTTGAGTAACACCTAAAATATAAATTTAGGTGTTTGAATTATTGAGAAACTTTCTGTAATAATTATAGAGAAGAGTTTTTTTCGAAGCATTTCAAATTAACTAGTGTGGTTCATAAAAAAAAGATGGAGAGTGAGAACATGATATATGATTGAATAGCGCCGCATTTCAAACTAACTAGTGTGGTTCGCCAGAAAAAGATGGAGAGTCAGATCATGGCATATGATTAATAGAGAGAGCACAATGTAGAGACAACTAATTTACAATGGTTAAAGTATAACTAATAGTTTTGACTCAATAAATATAGTTAATCAATAAAATATATTAGAATGTTAAAATTGATTGTTAGAGAAAATAAATTCATTTATTAATTTAAATCATATTAACAAAAATTAAAATAAAATCAAATAATAATATTAATTAATTATTATTATTATTATGATTTCCAACAACAAACAATAAAATAATATGTCAACAAAGAATATCTAAAAAAACAAGGAAATTATTATTTAAAAGTCAAACTTGAATAATTAAATAAATCAAATAAAAAAAATAAAAAATAAATAACTAAATAATAATAATAATAATAATAATAAATAACTAGTTAGAATAAATAAATAATAAAAATATTAAGAAAATAGGGTCAGATCCCAACAATTATTAATTTTCCAGTCTTCGTCTCTTTTAAGATTACTATGCCTCCTTTCCATTTATATGGCTTCCCTAAACTTGTGGTAATTTCTATGGCTTCCCTAAACTTGTGGTAATGGAAATGCCTAATCCTAGCAATGACCGAGGCCTCTTCAATGCAGTTGTGATGTTTATTTTTTTCTGCATGAATATCCTTTGGTTCTACTGGGTCTTTTACAAATCTTAGGGAGCCCAAAATGGTGTAAAGGAACACCTTTCATATCCTTTGGTTCTACCGGGTCTTTTACAAATCTTAGGGAGCCCAAAATGGTGTAAAGGAGCCTAAAGGTCGAGGGAACCTTATCCTTCTTTAGGATCTTCGCAATCTTGTCAGTGATCCCTTGGATAAAAAGAAGATACACCCCACTACACTAATTAGATTGAAATACGTCGACAATATTTTTCCAATGTGATTATTACCTAAAATTTGTTCGTAAACTGTTAAACAATGTTATAAGTTATATTTTAACAAACAGATAATATACCATTGTAAAAATAAAAATTTGTCACCATCAACATAAGGTAAGGGTGGGTTAGGCTATAAAAGTTATTAAAACATTGTGTTATTAAGGAAGGTGGTTGTATTGATCTTATTATGTATGGAAGAGATGTAGGTTGGTTTCGATATTTTGCATGATTTTGACCAATTACAAATTTGTAGAAGGCATATGATTCAAAAATTTTAATTTATCAATAATGTATATTTATGAAAAAAATGATAACCGAGCTTTGTTCGGGAGTATATACTTTTATATGTGGAATCAATTTGGAGTTATTTTGAGTTATAATTCATAATTTTTTAATATATATTTGACTAATATATTTTTAAACATATATTATAATTTATTTATTTTTTAAAATATATTATAATTTATTTATTTTTTTATAATTGAAGATTTTTTTTTTTAATATCTTGGATTTTTTATTAAAATATTGCATTTTAAGTATCACAAAATATTATTACCTAAATATAATTTTTGTAATTATAACATTTTTTTGGTTGTATAAGTGGTTGTCATGTATTTATCTTTTGTAGTTGAGAGTATCATTATAGACTGTCTCTTGCACATCCAATTGCTCCTCCAAATAGGTTTAACACATACCCATTTGTATATCATCTACGATCTAAATCTTGAGCTCAATTTATATCAACAAAGCCATGTATGTGTAACACTTTGTCCAATCTCAGTCTTCCTTGCAAGCACAATCGATAGCTAGTAGTGCCAGGAAAATACCTAAATACCCTCTTTACTTCTATCCAATGGCCCTTCCATGTTTTTGACATACTTTATTAATAATCCCACTACATGTGCAATGTCTCGTCTAGTACAAGTCATTTGTATAGATCAAACTTCCCTCCATGCTTTTGACATACTTGCTTAATAATCCCACTACATGTGCAATGTGTCGTCTAGTACATGTCATTTGCATAGATCAAACTTCTAACTACATTAGCATGTGGAACACAAAACATATCCATTGCCTTCTCTTGTGTCTTAGAAGGAATAGTGGCCTTTACTGGTGTACATACCTACATAATAAACCTATGAAATACTGTGTCAACATACCTCCTATAATTTAACCATAGTTTCTTGTTTTCCCAATCTACTTTAATTTCCATACCCAAAATGAAATATGTAGGACCAATATCCTTCATGGAAAATATAGAAGGAAACTAAGTTTTCACTTCCTTGATGATTTCCCCTATCATTTCCAATCAACAACATATCAAACTTATAATAGAAAATAAATAAGATGATTGCCAACTAATTTGAAATACACACAATTATGCCCTTTGTTCATTGTAAAGTCAGGTACCAATATATAATTTTTCATATTTTTGATAATGCATCCTTAGTCATTGCTTTAACCTATATAGATACTTTTTATCCTACATACCAGTGATTTCGTTCCCTTCATCGAAAATCCTTTTGGTTGCTTCATATAGATTTCTTCTTCCATACCCTCAAGTATGAATGTTGTCTCCACATTTATTTATTCTGTTAGGGTCCAAACCTAACCCCTTTATTTATATAATAAGCCCAATTGGTCGTGTCACAGTCATATTTAGTTAGAGAATCAACAAATCCTGCATTAATAATTGTAAGTGATTGACTCACATTAGAGAAAAGAGACCACAATTAGTTGTAAACGGGCCATAGTTAATAAATAAAGTGGTTAACCTGTGTTATGAAAGGGACCACTAGTAGTTAGGGTTTTGGATGTCATTTAGCTATAAATAGTCTTAGTTAGTAAGGGAAATATTGTCAAGTCTTATTGTAATCAAGCTCTGCTCTGCTGGAGGTTTCCCCTTGAAGAGGCAAGTGAACATTGAATCTATTTATGAAAAATAAAATATTTTGCAATTTTTCTCATTTCATTCTATGTTTTGGCTATATTTATTCGCATTTATGGTATTATGGTATTTCCCCCACGTCAAGAGCATAAAAAATGGTATCAGGGAACTTTCCAGGGTTAGTTGTACCTCCAATTTTCGCAGAATATTTTTAGGCAAGAGACGTGTTCTGACATCTTTAAACCATGAGATCTATCACTAAGCGCATAAGCATGTATATTTGGGGAGACATGCACGCAGGAACTACAAGAGGTGGTCACAATTGTTGGACTCCCTTGTAACACTTGTGGGTACCCCTTCGAGTATGTTAGGCCCCTATACTACTAGTGTAACCCCTTATTGTTATTAGTACAACCCCCTTATTATATTGATGTACCCATGTAGTGCCCATATTGTTACTATTGTGCCCCATAGAAGCCCACTATTGTTATTATTGTGCCCTTACATTATTATTGTTATGTCGGCTCTGATTATATTATGACCCCTTAGACTCCTATATAGAAAGAAGGTCTTTTCATTTGTATCATCTAATAATTGTTCATTTGTGTAATGTAAAGGAGGTTGCCCCCTCGAAGAGGCTGAATTATAAGGCATTGATCTATCTCTTCTATCTTTTTATGAGCTGGTTTCATAACATTTGGTATCAGAGCTTTGGATTCTAGGGTTTTTCTGCTCCAAATAGGTCATTGTGGCATTTTCACTATAACTCTTTTTCTGCGATGTTTCAGAAGTGAACAAAAAAATCCATTTGAGATGAAATTACGTTGAACCTCGGGCCCGAATTTCAGAGCTTTTCGCACTATATTTGCGGAGATATGATTTGAGGAATTTGGTCTTTTTGCAGACTCCTGAATTACATTCCAAATAGGTGACCTTGGGAAAATCTTCATAACCTTTGTTTTGAGCATCAGATTGAAATTTCGTAAGAAGTTACAGAAAGAGGACAGACTGTAGTTTCCTATGTATATTTTTTAGGCTCGAAGGTCAAAACAGTGACATGTGGCACTTCATACAAGTTCGCTCTTCTGAAAAGGTATATAATCACGTTATCTTGGGAGATTGTGCATAACTCTTTCTTGGAAAATCTAAATTCGATCAGACTGGTGTCATTAGCAAGAGGACACAGAGGACTACTGTAGGTCACAATTTCATAACTGGAAGAACTGAAATTATAGAGTTATAGTCATTTCAAGATTGAGCTCCTAAAATCAAGAAAAGGCGATATGAGGAAGTTTGATGGAAAGGATCCGGTAAATTGGATACTTCAGGTGGAGCAATATTTTTATCTACATGGTGTACCACTATTACAAAAGGTATGTATTGCATCTTCATATTTAGAACCGGATCAATTTTTATGGTATAAAGGGATTTGTTCTCATAAACAAATTTTTACGTGGTCAATTCTCACGGAGGAAATGATAGCACATTATGAGGATACAAAGAGCAACACCTTCTTTAGAGCAACACCACAACAATTGGAAAGAGTAAAAGGGCTTTGTGACATAGTGGAAAGTAAAATTATGGCAACAAGGAAGTCTACCCCTCACAACTATAAATATGGAAGTGTTGGTTCTCCTAGCCTTCCACAACCTACAAGAGTTACACCACAACAATTGGAAGAAAAAAGAGAAAAAGAGATTTGTTACAATTGTGATAGAAAATTCACTAAAGGTCATAAGTGTGTTAAGAAGAAATTATTTTACATAGAGTATGAAGAGGAGGAAGAAAAGGATCAAGAAACATCAAAAGAAGAGGATATACGCCAGGACCCAACCCTAGAGAAATAAGAAATGAATTAGACAATATCTTGTAAAGCATTGGCAAGAACTTTGAAGCTGTGAAGGATCAACGATTAGAGGATATCACAAAGCTGCAAAAGAGTCTTGATGAGGCTCTTAATGATATTTCCATCTTGAAGAAGGTTATTGGGCAGGGTTCGATTGGAGAAGATGGCCACATCAAAGTCAAGGAACCTGATTCTTATAATGGGGTGAGAAGCGCGAAGACACTTAACAATTGTCTATGGGTTATGGAGAAATACTTTGAATTCTTGGGACCTTCTAATGAAGAGGCCAAGGTGAAGGTGGCTTCTCAATTCCTTACAAGGAATTCGAAGATGTGGTGGAGAAGAAAAGCATATCAGATTACTCATGGTGATGCTGAGTACATCTCTACTTGGGAAGAAATAAAGGAAGCGTTGCAAAGTCACTTTAGTCCACAAGATGAGACTTGGGATTCAAGGACAAATATCAAGTACATTAACAAAATAGGGAGTCTATAGGCATGTAAACTAAAATTTTCAATTGTGGTCTTTGAACTACCTAATATGGTAGAGAAAGACAAGGTGTTCAACTTCATTATTGGATTGAAACCTTGGGCACATAGTGAGGTGAAGAGGAAAAAGATAAAAGCACTTGGGGAGGCATTTGTTGCAGTTGATAGGTTCGTGGACCATTACGATGAAGGGACCAAAGAGAAGAAAAAGAAGTTCGATAAACTGAAGGAAAAGACTACAAAGGAGGATCATGCTAGAGTATGTGGAAAACCGAAGGCAAAGAAACCTTTTAATTCTTGGTTTTGTGGAGAAGAGCATACAGTGAAGAATTGTCCTTCAAGATTGACTGTGGCAGCTTTGGTACAATCTAACGGAAAGAAGAGGGAATAACCAACAATTGGGATGATGCAAATATCGGGTGTTGCAGAAGAAATGGAGGATATACCAAGGCGCGATCCTGAGATGAACAAATTGCATATGTGGACATGAAGGTTGGGAAAGGAACATTGCTCACCATGGTGGACAACAGTGCAACCCATAACCTCAGTAGAGAGGAGGCTGCAAGGAAAGTTGGGTTGAAATTTGTGCCAACCCAAGCTCGTCTTAAGGTAGTGAACTCTCCATGAGACAAGGTCATTGGTATTGCAGAGAATGTGGAGGTACATATTGGGTACTAGTATGGGAAGATTGACTTCACAATAACATGGATGGATGACAATGAGGTAGTTTCAGGGATAGAATTCATGAAGCTATGATGGTACAACATATGAAGAAGTTTTATATTTATGATGGATGGGAGGATGAACCATTAGGGGTACCTACCATGGAAGCTATGACAACTGGGTGTAAATTTACAACAATGAATGTGGAGGACATTAAGCAAGATGAAGAAATCTATGAGAGTTTGAAGTGTGTAGAGGAAAAACTTATAGAGAAAGCAAAGATTATGAGGACATTGTCTGATAATGTTCTAGATTTGACAAGCATACTAGAAGCAGCAGAGGATAGAAAAGATGTGAAACCATATACTCATCAGGAGGAGAGTTGGGAAGCATACATGCAAATATTGGAAGAGGAGGATCCTGAGAGATGGATTGAGTTGTTATAGAAGGAGGATGGAAAGCCTTCAAATTTCTCATCCCCTCCCTCTTTCTAGACTATAATGGGGATGAGGATCATTGTCTCCTGCTCATGGCAGTGAGTCCTATTTGACATAATGAGTAGACCCCTGGGTTAAGATAGATGCGACTAACAACAAGCTACGATGATAGCCACGATGAGATGAGATGCATGCGTTCTTGTGGAGGGGATGCTACAGTTGGATTAGCTACCCAACTAATCATAATCATAGGGGGATCCAACACATGATGTTCTTCCAGAGTTATGATAGGATTTGAGCATGGATCAGGTCATGGGAAGAGCTATCTAGATGTTGATATATGGAGAAAATTGTCTTAGTGATGGAGGTTGTCGAGATGGTGTTGTCAAGGACGAAAACATTTTTAGAGTGGAGGAGGATGTTGGGGCTTCGAGTTGGCAAGTGCCCAAGAGATTCAAAAAACTGATGACCTTGGTTAAAGGCATACGTGTGCGCCCAAGATGCGTGACGGGAACCTATGTTCGGTTAAAGGCGAATCAAGTGGAAGCGTTTCGTTAAAGGTGACTTGGAGGTGGATGTTTAGTTATGAGCGACCCCATTGTTGGTTAAAAGTGCGCATGGGTGTAGCGGGTGACTAAGTGTTACTGATGGGCGAGCTCATCATAGCAGACGCACCGTGTTGGGAGAACGTCGACCCATTGCAAAGTGTGACCAAGCATAGCGATGATATAGGCGACACGATTTGGGCGCCCAAGGCGGGCAAGCATCCTGTCGGACAGTGTGACGAGTTGGGAAGAGGTGTAACAAGTAGTGATGTGCAAATTGAGTTGTGAGCGGTTAGGCGAGTTGGTGGGTAGCATGAGTAAGCTGACCCGCGGCCAGCCCAAATGACACCTTGGTTGAATGAGCGCGTCACAAGGTGGAACAACTTGACTACATATTACATGGGTAAGCTGACCCATGGGAAAACTAAAGAACGTGTCAGTTGAGGTGTAGTGGCCATTCCACGGAGAAATATATATATATATATATATATATATATATATATATGGGAGGCCATGTGGAGGAAAAACATCAATCAAAAAACAAGCATACAAAAAAAGTGTGATCTCGACAGCAAACAAGGATGTAAACGAGCGGGCAGGGCGAGGTAGGTGGACGAGGGCCTGTGGTAAGTTTGGCGCAAGAAGTTTGGGGTTTCCACAACGTTCGAATGAGTTGCAGTTTGACTTAGTGTAGGGCTAGAAACTATAGTACAAAACAACACAACAGGCAAGTTGAACGATAGTTTAGGTAAGATCATTTGGGTGGTTGGGCGTCACACGACCGACCAACACAGCAGTGTCATGGGCCGAGTAAACGTGCAGGCTGCTACAACAGGTCATTCGAGGTGCACAGTCGGGCCGTGCAGACGGTTGGTGTTACGGTGGTTCCGGTGGAAGGGCCGCGGGATGATATAACTCAACAAGAATTTGGGTGGCAGTTCGATGGGATGAACGAGTGGGAAACAAAAGTGCAGGAGTTGCATGACAATGTTGACATTTGGGTAGAGTAACGAAAGAAGTGTGTGAGTGAACACAGGCCATGGGCAAGGCTGCACAAAGGCAATATTCAGGGAAAATGTGCATGGGCTATACAAAGATTGTAAAAATTATAAAGTTTTGGAAATTAGTATTTTACCAAATTATATTATTGGGCAGATTTATATTTGGGAGCTACCCCTCCCACATATGATATGTGTATACATTGTTGTTATATTTATTTTTGCTACATATGAAAGATTAATTGATGGAAAATAAATGAACGATTTCTGCTGCATGATACACACTTAGTGAAAAATTGGCGAAGTGTTGGATAGGCGTAGTATGTGAACTCAAGTATTGGTGGAAAGAAAAATTTTGGCGGTGTCGCACCCGCCTATGTGTTGGTTGGAAGACACCACTAGCACAAGGGTGTGACACCATCCCTAACTCACCCACGTTAGACCTCACTTCGTCCTGTCATGTCATTAATGATATGTTATTTTCTTAGGTGATGATTAGTACATTACCCTGTCGCTGATGTTATGTATTGGGCTTTGGACTTTGGTGGTGGTTGTTGGCTAAAGTTAGTCTAGAAAAATGCAAAACCTAAAGTTTAACTATGTAAAACCCTGAATAAAAAATTTAAAAATTGTACAAAATTTTAACTATGTAAACACCCCCAAATTTTTTTTTTTTTTTTATATATAGTACTGCAACATAAAAACTAAATATCATTGCCTAACAACATTGACATAATAATGAGATTTATTTAAAAAATAATTAAATCATTTCTACTCTTTCAATTAAATCTTATTTTAAAGTAATTATTATAACAAAGCATATTTGTAAAATTAAATATTTTCATTATAAAATGATGTAAATCTCTAAATATATATGTCTTTTGATATATTAATTATCTTATAATTAATAATAATAATAATTTAAAATAAAATTATTATTTATTTAATTTTAATATTTTTTATTTTGATAATTTGAAATATATATATAGGTATTTACCAACTGTTTAATATTTAGTTGCACTAAGATTTAAATTTTATCACATGTCATAATGACATATTATATTATATGGATAAAAAGTTGATATTTATTATTATTTTTTGGCTATATATACTTATTAATTTAAAAACAAAACGAGATTAATAAATATTTATATTTATGACATTAAATTTTTATTATTTTACTTTGTTTTTATTTTAAAATGTTTCTAATTTGCAAATTGCAATTTTTTTGACATGTGCGATATGATCCTAACTTTTTAACATGCGGTATGAAAAATGTAGGTTTATATTTGTGAGAAAAAGGATAATCAAAATTTATGAATATATTTAATTAATATTCAAATTTTGACTAATATATTTTTAAACATATATTATAATTTATTTTTTTATTTTTTTTAATATCTTGGATTTTTTTATTAAAATGTTGCATTTTAACTATCACAAAATATTATTACCTAAACATAATTTTTGTAACTATAACAATTTTTTGGTTGTATAAGTGGCTGTCATGTATTTATCTTTTGTAGTTGAGAGTATCATTATAGACTATCTCTTGCACATCCAATTGCTCCTCCAAATAGGTTTAACACATATCCATTTGTATATCATCTACGATCTAAATCTTGAGCTCAGTCTATATCAACAAAGCCATGTATGTGTAACACTTTGTCCAATCTCAGTCTTCCTTGGAAGCACAATCCATAGCTAGTAGTGTCAACAAAATACCTAAATACCCTCTTTACTTCTATCCAATGTCCCTTTCATGTTTTTGACATACTTTGTTAATAATCCCATTACATGTGAAATGTCTCGTCTAGTACAAGTCATTTGTATAGATCAAACTTCCCTCCATGCTTTTTACATACTTTCTTAATAATCCCACTACATGTGCAATGTCTCGTCTAGTACACGTCATTTGCATAGATCAAACTTCTAACTACATTAGCATGTTGAACACAAAACATATCCGTTGCCTCCTCTTTTGTGTTAGAAGGAATAGCGGCCTTTACTAGTGTACATACCTACATAATAAACCTATGAAATATTGTCTCAACATACCTCCTATAAATTAACCATCATTTCTTGTTTTCCCAATCTATTTTAATTTCCATACCCAAAATGAAATATGTAGGACCAATATTCTTCATGGAAAATATAGAAGGAAACTAAGTTTTCACTTCCTTGATGATTTCCCCTATCATTTCCAATCAACAACATATCAAACTTATAATAGAAAATAAATAAGATGATTGCCAACTAATTTGAAATACACACAATTATGCCCTTTGTTCATTGTAAAGTCAGGTACCAATATATAAGTTTTCATATTTTTGATAATGCATCCTTAGTCATTGCTTTAACCCATATAGAGACTTTTTATCCTACATACCAGTGATTTCATTCCCTTCATCGAAAAACCTTTTGGTTGCTTCATATAGATTTGTTCTTCCATACCCTCAAGTAGGAATGTTATCTCCACATTTATTTATTCTGTTAGGGTCCAAACCTAACCCCTTTATTTATATAATAAGCCCAATGGGTCGTCTCATAGTCATGGTTAGTTAGAGAATCAATAAATCCCGCATTAATGATTGTAAGTGGTTGACTCACATTAAAGAAAAGAGACCACAATTAGTTGTAAACGGGCCATAGTTAATAAATAAAGTGGTTAACCTGTGTTATGAAAGGGACCACTAGTTGTTAGGGTTTTGGATGTCATTTAGCTATAAATAGTCTTAGTTAGTAAGGGAAATATCATCGAGTCTTATTGTAATCGAGCTCTGCTCTGCTGGAGGTTGCCTCCTTGAAGAGGCAAGTGAATATTGAATCCATTTATGAAAAATAAAATATTTTGCAATTTTTCTCATTTCATTCTATGTTTTGGGCTATATTTATTCGCATTTATGGTATTATGGTATTTCCCGCACATCAAGAGCATAAAAAATGGTATCAGGGAACTTTCTAGGGTCAGTTGTACCTCCAATTTTCACAGAATATTTTTAGGCAAGAGACATGTTCTGACGTCTTTAAACCATGAGATCTATCACTGAGCGCATAACCCTGCATATTTGGGGAGACATGCACGCAGGAACTACAAGAGGTGGTCACAATTGTGGGACTCCCTTGTAACCCCTGTGGGTACCCCTTTGAGTAGTAGTGCATTAGATAGAACTATCCATGGAATGTACTTCCACGTACACTTGGGTATTTCAGAATCCCCTTATGCTCACCTAAAACCTAGACTTAGATAAGTTGTCAAACGTTTTGCTACTACAGTACACTAAGAACAACACTGGGGGAGATTACTTGCGCATACGATAGGGTATTCGAGTAGTACAGTTAAGGGTATGGTCAATCCTCCTTAGTTTGCGCCTTGAAATATTGGGTTGAGCACTATTGTTGGCCCCTTTTGTATATTGTGATTTGTAGCACTTGACACTCTGTTGTGACCATAGTTCCCTCTACTAGCAAATATCGCCTTGTAGCTTATCTTCGAGATCAGATCCAGCAGTTGGGGTTCTGTCGCCGTAGTACAAATCAGATCTAGCATTTGGAGTTTTTCCATTGCCATACAAATCAGATCCAACAGTTGGGTTTTTGTCGCCGTCGTGCAACTCACATTTAGCAGTTGGGTTTTTCACAGGGTCGATCAGGTTCTTTGTGTAGTGAGGCTCACTTCTATTATTGTACAGGCTCGATTTTCATATGACATTGGGCAAGATCAAGTTTTCTGGAATTCGGCCACTACAATATTATTCAGCGGGGAGTAAAACTCCTTTCGGAGTAAGAAAAAAATGAGTTAGAGATCATTCCTGGGCATCTACAAGAGACTTAGCCCATAATATTGAGGATGAAAAACTGGTTGCAGTGGTACCATTCATTTGTAAGCCCCAATTTTTTTTACGGTCCCAAAATTTTCCTAACGCAACCTCAAGTGATCCATATCATTAGAATCACGAGCTTGCCCTCTTTTCAATCATACTACTCCTCAGTAAGCTCAAAAACATTTGTACTGAATTGGTATATGTAGGGTACCCGATCTTAAGTTATGGTTGCGGAAAATGCTCGAGAGGGTCAACAACATTGAAGAAAAATTCGAAACATTCGACGACACAGTTCTCAAAGATCTCTCATGTATATCATACCTTCTAATCTCACCTCATATGGAGGAGCCTAGTGTTGATGCACACATAGAAGGAGATTCCAACCATCACATTCACTTCCATGGAAATCAGCGCTCTTCCCACCACAGGACACCAAAGCTGGACATGTACAAATTTGATGGCTCTAACCTTGTAGTATGGGTAGAAAAAATGGAACAATATTTCTCCCTTAATGATATCTCGAAAGATCAAAATAAACTACATGTGGGAGCCCTTTCTTTGGACCAAGAGAGATGGCACTCGTAGCAGTGGCATCATAAATGTTGTCAATGGAAGTTGACTTCACACATGTTCTCAAAATCCATCTTTGATCGCTTTGACCGCGAATCTAACTTTTTGGGTCATCTCACTAAACTTAGGAAAATAGGCTCAGTAAAGGACTACATCGCAGCCTTTAGGAAATTGGCCATCAAAACTGACAGTCTAGCAGATAACTTCTACATAGATTGTTTCATCAGTGGCCTAAAAGAAGCCATCCAAGCCCATGTCTGGATGCACCACCCAACTAATTAGATGGACACCTGTAAAAAGGCCTTAGAAGTGGAAATAACATTAATTGCCTAGTCCAATCGTCCAAATTTTGTCGCCAAGGCGAATACCATCCCAACTCAGGTTCCCACCGAAACACTTAAAGTTCAAAAGGTGTCACAGTAGAAATGGACAAAAGAAGAAAACAAGGATTGTGCTACTACTATGATGGCAAGTACTCTCCTGGACATAAATGCAAGGAACCCAAATTCTTTCAAATTGATGCTATTGATAATAGTTCACATGAGGAAGCTCCATCCCTTGAGGTGCCCAAGGGAGAAGTTGGTGAAACCCAAACCCACAATGATCTCACAGCTACACTCGATGAGCCCATTATATCACTACATGCTTTGGCTGACATTTATTCACCTCAAACTCTAAAAATTCGAGGATTTATTAAACATCGACTCGTCATGGTATTGATTGATAGTGGTAGCACTCATAACATTATCCATAAGCGAGTTGTAGAAGCTGTTTATTTCTTTGTGAGGGAAATATACAATTTCTGAGTCCTTATTTCTAATGGGGGGACCATGAAATGTGAAGGCCACTGTGAAAATATTAAGCTTTAGATGGGTGACTACCACCTAAAGACCCACTTGTTTACTATTGAAATGGGTAGCTATGACATTGTCTTGGGTGATGAATAGTTGCGCACATTGGGCCTGATCGCAATGGATTTCCAGGAGTTATATATGAGCTTTAAGCAGTGTGACCATATTCATACATTACGAGGACTCCAGGTAGGTGCTCCTAGTATCATTAGTTTGCATCGAATGGAGAAGCTTTTGAAAAAGGGCCATCACGACATTGTCGCCCAATTCAATTCCATACAGAGCATTGAATCCACTACTCCTCATATTCATCCTGAGATGCAACATGCCTTAGACCGCCAACATTAGGTATTTGAAAAACCTAAATAGCTTCCACCCACTCGAGGTGAACATGATCATAGCATCCCTTTCATCCTGAGGGCTCAACCTCCTAATGTGCACCCATACTGATATCCTTTCGCCCAAAAGAATGAAATTGAAAAAATCATGAAGGAAATCCTTGAAGCCGATGTTATTCATCCCAACATGATCCCTCATTCATCCCAAGTGGTCATGGTGCTCAGGAAAGATGGAGAATGACGCATGTGTCTGGATTTTCAGGCCCTCAACAAGCTCACTCTCAAAGAAAAATTTCCTATTCTGGTTGTTGATGATCTCCTTGATGAACTGCATGGTGCTTCATTCTTTACCAAGCTAGATCTTTTCTTGGGCTATCACCAAATATGCATGAAAGACGTAGACATTCCCAAGGCTGCCTTCCACACTCATGAAGGCCATTATGAATTCCTGGTCATGTCATTTGGTCTCTGTAATGGAGAGAAAGGGAGGGAAGAAGAAAGGCAGAGAGAGAGAGTGGAAGTGACATAGGAGAGATGGAGAGAGTGTGTGTATGTTTGGGGGTAAGATAGAGAGACAAAGAAGGAGAGATAGAGAGAGGGGGTGGAAGAGGATAGAGAAAGAGAGAGGGAGTGAGATAGTGATACAGTTGGAGGGCGAAGAGAGAGAGGGGGGGAGTGACAAGGGAGATATGAAGAGAGAAAGTGTTTGTTTGGGGGTGAGATAGAGAGAAAAATAAGGAGAGATAGATAGAAGGGGGTGTGAGAGGAGAGAGAAGGAGAGAGATAGTCACAGAGTTGGATATTGAAGATAGGGAGGTAAGAAGAAATACACATAGAGAGAAAGGTGGGGAGAGTGAGAGGGAGTGATAAGGGAGCTGGACAGGGAGGGAGAGAGGAGAGAAGGAGGTAAGAGAGATTAATGGGGGAGAGAAGGAAGATAAATTCTTGTACTAGATGCGTTGATTTTAGTGTAGATGGTGATTTGTAATCATATTTGATTGCTTTCACTAAAGGAGATAAGCTAAATTAGAGGGGAGAGCAAGAATTAATAGAGAGAGAAGGTGAGGAGTGAGAGAGGGAGAGAAGGGTAGGAGAGAGAGAGGGAGTGACAAGGTAGAGATGGAGAGAGTGTGTATGTTTGGAAGTGAGATAGAGAGACAAGAAGGATAGATGGAGGGAGATATAGGTATAGTTGGAGGGGGGAGATAAGGAAGAATATTTATTGCACTAGATTCATTGATTTTAGCAAACATATTGATTTCTAATCCTGTTTGGTTGCTTGAACTAGATGCATTAGTTTCAGTGTAGATGTTGATTTTTAATCCTATTTGATTGGTTGCACTGGACGCATTGATTCTAAAGTAGATGTTTTCTAATTCTATTTTATTTCTTGCACTAGATGCGTTGATTTTAGTGAAGATGGTTATTTATAATCCTATTTGATTGCTTGCACTAGATTCATTTATTTCATTTTAGATGGCGATTTATAATCCTATCTGATTTCTTGCACTAGACGCACTGTTTTCAATGTAGATGTTGATTTCTAATGATATTTGATTGCTTGCACTAGATGCATGGATTTCATTGTAAATTTTGATTTCTAATCATTTTTTATTTCTTTCACTAGATGCATTGATTTCAATGTATATGTTTTCTAATTCTATTTGATTGCTTGCACTAGATGTGTTGATTTCAGTTTAGATGTTGATTTCTAATTAATTTTGATTACTTGCACTAGATGTATTGATTTCAGTGTAGATGTTAATTTCTGATTATATTTGATTGCTTGCACTCGATGGATTAATTTTAGTGTAGATGTTGATTTCTAATCATATTTGATTGCATGCATTAGATGCATTGATTTCAGTGTAGATATTTTCTTCTAATCCTATTTGATTGCTTACATTAAATACATTGATTTCCGTGTAGATGTTGATTTCTGATTTGATGTAAGTGGATGTATGATGGTACATTGATTTTAAAGTGGTTAGATTAACAGTGTGATTTATTTTAGTGCAACCAAAAAGAAATTATTGGCAATGTGCATTGATTTTTGTGTTATAGTAATTCAATCTATTAATATTGGAGAGCAAGATAGGAAAGGTAAGATGTTCACTACAATAGCTTGAGTTAAATATTTGAATGCTTTATGATTTCAACTGCACTTTTCATATAAATGATATGAAATATGGAAAAGCTAACATGGATAACAATAAGAAGACTAGAAGAAAATAGTTTGAGATTTATCAAAATGAAGACTATTTGCAATTGAATACATTATTCAAATTGTTTGTCATTCAACACTATGACATTGTGACGTTGCATTTAAAAATTTTATTGCATCATTTTTCATCATTAAAGGTATTAACAATATCTATAATCTCAACAAATTGAGGTAACTGAACAAATTTAAAATTGAAACTACTCTTCAATATATACAAATTTAAAATTGAAACTACTCTTCAAGATATAAAAAATTAAAAATTGAAACTACTCTTCAAGATATATTTAGTAATACGTGGAAGGACACTATTAAGAATTAATTAGTTGTCAAAAATTGTGATACCTAAAATTAAATGAAATAGATGTGCAATATATCAATCCTGCTGCAAGCTATTGATAATATTGTCTTCCTTATTCATCACCAACCAATTACTAATAGACAATTACACACACATATAGAAACATAACACAAAAATTGTAATATTCACAAACATTACCATCCAAATCCAAACACATAAACACACAAATCACTCAAAGTGTCTCAACATAGACACATACAAACCACTAAAAACATAAACCATTCAAGGCAAGAAACATAGACTAAATTAAAGAAGATAACTATATGGTCATGTTAAGAAAATAAGACATAATGTAAATTTCAAAGTATGAAGTTTATCTCAAACATATACACAAAAAATGTAACATTCATAAACATTTCCATCCAAATCCAAACACATAAACACACGAATCGCTCAAAGTGTCTAAACATAGACACACACAAACCACTCAAAACATTCAAACACAAACATACAAATCATTCAAGGCAAGCAACATAGACTAAATTAAAGAAGAGAATTATATGGTCATGTTAAACAAAGAAGACAATGTAAATCTCAAAGTATGAAGTTTATTTCAAACATATACATAATAATGATCATCTAAAAATATGACATTGCTACCCTTAGCTAGAACCAACCGAGATCCATCTGACTCTGGATCTATCATGCATCGAGAGTGATCAAATCCCTTGAGGTGAAAACTTTTCCTCAAATTCTACACTCCAAAAAAAAGTTTGCACCTCTATAGATTTGATCCCTCTCTGCACATGATCTCAAGTTAAATAAATCTAAATTGATTATAATAACCATAAACAATATCAGGTAAACCCTTTAGGAGAATGGCACACTTAATAATTTCAGCCTATCAAAATTGCTTTCAAACTTCGCTAACAATAAAATTTAAGAGTCTGGCATCGTATGGGTTTATGTTTTCCACAAGTACACTACATAGAAAATTAATATTAAAAGAACATAATATAAACCTAAAATTTGATTTGGATTCGAGGGCTTCGGATTCAAATACATCAATAAATAATCTTTAGTAATTAGAAAGAATAAAAATCCTACTCAATCTCAGTCAAAATTCTTGAACTGTTATCAGTAACCGGTTGCCATAAAACCCTTGCTTAGCCTCTAGGATTTCTCTGGAACTTTGTTCGACGCATCTTCTGAGAGCCCGAATGACTCGATAAGAGCAGAACCCTCCGTGCAACTTTTCTATGGAATGAAATTAATCTCGTTCTACGTGTTGGTGAACTCTAGGTCTGATCTCTGGATTATTCTCATATTCCACGACTTGCTAACACTGAGCCGTGCGTGTATCAGCCCCTGCTCATATGGCTTCTCTGGCCTATGAATTCTAAGTCTCTGGAGGCCACATCTTATGGAAGGAGATGCCTGTGAATTCTAAGTCTCTCGAGGCCACATCTTATAGAAGGAGGCTAAATGCATTTCATTCTAGCCATGGCTTTTCATTATCATGACTTGCCTCAAACCACGATAATCTCAGCTTCTGATACGAATAACTTACTCGGCGAGGTTTGATCCCTAGATCCGCATAGGCATTTTACTGAAACTAGATAGTCTGCAAAAAGGTAACGAATACTGGGTAGTAATATATTAGGGTTAAAAGTATGAGAAGGCGTAGGTGTTAGGCTTTAGCCATCAATGGAGACTGCGTGCGCATCGAAGTGGGTTTTCAGTCAACTAACTTTACGGGAAGCGTATAAGGGCCCTGACAACATTTTAGCGTACCAATTTTTATTTACGAAAATGTGAGGTATAACCTCTTAAGGTTTCTTTTTCCCGAGAATTTGACAATAAATGTTGCGATGAAATCATAGTTTTTTGAGAGTGTTTTTTTTTAAATCAACCAACTCATCATGAAAATTGTACATCAAATTTATAATTTCAATCGAGGGAAACCCCATCACTCCTAGGATATATGGTCTTCCAAAAATCCATAAAGATGGGGTCCCCCTGAGACCCATTGTCAATACCATTGGTGGTCCGACTTACCTCCTAGCCAAGTTCCTCGCTGCAAAGTTGAGACCCTTGGTTGGGAAGACTGAGTCCTTTGTCAAAGACTCAGCTTCTTTTATTGAGGATCTTAAGAGAATTAAGCTTGAGCCCGAGGACATTCTGGTAAGTTTCGACGTGGTCTCTCTTTATACTTGTATTCCTATCAATGAGGCCATGGAGGTAATTAATAAGCTAACTGACCCTGATACGGCTATGTTAGTTGAGCTTTGCCTTACCTCCACCTTTTTCAGCTTCGAGGGAGAATTCTATGAGCAGACTTGCGGAGTTGCCATGGGCTCCCCCTTGTCCCCTGTCGTCGCTAATCTCTTCATGGAGGAGTTTGAGTCTAAGGCTTTGGCCTCCTCTCGTCTCTTACCGAAGCTTTGGAAAAGATTCGTTGATGACACTGGTGTTGTCTGGTCTCATGGTCCTGATGAGCTGGATCGTTTCTTCAGTCACCTCAATAACCAATCTGCCGCCATTAAATTCACGATGGAAAAAGAAGATAATGGTTGTCTTCCGTTCTTGGATGTTCTCATCTCTAAGAAGGTGGATGGTTCCTTTTCTCATCAGGTGTTTAGAAAGAAGACGCATACTGAGCAATACTTGCATGCTTCTTCGCATCATTTCCCCGCTCAGAAGTTAGGGGTTCTTAGCACGCTTGCCACCCGTGCTGTAAGAATTTCTGATGAGGAGAGCCTGGAAACGGAGAAAGCTCATCTCCTTGATGTCTTTGAGAAGAATGGTTACAATAGGCACCTCGGTCAAAAAGCCTTCCTCAAGGCCAAGAAGGAGCCTTCAATCCGAAGGGTTCCTAAAGATCATATCATGGGTGTGAACCTTCCTTACATCCAAGGGACCACGGATAGGATTGCGAGGATTCTGAGGAAGTACGATGTGCCCGCAACTTTTAGACCTCTCAACACTATCCGTGGCTCCCTCAGGTCTGTGAAAGACCCTATTGACCCTAAGGACATGAAGGGCGTCTATGTCATTCCTTGTTCCTGTGGGACCCCTTATATTGGTGAGACTGGTCGCTCTATCAATCAGCGGATTAGCGAGCATTCGGCTGACTTAAGACATGGTAGGACCAAGTCCTCAGCCCTGGCTGAGCATGCGGGGAAGACTATGCATCATGTATGTATAGAAGAGGCTCAAGTCATTGCCAAAGTTGCGCAGTTTCACCATCGCAAATTTAGAGAGGCCCTGGAGATTGAGAAAAGGCCGAACAATCTTAATAGGGATGATGGCTGGAAGATTAGCAGTTGTTGGGTCCCAGCCTTGTCTTCCTAGCCTCCTCATTCCCCTTTTGTTAGGTCTTAGGGTTTCTGTCTTCCCTCTCCTTAGGATTGGAATAATAATAAATAGAGATTATTCAATAAATATGAATTATTATAATTTATTGATTTAATTTCAATGACCATTATATTTAAATAATAAATATGGATTATATAGATATTATATATTATTCATTTTTAGATATACATATACCTTTATTATTAAACGAATACATTTAGTTAAATTAACTAATGAATTCTTTTAATATATAAGTTACCTGATTTAGCTAATTTCTAAAAATAATAAATTATATATTATTTGTTTTTAGATATACATATACATTTATTTAAATTAACAAATGAATTCTTTTAATATATTTACCTGATTTAGCTATTTTCTAAGAATAATAATAATTTAATATAACAAGAATATTAGTGGTTTGACTAGGGTCATTAGGTCAAAATTAGCCGTTGGCAATATAGCCGTTGGAGTCTCTGCACACTCTATTTAAACAAGCTAAGCCGGATTGGTTCTTCAACTTGTCCTGACGATGAACCACACTGGTTGGTTCGAAACACGTCGACAAAAGATTGGTTATGTGATTTCGCCGAAGATTATCTAAACAATTTCAATCGATCTTTATTAAATTATACATATACTTATAAAAAGCCAAATGATGCAGGAGCATCTAGCTGATAGGGCAAAGACAAAAGTGAGGGAATATGGTTTCTGAAGAGGACAGAGAGATTAATTCATTGAGTGGAAAACATACTTGTTTTTTTTCTTTTCTTTTATCAAGTTACTTAAAGATTACTGTAATAAGTTGTAATTAGGAGTAGTAATAATTAGATTAGAGTCATTGTTTTCAAACAGTTCAGTTACTGTTGTAAAAAGCATGAAAAGAAAATGTACTAGACATCCAGACAAAGTTCCATATGGGGAATAACTGATGTAACTAATTGAACAAACTGGACAAACTAACAGTAGTTAGAATGGTTTGTAAGCAGTGCTATTAAATAGTGGAAAAAGGCACAATACGCGGGTTCGGACTGAGAGAGAAATATAAAAAGAAAAAAAAATACAATTTTCTGTGCACATAGATCCTTACAGCGTCCTACTCATTTCTGAATTTTTTTTTTTTTTGTATTGAATTACTGTGTGAATATTATCAATGCATGGTCATAGAACTTAAATCGAAAAAGGGAGATATTCGAATGCAGAGGTCGTTCAATTCGGAGGAGTAACGACGCCCATCTACAGGCGACTCCAACAGAATAACCAAACACACAACAAGAAATCGTCTATACAAATTCCTATATACGAAATCAGAGTTTGCCATTACAGTGAAGAGAACAACCACAGTAAATCCAGGTATGCGAACTTAAAAGCATAACCAAAATTCAATTCCAGATAGTTCTTATACAGTCATCAAAAAGTTATTGCCCATTTACATTTTGTGCAAAAAGCTTAAGAACGAACCAGTTCACGGACTTGGGAACCGTAACCATTACCAACATAAACCAAAACCCCATAAATCCCCAAACCCACTCCTACGACTCAACAGAGACATTACTCGACAACAGAACTAAGCACAGACAGTGGCTCGAGGCCAACAACCATACCAAACCACACGCTGAAAGACTCAGGGCAAGTAAACCACAAGTAAACAGAACGATGCTACCCGGAATTCCTTCAGAATAGTCGAGTGTCCAAGCACCGAAACCCTCGGTCGCTCCACCTGCAAAGGAAACCAACAACCGAGAGTCAAATTACAGTGGAAACAAAATACAGAGGATTAAAACAATTTTATTTTTGAATGAGCAAATACTACACAGGGGTTCCGCTTACCTCGGATTGTCTTCCTGCTCACAAGGAGTCGAAGACGATTAGAACCAGAAAGAAGAAAAAGTACAAAGATATAGCATAGAAAGAAATCTTACCAGTCAAGTTGGCAGAGGAATCAACGGAGAACGCCACCATTAGTTTACCGAGACCGTGCATGAGCTGAATCAGTGCTGAAGAACGAGACCGAGAACCACATACTCATCAACCAACACACAGAGGTGACAATAGTGAAAACCCAGGTGACAAATCGAGTAAAGGATGCACAGAGGCAGAGACCCATAAAGCCGACAACAGAAAACACAGGAACAGTCTAGACACAAGCAGAGAAACAAACCTTACCAGGGTTCAACAGTTCAACAGACGAACGAGACACTTCCAAAACAAATTCCGAACCAATGGAGCCGTGAAGACCGCCGAGAGCATGCAGCTCGAAGAACTCGGAGCAACAAAACCCCGGACCAGCTAAAAGAACCCACATTGAAACTTGCAGACTACCAGCTCGTAGCTCAGAGAACTAGGTGGATGAGTTTCGAACAAATACGAAAGCATCACAGAAAAAAATCACAGTGAAATCGTAAGGGTCGCCGAGAGCTCGCAGACTGAAGGACCGGAGGAAACACAAAACCAAATGAACGCAAGGGTGGCGAAAACCCTATACCAAGGCGGGGTTTTAGGATTCCAAGAAGGGACAGGTGTCCGCTCAACACATAACCAACGTACCATTACCGTAGAACCTCTTAATTAAACATAGATTGAAAATCAAGTTGCGTATATCCGAAATCCGGTGGTTATAAACATCAATTGACAGTACAACATCAAGTGGGAAGTAACGACGGCGGGACCACGTGGGCTGGCCCCATCACCAAAACCTATAAAATTATAATTATATTCATTTTAATATACTAAAAAAATACAAGATTATATTTATATACATCAATATAATTAATAAATAAAAATTTATATGAAAATCAAACATTGTTAACCATGATCAATTATGGTTCAACATCTTGATGATGATGATGATGATGGTTAACATCTACTGAGACCAAATTTTGGTCTATCGAACCTAAAGAAACGAATTATTTAGTTTGATTTAAGATTTTATTCCTATGCTCAAAAGGCTTGGAGAGAAGCCTCCCAAGCTCATTGTAATTTTGACAACGTAAAAGGCTAGGAAGGTCAATATTGCAACAAAGATTTTGAAACTGAGATCTAATGTGGTTGTACACGGGGCACTCTAAGATGAAGTGATTTTCATCCTCGATGTTCATATTCTCACAGAGATGGCAGAACCTTTCCATCCATGGTGTTTTACGAACTTCCCAATGACCCGTTTCACTATGGAGCTCATGAGAGTTCGTTCTAATCTTGGCTATATTAATTTTTCTTCTTTGAGCTAGTTAAAACAGAGAGATACTTTTGATGTTCTAGGGTGGAGTTGATGACCTCCTTATAATATCTTAATTTTCTTTTAGCTGCTAAATCTTTCTCACACCACATTTTTTCTTTGAACTTAGAAGTAACAATATTTTTAATGTTATTAATGTTTTGCAATGCAACATTCTCGTCGATCTCCCAATGGTTTAACTAGGCCCTGGTTTCTTTATACCAACCTCGCTTGAGCCTTAGGTGGTTTTGGCTGGAATTTAAAGCTAGCTTAAGAAGTCTATGGTCTCCTATGTTATAGAGTTTGTGCTTGTAAAATAGAAGCCTAGTTATAGCTAGGCTCTCGATAGGGTGTGTTGCTTTTAATTTTGAGGTTATACGTTATAAAACGCTTTTGGATTTGCTCAATCTTTCTCCAAGATTCTCTAGAGATGCTACAACCCCAAACCTCACATCCTTGTAAGATAACCGAAGTGACTAAAGTTTCAAAGAGGAACTTCTTTCTATCCCACAATACGAGGTTTGTCATTTTACAATTATTTTCAAGACCAAAATAAGCTTTCCATCCCCCATTAATCCTTTTCTCAATGCTATAGTTCCAGTTGAGCTTGTGATGAATATCAATTCCTAGGTACTTGTAGGAAGACACTTCCTCCAAGTTACTATTGTCATACATAAAATTAGCGTAAGTGTCCTTCTTGGATTTGATAATCATAACTTTTGTTTTGTTAGTGTTAACAATCATACCCATGATAGAGCATAAGTCCTTAAGAAGTATAAGTTTCTTATAAAGATCAGATGGGCACCTTGTGAGAAGAACAATATCGTCAACATAGAGAGGAAGGATGATAACTATCCCAGCTAAGATCATGCCAGCACATCCTGCTTCCTCCAAACAACCTTCTAGCTTGTCGATGTAAATGCCAAATAGGGTAGGGGAGAGGGGGCAACCTTGTTTAACTTCGATATTACACTTAATATCTTTTGACCACCCCTCATTGCTCTTTAACTTGGAAATTACATTCTCGTATAACCTTATAGCAACAACTCTTAACTCAAAAGGAAGCTTTAGCTCTTCTAATATATTCCAAAGGTTGTTTCTAGGAACCGTATCGAAAGACTTTCTTATGTGACAAAGATTGTTTCAATATGAAAATCAACCATGGTCAACCATGATAATTCTAGGGTTTACAATATTTATTTTAGGGTTTATGATATTAATCTATTGGGTGTAAGATTATTCCCTTGGGTTTATAATCCCTTTGGTTTTTAGTATTAATCTCTTGGGTTTATATTATCGATCCCTTAGGTTTATTAATCTGAGACTTTTGGGATCCATATTGTAGACAAATGTCTTTCCGATTAATCACATCATTAGGATTTGGTTGACATTTCAAACCAGCTAATGTTTATAATATTAATACTTGGGTTTAATATAAATTCCTTAGATTTATTCAATTAATAATAATTATTGTAAATTTAAATATATAAATATATATATATATATATATATATATATATATATATATATATATATATATATTTTATATTTTTTAATAAATAATAATAATAAGAAATAAATTATTGTTAATTAATTATTATTAATATTTATTAATTAATAATTAACAATAATAATAATAATAATAAATAATTAGTAATAACAATAATTATTTTAAAATGATTATTATAATAATTTATTAAGATTTGATATTAATATAAATTAATAATAATTTTTAATTATCATAATAATAATAATAATATTTATACATGATAATTATTTTTTAATATTTTTATTTTTATTATTGATGATGATGATGATGGTGGTGGTTAACGTCCACTGAGACCAAATTGGTCTATTGGACCTATAATTTTCCTAGTTCTTAATTGTCTGGCTTCTCGTCTTTCTTGGCGAGATTGGTGTTGTAGCTTTCTTTCTTTTTTTCTCTACGGTCTTCCAAGTTCTCTTATCTTGCATCGCCTTCATCTCTTTTGGTTCTTGGGACATTGGTGTCTTAGCTCGCGATCTATTGTGTTCGTCCTTTTGAAGATAGTTAGAGAATAAGTTTGGTTTGGGAGATCTGCTTTGTTGTTAAATGAAGATTTATTTTGTGCGGTATTCAAATCCTCATAATTTGAGGGGTTGTCGAGTTCACTTTTTTGTTGTTGGGCGAGGCTTCCCCCCCACTTGTCTTGAGAGTTGTTTCTTTCTTTCCCGATTTCTTGCGATTTAGAGTTTTCTGGAGAGTGTTCTTCCTTGATGACAGTGTAATTTTCTTTTTGTGCTCCTTCCCACCATGTAGATCTGTGGTGATTCTTTCTAGCATAATTTTTCTGGGAGGCTTTTGGGAAATTTTTTGCTAGATGAGCTGTCTCAAAGCAGGATTGATATCTGAAGAGGACACTTTCATAATCGAGTTTTTGGTTCCACATAGTCTTTACTTGTTAGATTTATTTCAGCTGGGAATCTGATGCTGAAGTCCATTTCCACACAGATGCGTGCATAGGTGGTTTTGGCATATTCCTCTGTTTCTGGGCACCTTAAGTAAAATTTCCCAACTTCATTTCCAATGGCTTTTAGTGAGGAGAAATTCCAGAGATGCAAGGGTAGGTTTGGCAATCTCACCCAAACTGGTGCTGAGGTTATGACTGTTATTGAGGGATCGAATGATGGGTTCCATGGCTTCATGAATAGGCCTGAGTTTTCCCAAAGCCGCAGGCTGGAATCTAGAATACATTGTCTACTTTCAAGGTTTTCAAAATCTACTATAAAGAAACCCCTAGCACAGGGGTAGATATTAATTTCATCAGAAATGACAGGCTTCCATACCTCCGAGATCCAACTGTGGAGAGTTGTCAGCCGCGGCCAAAAACCATTGAACCGACATATTAGGGCACTTTCAGAAAACTTCAAAGCCTCATCGAGTGAGGCCTGGACCACCTGGACAGTGGGAGTTGGGGCATCACTAATGATATGGGCAAGAGCTTGCCCCCAAGAGGTGGACAGAACTGAGCCAATAGTTATCTTCGCGAAACTAGGAGCCATCTGGATCTCAGTGATTCCCAATCTTATGTATGTCCCTGTGGAAGAATGAAAAAGTCCTGTGGAAGAATGCGAACTTGGAATAAAATGTGACACCCAATTGCGGATTTGCAGTAACCAGATCGGAAGAAAAGGGCTTCAAGCCCAGCAGAGACAAATTAGATTAGCGAAATTCTACAACGATCATATCCTCGCGCAGGATTATATAGTTATATTAATAACTACATAATATTTATATTATATAGTTATTAATATAAATATTAATTTTATGAATATTTAACCATGATAATTTTAGGGTTTAAATTACTAATTAGTAGGTTTATAAATCTCTTGTTTTTATAATATTGATGCTTTGGGTTGGGTGATCGCTTAGGTTGATAATATGTATCCCTTGGGTTTAATAATTTTTTGGGTTTATAATTTTAAACTTTTTGGTTTATTAGTCTCATGGGTTAATATTATTAATAATTTATTTAATCTCTTTGGTTTATTCATTTGCTGGGTTTAAAATATTAATTCTTAGGGATTATTAATATCTTAGGATCAATATTTAAAACACAAATATTAATAAACTCCAAGAATTAATAAACCCTAGAGTATAAATTTAATAATATATTATTACATATTATATTATTAAATAATATATTATTATATTAAAATATTATATATATATATATATATATATATATATATATATATATATATTCAAGTAATAGTATAGTATATTTTAGTTTAATATATAGTTTGTCTATAGTTAATATTCTTAATATAATCCAAGTAAATATATAATAAGTATTAACCATAATGGAATGGTAATACAATTTACTAATACTCCAAGAAATAGTATAATATAGTGGTCGATATAAATATACATTATTAATAATAACTAAATGTCATTATTATTTTATATGAGAATTATATTTTATTTTGAAATATAACTATTAATATATTAGCAAAATTTTGTGTAATAATTATTGTTATATTAATATACAAAATAATGTTAGTGTAATTATATAAATAAAAAATAATATGACTATTATTATTTATATAGTTACTAATAATGACAAAGAGTTAGCCTTTAACAAATTACACCTAACCATTTTAATGTGGTAGGTGGTGGATATATGTCTATCAGCCTATATCAACGACATTGGTGTAAATGTGGCTGTAGATATGTTTCATATACACTTATATACACTTAATATAGCAGAGATTAGAATGAACTCTCATGAGCTCCATAGTGAAATAGGTCGTTCGGCAGTTCCTAAAACACCATGGATGGAAAGGATCTGTCATCTTTGTGAGAATAGGAAGATCGAGGATGAAAACCACTTCCTCTTAGAGTGCTCCATGTACAACCACATTAGATCTCAGTTTCATAATCTTTGTCACAATACTGACCTCCCTAGCCTTTTACGATGTCAAAATTATAGTGAGCTTGGGAGGCTTCTCTCCAAGCTTTTTGAGCATAGGAATAAAATCTTAAATCAAACTAAATAATTTGTTTCTTGAGGTCTAATAGACCAAAGTTTGGTCTCAGTGGATGTTAACCACCATCATCATCATAATAAATAAATAAAAATATTTAATTTATTTGATAATTATTAACCAAACTTTTATACCTAATCAAAATTCATATAAAAACATCTCCAATTTGACTTGACACATGGTTTAAGTCCAAAAAGTATATTATATATATTTCTTTAATGTTATATGATTTCATTTAAATTTAAAAAAGTGAAACATGTTTTTTTCTATAAATTTTAATAATTAAAATATTTTACGTATTTACTATATAAATTAATGTAATAAAATATTTACTATATAAATTAATATAATTATATTCATACATGTAGTAAATATATATAAATCAATTTTATTTTAACTTTAAAAATTAATAATTTAATTTTTTTCAATAAATATTACTGAAAATTATATTTTATAGAGAATAGAAAAAAATTATTTCATAAATGTTCAAACTACTACCTGTTCACCAAACTAATCTATAAAATATTTTTATAAAAAAATATACTCTTAATAATGAAAAGAATATAACATATAAAATAGATACACGCAACTAATAAAATCCTAAAAACAACATCATAATATACACTAACTCTAAAAACATAAATGATATAAAATAATGCCCAATACAACCAACAACACAATGAATAATCAATCTTTCATCAAAAATATTACAACTATTAAATATCCTCATGAAAATAATATATCTTATCAATGTAATGAAAAAAATACAATCAATGAAACGGATATATGTAACCAGTGAAACCTTAAAAAAAAATGTATCTGTCATCCAGCCTTAAAATTATTGGCAATAATTAATAGGTAATTCTCCTTTGCAATCTACGCGTGGGTGATTGATGTCGATTATGCTTTTACTGGTAACAGAAAACAACTATACTCTTTGAGAGTAAGTTGACTGAAGTTTTACAATCAACTTGGATTGGCAGTAGCCAGAGTAATAGAACCCTCTGTACCCTTCTGATCAGCATTATTTCCATCAAGATGAGTAGTCAAACTAGCATTTCAAAATTTCCACAAAGTTAATTTAGATATTTATGAAAGTTATTATTAAAAATGTCAAGAAACATAATATAACTATAATATTGGGATGTATAATTATAAAAGAAATTAATGAGTCAACATTCAATATTTGAGAATTTTTTTTTGGTATAATTAATTTTGAATTTAAAATTAAGGTAGTTATATAAATTAAATTGTTGATGTTAAAACACTCATTTTATAATATATATAGTATAAAAAGCACTTATTTTATAATATATTTCATATTAATAAATTTAAAAAAAAATCATCATCATGGTCATTATTATTATAAAAAATTAATGTATAAATTAAATATATATAAATTTTCAAAAACATGTAAAAAACTCACTCCACTTTACTATCGCTTAATTTGTAAATAGTTTTTATTATAATGTCACGAAAATATAATCTGTGTTTTTATAGTTTATTTCAGAATCAAAATATATCATATATACATTTAAAAAGGTTTTCGATATGGTTGCTAGAAACAACCTTTGGAACAGATTAGAAGAGCTAAAGGTTCCTTTTGAGTTGAGAGCTATCGCTGTAAGGTTATACGAGAATGTAATTGTCAAGTTAAAGAGCAATGAGGGGTAGTCGAAAGATATTAAGTGTAATATCGGAGTTAAACAAGGTTGCCCCCTCTCCCCTATCCTATTTGGCATTTACATCGACAAGCTAGAAGGTTGTTTAGAGGAAGCAAGATTTGTTGGCACAATCTTAGCTGGGATAGTCATCATCCTTCTTCTCTACACTAACGATATTGTTTTTCTCGCAAGGTGCCCATCTGATTTTGATAAGCAACTTATACTTCTTAAGGATTTCTCTACCATGCATATGATTGTTAACACTGACAAAACAAAAGTTATGATTATCAAATCCAAGAAGGACACTTACGCTAATTTTACGTATGACAATAGTAACTTGTAGGAAGTGTCTTCCTAAAAGTACCTAGGAATTGATATTCATCACAAGCTCAACTGGTACTATAGCATTGAGAAAAGGATTAATGGGGGATGGAAAGCTTATTTTGGTTTTGAAAATAATTGTAAAACGGCAAACCTCGTAATGTGGGATAGAAAGAAGTTCCTCTTTGAAACTTTAGTCACTTTGGTTATCTTATATGGATGTGAGGTTTGAGGTTGTCGAATCTCTAGAGAATCTTGGAGAAAGATTGAGCAAATCCAGAAGTGTTTTATAACGTATAACCTCAAAATTAAAAGTAACACACCCTATCCTATTCTCCTTATAGAAGTGGGTTTTTGCACTAGGCTTATGTTGCACAAGCACAAGCTCAATAACATAGGAGACCATAGACTTCCTAAGCTAGCTTTAAATTCCAGCCAAAACCACCTAAGGCTCAAACGAGGTCGGTCTAAAGACACCAGGGCCTCATTAAACCATTGGGAGATTGACGAGAATGTTGCATTGCAAAATATTAATAACATTAAAAATATTGTTACTTCTAAGATCAAAGAAAAAATGTGGTGTGAGAAAGATTTAATAGCTAAAAGAAAATTAAGATATTACAAGGAGGTCATCAACCCCACCCTAGAAGATCAAAAGTATCTCTCTATTTTAACTAGCTCAAAGAAGAAAATTAATATAGCCAAGATTAGAACGAACTCTCCTGAGCTCCATAGTGAAACGGGTAGTTGGGCGGTTCTTAAGACACCATGGATAGAAAGGTTCTGCCATCTCTGTGAGAATAGGAACATCGAGGATGAAAATCACTTCCTTCCTCTTAGAGTGTCTCGCATACAACCACATTAGATCTCAGTTTCAAAATCTTTGTTGCAATACTGACCTTCCTAGCCTTTTACGTTGTCAAAATTACAGTGAGCTCGAGAGGCTTCTCTCTAAGCTTTTTGAGCATAGGAATAAAATCTTAAATCAAACTAAATAATTCTTTTCTTCAGGTCCGATAGACCAAAGTTTGGTCTCAATGGACGCTAACCACCACCACCACCACCACCACTACCACCATCATCATCAAATGAAATATAACAAGATTTATAACTATTGAAACTCATTTCCCATTTATCAAAGAGATTCTCACTCTATAAATAGATTTTGCTCATAAACATATTTTTATATTATAAATAATAAAAAAAATCAATTTGATTTAATTAAAACAACCAAATATATATATATATATATAACTATTCTAAATCTCCATATTTTAAAAATATTTTTAAATACTCCATAAAAAAATCTCTACTATTTCTATTATTAAATTAAAATTCTCAAAAACTCGGATCTAAAATAAACATCATTATAATTAAAAAAACATGTTTGAAGAATAAACACAATTATTATAATAAAATTATAATAAAAATAAAACGTCAACATTAAAGTTATAATAAAATTATAATAAACACACTTATTATAATAAATATAAAACGTCAACATTAAAGCTATATTATTATAGATTCCAAATAAAAAATAAAACTAATTTAACTTAAAAGCGACTGGAACCTACGCAGCGTCACCCATCTGAAGTCCTCCTTTCACATCTGCTTCCACGCTACTGCTATCTGTTCAAGCTGTTGAATGAAGTCATGGATATAATCCTGCTGCCGTGCAATATTCGCGACTAAAATATCACGGGCCTCCGCCACTTTCGATCTCAACTTCTTCCCCTCCTCTCCCGCCATTACCATTCGCAGTGCTGTAACAATCTTTTCGCTGAGAAAAGAACCGTCGTCTCCCCTCTCAATCTCGATCCCCCAACTTCAGGTCCGCCGTTATTTGCCGGGCATTCAAGCTCTGATCAAGTTTTACTGGCAAGAGTACGAGCGGCACTCCGAAGCTCAGCGCCTCCATGGCAGAGCTCCACCCGCTGTGGGTCAGATACGCACCCACCGACGGGTGAGAGACGATCCGAACCTGCGGCACCCAACCCCAGACAACCAGACCCTGGTCCTGTGTTCGTGTCTCGAAACCTTCGGGAAGGAGCTCCCAGGGATCTTCCCGGGCGCTGTCCGAGAATTGCGGAGCACGCAGCGAACCCGCTCGCCTCCAAACCCAGCGCTAGTTCGTGGGCTTGTTCTCTCGACAGAAACGTCTGCCTCTGCCGGTCCAGCCAATCCAGCAGATCGGAGCCCTCGCGGGTGTCCGGGCTGGGCTTAGACCCGGGCATAAGCGGGCCGACGGAGAGCACGGGAACTCCGATAGCGCCCTGGAAATAACGAATATACTTATCTTCCTCTTGAAAGCATGATTTCACGGCCACCGCCACGCATCCTTGCAGGCATTTAGCGGAGTTGTCTATAATGCGACTTTTTGAGATTCCGGTGACGGAATCCGGCGGAAGAAATTGCGACGAAATCATGATTTGTTGCAGTTAAAATGGTTTTTTAACTACATATTCGGATTCAGCACCCTGAAAAACCCCTGGGACGCTTTCATTGTGCAGAAACTAGTTATCAAACTTCGATTTCAATAAATTACTGCCGGATTTTCATCGGAAAAAATCGCCGGAAAGGCTTTCAAAAAGTCGCGTTAAAGACTACGGCGCATTTAGCCATGCGATTGACTGGGGCAATACGACCAGCGATTCCTCTCTGCATATCTATTAAATCCCGCGCTTCGTACAGCCTGAATGAGATCGCCGAACACGGAAATCCGTGCGGCAGAGTTGCCAGCTCCTCGGAGGTCAAATTCTGGCTAGAAAACCTGGATGGGTGGAAGACATTGCCGCAGGTCGCCGGCGAATACACCGAGAAATAGACGGACGGTATGTGCATCTCAGCAGCGACGCTCTGCGTCCAATACTGCACGAAGTCATGAATGACGTAATCTGGCGAAAGCTGCTGGAAGAGGCTTCGGAACGGCTTCTCCAGGCCGTCTATGGCTTGCTTGAGCGGAGACGCCATTTCTACAGGGATGTCTGTCGTGCAGTCCGCCCCCGGGGTCAGTCTCTCCGTGGGCGGTAATGGCAATTCCAGCAGATCGATCCGGCCCGGCCACTCCTGAAGTTGCAGTGAAGGCCTGATTCTGGATATGTTAACGGGAGTGGAGAGAAAGGAGACTGTGTGGCCGTGGGTTGCAAGAGCCTTCGAGAGCTGTAGAAAGGGATTAATGTGGCCCTGCGCCAGCCATGGAAACAGCAGAAAATGAAGTCGTTTCTTTCTTATCTGGCTATCCATCATATCACAAGGAGTATCTCAGGGTTATGAGGAAAAGACTATATCATCTGCAATTTCTATCTCTTCATCAAACAACTAACGAAGTCTTAAGGGGATGCCTTTCGCATAATAATAATGCTCTTATTAAATGCTTTCTCACTAGAATAATGCTCTCATTAAATGTAATTATTCGGTCTGACTCGAATAATACTCTTATCAAATGTAATTATTCTATTGTCATATTAATATTATAAAATGTAATTATTCTATTTTGATATTAATATTAGTTAAAATTATTTTTATAAATTACATTCTAAGGTTTTTTCAGCTAGAATCACGTGTAGAGATTATAAGTTTATTGGATATTGTTTTAGCTCATCTAGTGTAGTTAATATAGGACAATTATAAAATAGCAGTACTTTATTAAAAAATATTTGTAGATTGAAAATGTCAATATTCAATGTCGAGGTAATTTTGGGAACTATAATTAAAATTATATGGAGATCGAAAATTTATTGGATATTGTTTTTAGATTGTATAGCCTAGTGTAGTTAATATAAGATTCTTATCAAATAGCAGTATTTTATAAAATACTTGGAGATTGAAAATGTCAATATTCAATATGAAGGTTTTTTTAGGAACTATAATTAAATGTGGAAATTGAAAATTTATTGGATATTTATCAAGGTTTTTTTGGGAACTATAATTAAATGTGGAAATTGAAAATTTATTGGATATTGATTTAAGATTGTATAGCAGGATTAAAATTTTTATTATAATATTCATATTCATATTAATATTAATATGATTAAAATTTACTTTTATAAATTAAATTTAAAATATTTTTCCTGCTTATGGGAATGGCAAATTACATAATAAACCGGGCCTATTGGGTGGCAAATTCCCCTCCATGAACCTGGCCTTATAGCTGGTAAATTTCAGAGTGAAGCGGAATCCTTCGTTCCTTGCCCGATGCCGTAGTTCCTTCTTTCCAATCTTCATTCTTCCTTTCTTTCAGTTCGAGTTTTCTTTATTTAAGTGTGTCTGGGCCAATACTTATTTTCCTTCCTTGTCTCACTAAGAACAAGAAATCCTTTCTTTCTCTATCTTATCATATAATAAAGTTCTTATAATTTACAAGCATAATAATGTTCTTATAATTTACAAACAGTCCTTTCTTTTTCTTTCTTATCAATATAATAATGTTTTTATCATTTTATTAGAAAATTATTATAATATTAGTATGTTTTAAATTTATTTTTCAAAACAAAATTTTAAATATTTTTCAACTACAATTATATGTGGAGATTGGGAATTTATTTGATATTGTTTTAAGTTTGTCTAGTATCACTAAAATAACACTTTTATTAAATGTTATTTTTCTTTTATAAAACTAGCACAACCACAATAATAAATGTGGTTGATAAACACCTATAAGCTCATATGAAGCACATATGTCAATTATCAATAATATTTAAGCATTTCAAGTAATGTTATTATTTTATATTTGGGCTATATTTTTATGTCAATTTTATCTTTGAGTTGCAAACATGTTTTCTCAAATTTTACATTTAAAAAAAATTTACACAAAAAGAAATTATATCACTTTAAACACTTCCTAGATTTGTGATTATAATAGATCAATACTGATCTTTAAAGAAAAAAAACTAATAAGACCATCTTGCAATTTGAAAATTTGTTATTGAATGATTGCCAACTAATTTTAGAGCACAAATTCATTCATGCTACTTTAACTAATTCTACACTAATCCTACCAAAACCTAGGACAGCCCAAATTAAAAGCAATCTTTTATACATTTGTATTTGAAAAGTAAAACAATCTTTCATAGAGCACTCCTTCAAATCATTAACATCGAAACCACACTTAGTCACTAAATATATAGTGTACACATAATTGATCGCGTGGAAATTTGTGGCATAAGCTGGTCAAACCTTCTACTCCTCATATGTGACATATTCCTCTCAAGAGTCAAGGGCTCGTAAGTCGCCTTCATGATCCATTATCAAATACCCAAACTTATGATAGAGGTTGTTCACATTAGATTTGCCACTGCCAGACACCTTTGGCAATGTACAAATACACGTATGTTTAGATACTGGTAAAGAAATCAGAGAAGTAAGTTGTTGCCAGAATTATAGGAAAATACCTTGTTATATATGGTATCGAAAACTTTGTTATTAATTGAAGAGTTAGCATTCACAACTTGTAGCCCACATTCTTCCATTGTGAGAAGAAAATTGGAGTATAGATTTTGATCTTCGAACATGTTGAGGGAAATCTTAACATTGGAATGGATGGAATTTATTTGTATAGTAGTGAAGATGGAATTTATTTGTACAGTAGTGAAGACGTAGGAAAATACCTATAAATGAATGTTATAAGTAATAATGATGAACTTATCATGGAGGAACTTATTAGAATTGGAATAATTTCAAATACCTAAGAAAGTGGTCCCTAAGAAAGTAGTGGGTGGGGAGCTACTTAGCACAAATATAATTTTTTAATTTATTGAAAAATCTTTTTCAACCATAATAAAATGTGGAGATTGAGAATATTGAGAATTGTTTTATGTTTCTCTGATCTAACTCAAATAGGACTTTTAACTACTATCATTATTCTATTATAAAATTGTTATAACATTAGTATAATTTAAATCTATTTAAAATAAATAAATTTGGTTATAATATTAGTATAATTTAAATTTATTTTTAACTCAAATAAGACTTTTAACTACTATCATTATTCTATTATAAAATTGTTATAATATCATTATAATTTAAATTTATTTAAAAATAAATAAATTTTGTTTTAACATTAGTATAATTTAAATTTATTTTTAAAAATTATATTTTAGAATTTTTTCCCACTGTTATTATATGGGGAAATTGAGAATGCATTGGACATTGTTTAGTTTCACTTAAATAAGACTTTGGTTCAATGTCATTATTCTATTATAAAAATATTATAATATTAGTATGATTTAAATTTATTTTATACATTCAATTTAAAAAAAAATAAAATTGTTGATCTAAGTTACAAATATTTGAACCTTGAATTTTATAGTTTACACTTTACAAAAAGAGATCACAAGATGTGTCAAATAAAATTTAAAGTTATAAATATTCTATTTCTTATTTTAAAAAAAATATAACACGTCTCTTTAGTAGAAAAAAAATTCATTATTTACCTTAAGATTAACCTCTTTTTCATTAATGTTATATTTATTTTGTAGACATTACCAGTTGTGGTATGTTATGTCTGAGTTATGGTTACGGTAAATTTAGGTGGTGGAGGGTTATACCTTGTGCAAATGATATTATAACTTTACAAATTAAATGTTAAACTTAGGCCTTAGGGTTAATGTAAAACTTACACATTGTTATATATATATTTGAAATCCCATTCATTGTGAGATGCCGCTTGTCCGCAACTTGCATTAACTTGATCTTGTGTAAGGGTGGGTTCTGGATTGTTCTGAGAGTAATTGTAAACCTTTGCCAAGGACATTTGGCAGTGAATCCACCCTTGAATGTTGGGCTTGATTCAATAGTCGCTAAGAGTTGGGAAATAGTTGGGGTAACTATCCCGCACCCTCTGGCGATTCATTTTTGTTCCCTGCGCTGCTAGGCACGGCTTCGCTGAGGACTCAAACATGAATTCGGATTTGGAAAGGCATATTGGTTGCAACACAAAGACAACATGCAATATTTTATTTTCTCATTTATAGCAGACTTGATAAGCGAGATTTAATAAGATTTTATTTGGATTTTAGTGATGATATATGTTTGGTTACAAGTCAAGGAGAAAGGGTACCTCTATTGTGACATTGCTTCACTCTACTCTGACCGAAAGTTAATAAAATCACCAGCTAACCGATAACGAAAGATTCCTTATTTCGTCGTTCGCAATTTATCTTTTAAATCCACTTCCTAACTATTGCATCTCCTGAACAATATACAAGAATCTAAATTTCTTAATCACTGATACTACAGGTAAGGAAGCACTATCAAATTTAGCCATTTAAGGAAACCTTATGTCTTGCTTCCTTACAACTTTATACTAAAATTCCCTTGTTATGTATTGTCTCTGCAGGTAAAGCTTCTCCTTATCATGGGAAGATGGTTTACCAATTTGGAGCAAGTACCTTGGAGTTTGAAGTTGCAAGTCAATTCCTGATACTCACAAGCCAACCCTTCTCGGTTTTTCAAGTTCCAATTCGATACATTGCAATTTTTCTTTTTAGAGCTATGAAGACACCAAATGTTCTAGGGTTTTAATTAGTGACTGAATTCTAGTTTTATAACATTAATATGGTTTCCTGGTGATAACCCACCAAGGATCTTAAGTTGTTCTTTTCACCCATTGTCATCATTTTAAACCATATTTCTTCATAAATGCACCAAATTCCTGCATACATGTTTACATGGTTTATTATTATTATTTCCATTATTTTTAATGAATTAAGAAGAATTTTGCATGGTTTTACTAATGACAGTTTAGCGAGTTCAAGTTGCTGTAGTTTTGTCAAGTTTATGTAGCTATCTCCATGGTTGAGGTAGTTGCACCAGTATAGAAGGAAATGTTACACTTGGAATTGGTTTCTAGAAGCTCCAATTTGGATTTGTACTGGTCAAATTTCACCTAGCTCGCACGTGTGGACCTCTAACATCAAATCAAGGGAAAAGCACAACAGTTTTGACCAGTAAATTTCAAATGCGTTTTCTAATCAAATGAAAGTGAATTTTTGAAAATAAAAACATGTGTTTTGTTCATCACAGACCCAACTAGGTTGTCAATGAGTAGGTTTCTCAAATTCTTTTCCATTTGATATATTTTCGAAGTTCTTTGGAGCCTTATTTTGTAGATTACGTGGCTATACAATTTTTCAATATTTCATTTAATGCATAATCAACAAAAAGGCTTGAATGAGCTGTTCTTTAGCTAATTCGTGGCATAGAGATAAGTTTGATAAGATATGGGCTCATATTTGATCCAAAAGTCCATGAAATTTTATTTGATTTGATCTCATGACCAAAACTCAAGCAAGAAAATTTTGAGTTTATTAATTGTCTCAAAATTCTATAAATTTCAATCTCTTTGGTGAGAGTAGGGATGATGGTCAGAGATGTTAGGGATGATCAAAGATGTCAAGGATGATCAGAGATGTCAAGGATGATCTTAATTTGTAATTGTTGCTGCTTATTGAAGGAGAAGAACTCTATTTTTTCCATTGAATGTAATGTTTTTTAATATGGCATAGCTCTGAGTGCAAGTAGTGATTTAAATCTCTTCCCTTGATATGAGTTTTTAAAACCTTCCAATCCTTAGGAGGCCCCCATAGAGATCTATGAGAATAGTATAGATGCTTTCCATTTCTTTCATATTCTCATGAATGGTTTGTTTTACATAGATGAGTTGTTTATGCTTATCATAGATTAACAACTCATGCCTTTTATAGATTAAATTCTTATGCTTTCTTAGATTAAAATGTTCATGAATCTATAGATTAAAGTTTGTAACTTTTAGAAAAAAATCTTCATGCTTTCATAGGAAAAATCTTATGCTTTTAGATTAATAATCTTTATGTTTTTTTTTCTAGTTTAGCATTAATTTCCCTTCTAAAAACTTAGTACTTTCATAGTTTATATTAAAGAATCAAATTTCCTTTTGAAGTTTCCTATTCATTTAAGTTATGCATAAATATTTAAAGCTAATCTCCTAGAACATATGGTGTAGTGTACTTTGCAAGCTCACGTACCCGGATTGACATATAAATGCAAGTAATTTAACAATCAATTAAATTACCCAACATTTTGGTGCGCTTGCTGGGGGAGTATACATAGGTGTTAGATTTCAATTCCATCTCATTCTTAGTTGCATAATACTAATTTCATTTTAGTACATCCTAGAAGTAGATTCATAAAAAAAAAACTTCAATCACCTACCACCCCCACTATATCACGTGCTGCAGTAAGAGCCACATCATCTTCCACATCATGAATTCTTATTTTTGCAAGCAGAAGAAGAGGTGAAAAAAGAGGTTGAAGACATGGATGGAGATGATAATGATGAAGAAGATCCTTTTGGATTTCCCATTCAAGAAACTAGTGTCAATGTTCATATGAAGAACATCCCTCCATGTCACGTGGTGTAGTAAGAGCCACATCATCTTCCACATCATGAATTCTTATTTTTGTAGGTAGAAGAAGAGGTGAAAAAAGAGGTTGAAGACATGGATGGAGATGATGACAATGAGGAAGATCCTTTTGGATTTCCCATTCAAGAAACTAATGTCAATGTTCATATGAAGAACATCCCTCCATATCACGTGGTGCAGTAAGAACCACATCATCTTCCACATCATGAATTCTTATCTTTTCAGGTAGAAGAAGAGGTGAAAAAAGAGGTTGAAGACATGGATGGAGATGATGACAATGAGGAAGATCCTTTTGGATTTCGCATTCAAGAAACTAATGTCAATTTTCATATGAAGAACATCCCTCCATCCGTAGTTCCTAGCTTCAAAGGTATGAGATTAGAAGACCCTGAAACCTTTATTTTTGAATTTGAAATAATTTGTAGATCTTATGGCTACTCATTACGCCTTAAAAAGTTGAATTTGTTTCTAGAAAGATTCAAGGATAGAACTCTTAAATGGTTCATGACTTTAGGAACAAATTCTATAAGGACATAGGATGATATGAAAAGAGTATTTTTTGAAAAATATAAAGATTATTGCATAGACCATGACCTTAGAAATGAAGTCTTTAAGATGAACCAAAAAGAAGATGAGATACTAGAGGATTTAGTAGAGAGATTTACTTATACTATCAAAAGATATAAATTTCATAATTTAGGATCAGAAACATTAAAAAATCTCCTACTAAATGCTATAGAGGATGAATGGATTGATCTTCTTAACTTGGTGGGAAAAGGAGATGCATCTCAATTGTTATTTCAAGATATTTGTGAACTGTGCAAGAACATATCAAAAGGAAAAGAAAAGTATGTAAGATCCCCTCAAGATCCATTTATGGCAAGAGTAAGTAAATAGACATCAGGATTGGTAAGTCAAACTAAAGTTAACAATTTGCTAGACATTCTTGGTAATTTAAATGAACAAATTAATATGCTAAAAATGAAAAACAAAAAAAAATTGGAGATTGTTGCTTCATTTATATTTTGCCCTAATTGTAGAAAGAAACATCATTTTCATGAATGTCCACTTCATAACATTAAAATTTGTGAAATATTTTTCCCTAAATGTAGAAAGAAACATGATTTTCATGAATATCCACTCCATAACATTAAAATTTGTGAAATATTTTTCCATAAATGTAGAAAGAAACATGATTTTCATGAATGTCCACTTCATAATATTAAAATTTGTGAAATATGTGCATGATCACATACTACTAAAGATTTCACATCATTACTAGGGTTAAAGGTAGTTCACCAAGGAGAAAATAAAACACCAGAACAATCCTATTATGTAGCTCCAAGAAGACCATGGAAGACTCATCAATATGGTATGATGCAAGATTTTAATTCACATTATGCACAACAATCACAAAGTAATTGGAAAACACCCTTGCCTTGACAAACTTGGCTATCTCAATCCCAATCTCAAAACCAATCTTGGCAACAAGGTTGGCAAGGGCCTTCAGAGGAAATCCACCATATCCTCAATCTTTCCCTCACTATCCTCAATACCAATATCAATATTATCCATACCATTGACCTCCACCACAACACCAGTTTCACCATTAGTTGACCTCAATCCAACCTTTCTCATTACCAACCACACAAACACCCCAAAGATCCATTCCCACTCCAGTACTGGCACAACCATTTCAAATCCCCAACAATAAAACACCTCAATACAATTAAAATTTTGAAATATTGCAAAATGATTCTCTAACTACCATGGAAGAACAACAACTAAAAAAGAAGAGCAATCAAACTTTAACTGAAAATATGGAGTTTTTATATTGATTAATAAATAGTGAAATTTTTTATTAGAACAGTAATATTGAGAAGATCATATGGTGGTAGCTATTAGCACCTTTGCTTCCTTCCTGCCATCAGCAATTACTGTGGTCAAGTCTAAACGGACACTAGTCGAATGTAGTGCCAACTGACGCTGATGTAGAGCTAAGTGACAGAGTGTTGCAGGGCCCGCTCGCAAACGGTTAGAATTCCGTGTTACTCGACTCTTGACTCTCTTCCAATAATGTTTCATATGATTATACCAATAATGTTTCCAATTTTTTGTGCTATCACAATTGGAAATAAATCTAAATATAATAAAAAATACAATTATATTAAAAAATATTACTTTTATTTGAAAAAAAAAATCCAAGGAAGCCCTTTATCCAAGTAGTTATCACTTTTATCACCATTTTATGAAATTTTATATGGCCAAAGATAGAGAAGAGGTTCTAGTCCTTGGTTTTACGACTATGTTGGTTTCATTCATTCAACCTTAACACTCATTATTAATTTAATCTATTTTTTTAAGTCTTATCATCTTTTTCAATTTGGATAATGATTCCAAACCTTCCTTTACATTTTTGGAATTAATTTTCCCTCAAACAATTTATGGGTAATTGATGGGTGTCTTTCCAGCAATCTTTCCACTTTTCCATGGAGGTAGATTTGAGCTCAGTTGTTTTTAAAAAATCCTTTAAAATATTGATGAAGTAGTTTGGAAACAAAACCTACATTAGTGATTTTGTTTCTCTCTCTACCTTGAATAAGAATGTGACATTCTCTTTAAAAGAAAAAATATTCCCAATCCAAACTTTTTTTATGATACTGATAATAGCTCAATAATTTACAATTTTGTCGGAAAGAGATGTTGAAAGACTAATATAACATATCTTACGTTAAAAATAAATAAAATAAACATAGCCATCTAAAAACATGAACAAATTTAAATCTTGAATTTATTAAATACAAAAAATTATTAAAATTTTAATTTATAATTTTTAACCATTTAATATAAATAATATATAATTAAAATGATCTATATAATTAAATATATAGATTTAAAACAAATATAAATTGGCCCAAGAAAAACTATACATTACCATTATACAAATAAAAATCAGTAACGATTTGTATTAAATCTATATAAGGTCAACACAATTTAACCTAGGGTCAGTGAATATTGAAATGGGGAACATGCTTGGCTTGTGATGGGTTATGGATTTTGAGATCTTTCCCACCACCAACGCACACAACGACTTAACTCACACCCCATCTATCAAGACCTCGAGTTGGTGAGCGCCTAAGAGAGTCGAAAAATGACAACCTGGTTTAAAAGCGTGCGGCTGCGCCCAAGATGTGCAACGGGTACCTGCCTTCGGTTAAAGGCGACTTAGAGGTAGACATTCAGTTATGTGCGACCCCCCATTGGTTTAAGGCACGCACAAGTGTAGCGGGTGGTTAAGTGCGACAAATCAACAAGTGCGTCGTATAGTACGCGCAGTGTCAGGCGGGCACCTGACCATCAGAAAGTGCGACCAAGCATAATGACGACACGAGTCGGGTGCCCAAGGTGGGGGAGCATCCTGATGGGTGGTGCGATGAGTTAGAAATACGTGTAGCGAGTAGTGATGGGTGAGTTGATTTGTGAGGGTTTGGACGAGTTAGTGGGCATCATGGGCGAACCAACCTACGGGCAGCACAAACGACACCTTAGTTGAATGAGCGCATGGCAAGGTGGAACAAGCTGGCTGCATATTACATGGGCAAGCCGACCAATGGGAAAACCAAAGGACGCGACGGTTTGGGTGTAATGGCCATCGCACAGAGGCATATATAAATGGGAGGCCATGTGGAGGAAAAACATCAATCAAACAACAAGCATACAAAACAGAAGTACGAGCTAGACAACGAACAAGGACGCAAATGAGCGGGCAGGGCGAGGTAATTGACCTAGGGACTGTGGAAAGTTTGGCGTAGGAAGTTTGGGGTTTCTGTAGCGTTCAGTCGAGTTGCAGTTTGGCATATCATAGGGTGGGAAGATCGCAGTACTACAATGCAGAACAACACAACAAGCGGACTAAACAATAGCGTGGGTAAGATCATTCAAGTAGTCAGGCACTACACGACCTATAGGAACAACAGTCCTGCGGGCAGAGTAAATGTGCAGGCCACTACAATAGGTTGTTTGGGCGGTGCACAGTTGGGTTGTGTAGACAGTTGGTGTTATGCTGGTTTTGGTGGAAGGGTCACGGGACAATATAACTGAACAAGAGTTCGGGTGATAGTTTGGTGGGCTGAATGAATGGGCAACAAACGTGCAGGAGTTGCATGACAGTGCTGACATTCATGCAAAGTAACGACACAAGTGTGTGATTGAATGCAAGTTGTGGGCAGGTCTGCACGAAGGCAACATTCAGGAAAAACGTGCACAGGCTGTATGAAGATTGTAAAAATTATAAAGTTTTGTAAATTGGTATTTTGTATAATTATATTATTGAGCAAACTTATATTTAGGAGTTGTCCCTCTCACATGTGATATGTGTGTACACTGTTGTTATATTTGTTTCTGTTGCATATGAAATATTAATTGATGAAAGATAAATGAACTATTTCCGCTGCATCATAAACACTTAGTGAAAAATTGCTTAAGTGTTGGATAGGCGTAGTCTGTGAACTCAAGTATTGGTGAAAAGAAAAAGTTCGGCAGTGCTGCACCCGCCTATCTGTTGGTTGGAAGACACCACTAACGTAGGGGCATGACAGTTGGTATCAGAGCCTGTTTTGTAGAAAGGGGATTTAATAAGAAGAAGTGGGAATACAGCAAGCAGGGATTACAGTTGGTATTGAAGTTGGGAATTGTGTAGTTGGTTGCAGTGCAACATTAGGGAATTTTATAGGGGAAAGGCAAGAGGTCAGGGTTGAGCTGAACATGAAAGTGTATGGTCATGAAATGTTCAAGGGCAAAGCTGATGGTGGAAAATATGGAGGAATCACATGTAATAGGTGAATCTAGTATGAGTTCGAAGACAAATTTTATGAACAAGACCTTGGATCATATGGACGAAATAACGTTAAAGATGAGTGAATTGGAATCCGAGAATGCTAAAGTTAGAGATAAGTTCATGAAGAAGGAAGAGGACCATGAGAACCTCAAGGTATGATATGAGTATCTTGAATGGAAGTATGGGAAAACTACAAGTGAAGTCAAGAACTTTGAAGCTGTGAAGGATCAAGGATTAGAGGAGATCACAAAGCTGCAGAAGAGTCTTGATGAGGCTCTCAATGAGATTTCCATCTTGAAGAAGGTTATTGGGTAGGGTCCGATTGGAGAAGATGCCCACATCAAAATCAAGGAACCTGATTCTTATGATGGGGTGAGAAGCGCGAAGACACTTGGAAACTTTTTATGGGATATGGAGCAATACTTGGAATGCTTGGGGCTTTCTAATGAAGAGGCCAAGGTGAAGGTAGCTTCTCAATTCCTTACAAAGGATGCCAAGATGTGGTGGAGAAGGAAAGTAGATCAGATTGCTCATGGTGATGCTGAGGACATCTCTACTTGGGAAGAAATAAAGGAAGCATTGCAAAGTCACTTTAGTCCACAAGATGAGACTTTGGATGCAAGGACAAAGATCAAATACATTAACAAAATAGGGAGCCTGCAATCATATAACTAAAATTTTCAAGTGTGGTCTTTGAACTACCTAATATGGTGGAGAAAGACAAGGTGTTCAACTTCATTATTGGATTGAAACCTTGGGCACACAGTGAGGTGAAGAGGGGAAATATAAAATCACTTAACGAGGCATTTTTTGTAGTTGATAGGCTTGTGGACCATTACAATGAAGGAAGCGAAGAGAAGAAAATTAAGTTTGATAAATCGAAGGAAAAGACTACAAAGGAGGATCATGCGAGAGTATGCGGAAAACCGAAGGCAAAAAACCTTTGAATTTTTGGTTGTGCGAAGAAGAGCATACGATGAAGAATTGTCCTTCAAGATTGACTATGGCATCTTTGGCATCTTTGGTACAATCTGACAGAAAGAAGGAGGGAGAACCAGCAATTGGGATGATGCAAAAGCAATGGAGGATATCCTAAGGCGCGATCCTAAGAGGAACAAATTGGCATATGTGGACATGAAGGTTGGGAAAGGCACATTTCTCACCATGGTGGACAACAGTGCAACCCATAACCTCAGTAGAGAGGAAGTTGCAAGGAAAGTTGGGTTGAAATTTGTGCCAACTCAAGCTCATCTTAAGGTAGTGAACTCTCCACGAGACAAGGTCATTACAGAGAATGTGGAGGTACATATTGGGTACTAGTATGGGAAGATCGACTTCACAATAATATGGATGGATGACAATGAGGTAGTTTCGGGGATGGAATTCATGAAGCAATATGAAGCTATGATGGTGAAACATATGAAGAAGTTGTATATTTATGATGGACAGGAGGCTGAACCATTAGGGGTACCTACCATGGAAGCTAAGACAACTGGGTGTAAATTGACAATAATGAATGTGGAGGACATCAAGCGGGATGAAGAAATCTATGAGAGTTTGAACTGTGCAGAGGAAAAAATCATAGAGCAGGCAAAGATTATGAGGACATTGTTTGATAATGTTTGGGATTTGACAAGCATACTAGAAGTAGTGGAGGATAGAAAAGATGTGAAACCAGATACTCATCAGGAGGAGAGTCCGGAAGCATACATACAAATATTGGAAGAGGAGGATCCCAAGAGATGGATTGAGTTGTTATAGAAGGAGAATGGAAAGCCTTCAAATTTCCCATCCCCTCCCTCTTTCTAGACTAGCATGGGGATGAGGCTCATTGTCTCCTACTCATGGCAGTGAGTCCTATTTGACGTAATGAGTAGACCCCTGGGGCGAGATAGATGTGACTGACAACAATATGCGATGATAGCCACGATGAGATGAGATACATGCATTCTTGTTGAGGAGATGCTATAGTTGGATTAGCTACCCAACTAATCACCTTCACAGGGGGATCGAACACATGATGTTCCTCTAGAGTTACGATATGATTTGGGCATGGAGCAGGTCATGGGAAGAGCTATATAGATGTTCATATATGGAGATAATTGTCTTAGTGATGGAGGTTGTTGAGATGGTGTTGTCGAGGATGACAACATTTTTAGACTAGGTGAGGATGTTAGGGCTTCGAGTTGGCAAGTGCCCACGAGATTCAAAAAATTGACGACCTTGCTTAAAGGTGTACGTGTGCATCCAAGATGGGCGACAGGAACCTATGTTCGGTTAAAGTCGAATCAGGTGGAAGCGTTTGGTTAAAGGTGACTTGGAGGTTGACGTTCAGTTATGTGTGACCCCATTATTGGTTAAAAACGTGCATGGGTGTAGCGGGTGGTTAAGTGTGACTAATGGGCGAGCTCATCATAGCGGGCACATCGTGTTGGGAAACGTCAACCCATCACAAAGTTTGACCAAGCATAGCAATGATACAGGTGACATGATTCGGGTGCCCAAGGCGGGCGAGCATCTCGTCAGACAATGCGACGAGTTGGGAAGAGGTGCAGCGAGTAGCGATGGGCGAATTGAGTATTAAACGATTGGGCGAGTTGGTGGTCAGCATGGGCAAGCCGATCCATGGCCAACCCAAATGACGCCTTGGTTGAACGAGAGCATCAGAAGGTGGAATAGGTTGACTACATATTACATGGGCAAGCTGACCCATGGGAAAACCAAAGAACGCGTTGGTTGAGGTGTAGTGGCCATCCCACAGAGGAATATATATATGGGAGGCCATATGGAGAACATTAATCGAAAAACAAGAATACAAAAAAAAAAGTGCGAGCTCGACAGTGAACAAGGACGCAAATGAGCGGGTAGGGCGAGGCAGTTGGCCCAGGGACTATGGCAAGTTTTGGTGCAGGAAGTTTGGGGTTTCCACAACATTCGAACGAGTTGTAGTTTGACTTAGCGCAGGGCCAAAAAATTGCAGTATAGCACAACACAACAGGCGGGTTGAACGATAATGTAGGTAAGATCATTTGGGTGGTTGGGCATCACACAACTGACGGGCACAACAGTTTCGTGGGTGGAGTAAACATGCAGACCACTACAACAGGTCATTCAAGGTGCACAGTCGGGCTGTGCAGATGATTGGTGTTACAGTGGTTTCGGTGGAAGGGCCTTGAGATGATATAAATCAACAAGAGATTGGGTGACAGTTCGATGGGATGAACGAGTGGGAAACAAAAGCGCAGGATATGCATGACAATGTTGACATTTGGGCAGAGTAACGAAAGAAGTGTGCGAGTGAACACAGGCCATGGGCAGGGCTTCATGAAGGCAACATTTAGGGAAAATGAGCACGAGCTATACAAAGATTGTAAAAATTATAAAGTTTTGTAAATTAGTATTTTACCGAATTATTTTATTGGGCAGATTTATGTTTGGGAGCTACCCCTCCCACGTATGATATGTGTATACATTGTTGTTATATTTATTTCTGCTACATATGAAAGATTAATTAATGGAATATAAATGAATGATTTCCACTTCATGATACACACTTAGTGAAAAATTGGTTAAGTGTTGGATAGGCATAGTATGTGAACTCAAGTATTGGTGAAAAGAAAAATTTTGGCGGTGCCGCACCTGCCTATATGTTGGTTGGAAGACACCACTAGCACAAGGGTGTGACACCATCCCTAACTCGCCCGCATTAGACCTTATTTCATCCTACCATGTCGTTAATGATATGTTATTTTCTTAGGTGATGATTGTTACATTACCCTGTCACTGATGTTATGTGTTGGGATTTGGAGCTTTGGTGGTGGTTGTTGGCTAAAGTTAGTCTAGAAAAATGCAAAACCTAAAGTTTAACTATGTAAAACCCTAAAAAAAATTGAAAATTTGTACCTAAACTTTAACTATGTAAACACCCCAAAAAATAAAAAATTTGTTATGTACAGTACTGCAACATAAAAACTAAATATCATTGCCTAACAACAGTGACATAATAATGAGATTTATTTTAAAAATAATTAAGTCATTTCTACTCTTTCAATTAAATCTTATTTTAAAGTAGTTATTATAACAAAGCATATTTACAAAATTAAATATTTTCATTATAAAATGGTGTAAATCTCTAAATGTATATGTCTTTTTATATATTAATTATCTTATAATTAATAATAATAATTTTAAAAAAATATATTATTTATTTAATTTAATTATTTTGATAATTTGAAATGCGTGTATTTATAAGTATTTATCAACTATTTAATATATTTTGGTTGTAGTAGGATTTAAATTTTATCACATGTCATAATGACATATTATAGGGATAAAAAGTTGATATTTATTTAAAAAATTGTTTTGCTATTTGTACTGGCTATTAATTTAAAAATAAAACCAGATTAATAAATATTATATTTATGACATTAAATTTTTATTATTTATTATTATTTTACTTTGTTTTTATTTTCAAATTGCAAATTTTTTACATGTGTGATATGATCCTTACTTTTTAACATGCGATATGAAAAATGTAGGTTTATATTTGTGAAAAGGATAATCAAACTTTGTGAATATATTTAGTAAATATTCAATATTATTAAGATAATCAAATTTCATTGGATGTATTTCAAGTTATATAGTTTACGATAATCTTTTACACGATCTTGACTAATGTTAAAATATAAATTTAGGTTTCTATGATCTATGTTTGAGTTATTGAGAAATTTTCTGTAATAATCATATAGAAGAATTTTTTCCGATGTATTTCAAACTAACTAGTATGGTTCGTCATGAAAACATGGAGAGTCAGATCATGGCATATGATTAAATAAAAATGCATTTCAAACTAACTAGTGTGGTTCATCATCATGGCATATGATTAAATAGAGAGAGCGCTATGTAAAGACAACTAATTTATATAATTAATTAATAAAATATATTAGAATGTTAAAATTGATGGTTAGAGAAAATAAATTTATTTATTAATTTAAATTATATTAACAAAAATAAAAATCAAATCAAATAACAATATTAATTAATTAATTATTATTATTACTATTATAATTTTCAACAACAAACAATAAAATAATAAGTTAACCAAGAATATCTAAAAAAATCCAACTAAGGACATTATTATCTAAAACTCAAACTTGAATAATAAAAATAAATAAATAAAATAAAATAATAATAATTAAATAACTAATAAATAATAATAATAATAAAATAACTAGTTAGAATAAATAAATAATAAAAATATTAAGAAGATAGGGCCAAAACCCAACAATTATTAATTTTCTAGCTTTCATCTCTATTAATATTACTATGTCTCTTTTTGATTTCTATGGTCTCCCTAAACTTGTGGTAATTATTATGGCTTTCCTAAACTCGTGGCCTCTTCAATGCAATGGTGATGTTTATTTTTTTCTGCATGTTTTGCCAAAGCGGAAGACTGAGTTCTCCCTCGTGGTAATGGAAATGCCTAATCATAGTAATGACCGAGGCCTCTTCAATGCAGTTGTGATGTTTATTTTTTTCTGCATGTTTTGCCAAAGTGGAAGACTGAGTTCTCCCATGTTTGATGTCGACTGCGTGCTCATGAATCCTTTGATTTATTGAGCGGCCAATCCCACAAATGTAGGGAGTTCTATAAGAACGTGGGATAATATAAACACCTTTCATATCCTTCGGTTCTATTGGGTCTTTTACAAATCTTGGGGAGCTCCGAATGGTGTAAAGGAGCCTAAAGTTCAAGGGATCCTTATGCTTCCTTACGATCTTCACAATCTTGTCACTGATCCCTTAGATAAAAAGAAGATGTACCCCACCACACTAATTAATTTGAAATGCGTCGACAATATTTTTCCTATATGATTATTACCAAATGTTTGTTGGTAACATGTTCAACTATGTTATAATTTATATTTTAACACATTGATAATATACCATTGTAAACAGAAAAAATGTCACCATCAACATAAGGTAAGGGTGGGTTATGATATAAGAGATTAAAACATTGTGTTATTAAGGAAGGTGGTTGTACTAATCTTATTATGTATGGAAGAGATGTATGTTGGTTTCGCTATTTTGCATGATTTTGACCAAATAAAAATTTTTACAAGGCATATGATTCAAAAATTTTAATTTATCAATAATGTATATTTGTGAAAAAAATGGCAATCCAACTTTGTCTGGGAGTTTATACTTTTATATGTGGAATTAACTTGAAGTTATAATTCATAAATTTTTAATATATATTTGACTCATATATTTTTAAACGTATTTTATAATTTATTTTTTTACAATTGACGATTATTTATTATTATTATTATTATTATTATTTTGGATTTTTTACTAAAATATTGTATTCTAATTATCACAAAATATTGTTATCTAAACATAATTTTTGTAACTATAACATTTTTTTTGGTTGTATAAGTGGCTGTTATGTATTTAGCTTTTGTAGTTGAGAGTGCCATTATAGACTGTCTCTTGCACATCCAATTTCTCCTCCAAATAGGTTTAACACATACCCATTTGTATATCATCTATGATCTAAATCTTGAGCTCAGTCTATATCAACAAAGCCATGTATGTGCAACACTTTGTCTAATCTTAGTCTTCCTTGGTAACACAATCCATAGCCAGTAGTGCCAAGAAAATACCTAAATACCCTCTTTACTTCTATCTGATGTCCCTTCCATGTTTTTGACATACTTTCTTAATAATCCCACTACATGTGCAATGTCTTGTCTAGTACACGTCATTTGAATAGATCAAACTTCCCTCCATGTGACATACTTGCTTAATAATCCCACTACATGTGCAATGTCTTGTCTAGTACACGTCATTTGAATAGATCAAACTTCTAACTACATTAGCATGTGGAACAAAAAACATATCTGTTGCCTCCTCTTGTGTCTTAGAAGGAATAGGGGCCTTTACTGGTGTACATACCTACATAATAAACCTATGCAATACTGTCTCAGCATACCCCCTATAATTTAACCATAGTTTCTTGTTTTCCCAATCTATTTTAATTTCCATATCCAAAATGAAATATGTAGGACCAATATGCTTCATGGAAAATATAGAAGGAAACTAAGTTTTCACTTCCTTGATGATTTCCCTATCATTTTCAATCAACAACAAAGCAAAATTATAATAGAAAATAAATAAGATGATTTCCAACTAATTTGAAATACACACAATTATGCCCTTTGTTCATTGTAAAGTCATGTACCAATATACAAGTTTTCAAATTTTTGATAATGCATCCTTAGTCATTGCTTTAACCCATATAGAGACTTTTTATCCTACATACAAGTGATTGTGTTCCCTTCATTGAAAAACCTTATAGTTGCTTCATATAAATTTCTTCTTCCATACCCTCAAGTAGGAATGTTGTCTCAACATTTATTTATTCTATTAGGGTCCAAACCTAACCCCTTTATTTATATAATAAGCCCAATGGGTCATGTCATAGTCATAGTTAGTTAGCGAATCAATAAAGCCCGCATTAATAATTGTAAGTGGTTGACTCACATTAAAGAAAAGGGACCGCAATTAGTTGTAAATGGGCCATAGTTAATAAATAAAGTGGTTGACCCGTATTATAAAAGGGACCACTAGTAGTTAGGGTTTTGGATGTCATTTAGCTATAAATAGTCTTAGTTAGTAAGGGAAATATCATCGAGTCTTATTGTAATCGAGCTCTGCTTTGCTGGAGGTTGCCCCCTTGAAGAGGCAAGTGAACATTGAATCTATTTATGAAAAATAAAATATTTTGCAATTTTTCTCATTTCATTCTATGTTTTGGGCTATATTTATTTGCATTTATGGTATTATGGTATTTCCCACATGTCAAGAGCATAAAAAATGGTATCAGGGAACTTTTTAGGGTCGTTTGTACCTCCAATTTTTGTAGAATATTTTTAGACTAGAGATGTGTTTTGATGTCTTTAAACCATGAGATCTATCATTGAGCACATAAGCCTGCGTATTTGGGGAGGCATGCACATAGGAACTACAAGAGGTGGTCACAATTGCTGGACTCCCTTGTAACCCTTGTGGGTACCCCTTCGAGTAGTAGTGCATTAGATATAATTGTGCATGGAATGCACTTCCACGTACTCTTGGGTATATCAAAAGCCCCCTAGGCTCACCTGAAACCTAGACTTAGATAAGTTGTCAACCATCTTGCTACTATAGTACACTGAGAACAACACTTGGGGATATTACTTGTGCATACGATAGGGTAGTCGGTTAGTACAATTAAGGGTACGGTCGATCCTCCTTAGTTAGTGCCCTGAAATATTGGGTTGAGTACTATTGTTGGACCCTTTTGTATATTGCGATCTATAGCACCTCACACTCCTTTGTGACCATAGTTCCCTCTGCTAGCTGAAGATCTCCTTGTATCTTATCTTCGAGATTAGATTCAGCAATTGGGGTTCTGTCGCCATAGTGCAAATCATCTCCAATAGTTGGGGTTTTGCCACGTCGTACAAATCAGATCCAACAGTTGGGTTTCTACCACTGCCATGCAACTCACATTTAGCAGTTGGGTTTTTCACAACACCGATCAAGCTCTTTGTGTAGTGAGGCTCACTTCTATTATCATACATGCCCGATTTTTGCATGACATTGGGAAAGATTAAGTTTTCTGGAATTCGACCACTAAAGTATTAATTAGCGAGGAGTAAAACTCCTTTCAGAGTAATAAAAAAATGAGTTAGAGATCATTCCTGGGCATCTACAAGAGACTTAGCCCATAATATTGATGATGAAAAATTGGTCGCAGTGCTACCATTCATTTGTAAGCCCCAATTTTTTTTGGCAGTCCCAAAATTTTTCCGACACAACCTCAAGTGATCCACGTCATTAGAATCACGAGCTTGCCATCTTTCCAAGCATACTGCTCCTAAGTAAGCTCAAAAAAATTTGTCTCGGATTGGTATATATAGGGTACCGGATCTTAAGTTATGGTTGCGGAAAAGGAACTCGACAGGGTCAACAACCTTGAAGCAAAATTCGAAACATTCGATAGCACGGTTCTCAAAGATCTATGGAAATCACCGCTCTTCCCACCACAGGACACCAAAGCTGGACATGTACAAATTTGATGGTTCTAACCCTGTAGTATGGGTAGAACAAATGGAAAAATATTTCTCCCTTAATGACATCTCAGAAGATCAAAATAAAATACATGTGGGAGCCCTTTATTACGACCAAGAGAGATGGAAATGATAGCAGTGGCATTAGAAATGTTTTCCATGGAAGTTGACTTGGCACATGTTCTGAAAATCCATCTGTGATCACTTTGACTGAGAATCTAATTTTTTGGGTCATCTCACTAAAATTGGGCAAACATGCTTAGTAAAGGACTACATTCTAGCCTTTAAGAAATTGGCCATCAGAACTAACAATCTAGCAGATGACTTCTACTTAAAGTGTTTCATCAGTGACCTAAAAGAAGCCATCCAAGCCCATGTCCAGATGCACCACCTAGCTACTTCGATGGACACCTGTAAAAAGGCCTTAGAAGTGGAAATAACCTTAACCACCTTGTCCAATCGTCAAAATTTTGTCATCAAGGCTAATCCCATCCTGGCTCAAGTTCCCACCCAAACACTTAAAGTTCAAAAGGTGTCACAGTAGAAATGGACAAAAGAAGAAAACAAGGATTCTGTTACTATTGTGATGACAAGTACTCTCCTGGACATAAATGCAAGGAACCCAAATTCTTTCAAATTGATGTTATTGATAACAGTTCACATGAGGAAGTTCCATCACTTGAGGTGCCCGAGGGAGAAGTTGGTGAAACCCAAACCGACAATGATCTCACAGCCACACTCGATGAGCCCATTATATCACTACATGCTTTGGCTGACATTTCTTCACCTAAAACTCTAAAAATTCGAGGATTTATTAAACATCGACTGGTCATGGTATTGATTGATAGTGGTAGCACTCATAACATAATCCATAAGCAAGTTGTAGAAGTTGTTCATTTCTTTGTGAGGGAAATATATAATTTTTGAGTCCTTATTGCTAATGGGGGGACCATGAAATGTGAAGGCCATTGTGAAAATATTAAGCTTCAGATGGGTGATTACCACCTAAACACCCACATGTTTACTATTGAAATGGGTGGTTGTGACATTGTCTTGGGTGAGGAATGGTTGCGTGCATTGGGTCCGATCGCAATGGATTTTCAAGAGTTATATATGAGCTTTAAGCAGAACGACCACATTCATATATTACGAGGACTCCAGGCAGGTGCTCCTAGTATCATTAGTTCACATCGAATGGAGAAGATTTTGAAAAAGGGCCATCACAACATTGTCGCCCAATTCAATTCCATCCAGACCATTGAATCCACTACTCCTCATATTCATCGTGAGATGCAATAGGTCTTAGACCACCACCAGTGGGTATTTAACAAACCTAAATAGCTTCCACCCTCTTGGGGTGAACATGATCATAGCATCCCTTTCGTCCCGGGGGCTCAACCTTCTAATGTGTGCCCATACCGATATAATTTCGTCCAAAAGAATGAAATTGAAAAAATCATCAAGGAACTCCTTGAAGCCGATGTTATTCATCCCAACATCTTTCCTTATTCATCTCCAGTGGTCATGGTGCTTAGGAAAGATGGAGAATGGCGCATGTGTCCATACTTTTGGGCCTTCAACAAGCTCACTGTCAAAGACAAATTTCCTATTCCAGTTGTTGATGATCTCCTTGATGAACTGCATGGTGCTTAATTCTTTACCAAGTTAGATCTTTGCTCGGGCTATCACTAAATACACTTGAAGGACGTAGACATTCCCAAGGCTACCTTCCGCACTCATGAAGGCCATTATGAATTCCTAGTCATGTCATTTGGTCTTTGTAAAGGAGAGAAAGGGAGGGAAGAACAAAGACATAGAGAGAGAGAGAGAGAGAGAGGAAGTGACACGAGAGAGATGGAGAGAGTGTGTGTATGTTTGGGGGTGAGATAGAGAGACAAATAAGGAGAGATAGAGAGGGGGGCTGGGAGAGGAGAGAGAATGAGAGAGGGAGTGAGATAGTGATACAGTTGGAGGGCAAAGAGAGAGAGGGGGGAGTGACAAGGGAGACATGAAGAGAGAGAGTGTATGTTGGAGGTGAGATAGAGAGAAAAATAAGGAGAGATAGAGAAGGGGGGGTGCGAGAGGAGAGAGAAGGAGAGAGATAATGAGAGAGTTGGAGATTGAAGATAGAGAGGGAGGTAAGAAGAAATCCACATAGAGAGAAAGGTGGGGAGAGTGAGAGGGATTGATAAGGGAGTTGGACAGGGAGGGAGAGATGAGAGCAGGAGGTAAGAGAGATTAAGGGGGGAGAGAAGGGGAAGAGAGAGGGTGAGGGAGAGGAATAGGGAGGGGTAGATATATATGGATAAAGAGTGTGTATGTTTTGAGGGTGATATAGAAAGATAAAAAAAAAGACAGAGGGAGAGAGAGATATTGGTGGAAGGTGAAGAAAGGGAAGAAGTGAGAGATATAGAGAGGAGGAGATAGATAAATATGTAGAGGGGGAGCGTGTGTGTTTGGGGGAGTTGAGATAGAGAGACAAAGAAGGAGAGATGGAGAGAGATATAGATATAGATGGAGGGGAGAGAGAGGGAAGAAAAAATCTTACACTAGATGAATTGATTTTAGTGTATATGGTGATTTGTAATCATATTTGATTGCTTGCATTAAAGGCGATAAACTAAATTAGAGGGGAGAGGAGGAATTAATAGAGAGAGAATATGAGGAGTGAGAGAGGGAGAGAAGGGTAAGAGAGAGAGAGGGAGACACAAAGATGGAGGAGGGAGAGAGTGTGAGAGAGAGAAGGGGAGAGGGAGGGAAAAAGTGACAGGGTTGGAGAGAGAGAGAGAGAGATGGGGGAGAGAAAGGGATAGAGAGGAAGGATGAGAGAGAGGAGGATAGTGAGAGGGAGAGAGAGGAGGAGGGTGAAAGGGACAAAGATATGGAGTTGGAAGGGGAGATAGGGAGGGAAGAAGAATGACATAGAGGGAGAAAAGTGGAGAGAGAGAGAGGAGTGACAAGGTAGAGATGGATAGAGTATGTATGTTTGGAAGTGAGATAGAGAGACAATGAAGGAGAGATGGAGGGAGATATAGATATAGATGGACGGGGGAGATAAGGAAGAGTATTTATTGAACTAGATTCATTGATTTTAGCATACATATTGATTTCTAATCCTATTTGATTGCTTTCACTAGATGCATTAGTTTCAGTGCAGATGTTGATTTTTAATCCTATTTGATTGGTTGCACTAGATGCATTGATTCTAGAGTAGATGTTTTCTAATTCTATTTGATTGCTTGCACTAGATGCGTTGATTTTAGTGAAGATGGTTATTTATAATCCTATTTTATTGCTTGCATTAGATTCATTTATTTCATTTTAGATGGCAATTTATAATCCTATTTGATTTCTTGCACTAGACACATTGTTTTCAATGTAGATGTTGATTTCTAATGATATTTGATTACTTGCACTAGATGCATGGATTTTAGTGTACATGTTGATTTCTAATCATTTTTTATTTCTTTCACTAGATGCATTGATTTCAATGTAGATGTTTTCTAATTCTATTTGATTGCTTGCACTAGATGTGTTGATTTCAGTGTAGATGTTGATTTCTAATTAATTTTGATTGCTTGCACTAGATGTATTGATTTCAGTGTAGATGTTAATTTCTGATTATATTTGATTGCTTGCACTAGATGGATTAATTTTAGTGTAGATGTTGATTTCTAATCATATTTGATTGCATGCATTAGATGCATTGATTTCAGTGTAGATGTTTTCTTCTAATCCTATTTGATTTCTTACATTAGATACATTTATTTCTGTGTAGATGTTGATTTCTGATTTGATGTAAGTGGATGTATGATGGTACATTAATTTTAAAGTGATTGGATTAATAATGTGATTGATTTTAGTGCAACCACAAAAAATTATTGGCATTGTGCATTGGTTTTTGTGTTATAGTAATTCAACCTATTAATATTGGAGAGCAAGAGAGGAAAGGTAAGATGTTACAATTGCTTGAGTTAAATATTTGAATGCTTTATGATTTCAAGTGCACTTTTCATATAATTGATATGAACTATGGAAAAACTAACAGGGGTAACAATAAGAAGAGTAGAAGAAAATAGTTTGAGATTTATCACAATGAAGACTATTTGTAATTGACTACATTATTCAAATTGTTTGTCATTCAACACTATGACATTGTCATGTTGTATTCAAAAAATTTTATTGCATCATTTTTCATCATTAAAGTTATTAACAATATATATAATGTCAACAAACTAAGGTAACAAATTTAAAATTGAAACTACTCTTCAAGATATATTTAGTAATACGTGGAAGGACACTATTAAAAATTAACTAGTTGTCAAAAATTGTGATACCTAAAATTAAATGAATTAGATGTGCTATATATCAATCATCCTGCAAGCCATTGATAAGATTGTCTTCCTTAGTCATCACCAACCAATTAATAATAGACAATTACATACACAAAAATTGTAACATTCACAAACATTACCATCCAAATCCAAACACATAAACACACAAATCACTCAAAGTGTCTAAACATAGTCCCACACAAACCACTAAAAACATCCAAACACGAACAAACATATCAATCAAGGCAAGAAACATAGACTAAATTAAAGAAGAGAATTATATGGTCATGTTAAGCAAAGAAGACATAATGTAGATTTCAAAGTATGAAGTTTATCTCAAACATGTACAAAAAAATGTAACATTCATAAACATTTCCATCCAAATCCAAACACATTAACACACAAATCACTCAAAATGTCTAAACATAGACACACACAAACCACTCAAAACATCCAAACACGAAGATACAAATCATTCAAGGCAAGCAACATAGACTAAATTAAAGAAGAGAATTATATGGTCATGTTAAGCAAAGAAGACATAATGTAAATTTCAAAGTATGAAGTTTATCTCAAACATATACATAATAATGATCATCTAAAAATATGACATTGCTGCCTTTAGCTAGAACCAACTCAGAGCCATGACTCTGGATCTATCATGCGTCGAGAGTGATCGGATCCCTCGAAGTGAAAACCCTTCCTCAAATTCTACACTCCAAAAAAAAGTTTTGCACCTAACCATTAACAGAAAATTAGCCTTCAACAAATTATACCTAACCATTATTAATGTAGTAGGTGGTTGATATATGCCTATCGCATATATCAACCACATTAGTAAATGTAGTTGTGCTAAAAGAAATACAAGATTATATTCATATACACTAATATAATAAATAAATTGCATTAGTAAATGTAGTTTTGCTAAAAGAAATACAAGATTATATTTATATATACTAATATAATGAATAAATAAAAATATTTAATTTATTTGATAATTATTAACAAAACTTTTATACCTCATCAAAATTCTGATAAAGACATCTCCAATTTGACTTCTCACATGGTTTAAATCCAAAAAGTATAATATGCATATTTCGTTAATTTTATATGATTTCATTCAAATTTAAAAAAATGAAACATGCATTTTTCAATAAATTTTAATAATTAAAATATTAATTTTTTTTTATTTTTTTTTTGCTGAAGCAAGAGTCGAACCTTCTATTTCATTAATTCAAAAGATAGTTTACAAAGTGTACATAACTTGTCATTAAAGATTGCAGGAGAACAGGTACCCCTATCAAGGACAAGGAACCACCTACTACCTCACAAAAGCACCAAACTCAAGGAAAATCCAAAAGGACAACAACCATTCGGTCAAAACACCACCCGGAGCCAACCAGCGTCAGCAGTCAAACCCGACCCCCCAATGAACATAAAGGAAGGAAAGGACGAGACACGCCAAAAGAAAACGGAGAGATGGCCCGACGGGCCCCACTAAACAACACAGACTATCCCAACCGTCCAACCCAGTTGCCAGATCCGACGGCCAGGAGCAATATCGCTGCTCCGAACCCTACCACACTTTATCGCGCGATAAAGGGCGGTTTCCGCAACTGCCACCATGCCATGTGTCGTGCACTCTATGGGATCGCTCTCAAAATAACAAAACCACTTACCACTTAATAGCCGTGTGATCACCGGAAACCCGCCTATCACCAGGACAGCTAACCCGGAAGTGGGAAGAGGACGCCTACTGCTGCACCCCATTAAATGCCCATTCTGCCAACTCATACCGTGAAACCTGAAGCTGATCCCGAGTTTATTTAGGAGATAAAACCGCAAAGTGCCAACCAAAAACCTGGGAAACCTGGTTGAGATGATTCGGGAGAAGATGAATCCGAACATGACACTCAGCCTCTCTATTACATCCTGCTGGGCTGAGAAGGTACCTCCTGGTGACATCAAATCGTGGAATTCAACCCCGCTCGAAATCGGAAAACCTCCCTGTCCTCTACAGCTTGATCCTCGCAGATAGCCTTTAGACGACTTGGAGGAATTTCTTGCCACTTTTTAGCCATTCCACATTCTGCACTGCTCGCACCTTGATTGGCCAGTAAGTCGGCCAGTTTATTGGCATTACATCGAATGTGGTTGAAACTTATGGTACGAAGGCCTTGTAGATGCAGTTGGATTCTTTGATAAACCTGGATAAGTTTCCAATGATTCGAGACTCTTTCCGGCCTGGAACCACCGCTGATTCTTTTCACTGCATTGATGGTTATCTCAGAGTCTGCTTCCACAATGATATTTGAGCGTTGATTCTGTGATAGAAACTCTAGACACTGCTCCAGCGCCATCACTTCCGCCATGTTGTTAGTAGCTCTACCTAAATGGTAGTGGAAGATAAATATAATATTGCCCTCGTCATCCCTTAAAGCTCCTCCATAACCAGCAGTTCCCGGATTGCCTTTGGAGGCACCATCAATGTTGTATTTCAGAAAGCCTTTTGGTGGGGGTTGCCAGTAGTCCTTCTCTGTTACCATGGTATTATCCTTTCTGTTTCTACCTTGAGGAGTTATCCCTTGCAATCCCAGTTGCCTGAGAATTCTCTGCTCTTCATCTGAGGGGGGATTCGAGGGGATATTCTTAACAGTAGAACTGACTGTCTCTCTGATCTGTTTCAAGATAAGATCAAGAAGATGTTGTGCTGAAGACTTACCATTCTTGAAAATTCTTTTATTTCTTTCTTTCCAAACGTTCCAGATAATAAAGCAGGGTGTGAAGGCCCAGGCAAAATTTAGGAATTCATTCTCCTTGAAGTTTTTTCTCCAGTGGTTTAGGGTATTTGTGATACTTCCTTTGTCCCTATCTGACTGCTGGAAAATTGAAGAGAACGAATCCCACAGCCAGGTAGTGTAAGAGAAACTATTGAGAATATGTTCCATTGTCTCCTCTTGCTCCTCACAGAGCTGGCATCTAGAGGGCCCCATAATTCCCCTTCTCCTAATATTGTCCCAAGTCAATATTTTCTTGTGATGAACCAGCCACATAAAAATCTTGATCTTCATCCAACCTTGTTGCCTCCAAATATGTGTCCAGGTCTTGTCTGGAACACTATAATTCAGCCCAAGTAGAAAACCTTTAGCTTCCTTGAGATTAAAGGCTCCTCGCTTGTTATTACCCCATCTCAATTGATCCTGCCCTTCTATTTTTAAGATCATCCTTTGCTTGAGCAAGTCCCCAAGAGCCTCTGCTTTGCATTTCAGGGGGCTGTCCTCTCCGCATTCAATGTTTCTCCAGCTTCTCCATTTTTCAGGGGTCTGCGAAAGATCCCAAAAATCCTTAACTCTGATTAACCCTTGGGCATCTGTTTCCTACTTGAGGCTTACAAAATTCTCTGCTAACAGAATTGGTTCCTGCAACCATTTTTCCTCCCAAAAAAGAGCAAGATCTCCTGCTCTAATTTCCCAGAGACTATTCTTTTGAACTAGAATTATGTTCTCCCAGGCTCTGTTCCATATGTAGGAGCCTTTTATAGTTCCAGACATTCTTATGAGATCATTATTGTGCCATGAGCTGACATACTTCTCTTTCCATATCCTGGCCCACTGCGCTTTTGGCTCCTAGCACTCTACAAAGAATCTCTTGATCGTCCAGGCCAAGGCCCCCCTGACTTTTGGGTTTGCATATTTTTTCCTAGGAAACTAGGGCCCATTTCTTTCTAGTTTCCTCCTTTCCCCACAGGAAATCTCTTTGAATGTCTCTGATTTTCTCTAAGACACCTTTGGAGCTGGGAGAGTTGATAACATAAACACTAGGATGGATTGAAGAACAACCTTTGTCAGAACTAACCTGCTGGCCAGGTTCAAGGCTCGGAAGGTCCACTTATTTACTCTATCCTGCATCTTATTAAGAACCGTTTCCCAAATACTCTTATGCATGGGTCTGGCAGTAAGAGGTATTCCTAAATATTTAGAGGGGAGGGAATCACGTTGAAATCCAAGAATTCTTGAGATATTTCTTTGGATAGCAATGTTAGTGCTGAAGAAGAAGATTTTTGATTTAGAGAGGTTGACTTCCATACCTGTAGCCAGGGCAAAATCTTTAAGAATTTGTTTGAATGCCAAAGCCTCTTTGACTGTTGGAACACCTTGCAGTAAGGTATCATCAACAAATTTTTGATGAGTCAGCACAGAACCATTCTTTGAAATTTGAAGACCCCTAATTTTACCCATATCCTTGGCCTGCTTAATGGATCTCCCAAGCCCTTCCATCATAAGAATAAAGAGGAAGGGAGAAAGAGGGTCTCCTTACCTGAGGCCTCTAGAAGGATTGAAGATTTCTGAGGGGGATCCATTGACTAGAATGGAAAAGTTGGAGGAGGACACCAGTGCCATAACCCATCTGACCCAGTTGTGGTCGAACCCAAAGGCATAGAGAACCTTCTTGATATAATTCCAATTCACCTTGTCATACGCTTTGGAAATTTCCAATTGCATGAGCATCCCCGCCTGTTTTTTGCTGGTTAGCATGTGCACCACTTCATGTGCTTGAATAATGTTGTCTAGAATCTATCTTCCCTCCACAAAACCTGATTGTTCTTCAAACACTAGCGAGGGGAGGAGAGGTTTGAGTCTATTAGCCACTACTTTGGATATTATCTTGTAAACCACATTACATAAGGCAATAGGTCTGTACTTGTCAGCAAATTGAGCAGTCTCCTGTTTGGGAATAAGTGAAATAAAGGAGGTGTTGAGAGCTTTCAGGATAGTTTTGCTTCTCCTTGAATCCTCAACCACATTCACTATGTCCTCTTTGACAATATGCCAACACGCTTTAAAAAAATCCACATTGAAACCATCTGGGCCTGGTGCTTTGCCATTCTGCATATCTTTGAGAACCTCGCTGACCTCCTCTTCTTCAACTGGTCTATAGAGGTTAAAATTGTCTTCTCTGGACACCAGTTTGGGAATATGCCCTGTGATTCCCCTGATGGACTGCTCCCTTTCAGGAGTGTTTTCCCGAGTGATGTTCCAGAAATTTTGGACAAGCACATCTTCAATATCTTTATGAGTAGTCTGAATTTTCCCTCCCTCATCTTTAATCATGGAGATTCTGTTGTGAGCTCTGTTAGCTATTATGGATCTGTGAAAAAATCTGGTGTTCCGTTCTCCTTCCTTGAGCCATTGAATTCTAGATTTTTGTCTCCAAAATATTTCCTCTTGTTTGCATAAATTTTCCCAAACTAGATGGTATTTATCCGCCTACTCACTTTTAGCTTTATCAAATCCATCTTTTATCAGATCCTTGTTGAGTTCTAGAATTTTGATTTCCACTGATTGTTTTTCCTTAAAAATGTTACCAAAATCTTTCTGGTTCCTTTCCTTTAGTCTAAACTTAATGTGCTTAAGTCTTCTATGAAGAAGAAACATCTTATATCCTTGTATTTGCAAGTCTTCAGGCCACCATTTTTCAATGTTACTAATGAAATCCGGGTGGGAGAGCCAAATGTTTTCGAATATGAAGTGTCTATTCCTGGGAGATTCTATACCCTTGATTTCCAACTGAATCGGCCAATGATCCAATCCTCCAAAAGGAAGCACTCTAGCTGCTATTTCATTATTTAGAAACATTAATTCCTCTAATATCATGAACTTGTCTAACTTCGACGCTACCTGCACCTCACCTCCTTTTTTATTATTCCAGGTAAAAAGGCCATTGCTTGAATCTGACTCATCCAAATTCATATTGTCTGTAAATGATTGAAACGCTAAGGAATCTTTGTTGAGCACTTTGGTACCTCCTTTTTTCTGAGAGAGATTTGATCATGTTAAAATCTCCTCCCAAGATCCAAGGCATTCCAGTTTGTCTGCTCCTGAGGTCACTAAGGGCTTCTAACAATTTGAGTTTATCCTCTAATTTTTGAGGACCATAAACATTTGTTACTAGGAATGTTTCCAAAACCCCAACAGGTTGAATGACCACTGATAGATAATTTCTTGATGCCTTTCCATCCAAAATGCTGATCCTTTGGGGATTCCAAAGAGTAAGAATACCCCCCGTTGTGTTCTCCACTTTAACCTCTAGAAACTCATATCTAATGAGCCATTTGCTGTGTATGAGTCTTATTTTCTGAATGGAACATTTCATTTCCTGGATGAAAATCATGTCCGGCATATCTTGTTTCATTTTAGAACTAAGAAATCTTTGTTTTCTTTTACTTCCTAAAACTCTGATATTCCAAGATGTAGCTTTCATATTTAAAGATTTGTAAAGGAGTAACTGGTTAGGTCTTTCATCTTACCCAAATCTATCATTGGCTTTCCACATTCCATCAAAAGTTCCTTCCGCTTTCTCTGACCTCTCTTTTTACCAGCATTTCTAGGAGCTAGTCCCGGGGATGGTTTCATTGTTTTCACTCCTTTGTTTTCCAGCTTGTCAGTGGTTATTCCTGTTTCTGACCCTCTTTCCTGAGTCTTCCATAAAAACAGCTACTGTATTCTATTGCAGTCCTCTTGGGGTAGTGAATCTATCCCTCCCGTGGTTCCCTGCATCAAGAACCCTTCCAGATCTAGGTGTTCCTTTTCTAGAATTTCTTGTAGTTCATGGTCTTCCAGATCTGTTTCACTTTGAGTCATTTCCATATCCATTTCTGCTTCAGTCTCACTATTCATAGTTTCTTTCCTGTTACAAATCTCTTGTGTTATGTTGTAGTTCTCCCCCTTCTCTTGTTCCTTAGGTCCTTCCTCCATTGCTTGGTCTACACTTGTCATTTCTTCCTTTTCTTCCAGCACTTGAAACCTGTTCGGGTTGATCTTTTGCCCCTCACTGCACTATTTCCTTGAGCCCTTTCTGCCTCCTTTTCCTTTACTTACCACTTTCTAAAAGTTTTCAGTATCCTTCACGGTATTAGGTTCTCCTTTATTGTCTACTTTACTAAGAGGACAGTCTCTAATCAGGTGACCATGTTTGTGGCATCTACGACATCTGAACGGGATATGCTCATAATCCACCGTTTGGACCCATTCCTCATCAAAAACTTCCAGGATTAATTCATCCGAGAGAGCACCTGATAGATCCATTTCTACGCAAATCCTAGCATAGGAAGTATATTTACCCCTTCTTGTGGCTTCCGACGCTTTCACAAAACGACCTAGTTTATTGCCAATGGCGGGAAGTGACCCATGTTGCCAATAATCGAGAGGTAGGGAGTAGAGCCTTACCCATATAGGTACCAAGGTGAATGTCTCCCTTTCTGGAACAAAGTTCATCTTCCACGGCCTCATATAGAGGCCTGCTGCTGCAAAAATGTAGGGTCCTCCAAATATTATGTCTTTATCTTCAATGTTAGTAAATACCACGGTAAAAAAACCCTTTGACCCCAGATGGAGTTCAATACTACCTTTGGGTTTCCAGTGGTATTTGATCCATGTCTGTAATTCCTTTTCAGAGGGCCAAATTCCCATGAATTTGCAGATTATGGCGTAAGTCCCCATATGTTCCCTATGCTCCTGTAGAGCAGGATCATTCAACACTACTCTCGGAGTAATCTCCGTTTTGGGTCTGCACGATCCCTTTTGATATTTGTCCCTTGTTCCCTAGCTTTTGTCTTCTTCCTCTTTGTCCTTTGCGCTGCTGTTTTCCTTGGACCTAGCCCCATCTGACTCCTTTTCATTATTTTTTTCCCCTTCCTCACTAGAACCTCTGACTTTACCCAGTGGTGACTTGCCTCTGCCGGCAGTTGCTTCCTTGTAGGAGGGAGTGGAGCTCCCTCCTCTGCTGCGCTCCATCGGGAGCAACCTTCGAGCCCCTTTGTAACCCTATCTTCTCGCCCTCGAGTTCGCACTCTTTATCCAATCAAGTCTTCCTTCATATATCTTCTCTCTTAAAGAACTCTCTTAAGATAGTTTCATTATAGTGCTAATCTGAACATTTTTCGTTCCAGTTCCAAAGCACTCATCTATTGAACTTCTCTTTTCAGTGCAAAATATTAAAAATATTTTAAGTATTTACTATATGAATTAATATAATTATATTCATACGTGTGATAAATATATATAAATCAATTTTATTTTAACTTTTAAAAGATTAATAATTTATTTTCTTTCTATAAATATTACTCAAAACTATATTTTATAGAGAGTTTGAAATTGTTACGATTACTTAGAAAAAAATTATTTCATAAATGTTAAAGTAGCTACTACTTGTTCACCAAACTGTTCTATAAAATATTTTTATAAAAAATACACTTAATAATGAAAAGAAATATAACAAGATTTAAATATACGCTTATATTTAAACGAAATATAACAAGATTTGTAACTGTCGAGACTCATTTCCCATTTATCGAAAAAAATTTACTCTATTGATAAATTTTACTCATAAACACATTTTTATATTATAAATAATAATATAAAATCAATTTAATTTAATTAAAACCAACAAAAATATATATATAACTATTTTAATCTCCATATTTTAAAAATACTTAAAAATACTCGATAAAAAAAATATGTACTATTTTTATAATTAAATTAAAATTCTTGAAAACTCTAATCTAAAATATACATCAACATAGTTAAAAAAGCCACGGTTTAAAAAAAAAACACACTTATTATAATAAAGTAATATAAAAAATAACGTCAACATTAACGCCATAATCTATACGTCACCGATCAGAAGTCCTTTTTTCATATCGGCGTGTACGCTACTGCTATTGTTCAAGCTGTTTGATGAAGTCATGGATGTAATCCTACTGCCGTCCAGTACTGGCGACTATAATAACATGGGCGTCCGCCACTTTTGATCTCAACTTCTTCCCCTCCTCTCCCGCCATTACCATTCGCAGTGCTGTAGCTATGTTTTCGCTGAGAAAAGAGCCGTCGTCTCCCCGGCCAACCTCGATCCCCATCTTCAGTTCGGACGCTATTTGCTGGGCATTCAAGCTCTGATCAAGTTTTACTGGCAAGAGTACGAGAGGCACTCCGAAGGTCAGCGCCTCCATGGCAGAGGTCCACCCACTGTGGCTCAGATACGCACCCACCAACGGGTGAGAGACATCTGAACCTGCGGCACCCAACCCCAGACTACCAGACCCTGGTCCTGTGTTCGAGTCTCAAAACCTTCGGGAAGGAGCTCCAGGGCATATTCCTGGGCGTTGTCGAAGAAGTGAGGAACACGCAGCGAGCAGAGGAACAGGAGCCCGCTCGCCTCCAAACCTAGTGCTAGTTCGTGGGCTTGTTCTATCGACAAAAACGTTGCCAAACGACACAAACACCACAGATGATGGCCTCTACCGGTCCAGCCAATCCAGCATGTCACGCCCCCAAGCCGGCGGTAGTCTTTCAACCGCTCTAGGCGAGGTGCGGCACCACCGAACACTTTCTTTTCACCAATACTTATGTTCGTGGACTATGCCTAACCACTTATCCTACTTAGTTTGTGTTTCGCAACCAAGTGTTATTAATGTTCCTTTATACCAATGAACACCCATACACATTCATTAACATCAGCAATTATACATGAAGAACACAATTGCACAGTATAAAGGGAGGGGCAACTCCCTGAACAATGAGTCTGCCCGATAATATATTATACAGTGTTTCAATATTACAAAGCTTTACAAGTATACTTGGAAACTCCAAGTTTCATACTTAGCCAATTTTACAATCTTCGGCAAACTCGGTTGCCCAGCTCGTCGGCACCTTTGCACGGTCGCCGCATGACTCACCAACCCTTCGTTCACCTCATCGCACGATCGTGTTGTTTGCCCAACTTGGGCGTACCTCGTCGTAACCAAGTCGCCACACACGGGCGCCTCTGCACGAGTCACACCTCCGTTCACAATCTCAACACTTCACCAAAAGTCACATCGTGCACACTTGCACAACGGGCGGGCGCTCACCTGAGTCACCCAAGAACCCGTGCCAAGTCGTCGCACAAACCGGGCGCCCACGCCTTCGTTTCACCATCGGGCGCTCCTTCGCACAACCCGGGCACCACACCCGTGCACACCCTACTCCAACCGGCGGGCGACCTCTACCCGCGTCCTTCACCCAAACCAAGAAACGGTGCTATCTCTGTGCGGCCTTGCCCAAGAACGGGCGCATCACCAAAACTACGCCTTCCTCTTCTTTGCTGCGTTCACACTAGACCTACGCCTTTTCTTTCACATGTTGAGCGAGTTCGTTGTGATGAGCGATGGTGGAAATGACCTCCACGCATCACCAATATATATGAGTGGCAGGGCGAGGTCGTGGCTGCCCAGCCGACCTGCCCATGCCCTCAACCTCTATTGCAAATACACTTAAACTTTCGTCGGCCATCCTCCAAACGCCTATAACCATTGGTCGGCCTACTACGTTTGTTGGTTAGCCCGTGGGTGCTCCTCCACGCTCCCACACATATATATAGCCTTCGCTCTCCCTTCCTACGCATCGCATTATAACATATCACCTCTGCGTTGATGGTCCGAGCTCGCACTTTGTCCATTTGTCATCGCACTTCATGCCGGAGCGCGCGCAAGGACTGCAGGTCCTTACATCCTCCTCCACTTGAAGTCGTTGTCGTCCTCGACAACATACCATCCTGGTAGCCATCCACCAAGATCAACAATGTCTGTCTCATCCTCGGTCCATGATGTCAACTCCTCCACATACTGCAAACATCCTTGCAACATATGTAGAACTTCCATCTCCATCATGTGTCGTCCCTCCGTAGGCTGCCTGTCAAGATACTCCACCTGATACGGACATCTGTCTGCACACTGGTACCCCTCATGACTCGAACTAGTTGGGTAGCTAATCTAACCATATGCCCAAACCATAAGAATGCACATCCTTATGCCACCATCAGTCTTTCCCTGACTTCTGCTACATCTCGGACTCATCAAGAATCTGTCCAATTCCCATGCTCAGGTCCATGGAAACTCCATCCCATCTGCAACATGTTCAGCCCATGGTCTTGTTGCATAAGAGTATACAACCTCTCCACTGGCTCATACATCTCTATGTCATAACAGCATTTGCACAACATCCTCTGCTTTGGCATTCCCTATAGAATGTCCATGAATGACACCTCTACACATGCTCTCGCATAATGTCCCTGCATAACTGTCATGCTCCATAACTCCAACCTGATGTCCATGACTCTAGTTGTCCATGATGTCCAACCCATGTAGACTCCATCCCAACATCTGGCCATCTGCATCCAAGTCTGCAATCTGTCATAAAGAAGCCTCTTCCCAAGGCCCCTTGCTAAGTTGGTGCAGCCCCTTCCAATCAAGGTCCCTGCACCAACCCATTTCCAAGGTTGTCTATAGAGAAAGGAGGGCCAGGAAGTTTCCTCCCTAACTCTCATCTACCCATGTATCATATTGATGTTGTGTCCTCAAGTATCTGTGCATAGCCTCAATCTCTTCACATGTACACCCAAGCTCCCCAAGCTTGGCTTTCGTCAACTAAAAGTCATATATGCCCATAGCATACCTGCAAAAATCCACTATACCAGTAGGATCTCTACCTCCATAATCCTCATCAACCACTGCCTCTGAAGTAGTACTCGGACTCCCTTCTTTCACAACTCCATTGTGAATATCACCAGTAGAAGATGTCTTTGTCAAGTGCTTCAAGGTTCGTGAGATTGCCTTCTCACTTACTTCATTCCTCCTCTCTTTTGCAACGAAGTCAATTAGCTTCTCTTCCTTCGTTGTTTGAGTCATACTCCCAAGTCCTCTTTGCTCCACATCCTCATGCTTCACATTAGGATCTTTGGGATACAAAGTCATACAATTCATCCTCGGTCTATACCCCAAGCAACTCCTTCTATTCATCGGAACCATCATGGTTCTTCCCTCAGCTGTGATCAAGAGAATGTCCCGGTCCACCATTGGTATGACTTGTGCAAGTCTCATGAAATCTTTCCCCAGCACCATAGAATGATCATCCATGTCCATGACCCTCAAGTCCAACTTACCAAACTATGATCCCACTCTTACCTAAGTGTTTTCCATCACACCAATAACAGCTTTCATGGTAGAGTTGATTGCTTTTAAAGCACTCCATTCCCTCTCCATCTTTGCTTTCTTCCCAAAAGACTTTGCTGCTTTCCTGCTTAAGAAGCTATGAGTAGCTCCCATATCTACCAAAGCTGCAAATCTCTTGCCCTTCACGGTCACCTGCACAAAACTCAGCTTCAAGGAATCACCTCCTTTTGTCGGCTTTATCTTCTGTCTCACATCAGCAACCTTCTTCAATAATTCGGCCTCAGAAGTGTCAATTGGCTTGTGATTCAACTTGACATTCCTCCTAAGGTACTTCACTTCCTTGCTTGGCTCTTCTAAGCAACTCGATCCTGGTCTAGCTTGACTTCCTTCAAGCTTGTCCTCCATCGCATTCTGCTTAAGTGCACCAACCAAGTACCCATTGACTACTTCCATAGAACTAAGCTTCCGAACATCCTCTGGATTATCTCAGTAGTGAGTTCCTAGCCTGTCAATGTAGTCGAGCTTTTCCTGCTCAATTACAACGATCTTCTTAACAAGAAGCTGCTTCTTTATTTCTTCCTCAACTTGCTTGATTTCGGCTTCCACCATGGCGCTCTTCTTCCTTAACCGGGCTCTTTCATCCAAGAGCTCTTGAAGACCAAGACCACTTCGTCGGATCTCCTCATCAAGTTCCTTGAGTTCAACATCTGTCGTACTTCTGCATTGGCTCTTGAGTTCTTCAAGTTCCCTCCTTAGTTCCAAACAGCTTTCCCGAATCTTCATGTTCTCAGCCTTCATCGAAACCCAATTAGAACTCCATCAACCCATTTTTTCCAACACTTTGTACCGAAAGACTTCCTCTGCATTATGGCTAGATTCACCTGTCGTAGGATCATCCCCCATTTTGCATTTCAGCCTTCTCCAAGTTCCCTGCAAAACATGAACCAGCCCTTGTTCCACTTGTATGTGAAATCAGCTTCCTTCACCTGCAAGTACCTGTCACCAACTGTCAAGTGTATGTACAAGTGCTTCACCCAACTTCCTTGAAGACTCCTCCAAGTCTTCAGGCTAGGTCTGATACCAACTGTCACACCCCCAAGCCGACGGTAGTCTTTCAACTGCTCTAGGCGAGGTGTGACACCACCGAACACTTTCTTTTCACCAATACTTATGTTCGTGGACTACGCCTAACCACTTATCCTACTTAGTTTGTGTTTCACAACCAAGTGTTATTAATGTTCCTTTATACCAATGAACACCCATACACATTCATTAACATCAACAATTATACATGTAGAACACAATTGCACAGTATAAAGGGAGGGGCAACTCCCTGAACAATGAGTCTGCCCGATAATATATTATACAGTCTTTCAATATTACAAAGCTTTACAAGTATACTTGGAAACTCCAAGTTTCATACTTAGAAAATTTTCACAATCTTCGGCAAACTCGGTTGCCCAGCTCGTCGGCGCCTCTGCATGGTCACCACACGACTCACCAACCCTTCGTTCACCTCGTCGCACGATTGTGTTGTTTGCCCAACTTGGGCGCAACTTGTCGTAACCAAGTCGCCACACACGGGCGCCTCTGCATGAGTCGCACCTCCGTTCACAATCTCAACACTTCACCAAAAGTCACACCGTGCACACTTACACGACGGGCGGGTGCTCACCCGAGTCACCCAAGAACCTGTGCCAAGTCATCGTACAAACCGGATGCCCACGCCTTCGTTTCACCGTCGGGCGCTCCTTCGCACAACCCAGGCGCCACACCCGTGCACACCCTACTCCAACCAGCGGGCGACCTCTACCCGCGTCCTTCAACCAAACTAAGAAACGGTGGTATCTCTGTGCGACCTTGCCCAAGAACGGCCGCATCACCAAAACTGCGCCTTCCTCTTCTTTGCTACGTTCACACTAGACCTGCACCTTTTCTTTCACATGTTGAGTGAGTTCGTTGTGATGAGTGATGGTGGAAATGACATCCATGCATCACTAATATATATGAGTGGCAGGGCGAGGTCGTGGCTACCCAGCCAACCTGCCCACGCCCTCAACCTCTATCGCAAATACACTTAAACTTTCGTTGGCCATCCTCCAAACGCCTATAACCATCGGTCGGCCTGCTATGTTTGTTGGTCGGCCTGTGGGTGCTCCTCCTGTTGGTCGACCGAATTTGGTAACTATGGTCCAGACCGGGCTTAGAGACGGGCATGAGTGGGCCCACAGAGAGCACGAGAACTCCAATAGTCTCCTGGAAATAATGAATATACTTATCGTCCTCCTCAAAGCAGGATTTCACGGCCATGGCCACGCATCGTTGCAGAAATTTAGCCAGACGATATGGCGGAGTAACAGTACCGGGTATTCCAACAAGCATACCTAACATATCCCTCACTTTGTACAGCCTGAACGAGATCACCGAACACAAAAATACGGGCGGCGGAGCCGCCACCTCTTTGGCGGTTATTTCCTTGTTCAATAACCTGGAAGGGAGGAGGGAATGACAGCAGATCGTCGGCGAATACACCGTGAAATAGACGGACGGTACGCGCATCACAGCAGTGACGTTCTTTGTCCAATACTGCGCGAAGTCATGAACAACGTAGTCGGGCGAGAGTTGCCTGAGGAGACTTGCGAACGGCTTCTCCAGGCCATCTATGGCTTTCTGGAGCTCAAACAGCATTTCTATGGGGATGTTTTCCGTGCATTCCGCCCCTAGAGTCAGGCCTTTCGTGGGCGGCAATGGCAGTTCGAGCAGATCGATCCGGCCCTACCTGTCATGCCCCCAATTCCTTTTTCGTTAAACTGGCCGGGTGCGGCACCGCCTAAGTAATTAACATTCACCATTGTCATATTACTTTACGAACTACGCCTTAACATTCATCATAAAATATGAAGAACATATTAATGTGCGGGAACCATTAGTATAAAGACATTATAGAACAGCAGCTTGAACACAATCATATGCAAGAGTAATCTTTTATTATATATGAGAGAGTTTGTACAATGACCAGGAGCTTGGCTCCATCGACGTTTATATCCAAGTCGGGCGTCCACCCGTGCAAGAGCACATGGTGGTCTCACCACGACTTCACCCAAAACACAATAAAACATAAGTTTCTTTGTCGAACGGGCAGGCGCGCTCGTGCACGACCCACACCCAACACAACCCAAACTCTCATATAATATTCCGATAGGCGGGCGCCCTAGCGCACCCTCCACCCGCGCCCCAACCAAACTTCAAACTGTGCAAGTCTTCATGTATCCTGCCCAGTGTGTGGGTGCATTAGAACTGTGCCACGCCGCGGCTATACCTTCACTTTTGCGCCTCTTTCTTGTTCGATCGAGCCAAGTTCGATGGTGAAAATGCCACGCATCTTCGCCTTGTTTATACACCTCCTTGCGTGGAGGTCGCGCCCTTGGCCGACCCTTCCACATATCTCCAACCGCGTGCGTTCATCAAACTTTGGTAGGTCGGCCCGCCCATGGCGCGGGACCGCCCCCGAATCCATTCGTCGTTTGCCTTACGCCTCTTGGTCAGCTCGTGGACGAGCTCCTCTAACTCACCCTATAAACTCACGAATGCCAATTCGTCTACATAAACATGTCACGCCTTTGGTCGCTTGCTATTCATTCCATGCCTTAGTCGCATTGTGGAGGGGGCGGAGCGCGCGCCCGGTCGCTCATCGACCACAGGGCGTTACATCCTACCCCACTCGAAATCATTGTCGCCCTCGACAATCCCAACTTCCTCAGAAGCGTCCTGTCATACTTCTCAATTTTCTTCTTCCATCTCCAAAGTGAGTCCTCTGATTCCCAGCTTTCTTCCTCCGCTGCATTCTTCCATCTGACAAGAAATTCCCGCTTCATGTGGCAACCAATCCCTGTAGTTCTGAAGCTATGAATCTTATCCAATTCCAGTCCTGGCTTGTCCACAATCTCGGCTGGTCCTCTTGGCGGTTCAGCCCTCTCTGGATGATCAGCATCAAGTTTTCATTTCTTCAACTGACTCATGTGAAAAACCGGATGCTTCATGTGCATATGGTGCGGAAGCTCCAGCTCATAAGCAACTTCCCCCACTCTCTTCTTCACTCGGAATGGTCCCTCATACTTCCATGTCAGTTTGCTCGCAGTCCCCTTGGCTGGCTGAAACTGCTCCCCGGTAATCCTGAGAAACACCATATCTCCCACACTAAAGTGCACATCCCGTCTTCCTCGATCAGCCCATTTCTTCATTCTCCTTGCAACTTCGTGCAAGCGCAACCGTGCCAACTCCAAGGTCTCATCCCAAGCCTTCATGAACTTCTTCGCATGAGGACTCCTAAAAAAACCTCCTGTCACTACGTTATGTGGTGCAACCGGCATCTGCCCATTCACCAACTCAAATGGACTATACCCCATTGCAGAACTCTTTTGAATATTGTAACTGAACTGAGCAATATCCAAGAGTTCAAGCCAATTCTTATGATCAGCCGTCACATAATTTCTCAAGTAGTCCTCGAGCAATGCGTTGATCCTCTCGGTCTGTCCATCTATCTGTGTATGGTAACTCGAACTCATCAACAACTCTGTCCCAACTAACTTGAACAATGTGGTCCAAAATATGCCTATAAAACGCGGATCTCTATCCGACACGATGCTTAATGGCATCCCCCAATACTTCACTATGTTCTTAAAGAATAACTCCGCAGTCCACTTGGCTCCACACGGTATCTTTGTTGGAACAGAGACAACATACTTGGAAAAACGATCAACCACGACCATTATCCCATTATACCCCTAAACCTGTGGCAACTGAGTGATGAAGTCCATCGAGACACTCATCCATGGTCTCTCAGGAATTGGTAAAGGCTGCAACAGTCCTCCTTGCCTCTGAGTATCTGATTTGTCCTGCTGACAAATGATGCACATATGTACATACTCCCCTACATCCTCTCGCATCTTTTCCCAAAAGAATCCTCTTTCCAACAATGCCAAAGAACGTCGCATCCCTTGGTGGCCAGCCCATGGCGAGTCGTGGCACTCCTTCAAAAGGTGCCTCCTGAGCCCAGATGACTTTGGAACATAGAGTTGGTTTCCAAAGAACAAGAACCCGTCTCGTAGAAAGAACTTTCGTGTCTTCCCCTCCTTTATCTGCTTCACTATATTCTGCGCCAAAGTATCAGTTTCAACACTTTCCTTGAGCTTATTCTGCATCTCTTCTGACATCTGAACTCGACTCCTACTCCTAGTTGCCCGGTCTTCTCCTTCCAATGCTGCAAGTTGTCCCTTCCTACTAAGGGCATCTGCTACCGCATTGTGTCTTCCCGGTCTATACTCGATAGTCATGTCGAACTCTGCCAAGAAGTCCTACCAACGAGCTTGCTTCGCAGAAAGCTTCGGTTGTGATGCAAAATAACTTGCTGCAATGTTGTCAGTCTTGACAACAAACGGCTTCCCAATCAGGTAATGCCTCCACACATGAAAATAGTGAATGATTGCAGTCATCTCCTTCTCATGGACTGGATACCTCCGTTCTCTATCCTGCAACTTCCGACTCTCGTATGCCACCGGATGCCCATCCTGCATAAGAACCCCTCCTATGGCAAGATCTGAAGCATCAGTGTGTACCTCAAACGGTCTCTTGAAGTCAGGTAACTTCAGTATCTGTGCTATAACCATCTTCTTCTTCAAGTCATCAAATGCCTTCTGACATTTATCTGTCCAACTCCACCTCTTGTCTTTCTTCAATAGGTCTATCAGTGACGATGTTACCTTGGAGTACCCCTCTACAAACTTCCGTTGGTAGTTGGTCATGCCCAAAAACACCCTGATCTCATGGACATTCTTTGGTTCAACCTAGTCCTTGATCGCCTTCACTCTGCTCAGCTCCATCCATATGTACCCTTGACCAACAATATGCCCAAGGAACGGAATCTCGGTCTGAGCGAACACACACTTAGACTTCTTCAAGAACAACTGATTTTCCCTCACTGCCTCGAACACCATCACCAAGTGCTTCTTATGATCCTCCATGTTGTCACTGAACACCACTATATCGTCCAAGTATACTACTATGAACGAATCCAAGTATGGTCATAGGACATCATTCATCAAAGTGCAAAACGTAGTAGGAGCTTTACACAACCCAAATGGCATAACAAGGAACTCAAAGCTACCATACCTTGTTACTATCACGGTCTTCTTCTCATCTCCTTCAGCTATCTGCACCTGATAATACCCATGCCTCAAGTCCAGCTTGGAAAACACTCAGGCTTTCGCAAGCTTGTCAAAGCAATCAGTAGCCAATGGCAAAGGAAACTTGTTCCTTGAATCCTTACCATCTGCTTGTTTAGTGCACGGTAATCACATCACATCCGTAGCTCATTCGAATCCTTCTTCCACTGGAACAATACCGACGCTCCATAAGGGGACTTTAAAGGTTTGATGAAACCTGCATCAGCTAACTCCTTTAGCTGTCGTTTCAACTCCTCCAACTCAGGTCCTGACAATTGATAAGGTGCTTTAGCCGGGGGTTGCTTCCCTGGCTCAAGCTCAATGGTATGGTCCACTGCACGCCTTGGTGGAAGCTTCTTTGGTAGCTCATCAGGCATCAAATCCGCATATTTGGTTAGCAAGAAATCTCGGCTGGAACAGGCGTCCCCACTCCATCACCTTCGACATCCTTGAACATCACCACATATGTCTCCATATCTGACTCCTTCATATCCTTCTCTAAACTCAGTGCCGAAACATGCTGCACCTTGACTTCCCTCCTTTGCCTATGAGTGGTCAAAGTCCAAGTTTGTGACTGTCCAACCAAAACCACCTCATCATAGAAGGGGACAACAATAGCCCTGTTGCCCTTCAAGAAATCTTGTCTGAGTATCATATCGAAGTCATTCATCTCCATCACTGTGAAGTCCAACTGACCCTTCCAGTATTTTATCTGCACGGGCACTTCATGTGCAAAACCCGCCACTTTAGCTCTAGAGCTCATTGCCTTGACTTCCACATTCGATGGTAAGATCATCAGTCCAACCTCTTTTGCCAACCGTGTCGTCATGAAGTTATGAGTGGCCCCCGTGTCCACTAGAGCTTGAATGGTCTTTCCATGAACCATCAAGTCCATGAAACCCACACTGTTAATCCATGATTTCTCCATAACTTTTCCCTACATACATGTCTGTTCTCTGCGTTCATCAAGCAACGGCTCCACTCCCTGTGAACCTGCTTCGTCAAGCTTCTTCAACCCTGAATCAGCTCCGATACCACCAGTCACGCCCCTAATTCTTTTTTCGTTAAATTGGCCGGGTGCGGCACTGCCTAAGTAATTAACATTCACCATTGTCATATTACTTTACGAACTATGCCTTAACATTCATCATAAAATATGAATAACATATTAATGTGCATAAACCATTATTATAAAGACATTATAGAATAGTAGCTTGAACACAATCATATGCAAGAGTAATCTTTTATTATATATGAGAGAGTTTGTACAATGATGGGGAGCTTGGCTCCACTAGCGTTTATATCCAAGTCGGGCGCCCACCCGTGCAAGAGCGCACGGTGGTCTCACCATGACTTCACCCAAAAGACAATACAACACAAGTTTCTTTGTCAAACGGGGGGTGCGCTTGTGCACGACCCACGCCCAACACAACCCAAACTCGCAGATAATATTCCGGCAGGTGGGCGCCCTAGCGCACCCTCCACCCGCCCCAACCGAAATTCAAACTGCGCAAGTCTTCATGTATCCTGCTCATCGTGCGGGTGCATTAGAACTACGCCATGCTGCGGCTATATCTTCACTTTTGTGCCTCTTCCTTGTTCGATCGAGCCAAGTTTGATGGTGAAAATGCCACACATCTTCGCCTTGTTTATATGCCTCCTTGCATGGAGGTCGCGCTCTTGGCCGACCCTTCCACATATCTCCAATGGCGTGCGTTCATCAAACTTTGGCAGGTCGGCCCGCCCATGGCGCTGGACCGCCCCCAATCCATTCATCGTTTGCCTTACGCCTCTTGTTCGGCTCGTGGATGAGCTCCTCTAACTCACCCTATAAACTCATGAATGCCAATTCGTCCATAGAAACATGTCACACCTTTGGTCGCTTGCTGTTCATTTCATGCCCTAGTCGCATTGTGGAGCGGGCGGAGCGCGCGCCCAGTCGCTCATCGACCATAGGGTGTTACAATGCCACTCCTGAAGTTGCAGGGAAGGTCTAATTCTGGAGATGTTAACAGGAGTGGAGAGAAAGGAGACTGTGTGGCCGTAGATTGCAAGAGCCTTCGAGGGCTATAGAAAGGGATTAATGTGGCCCTGCGCCAGCCAGGGAAACAACAGAAAATGAAGATTCTTCTTTCTAATCTGGTTGTCCATCATACCACAAGGAGTTCCTATTTTGTGGAGGTTTGCCGTTACACCAAAACCCATAGGTGTTGGTAAACGTTACAAACCAATAACTAGGATCCCCAGTGTCGCGCCCCCAAGCCGGCAGTAGTCCTTCAACCGCTCTTAGCGAGGTGTGGCAGCACCGAACACTTTCTTTTCACCAATACTTATGTTCGTGGACTATGCCTAACCACTTACTCCTACTTAGTTTGTGTTTCTCAACCAAGTATTATTAATGTGCCTTTATACCAATTAACACCCATACACATTCATTATCAACAACAATTATAAATGATGAACACAATTGCACAGTATAAAGGGAGGGGCAACTCCCTGAATAATGAGTCTGCCCGAATAATATATTATACAATAGTTTACAAAGCTTTACAAGTATACTTGGAAACCCCAAGTTTCATACTTAGCCAAATTTACAATCCAAGGCAAAACTCGGTTGCCTAGCTCATCGGCACCTCTGCACGGTCGCCGCACGACTCACCAATGCTTCGTTCACCTTGTCGCACGATCGTGTTGTTTGCCCAACTCGGGCGCACCTCCAAGTCACCACACACGGGCGCCTCTACCCGAGACACACCTCCATTCACAATCTCAACACTTCACCAAGTCACCGTGCACACTTGCACGCCGGGCGGGCGCTCACCCGAGTCGCCAAGACACCCACGCCAAGTCGTCGCACAAACCGGGCGCCACACACCCGTGCACGCCTCAACCGTCCGTCGGGTGCCACACACCCGTGCACGCCCTCACCCAACCACCGGGCGCTCCTGCCCGCACCTTCACCCACAACCGAGATAAAGCGAGTCACTTCCGTGCAACCGTGCCCAAGAATGGGCGCATCCAAACCTTTGCCTTCCTCCTTAGTATTGCGCACTAAACCTGTGCCTTTCTCCCTTAGAGCGAAGATGATGAGCGATTGTGAGATGCTAGAATGAACTCCATGCTCATCCAATATATACCAAGTATAGGGCATAGTCCTGGCTGCCCAGCCGACTCGCCCAAAGCCCCTTCTCCATCGCAACTCCTTCAAAACCCATGTCGGCTCCCTCATAAACATAGGTCGGCCTCCATACAAGTTAACACACGTTCTCATGCATATAAGTAACTCACCCATCTTTCATTATGCGTCTAACACATCGCACAACCAAGTCGTGAGCTCGTCCTCCAACCAAACCGCAGGTCGCACTGTTCATCTGCACGCACGCATCGTTTGCCCGCGCGTCCGGGAACTGCAGGACGTTACATCCTCCTCCACCTGAAATCGTTATCGTCCTAGACAACATACCATCCTGGTAGCCATCCACCAAGATCATCATCAATGTCTGTCTCATCCTCGGTCCATGATGTCAACTCCTCCCACATACTGCAAACATCCCTGCAACATATGTAGAACTCCATCTCCACCGTGTGTTGTCCTCATCCTGTGAACTGTCCTCCTTGTCTGCCTGATGCCAACATCTCTACGTGCACTTCCGGACCCCATGTCTGAACTAGTTGTGTAGCTAATCCAACTGTCACGCTTAAGCCATGAGAGTGAACGTCCTTATGCCTTCACTAGTCTATCTCGGATTCTGCCACATCCCGGACTCACCAAGAATCTCTCCACCATGTTCATGTCCATGGAAACTCCATCCCATCTGCAACATGTCATGATGCTTGATGCCAAGCCATCCCTACACCATCTGTCATACTTACTCAACCTGTTTTAAGGACTCAGTGCCATGAACAGCTAACAATGAGCCCCATCTTCTTTGTCATCTAAGAAGATGTGGAGGGAGTAGAGCCTGAAGGCTCACCCTCACTAATCAACTCAATCCATCTGTCAGGATCTTCTATCTCCATCCTCTGTAGATAAGTGACCCGATCCTCCTCCCGGACATTCGGCCTCACATATGCCTCATCATCATCATCATCATCCTCGACCACTTCTAGCCTTCTTGACAAATCCAAGATACTATCTGAAAGTGTCCTGATGACCAATGACTGCTCGGTAAGCTTTGTCTCAACCGTGGACAACCGCTTACTCATGTCTTCCATCCACTTCTCATCCTCCATTTGCATCACTGCCAACTTACAATCATGCGTTGTCACTCCAATGGTTGGCACACCAATGGGTACATCTTCCCTTCCATCGTAAATGTACATCTTCCTCAAATGTGGAACAATCATAGCATCAAACTGTTTCATGAATTCCATTCCCAACACAGCTTCATAGTCATCTATTCGCACTATAGTGAAGTCGACCTTCCCTGTCCACTCACCAAGTGTTGTGTCCACCTTTTCAGCTACACCAAGAACTTCGGCAGGAGGAGAATTGACTGTCTTCATCTGTGCCTTCACCGGTACAAATTTTAGTCCAATCCTTCTCGTAGTATCTTCACCCATGAAGTTGTGAGAAGCCCCACTATCCACCATAGTGAGTATATCAACACCTCCAACCTTCATCCGAACATACTCCAAGCTATTCATCTCAGGATCCCTCCGAGAGACCACCTTTGTAGCAGCAGCAGCACCAAGTATCCGCATCATCCCCACAGAAGCTTCTTCGTTCTTCGTATTAGATTGTGCAATCGCAGCCACTTTCAGTTTAGAAGGACAATTCTTCACCGTATGTGGTCCAGCACATATCCAACACTTCAAGGCTTTCTTCGTCTTCGAATTATCATTCGATTTCAAAGCATCATCCTTCTTCTTATCTTTTGGCTTATCGGACTTCTTCTTCCTATCATCAGAAGTCTCATCATAATGCTCCACCAACCTATCCACAGCAGCAAAAGCTTCCTCAAGTGTTCTAATCCTCTGCCTCTTCACTTCATTGTGTGCCCAAGGCTTCAACCCAATAATGAAATTGAACACCTTGTCCCTCTCTGCCATGTCAAGAAGTTCCAGAACCGCACTTGCAAACCCCCGCTGATTTGTCTGAAGGTTCCCGGTCTGCTTTATGAATTTAATTTTCATCCTTCCTTCCCACGTTTCATCCTGAGGACTGAAATGGGTCTGCAAAGCTTTCTTCATGTCATCCCACGAAGTAATGTCACCAGCACTGCCATTGGCAATCTGATCCATCCTCCTTCGCCACCACATCTTAGCATCCTTTGTCAAGAACTGAGCAGCTACCTTGACCTTCGTCTCATCATCAGATAGACCCAATCATTCCAAGTATTGCTCCATGTCGCATAGAAAGTTTCCAAGAGTCTTTGCACTCTTTGTACCATCGTAAGATTCTGGTTCCTTGACTTTCACATGAGGCACTCCTCCACCTGAGTTATGCCTCACGGCCTTCTTCAACACCGCGATCTCATCTCTGGCTTCATCAAGAGATTTTCGCAAGCCCACAATCTCTGCAAGACCTTGGTCTCTTGCCTCTTCAACCTCCTTGACCCTTACTTCAAGTTGTGTACACATAAGGTCAGTGTACTCGTGTTGAGTCCGGAGTTCATCGAGCTCTTCCCTCATCTTCGAATTGGCCTCTTGCTCCTTATCGAACAAGTCCATCTTCTTATTCCAGGAAGTTTCCAAGTCCTCCATCTTCTCCAACACTTTTTCCATAAGTGCTATAGTAGCATCCTTCACAACATGACTAGACCCAGCCTGAGATTCAGTTGCCATTGCTAATAGATTCATTCTTCTTTGCAATCTAGTTTCGACCATCCAACAACTTCACCGAGATTCCTGCAACCTGAACCAGCTCTTGTCTCACTTGTATGTGAAACACCTTCCTTCACCTGCAAGTACCTGCTTCACTATCACCAACTGTCAAGCTTCTTCAACCCTGAATCTGCTTCAATCACCAGCTCCAACCGAGCTCTAATACCACCTTCACTTCGGTGAAGGTGTGTAGCAGCTTCAACCTTCAGTGCTTGAATTAGCTGCTCTGATACCACCTGTCACGCCCCCAAGCTGGCGGTAGTCTTTCAACCGCTCTTAGCGAGGTGCGGCACCACCGAACATTTTCATTTCACCAATACTTATGTTCGTGGACTACGCTTAACCACTTACTCCTACTTAGTTTTTGTTTCTCAACCAAGTATTATTAATGTGCCTTTATACCAATGAACACCCATACACATTCATTATCAACAACAATTATAAATGATGAACACAATTGCACAGTATAAAGGGAGGGGCAACTACCTGAACAATGAGTCTGCCCGAATAATATATTATACAACAGTTTACAAAGCTTTGCAAGTATACTTGGAAACCCCAAGTTTCATACTTAGCCAAATTTACAATCCAAGGCAAAACTCGGTTGCCTAGCTCGTTGGCACCTCTGCACGGTCGTCGCACGACTCACCTACGCTTCGTTCACCTTGTCACACGATCGTGTTGTTTGCCCAACTAGGGCGCACTTCCAAGTCGCCACACACGGGCACCTCTACTCGAGACACACCTCCGTTCACAATCTCAACACTTCACCAAGTCACCGTGCACACTTGCACGCCGGGCGGGCGCTCACCCGAGTCGCCAAGACACCCACGCCAAGTCGTCGCACAAACTGGGCGCCACACACCCGTGCACGCCTCAAACCGTCCGTCGGGCGCCACACATCCGTGCACGCCCTCACCCAACCATCAGGCGCTCCTGCCCGCACCTTCACCCACAATCGAGATAAAGCAAGTCACTTCCGTGCAACCATGCCCAAGAATGGGCGCATCCAAACCTGCGCCTTCCTCCTTAGTACTGTGCACTAAACGTGCGCCTTTCTCCCTTAGAGCGAAGATGATGAGCGATTGTGAGATGCTGGAATGAGCTCCACGCTCATCCAATATATACCAAGTATAGGGCGTAGTCCTGGCTGCCCAGCAGACTCGCCCAAAGCCCCTTCTCCATCGCAACTCCTTCAAAATGCATGTCGGCTCCCTCATAAACATAGGTCGGCCTCCATACAAGTTAACACAAGCTCTCATGCGTATAAGTAACTCGCCCATCTTTCATTATGCGTCTAACACATCGCACAACCAAGTCGTGAGCTTGTCCTCCAATCGAACCGCGTCGCACTGTTCATCCACACGCACGCATCGTTCGCGCGCGCGTCCAGGAACTGCAGGTCATTACGCCTAGGGTGGAAATTACGGATTCCATAGAGGTGCGGAGATTCTTCCAACACCCCCCCTCAAACACAACTTAGGGGAATCGAACCTCGGTCCAAGCTCTGATACTATGTGGAGGTTTGCCATTACGCCAAAAACCGCAGGTGTTGGTAAACGTTACAAACCAGTAACTAGGATCCCCAAGGTGGAAATTACAGATTCTATAGAGGTGCGGTGATTTTTCCAACATGTTTTACATTAATTGTATCTGAGAGTTGTGATGAAACACTCTATCATCTGCAAATTCTATCTCTTCATAAAAAAACGTAAGGGGATGGCTTTCGCATGCCGCAGTAAAACGTATGAATATTCTATCAACTAATAGACGTGGAAATTTAGAATTTATTGGAATCTGTTTCACGCTGGTATCACTAGAATAATACTCTTATTGAATGTACTTATACTATTATGATATTAATATAAGTTAAATTTATTTCTATAAATTAGATTTTGTAGTTTATTCAACTCGAATGCCGTGAATTTACGTAATTATATTATTATGATATTAATATAAGTTAAATTTATTTTTATAGATTAGGTCTTAAGCTTTTCCAATTAGAATGGCGTCTAGAGATTGTGCGTTTATTCGTCATTGTTTTAGCTCATAGGGCTTAGTTAAAATAGGACTCTTATCAAATGTCAACACTCTATTACAAAATTATTTTAATATTAATATGATTTAAATTTAATTTTATAAATTTAATTTTATATTTAATTTTATATATATAATTAAATGTGGAGATCCAAAATTTATTGGACATTGTCTTGAAATTGTCTAGCACGAGATTCTTCTAAATGTTGTTATTTTATTATAAAATGTTGTTATTTTATTATAAAATTATTTAAATGTGGTTATTTTATTGTAAAATTATTATAATATTAATAGGATTAAATTTTATTTTTATAAATTAAATTTTAAAATATTTTTCAATAAATACTTTGGTATCAAATTTTATTATTTTATTAGATAATTGTTTAATATTAGTATTATTTAAATTTGTTGGTATAAATTAAATTTTAAAGCAATTTTCAATTACAATTAAGGATGGAGATTGAATCACTAAAATAACATTCTTATCAAATGTCATTATTCTATTATAAAATTATTATAATACTAAAATAACACTCTTATCAAATGTCATTATTCTATTATAAAATTATTATAATATTAAAATAACGCTCTTATCAAATGTCATTATTCCATTATAAAATTATAATATTAAAATAACACTCTTATCAAATGTCATTATTCCATTATAAAATTATTATAATGTCATTATTCCATTATAAAATTATTATAATATTAGTATGATTTCAATTTATTTTTATAAATTTATTTTTGAAGTCTTTTTCTACTGCTATTAGATGCGAAGATTAAGAATTTATTAAACATTGTTTTAAGTTTGCTTGTTCAAGTTATAATAAGGCTCTTATCAAATGCCATTATTTTATTATAAAATTATTATTATATTAGTATGACTTCAATTTATTTTTACAAATTGAATTTTGAAGTCTTTTTCCACTGCCATTAGATGTGAAGATTGAGAATATATTAAACATTGTTTTAAGTATGTTTGTTCTAGTTATAATAAGACTCTTATCAAATGCCATTATTTTATTATAAAATTATTATATTATTACTATAATTATTTTTTTTATAAATTAAATTTTCAAGTTTTTCAACAATAACCAGCCTAGATCCATCTTAACACTAGATATACTAAGCACCGAGAGGGATCAAATCTCTCAAGGTGCAAACCTATTTTTTTAGTTCAAAACTTGAGGAAAGGTTTGCATCTCGAGAGATTTGATCCCTCCTCTCGGCACTTGATAGATCCAGTGTTGCAAACCTATTTTTTTAGTTCAAAACTTGAGGAAAGGTTTGCATCTCGAGAGATTTGATCCCTCTCGGCACTTGATAGATCCAGTGTTAAGATGGATCTAGGTTGGTATCAGTCGAGGCTGGTATCAGTCATGTACAGTCATAGAAAATTTGCTCAACACCTAATTATTTTGATCATTTTAAATATGCTAAATATGTCTAAGATTAATTTGGTCAATTTAATTTAAAAATTGCTTTGTTACCTCAGTTTGTTGAAATGAGAGAGACTGTTAGTAACTTGAATGATGAAAAATGTTGAAATAAAAATTATGAGTGCAAAGTGTCAATGTAACAATTTTGATAGATAGAAAATGTGAATAGTCAATTACAAACAATCTTCATTGCAATCAATCTGAAACTATTTTCTTCTACTGTTCCTATTATCACACCTATTAGTTTTTCCATTTTCTCATATCGATCATATGAAAAGAGTAGTTGGAATAATAGACCATTCAAATATTTAACTTGAGCTACTATAGTAAACAGCATACCTTGTCTCTATTGATCTCCAATATTAATTGTAGTTTTCTCCAAATTCAATCATTGTAACTTATGTAGTGTTAAACCCCAAATAATTTTCAATGGTAGTTATTTTCTATTATTGTTTTTGAATGCAAAGTAATTAACAATGTTGAATGATGGAAAATAGGATTAATAAGAATGTAGCCAATTATAAATAGTTTATAGTTTCAAGAAGAAAACATTTGGGGTAACAAACATTTTAATTAGGATGAAAATTCAAGTATTGTAGTTATGGTTGAATAATTTTTATGTGGTTACGTTGAGAGAGTGTGTGTGTGTTTTGGGGGTGAGAAGGAGAGACAAGGGGAGATAGATATATATATGGAGGAGAGGGAGGAAGAGAGAGGCAAAGGTGGGGAGGGAGGAAGAGATATATTTATGGAGAGAGAGAAGGGGAAGAGAGAGAGAGGGAGGGGAAAGGGAGGGAGGGAGGCTTAGAGAGATAGATAGATATAGAGAGAGTGTGTATGTTTAGGGGCTAGGATAGAGATATAGAGAGGGAGAGAGACTGGGAGATAGAGATATAGATGGAGGAGGTAGATATGTGCTTACACTGAAATCAATGAACATTATTAATCTAATTACTTTGAAATTAATGTACATCATACATCTTGTTGCATCAAAACAGAAATCAAAATCTACACTAAAATCAATGCATGTAGTGCAAACAATCAAATAGCATTAGAAATCAATATCTATACTGTAATCAATGCATTTAGTGAAAGAAATAAAATAGGATTAGAAATCAATATCTACACTGAAACCAATGCATCTAATGCAAGCAATCAAATATGAGTAGAAATCAACATCTACATTGAAATCAATGCATCTAGTGTAAGGTATTAAATATGATTAGAAATCGACATCTACACTAAAATCAATGCATCTAGTGCAAGTGATTAAATAGGATTAGAAATTAATATCTACACTGAGACCAATGCATCCTGTGCAAGCAATCAAATAGGAGCAGAAATCAATATCTACACTGAAACCAATGCATTTAATGTAAGCAATCAAATATGAGTAGAAATCAACATTGACGCTGAAATCAATGCATCCAGTGTAAGGTATTAAATATGATTAGAAATCGACATCTACACTAAAATCAATGCATCTAGTGCAAGCGATCAAATAGGATTAGAAATCAATATCTACACTAAAACCAATGCATCCTGTGCAAGCAATCAAATAGGAGTAGAAATCAACATCGACATTGAAATTAATGCATCTAGTGTAAGGTATTAAATAGAATTAGAAATCGATATCTACATTGAAATCAATGCATATAGTGCATGTGATCAAATAGAATTAGAAATCAACAACTACATTGAAATTAATACATCTACTTTAGTGAAAATCTAAAATATTCATGACTTTCTAGTTTTAACTTCTATGTCTGTATTTCTCTTTGTGAGACTCTTTCTTCTTCCCTCTCTTTGTACCTTCCATTCTGTGTCTATCTACCTCCCCCTCTCCTTCTCTCTCTTCCCCTCCCTCTCTCCCCCGTCTGACTCTATCTGCCTCTCGCTAGATTTCTCTCACTTTCTCTTCTTTCCTCTCCCCCCCTACCATCTATATTTATACCTCCCTCCATCTCTCCTTATTTGTCTCTCTATCTCAACCCCCTAAACATAAGTCACGCTCTCTTTCTCTATCCCCATATCTATCTACCTATCCATCTATCTCTCCCTCTTCCTTTCCCTCTCTATATCTTCCCCTTCTCTCTCTCTCTCTCTCTCTCTCTCTTCTACCCCCTCCCTTGCCCCATCTATATCTCTGTTGAAAGTGTGGCTTAAAGAAGACACAAGAATTATGTAGGATGTGTTCTTGCTTTTGGAGGACCAAAAGCTTCTTAGTGGGTAGGAATGATTCGGGAGGATCTATAGGCACAAGTGGCCTTGAAAATAGCTCAAAAATGAAAGTCATTAGATGGAAGTCAAACTAGGACTAGATCATATTACTCGTCATCTTGACTCCAACGATGTGAATGACACTCAAATCTGAGTTCATATGCTCAAGTTATAGCTGGTCAAAGTTTGGATCAAACTTGGCAAAGTGGCAGGCTTAAGGAGGCAACAATTTAGCAGCAACCTGACGCATGGAATCTGGTCACTGGATGGGAAAATTTTTCAGCTACTTATTTTTCCTAATGTCCCTTATTTTTTGGCAGAAAAATTTGAACTAGTTGATTATAAAAAACAAAAAAAATAATATTTTGGGTGGTAGTTTGCCAACCTCACCACCCCCAAGTCTCAATGCTATTATATTGTAAATAAAAACATGGTATGGGTGGGTAGGCCACCCATGACGGAACTTCCCAACCTCAGTGGTCACTGTCATATGGGAAGTCGGTGGGGGTTGATCCCACTTGGCCCATGTGGGTCGACCCCCATTGGGCGGCTCCATTTAGCATTAATCGTCTGCCCAGTGAAACATGTCACAGTATATGTTATAACCTTCAACCCAAAATTAAACCACCAATGCATTACGTTAAACTGAATACTTTATGTATGGGGTTAGTGGGGTTGGAACTCTATTTTCCCCCACCAAATCTGCCAATGACTACCAATAGATCAATGACCTTTGTTTGGTAAGTCTGTCACCCAACTTTATATATAAACCTTCTCATTTGCCTAGCGGACCAGAAGAGAGGTAGAGGGCCGACTTGTGGAACCACGAGTGACCCTTAGGTGTAGAACCTTGAGCGAGTGTATCAAGGAGAGGCTGAAAATATTCTCTTAAAGGGCGAGAGGCTGAAAATATTATCTTACTAAGATAGCTTGTAATAGTTGGTACAATGAAAAATATAAGTGAACTAAAAAGAAATTATTAAATGTCAATTGAAATGAGGAGATTCATAAAATGAGTGAATGCCAAAAAACTTATGGATACTGGAAATAATCCTTCTTAAAAAAAATACAAATTAATTGGCATTGTAAATTTTCATCCTAAAAGAATGTGAATATAGTTACATTCACAAAGTTTATTGCTAGGGAAAAAATTAAAAATGAAATGATAGCATATGTTTTCTAGCTCAATAAGAAAGAGATTAGGGAAAATTTCTCATTTCTAACTAAAAGTATAATAGGCTATTTTACAAGAAAATTTAAAGAAGTGTTAAACATGTTGTTAAGAGAAAACGCCCTTTATCTTCCTAAGTTAGCAAGCGATTTAGATATGCAGAGAAGTTAGTGGTGTGAATTCAATCCATTGATATTGTGGCAACTACGATACTGGCGTCTTTAAATTCAAGCCGTCGGATCAATTTTTTTTATTAGTAAAATCATTAAAGTGCCCAACTACAATAGGAGGGTTGAAACCGTATCAATTTTTTTGATTAGTAAAATCATGAAAGTGCCCAATTCTAATAGAAAGGATGCCTATCAGTGTAAAACTTAAAAAAATAATAATATGTTAAAAAAATTATTAAATAATCATCCACTTGCTTTGAAAACCGTTCCATTCCTGTAAATGACTTTGAGCACATCAACTTTGTTATGACACATGCTATTTTTTTTAAAACAAAAGTGGAACAACTATCCGATCATCTCACAAGAAATCTAGACACAATAGACGAGATTTTCATTGACGACCACAACCTCGACCCGTATGAGATACACTAAGTTTGTAAAATTAAAATGTATTTTGCACCCACTTTAAAACCTTCCAAAACTTGAATCATTATTTATGTTTTGAGTGTAGGGTAGTTTGCAACGGGAAAACATGTCCAAATTTTCACCGTTTAATTTATTTGCTTTCGTTCATTATTGTGCCTTTAACCTTGTTGATATTTGTGCTGAAATGTTAACAGTAAAAATATATTGTATATTTTAAAATTAATGTGCACTCATTTAAAAATGCATTTATTTTTAGGTATCATGCTTTTAACCTTATTGATTTTTGTATAGGGAGATTAACTTTGTGAATGGCGTTGTTACTCTTAGGTATATTTTTTTAATTATTTTATATATTAAGTTTAAAATGAATAGGAAAAAAAAGTTGGTGTATAGAAGTATTTATTAATTATAATTTACCTTTTATTAATTATAGTTAATGGTAATTAAGCATAGTTTGTTATAGTTTAATTTTTGTTAATTATAATTAATTATGGTTAATGGTTATTAAATGTATTTTGAACATATTTAATCATAATCTATAATGGTTTATTAATCTTATTTACATTAATAAAGTGGTTAATTGACAGTTTATTTTTCATATAGCAATTGACATATGATAAATGACATTTGTGAAATTATATCAACCACTTTATTAATGTGGTTGTGCTAGTCGATACTCGTGTAATTTTTTTTTTTTTATGAAAGAATATATTTAAAATTAAAGTATTACATTTGAAAAAACATATAACTTTTTTTATCATTTTATGTTTTTTTGTTACCATATCTTTAACCTTATTGATTTTATTAAAAAATGAATTCCATCAAAACTCTTGCATCATAACACTTACTTCATGATACATCTCACATTGTTAAAAAAAAAAAAAAAAAAATAAACCCTAACTAAATTATAGCTTTATTATTATTAAATGAATTAATGTGTATGTTAAACATATAGATTTTAAAAAATATAGAACAAAATTCTTTATCATAGATATTTACCTCCACTTTACCATGGATATTTTTAATTTGTAAATAAACTTTGTTACAATATCATAGCTTATCAATACCACATGCCTAAAAAGCGACAACTCACTCCACATGACACTTCTCATATGACATTTTGTTCTAATTAATCAATTTAATTAGAAGAGTGAAAATAACATAACTACTTTGGAGATCGATTTCAAATATTAATTCGTGTATACTACTATAAATACTCATGAATATTCTATGGAGATTAAATCTCTACCATTCACACCTAATGATTATTGATAATTAAATGCCTTATTCGAATATAAACATGTCTATAGGTGTAATTAATGCTTATAAAGTATGAAGTGTGTGTATTATAAATTCAAATAACTTATCAATTCTTTTTTAGTTAATTAATATCTTAATATTATAGGAAAAATATTTACAATAATATTGATAATGCTTTTCTCTTATAATTTTGTGTTCTTTTTTTTTTTAATTAAAGTTTAGTTTTTTATATAGACTATGTAGTTAACTTTTTAGAATGTTTTTGAATAAAAAATAATATAAAAAACTTGTAACTTTTTATTATAGATATGCTGATTTATATTGTGTGGATGTACACTATGCTAATCCATCTAACATTACCACAACCCCTTATTATATAAAATGGCTTCAAGTCTTTGTGTTGGTGAGCCTTCCTCAAACAAATTCCTTGTACCAATAACAAGTAGTGTCAACATACATAAAAAAAACAAAATTAGTGTAACATACAATGAGACATCATAAATTGTTTTTCACCAAGTTTAATTTCATTTATGTTTTATTTAAACTATTAAAACTATTGGGCTCAAATAGGCAGAACAAATACTGTTAATTATTAATTAAAAGACTTTGGACCAATTTGTTAAAAGATCAAAGAAACAGTTGAATTAACTTCTAAGAACAGTTACAATTGTTCCTTCACCCTTTTCCTTAAGAGGAAAAAGGGTAGAATCCTTGGGGGGGGGTGAGGAATCACGACTGTGATGAATTCATCCTAGAGTTGGCAAACCTAACCATTGGGAAAGAAAATTATGGTAACAATTCTGGGGTATGAGACTTGAGGCTGGACAGACTCTTGACGCCTAAGGTACCCAGATGTTCCTCATTGACAGAAGTGGAAGGGCCCGAAGGGGGAATCTGGATGTAATTGCCAGTTCCGAGGTTGGGTGGTGAGATCTTCCAAATAACTAGTGTGTGCAACACTAAAGACAAATAAGTGATACTATCATGTTAATCATTATCACTGGAGAAGATCAAATGTTTACTGTAAGTAGAAAGTATAGAAATTATTTAGCATTAGTACATGACATCTATTAATTCCTGAGTAGAATAGTAAAATTGGATGATAATATGCATTACTAATGTTTACTGATATATGTAAATCTAAACCGCCAATTAGCAAGAACATTGATTTAATAGGCAAGGTAGTGTTAAAGACAATTGTTGATTTAACCCAAAAACATATAAGTGGAAAACAGTAAAGAAAATACCCTATCTGTTCTCTGTAGGTTATATATATATGAATTGTACGAGACTGCAAAAATATTCATATTGCAATATATGTCTAAATATCAGTTCTTCAATACACTCAGGAAATCCTTCTTCAAACTGTATAATAAAGTCAACATGGAGAACCTTTCTCTACACATTCAGATTAAATCTATAGTTGCATCGCATTTCAACAGACACCTAGGGTTTGTAGCCTCGGACGAGTTCGGAAAGAACTCATCCAGAGCCATGTACCCCGGTTCCTTTAACCGAATCCCATGATTTCTAATCATGCCTATCACAATTACAATTAAACTATCTGCTAAATTCACTTAAAAACGAATGGCGTAGTTCATCAAAGCGCCTAAGAAAATCATAAAAACAAATACCCTTTGGGTAGTTACAATCAACCATTCGCAAACTCATTAACTGATTGCACAACCAACTGAAATACATTAAACTCAAAATTCATTAACAGGTCAAATTATAATTGTATCTCATTGGAAACAGTCCAGATTTGAAACATTGTACAAAATTCATAAATAAGTTTTGTGAAGTGTTCGAAGAGAACACCACAGGAAAAGACCCGAGCAATATAAACCCTGGGATGGCTTATATAAGCCGATAATATCCAAAACATTAAAGATTACTACAAATCATAATTAACAGCACATCCTAGCCATAGCCTCAAACACCAACTATTACAACTCATGAAACCTTGGGTCACAGAACCAAGGCATACAAATGTAGATTCAAACATACCTGGAAAGTTAGGAAAGGAGCAGAGTTTAGCAAGGAGGTCGCCCTAAAAAATGCACATATCAAACGAGGTTTTCGAACCAGCTTCAGAGACCTTACCTGTACAACAAATAAACTATGAGAAACCAAACTCTGTAATAGATTGGTCCATAATGAAAACCATGGGAGATAGGGATGGCTTACCTCAGCGGGAGTTGGGTAGCCATCGAAGTTGTGACCAAGCCTGCAACAAAACTTAACCACCTTAGCCAAGGTAGAAAAGGAAAAACATATAAACTTTAAAGACATTGAATTATCAGTTGAGCAATGTTTACCTCACGTTGTTGTGGTAGCAACTTTTTCCTCGAGACTGCTAAAGGCCAGGTCATGCCCTTCATAGCTGTTCGAAAATGACCAAGAACCCATCAAGTAATTCAAAGTACTGTCACAGCATACCATCGCAGTGGTGTAAAAATACTTAACCAAACAATCTTAGCGGCAAGTGGGACAAAGATAGGCACTTGAAGCTTCAGAGGCGAACTGGTTGAAACCATTCACAGGGACGCCATAACAGAGCAGAGCACTGAGATAGAGCATGGACAAATGAACCAGTTTTTTTGCCAAAACAACGAATAAGCCCTCCAACCAAACTTGAAAAATCAAGACCGTAAATCGTATCAGATTGAACAATAGACAGGCAGCCAGATGCACAGTTTCAAGACTCTTCCAAGGTACGGTAAGTAGTGTCATTAACATCATCACAGGTGGCGAGTTCAAGCATGCACAAACCAGGCAAGAGGAGACCTCGCGGCTCTCCTGCATTAATGGAGGGAAGCCTGCCCGAGGTCGACCAAGGCCATGGAATAAATACAAGCAGTTGTGGAGTGAACCACGTAGACTTCCAGCGTGGAGACCACGTACCAACCCCGCAGCATATTCTCTAACCCTAAACCATAATGCAATAAAACTATGTTAATACTGCTCAATCATAAAAGTTCACGAAGTGATGGACCATGTGAATGCAAGAATTGTATGATATATAGTTAGGATGTTACAAATGGTATCAGAGCCCAAGCTCGAATACTAAGATTCTAGGTTATTTTAACATTCTATTAAGTTGTAATACTTCTTTATATATGAAATAAAATAAACTAAGTTTTGGTTAAATATGAACACAGAAGGTGAAAGTGGGAATTTTTATTAGCACCAAGCATAAAATGCGGAGGAGCCCCAGATCGTTGAGCCAGTCGGAGGTGCCTTATGTAGAGGCCAACCCAGAATTATGGGTGAAATTGAGATAAAAATTGAGACAGGCTAAAGTTTCCCTACTCGAAACAGTACAACAACTTCGAGCAGTGATGATCAACCTCAAAACGAACAGCGAACGGTTAAGACAGGAATAGGAGAAGATCCTTAAAAGTCTGTTAGATCAACAAAATCACAGAGGACCAAACCCCAGTACAGAAAATAGAGAAAAGACCCCAACTGCTCATAATGAGGAAGATAATGCAGAATTCGCAAAAGGTCATAAAGAAGAGGATGAAGGGTGTTCAGATAACGTTTTTTATCAAAGGAAGCCAAAAAGGCTGAAGATAGAGTTACAAGGTGAGTTCAAGAAAATTAAACCCTCACTATTCGAAGGAGAATTAGAAGAAGTAGCAGGATCTTGGCTGGTGGACATGGGTAAATACTTCCAGATTTATGAATATACTGACAAACTTAAAGCAATGCTAGGAATTTACCAATTACGAGGAAAAGACACCCTCTGGTTTGAAGAAATTAAAATCGTAATAAATATTGATGAGGAACAAGTAACATGGCAAGAATTCCATAAACACTTTAAAGATAAATATTTAACAGAACGTTATTATGACGAAAAGGAAAAAGAGTTCCATGAGTTAAGACTGGGAACCCTAACCATGGATGAATATGTAGCATGCTTTACTTCCCTGTTGCGATACGTCCCATATATGCAAGAGGAGAAAGCTAAGATTTAGCAGTTTATTAGTAGTTTACCCAACTTCATGAAGGAAAAACTAGAATTCGATTATCCCAGAACCATGGATGATGCAGTCCAGAAGGCCTGCATCTGTTATCAGCAGATGAAGCAGAAAAATGAGGGATCTAAAGGAGCTACTACAAAGAAAATGAGGAATTTACCACCAAACAGGCATCAGAAAGCCATACATGGCAGAAATAATCAGCAAAGGACCTTCGGAAAATTTGCAAGAAATCTGCCCAGAACTCAGACATTCACTGAGAATAGATAACATGAAGGAATTAGCAGAACTGCTACTGAACAACCACCAAAACTGCCACTAAAATGTTGGGGATGCAGAGAAGCGCATTATTACAAAAATTGCTCGCACAAAGCTCGAACTAAGCAACTTTCTAACATGCAAGAAGCCTCTACGGTAGGGGATATTGCAAGGAGCATGCCCAGAATTAATGCTGCCTTGGGTGATTATCAGGCGGAATATTAGCCCACCATGATCGAATGCGAAGGTATGATTGTTAATCAATCTGTTTCTGTTTTATTTGATCCAGGTGCTAGCCTAAGTTACATTAGTCCTAAAGTGGTAGAAAGATGTCAACTGCAAAGCAGTAAATATAAGCAGTCGTGGCTAGTTCAACTAGCTACTGGAACAAAAAGAAAGGTGTCAGCTAAAACATAAAGCTACCCTATAATAGGTTGAGGACAACCTATCTGGGTTAATATGAATATTCTTCCCCTGGGCTCATATGATGTATTAATAGGGATGGACTCGTTAGAAGGTCGTTGGTTCCTGGTGGATTGCAAAGAAAAGCCTGTAAGTTATCTTACCAAGTCAGGAAAACGAAAGGAAATTCAGGGAATCAAGAAAAATATTAAGTTGCGCCCTATTACAAGCAATCAAATCGGTAGTTGTATAAGGAAAGTTTACCAGATTTATGCTATCTAGGTAGGGTACAACAATGATAAAAATAAAATGACCTCTTTAGAGAATATCCCTGTAATCTAGGATTTCATAGATGTATTTCTTGAATCTATTCCTGGATTACCGCCAAGGTGAGATATCGATTTTACCATTGAGCTAGTGCCGGAGTAGCGCCTATTTTGAAGGCACCTTATCGTATCAGTATTCCAGAGTTGAATGAACTTAAAATGCAGCTGCAGGATCTGTTAGATAAAGGGTACATTCGCCCAAGTGTGTCTCCTTGGGAAGCCCTTGTGCTATTTGTATGCAAAAAGGACGAAACCTTATGATTGTGCATTGACTATCATCAGCTAAATAAGCTAACCATCAAGAACAAGTACCCGCTACCTCACATCGATGACTTATTTGATCAAGTGCAGGGAGCTAGCGTGTTCTCGAAAATCAATTTAAGGTTCGGATACCACCAAATTAGAATAAAGGATGAAGACATCTGTAAAATCACATTCTGAACTCGTTATGGACATTACGAGTTCGTGGTACTGCCTTTTGGCCTTACCAATGCACTAGCCACATTCATGAGCTTAATGCATTGTATTTTCCAACCATTTCTAGGTAAATTTGTACTGATTTTTATCGACGATATCCTAATCTACTCTAAAAACCAGGAGGAACATAAGCAACACTTGAGAACGGTACTGTAGATTTTGCGTGTAAACCAGTTGTATGCAAAGTTTAGCAAGTGTGATTTTTACAAATATCAAATCCAGTTCCTAGGCCATGTTATATCAACAGAAGGGATAGCAGTGGATCTAGAGAAAATCAAAACTATTATGGAATGGACCACAACAAAAAATGTGGTTGACATAAGATCCTTCTTAGGCTTGGTGGGGTATTACCACCGATTTATTAAGGGTTTTTTGAAAATACCCTTTCCAATGACTTCACTTTAGAAAAAGGAACAAGATTTCCACTGGACAGTAGAATGCCAACAAAGTTTTGAGCAGCTAAAATAACTTCTTACAACCTCTTCGGTGCTAAAGGTAGCAGATTCGGAAAAGTGCTTTGTAGTATGTACAGATGCAAGCAAAGAAGGTGTTGGTGGAGTATTAACTCAGGAGGGAAAGTTCATTGCCTATGAGTCACGAAAACTGAAAGATTATGAACAACACTACTCTGCTTATGATTTGAAGTTGACCGCAGTAGTGCATGCATTAAAGATGTGGCAGCACTATCTTCTAGGGAAGAAATTTATGTTGTTAACTGACCATAGTAGTCTGACAAATTTCTTTAATCAATCTAATTTCAATTCACGCTAGGCTAAATGGACCGCATTCCTGAGTGAATTTGATTTTGACTTGAAATGCATCAAGGGAAAAGAAAACTGAGTAGCTAATGCTTTAAGAAGAAAATTGCATTGCATCTATGAAGTACATTTCAGTCAAGCATAATCTAATCTACCAGAGGTTATCCAAGAGGCATCCCTCAAGGATCCAGAATATGCATTCTTATGGCAACAAGCTTTGGAAGCTCAAGAAAGAGGGAAACAATGTGAGTATGCAATTAATTCTGATATAATGTTAACATTCATAAATAGGATTTACATTCCTAACCAAATTTCTGTGAAGCAGATGTTATTAGATGAGTTTCATAGGAAACCTCATGCCGCCCACCTAAGATACCAGAAATTGTATTCTTCCATTAAGAAAAGTTATTTCTGGCCTGGTTTATGAAAATATGCGGCCGAGTATTTATCTAAGTGCTTAGAGTGCCAATTGGTGAAAGCAGAACATCAGCATCATGTAGGTTTGCTGCAACCGCTACCCATTCCGGAATGGAAATGGGATACCATCACTCTAGACATTATCACTGGATTGCCTCATACCAAAAGGCAACACGAATCAATCATGGTGGTCGTAGACAAGTTGAGCAAGACTGCTCATTTCATTCTTGTAAAATCCACCTATAAAACGGTGGAGATTGCGGACATATTTATGAGAGAAATCTACTGCCTACACGGGATACCCCGAGTGGTGATCTCTGATATGAATGTAAAATTTACATCCGCTTTCTAGAAAAATATCTTTGCAGGACTCGGTACCCAAATCCATTTCATCATTTCTTACCATCCGTAGACAGATGGTCAGACAGAGCAAGTAAATCGAGTCCTGGAAGATATGTTGCGAATGTTTGTAATGCGACAATCACAGAAGTGGGAAGATTACCTCCACTTGGTAGAATTCGCCAACAATAACGGGCATCATGAATCTTTGGGTATGATTCCTTTCGAAGTACTTTACGGAAGGAAGTGTTGAGTACCCACAGACTAGAATAGTCTGGATAATAAATTAGCATTGGGTCTCGATATGCTAGTGGAAATGGAGGCTATTGTTGAGAAGGTTCTCTAGAAATTAAAGGTGGTGCAGGATAGGCAAAAAGTGTATGCAGGCAAGGAGAGAACTCATAAATAATTCCAGCTTGGCGATCACGTGTATCTATAGGTGAAACCTTGGAAGAGCATGTTGCAATGGAAAGGTTGTGCAAAATTGGCACCACGATACTTTAGACCTTTTCAAATTTTGGAATGGATTGGGCCCATGGCATATAAAATAGCATTACCAGGCCACATCCGAGTACACAATGTCTTCCATGTGTCCTTATTAAAAAAGTATATTTACGACCCTCGACATATTATTAACTGGGAAAGCATTCATGTAATGATAAAATAGAAAGAAATATGTTAAAGAGTTGTTGTTTTGGAATGTTCTAACAACAGATTATGAATGTGTAGGTAGAACTCGAGGGAGAATTTATGGTAGAGCCTCTTTGTATCCTTGATCGGAGAGAAACAACCTTGCATAGGTGAGCCATCATTGAAGTTAAAGTGTAGTGGAAACACTTTGGCCCGGATGAGCCTACTTGCGAAGAAGAGGAGGCCATGCGAAAAGCTTATCTTGCACTGTTTACGTAGATGAATAACACTAGGGATGGTGTTCCTCTCGAGAGGAGGGAACTGTAACATACAACGAGACATCATAAATTTCTTTTTGCCAAGTTTAATTTCATTTATGTTTTATTTAAACTATTAAAACTATTGGGCTTAAATAGCCATAACAAATACTGCTAATTATTAATTAAAAGACTTTGGACCAGTTTGTTAAAAGGTCAAAGAAACAGTTGAATTAACTTCTGAGAACAGTTACAACTATTCCTTCACCCTTTTCCTTAAGAGGAAAAAGGGCAGAACCCTGGGGGGGTTGAGGAATCAGGACTGTGATGAATTCTTCCTAGAGCTGGAAAAATAACTAGTGGGAATGAAAATTGGGGTAACAGTTGTGGTGTACGAGACTTGAGGCTGGGCAAAGTCATGATGCCCAAGGTACCCATATGTCTAGAGAAGATAGAATGTTTACTGTAAGTAGAAAGTATAGAAATGATTTAGCATTAGTACATGACATCTATTAATTCCTTAGTACAATAGTAAAACTGGATGATAATATGCATTACTAATGTTTACTGATATATATAAATCTAAACTGCCAATTAGCAAGAACATTGATTTAATAGGCAAGATAGTGTTAAAGACAATTGTTGATTTAACCCAAAAACATATAAGTGGAAAACAGTAAAGAAAATACCCTATCTGTTCTCTGTAGGTTATATATATATATATATATATATATATATATATATATATATATATATATGAATTGTACGAGACTGCACAAATATTCATATTGCAATATATGTCTAAATAGCAGTTCTTCAATACACTCAAGAAATACTTCTTCAAATTGTATGATAAAGTCAACATGGAGAACCTTTCTCTATGTATTCAGATTAAATCTATAGTTCCATCGCATTTCAATAGATACCAAGGGTTTGTAGCCTTGGATGAGTTTGGAAAGAACTCATCCAGAGCTGTGTACCCCGATTCCTTTAACCGAATCCCATGATTTCTAATCATGCCTATCATAATTACAATTAAATGATCTCCTAAATTCACTTAAAAATGAATGGCATAGTTCGTCAAAGCGGCTAAGAACATCATAAAAAAAATACCCTTCAGGTAATTACAATCAACCATTTCCAAACTCATTAATTGATTCTACAACAAAATGGAATACATTAAATTGAAAATTCATTAACAGGTCAAATTATAATTGTATCTCATTGGAAATAGTCCAGATTTGAAACATTATGGAAAATTCATAAATAAGTTCTATAGAAAATTTGATGTAGGATAACCCGATAATGCAATATAGATCAAAGCAGAATACTATAACCTACTTCTACTATCAATTTGCGGAAGCTTAAAGATAGAGATGCGCAATATAACCAGAAGAAGAAGAATCAATGCACAATAAACATGAAAATACTTTGGGGAAAGCCTCAGCTAAAAACCCTGCTATGTGTATTATCATACAAGGTGGAAATACATAGGAATTACACAAAGCCTTAGCTCTCACAGCAAGACATCTCTTAGTACAATCCTCACAGATGCTCACAGGAAATCTTGGCTACTCTCCAGCCTTCCTCTCTGCCCTCCAAACTCCTATTTCCTTGCGTTGTTCCTCTGGAATGATTTATCTTCAATCAAGTGGAACGCTCTCTCACACACTGTCAGAACTGTGCAATCCTCAAGGAATGATGCCTTGACTACATGCATGAGTTTTCTTTATAGGAAAACACATGAAACTGATAGTACATTGTCCTTGACTTTAATCTCAATTGGGTATTTCTCAGAATAGACATGCATGAGTTTCTGATGAGGGAATCTTCAGTTAACTGGAGTACACTAATTGAGTGCATGCATGCATCAACTGACTGTTAATTTTGTATTAGTTCCTCAAACATTTTGGAACTAATTTAACTAGACTTAACTCGGTAAACTGAGTTAACTAATTACAACTCAAATATAACTCAATCTTATCTCCTTAATTTAAGGGATAACTCTTGCATGACTTCAGAAAGACTTATAACTTGAATTTATCCAACTAATTAATTCAAAATGAATTAATCAATTATTTCCAAGTAGCTATTAAGACTAAATTCAATTTTAATTCACAATTTAATTCAAGGACAAATTAAATTGGAATATTCTTGTTGCCACATTTCAACAAGTTTTTTGAAGTGTTCAAAGAGAACAACACGAGAAAAGACCTGAGCAATATAAACCCTGGGATGGCTTATAGAAGCCGATAATATCCAAAACATCAAAGATTACTACACATCATAATTAACAGCACATCGTGGTCATAGCCTCAAACACCAACTATTACAACTCATGAAACCCTCTGTCACAGAAACCAGTTCACAGGACCAAGGCACACAAACGTAGATTCCAACACACTTGGAAAGTGAGGAAAGGAGCATAGTTTAGCAAGGATGTCGCCCTCGAAAATGCACAAATCAAATGAGGGTTTCGAACTAGCTTCAAAGACCTTACCTGCACAACAAATCAACTATGAGAAACTAGACCTCTGTAATATCTCGGCCCATAATGACAACCATGGGAGATAGGGATGGCTTACCTCAACGGGAGCTGGGTAGCCATCGAAGCCGTGACCAAGCCTGCAATAGAACCAGACCACCTTAGCCGAGGTAGAAAAGGAAAAACATATAAACTTTAAATACATTGAACTATCAGCTGAGCAATGTTTACCTCAGGTTTTCGTGGCAGCAACTTTTTCCTCGAGACTGCTAAAGACTAGGTCATTCCTTTCATAGTTGTTCCAAATTGACCAAGCACCGGTTAAGTAATTCGAGGACTGTCACAGCATACCGTCGAAGTAGTGGAAAAAGAATTAATAACCGAATAATGTCAGCAGCAAGTGAGAAAAAGATAGGCACATGAAGCTTCAAAGGCAAACTGGTCGAAGCCTTTAATAAGGTTGCCATAAAAGAGCAGAGCACTGAGACAGAGCATGGACAAATGAACCAGTTTTTCTGCCAAAACAGTCAATAAACCCTCCAACCAAACTCGAAAAATCAAGACCGTAAATCGTATCAGATCGAACGGCAAATAGGCAACCAGATGCATAGTTTCGAGACTCTTCCAAGGTATGGTAAGTAGTGTCATTAATGCCATCACAGGTGGCCAGTTCAAGCATGCACGAAATAGGTAGGAGGAGACCTCGGGGCTCTCCCACATTAATGGAGGGAAGCCTACTCGAGGTCGACCAAAGCGCACAGAATAAATACAAGCAGTTGTGGAGTGAACCACATAGACTTTGAGTGTGGAGACCATGTACCAACCCCACAACATATTCTCTAACCGCAAACAATAATGCAATCAAACTATGTTAATACTGCTCAATCATACGAGTCCACAAATTGATGGACCAGTTGAATGCAAGAAATAATTTACATAATGATTATTGTATGATAGGAAAAAGAATTTTATGGCATCATAATTATATTTTTTTAAAATACAAGAATATTGTCAAAATATTTTTTGTTAGATTAGAAACGAAGAATAAAATTACATAAACACAAACCAAATTAAAGCGAACATTTATGTCATCATATTTTTTTTTTATGAAAATACAAGGATCTTGTCAAAATATTTCTAATCTATCCACATTGGTAGCCATAGTATGGACATTTCAAATCCATATCAAGCTTCATCATTAAGAGAGTTAAAGAATAAGATAATGGATTTGATAAATAAATAAGAAAAATGTATCATTGGAATGGAAGATACTTACATTTACTAAGTTAACAAAGAAATTATATAATATTAAAAAGAGTTGTCCGTTAATAATAAAATGACAATGTTAAAATTATCATTAAAACTAAAGTTATGAGACTTTACTAAAGATATAACTGAAAAACTATTAATGTACTAAATGATATATTATATGTTGCATTAATAGTAAATATTATGTTATATCCTTTAATATGTTAGTAAATATATTATTATATCATTTATTGTGTTATCTTTTATGGGTATATTATATTAGATGATGGTGACCATTTTAAGAATGAAAGACACAGGGATATGTTTGGAGCCTTTTAATGAAGGTAATGTGTCATCCTAGGGTTATTTCATAATTTATTTTGTAGGTTTTTAAACTCTAGAGTACTCTATCATCAAATTCATGGTTCACAATCTAGACACAATAGTTAATGGGAAGGATGACTCATGGAATTTGTTATTCATCTTTTAGATGCATAATTAGTTGGTTAAAATCTAGAGAAACACAAAAGATTTTAAGGAGGACCTAGTCTATTAGGTGATGCCTTGAATTCCTAGACATATAGTGACAGATGGCAAGCCAATGATCAAGCTAGACATTCTATTGATCAATGATAGAGATCATGAGATAAGGTCATCTCACTCCAACCATAAAGGCAATGAAACAAGGATTGATGTACTACAAGTGCTCGAGCCTTTGATATCTATAATTTTGAGTATAGATCATATTGTGAAGTTTAAAGTCCTTAACTCTAGTCAGGTTGTGGAAAGAGTGAGAGAGGTGTTATTAGGGATGGAGCTAAGGTCAAATCATGAAGTCTGCATCTTAGAGACAAATTCAATCCAATATGCATTAACACTTAGAAAAGGAAAAAAATGTATTATATATAGAAAGGACAAGGTGAAACTAGTGCTCAAACTTGATGTATTATGGATAGGGTCGAAGTCTTGATGAACCAACCCTTGATCAACAAGATTATTGAGAAACTGGTAAAAGAAGACTCTATGATACTTTGGTTAGAAGCAAGATTGTGAAATATTCTTGGATATTCCTCCCAATATAAGTTGATGGTCAAGGGATGGATAACCTTCAAATTCAATAGAGAATAGGATAATTTACCCTGCTCCATTCGATCAGATGAGAAACTTTCAACCATTGATTTGAAGGGTTGTTTCTGCTGCCGATTTTACAGCCAGTTGTTACGCATTTTACGTCGGAGTTCCAGGACACCACTTGGGTGCAGCAAAATCCCAAGTCCAGGTGCATGCACCTATCTGCACAAACTCCTCCCTCTACATTCGACAGGGTTTAAAGGTTAGTATAGCGCCGTGTATATATTCGCGCAGAAATCCAACTGCTCCTTTTTCTATAGCAACACGGCAAGAGTCGAGCGCAATTCGATTTGGGTCTGTTCTCAGCCTGCAATTCTTGAGGGGGGTCAAAATTTCTCAGAGCTCACGCGATTTTTTAATGGATTCTTAGTCCAATTCTCAATGCAAATTCAATGCATCTTCTTCATCTTTGTACATCAAATCCTTCAGACAAAAGCAAAATCGACAACAACAATCCAGTGACTCTATTTTTCAAAAATCCTACGCGTGGTTTCGGGAGCTCTGGAAGTACAGACGGGTGGCTTTGAGAGTTCTTTAGCTAGGTACGGCATTGAAATTATGTGCATAAGATCCTCATTAATGAATGATCTGTTTCCCTTTATCTTTAGCCGAAGGAGTAAACAATAGACCCCCCTTTTTTATCTTGCTTTGGACGGAAACCCAAAGGGTTTCGATCTCGTGATCTCCTTATATAGACCCAACAACACTTTTCTCAGCGGGTAAGTGCTCCATGATGGGCACCAGTGGTGCTGCCAAGGGGTCCATCCGACATGATGTCTAGGCTATGGTGCGGCACGGAAATATTTCCTTTATGTTTCCAAATTCTAGAGGCAAACCTTGGAAAGGATTTTCTCAATTAATAGAAAAAGTTGTTGTTAGGCCAGAGAAATTGATTGATCCTTATCCTAATACAACCCTGGCTAGCACTGCTATGCTGCAGGGCATGATAGATGATGCAAATCAGAAAAAGGTTGCAGTAGAGAAACTGAAGGCCTTGTATGGTTGGGCTGATGAGAGCCTAATAGAGGATGTTTTAGTGGCTATTAATTATGAGCTTGAACAAGCCTCTGCTTCCCTAGAGTCTATGGCTATGATGACATTGCCGGAGAATTCAGATCCCTCTGATGCATCTGAAGCTGTTGAGAATTCTCTACCTGATCAGAGTTGTGAAGGAAGTGGCCCTCTATTGCCTAAGTCCTTGGGTTTTGAAAATTTACATGTGACAGTTGCAAGAGGACACATGCCAACTGCTCCCCCTGAGCCAGAATGGAAGGAAGATGATGTATATTTGAAACATTGAAAGGAAGCATTGTGGATGCTCAGGTATATTTTGCCAGCCTATTTCCATGAAGTCCATTGAATTTTTTTAAGGTGATCATTACTGATAATTGGGAAGGCATGAACATATATTATCATCGCTTGTTTTCAAGCAGGGCTGCAAATCGACATTCAAGGGAAGTTGAAAGAGCTTATTTGCGAGGCGATCACAGCACTGCTAGGAATATTTCTATAAAATCAAAAGAGGAACATATAAATGCTAAGGCAGCTGCAGATAAACTAAATGCTAAGGCAGCTGCAGAAATTCTTCAAATTAGAAATGAAAAACATAAGGACATTTGGAAGTTAGATCTACATGGGCTTCATGCAGCAGAAGCGGTGCAGGCCTTTGAATTGTGATTGGAAATGATTGAATACAATACTTCTTCCCCATCTGGTCCAGGAACAAACCAGCGAAGAAATTTCAATACAGAGCAACAATCTTCGGGATTATTATCCATGCAAACTTGGAGGCCATCTGAACTTCAAGTCATAACAGGTAAGAAGTTACTTCACTGTTTCATCTGAAATCAATTGTTTTTTGTTCTAAACATTTGCAAGATACTGTCACAAGGGAAAATATAGAGCAATTAGACAAGTCCTTATATTGGAAATATGCAAGGGAAAAACAATTATATCAATGAAACTGTGATTTCTTGTTTTGTCTGTTGTCAAATTTTGATGTGACTAACTATAATCTAGTGATGAGCATCATATGATGTGACTGACTATAATCTAGTGATGGGCATCATCTGATTACAGATATCAGATTCCTATCTCAGCAAATATATAGTTTCAAACACTTTGTTTCGTTGTTTTATGCTATATTTGCAAGATTTTGTCACAATCTGCTATATTTGCAAGATTTTGTCATAAGGAAAATATAGAGCAATTAGATAAGTCCTTATATTAAAATATGCAAGGGAAGAACAATTGAATCAATGAAAATGTGATTTCATGTTCTGTCTGTTATCCGATATGATGTTACTTAGTCCAATCTAGTGATGGCCATCATCTGATTATGGATAGAAGATTCCTATCTTAGCAAAAATACAGTTTCAAACGGTATATGTTTTGCTGTTTTCTGCTCTATTCACTAGATATTGCCACAAGGGAAAATATAAAACAATTGGATAAGTGCTTATATTGGAAATATGCAAGAGAAAAAAAATTATATCCATGACAATGTGATTTCTTATTCTGTCAGTTGTCAAACATGATGTGACTGAGTCTAATCTAGTGATGGGCATCATCTGATTATGGAAAGAAAATTCCTATCTTAGAAAAAATAAAGTTTCAAACAGTATATGTTTTACTGGTTTCTGCTCTATTTGCAAGATATTGCCACAAGGGAAAAGATAGAGCGATTGGACAAGTCGTTATATTGGAAATATGCAAGGGAAAAGATAGAGTGATTGGACAAGTCGTTATATTGGAAATATGCAAGGGAAAAACAATTATATCCATGAAACTGTGATTTTTTGTTGTCTGTTGTGTAATATGATGTGACTCCATCTAATCTAGTGATGGGCATCATCTCATTATGGATAGCAGATTCCTCTCACAGCAAAATATAGTTTCATATAGTATATATATGCTTGTTGTTTTGTGTTATATTTGTTAAATGTTTATCATCCTTATATGTAGGTTCATCTCTTTGTATTTTTTTCTGTTGTAGGAGTTGTTCATCTCTTTGTATTTTTTGTTGTTGCAGGAGTTGTTCATTTCTTTGCATTTTTTTCTGTTGCAGGAATTGGAGTCCACAGTTGTGGTGGTGCTGCTCTTCCTATTGCAATTAAAAACTTTCTTGTTGATAAGGTATATATTCATCTTAGACTTTTAGCATGAATTATCTTGTATTAGTGCTTTCATTGAAATTAATTGCATGTGGTTCAGCTGTATTTGCATTGATCGCATTATCTTAGACTTTTATTGAACTGTGCCTGATTTCATTTTGATTAAACTTCTAGAATGAATAGGGAAAATTGGATATCCACCATGCACATTTCCTTACATCGAATCTAGCCAGTTATCATATCTTCTTAGCAGTCTATGACTTTGGAAGTTTTGGGAGGATAAGAATGTCTGTAAAAATGTTTTGATAGTTTTCTTAGCATATCTATTGGACCGTGCAGGTATAAATTTAGTGAAGCTAGAGCAGGCGTGATTGCTGTTCACCCTAAGTTCCGCTACAATTAGATTCCTCTTTTTAACTACCCAGTAGTTTGTATGTACATTAAAATGAGCGAGATGAAGAGAATGGTCATTGGTGTAGCATGTTGTCTGAGACAGGCAGCTCAGTTTTGACCTCGAATGAACAGAGTAATTACTCTTATTCTCTTTAGTTGCGTATATATGTTTTAGTTTCTGATATTATGTCAAATTTAGTTGCTTGAAGACGTTTCCTTTCTTGTGAGGAGTTAGTGCTAGAATTTTTTTTGCCCATAACGAAGAAATTATTTCATTAATTGGTTACTGTGTTGAAGAGAAGGAGTACTTTTGGTCTACAACTTGTTACTGAGAGGAAGTCTGGAAGAAACTCTTTATGGTATGTAGTATGCCAATTTTCATGCATTTATCATGTTACATCCTTGGAGATTTTTATTATTTTTTAGTGTTAAGTGTTGTTCCCAGTTCTCAGAAAAAGTTGGGTTACAGGAGGAAAGGACAAGCCATAGGCTCATTGGAAAGATAGGCTGAAAGTGGCCATTGGAATTGCTGAAGCTTTGACTTATCTGCATGAAGGTTGTTCTCATCCTATCATCCATAGAGATGTGAAATCATCTAATATTTTGCTTTCTGAAGACTTTGAACCTCAGGTATCTTGATCTTTGTGAGAGAAACAAGTTCTCAAGCTTATGTTTAATTGTTTGTATTTTTTGGTTGGAGATGTTACAATAAGATTTGCTTGATCATTAACTAGCAAATCATCTTTCGATGGATCGTTAACTAAAGATATCTTGTGAATAGTTGTCAGATTTTGGGCTGGCCAAATGGGCTTCAACAACATCTGCATATATCACATGTAGTGATGTTGTAGGTACATTTGGGTAAATATCCATTTCTTTCTTTACACCGGCTCTTTCCTTAGGAAAATAAATGTCATTTATAATCAAGACTTCATAAAACTAGCTGCTATCATATTTCAGGTATCTGTCTCCAGAATATTTCTTGTATGGCAAGGTTAATGAGAAGACAGACGTGTATTCCTTTGGAGTAGTTCTTCTAGAGCTAATAACTGGAAGAAAACCAATCAATGACAAGAATCCTAAAGGCCAAGAAAGCCTGGTTGTTTGGGTAGGGCTTTGGTGTCCTTGCTTGTTTTGTGTTTGATAATTTTGGATTCTTTTGGTTTCTTTGTCTTGGTTCAAAATCTTAATCTCTTGTAAATTTCAAAATTTAGGCAAGGCCATTACTGGTAGCTGGCTCTGTAAAAAGAACTTGCAAACCCACTTTTGGAAGATGCTTATAACATGAGCAAGATGAAGAGAATGGTCATTGGTGCAACATGTTGTCTGAGATAGGCAGATCAGTTTCGACCTCGAATGAATAGACTAATTACTCTTATTCTCTTTAGTTGCGTATATATGTTTCAGTTTTTGATCTTATGTCAAATTTAGTTTCTTGAAGATGTTTCCTTTCATATGAGGAGTTAGTGCTAGAATTGTTTTTGACCATAACGAAGAATGGCACATGAAATATTGAGTTGATATCCTTTTGACATAGAGTTAAGGGTGTTTAGATCTAGTGTTTCGGGTTGTAATCTAAACATTTGTTCAGTAGTTCAATTTGTAAAATCATCACCCTTAAATAGGTTAGCCCTGAATGCTGATGGTGGAATATGGAAAGATATTCAAAGCCTCAATTAACAATAATCTCTTTTTCCATTAATGAAATATAAGATTTTTTGAATATTAGCAAAAGAGATTACATCATATCTCAAACCAAAGCTTCAGTATGAAAATTACCCCTCCTTGAATAGGCAAGAAGAGCCAACATATTTTCTTTTGCTCCAATATCAAGAGAGTATATATCTTTCCCGAGAATCACTATCCTAGCTGAAATATGGATTGCAAGATCTGAATTGAAAGCTTTGGTTTCCCCAAATAAAGTGGCTTACCTTTGCATTAAACTGGCTTTGTCAAATTTCAAACAATGGATAAATGTTAATGTAAGAACGTGAACTTATTCTTCCTCATTGTTTGTTTGTAACTTATTATTGCAGATTTTGAAATTACTACGAGGAGAAGGAGATGACCTACCTTATTGGACCAAGAAGCAATTGACAATGTCCATGGAATTAGATGAATTGATTGAGGATGAATCTGGAGCAAACCCTGGGAGTTGTGACATCAAAATTCATCTATCACTTGCAATGCTTGGAGTTGATGATGATTTGGTATCAAACAGTAGTCCAGATCAAAGTGTAGATCTTGTACATGAGAGCAGAACCTTGGAAGATTATTTCTATGGATGTTATAGCCATTCAACAAGCTTTGATTGATTTAAATCTACTTCTCTGAGCTTCATAATTTTTCTTACTCCTTGCTTCTGTAAAAGCTTCAATATTTTATACTTGGTGTATTACTGTGAGCCAATGTCACTACTTAGCTGTGTTCAATTTCAATCACTCTGCATATTGGCTGAAGCTGTGTCTGAAGTTGAGTGGAGTCCATGTAAAATCCCTTGCCAATTCCTTGTATAAATGTGAAAGCCATTAGTGGTCACTCGTTTTAGTGACCCACTGGTGCTCACTAGAGCTGAAAATTTTCTTGTCCTTGCCTTTGGAGCAATTGTATGTATGTGGAAGGAAAAGCAATTATGATATCGCTATTGATTTGCCAAACCATTGTTATGTACTTTTTCAGGTCTGAAGATGTGTAACTTGTGGTTTAGCTTGGTACATTCTCTTGTATACCAGTTTACTTTGAATTTGTCAATATCATAAGCCCAGTAGCGATTTAAGTGTATGTCTGCATGGCAGAACTGCATTGGGCTTGAACTTTTCTAAAAAATTAAGTTGTATTTAAAGAAATATGGTGTCCAAAAAGCATAGAACTCCAAACATCAAATCTCTTTGCTCCTTGTAGGCTTGAACCAACATCTCTTCTAGAGAAATTCAACAATTCTAATTTAATAATCCTATCGGCCTCTCTTTGTACCTTTTGGGACAATTGCTAGTACAATAATCTTTAAAAATGACTAGTTGTAAGGGCCTTCCACTTCGGTACTGAATAGTTGGAAGCTAGGGTTTGACACCAGTTGTGAACTAATGAGTATCCAACATGTTTGGATGCTTATCCTTGGGATAACACTAAAATTATGGAATGAAACAGTTTTACAACTAATTGGAGGTAACATTAGGTGTTTTATTATGGTTGAGAAAAATCTCTAGGAATCCTTTGACAAATGAATGGATAAAGTGCTCATTAAATTTGATATTACAAATAGGTTTTCAACATAAATTGAATTTTTTAGAAGGGAATGAATACTAATTTAATCATTATACTACTAAAATTGTTTCATTGGTTAATGTATCATTAGGAAGACCCTTTGTGGAGGGAGTGTAGCATCTGAAGACCTTAATGGTAGCCTAAGAAGAAGTGGTGGATTAGAAAATGAGATGTCCTTAATGATTAGACTCCATTGGATCAAGAAGAACCAAAAGGAAGAATGTCACCCATTCAAGGGGTTGAAATCAACCTAGCTCTCCCTAAGTAGAGGCAATACTTCTCAACTAAAAAGCTGGAGTCCGATAAGGAATCTAATTAAATTGGTGCATATAATGTAAAGGAGTTTGTTTCTTTGGATTCACAAGCTCTTTTTTTTTTAATGAAGAGTCCTTATCACCTAAAGGAGAGGTTTAGGAGGGGAAACTTCAAATATTTTTTATACCTAGTGGTACTTCATTAATCGAAGTTGGAGAATTGTTGATTTTTTAATGTGGTTTTGAATTCATCTCTAAAGTTGCATTAAGGGTGGCCACTCAATAATGTTATGCAATTTGTGGATACTTAAATAATAAATTTGTTTATCTCCTATGTCATTTTTGTTGTAGAAAATATAGCTTAGAAAATGAAGGAGGAAGGATCAAGAGTGCTTTAGGTTTGATGCATTATAAATTGGATCCAATGGGGACAAAATTATATATCTCAAAAAAAAAGAAAAGGTGAAGGCCTAAAGGGAGTTAAAGGTAGGAAAATAATTGACCATACAAGGGATACTTAGAGTAAAAAACCCTAGGAAGGTTGCTACATCATGATTTCTTTGTCCTTTAACATTAGCAGGTTAGGGGGGTTTCCTACTGAATTTATCCCTCATAATGTTGCTTTCTATGTATAGGTTGGATGTGATTATGTTCCAAGAGACAATGTATGAGGGGACTAAATCAATTGATTTTCTTTCCTCTATATTAAAGGAGATTTTTTTTGTGGTATGAATGCACAAGGATTCTCTAATCTTCTAGTAACTAGTTATAATGATAGATTTAAGGCTACTAATTTTATCTATCTCATTTCTAGAATTATGGTTGAAGGAAGGGCTAAGGACATAGATGAGATAATTAAACTTGTGAACTTGTAGGCTCCATATAAAAACTAGTTACATTCTAGAACAATTTAAAATATCAATGAACCTTGAGTTTGTGATCATAGGAATTGACTTAAATCTAACTTTGAATTCAAGAGAATAGTAGGGTGAGGATGGTAGATCAGATCCACTAGAAAAATATTTCACTCATGTATTTGAAGACTTAATATTGATGGATGTTGAACCAATTAAGGTTGTTTAAACTTGGTGAAATTCCAAAAGTAGCAAGGTTGGTGTTTTGGAGAAATTGAACCATTTTCTTATTTCTAAGAAGACCCTTCAGGAGATTTGTAGATGAAAATCATTTGGTAGGTTTTGATGGGAACCATAACCATCTACCTACCCTATTTTAATTTGAGGTGGAGAATCAAAGTGCCTCATTTCCATTTAATATTAATCACTCTTGGCTCTTGGAGGAAATCTTTAGACATCTAATTCTAAGAAATTAAATAAAGTATAAAATTTTCATTGGTGAATCTGCAATGCTTCAATTCTCTAACAACTTGGTTAGAGTTAAGAAGTTGGATACAGTTTGGGAAAAGGTAGAAGCAAAATAATACCAAGAAGACTTGAAGGTTGTGGATGCAATGACATAGGAACTTTTTGACCAAAATAACAATGGTATTTTCATTGACAATGGGGATGAATGGTTAAAATACCTTAAAGGTAAAAGAAAGTCCTTCTGAAGCTGGAAGAAACTAAGTGGACATTTAAAATCCATCTAAATTTATTTTTTGAGGATATAATAATATGAATTTATTTCAAAAATATGTTTTCTATAGAAGGAAATTTAACTATATTATGGAGTTGATAGGTCTATATGGTTCACAGGTCTCATCCTTTAAGGATATTTCCCATGTAAGTAAACAACACTTCCAATCCTTGTTTAAGGAGAATGATGTAGCTAATATAGGGGAGATTATGAAAATAGTTAGATTGTTTCCTATATTCTTTAATGATGAGATGAATGAATTTACAGAGTTATAGGAATAGAAGAATTAAAAGATATTCTCAAGACTTTTCAGATGGCCAAAATTCCACACCTTGATGCTTGGATTGTGGAATTCTTCTTAGGATTCTACAACTTCTTACAGGATAAGTTTCTTAGGGTGATTTAGAAAGGAAGAAGATATGGAAATATATTAGGGGATTTTATAACACTTAATTCAAAAAAGAATGACCTTTCACCTTCGATGATTTCATAACAATATCCCTTTGCAACCTTATCTACAATATTTTCTCGAAGACCATTGGAAACAAAATGAAACAAACACTATCTAATTCCATTTTAGAAGAACAATTTGGATTTATTTTTAATAAGAAAATTCATGATGTTGTTGGGAAACATAGGAGGGGTTTCATTCAATAAAAACTATAAAACAACCCATAATAGTTATGAAAATTGATCGTTCAAAGGAACATCACAAAGTGAAAAGGCTCCTTCTCATATTAGTTTTTCCTTAAATAGGTTTATCACTTCAATCTATTAATTCGATTATGGGGTGTGTGGAATCTGCAAAATTTGAAGTGTCAATAAATGGCTCTCCTTTATGGTTCTTCATGAAATTTAGGGGTCACAAGCGAGGATGCCCCTTGTCACCATTTTTGTTCCACTTGGTAGTAGAAATGCTTAGTAGATTGATTATCGAAACAAAGGGAAATGGATTATTCAGAGATATACAAGTTAAGGAATCCATTGAGGTAACCCACTTGTCATTTATAGATGGCATTTTACTTTTTGGTAGAAGGAATTTGAGGGAAAACAAGTTACTTAAAAACTATCGTAGACTTATTGTGCAAAGCAATAAGAATGGAAATCAATATGAACATATCTTGTATTTTAGAAAATGGTCTAAGTGATGCTTTCATAAGGAGATGAGAGAAACATATTATGTAGATATATACTAGGTAAATATGTCCATGTATATACCTATAGATATATTGATATTATGTTGGTAGATTTGTCAACATATATTATATATATATATATATATATATATTATGTCAATATACTAATGGTGATCCTCATTGGGAAAACTTGAAAAATGAGGACCACCACACAAGCAATGAAATATTTATCCTACAAGTATAATAGGGATTTGTATTAGGGCCCTAACCATGGTGTAAGGACAACCACTAGCATATTAGGGACAACCACATAACAAAGATGAATTAATATAATGATTAAAGAATTAAAATATACCAAGTTAGGATGCTTTTACAACCCTAAACTAAAGTATTAATCTCTTAATCTATCTATATATTGTGCTTACCCAATGACGACAACCACTAGTATACCAACACATTATGTATTCAATATATATACTATTACTACATGTATGTTGGTACACATACTAGTATAAATATCAACATAATATGTAAGTATATATATTGGTATATATACCTACAATATATACTAATATATATAGATAGATATATATATATATATATATATATATATATACACACACACACACACCTAGAAATATATCAATAGATATATTGATATATGTACCAACACATATAACTAGTATATATACCAACACACACACATACATGTATATACTAACATATTGTTCTTATATATTCTAGCATATATATTGATACTTATACATATCATATATACCAAAACACATATATTGAATATGTATTATCTATGTATACTAGTGGCGGTCCTCATTGGGAAAGTTTCGAAGATGAGGATATCTAGCCTTTAAGTGGAATATGGTTTCTCCTCAAATGCCTTGGATTGTAAAAATGGGTCTCAAAGCCTTGTGAATGGGAATGGAGGGAAAATAAGGTCGTTAGGCTCTAGATGAAGTCTCTAGGGACCAAGGGACATGAATAAAACCTCAAACCACAAAACATATCTTATATAGGATATTATCATTCTTAATGTGGGATATGGGAATTGATATGGGATTTTGTGCACTAGGGATAATCTGAAGCTTTGTGAACTAGGGTTGAGTTTGAGACCATGGTTGAGAAAGAAATTGAGGGACACTAACTTGAGTTTCTTGAGCTAAAGGGCCATGATCAGGGCCATGAACACAACATGGATTCTTTAAAATGTATCATTGTCATATAAGATTGATATGGACATGATAAGGAGTTTTTGCACAATAGGGACATGGGTATTGGGGCATTAAGAAGATAAGGGCCTTATCATCCTTGGGTTCCCACTATACAATGGTTTTGTTTTATTATGAATTGGTTAGTTTTTTTACTTATTATGTGTAGTGTTTTATAACCCATAGATCTAAAATTTAAATTAAAGGTTTAAAAATATTATAAATGTAATAAACTAGATTAAAGAGACAAGTAAGATGAGATATGTGAAATATACCCTTGTATTATGATAATTAGGGGAGGTGTTGGAAACATAGTTTTCATCCATTTTGAGGGACCTTTTTGGATCTAGCTTTGGCTATTCACCCAAGATTGCATAAGGACTTGCAAAATCTAAGGTGTGGGGGAGAAATTGGGCCTTCATTTTGAGGCCTTTACTACTATCAAAAGTGTGATTTTTTCCCTTTCTACTCCCTCATATAGCCTATTATCATTCCCTTTTGTCACAATCATTTGCATTATGGTCATCACATGCTGATAAGTCAATGTTTTCCCTTATTTTTAATGAGTTATTTGAGCTAAAGCTTTCCTTTTCTAATGTGAGTATCAGATCTTGTAACACTAGTCAAAATCTAGTAACCCAAATCATTAGTTGTCATATCTATGCACCCCCAAGGTGAAATATACCACATGGTTTTCATTTCTAGGTGGATTGAGATGGATTAGTGTTGGTTGGATTACTTCCAATTAGACAAGGAAGGTACCAACTCACGTTTAATGCTCAAGTCAAACGTAGGGTGGCAATGCATACAACACAACAATAATTGAATAGTTAATCAATTTCAAGGTTTTGGAAAGTGGCATGGATATTTTCATGCATGCCATGTCATGTAAATATCCTATTCCAACATACAAGCAGTTATCCATGTCAACAAAAGTTGTATATGTTAATTGCATTTCCCCATACTCTATTTTCGAGATGTAAACAATTAAAAAGTGTGTATATCCATGGGAGCTATTCATGGTTCAAGACACCATCCCCTATATTATATAACATCTATAAAAAGTAAAGGTTGAAGTTCAATGCTTGTAATATAGAGGATTGACCAAGAAAGAAACCATTCTTTGTATTACAAAGTTGTTCAAATGGTCCAATCGGAAAGCCATATGTTGGTGTAGATTGTAGTTTAATGACAACGTATATGTGGATTCATGTTGAGTCTATCCACACTGCCTTATAATTGTAATGTGAACTTGTGTATTATTGTTTTAATATAAATTATGCTATTATGAGTTTTATTTCATAGCAAAGTAAATATACTATAGTTTTCCTTTGTAGCGCAAGTCAACAGGTAGGCCCCCCTACTTGGTTTGTGTTTCAAATTAATTTATTTCTTAGTTAGATTAGGTAATTAAATACATTTTTATTCTATATATCAATATTTTAAATCACTATCATTTTAGTTCTTGAACATTCTTGTGTCCATTGCAAAAGTGTGGATTTCCTATGGAGTCTAGGCACTGAAGGTTGAAGAACGAAAGTGACTTTTAAATAATTGATAAACTATTTGACGTCTTTAACGCAAAACAAATTATTGTGATCAAAGCTCATAAAATGCTCTTGTAAACATAATCCTAGTGATCCAACAAACTTGTAGCATTTTATTTTCTTCCTAATTGAATTTTATCTTTTAAGTGTAAAGAAGTTAGGCACTGAAGGTTGAAGAATGAAAGTGCTTCTTAAGGAATCATAGAACCATTTAATGCCTCTGATGCCAAACAAAGGACTATGATTGGAGTTCAAAAAGTGCACTTGAAAACATAAGCTCAGTGATCCAAAAAACTTTTGTAGCCCTTTAATTTCCATTTTGATAGAATTTTATTGCCAATGCATGTCTTAGAGCATTAGGTTGTAAAATTTATTTCATAGCTTGAGAATAATTTATGTATTAGTTTGACACATACAATGTTGGTGTTTATAAGTTTGTGACCACATATTGACAATTGAATGTAACAAAATTTAAACAATTAAATTGCCTGACAACAACCATCTCAAACTAAAGGAGGTCGTATTCAATCAATTTTGAGCAACCTCCTCAAATCAAAAGAGGTTTACTATAATTTAAGGTTCCTCAAATTTGATGTGGATAAACTCTTGGAAATCTAGGAACCCTCTCCAAATTTAAGAGTATGAGGTGGCACAAAATCTATTTTAAATAACCTTCTCAAACTAATGGAGGTTGTATAGAATTAATTTTGAACAACCTCCTCAAATCAAATTTAAGGTTCCTCAATTTTATGTGGATAAACTTTTGAAAATCTAGGAACTCATTCTAATTTAAGGATATAATCTTAATAGGAGGCATGTCCCTGATAATAAATACTTTTTAATTGAAAAAAGCTACAAAAAGACTCATTTTTCCTAGCGATTTCAAAAAATCTCATCAAATTTAAGTAATCTTCTTAAATCTGAGGAAGGATTTTGTAGTATACCTAAGGTATAATATTAGAAATATTATCATAATGTAGTAAATAAATATCGTGTAATAATGGTTCTATAACTAATCAATATTGCATATTAATGATTATATTACATAATAATTGTCATATGACTATTGCTACATAATACTTATTTATTACATTATGATCATCAATTTAAAAATATATCTTACATATATTGCATTTTTTTAAATAATTAAAAGGTAGCTAATATTTAAGAACATGTTTCTTCTTTTAAGAATTCAAAGGTTCAACTCTAAAAAGGGTTTCCCCATAAACAAGTGTCTGATACAACAATTTTGGTGTCTATTTATTACTCTTAAACTTAAATGAGTTTAAGTGTTGGTAGTTACATATTTAAAATAATGAATAATAGATGTATGCATTTAAATATCAATGTTTTTCATGGATTTTTTTGGAAATATAAAAACAATTGATATATTCTCCATGATAAAATAATTTCAATACCATGGAGTAATAAAATTAAGTGTTCCATGTTTACATATTTAAAATAATGATGATAAAATAGTTTCAATACCATGGATTTATCAAATCTCTTGAAGTGCAAATTTCTTTTATAGTGCAATATAAAAAATTTCATTGTTTAAATTACATTTTTTAATGTATAAATGGATTCAACCCCTTCAAAATATCATTAAGCACTTGGATTGTGTAGACTATGTAAACTTACACAAAATATATCCAAAATGAACTAAAATAATTGAAATATTTTATTTGTAATCTATTTTTTTTATTAATATTTCTTAAATGCTACATAATAATTTTATATTAAGAATTAAACAAATTACACACTTTCCTTTTATTATTTTATTAAGAAATAATAGATTTTTTTTACTTTACAATAAGTATACTTATTTTCTTTCTTTTATATATATATTAGAATGGACATTTAAATAGTTTATCTAAATCTTGTATTGACATATTTTTAATAAGTATAAAATTATACATATTCAAAAATGGAAATAAATTTTTTTACATTTAATTACTTCTATTTTTTTTTTTAATTGATATAAAATTATGTACTTTTGTGGTGAATTTATTCCTTTGCACAAGCTGGCATTCTGTGGAAGTAGTAGTAGTGGTGTATATTGAATCGCCTAGAGCTTCTTGCTAATGCATATACAATGACAGATGATTATAAAATTGAGACTTCTGTGATTTATATCAAAATTTTAATTCTAATGTGATTATGGCTAAAAACGTGTCTTAAAAAATAAAAGATGATGTCAGACATAACACAGTTTTCCGGCTTTCCGGCTGCAAACGTTTTCCGATGATAAACAGATCTTCAATAATGAATATCAACTTCGGTCTTTGTAAAGGTAGATGGAAAGGTGGGCCAGACTATGGGATAAGTTTTGCCTGTTATTATATCGAATTATTAATTATCCCGCGATACTTATTGATGAGAGCCCTGCGATGTTCTTCGACATTTGCCATTATTTCCGGACAACTGATAGCTACCTGTATGATGGATGTCAGAGGAGTGAGAAGAAGCTTCATTTTTTGCTCTTCCCATGGCTGGCTCAGGGACACATAAATCCCTTCTTACAGCTCGCTAAGGCTCTCGCAATTCATGGCCACACCATCTCCTTCCTCTCCACGCCTCTTAACATTTCCAGGCTCAGGCCTTCCTTACAGCTACAGGAGTGGCCAGGATCGATCGATCTGCTGGAACTGCTGTTACCGCCGACGGAAGGCCTGACTCCGGGCGCCGAGTGCACAGCAGACATCCCGGCAGAAATGGCGTTTCCCCTCAAGAAAGCCATGGATGGCATGGAGAAGCCGTTCCGAAGCCTGCTCGGGCAGCTGTCGCCGGATTATCTCGTCCACGACTTCGTGCAATATTGGGCGCAAAGCGCCGCTGCAGAGATGCGCATTCCGGTCATTTATTTCTCAGTCTTTGCTCCGGTTAGCTGCTGTTATTTCTTGCACCCTTCTAAACTATGGAACCAGGAAATAACAGCCGAGGAGCTGGCCGCTCCGCCCTTCGGATTCCCGTCGTCCACGGTCTCGTTCATGCTGTACGAAGCGCAGGATATTTTAGTTATGTACAGCGGAATACCCGGGCACGTTCCTCCGATCTATCGGCTTTCTAAATCCCTGGAAGGATGCGTGGCGGTTGCGGTGAAATCCTCCTTCGAATACGAAGATAAGTATATTCGCTATTTCAGAACGCCATCGGAGTCGCCGTACTCTCGGTCGGCCCGCTCATGCCCACCGTGGGCAGTTCCTATTTCAGACCCTATAGAAACATAAATGAGCGCTAAGTACCTGTGACAGGACATTCGTGCATCTGAAGGCATGCTACATATGCATGAAAGCCATACATCTCCATGCATATTCCGGCAACTCGATCACCCTACCTCTGGCAAGCTCCAGTATTCAATGTATCTGCGACCACTGTCAGACCTGTCCCGTCTCCTCCTGCAACCTCCGTTGGCTTCCTCGTCTACCACAGTCAGGGGTTAAATTTGACGGGTGACCCTACCCGTCAAGGAATTTTTTTATGACGTTTTTATTTTTAAACTGCCCATCATATGACTTTTAAAATTTATTTGTACAAGTTTCATCTAATTTCAAATTGTACTCATAATTGTTCAAATTTTTCATTTTTTGTTATTTTGTTATAGAGTATGCATATACCTGGACATTTAATGCCTATGACAGGCTGGTTAGCCCTTGCCCATTTGCGTAACTTACCAAAATAAAAAATAGAATTATTATGCATTGCTGGCCTTCTTTGACATACACATGTCGGGCTGCGGGCATGATGCAGCTTACGTTTCCAGAAAACATCTTAGGGCATGATGCGGCTTACATTTCCAGAAAACATATTAGAAATGGCGTATCAATAAGTATATTCCAGGTTGGCAAGACACCGAAGAAACTGCATTTAAAGACTTCACTAAAGAACAATAATTATTAATGATCTCTGAAAGAGTCGAACCCTAGACCGGACGTCAGGTGCTACACTTTTCTCCTCGTCTCACCCCACACCCAGCAGCCTCGGTGATGATCTTCAAAAGTTCAAACCCGAGCATGCATGGTCGACTGGCGAATTGAATCTACTTCTTAAATATTATTGCATTTCACCGAGTTTTCAAAGCCGTGGAGCCCTGGGAACTATTACAGAGTCAACGGGTTCCCTGCCGATCCTCCCCAAGTTACAGAGATGGTAATATCTGGTTGGAACCCTGAAACCAAATTTGATGCCATTGAAAATCCCCAACACTCTTACTAGTATTAAACCAAGGCCAGATATATTGATGTTAAAATTGAGGAAAGGGTTAACACCGGAATCGTTGGGAGGAATTTTTTTAATTGTGGATTTTTCTGCCCTGTTTCCAACTTGTGAGGCGCAGAAGGCTTAATTTCAAAATTGTTGGGAGGATAGTTCAGAGGATTACCCTAATTTAAAGTGAAACTAAAGGATGAGAAATGAGGGCCACAAGAAGCGGGAATGGTCATTTATTTTCATTTCTACGAAATTTGTTGCTCTGGGCTGATATGGGTTTTGTTTTAGATTTATAGAGTTCTGTCTTAGATTGATTTTTCTGCTTATAATCATAAATTTACGAAAAAATACACTATGATTATTTTACATGCAATGTAAACTAGTATACAGAATTTACAGATTCATCTGGGTGTTGTCTGAGATTGATTTTTCTACCGATAATACTAAATTCACTGAGAATACACTACAAATTTACATCCAATCAAATCTAGTATACAAAATTTATACACAGTCAGATTCATTTATTCCCTTCTTATCATTATTATCCGAATTAAAGTGGAAAAAGATGTCTGAGAAAAAAATGTATACATACCTGTAAAATGAGACGATCCATTTTTATTCTCTGCAAATTCTTCACAACTCCTTTTTCTTCTGCAACCTGGCAGATAAGCCATAACCAACCAACACAATAACGGCCTCCTGTGTTCCATAATTTAATATTAGAATTCAATGACATTTGCAACTTATATCAAATTGTTAGAACAGGGATAAAAACACTAAAAAAAATGTGAAAATAATCATACCATCGTGCCCTGCCTCCACCGTTAGTGTTTCTTTGTCTCTCTCAGGGTTCACAGAGACAGGGTTCATGTACATAGAAATGAGACAAATCACATATTGAATACATCAATCACAGAACAATACCCACAAAAACAAACATGCAACTCCAGCATAATTAACACTCGATACGATGATGTTTCCTCCACCTGCAAGCAAAGCCCATTACCCATTACTCAAAAGGATCTTTGCGTATCCATCGGAGAACTGTGAACAATCGATGTAAGGAGATGACAACTCAAAATCGATTCAATCACGGGATAATAGCTGCAGCTGAAAATGAAACTCGCGCGGGAAACCAATTCAGATTCCACCAATTCAGATTCCAAATTCAAATCGCTGAACGAGGACGCGGGACCGCGGGTTCACGATTCGTGTGGGGAATAACAACGACCAGGGGTATGACATAAGGTTAAATATATATATAAAAGAAATTTATAATAAAAAAAAAATTAAACTTTTAATTTTTAAACCTGCCAGTCAATATGACGTTTTTGGAAATTAATGGCAAGTTGCCCATGACGTGGAAATTTAAAACTCAAACGTATTTTACGGGTAAAAAAGAGAAATACGGGCATACGGGCGTCAAATTTAACCCCTGACCACAGTTTTCCAAATTCCGTTTTATTTTGAATTTAGTAAAGGCGCTAAAGGAATTCAAATTTGAATTTTGAATTTGTAATAGGAACTGCCATTGGCTTAGAAGCAGCTAAGCCCACCGGACGTGTTGCCATTAGAGGGATGGCAATGTTTCCTGAGGGCCATCATATAACAGAGAAAAAATTTGTACAAATAGTGGGTAAAGGAGTGAGGGTAGAATTCGTTCCCTGCACAGATAAACAAGTCTATTGGTTTATAACCAGGAAATTGCAACCCCAAGGTAACTTCTTAAATATGATATCCACCTCTTTATCAATTCAGTTTTGTATATTATGTAGGTGCTTCGCTTTTATTTATGTTATAATTAGCACCATAAATAATTCTACAGATGCCAAGGTATCTCGCGATCCCGAGACTCTGAGATGCGCAGCGTTAAAGGCGGTGAGAGATTTTCCTGAACCCATTGGAGAGTTAATAAAGGGCAGCTCCGCAGATACAATGAGTATAGCGGATCTAAAGTTGAGGTGGGTGTGGCCGTGGGAGTGGGACAGGAAAGCAAAGGGCAAGGGGAGCGTCACAGTTGTTGGAGACGCGTTGCACCCAATGACACCTGATCTGGGTCAAGGCGCTTGCTCGGCAATTGAGGACGCTGTCGTTTTGGGTAGATGCCTCTCCGTCTTAAATTTAAATCTAGGAAATAAGTGGGGAATAGAAGAAGAAAGAATGGTAGAGGAATGTCTTAGAGAGTACGGGGCAGCGAGGAAATGGAGAGTGTTGGGCATCACTGGAGGATCATTTTTGGCAGGCATTGTGATGGATGGCTACTCCCCTTTTCTTCGATTTCTTCGCGAGTGGTTTTGGGTGCCTGTGATGTCCATGTCTTATCTCCGCTTCTTTGCAGCCACTGACTCTCGGACTCTGTTCCCTCCGATCAACCCTAACCCATTTCGTAAATATAATTTCGATTTCAAATGAACCGTCTTATTTCATCCGGACGAGGGCAGCTGATAGGTTATTCCATATGAAGTTTTGCTATCATCTCAATAGGAATCAAAGGGCATCAATATTTCTTTCCGTCATTTATTCTACTGTTTTAGTGAAATATGTGGTTTTATTTCTTGTGTAAGATGGTATATATAGAAATCTGTAATTTATTTGGGGAATCAAAGTACATGAATCGTTCTTTTTGTCATTTATTCTACTGTTTTAGTGGAATATGTGGTTTTATTTGTGGTGTAAAATGGTATTTATAGAAATCTGTAATTTATTTGGGGAATCAAAGGCTATAATTTATTTGGGGAATCAAAGGACATGAATAGTTCTTTTTGTCATTTATTCTACTATTTTAGTGGACTATGTGGTTTTATTTGTAGTCTAAAATGGTATATAGAAATGTGTAATTTATTTGGGGAATCAAAAAACATGAATAGTAATTTTTGTCATTTATTCCACTATTTTAGTGGAATATGTGGTTTTATTTGTTGTGTAAAATGGTATATATACAAATCTGTAATTTATTTGGTATTTAATTTAGAATATGAACCAAAGGGAATGTATTGGTTTTGATTTTTTTTTTTAATTGTTTCAGCTCAATATCTTGTTTATTTGTAAGTGCAAAAGGATATATTTTTATTTTATTTTATTTTTTAATATTGTTGGGACTGGAATATGTGGTTTACTTGTCAGGGCTATATGAATCCAAGGGGATGTGTTGGTTCTTTTTATTATATTGTTTTGGTTGAATATGTGGCTTATTTGTTAATGAAAAAGGTATATAAGGTTTTTAGAAATGTGTAATTTTTCTTATATGTTTTTTTCTAAATAAAAATAAAATATTTATTAATTAGAAAATGTGTTGGATTTTTTTTATTATATTGTTTTGGTTGAATATGTGGCTTATTTGTTAGTGCAAAAAGGTATTTAGAAATGTATAATTTTTATTGTATGTTTTTTAAAATAAAAATAGAATATTTATTAATTAGAAAATAATATTGATTATTATTTAAAAAAATATTTATTTGGTTTATTGTTATGTCAAGAGGGAATCATTTTTTTTAGAGATAATTTTCTTTTTAGAGTGAAAATAGATTTGATTTTAGATGGATCCAGGTTGGCATAATATATATGTATTTGACATTGAAACATTTTATTTATAATTCACATTTTCCACATTAAAATGTTAAAATATGCCCCATCATAAAGAATTGAAATATTTTATTTATAAGGGCTTTAAGGGAAGTGAAAATATAAGAAATTAATCACTTGCCAGGAAGATATGTAATTATTTTATGTTGTAAAAATATTTCAATGTAGGACTTAAACAAGATGTTTGAATATCCATGATATTTAGATATCTACTTTATAGACACCCACACAAAAAAACATAAATATATACATGTTCACTATAAATAAAATATCTCAGTTATTACCTTAAATGAAATCATTTTTAATGGCTATACCAGCCCTTAGCATGGTTGGCATTTTTCCAATGGAGTTTCAAGCTCATGAAATTTATACCACGAAGTGCCTTAACCTAACACCCTATCAACATTTTCTCTATGCCCCATGGGAGTCATTCATTCAATTCTTAATGAGTTAGATATATGGAATTTAAAAAATATCAATAAAATAAAATCAATGTGGATGAGAAACAAAATATTTTAGTATGTATGATGACTAAAATATTTCAATATCATATATTATAGAGTAAGAGACATTTTAATGTGGACAATGTGAATCGTAAATAGAATATTTCAATGATTATATTGAGTAAAATATTTCAATGTCAATAATTATGTATGTGTTGTGTAAAACAATCAAAAATATAATATTGTAATGTCCATGTGTAAAATATATCAATATCAACTACAAATATATTATATAAAGCAATTGAAAATAAAAAAAATTCATATGGGCAAAACATTGAGGTAGACGATACATTTCAAGTCAATGAGGTTCTTCTAATGATTTCATTTACTCATGAAATACAAGAAGGTTAACATGGACAAGTTGGCATACATGCTTTCAAGCCCACCAGCATATAAAATTATATCTTTGGAAACTCTTTTGACATGGATCCCTTCACCCATGATGGATAGAGAAAGGCACACACAAAAGATGAGAAGGAGATGCTTCAACATCTATAGGGAAGGACTCTTTAGATGATGGTGGAAACACATTTGACTATCATCTCCCTAATGGGTTACTTTATAACATAGATAAGTTTTGTGCTCCTAAAGGTAAGCCATTGTAGCTTATTCAGAGAGGCTCATTCCTCCAATATTATAGGGCATTGTGGTATTGGGAAACAATTGACAACTTATGGAGTTATGTGTACTGACCCAAAATGCAAGAAGATGCCACAAGATTAATTAGAGTATGAAAATCCTATTTTATTGGCAAGCCGAGTAGTAAGAAATAGGGTCTTCACCATCCCTTACCTACACCCATTCTTCTTTGGGAAAACATTTGCATTGATTTTGTGGGATGTTTTCCAACAACCAAAATAGTAAATGACTACTTCTTTGTGGTAGTTGATAGGTTCAAAGTGATGTGCATTCTCATGCTTTATAAAAGACCATTAGACAATAAGATGTAGCAAGATTGTTATTTGAATGAGTATTAGTGCACTTGGGGATACCAATAAGCATCATTTCGGACAATGACACTAGATTTATTAGTGCATTTTAGACTATGTTATGGCAGTAAATGCACATGAAGTTAAATAGGTCTATCACATTCCATTTACAAACATATAAGAAAGAAGAGGTAGACTACAAGAATTTCTTTTATCCTTTGAGGGATTACAATTAGAAGGATATGAAGACTCGGGATGAAGATATGGTCTATATTCAACTCTCTTATAAAAAAAAATCCATAGTCCTACTAGTAAGTCCTCATTCGAAACATGTTTTATATATTTTACACCTTCATCTTTGGATGTTGTATGTGGACATCAAGGAGTGGAGGAGGATAATAGTTGGGATGCATTAAGAGTAGAATTTTCTTTTGAGAATATTATGCACACCCATTTGCAAGTGCAACAAATGTTTAATAAGTCACAAAAACTTCGTTTAATTCCTCAAAATGCTTCTAGAAGGTTTTAAACCTTAATTCTCCAAAATGGAGCCCATGCAAAAAAATTGGCATCCATCCTAATTACTCAAACTTTTCCACTCTCAAACATATCAAGATAAATGATAAATATTATAATGATCCAATCCACATCATGCGGAAATAAAAAGAGGCCAAAAACCAGTATTATATAACATTTTTTGATATTTTTGATATTTTTTGAGGAGGAAAGGTGACCCTAGATCACAAAACTAGAAAAATATATTTACTCGACCTTTTACATATTCATCAATCTAGAAAGCATTTCTTTAGTGATTTGTCTTTCAAAATTCTAAGTTTGAGAGATAGATAGTTTTTCTAAAACTACTTTCAAGAATATGTAAAAAAAAATAATGTTGACAATTCCACATTGATACAAAATTTTAATGGGGCATCAAATTTTAAATATGAAAGTCTATATGTACTCAAATAAATATTATTTAATGTTCCTAACATAAAAAAATTCCTACTTCTAAACAAATATCCTTTGTAAGTGGCAAAAGTTGGCCTTTGAGTATATTCCAATAGTGAAAAGGGGATAATGGAATCGAAATGACAATTTTCCAAAGGATGTAAATTTTTCAGAGAAACCATAATGAAGCATGAGTATAGTTAGTGGAAAGAACATCTAGTGTAAAATATGCTTAAAGGGTCAAAATATAGTTTATTCCATTTGTACTATTGATGAATCAAGGTGGAGAATGTCATGTAATCAGAATTCTAATTAACAAAAATTTTACAAAATTAGGTGTACAAACACAACAAGATCAGGAATTATAGATCATAAACACGCATGGTCCACAAATATGTTAGGGAAATGAAGGAGAAGCTAAATATGTAAACATCAATTTAACTGGTGAGGAAACATAGTCTAATGGACAGAGAAGTAAGGTGGAGCCCACAGAGTCCGTAGAGACTATGAGGATCTTCAAGGTGAAATTGTAAAGTGCTTTATCTAATAATGAAAGAATAATAAGAACATATGATGAAAAAAATCAAACAAATACTTAGTTTCTTTAAAGTCTAAGTCAGCTACAAAGACAAATGAAGAATGGATCACGTTTAAGACATGAGGGAGAAGAAAAATCTCATGCAAGGAGGGATAACTAAAGAGGATACAAGAACTTAATAATTTCTCATAGAGATCAAGTAAATCACTACTCTTAAACTAATTAAACCATAAGGTTTATGCATTTTAAGATTCAAGGAGTAACACAAAAGTATATCTTATAGGAAAAAAAAGAAGAAGACATGAGCTAGATAGATTGCAAAGCAAGATTAGGAAGCTTAATCCATCAAACTTTAATGGTGAAAAAAATGATAAGATGATGTTGAAACTTAGTTTCTTGGAATAATAAAACATTTTTAGTTGCGTAGTTACTCATATATTCTAGAAGCCATGATTGTGATATATCAACTACAATAAAATTCCTCCATGTGGTAGAAACCAATTAGCAATGAGAAAAGCATATATTTGAATTGTTTGAAGAAATTTCTTCAACATTTGTATATTTCATAGAAATACTATGATAAGAAGATGTGGGAGTTCTTTGACCTAAATATGGAAAACATGACCATGGAAGAATATGAAAAGAAAATTTTGGATTTGTTGATATATGTGGGTTTTATCAACAAGGTGTTGTGGCCAGCAACAACCCCCCTTTTTATTTAGTATTAGTAATAAAACTAAATAAATGGGGACCCTTCTAAAAATAAAAAATAGCACTTATATTTCCCTTTGAATAAAACACACTATCATAAACTTAGGAGAACACCCGCAATACCCAAAAAACTTAAGTTTTATGATAAGTTTCGAATAAAATCGTTCTCTTAAGGGTAATGGAGGACATCATATAAACAAGCTTTCGAAATTGCGAAAACGTGATAACGCGAGATCGCGCACCTTGAAGACTCATCGCACATCGCAGCTTTCATATGCCACAAGTATCACCTAATATAAAACATCCCGATCCTACGATATGCGATAAAGCATCTCGCAAATTGCATCTCACAGTCGCATAAGGTAATAAATGATTGTTAACGAAAAGGATTAGCGATATTGCGATCTGAGATATTGCGAAGCAAATCGCAAAATCGCTTTATCGCAGATTATCAGGGCTCATTGTTCACTAAAGTATTTCTCGTAATCCGATACTGAGTTATGGGCATTAATGTCAATTTAGTGGTTTATTGATGATCATTTATGAGATAAGATTTAGATCTAATCGAAAGGTTGTTTCACGTAGGGTGATATATTTGACATGATTTCAGAATTAAGAGCTTTTCCATCACATTATCTCTTACCATTATTCTTTCCTAACTTGTAAACTTGTAGGATCGACACGCAGAATAATATACATAGCAGTGTGTAGAACGTAATGGAAAAGAAGGGAAAAGCTCCGGTTGCTGAGGACAAAGAGATGATGCCCTTATTCATAGACAACACCTGTACCAAAGATGCCAACATAACCACTTGGGAAGGCATGTACAGTCTGCTCGAAGAAGAAAACCCCAGAGTTATGGAAGTTAGAGCAATAGCAGACCCACACGGGTCATCTGAGGCATCAATTACTGAACTTGCATGTTCATTCCTTCACCGAATAGCGGCAAGGCCTAAGATACTTCCATATACAGACATGGTCAAGTGGGTATTGGACAGTGCCGATATAACAGACAAACAATTTAAGTCTCGGAGCCAAGAGCTCATTGGGTCATTCACCCCACAAGATTTAAGGCTTAAGTATCATCTACCAGAGCCGCAAGTAAGCTACAATAAGTAGTTCGTGGAGAAGTTCGCTAAAGAAAATGAAGGTTTGCTGGAATGCACCAAGCACTGGTCGTCAAGGGAAGAGCCATTGAAAAAGGACAAACATGGTATGCGCATATACGGAAGATATGCACATGTCTTCCGTATATCCCTAACTTTCCTGTATGTACATATCTTCCGTATATGCACGTCGTTCATGTATCTGCATCGTAGATCTTATCCCAGATCACAGGAGCCTATGCTTCTGCTACCATTGATAAAGCGTCAGAGGTACAACTATTACTTAAGGATAAAGAGGAACAAATCCAATCTATTTTCAAGTGAATTACAAAAATATTATCATCCATCCATGATCATAATTCCTTCCATGTCCTTTGGGAACTCAACACATTGGCAGTCTCCCTAAAAATTCAAGTGGTCACTTGCCCATTCTAAGACCTGTGGATGAATGGTTCCACCCAGTTCTACCCAATCCCATAACCTCCTGCATCATGAATTATGACCATGATATTATTTTCTATATGACTTCTAAAGAGATCACTTCATGCCAATTTCTAACATGACACTCCTAGATTGGTTTTAAATCCACCATCATGAGAATGGACTGATTGATCCTCCTCATTTCTATTAGATCCAAAGGAAGGTACTTTAGCTCTTACGAAATGTTGTGTGACTTGGTGTTGGCTTGGAGCCCACATCCTCCCCGTGTAAGGGTCTCTAGGTTAATGGGTCATGTTGGACTCATTCCTGGAATTGGAAGCTTGGAGAACACTTGTTAATTGAGCTATGGTGTATTGTTTTCAGCACATAGGCTGACAAGTAGAATGGGTATGGCAACCCCTCAATCTTTGGCATGGATATTCTATAGGAACAATAATAATCAATTTCCCTTGCCAACGGTGGTGCAACTATTGAGCTTGAAGACCATATCAATGCATTAGATTTCACGTGGATTAATTGATGGTGCAACTAACATCAGAAATGTAGATACTTATTGAGAATCAACACGTGATACAATATCAAAGTGATGAAATCTATGGCTTGACAAACCAATTGGGCACACTCCAACGATGTGAAATTTGACCTCCTCTCTCTAGCATCCTTATTGAAGTCAATGTTCCCTCATCCTACTCCCCTATGAGACTTTCCTTGTATGTTTTTCATGACTTTCATATTTAGTAGATTGCATATGCAAATAAATTTGTGCTCATTCCTGTGGTATTCTTTAGAGATTTTACTTTCAAAACCCTTAGTGTTTTGTAATATGGCTCTTTTCTATAAAAGTGTTGAACTCTAGTAATTGGTGTATGAGACCCCCTTATTTGTGGGACAAAGGAATTTCCTCTGCAAATGGTTTTATTCCTAAAGTCTACTGAGGTGTAGACACGCTAGCTCCCTCTCAATCTAAACTTGTGGATATTGGATTTTACTTTCAAAACCCTTAGTGTTTTGTAATAGACTCCTTTCTATAAAAGTGTTGAACTCCAGTAATTGGTGTATGAGATGCCCTTATTTGTGGGACAAAGGACTTTCCTCTGCAATTTTTTTATCGTTGAGGTCTACAGAGGTGTAGATACTCTAGCTCCCTTTCAATCTAAACATGTGAATATTAATGTTTCCAAATTAACATTTTTTGTAAATTTAAGTGAAACTTTTAGTGGTTAACACTCATAGCCATCTTCCCAATATTACTTATTTCATCTTCCTAATTTCCCTGTTTAAAACCTTATGTAACATGGATTACCTATAAAATTTTATTATTAACAATACAGATAAATTGTAAAAATTTATTAATAATAAATAGATTCAATGTTAAATATTTCCATAATTAAAAAAAATAAATATAAATAAATTTAGAAAATCTATCCATATTTACAAATATATATATATATATAAAATAAAAATGTCGTTCAAAGAGATACTATTTAGGTGAACAATAATTACAGATAATAGTGATCGCATAGCTCAGCACACTAAATTATTATAAAGTAATATAACAAAATATGATATTTAAATTTTTTAACAAAACCATAAAATAATTTTTTGTGTTGATTTTATTTATATAATATACTCTGTGACTCAGCTAAGAGTCAAAAGAATGAAGAAGACCTTTTGGACGGGATGATTTTTAGGTAAAGTTTTTGTGTCTCAACTAACCGTCAAAACAATGAAGATGATATTTGGAAACGGGTATGTTTTGTTAACGAAGATTAAAGTTCTTTATAAGATTAATAGAAGCGGAAAATAGAAGAAATCACATAGTTTTATAATACATTAAATTTTTATTTTATTATTCAAATGTTTGATCAAAAATTATATATATATATATATATATATATATATATATATACAAATTTTGGACATTCTAGATTTTATGAAATTAGATTTAATATATCAAAAATATATAGACAATAAGGAAATCAACTCATAGCACTAATTATGAAGTAAATGAGATCAACAATCTACCTGTACAACTCATCATAGGACAACTCATAAACCAAACAACTCACAATTCTAGAACGCTTCATTTCTACATTATTGTAGCACCCCTCATATTGGAGAAATGGATTTTCCTACCAGTAAACAACTCACAATTCTAGAACACTCCATTTCTACATTATTCTAATGTCCCTCTTAATGGAGAAATGGATTTTCCACAATGCTTCATTGTTCTCTAGATATTTTAGAGTCCATTTTTCCAAGAGGCTTGGTAAAGATGTCAGCTACATTTTTACTTGTATTACAATAGACTAAGTCAATCTCCTTTGAGTGTGTGATTTCCCCAAAAAATTGACCCCATTTGGACTGAATAAAAATAAATAAATAAATGATGGAATAAGGGGCATAGAGCACATGGTTTTTACCTCAGGTAAATGTCCACCCAGGGTAATTACCCATGGTTTTCCTCGAGCAATCAAGTTTTAAAAGAAGGAGAAATGAGAGGAGGGCATGAATTTGGGATTTCTTTCTTGGCATTAATCTGGAAGCTCACGCGAGTTTTCAATAAGGAAGGGTTTCAGACAAGATCCTTATAGCTAGCTTCGGTGAGGTTGAGCCTCACCCTAGTCAGAAAACTCGATTTCAGTTGTTCTCGAAATAACCCTAGCTTGCTCAATGATTTTTCTTGTGTGGGATTTCATCCATCTATTATTCTTAGGTTTGTATGTTGTTGGGCTTGTCTTTCTTTGCAGGATTTTAGTGGTTGGATCGATTCACTGTGGGACAATACATTAAATTGTTGAACCTGTTGGAAGGTTGAAGCAAATTTGTATGGTGCAGGAGGAATCTTCTTACATAGGGGTTTGGTTGCATGCCAACTTGGTGTTGTTGGTGCTAGATAAATCAAGTTTGCACTGATCACATGAATATCTTGACATGTGTTGGTTACGAGATGATTAGAAGTTTATTGTTCTTGCTCAATGAATCAAGTTTTTGTCACCAATAATACTATGTTATGTTGCTTGCTCTTCAACTAGAGGTTATATTGTTTCTTGATCCCTATGGTTGGATAATAGTATTTTCTTGCTTATTGCTACATGTTGATTGATAGTTGTTGTTATAGTTTATTCTTAGAGGCTTGTGATGTTGGTTCTGCTAACTATTGGTGGTGTAGATTGTTGGTTCATGAAATGTGTTGTCACATGTGTGGTCGAGATTGCTAGTTCAAAGTTTTTATTTTCTCAAGTTCCTTTCTTAGACTTACTACTTCACATTCTAACTTCTCATTATGCTTTTCTTTTTCTAAGAGTTGATACTTCAAAGTATCCATTGCTACTTTGTTTTCTTCCAAGAAAATTTTGAGTTGAGTGATTTCCTCAAAAAAATGATTTTCTTCTAATGCATCCACAAATTTATCATTAGACTCATTAGTATTTTTCTCAAAAACAATGAGTAATTTAAGATCTTGACCAGATTCAACTTCTTCAATATTTGACAAGCCATCAGTATCTTCATGAGTATAATAACTTCTTCTACTATCAAACCGTCTCCTATTACTTTTTGTAGAATCCTTCCCTTTGTTGTGGTTGTCTTTATGAGGACATTTAGTAGCATAATGACTAACTCTACCACAAGAAAAAAATTTGAAGGGAAGCTTACCTCTGAACCTTCTAGTGCCCAGTTAAACTTTCTTTACAAATTTCACCTCATCTTCTTCTAATATGTATCCTAATTCCTTGTGTTCCTCGTTTTCTTTTCCTTCTGCATATGCTTTAAATGTAGCTTCTTTGAATTTTGAGGGACTTCCTTTCCTCATTTCAAAAGTAGTCAGCATCCCATGAAGTTAAACAATAGTAAGAGTCTGCAGATCCTGCTTCTCTTTAATGGTAGACACTTTTGACTCGAATTTAGGAGTTAGAGATCTCAAGATTTTCCCTACTAAAGTAGTGTCCTTTATTTCTTCACCCATATTTTTCATGTGATTTACAATCCCATCTATGCGTAGAAAGAAACTGGAAATACTTTCATCATTATCCATTCTGAGAGTTTCATATTGAATTTTGAGAGTTTGGAGTTTAGCACCTTTTACCTTGGTATCGCCTTCCTAGATTTGAATGATTTTGTCTCATATTTCTTTTGCTGTGTTTAGATGCATAACTTTGATAAATTATGATTATGTTAGACTTCCCAATAAAACATTGACAACTTTGGCATTGGTTTCATACGTCTTCTTTCTTGCTACATCCATGGGAACTGCAGCAGGATATTAGTAACCTCCTTCCACAATTTCCCAAACATCTTCTCCAAGAGACTGAAGATAGGATTTGGTTCTTGTCTTCCAATATATAAACTTATTTCCATTGAAAAGTGGTGGTCTGATAGATGTCGATCTATCTTGATTGCTCATCTTTGTAGGTTTTAACCCTGTACAGAAATTACCTACATACGAATTCTAAAACAAATAAAATAAACAATGCGAGAGCATAACACATAGAACACATATACATAGAGATTTTCCCCTCAATCCCAAAACTGGGACTTCTAGCTTGATTTTTCATTATGTTCCTTTCAATGTTACAATACATTTTTATACACGGCGAAGCATCCAATACCATGGACCGAAAACCATCGCATCCAAAACCATGTGCGAAAATCATGCACAAAACCATAGGTAGGTCTGCCCCGAGACCCCATAGAGGGGGGTTACCTGCACCCCTCAAACCCCCCACGATCCCCCTGCTACGCAATCGGCACAACGAAGAGGGGGCATCGCCCCCCCTCTAAGCCCCCGGTTAACTACGTGGGCTAGTCGTGGAAAGAATATAACACAACCCAACATTCTCCCACTTGTTGTTTTCTTTCCACAGGGGACCACAAGAGAGCTTAGTAATTTATCCAACCCTGCAACGCCCATTGTTTCTCTACACCAAGATAACTTCTCAGAGCTCATAGATTTTGTCATTGCATCTACAGTATTCTTCAAAGTGTCCACCTTTACCAGCAACACCTTTTTGTCTTCTATCATATCCCTCACAAAGTGATACTGAAAATCCATGTGCTTTGTCTTTGAATGATATTCAGGGTTCTTTGCCAAGAAAATTGCACTTTGGCTATCACAGTCTATCCTTATAGCTCCCTTTACTAACCCCATACTTGAACACAATCTCTGCAACTAAACTTCTTCCTTGCTTGCATGAGTGGTTACCATGTATTCTGCCTCTATAGTTGATAGTGCCAGTACAGATTGTTTCTTACTCATCCAACTAATTGCACCTCCAAATAGGTTAAACACATACCCACTTGTATATCTTCTTTGATCCAGATCTCTAGCCCAGTCTGCATCAACAAAGCCACGAATATCCAACACTCTGTCCAATCCTGGTCTTCCTTGGTAGCGCAAACCATAATAACTAGTGCCATGCAAATACCTGAAAACTCGCTTCACTATTGTCCAGTGCTCCTTTCCTGGTTTTGACATAAACCTGCTCACTACTCCCACTGCACGTGCAATGTCTGGTCTAGTATAGACCATTGCATACATCAGGTTACTGACTGCACTTGAATATGGAACATGGGACATGTCCTCTTCCTCTTCTTGTGTCTTGGGACACTATTCAGCAGATAACTTCACACCTATAAGAATAGGAACCTTCACCAATTTACTATCCAGCATATTAAACCTCTGCAGTATTGTCTCAACATACTTTCTCTACTTTAACCAGAGCTTCCTCTTTTACCTATCTCTTTTAATTTCCATGCCCAAAATATAGTTTGCAGCACCAAGATCTTTCATGTCGAATTTGGAGGACAATTGGGTCTTCAAATCCTGGATAATTTCTTTGTCATTTCCAACCAGCAACATATCATCCACATACAAGACTAGATAAATAACACAGTCACCAATTAATTTAAAATACACACAATGATCTGTTTTTCTTCTAGTGAAGCCAAGTCCCCATATAAATGTATCAAATCTCTGATACCACATCCTTGGTGACTGTTTTAACCCATACAAAGACTTCTTTAACTTGCATACCAATTCTTTCTTACCCTTCATCGCAAAGCCTTAAGGTTGCTTCATGTAGATTTCCTCTTCTAGATCCCCATGAAGAAATGATGTCTTCACATCCATCTGTTCTACCTCAAAATCAAAAGTAGCAGCAACAGATAAAAGTAATCTAATAGAAGTCACCTTGGCAACAGGAGAAAAAAATCACCAAAATCAATTCCCGACACCTGGGAATAACCTTTTGCTACCAACTGAGCTTTGTATTTCTCCAACTTTCCTTCTGCATTTGTCTTCTTCTTGAACACCCATTTGCTTCCATTGGGTTTCCTTCCAGTCAAAAACTCCACTAGTTCCCAAGCCTCATTTTTGTGAAAAGATGTCATTTCATCAACCATGGTGTCTTTCCATAGTTTTCCATCCTTTGAATCTACTGCTTCCTTCACAGTTCTGGGATCATCGTCAGTAATAGATAAAGGAAAATTCGAAGAGAAAGTAGATGGACTATACCTTTCTAGCTGCCTTCTTTCTCGAACTGATATTCTCACACTTAGAGTTTGTGGCTCTTCATCTTCTCATCCCTCCTCTCTTATAAAGTTTGATTCTTCCTCCTTAAGCTCAAACTCTATCTTCTCAGGTTCCTTTGGTTGGACTTCATGTTTAATAACATATTTTACCTCTCTGAAAACCACATCTCTTTATACACAACCTTCCTTGGTACTGGGTTCCAAAGCTTATAACCCTTTAAACCATCCTTATGCCCAATAAAGATGCACTTTCAGATTTACTATCCAACTTGGTTCATTTCTCCTTTGGAACATGTACATATGCATCACATCCAAATACCCTCAGATCTGAAAGAGAGTTTTTATTACCAGCCATTACCTATTTTGGAGTCTTATCCTCCAACGCTGATAAAGGCGATCTGTTGACCAGGTAACATGTTGTCTCCACCACCTCTGCCTAGAATTCATGTCCTAAGCTGACACCACTGAGCATGCTTCTTGCCCTTTCCATCAACGTCTTATTCATTCTTTCTGCAACTCCATTTTGCTTAGGTGTGTATGGAGTAGTCTTCTGTCATGCTATACAACACTTCTTATAGAATTCTTCAAATTCCTTACTGCAAAACTATCCACCGTTATCTGTCCTCAACATCTTTATCTTCTTATCTATCTGGTTTTCCACCGGAGCCTTAAATTCTTTAAACCTATCAAAGACTTCAGATTCTTCTTAAGGAAATATATCCATATATTCCTTGAGAAGTCATCTATAAATGATACATAGTACACAAAATTACCTAGTGATGGAACCATCACAGGTCCAAACACATCACTGTGCACAAGTTCTAATATTTGTTTCGCCCTCTTACCACTAGAGGGGAAACTCACCTGATTCTGCTTCCCATATACACAATTGTCACAGAAATCAAAATCCACAGAGCTATTACTCATACTTTCTACCATACCTTTACCATGAAGTATTCGAAGTCCCTTCTCTCCAGTATGTCCAAGCCTTTTATGCCACAGCATGGTCTTCTCTCCAGAGACCACTAGATTTTCTGCTCCACTTTTAGGAACCACAGAGTTGTTGCACCCATCAACAACAATGCTACCTTGTAGCTTGTACAGAGTTCCAATCCGGACTCCCTGCATCAATACCAGTTCTCCCCAAACCATCTTGCAGGTATCCTTCTCGAGCACTGTTTTTACACCTACATCATCCAGCTTGCTTACAAAAATCAAATTTCTAGCTAATGCAAGAATATGAAAAACACCTGGAAGTGTTCTAACCCTTCCACCTTGCAACTTCAACTTTACTTTTCTGCGACCAACTATTCTATCCTTCCCGTCATCCCCCAAGAAGACATCAGCACCATCATATTTCTCATACTCACAGAACCACTCTCTATGGGGAGTGAAGTGAAAGGATGCACCTGAGTCAATCAACCATGCCTCATGATCTACATGTGTACTTGAAGAAGCCAAGTACATATCCCCACCTTCATCTGCTGTGGTTTTCACCTCTGCAGAAGGAGCATCATCAGATCCCTTTCCTTTATCAGTAGCTTTAGATTTACAGTCCCTTTTGTAGTGCCCTTCCTTTCCACATTTCCAGCACACCACCTTTACAGGTTTTCCTAGAGATTTAGATCTCCCTCTAGATTTAGATCTCCCACTCGATGACTTATTTTTGTTTCTGTTCTGGGACCGTCCTCGTACAGACAGGGCATCACCATTCTGGCTCTCCATATTTTTCTGTCTCATCTCCTCCGTTAGCAAGGATGAGACTATTTCATCAAACTGCAAGGCAGTTGTATTGCTACCTATTGCAATAACTAGACTATCCCACAAATCTGGTAGAGAACACAACAAACTAGTGCACTTATGTTCATTTGAAATTTTAGTATCAACAAATAATAACTGACTTTTCACAGTATTAAATGTGTTCAGATGCTCTATCACTGAGTCTCCATCTTTCATCCTCAGGTTATATAGCTTTTTCCACGGGAACAATTTATTCACTAGAGACTTAGATTGGTACAAAGTCCTTAACTTGTACCACAAAGCATTCATCGTAGCTTCCCCTGATACATTCAGCAATACTGAATCTGAGACACACAATCGTATTGTTCTCTTTGCCTTCCAATCCAACTTCTTCCATTCTTCATCAGACACTCCCGTTGGTTTAGTACCCAGATCTACCGTGATCCACTAATATTTATCCACCAATAGATCCTCCATCTTGAGTTTCCACAACTCAAAACTCTAACCATTAAATTTCTCTATCTCTATCTTTCCACTTCTCTCCATCTTCTTTCACCACCAGAATCAATCTCACAGATCTCCCACTGAACAGGGTCTACCATAGGCTTGAGCGAAACCCCTCAGCAAAGAAGGTGTCCCCTTGAAGCCAAAACAACTCTAATACCAATTGTAGGTCTTAACCCTGTACATAAATTACCTGCATACGAATTCTCAAACATAGAAAATAAACAATGCGAGAGCATAACACATAAAACACATATACATAGAGATTTTCCCCTGGATCCCAAAACTGGGACTACTAGCTTGATTTTTCATTATGTTCCTTTCAATGTTACAATACATATTATACATGTCGAAGAATCTAATACCATGGAACGAAAACCATCGCATCCAAAATCATGGATTGAAAACCATCGGGTCCAAAACCATGTGCAAAATTCATGCACGAAACCATAGGTAGTTCTGTCCCCGTACTCATAGAGAGAGATTACCTGCACCCCTCAAACCCTTTGTGACCCCCTCGCCACGTAGTCAACGCAACGAAGGGGTGGCTCCGTCCCCCCTCTAACCCCCCAGTTAACTACGTGGGCTAGTCGTGGAAAGAATATAACATAACCAAACAATCTTGCGGGGTCTTCCTTCAAGCGATCAAGCTTCTTTTGAAGGACCTTCTCTGATACCAATTATTGGAAAAAATACTGAGAGGGGGGTGGGGGTGGGGTTAGGGAAAATTTTAGGTGCTAATATTTGCAGGTTGGCTAATATCCCATGTTTTTTCCAAAAAAAGATTCGCCAATTTCCATTTTTCTAAAAATGAATTCGCCCAAATTTTATAGTATAATTTTTTTATCTTAAAAATCACCAATTTTATATATTGTCTACTATAAAATAATTGGAAATCTAAACATTTTTACAAAATTATCATCAACAATTTTAAAATTTGGATATTAGCCGGACTAGTAAGATTCGCCAAGGTTGCTAAACTTTAAAATAAAATTCCATTCTTAAAATTTTCCCTTAGGGGGTGAATCAGTATTTTAAAAACTCGCAATAATATTTTTTCTTTTCTGAAATGTATATGCGACTTGAATGAACCCAACTAGCATACGTATGCGACTATTGTAAAAGGAACTAACACATTTCCCAGTAAACTTCATAAAACCGCTAATTCTTTATCTGTTAAAATTTGAACCTGAATGTAAGGGATTTATTAGGAATTTGATAAGCAGTAAATAGGTGCAGTAAGAACAGAATAAAGTATCACACATAAGTAAACACACATGAACACCAGGATTTCAGGTGGAAACCCAATGTGGGAGAAAAACACCATTTTTGTCCACTTAGTATTCAAAACTTATTAATGTCAAAAACTACTTACATTCTTGTACTGGTGCATAATCATACCAGTTCGCATCCACCCACCTGCTGAATGCTACAACCTTCACTCGTTCTCCATCTATTACTAGAAGGGAGATCCAACCCCGTGATCTTATTGTTGGCACCCTGTAATTTGGAGGTTGTAGGAAAAATCACAAGGATGTAACATCAAACCAATTTCGGGATGGGAATCTAGCCCTTCCATTCCTAGAGAGGGCCCTCTCTGTAAAATTTATCTTTGATGCTTGAAAATCATAGACTAGTTATGATTGTACTTGGGTATTAGGTTTTGATTTGTGTTTTGGAAGACTAATTGTATTCAATTTAATTAGCATCTATTGGGCAATGGATTCAAAAGGTAAACTAGATGGTTGCATAAATTTTTCATAAAGTAAACTCGGGGCAAGTTAGGAATATTTACTTGATCTTTCAGAATAACAAGTGGATGATGGTAGAGCAAGGAAAACCTTCAGCAGAATTAAAGAGCAATTAAGAATTCTTTGGTGTGGACTTCAGTCAATCATGTAGAACTAAAGAACAATCAAGAATTCTTTAGTGTGGCCTTCAGTGGAAAACATACAGATTGCAAAAGAAGCCAGAATAAGGGAATTAAAAATAAATCCTATTCATCACAATTCTGTTTTGCAATTGGAATTTAGATGATTACAGTGAAAAGATGATAGTGAAACACTTTAACATAAGAAAAACATCACCGGTATTTAAGCCACAAGAATCCTATGAATGGTCTGCTTAGTATTGATGCTCCAGTGCTTTAAAAAAAAACTTTCAATGCTCCAACAGATCACTGATATTTCTGATCTCAAACAATCGACCTTTAACACTTCATATGAAAAAGTATTTATACAAAATTTACAAACTATTTACAATAAATGTTGTCTCTATTAGACAGGACATTTTTAGACTATAAATGAACTAAAAAGCTCTAACTACTGCAGATTAATAGTTATGGTGGAATGTTTTGTGCAAATGTTGTTGATGTGGAAGTGGGAGCAGGTAGGATGTGGACCCAAATTTGTGGCTGTGCTAGCAGATGAACTAGTAGATGCAGATGTATCTCTCTTTTTCTTAGTAATTCACTGATGTATCTCTCCTTTTCTTAGTAATTCACTCAAGTTCTTGCTTATCCTTTGACATGATAACTTGAGACTTCCCTCACTAATGGCTGATCCTTTGACCACCCTACTATTTTGTCATCCATTAGTGTCCCAAATATTTTGGAAAATATATAATAATATATAATAATAATAATAATAATAATAGATATATATATATATATATATATATATATATATATTTGAATAATATTTCCAAAATATTTTAAATGAAATTTATAATTAAATTTATACAAAACCATGTGTTGTTTCCAAACCGTGGTTTTGTTTTGTCTTTCCATGAATTCACAAAACCATGTGTAGTTTTGTTTCTATTACTCCTTCCTCTGTAAATTTATTTTATCATTCTCATATCTTTGTATTTTACTTGAAATTAATCCACCCTATATTCCCATAACATTTATAAGATTCAAAACCAAAACAGTTAATGGTTTTCGCATGGGGGGCAAGTAGTATGTGGTATTATTTTGGAGGATGCGATATAACGTGGGGCTGCCACGTAGCAAAAAGGCGGGTGGGGAAAACAACTTATCTCGCATACTTTTTGAGTGTTAAGTGTTGGATGAGCTGGGATGTGAAATAGAATTTTAACCGTTCATTTATTTCTACGAATCTTGAGGCAAATAAAAATGAAGGGGGTTTAATTCTTAGTGCGGGGTGGGCCATTGGTTGACTTTGCAGGGGGAAGAGGTAGTATAGGCTTGCGGGGAGAAATTAATATAAAGTCCAAAAATTTATATTAATAGGGTTTTGTGAAGTAAGGGGTAAAAAGAGGGATTATATATATATATATATATATATATATATATCCCACATTCACAAGTGAACATTCTTCATGATGGTTTATATAAGCCCATAGTTACATTGTGTTTTGACAAAATAAGCCCAAGGCTACCCACTTGTGCTTGGTGTTAGGTGTGCTAGGCTTAGGTATTGTGAATGCAGGTCGCATGGAGATGGAGCGGGAGCTAAGCTTTCAAGCTTATTTTTTATGAAAATTTCAATAAAATCCAAGGTTTTAAAACCAGAAGCTCTGTAATATATAAAAATTTTGTCACACAAACCTATTCTTAATAATTTGAAAGCAGGTATTCAGCTTATGCTAGGGTAATATTTAGATGAATTAACAAGGAAAGTGGGTGATAAAGCAGGAAGTTGAGTAAAACATGATGCAAAATGGAGAGGAAGCGGGGCGAGTCAGCAAGCCAAAAGCTTGATCATGAGATCAACAAATAATATCTGAATCATCAGATTTCCTATAATTATAGGACCCTAACATTGGCTCTAGCTTGGGGATGGCAGTCTCCTTGGAGGTGCCAAGAACCGCAGATCTCTGATTTTATAGATTAGTGCCTTCTCCATTGGGTTGTTCCCAAATCTGCAACTTGTTCTTCTAACTCTCAAACTGAAATCAAAACCACTATGCATACTCAACATTGAACTACACACTGAATTGAAAGTTGAGAAGAAAATTGAATTTGAAAATAAAAAAAGTCTTAGAGTCCTGAGTTTATTTGTACCCTGCCACCTACCCTATATTGTTGAAAATCAGGGTGAATTAAATAATACAGAAATGCCAATGAGTCAAGCAGCTGTATAAACAAATGGACTTCTTGACTGATTGTCAGTAAACTCAGAAGTATAATTTCATCATGTTTCCACATAATCAAAGATGTGATAATAATGGCAACTGCTAATGTATTTGGTCCTTATAGAGAAAACATGTTTGAAAACTTGAGCTGAAAAGAATCTTAATGTAATTTTCTATAGGATAAACAAAAGCATAATGTATGATATTTGTTTCTAGGCCTTCAATGACTAATTAATCAGTTGTATCCTCAATATTAAACCCTAAAACTAATTCTTTAGTATTGTACTTGAAAGCATAATTATCCTCAATTTGCAAGTCAAAAGGTAGTACATTTTCCTCTTGCTTTGGAGAAGGAATTTATTTTCCAAGAATTCTTTAGGATCTCGGAAATTGTATGACTGAATTTGAGAATGAAAAAGTTTAATCCCATTTTCATATTTTTCAGCAAATAACTCAAGAACACATATTTTAACTTCAGGAGAAAATTTTCTTGATTTGAAAATAAGAAACACAGTTATTAAAAACTCTTCATCAAGATGCAATTCTGATAACCCATCCCTAAATTCATTAAAAATTTCATGAAATGAAAGGTTTTCCATAAACCCTGTCATCCTGTATCACCATTAATGCTTTGAAATATGGATTCTTTGGTTCTGGAATCGCTCTGAACTTTGAAGCTCTAGATCTTGAACAATGGAGTCACCAGTGAAAGGTACAACCTTCTGGTATCTAATCGTTGTTCACCATCAACAGTCAGATCTGAACTGTGATGCCCTTTTCTGAGGAAGATAAAGTGTTCTATCCCAAATGGAGTTTCCAATATGTTGGCACCCTGTAATTTGAAGGCTGTAGGACAAATCACAATAATGTAACATCAAACCAACTTCGAGATGGGAATCTAGCACTTCCAATCCTAGAGAGGGCTCTCCCTATAAAATTTATCTTCGTTGCTTGAAAATCTTAGACTAGTTATGATTGTACTTTGGTTTTGGGTTTTGATTTGGGCTTTGGAAGACTGATTGTATTCAATTTAATTAGCATCTATTAGGCAATGGATCCAAAAGGTAAACTGGATGGTTGCATCAATTTTTCACAGAGTATACTTAGGGAAAGTTAGGAATATTTACTGGATCTTTCAGAATAATAAGTGGATGATGGCAGAACAATGAAAACCTTTAGCAGAACTAAAGATCAATTAAGAATTCTTTAGTTTGGCATTCATTCAATCAGGCAGAACTAAAGAGCAGTCAAGAATTCTTTAGTGTGGCCTTCAATAGAAAACATACAGATTGCAAAAGCATCTATAATAAGGTATTCAAAAGTAAATCCTATTCAACACATTTATATTTTTCAATTGGAATTTAGATGATTACAATGAAGAGATGATAGTGAAACACTTTAACATAAGAAAAACATCACCAGTATTTAGGCCAAAAGAATCCTATGAATGGTCTACTTAGTATTGATGCTCCTTTGCTTAAAAAAAAACTTACAATGCTCCAACAAATCACTAGTATTTTGGATCTCAAACAATCGACCTCTTATACTTCAAAAGAAGAAGTATTTATACAAATTTTACAAACTGTTACAATAAACGTTGTCTCTAACAAACATGACATTTTTAGACTATAGATGAACTAAAAAGCTCTAACTACTGCAGATTAATAGTTCTGGTGGAATGTGTTGTGCAAATGTTGTTGCTGTGGAAGTGGGAGCAGGTAGGATGTGAACCCAAATTTGTGGTTGTGCTGGTAGATGAACTAGCAGATGCAGATGGACCGTAACACTTATCACAAACTACTACTGGGAGGAAGCTTCGACTTCCTCACTGAAGGCTCCAACCCTCAACAACATCCATAGACCACGTTTCATCAAAATTTCAGACTAGATCCAATATAAAGACTTATACTCAATTATCACTGTAAAACAATTATCAATCTATGACACACATAATCAACCAATCATTGAAACCTAATCAACAGTTACATAATCAAAACTCAACCAATCGGCTGGAACAGTGATATCAATATAACCAGTACACCAAACTGAACTCAAATTGATGAATCAACACATAGAATCAATTGCAACTGTGATCAGTCATTTTCCAAAATGTGTATGCTACTTCACTTAGGGAAACTCGCGTGCATATGTGCTTTTATGGAGAGAAACCCCCACATAGATCTTAATATACAGAAAACTAAAAATTTGACCACTGCAATTTATGAAAATAACATTGAATGACATTTAGATCTACTGCAACACTTTGAACCAATCACAAAACTCTCTCTGATCTCCAGTCACAATCAACAAGTAATCTTAACATTCATCAATCAATTAATACCCAAATTCAACTTAATCATTCGATCAGATCTACTTCAGACATTATTACTCAACCCAGATAAACATGAGGACATCATTAACATACAACAGAGAAACATCAACACTGATCAGGTTGATAAGTCATTTATGAACATAAAATTCTCACTTTATATATGCGACTTTGCAAAATTGAACCCGCTTGTATACGTACTTTTCATGAAGCTAACCAACGTATATATCTACAAATTCTAACCTAAATTTGCACATCTCTTCAGAACTTTAGAAAGACCCAGATCATAATAATCAAAGATAAAAACATGAATCAATACTTAGATCCAGTCAATCCTTGAATAGATCATACAATGAATAGTCATTTTAGGTCTCATGATCCTAGTCCGTCATTTCATCATCGGTGCATAATTATTTCATATCAATGTGACAATTATGGCCCTTACAAAGCAAAAATACTTCATATTGAAGTATTCATCAAAAACTCTTTCACTTGCTCACTTATCCCTTTGATCATCACTTCTTTATGTAGTTTAGCCCTGATCTAATACCACGGGTCAAAACAAAATTAGTGTTGGTGGTAATCTTTGATTGGATCAATATTCATTGTCGCATTCATTACTATGGGCCAATACCATGGTAAGGACCCTTGGTATTTACAATACCATGGTACAAAAACCATATGCTACTTTTTTTCACTTAAATCGTGTGCATAAGCGACTTGGCTTAACAGACCCTGCATATAGTTCTTGGACTTCCAACTTTATCATTCCTCTTAATCGTCATGCATTTTGTCACATCTATATTCATTCTCATATTATGTTGAATTCATTATTTCACCAACTGACCTATGAATTCTGTCATAAGTGAGTTTTCATCAAGGACAACACATACATCACAATGCCAGCAATATATATGTGTATTATAACATTGAAAGGAATATAATAAAAAATCAAGCTAGTAGTCTCGGTATTGGGATCCATGGGACATTATAGGAATTTTGAAGTAAAAAATGGGCCTCATAAAGAAATTCTACAATCAAAATTCACTTTATGAGAACGAATCACATTTTAGGGGATGACATCATCCCCCATGGTTGAGGTGCCATTGCTTGAGTTAAAGGTACTTACTTGTCACATTCTCAATGATGGATAAAAACTCATGATTAACCATGGTAGTGATTTAAATACGTTTAAAGTTATAAATTAAAGTATTGATAATAAAGGACATTTCACACTTTTTGAATAAAATAATATTATTGACATTTCATAATGTTTTGAAAGAAACAATCCATATCCCTATAAAACCTTCATGACTTTACACACTTTTCAATCAATATTATATTTTTAAATTATATATTCATTTCATTTTTTTATTTTTTTTTATGCGTAAATACTAATTCTATTAAAAAGAGAAAATATATGTACAATGAGGTCAAGACCTCAGAGGAGGCCGATGCCATTCCTCAGCCAGATATTCAGAGATATTACAATTCATGCTTTCTGCTGATTTCACATTGCAGCCTTCAAAATATTTTGTTTGGACCATGACCTCCTGAGAAATTTTACTGAGACTCACACTGTCATGCCCGCCATTGATCAAAAAGACAAAAAGGTACCCATCAAACCCACAGTTGCAACAATAAACAGAGAGCAGGTTGGCTATCGCCACGAGCTTGAACAAGAACATAAACCAGACATAGAACCATAAACTTGGAAACGAAGACACGTATTCAAAATTACACAGAGCATAGGCAAGAATGCCACCCGTCGGTAAAGAGTCGGCTTTAGTCTGCATGCTGCAGAGAGTCAGGCGTGTCCCTATCCACCTGGCTGGAAGAAGCCACCCAGGTGACGAAGCCATTGTCATCATTTCCTTCAATGCCACCTTCAGGAGTGGTCACCAGATTGAGAATGCAGCCTGCACGCTGAGACGGCCCACAGGCGAGAATCTCATTCTGAGTTGGGTCGACGGGATGCTGAGGCTCTTCAGAAACAGGGGTGTCCTCCTGCATATTGTCCGCGTTAGACACCACCCCAGCCATTTCCCCTTGAAGAACGTTGTCTTCCTGAGAATGAGAGGAAGTGGTTTGAGCCGAGCTGATATGATTATTCTCTTCCTCAGCGAGAATAATTGTGATGCTTGCCGTCAATACGGGCCTGTTGAGCCTACTGTGGAATGTGAACCTGGAAGTCTGAAAAGAATTGTGCGGAAGAGACCCAGCTTGACCCGAGGGCGGAGAAGAAGGGGAGGCTGAGGCAATGGGAATGACGTTCTGTGGAGCAGGACGAGAGGTTCTGCCTCTATTTCCAGTGTTGCTTCCTCTGCGCGGGATTCCTCGACGGCGAGGCATGCTTGGGATAACAGACTGACTGAGAAAGGGGTTGAGGCGGAGCAGACGGGTGAGAATTTGAGCGCAGAGGAGCCCAATAACATCCAAAGACCAGGCGAGCTTCCAAATACGATGAACCAGGCAAGGGTGCGGGAAGAGTTCCGCGCAGAGGTGAATTAAACCAGTGACAATGGCGTGAATTAAAAACGGAGCCATACATAAGATCTTACCTGAATGCTCTTGAACCAGGCGCTCATAAATGCCAAACTGTGAGACCATCATTCCGTTCTGCATCGAATTTACTTCGCGTGCCTTTGAAGGAGTCTGCCAGCCCGAGGCGCATGCCATGAGGGCCGTCCGCCAGCCAGGTGCAAGGCCAGCTGCCTGCTCTGTGCGGCGTCTCATTAATGTCATTGAATGCCACCTGCATCCGGGTGTGTGTCATCCTCTTGAAGTTTATCCTGTATCACAATTTTCTGGAACTCAGAGAGTTGATCCTCGGAGGCTATGCTGGAGATTGTGCCTGCAAAGAATCCTACCCCAATTTCCACTCCGAGATTAGCAAGAAAATCAGCGAGCTTGTTTCCTTCCCTCCTTTCATTTCATTTTATTTAATATTACAATTTCAAATTAATTATAATATATATACATATACAAATAAATGCCTACTTATAAATATAAAGTAAATCTATTTCAATACTTTTTTTCTTTAATTTTAAATACAACTCAATTCAATTCATTATGATTATAATAATATTATATATAATATTGTGAAAAACAATCTAAATGTAATAGAATATATATTGTATTCCTTTTTATATTATATATTATTTCTTCTATGTTATAAATCAAATCAATTCAATATGTAATATAAAACCAATACATAAGTTAATTTATTACATATATTATATTTTATTACTTGATTTTTATATAGTAACTTAACTACATGTTATTATATAATTTAATTATATAATTTAAATAATATGAATTTTAATTAATAGTATATTATACAACTAAGAATTTATGAATTCATATTTATAATTTATTTTAAGTTATTTAAGTACAAAGAACAAATGCATTAGTTGTTCAATGGTAATGATTTTTTCTTAAAAAACTCATTTTTATTTATAATCACATAAATATAATTTTTTTATTAATTTTATCCTAGTACAAGTTTTCAATTGAATTTAACCATGGTTACATCAATTCTGGTGCAAAAAGTAAACTGAAAATTCATAAATATTATTTTATAGGTTTGGCTATTATTTTATTATTTCCTTTGGAAGCCCATTTTAGAACTCAAAATTCTCCTAATGAAATCTCAGTGTATATTTGTTTTATGTTCTTGCCACTGTATATTTTTGTATTTTAAGAATTCATTTGTAGGTAAGTTTTGTACAGAGTTAAAACATACAGACACTCCCAAATTTCAACAGCTATATACATCATAACTCATAGCGATAACTCGACCTGTAAAACATTAAAATAATTCTTATTCATGACTGATCTATGGTACATCACGCGTTGTGATCTCTTGAATTTCTTTATAGGGCTTTGATTTCAATTTCTTCTCCAATTTCCATTTATCTTTGGCTTTTTCGCAGTATCTCTACAAATTTCGAAGACATCGCCCTTTTATACACCTGTTTTCAGTCTGTTGAGCTAAAACCTGGCTCTAATTTCCTCTCTGTAAACACCCATGCCTGTAATTAAGAAAAACTTGGTAGGGTCTGACCTTGTTGAATTTTATGATGAATACCAATCCCCTTTCAAGATGGTGGGCTCATGACATTTTATAAAACAGTTCTGAGGGTTTAAAAATGGTATTCTCAAAGTCTTTTCTTATACTTTCAATGGAAAGAGAGTTAAGCTCTACAACTTAGAAATGATGGTTGATGTCATTTTTATAGCTGAAGCTACATCCCTCCCCACCAAAGGAGAAAAATGGTCTAAGAACTATCATGTTTAAGCCATACCATGTAAAAATATTATGGAGCATAAAGATAAGGGTCTGCCTATGAACTATCTAAAACCGAAATGGAGAGATATATTGTGTTTCATACATTGTTATATAACTTGTGAGGGTCAATACACCTCGGTGTTTTTGTATCACATCTGTCTATTGATGGTTTTTCTTGATCATGATCTTAATTTACCCTATTTCTTGCACAAGAGTTTATTCATGATGGCTAAAACCCAATTTAGATCGTAAAAACTTGGATAGGTCACTCTTCCACCATGGTATTATATGTATTTTCATTAAGTTTCAATTATCTAAAGTCGGCCAATATTGGGAAATTTCTCACGTGTGAAACAGTTTTTAGGAAACCATACAATCGAGTCAACTAGAGGTTGCTCCAAAGACTCTACTTAACCCTTCCTCCCTAGTTTGGGCTCTACTTGATGCCCATATCGATGAGGTGGATATTTTTGAACATTTTAGCCTCGAACAATAGTTCAATTCCTTCAATGATTTTAGGTGTGAATGATCCAGGTGGATATTGGTGGCCACCTTCCAAGACCACTTGGACCCCCACCATTGTTTCTTTCAGCTTTTCAGTTTCCTTAATTGTAGCACAGTTTACTATTTTTAGCAGTTTTCAGGTCCTAAACTTCTGGAGCTGTTTTGAGCTCTTCTTAAAGTTGTAGTTCTTGGATAGATCTTTCTAATGAGATATTGTGCATGTCAAACGGAGATCATATGCCAAAGTTACGAACTCAGGAATTTGATGTACTAATTTACCCAAACGGGGCCCACAGTTTGGTGTTCCATCTTCTAGGGTTAGGTTTTTGGATGTTTGGGTTTTCCATTGTTTATAAACAATAAATAGGCCTTCGAGCCTCATTGTAACATAGTTCAGAGGCATGTAGCTACCACATATCTTCTTAGAGATAAGCTACCATTTCCCTAGCTCATTTATTTCCATTGTTGTTTGTAAGCATATTTCAGTATTTTACATTATTGAAATGAATTATTATTTCCATTGCATCTTTGTGTTTATGGTTATCTCTATAATTTGTTGCATTCCTGTTTAAATCTAGATAAGTGGTATCAGAGCGTCTTCTTTTTCTCTGTTTTTCTTTGCATGTCCCCAATGAGGTCAGGATATAAGGAGTTAGGGCTGAACTGGTCGAACCATTGCAAGACTAGCCTCACAAATCCTGACAGCCTCCCATGGCAGATGAAAAACAAGACGAGGGGGTAGGATATCCTATAAAAATCTTGCTTGAAGAAGCCCTCGAGTGACAAAGGAACGCGATGATGGACAACTTTGCCCAGATCCTTCAGTGGCTACCCAGGGGCGACACATCGGCTTCCAACAGCTACTCTGGAAACGCCACACCATTTAAGGTACAAGTTAATTTTGAAATCCCCATATTTGACGGTCAGAAAGACCTAGATGTTGTCAATAAATGGTTAAATCTGCTAGAGGGTTATTTTTATGTTCATGATTTTTCCAGTCGGGAAAATATTATTTTCGCTCTTCTCAAAGCAACCCCCCACGTCAAGGACTGGTGGGAAACCTACTGTGAGCAGAAGGATGAAAGTACAGGCTCACTATTTTCAGCCGCACCCACTTGGGATTCATTCTGGGATGCCATCAAGGAGCAGTACTACCCTGTCGGAAGCTATGAGGATCAATACATAAAGTGGACCATGCTGCGGCAGGGAAGGGACCAAGATGTGCCAGAGTTTACCAATATTTTCCATACCCTTCAAACAAACCTGGGTATCAAGGATTCAGAGCAGCATTTGGGACTCAAATACCGTGGTTTCCTGCACAAGTATATCTAGGAAGAAATAGAATTCCTGAACATCTTGTCGCTCAGCACGACATACCAATATGCCGTCAAGGTCGAAAAAAAGTTTAAACAGAAGAAGCGAGACTTTGGATCTGTGAATCCAAAGCAAGGGAAAGGTGCCCCCAAACCGCAGAACAAATGACAAAGCCAAGGTGGGGCGGCCCAAGACAACCCACCAAAGATTCACGCAAGGAACAACGCCGTGAAGCTGAAAAAAGACACAAGAAAGTAGTGTGAGTTCCATAAGAGCTCCACTCACAACACAAGTGAGTGTCGGGCCAAGCAGTCATTGGTGGTCGAGCTAAAGATTTCAAAATCAGATGCATGTTCTGACTCTGAGTCAGAACCTAACAAGGGGAATGACAAAGGGAAGCAGATTATCGATGTGGAGCCGAATGCCACTGTTGCTACCACAAAGATATAGAAGGAAGAACCCGAAGATCCAAAGGAGGAGGAGCATCTCTTCCACTCCAAGATGTGGGTAAAGGGATGCCCGCTACAATTCATTGCCAATAGTGGGAGCCAAAAGAACCTCATTTTGGTAGAGGTCATGAAATGGCTGGGCTTACCGACCATAGCACATCCACAACCGTACACCATCAGGTGGCTTCACTAAGGACAAGATCTTCGCGTGAGCCAGTAGTGTTGCCTTCCATACAACATCAAGCCCTTCAAGGATGAGGTATTGTGTGACATTGCTCTCCTTGAAGTTTGTGATGTATTATTAAGACAACCATACTTGTGGAAGCGACATGCTGTGTATGAATCAAGGTCATGTGATGTTATTGTTACTTTGGGAAATAAGTTGTATAGGATACTAGAGGTAGCACCAGCTACCACCATCTCTCTGGTTACTGCAAAAAAATGCAGTAAGCTCATTTCCAAAACCGGGAAATTTGTTTTGCTGATGATACGCCCTCAAGGAAAGAAGAAGACGGTGGCCACGACCTCCAGATAGGGCCCCTCTGCACGACAACTTAGACAGACAAGGTCATGGAAGTGTACGAGGTCATCTTCACCTCCCCCGCATGGGTTCCTCTACACTGTCAGGTCAAGCACTCCATCGATCTAACCCCAGGTGGGCCGCTACCCAATGGACCAATCTATCAGTGCTCTGTTCTAGAGAACAATGAAATCAAGAGGTAGATTCAGGAGCTACTGCAGAAAGGTCACACTCGTCTGAGTTCATCATCCTGTGGGAGCCCAATCGTGTTGGTAAAGAAGAAGGATGGGACTTGGAGACTCTATATTGACTATCAGGTGTTGAACAAGATCACTGTCCGTAATAGGTACACGATCCCACAGATTGATGACTTCCTGGACCAATTGAAGGGGGCAAAATATTTCAGCAAGATCAATTTGAATTCAGGATATCACCAGGCACCAATCGAACCCTCCGATGTGTGGAAGATTTCCTTCAAAGACAAGGAGGGCCTTTTCGAATGGTTGGTTATGCCTTTCAGATTGACGAATGCTCCTAAAACCTTCATGAGGCTAATGGATGTCATATTGCGACCATTCACCAACTCATTTGTAGTGGTATACTTGGATGACATCCTGATCTTTAGCCAGAGTTGGGAAGAGCACCTCCACCACATTCGAAAGGTTCTCCAAACACTGCGGCAACACAAGTTATGTGCCAATTTGCAGAAATTCACTTTTGGTATGACCTAGGTTCAGTATCTGGGATACATTATTGATGAACAGGGGGTACATGTGGATCTAGCCAAGATCCAAGTCATTCGGTATTGGCCATCTCCAACCACTCTGACAGAGCTCCGCAGCTTTCTAGGTCTTGCCAAGTTCTACTGCAAGTTCGTGTTGGGATTTTCTCATATCACTTGGCCCTTGAGTCAAGTCACCAAGGAAGGAGCGAAAGAAAAATTCTTTTGGTCTGAATCTCAACAGAAGACATTCACATAGTTGAAACATCGCCTCTGCACAGCATCAATGCTCGCATTACCAGACTTGCAACAACCATTTGAGGTCGAGAAAAATGCCTTTGACTATGCTATTGGCGCAATCCTTACTCAACATAGGCATCCAGTGGCATATCACAGTGTGACACTTTCAGACACAGTCCAGAAGTATCCCACTTATGAAAAATAGATGTATTCCATTGTGCAGGCCTGTCGAAAATGGAAGCATTACATTTTGGGGAAGGAAACGACCATCCACACAAAACCACCGACCCTTAAAGTTCATACAGACCCAAGGGAAATTGTAGAATGATCACCATCAGAAGTGGTCCACATACCTACAACAGTTCCATTTGAATATCAAGTATAAAAATGGCAGCACCATTAATGTTTCAGATTGCCTCAGTCGACCACCGATCATGGCGTTAACCACCGTGCTCAACTCTTGTGGCCATGAGACTTCTGATTGGCCACTTCTCTACAAAAGAAACCTAGAATTTGGCCATACATACCAGACACTCTTGGAGGGTCAGTATGTTCCAGATTTTCACCTCCAAGATGCCCTGTTATGCCACCTAGGTCACCTTTATGTTCCTTCAAGCGAGCGTGCCAAGATGAATTGGGAAGCACACTACAGTCGGGCTACTGGGCATTTCGGGGTCAATAAAATAGTTGCAATACTGCAAAAGTATTTCTATTGGCTGAATCTTCAACAATATGTCGAGAAGTATATTAGATCATGCACTGCCTATGCCATTGCCAAACCGACCATCAAGAAGCAAGGCCTCTATACGCCGTGGCCTACCCCTAGTCAACCTTGGGAATCCATATCCATGGATTACATGATAGGCCTTCCTTCCACTAAGCATGGAAACGATTGTGTTTTTGTGGTCATCGACAAGTTCTCGAAGATGGCCATTACGACGGCCTGCAAGAAGAATATCATAGCAGAAGCCACTGCTAAACTCTTCTTTGAATGAGTGTGGGTACACTTTGGGATCCCACAATCTATCATCTCAGATCGGGACAGTAGGTTACTCAGTAAATTTTGGTCCAGTCTCTGGTCGATGTTGGACACCAAACTCACTAAGTCCATAGCCTTCCATCCTCAAACTGATGGCCAGACAGAGGTTGTCAACAGGATGATCATACACATTCTCCACATGTACAACTCAAAGCATCCATGCACATGGGACGAGAGCCTCCGCTATGTTCAACACAGCTACAACTGGGCTCTTCACAGCTCAACTCACCACAGCCCTTTTCAGGTGGGCTTGGGATTCCAGCCACTATGTCCCATTGATGTGGCCATGCCATTTGCAGCTACTCATGCAGATTCAGCTCATGTCTAGTCTGAAACAGATAACATAACCAACTTCATTGAGCACATCCAACATATTCGCCAGCAGGTCCATGACATTCTAGAGAAATCAAATGCTAAGTACAAGCAGTGACATGATCAACATTGGGTGCCACATAAGTTTCAGGTGGGCGACAAAGTCTGGTTGCATTTCAAAAGGAATGCCTTACCGGAGCATATCGGAAACTCAGACCACTTCGATATGGTCCTTACACCATTACCAAGGCTATGGGAGATAATGCATTTAAGCTCATCATTCTCCCATTCCTTAGCTTGCATCCAGTGTTTAATGTGGACCGCCTTCGGCCATACTTTCCACCATTACTAGACACATCCGACATTGTAGAACAACTCACACCCACAGAGTTAAATCTAGATTGCATGGAACAAGTTGCAACTGATTGGATCATGGACACACAGATCAAGCACATTCATCAACAGAATATCCAATAGTATCGATTTGTCAAAGCAAGCCAACTCCTTCCCCAGGGCATGTGGCTCACCAGGGACCAAGTTCAGCAGAAGTTTCCTCATCTCATGGAGGAACTCAATGCAATGGAGACCATTTCTTCCTAAGGGGGAACGAATGATCCAAGTGGATATTGGTGGCCACTTTCCAAGTCCACTTGGACCCCCACCATTGTTTCTTTCAGCTTTTCAGTTTTCTTAATTGTAGCAGAGTTTACTATTTTTAGTAGTTTTCGGGTCCTAAATTTCCGAAGCTATTTTGAGGTCCCAAAATGACGTTTTTTGGGAAAACTAGGAGCAACATGGGTCCATGGGCCGATATTGCTCCTTTCAAAGTTGTAGTTCTCAAATACATTTTTCTAAGGAGATATTGTGCGTGTCAAACGGAGATCATATGCCAAAGTTACGACCCCGGGAAGTTGATGTACCAATTTACGCAAATAGGGCCCACAGTTTGGCATTTCATCTTCTAGGGTTATATTTTTGGATGTTTAGGGTTTTCCATTGTTTCTCAACAATAAATAGGCCTTTGAGCCTCATTGTAACATAGTTCAGAGGCATGTAGCCGCCACATCTCTTCTCAGAGATAAGCTACCATCGCCCTAGCTGGTTTATTTCCATTTTTGTTTGTAAGCATATTTCAGTACTTTGCATGAATGAAATGAAGTAGTATTTCTGCTGCATCTCTGTGTTTGTGGTTATCTCTATAATTTGTTGTGTTCCTGTTTAAATCCAGATTAGTGAAAGCCCTAAACCTCCACTAGTTCATGTTGCCAAGAGCATGGTAAAGGAGGCTTTGTTTCATCATATTGAATTAAAACTAAAACTTAGGAAATAGGTTATAAATCTGAAGGAGATAGATACTGACCCTGATTTAGAACCTTCATTTCAAGAAACACATAGTCAGTGTAAACATAACCTCAAATCTAATGTCAAGGTTAAATAAAGAGACATGAAAATAACTAGGCTAAGGAAAAATAGGCAAACGAGTCCTCCAAATAAAGAGATATTTGTTGATCTCAAATCTAGTATAGAGAATGCGCTTAAAAATACCAAGAACAAGAATCGAGAAAGCTTGTGTTTTTCTGATAAGAAAAATGGTACACCTGAAATTGATATTGACTCTCAGAAAAAATCTTAAGAAGCTTTGTTAGATCTATAATGGAAACAACAATTCCTATTCATTGAACCATGCTTGAAAGGTTCAATTAATCAACTTATACAAGAAAATGAAAAACTAAGGGCATCCTTTTTAGCTAAGGAAACACACCGAAAACAAAATTCTTCCAGCTTAGTAAATAAATCACAGATTTTTGACATGCACATTGTAGTAAAGTCATCATGGGTCAAAATCATAAGTTCTCCAGATCTTGATAATCTGAATGATGCTAAGTAAATTTTTGTATGGTTGTGTATGTTCCAACCTTTGGATATGTTAGGAAATGTTTTTTTTAACTTATTTGTTAAAATTAAAGGGTGTTACAAAATCAAAGATTTTGTAACAACCCTCTTTCTTAATTATGTCAGATAGTAATATCAATTTCTTAATTTTTCATAGTTCTCATGTTGGTTGAAACATTGCTCACCTTTTGTGGAACGAATACTTGTGGATAACCTCCAACTACTACATATACTAGCAAAAGGGTTCTTATTAGGTATCATGTTTATTTTCTTTTATCCACTGGGATATGACTATAGGCTAAACAAACAATGTCTATTATTTTGTAAATAGATATTTTCGGTTTTCAACTTATTTTTAGACATAGTTAATAAAAATACTCTTATATAAACCTCCAATTTTGTGATGAAAGGGGGTACCGATAGTATTAGAGAGAGGATTTTTCGCACAAAATAAAATCTTATTGAACTATATATGATTGTGAAATATTTTTTAATCACACAAGGAGTTGTAATCTTGATTTTATTCAGTTAACTTCTTATAATATCTTCATCATTTCATAGTCATTAATATTATCATGTAATGGATTCTGTGTAATTTATTTCTCAGAATACAATAGATAAAAGTTACTATTTGTGTGGTTTTATCCCATAAATAGTTGGAAACTTATTATGTTTCTTTTCTGCCTTAGATTGATTTAGTTTATATAGGTTGATATATAATTAATATCACCTATAGTGACTTGAGTCTTGAGGTAGATAATCGATCTAGGCACACAAATATGGTTCAAATTTATGTGGTTTTCTTCCAGGGATTTAGAATTCATATTATATCATTTTTACATATAAATTAAACTAATATATTGTAGAAGTTCTGGAAAATATATTTTCAGTTTGATGGTTTTTTTGTTGGTTTGATTCAAAAATAAATAATTTGATGATCCTTCCTTCTATATAACTATTGAAGTGACTTTATGTATCTTGGCCATGTAGTAATAATTAGGTTGCATTCGTTAGCTACTTATGCATTGATTCTTGATGTTAATTATAATAATAGATACAATTTTATTTGCATCCATCCAAATGATAAGAGACTTGTGTTTTATAAGTTGTCTTTCTTTTCTTCTGCCTCAATGATTATCAGTTTTTATTTCCTCTAGTTTTTTATTTATAATTTAATATATAATCAAAATTAGGAATTATATCTTTTACTGTCTTTGCAAATAGTTATATTTCATTTCTTTCAGTCCAAATATAGTTTGTCTTGGCAATAATACCTATATCATATTTTTGTACCTTTTTTATATTACAACAATTTGCTTTAGTTTTCTCGTACATTATTTTAAAAATCATATTTTTATAGCAGATTGTTGTATAATATCTTAACTCATAACATGTATTCATGAGAATCAGTCAGTATGAGGAAATATACAATCTTGTTCTTTTAATAATTCTCCTTTAACTTGACTATTTTATTTCATTTGTATTATTGACTTAATATTTAATGTATTATATTTAATTGATCACCTAATTACAGTCTTAGGAATGTCAACATTAGTTTATATATATTAGTTTCATATTTATTTTAGGTTAACCATAGTTACTTAGGATAAATGTGAACCTCTCACATCTTCTTCACAAGAGGAGGAATTTGAAGGCTATCGGATCCTTAAAACCCATTGAGAAAAACCACACCAAACAACTAATACTATTGGTAAAGCTATGTTCTAGATCATTTCCCCTTGTTAACTAGGGTGCATTACGTCAACAAAATCTTATCCACTATCCTAAAAAATGAAATAAGATACATAGGAATTTTACATTATGTTTTGAGTAAACAAAATTCAAATAATAAAATTGAATATAATAGAATGTTATTTACTCTATCAAAATATAATTTTTTATAACGTTTTCCAATATAAAAGAAAATAAAAAATTATTAAATATGTTTTTTTAATTAAATATAAAATTTTAAAATTTAATATTCTATCTTCTAATATATCAAAGTAATTATAAATTAGAAAAAAAATTGCTGTAAAAAAAACAATAGGTCAAGTGATAGATAGTGACTTTAATTTCCCCTCCACTTTAGTTTTATTCTCATTAAACTGGTTAGTGTAACAAGTTGAAAGTCCTAATAAGTATTTGGTCCTAATTATTTGGAATATATATATATATATATATATATAAACAAATGTTTACTTATAAAATGTCATAGGAATTTATGACATATAATTATTGAGTTTTATTTATTTTAGATAAGTAAATTTTTGTTTATTTATAAAAAAAATTTAAATATATATATATATATATATAACAATTTTTTCTGTTAATTCACCTTTTTCAACTTTTATATTTAAGAATATTATCCATTTGTAAAATATAATGAGAAAAGGATAATTACTCCATTCAAATTTTCCTTATAAATTATATATTAGATTGTTAATTATAATATCCCCATCAATAAAACTGTGGCAAAACTTTATTTGGGAAATATTACCCAATCTAACATGTATATTTACAATTCAACATTAAATACTCCTAATTTAATAAATTTGTCACCATTCCCGTCAAGAACAGTTGCAAGTAGTTGGAAACAAACTTGATGAGTTTCTTGCCCCTATCAATTCTATATGATGGTCGATAGTATTAGAGGGATTTGGCACAAGTGCGTGAGGTGACCAAAATAAATTAACACCAAAATTTACTACTGTTAGAATTTACCTTATGATTTGTTACAAGATAGAATTGAGAGGAAGGGTGCAATCATTTTGTCCGCAGACATGAATTTATCTCCATATGGATATTATCATCTATCTTGAATCACTCTACCAAAAAAAGGGGCTTAATTATATTCATCTGGAAACAAAGATAGGGAGAAGCCTTGATTATATAAAACATTGGCCATTTGTTGTCTTGTATGTTTACTTTTTATTTATTTATTTTTATGAATGTGAAATGTGGGCATCGGTGATGAACCTTACCTTGCATATTTGAAACCATGCATAGGATTTCATTTCTGCATATTTTCTTGAAACTTAACGAAAACGAGATTCCTTCTTAGGTTGGAGGGTTGGCGAGTGAGCAAAGCAAAGCCAAGTGAATGAACACATGATGTGGATCATGAATCTCTTTGCCTGCTTGGGGATCTAACGAGTCAAATAGATACCAGCAAAACCTCATTATATGATGTTGTTATATGCAACAATTGACAAAAACGGGCCTTTCACTTATAGATAGATTTTGAAATTCCATAAAGCGAACCGACCGGACAAAAGTCACATGTCAAGAAATAGTCACTCTCAATTTGTTATCAACTTTTCAATGAAGTGCCTTGAATACTCCACATGAAATCTCGCCATAGGGAATACGTGATATGAACCATCAAGCGAAAGGAACAAAATTTTAAAAAATGAAATGGTAAATTGAACATTAGGAGTCACTCCTTCAAGATTTGCATAGATGAACAATTAAGTGTTGCAGTTTGAAGAGAGGTAAGTTATCTTCTTGGAAAATTTACTTATTCCTATGCGTAGAAAGGCATGGCTAATTATGCTAATGTATTTTAAAATGAGTTCTTTATTTTAGTGAAAAAATATAGTTAGATTTATTATTTGGGGGAAGACTGCATAAAATCTTGTGTATAAGCTAGCTTTACTGTTTCTTGAAAGAAATGCTTTAGGAATCATGATTTTCTCCAAGAAAAATAAACACATGTGAGATTTGTTTATGAAAAGAGAGGGAAACTAAGTTATTTCGTTATGAAAGTTCAGGGATTTGAGTGTGGAATATGGATTATTTTCTTTAAAACCCTATGAAAATAAAACATGTGTTCACATATTCTAATTGTGTTAAAATTATCGAAAAACTTCCATGGTTCTTGGGTGCATGAACATAGGTTAAACAGATTTATTTTCTTGAAAAGACTTGTTGTGCCGTTTTCATGGCTTCTGTGTGGAAGAAAATTAAATTATCAAAGCCATTTTCCTTGAAAAAGGATTATTTACAAGCACAAAGAATATATATGCAGGTAAAGATTAATCCTTGTGTTAAAATGATTGGAATTGATATGTTTCCTTAAATCGATATTATGGTTACGTTCTCCTTTTGAGAATATGGATGTGTGTTGCATGTAAGAAAATTATATCTATTGTGAAAATAATAAGAATTTTTATGCATAGAAACATTAATTGTTTTTGTTAATTTTCTTTTGGAAAATAAGTATGTAATTGGTTACAAAAATGAATATTTAATCATGATAGAATGCTAGAGAAATAAATGTGTGTTGTATGCACAAAAAATTAGTAGATTGAGATAGATCTCTTGGAAATAAATGCATTTTACATTCATGGAAAGAAAAACTATTGAGATATACTTCTTGGGAAGAAATGTCGTTTGCATGCATGAAAGGAATGGCTATCATGTTAATTCATTTTGGAAAAAGATTAAGTTATATTAGTTCTTTTGGGAAAAGATCACGCAATTTGCATGTATAAGAATAACACCTCTTGTATTATTTCGTTTATAAAAGGTTATATAATTGAATATAAAAATAAATAGATGAGAGGCTAGTTCTCTTGAAAGATTGTTATGCATTTGCATGCATAAGGATAGTATCTCCATGTTAGCTTTCCTTTGGAAATATTATGCATTTACATACAATATTATGTTAACTTTCTTTCGGGAAGACTATGCATTTGCATGCAAGATTATGTAAGCTTCCTTGTGAGAAATATTATGTGTATGCATGGATTATTAACAACTATCGTGAAACGTTTATGTATTACATGAAAAACCATAGATTAGGTTCTAGTTTTCCTTTAAATGAATAAGGAAATTTGAAGGAATTTTCCTTCGAAAATAATGTGGACATTATGCAAGGGGAATAATAGTTAATGTGACATGATTAATAGTTTAATCTTATATTAATGCGTGTGCAGTGTTGCTAAAGAAGATATTTCATGATATTTTGTTTATGTTTTATGTATGCACATGAATAGATGTTGAAGCATCACTGATAAACATTAACTATTGGTCAATTAATACTTAAATAATCATGATATAAATGTTTGTTACCGACAAAATGGAAAGGAAGGTTGGTAACATATGCAAACAATAGATTATGTTGAACATTACGAGTAATAAAATATGCATGCATATTGAGGAATGTAATTTGCATGATGATACATTGATGCATACAACTAGGCCATAAAGAAATAGAAATTGAGAATTTGTTGGTAAATGATATCATGATGATTTTAATAGATATTAGATAGATACGTTGTATTCAAATGATATTTATTTGTAAGATTTTATGGAAATGGTTAAGGGATGGAATCCCTTGCAATCCATTGAGTGAGGGGTGAACACCCTCATGAGTACTTAATAATAGCATTAAATGTTCGTTGGTTTTCACCCTATGGGGTTTCGAGGGTAAATCAATGTTTAATGATGTGATTTCTTATTGTGCAATTTTGATGATGTTGATTCCTTGCATGACATGACAATTACATTATAAGTATTTTGTTAACTAACCCATTAAAAGAATCATGAAAATGGAACAAGGTTACTTCATAAATTTTATGTTAATATGCTACGATAGTGGTTATTAATTTTTATGTAACTTACTTTTTATTTACTAAAGTTACTCTATGTAATTATGAAGATTCTATCTAATGGTTAATGAGGAATCTAGAATAGTAATTTGGATAGTTACCCGTCGGTAAATTGTGTACAAATTTTCTAACTCTATGCATTTTCATGACAGGTTATTGGGGGATGTTACAGGTGGTATCAAAGATGAGGGTTGCAGTACTGGTGCCTTTAGGAATTGGTAAGAAGGAAGGAAGTAGAGACATGAAACTAGTGGCCATCGGCTTATATATAATTCTAAAAATCTATACAATGAAATATGCAGTAGACTACTTTTGAAATGAGATGCATGATGCATGTTTATTACTACATTGAAGAGTAGTAAGTAGTAAATTTTGTTGCAAAACTGTTCATGACATTTGAATTCCAATGAGGATAAAAGAAAATAAAACATTTGTTTCACATATAAACAATCCTGAACACTCATTAGTGAAAGTGAACGTTGACTACCAACCTTTGCAAATGTCAAAATAATAATGATGCATTTAATGAACATGTCTAAAGTTACAATGCATTGCTTATAATGAATGAATGCATGAATGTAAAAGATGGGGAATGTATTTGAAGAGGATGATGGAATGTTTTAAAAGGACATTGAAACAACCCCTTTAGATGTTAAACAATGAATCAAGTAGTGAGACTTGACTATAATAGTTAGTTGTTCATTGAGACTTGTCATGGTTTCATTAAGATGGTTGGTAGCATTGTTTAGTGGATTTTGCATGACTAACTAATAACACTTATATGCATTAATTGATTTTGATTAAAGTTTATTGCAAGTTGTAAATAAGTGATTATCATAGTTACATCATGTGTTGCTCTGTTGGTAGCAATACACTGTGGGAAATTGGAAATTTTTGGATTGTTACCCTCAATGTTATTGACATTTTAACATTAATGAATATTTACATATATTGTTATACATGGAAATATTATATGCATGAAACTAAAATGATTGTGAAATTGAATACTTGTTTAAAAAATACATATTTATAACTAAAAGTTCTTGAATGTGACAAGAACTTGGATCATGATACAATAATGTCATTAAAATGATTAACTAGATGGTTCTATCAACTTAATGATAGAAGTAATTAAATTGGATGTTGATTACCTTGTTGTTTATGCCTCACAACTCTATGAATTGATGATTCAAGGGTGATGTTAGTTGGTATACATTAATAGTTTTTGATTAAATGCACGTGCATAAATGAAATGAAATGTTGCATGAGTTAGAAACTATGTGAATGCTAATAATTAAAGTACTATCTCCTTAACTGTTGTTTTGAAAAATAAACAACTTTATGGAAAAATTCAATTTAATGTTTCTTGGATGTAACGTCGAGAAGATGCATCCTTACGTGTTATGCTTTCTATAATGCATGAAAGTAGTTTATGAAAAGTAATATGATCAATAAATTTCTACATCTTGAATTATTGAGAACATTGGCAAAATGTCTTTTGTATAACAATATCTTGTAGAAGGTATGGTTTTATTAAAAAAAGTATGACTCATGTTGTTGATGGGATTAAGCATAGGTAGCTTAATGGAAACGTGAGAACATTTTAGGACAAAAAGTTGAAATGTGAATAGAAATCGTCAATGTGAAAGTTCCCATTCGTTTGGAGGAGCATTATTTTTTCACTTTGGTTCTCATAACAGAACAAAATAACTAATCAGTTATGTGTTGTGTTAAAAATAATTTTTTTATACAAGTGTAAGAATTTTATGTACATCTTGACAGGAAAGGAGCGTAGTGCTTAGAAAGGAATTACTGGAAGTGTAAGTTCCTTTATTTTATTACCAATCTTGTGAATGTCTTTAGCAAGGGCTAAGATATTTTTCACTTGATGCTATTAATGATAATTTCAATGATTAGAGAATTAGGTGCTCTGTATATAATTTTAGAAGTATTTTGTGGACGTATTTAGCGGAAGCTAAGACAATCTGCACGCAGTGCAATGATTTAGCATTTTAATGCTTAGAGGGTTCGTGCTCTCTGAGTACTTGTTGAAGTTTTATGGTTAAAATATAGCTTGACATTACATGAATGATTGATACTTAAAATAATTTAATTTTATTGAAAATGTTGTGACTAATGTGATTATGTTGAATTTTTTGATTATATAATATAGGGTGCTTGACATGGAGGTTGTGAAACCACCTGCAATTAAACTAATTATAAGGTAACCATGATTTCAAGAGTAATTGGTAAGTAACGGTAAGTTGGTATAGATATTTTATTTTTATCTCTAAAAAAATGGATAATGGCTAAGTGATGGAAAGTATAACTTGCATATTTTTGCAGTTATAAATGTTGATGACTATTGATAAAACATTATTGTTTTTCTTATGAGTATTTCTTGGAAATTAAATCCTTCCTTTTGAAGGAGAAGGAATCCATTTTGTTTGTTTAGATTATTACATCATGAGTAAAGTTGACAATAAACACCAAGGACAGGGTTTTATTTAAGGGGGGGAGGATGTAATTTCCCCACCAATAAAACTCCCGTAAAAATTTATTTGGGAAATATTACCCAATTTAAAATGCAAATTTACAATTCAACGTTAAATATTCTTAATTTAATAACTTTTTCATCATTCCTGTCAAGAATAGTTACAAGCATTTGACAACGAACTTGATGAGTTTCTTGCCCTTATTAATTCTCTATGATGGTGGGGGATTTCGCATAAGTGCGTGGGGTGACCAAAATTAGTTAACGCCAAAATTTGTTACTGTTAGAATTTACCTTGAAAATTTTACTAAGATATAATTAGGAGGAAGGGTGCAATAATTTTGTGGGTGGACATGAATTTATTTCCATATGGATACTATCATTTATCTTGAGTCACTCTGCGGGAAAAAAGGGGGTTTTTTGTATTCTGGGGAAAACATGGATAGGGAGAAGACATGATTCTGCAAAGAACCTATAAGAGAAGAGACCACTTTTTGGGTGTGTATGATATCAGTTTTGTGCTCGAAACACCACTGGTTGCCGAGATGCTCACCATTTATTGTCTTGTATGTGTACTTTTTGTTTATTTATTTCGTGAATGTGGGATGTGGAATGTGAACATCAGTGATGAACCTTACTTTGCATATCTGCGACTGGGCATAATATTTCATTCCTGCATATTTTATTGAAACTTAACAAATACAATATTCCTTCTTGGGCTCGAGGGGTGTGTTGAATTTCACACCGCTCTATGTTGTTTCAATTATTCTAGCCTAATTCAATTCTTCAATTAGAAATATTTTCAATAAAATTAATATTTCCAATCATCAATAGTAATTTAATATAGAGCAGTAAATGCAATGATAAAGGAGACAATCAACACGTCAAAAAGAGACATCAGTTTTGGTCAAAGACTAGGGAAAAACCCCATAAGGAGGAAAACCCTTTGAAAATTATTCCTTTATTAGATTTTCATAAAATTTTCAACAGAGAGTACAAAGAGGAGAATAAAAAATCATCCAACAAAATTAACCCAAGAACATTCAGAAATATGTTCCTAGCATCAACCTAGATCAGAGTCAACTTGTTTTGTCTTTGGTCAACTATGGTCATCTGTCAAAATTTTGTCCTAGAGCTGAACCGCATGGAGGAAAAAGGATGTGTGTGGCTAAGAGATTCTAGCCGCACCCTTGAGCCTGTAAGCCTATGTCTATAGCCAAAATGTTCCTTTGATGAGCTTGCAGCTACGACCCAAAAACCCTAGAAGATGTGCGAGCTTCAAATCCTTTACTTCTAGAATTGTACGAACCACTTTCCTTGATCCAACCTCAAACCTATGTGAACCAATCAATGAAGAAGAGAAGAATACGATGCTTGGTGATCTCCAAATGTGCATATGTGGACTTTTCTTCATAAGTACACCTTCCCTTGCCCAAATTGAGCACTTCAATAGTCAAAATTGGTCATCTCAAAAATACGAATCTAGTACCATGTTTGGAAGTTGTCACTGAGCTTCCAAATTAACACTCCCTCTCATCTAGGGAGAAATTCCAACTGCATCATGTAATAATCATGTGTATCCTATTGTCATATCATGGACTCCCATCTCTTCTCATCTACTGAAGCATTCTCAAATCTAAAGGATAAGAATAAACGGGGAGCATTAGCTACCACCATCTATAATGTCAGAGAGCACATCTCAATCTGAGATAATATCAAGGAGAACATCTCAACCTAAAACTACAACGGGGAGCACATGTCAACTCGAAATATCCAGGAGGAGATAAACATCTTCAACCCCATATCGCGAAATAGGTTATATAGGGGAGCACATCTAAACCCATCCTATTTCCCACTGATATTCCCAACAATGACCATCAAGAGTCATGTGGTAGAACACGTGCATCATAGTCAGCATGGGTTGTACATCCCCAAGTACACTGTCAACCTGTTAGCCAGATGGGAAGTGATATTCCCAACAAGCCCATCTTGTGGCTATGATGCCAACTGGGGTATACTCTGTAAAGACCAATATAGGGGAGAAACATCTCCAACTCAATGGGTAACCGAGAGGGGAGCAACATCTACGACCGTATTGTCCATAGATCCCTCAACCCCAGGAGTCCTCTATCTCAATTCCTCACCCTAGGAGCTGAGACAAGGGGGAATAGTTGGTTGAATGTTATCAATCAGTGATGGCCCTTATAAGGAGGGGTCACATCGATCATTCCAAGTTTCTCTCTAAAGACCAAGAAATTCCCTTTTGGTGAATCCTTGGTGAGTACATCTACAATCTTCTCATTTATCGATATATGATGGAGTCTAACAACTTCTCTCTACACCATGTCTCAAATGTAATGATATCATATCTTTATTTTCTTGGAATTGTCATGAAATGCGAGATTATCTACCAGACATACCCCATTCTTGTTGTTGCAATATATCACTGTAGTGTCTAGGACCTGCTCAAATAACTCTGCAAAGAGCTTCCTCAACCAAACTACTACGCAACTAGCCATGCTAGCGGCAATGTATTTTGCCTAGACGGTACTTAGTGCTACAAACTTCTGCTTCCTTCCCATCCAAGATATCATGATAGATCCAAGACTAAAAACAAATATAGACATGCTCTTCTTGTCGACAATGATTCCTACCGAGAAAGCATTGGTATATCCATGAATTCAAATATATCCTACAGAATATCTCAAACCAAGGGTGATCATCCCATGCAAATATCTCAAAATATTTTTGGCAATCATCCAATGTGAATGGAGAGGCTCTTTCATGAATTCAATCAACATGTTCACTGCATAGCATATGTCTCGACGGGTGTTCACTAAGAACATCAAAGCCCCAATAAATTGTTTATGCTTCGATGGATTCACAAAATCAAGTCCTACACCCATAACTTCTTGAAAATCATTTCCATTGATGTGGGAAAGGATTTTCATTCTTCCATTCTGAAACACTCCATTAGTTTCATGACATATTTTCCTTGTGAATAGAAAATCTCACTGAGCCTTTCCCATAGCTCAAACGCTAGAAAGTAGTGCATGAGTCCAAGGTCCTTCATCTTGCATTCAGAGGCTAACTTCCTCTTACAATTGATCATCATGGGCTTACTACCTATCAAAAATAGATGATCAACATATAAAACCAAAATCAACGACATACCTCAGACTACCTTGAAGTAGAGGTTGGGATCGACATTGCCTTTTATGAATCCTAGCTTCACCGAATAACTGTCTATGCTAGCATACCATTCTATGGGGCTTGCTTCAAACTATATAATCCTTTTTCAACTTGCTCGAGCCATAAGTGCAAATATATCCTCATAATATTCTCCCTCTTTCTGGGGGGATTATTGAGCCACAGACCTTGCCTTTTATTTCTGAATGCTACCATCGACTCCATGTTTGATCTTGAATAGCCACTTTGAAGTCACCACAAATTTTCCCTTCATTATCGGCATGAAATCCCATATTCCATTCATCATTATTGATTCATATTCCTTGGCCATAACATCCTTCTAAACTTGTTCTTTCATGGCTTCTTCAAAGGTGGGAGGTTCAACTTGAATGATAGTGCTCATGTTATCCATATTTAAACAATAACGCAACAAATTAAAGATATAACCATACATACAGAGATACAGCAAAAATAATACTTCATTTCATTACTTTAAAATACTAAAATATGCTTACAAACAGAAATGGAAATAAACTAGTTAGGGTGATGGTAGCTTATCTCTGAGAAGAGATGTGGTGGCTTCATGCCCATGAACTGTCTTACAATGAGGATCGAAAGCCTTTTTATTGTTGATAAATAATGGAAAACCATAAACATCGAAAAATGTAACCCTAGGAGATGAAGCGTCGAACTATGGGCCCCATTTTGGGTAAATTGGTACATTAACTTCCCAGGGTTGTAACTTTGGCATGCGATCTCTGTTTGATGCGCACAATACCTCGTTAGAAAGATCTATCCGAGGACTACAACTTTGGGTAGAGAAACATTGGTCCATGGACCCATGTTTCTCCCAATTTTCCCAAAAAAACGTTGCTTAGGGCCTCAAACCGACTTCGGAAGTTCAGGACCTGAAAAAATGCTAAAAATAGTAAACTGTGATACAGTTAAGGAAACTGAAAAACTAAAATAAACAATGGTGGGGGTCCAAGTGGAATTGGCAGGTGGCCACCAATATCCACCTAGATCATTCATCCCCCCTTACGAAGAAATGGTCCCTATTGCATTGAGTTCCTCCATGAGCTAAGGAAACTTCTGCTGAACTTGGTCCCTCATGAGCCACTTGCCCTGGTGAAGGAGTTGGCATGCTTTGACAACTTGATACAGTTGGATATTCTGCTAGCGAGTGTGATTGATCAGTGTGTCCATGATCTGATCAGTTACATCTTGTTACATGCAATTTGGATTTAACTATGTGGGTGTGAGCTATTCTGCAATGTCGGATGTGTCTAGTAATGGTGGAAAGTATGGATGAAGGCGGTCCACATTGAACACGAGGTGTAGGCCAAGGAATGGGGGAATGCTGAGCTCAAATGCATTGTCTCCCATAGCCTTGGTAATGGTGTAAGAACCATATCAGAGTGGTCTGCGTTTTTGATAGGCTTCGGCAAGGCATTCCTTTTGCAAATACAACCAGACTTTGTCGCCCACCTGAAACTTGTGTGGCACCTGATGTTGATCATGTCGCTGCTTGTGCTTGGAATTTTTTTTCTCGAGAATGTCATGGACCTGCTGGTGGATATGTTAGATGTGCTCAATGAATTTTTTTGTCTTATCTGTTTCAGACTCGACATGAGCTGATTCTGCCTGAGTAGCTGCAAATGGCATGGCCACATTAATGGGACATAGTGGTTAGAATCCCAAGCCCACCTAAAAATGGTTATTGCCAGTGGAGCTTTGGAGAGCCTAGTTATAGGTGTGGTGAACATAGGGGATGCCCTCGTCCCATTTGTGTGGATTCTTTGAGTTGTACATGCACAGAATGTGTACAATCATCCTATTGACAACCTCTGTCTGGCCATCAGTTTTGGGATGGAAGGTTGTGGACTTAGTGAGTTTGGTGTCCAGCATCAATGAAAGACTAGACCAAAATGTATTGAGGAACCTGTTGTCCTGATCTGAGATGATAGAGTGTGGGATCCCAAAGTGTACCCACACTCATTCAAAGAAGAGTTTAGCAGTGGCTTCTGCAGTGATATTCTTCTTGCAGGCTGCCATAATGGCCATCTTCGAGAACCTGTCGATGACAAAAAAATGCACTTGCTTCCATGCTTAGTAGGAGGAAAGCCCAACATGAAATCCATGGAGATGCATTCCCAAGGTCAATTAGGGGTAGTAAACAGGGTATAGAGGCCTTACTTGATGGTGCAGACAATGCAGGATCTGATGTACTTCCTGACATCCTGTCGAATATTCAGCCAATAGAAATACTTTTGCAGCACTGCCACCATTTTCTTGACCCTGAAATGCCTAGCAGCCTGACTATAGTGTGATTCCCAAATCATCTTGGCATGCTCGCTTGAAGGAACACAAACGTGACCTAGGTGGCATAACACAACATCCCGGAGGTGAAAATCTGGAACATGGTGACCCTCTAATAGTGTCTGGTATGTGTGGTTGAATTCTGGGTCGCTTTTGTAGGGAAGTGGCCAATCAAAAGTCTCATGCCCACAAGAGTTGAGCACGCTAGTTAATGCTATGATAGGTGGTCAACTGAGGCAATCTATAACATTATTGGTGCTGCCCTTCTTATACTTCATATTCGAATGGAACTTTTGCAGGTATGTCGACCACTTCTGTTGGCGATCATTCTGCAATTTCCCTTGGATCTGTATGAACTACAGGGGCCGGTGGTCTATGTGGATGACCGTTTTCTTCCCCAAAATGTGATGCTTCCATTGTCGGCAAGCCTACACAATGGAATACATCTCTTTTTCATAAGTGGGATACTTCTGGACAGTGTCTGAAAGTGTCTCATTGTGATATGCCACTGGATGTCCGTGTTGAGTAAGGACTACCCCAATAGCATAGTCAAAGGCATCTGTCTCGATCTCAAATGGTTGTTGCAAGTCTAGTAATGCAATCATGGGTGCCAAGCAGAGGCGATGTTTCAACTCTGTGAATGCCTTCTGTTGAGATTCATACCAAAAGAATTTTTCTCTCACTCCTCCCTTTGTGGCTTGACTCAAGGGCCAAGTGACATGAGAAAACCCCAACACGAACCTACAGTAGAAGTTGGCAAGAGCCAGAAAGCTACGAAGATCTGTCAGAATGGTTGGAGATGGCCAATCTTGAATGACTTGGATCTTGGCTAGATCCACATGCACACCTCATTCAGCAATAATGTATCCCAGATACTAAACCTGAGTCATGCCAAAAGTGCATTTCTCCAAATTGGCACAAAGCTTGAGTTGCCATAGTGTTTGGAGAACCTATCGGATGTGGTGGAGGTGATCTTCCCAACTCTAGCTGAAGATCATAATGTCATCCAAGTATACCACTACAAATGAGTTGGTGAATGGCTGCAATATGTCATCCATTAGCCTCATGAAGGTTGCAGGAGCATTCGTCAACCCTAAAGGCATAACCAACCATTCGAAAAGGCCCTCCTTGGCTTTGAAGGTAGTCTTCCACACATCGGAGGGTTTGATTCGTACCTGGTGATATCCTAACTTGAAATCGATCTTGCTGAAATATTTTTTCCCCTTCAGTTGGTCCAGGAGGTCATCAATCTGTAGGATCGGGTACCTATTCTGAATAGTGATCTTGTTCAATGCCCGATAGTCAATACAAAGTCTCCAAGTCACAACCTTCTTTTATACCAACACAATCAGGCTCCCATGGGGCGAGGAACTCAGAAGGATGTGACCTTTCTGCAGCAGCTCCTGAATCTGCCTCTTGATTTCATCATTCTCTAGAATAGAGTGCAAATAGATTGGTTCATTGGGCAGCGATGTACCTGGGGTCAGATCGATGGATTACTTAACCTGACAGTGCAGAGGAACCTCGGTGGGGGAGGTGAAGATGTCCTCATACTCCTGAACAACCTTGTCCACCTATAGTTGTCGTGTGGAGGGGCCCTGTCTAGAGGTCATGGCCACCATCTTATTCTGTCCTTGAGGGCGTATCATCTAGAAAACAAATTTCCCGGATTTGGAAATGAGCTTACTACATTGTTTTGTAGTAACCAAAGAGATGGTGGTAGGCGGTGCTACCTCCGGTATCCTATACAACTTATTTCTCAAGGTAACAATAACAGCACGAGGCCTTGATTCATACATAGCATGTCGCTTCCACAAGTATGGTTGGCCTAATAAAACATCACAAACATCAAGGGGAGCAAAGTCACACAATACCTCATCCGTGAAGGGCTTAATGTTATATGGAAGGCGACATTGCTAGCTCACATGAAGATCTCATCCTTGGTGAAGCCACCCGATGGTGTACGGTTGTGGATGTGCTGTGGTCAGTAAGCCTAGCCACTTCATGACCTCTGCTGAAATGAGGTTCTTTTGGCTCTCACTGTCGACGATGAACTGTAGCAGGGAGCCCTTTACCAACATCTGGGAGTGGAAGAGGCACTCCTCCTCCTCTGGATCTTCAGGTTCCTCCTTCTTGATCTTCATGATGGCAACAGTAGTGTTGGGCTCTGCATCGATAATCTGGTTCCCTTTGTCATTCCCCTTATTGGGTTCTGACTCAAAGTCGGAACATGCATCTGATTCTGAAACCTTTAGCTTGGCCACCAGTAATTGCTTGGCCCGACACTCACTTGTGTTGTGAGTGGAGCTCTTATGGAACTCACAACACCTTCTTGTGTCCTTTTTCAGCTTCGTGGCACTGTTCTTTGCTTGCGGCTTTGGCTAGATGTCTTGGGTTGCCCCACCTTGGCTTTGTCCTTTTTTCTATGATTTGGGGGCACCTTTCCCTTGTTTCAAATTCACAGATCCAAAGTCGCGCTTCTTCTATTTAAAATTTTGCTAGATCTTGACGGCATATCGGTATGTCGTGCCGAGCGACGAGATGTTCAGGAATTCTATTTTGTCATGGATGTACCTATGCAGGCAACCATGGTACTTGAGTACCAAATGCTGCTCTGAATCCTTGATACCCAACTTTATGTGAACAATATGGAAAATAGTGGTAAACTCCACCACCTCTTGGTCCCTTCCCTACCGCAGTGTGATCCACTTTATGTATTGATCCTCATAGCTTCTGACAGGGTAGTAATACTCCTTGATGGTAGCCCAGAATGAATTCCAGGTGGGTGCGGCTGAAAACTATGAGGTCATACTTTCATCCTTCTACATGGAGTAGGTTTCCCACCAATCCTTGACGTGGGGGTGGCTTTGAGAAGGGCGAAAGTAATCTTTTCCTGGCCAGAAAAATCATGAACAGAAAAATACCCTTCGAGCAAATGTAACCATTTATCTACATTGTCTACATCTATCTGACCCTCAAATATGGGAATGTCAAAGTTAACTTGTACCTTAAAGGGTGTGGCGCTTCCAGAGTAGCTACTGGAAGTAGATCTGTCGCCCCTGGGTAGCCGTTGAAGGATCTGGGCAAAGTTGTCCATCATCATGTTCCTTTTTCGCTCGAGCATATCTTTGAGTAAGATTTTGATATGGTCTCTTGCCCCCTCATCTTTATTTTCATCCACCATGGGATGCCATTGGGATTTGCGAGATTGGTCTTGCAAAGGTTTGACCAGTTCAAGCCCTAACTCCTTATCCGACCTCGTTGGGGACATGCAAAGAAAGACAGAGAAGAGGCAGACTACTCTGATATCGCTGATCCAGATTTAAACAGGAATGCAACAAATTACAGATATAACCATACATACAGAGATGCAACATAAAAAATACTTCATTTCATTACTGTAAAATACTGAAATAACCTAACCCTAGGAGATGAAGCGCCAAACTATGGGCCCCGTTTTGGGTAAATTGGTACATCAACTTCCCGGGGTCGTAACATTGGCCTGCGATGTCCGTTTGATGCACGCAATACCTCGCTAGAAAGATCTATCGGAGGACTACAACTTTTGGAGGAGAATCATCGGCCCATGGACCAACGTTGCTACTAGGTTTCCCAAAAAATGTTGTTTACGGCCTCAAAACGGCTCTAGAAGTTTAGGACCTAAAAAACTGCTAAAAATAGTAAATTGTGCTACAATTAAGGAAACTAAAAAATTGAAAGAAACAATGGTGGGGGTCCAAGTGGAATTGGCGGGTGGCCACCAATATCCACCTGGATCATCATGGATGCAAAATATCCCTTGTACCTACATGGATTCTTTCTTTCTCTAAATTATCTTCAAACAAGAGCACATATCTCATCATCCTGTAATGTATCACGAGGCCAAACTGGCCTATTCCTGTTGGGAGGTTCACATGGAGGAGGATCTAAGGGATCCATGGGTTCCATGGGATCATCAACAATATATATCTCAGATTCTGGCATAGAAGGACCATCCAAAATATCCATATCATCGTTCTTCTTCTTAGGAGGAGGAGGTAGATGAAGGTCCCTTGCTTTCCCAATGGAAACATCTTCATCGAACGTTACATGCCTACTAATATCAACCTTCGTTTGACCAAGTACATGTATTATTTTGGGGTTATTTATTCACATCATCTTCTTTATCTATATTTACTTTATCTTCATATTATATGTTTTAATGTTTAACAAATATTTAATTTATTTTAAATGACTAATAATTTTTTTAATAAGAATTAAATTGTAATAAAGAATAGTATTTGATTTAATATACAAAAGTAAATTTATACACTATTACAAACATATGATTTTATGGTATTATAGATTACATTGGTTTAGTGGATTTTAATTAGCAACATTATTAAAAAATAAAATATTAAACATAATTAAAAGTATATTTTTTATATTTCTCAATAATAATAATATATTTTATAATTTTTTTATGTTGTAAACTATTTAAATATTTAAAAAATAAAATCAACATTAATATAAAGTTTTAAGTTAACAAGACAGTTTAAGTATTAAGAAATAAGAACAGAAGATTTGGGATTAATAGTGAACTTACAATTAAGGGAAATGGGTAAAGAAGTATTAAGATATTCAAATAATTAAAAATTTAGAAATTAATATAAATAGATGAGGGGCTAGTTCTCTTGAAATATTTTTATGCATTTGCATGCATAAGGATAGTATCTCTATGTTAGCTTTCCTTTGGAAATATTATGCATTTACATACAAGATTAAGTTAACTTTCTTTTGGGAATATTATTCATTTCATGCAAGATTATGTTAGTTTCCTTGTGAGAAAAGATTATGTATATGCATGAGGTATTAACAACTATCGTGAAACGTTTATGTATTGCATGAAAAACCATAGATTAGGTGCTAGCTTTCCTTTAAATGAATAAGGAAATTTGGAGTTTTCTTTGGAAAAGAATGTGGACGTTGTGCAAGGGGAATTATATTTAATGTGGTTCGCATCAGGTAGCTCAAGTGGTGATGACCATGGAATAAAGTCTCATTGAATCTGAGATCTTGGGTTCAAAACATGTGCTACCCACCCCTCGTAGAAGGGTGAATAATGGACATGTAAAATCAAAAAATCGGAGAGTCCTACCAAGCTTACAAAAAAAATAGTTGATGTGACATGCTTGATAGTTTAAGCTTATATTGTTGTGTGTGCAGTGTTGCTAAAGAAGACACGTCATGATATTTTTTTCATGTCTTATGTATGCACATGAATACATGTTGAAGCATCACTGATAAAGATTAACTATTTTTCAATTAATACTTAAATAATCATGATATAAAATTTTGTTGTCGAAAACAATGGAAAGGAAAGATGGTAACATATGCAAATAATAGATTATGTTTAACATTATTTCAAATAAAAGATCCATGCATATTGAGGAATGTCAGTTGGACAATGATACATTGATGCGTACAGCTAGGCCACAAAGACATAGAAACTGAGGATTTGTTGGTAAATGATATCATGATGTGTTGGAAATAATACTAAGAGGGGATTGAATCAGTATTATCAGATCAATAATTTTATTTCCCAAACAGATTTATATACGCTACTTAAGTGAAGTTAACTGGCGTGTACACGCAACTGTGCTTAAAGAAACCAATGTATATGCAAAGAACTTGTGATTTAGATAGATTATCATGTGTTGAGCTTAAACCAATATATCAAATATTTATTAGACAATGCCGTAAAAGCATAATAAAGCATCACACATAAGAAACACACATGAACACCAAGATTTAAGGTGGAAACCCAATGTGGGTAAAAACCACCTGCTACTGTCATCTCTGTCTTCTTTTAATAATAATAAAATATGTTTACAATCTTGTACTGGTGCAAACTCATAACAGTATGCAGGTTTCTACCTGCAGAAGGTTACAACCTTCTCTCATTTTCTAGTTCCTACTGGAAGGGAGCTACAACCCCCTAGCTCTTGTACTAGGCAATATGTTTACTAGTACGTAGGTGCTGACCTACAGAAGGCTACAACCTTCTTTCTTCCTCTAGGGACCATGTTTCATAAATTTTCATATTGGATGCTCCTGGTACACAACAATACACATGAAGGCCTCCTTTCGTCCAATTTTCATACTAGACCCCTCAAAGTCTTTAAAACTTAAACTGCATCAACCAATATTCAGTTAATCTGAACAATCAAATCACTAACACCAGAACACTGTGTTAAACCCAAAACCCCAAATCATCATCCAGAACTAGCTATAACCTCTAAAATCATGCATTAGAGTGTATATGCTACTTGGCTGAACCCAACCTACATGTATACACTACTTCCTTTAACCCAACCTGCATATGTCTTTAAAGATACTGAATCATAAACTTCTGAACAATAGACTGTATTAATCAGTGACATTCTGAAGATCTACTTCATATTACAAAGTTAAAAATAGATAGTAGCAAGGATCACCCTTCCTTCTCAATCAATTAATCAAACAGACTCAATTTCCTTATCCAATAGTTCTATGTTAATGTCTAAGAGGACTTCATTGACAGACAACAGTAAAACAACAGAATTTGATCAGATAGATCAATCAGATCTAAACATAAGCTTGTCTTTTGTATACGCTACTTGGAAGAGTCGAACCTATGTGTACACGCGCTTTGGCCGACACGAACCTGCGTACAAATCTGGAAATTTTGACTCAGAACTTTGGTGTAATTCTAGACTTCAGACAAACCAAGATCATGATAGATAACAAATAGAACAGGCACAAAACATCAAATCTAGTCACTCCCAATATCCAATCATTCAATAATAAGTCATTTCAAGTCTCATGATTCTTGATCCAATGTTGAACTCAAGGTGCACGTGAATATTTTAGATCTAGTCCCAAACATAACCCTACAACATAATATATACTTTAGATAGAAGTATTGCTTAGAATATTATTGCTTGCACACCTTGGCCTAATGATCTTCTCCTCCTTATATACTCTTAGGCCTTTCTCAATACCTTGGACCAAAACCACTTAGGACCAATACCTTGGACCTAATACCTAGGGTCAATACCTTGGACAAAGTGCCTCGAACCAATTACCTTGGACCAAAATACCTTGGATCAAATACCTTCGACCAAAAACTTGGTTTTCCAACATGTACGCACTTTTCCTCCTGTGAAAGTGCATGTATACATTATACGCTACTTTTGTTCTGTTAAACCGCGTGTATATGCGCCTTGGATAGTGTGAACCAATGTATATCTCTCTTTCTTCATTATTTGGAGTCTGATTTGTAATCCCTTGTTGTTGACCTGTTGCACTGTGAACTTTCATCTGAGAGAGTTGCCATCAAGGACAATACCTGTATCATAATGCCAATAATCTCCCCCTTTGGACTTGATGGCAACAACACACCAAGACACTCTTCCCCTTTGACATCAAGGACAAAGGGCGGACCAAGATATTCTCTCCCCTGTGTTGTTCATGCTCCCCTTGAGTACATGCTGAATTCTCTGATTGAGCTCCCCTTTGTACATGCTCAAATGCACTAAAACTGTCCATGCTCCCCCTGAGCATAAGCAGATTCTGCAAACATATTGTCTAAAATAAAAACATGACTCTATAACTCAACTATGTGAGTATGACCTTCCTATCACCAATGACGCATACATACATCCTTCTCCTAACTAAGTGGGGATATACCAAATTTGACTCATCCACCCAACCAAGTGGGGATATACCAATTGTTTATAGATGACAGAAATATAATTACATCAACCATCCCATGAAAAGTGGGGATACAAATTACATCATTTGTCCAATAGGACTCATTCAAATGTATGAGAAGACATATCACACCCTAGAATTTTACATGGCTTAAACAACAACAAGTATCAATATCTGAAGCCATAGCTGGACTCAACAACCATAATGCCAACAATGCAGAATGCGAGTGAAGGCTAATGCTCCCCCTGAACCCATGCTACCTGTGCATTATTAACAAGTCAATGATCAAGGAATCTTTGTCAGTTAGATAAAAATTAATGAACATGGCATATCAATAGACTGTAATCATCAACATCAGACAAAGCACCCATATCAGAGCTTGCCCCATTGTTTTTCTTTTCTGAAAAACATATACGCTCCTTGACCCATAGAAACCTATGTGTGTACGCGACTATACTTCATGAAACACGTGTATAATAACCTTTGTCTGAAAAAGTAAATTTAACAGTAGGATGATGCAGCAACTACTCCCGACGTTTTTCTGAGATATTCAAATGTTTCTTTGGGCAGTGGTTTAGTGAATATATCAGCAACCTGTTCTTTGGAGGGAACATACTCCAATTTGACCTTTTGTTCAAGCACTTGTTCACATAGAAAATGGTATTTGATGGGTATGTGATTGGTATTGGAGTGCATGACTGGATTCTTTGAAACACTGATGGCACTTGTATTATCACATAGAATGGAGATGGGTGGAGCATATGTGATCTAAATGTCTTGCAATGTTTGCATCATCTAAAGTAGTTGTGTGCAACAAGATGCAGTAGCCACATATTCTGCTTCAGCTGTAGATAAAGCAATTGAACTTTGTTTCTTGCTGAACCAAGACACTAACCTAGAACTCATATAGAATGCACCACCACTAGTGCTTTTTCTGTCATCAACACTTCCTGCCCAATCTACATTTGTATATGCATGAAGAGTAAGATCTGCATCTCTAGGATACCATAAACCAATGTCCTGAGTTCCTTGAAGATATGTGAAAATTCTTTTGACTGCCTGAAGGTGTGATTCCTTTGGATTTTCTTGGAATCTTCCAACTATTCCTACTACATGCATGATGTCACGTTGGGTACCTGTTAGATAAAGTAGACTACCAATCATGGATCTATAAGTTGGTTGATGTACTGTTGCTGATTCATCATTTGAGCTGATAATGCATCCTGTTACCATTGGGGTACATACATGTTTAGAATCTTCCATTCTGTACCTTTTCAAGATTTGTTTGAGATATTTCGTTTGTGAGAGAAAAATACCATCTCTATTTTGTTGAACTTGTATACCAAGAAAATGGGTAAGTTCACCAAGCAAGGACATTTCAAATTCTTGCTGCATTACTAAAGCAAAATTCTGACTTATGGATTCTTCATTGCTACCAAAAATGATATCATCAACATAAACAATAATAATTAGCAATTTATCAGTTTCAATCTTTGTATATAGATTGCTATCTGCTGAACCTTTTGTAAAACCTTGTTGGTGTAGATATTTGTCAAGGTGGTAATACTAGGCCCTTGGAGCCTATTTAAGACCTTAGAGGGCCTTTTTGAGTCTGCATACAAGTTTTGCATCATTTCCAAGAATGAATCCTTCTGGCTGTTGAATATAAATTTCTTCTTCTAAATCCCCATTCAGGAAGGCTGATTTTACATCCATTTGGTATACTTTGAATTTCTGAAAGATAGAAAGAGCAAGAAACATCCTTATGGCTTCAAGTCTGGAAACAGGTGCAAAAGTTTCTTCAAAATCTATACCTTATTGTTGAGCATACCCTTTACAAACAAGTCTAGCCTTGTTTCTAATGACTTCTCCATTTTCATTCAGCTTGTTTTTGAATATCCATTTAGTTCGTATAATATTTTTATCATGAGGTCTAGGAACTAATTCCCAAGAATTATTTTTTTCAATTTGCTCAAGTTCTTCATCCATGGCCTTGACCTAACGTTCATCTTTAAATGTTTTTGCTTTTACATTTTGAGGTTCGGTGGAGGATAGTAGTGCTAGATAGCTTGAGGTCCCTGTAATAGTTCTTCTTGTCTGTACACCTGCCTCTTTTCCCCCTAAAATTTGAGTTTCTGGATGATTTTTCTGAACATACCTGGACGAAGTCTTTTCTTCTACCATTATCTCTTCTTCTGGTGCTTCATTGGTTTCTTCTTCAATATGATTTTGATTTGATGTGGGAAAATAATCCCCATCTTCTTCATTGTCATAATCTTCTGTTGATTCTATATGTTTTGGATTTTTGCATGCTTCATCAACTACAACATCAATGCTTTCAACAATTTTTCCAAGTATTTTATTATAACATTTATATCCTTTACTTCTAGAAGAATGACCAAGAAGAATACCTTCATTTGCTCTGGGTTCAAACTTACCAAGTTTTCCACCAGTCCTTTCGATATGACATTTTCTTCCAAAAACTTTAAAGTAATTTATAGTAGGAGTTTTACCATACCAAATTTAATGTGGAGTTTGAGTTTTGTTTACCTGAACATTTGCTTGGTTGAGAATAGTTATGCTAGCGAATGAAGCTTCACCCCAGAAGGTCGCAGGAGTTCCAGATTCATCTAGCATAGCTCGAGCCATTTGTTGAACTATTATGTTCATTCTTTGAACCACACCATTTTGTTGAGGAGTTTTTGCAGTGGAGAATTGCCTTTTTATTCCATGTTGTTCACAAAAGTCAAAGAATTCATCCAAGGTAAATTCCCTTCCTCAATCAGATCTGAGGCATTTTATTTTTCGATCTGATTCATTTTCAACCAAAGCTTTGAAGGCTTGGAACCTTTCAAAAGCTTCATCATTGTGCTTTATAAGACCTACCCAACACATTCTGGAAAAAACATCAATGAACAAAATAAAGTATTCTTCACAATGAGGTGACTTTTTCCTTGATGGTCCACATAAATCAGTATGGACAAGTTCAAGAGGCTTACTAACTGACCCTTCCTTTTCCATGAAGTGAGCTTTGGTTTGCTTGTAGATTTGACATGGTTTGCATATTGTATTTTCTTGGATGCTGATATCTGGAAGATCACAAACAGCCTTGAATCTACATGCTTTTCTTATTTGATAAAAGCTTAGATGTCCCAATCTTCTATGCCACAACCAGTTTTCATCATTTTTTCTTAGATAGCATTGTTGTTGTCCTCCCTTGAGTATGTATAAGTTGTTTGGAGTTCTTGTACCTTTGATTACAGTCTCTCCTATATCAAGCTCATGAACAACACATCCATTTGATCAAAACACAACTTCATTTCCTTGGTCACACATTTGACTGAAACTCAACAGGTTATGCATTAAACCATCAACATACATAAAATTTCCAGCTTTAACATTTTCTTTCAAGAAAATAGAGCCCTTACCTTTTATGACAGCAGGAGTGTCATTTCCAAATGATACATTCTTTTCCTTTTTTAAGGCATTATATGAGTGAAGTTTTTCTTTGTCACCTGTCATGTGTTTTGAGCATCCACTATTGATGTACCACTGATTTTCTTGTCCTTCTACATACAAGGCTATACCACATATTTCTGTTTGAGATTATTTCCTTCTTCATACCTCGGGATTTAATGGCATTTGCTCCTTTTGAAATGTTTGCCGAAATTTGCTCCTGCATTCAGATTCTTCATGACCAAAGTTGTTACAGATTAAGCATTCCATTTCATTTTCAAGAGGAGAAAAGTTATTATAGGAACTTCTCTTGATCCCAGTTACATTCCTTTGATTTTGTGCTTCTCTAGTCATGATGGTTTTGTAAGCAATGCATTGAGCAACTTTGTGCCCAAAATTATGACATGAAAAGCATTGCCCATTAAAGAAGTTCCTGCGACTATTGAATCTATTAAGCTGGTGATTGAAGCTTCTATTCATATTCATCTTTAGAGCAAATTAAGTATGATTTTCCTGAGGTTGGTTGTGGCTTCTATTCATCCTCGGAGTAAATTGAGTATGATTTACCTAGTGATCTGCTTTACGCCTTTTCTGATGATTGTCATACTGTTCACTGGTGTTTGCTGCATCAAGATAGCTTTTGGTGGATGTTGACGGTTTCTGTGACTGAGATGCTTCTTCAGTATATCCAAGCCCTGTCTTTATTAGAGGAGAACATTGAACTTTGTTAATTTGATTTAAAGTTTCTGATCCTTTAGAAAATCTAAGATTTAGAGATTTCATTTTCTCAAGATCCTTTCTTAGACCCACAATTTCGCATTCTAGTTTTTCATTATCTTTTTCCTTTTTAGCAAGTTGGTATGTCAAGGTATCTATAATCATATTCTTTTCTTCCAAACAAATTTTGAGTTTAGATATTTCTTCATGAAGGTCTTCCTCTTCTAAAGCATCCCAAAAATTATCATTGTCATAAGCCATGGGAAGTCTATAATCATCACTATTAGATAAACCATCACTATCTTCTTCTAAACTATCCCAAAAATCATTACCATCATAAGCCATGAGAAGTCTATAATCTTGTTGAGTTTCATCTTCATCACTATTAGATAAACCATCACTATCTTCATGAGTATAGTAACTCATTTTATTCACAACTTGTTTTCTATTCTCTTTAGCATATTCCTTTCCTTTCTCATATTTATCTTTATGAGCACATTTGGCAACATAATGACCGACTTTGCCACAAGCAAAGCATTTGAAAGGTAACTTACCTCTAAACCTTCCAGAACCCTGTTGAATTTTCTTGACAAAGTTTACCTCATCTTCTTCTTTTGAAATATGTCCTGATTCATTGTGTTCTTCCTTTCCTTTTGCTGAGGCTTTAAATGCAACTTCTCTCATATCTGATGGTCCTCCTTTTGTCATCTCAAAGGTAGTTAGGATTATGTTAAGCTGTGTCATAGTGATATTCTGCAGATCCTATTTTTCTTTTATGGCAGACACTTTGGATTCAAATTTTACAGACAATGATCTCAAAACTTTCTCAACTAAGGTAACTTCCTTTATTTCTTCACCCAGATTCTTCATACAATTAACAACCTCATCTATACGTAAGAAGTAACTAGCTATAATTTCATCACTATGCATCTTAAGAGTTTCATACTGAATTCTGAGAGTTTGAAGCTTAGCACATTTTACCTGAGAGTCTCTTTCGTAGCTCAGAATGATTTTATCCCATATTTCTTTGGCTGATTTGAGCTGCATGACTTTGACAAACTCTGATTGTGACAGACTTCCCAATAAAGTATTGACAGCTTTGGCATTGGTTTCATATTGCTTTTTACCTGCCACATCTATAGGAATTGCTGTTGGAAATGTATATCCTCCTTCCACATTTCCCAAACTTCCGTTCCAAGCGATTGTAGATAGGCTGTGGTTCTTATTTTCCAATAAACAAAGTTTCTCCCATCGAAGATTGGCAGTCTGATGGATCCCATGCTTTCTTGATTATTCATGTTAATGGATCTCCCTTCAAGTGATCAAGCTTCTTCTGAAGGACTTGCTCTAATACCAATTGTTAGAAATAATATTGAGGGGGGTTGAATCAATATTATCAAATCAATAATTTTATTTTCCAAACAGATTTATATATGCTACTTCAATGAAGTGAACTAGCGTGTACACGCAACTGTGCTTAAAGAAACCAGCGTATACGCAGAGAACTTGTGATTTAGACAGATTATCATGTGTTGAGCTTAAACCAGTATATCAGAGATTTATTAGACAGTGCAGTAAAAGTAGAATAAAGCATCACACATAAGAAACACACATGAACACCAAGATTTAAGGTGGAAACCTAATGTGGGTAAAAACCACCTGCTGATGTCATCTCTATCTTCTTTTAATAATAAGAAAATCTGTTTACAATCTTGTGCTGGTGTAGACTCATACCAGTATGCAGGCTTCTACCTGCAAAAGGTTACAACCTTCTCTCATTTTCCAATTCCTACTGGAAGGGAGCTACAACTCCCTAGCTCTTGTACTAGCCAATATGTTTACAAGTATGTAGGTGCTGACCTACAGAAGGCTACGGCACTCTTTCTTCCTCCAAGGACCACGTTTCATAAATTTTCAGACTAGATGCTCTTGGTACACAACAATACACATGAAGGCCTCCTTTCATCCAATTTTCATACTGGACTCATCAAAGTCTTTAAAAATTAAACTGCATCAACCAATATTCAGTTAATTTAAACAATCAGATCACTAACATGAGAACACTGTGCTGAACACAGAACCCTGCATCATCATCCAGAACAAGTTGTAACCTCTAAAATCATGCATCAGAGTGTATACACTACTTGGTTAAACCCAACCTGCGTGTATACGCTACTTCCTTTTACCCAACCTGCGTATGTCTCTAAAGGTACTGAATCATAAACTTCTGAACCACAGACTGTATCAATCAGTTACATTCTAAAGATCTACTATCATATTACAGAGTTTAAAACAAATAGCAGCAAGGATCACCATTCCTTCTCAATAAATCAATCAAATAGACTCAGTTTTCTTATCCAACAGTTCTACGTTCAGGTCTAAGAGGACTTTATTGACAGACAATAGTAAAACAATAGAATTTGATCAGATAGATCAGTCAGATCTGAACATAAGCTTGTCTTTTGTATACGCTACTTGGAAGAGTCAAACCTACATGTAAATGCACTTTGGCCGATATGAACCTGCGTACAGATCTGTAAATTTTGGCTCAGAACTTTGCTGCAATTCCAGACTTTAGAAAAACCCAGATCATGATAGATAACAAATAGAACAGGCGCAAAACATCAGATCGAGTGACTCCCAATATCATATCATTCAGGAATAAGTACTTTTAAGTCTCATGATTCCTAATCCAATGTTGAACTCAAGGTGCACGTGAATATTTCAGATCTAGTCCCGAACATAACCCTGCAACATAATATATACTTCAGATAGAAGTATTCCTTAGAATCTCATTGCTTGCACACCTTGGCCTAATGATCTTCTCCTCCTTATATACTCTTGGGCCTTTCTCAATACCTTGGACCAAAACCACTTAGGACCAATACCTTGGACCCAATACCTAGGGTCAATAACTTGGACCAAGTGCCTCGGACCAATTACCTTGGACCAAAATACCTTGGATCAAATACCTTGGACCCAAAACATTGTTTTCCAACATTTACGTGCTTTTCCTCCTGTGAAAGTGTGTGTATATGTTATACGCTACTTTTGTTATATTAAACCACGTGTATACACGCCTTGGACAAAGTGAACCAACGTATGCCTCTCTTTCTTCATTCTTTGGAGTCTGATCTGTAATCCTTTACTGTTAACCTGCTGCACTGTGAACTTTCATCTGAGAGAGTTTCCATGAAGGACAATACCTGTATCATAATGCCAACATGATTATTGTAATAGCTATTAGCTAAATATGTTGTATTCAAATGACATTTCTTTGTAAGATTTTATGGCAATGGTTAAGGGACGGACTCCCTTACAATCCATTGAGTGAGTGGTGAACACCCTCATGAGTATTTAATAATAAAATTAAATGTTTATTGGTTTCCACCCCACGAGGTTTCCAGGGTATATCAGTGTTTAATGAGGTGATTGATTATTGTGCAATTTTAATGATTTTGATTCATTGCATGATATGACGATTACATTAGGAAGTATGTTTTTAATTACGTGGTTAAAAGAATCATGAAAATGATGCAAGGTTACATCATAAATTTTATGTTAATATGCTACAATAGTGGTCATTAATGGTTATGTAACTTACTATTTCTTTACTAAAGTTACTATATGTAATGATGAAGATTCTATCTAATGGTTAATCAAGAATATAGAATAGTAATTTGGATAGTTACCCATGGGTAAATTGTGTAAAACATTTCTAACTCTATGCATTTTCATGCAAGGCTACTGTAGGATGTTACAAGTGGTATTGGAGATGAAGGTTGCAATACTGGTACCTTTAGGAATCTGTAAGAGAAAAAGAAGTAGAGATATAAAACTACTAGGCATCAGCTCATATATGATTCTAACAAACTATATAATGAAATATGCAGTAGACTACTTTTGACATGAGATGCATGATGCATGTGTATGACTACATTGAAGAGTAGTAAGTAATAAAGTCTGCTGCAAAACTGTGTTAATGAAATTCTAATCCTTGTGAGGATAAAAGAAAATAAAAAAATTGTTACACATATGAACAATCTTGAACACTCATTATTGAAAGTGAAAGTTGACTACCAACCTTTGCAAATATGAAAATATTAGTGATACATTTAATGAAAATGTCTAAAGTTACAATGCACTACTTACAATGAATGAATGCCTGAATGTAAAATATGGGGAATGTCTTTGAAGAGGACAATATAATGTTTTAAAAGGACATTGAAAAAACCCCTTCAGATGTTAAACAATCAGTCAAGTGTTGAGACTTGACTATAATAGTTAGTTGTTGATTGAGTCTTCTCATGGTTTCATTAAGATGGTTGATAGCATTGATTAGTTGGTGTTGCATGTCTAACTAATAACTTATATGCATTAATTGATTTTGATTAAAGCTTATTGCAAGTTGTAAACAAGTGATTATCATAGTTACTTCATGTGCTACTCTATTGGTAGCAATACACTCTGGGAAATTGGAAATGTTTGGATTGTTACCCTAACTATTGTTGACATTCAGACATTAGCGAATATTTCCATATATTGTTATGCATGAATCTAAAATGATTGTGAAAGTGAATACTTGTTTAAACAATACATATTTATGACTAAAAGTTATTGAAGGTGACAAGAACTTTGATAATGATACAATAATGACATTAAACTAATTAACTAGATGTTCTATCAACTTAATGATAGAAGTAATTAGATCAGATGTTGATTACCTTTTTGTTTATGCTTCACAACTCTATGAATTGATGATTTGAGGGTGATGTTATCTGGTATACATTAATAGTTGTTGATTAAATGCACATGCATAAATGAAATAACATGTTGCATGAGTTAGAAACTATTGGAATGCTAATAATTAAAGTACTATCTCCTTAACTGTTGTTTTGAAAAAAAAAAAACTTTATGGAAAACTTCGATTTAATGTTTCTTGGATGTAACATAGGGAAGATGTATCCTTACATGCTATGTTTTCTATAATGCATGAAAGTAGTTTATGAAAAGTAACATGATCAATACATTTCTACATGTTGAATTATTTAGGACATTGATAAAAATGTCTTATGTATAACAATATTTTGTAGAAGGTATGGTTTTATTAAAAATAAGTATGACTAATGTTGGTGATGGGATGAAATAGGGGTAGATTAATGGAAATGTGAGAACCTTTGAGGAAAAAACTTTTCAATGTGAATTTCAACCGTAAATGAGAAAGTTCCCATTGGTTGGGAGGAACATTATTTTTCCATTGTGGTTCTCATAGCAGAACAAAATAACTAATCAGTTGTAAGAATTTTATGTACATCTTGACAGGAAAGGAGCCTAGTGCTTGAAAAGGAATTATTGGAAGTGTAATTTACTTAATTTTATTACCAAAAATATATTTAGCAGGGGCCAAGATAGTTTACAATTGATGTTATTAATGATCATTTCGATGATTAGAGAGATAAGTGCTCTCTAAGTAATTTTATAAGTATTGTGTGGATGCATTTAGTGGAAGCTAAGACAATCTGCACACACTGTAATGATTTAGCATTTTAATGATTAGAGGGTTGGTTGTCTCTAAGTACTTGTGGAAGTACTAGGGCTAAAGTATCACTTGACATTGAGTGAATCATTGATAGTTAAAAGAATTTCATTTGATTGAAAATTTTGTGACTAATGTGATTATGTTGAATTTTTTGATCATATAATACAGGGTGTCTGACATCGAGGTTGTGAAACCACCTGCAATTGAAATAATTCCATAACATAACCACAATTTCAAGAGTAATGGTAAGTTGGTATAGAGATTTTGTTTTTATCTCTTAGAAAATGAATAATGGCTAAGTGATGGAAAGTAGAACTTGCATATTTTTGCAACTATAAATGTTGATGACTATTGATAAAACATTATTGTTTTTCTTATGAGTATTTACTAGAAATAAAATCCTTCCTTTTGAAGGAGAAGGAATCTCTTTTGTTTGTTTAGATTATTATATCATGACTAAAGTTGACGATAAACACCAAGGACAATGTTTTATTTAAGGGGCGGGGGGGGGGGGGGGATGTAATATTCCCATTAATGAAACTCCCATAAAATCTTATTTGGGAAATATTACCCAATTTAACATGTACACTTACAATTCAACGTTAAATATTCTTAATTTAATAAATTTTTCACCATTCCCATTAAGAATGGTTGCAAGGAGTTGGCAATGAACTTGATGAGTTTCTTGCCCCTATCAATTCTCTATGATGGTGGCTAGTATTAGAGGGCATTTCGCACAAGTGCGTGGGGAAACCAAAATTCGTTACTGTTAAAATTTGCCTTGCAATTTTTACTGAGATAGAATTAGGAGGAAGGGTGCAATAATTTTCTAAGTGGACATGAATCTCTTTTCATATGGATACTATCATTTATCTTGAGTTACTCTACCGAAAAAAAGGGGCGTTATTTGTATTCCTGGGGAAACAAAGATAGGGATAAGCCATGATTCTGTAAGGCACCCATAAGAGAAGAGACCACTTTTTCAGGTGTCTATGATGTCATTTTGGTACTCGAAACACCACTAGTTGCCGACATGTTGGCCATTTGTTGTCTTGTATGTGTACTTTTTGTTTATTTATTTCATGAATGTGGAATGTGGACATTAGTGATGAACCTTACGCTACTATAAAATGAATAATTAGTTACTAAAAATCAACTAAAATTTACATATAAATGACCATTTTTAAGTTGGGGACCAGTAGTAGTGAATTTACATTATTTTATAATGCGACCAACTTTTAGTCATTTTTAGCTTAGTCATTAATTGGTTTCCTCAATTTTACCATCTAATAGCATATTTAGTCATAAATTTGGTCATTAACGTTTCATTGGTTTAGTCATTAATCGTCACAATTAATGACCAAATATACAACAAAATATATTACTATATGAATCCTCGAGAAAAACAATTAACGACCAAAGAAATATGACCAAAATTTTGGTCGTGTTATAAGATACTGTAAATTAGGTACTAATAGTCATATATATGAAAATTCTAATCATCATTTGAAACCAATTAATGACCAAATAAATATGACTAAATTTTAGTCATGTTATAAGACACTGTAAATTAGCTACAAATAAACGTATATATGCAAATTTAGTCATCATTTTAATTAAAAAAAACTTCATTTCCATTAAATATTTATCTTCTTTTGGTATTTTCAAATTCATTATATAAACGACTCATTTAATATTTTCTATTTATTTCATTTAATTTCAGTCATAATCATTATAAACGACTAATTTAGTCATATATTCATTTTATTCTTGTTCATCATTAATTAATATAAACTACTAATTTAGTAGTTTTAGATTGATTTTATGTGTTCATTATTAATCAACATAAATTAATTAGTATGATTTTGCAACTAAATTTTAAAAAAATAGCATACAATGTTCTTTCTTATCTAATATTTTAACGCAAAGTTACATATGCTAATTATAAGACTAAATAATATCAAGTGCACATAAAAATAATTTCAACCATATAAATTGTATTATATAAAATATCGAGTATTACAATATGAGTTTCCAACTTCATATCGGTCGGACTATAATTTACACATGAAATCTTGTTTCACCATTTCAAAACATTATCACTGTGTTGCCAAAGCATTGAAAGTGAATTCACCAACTCTGAAGGCTTGACCATCAATCTCTATGAGTGTGTCTTATGCAAGATATTAGCTCGAAGGGTATCACTAGATAGATTATCATCTCTCTCTCATTTTTCATTTGTTGCTCCAATGTTATTGTTCTGCTCTTTCTTCAATTGCTACCTCTTACCATCAATATTGAGTTCCTCTCCTGAAAATGAAAGAAGATACAATGCAGAGTATAAGACATGAAAGGCAATGAATACTTGAATATAAAATAAAGTATACTATAAAATATTTATACGACATATACCTCAACATTCAATAGTGGTCACTATGTGGCTAGATGACCTATATAAACAAAGCAACTAAAACGTCACCATATAAAATAACACCTTAGGAGCTTAGTATTCAACCTTCAACAACACCTTAGGCACAATAATATGTTAAACTAATTTACAAGTTAAAAATATCAGGAAATAGATAGCTTGTGAAAATAAATGGAAAAAAAAAGATCAGTGTAAAAATATCCCTATTGCTTGTTCTAAAAGAATCATGTTCCTTAAATTTGGATATTCATTTGCCCACAACAAAAGTTTCTCACTATTATGACCTATAGTTTTAGGATCATGAGATTGATCCAACATCATATTGCACTGTGGAGACAAAATGATTCAACTTTCCAAGATGAGTACCTCACTTAGTTGAATGAAGGTGCTAGTTGTGAGTGGTGTCAAAACCTTAGGGAGGTAAACCACTAAGGCATAAGAAAATATATCACAACTTGTTCATTGAAAGAAAAAATTTCAATCCCACAATGGCCTATGGGAGTACATTCCGTTGGATGTATATCACACTCTGAGATATGATTGTCTAATACAATGAGAATTGTACATATATTGTCACAATGCCCCTCACAGTCAAACCCTATAGTTGTGTCTTATAATAATAATCATATTATACTATTTAATTATAAATTATGACTATTAGTTAATTATTAGTTTGAAATTAAGTTTTGCGTATTTCTATATACATGAAAATATTCGGTTAAAAAAAGGTACTTTTGGTGACCAATTAATTTTGAGTGAATCTAAATACACAAGAAATTATGGTGCCTCGGTGTTTCTCTAGCAGTTATCTGCTCACTGTAATAATTGCTCTCATGTCCTCTACTGCTTTTGGTGAATTCTTCTTTCATGATGTCCAATGCCAATGAAATGGACATTTATCCTCAATGTTTTTCTGAGCCAAAGGGAAGTTCCACAAGTAACAACCAAAAAGTAGCCTCAAATATATTATTTGGGGCCAAAATGCAGTAATTATATGACACGCCAAGAAACATTGCATGTTAATCATCTTCCATTTAATATTGATTAGTAATTTCTTTGCATGATCATGTAATACTAAAGTGCCAAGTACGGACATTTAAAGTTAGTCATCCATCAATATCACCTTTGAGATTGCTTAGTAGTTAATACTTCCTATTACACACACAGTAGATCACCAACTTGAAGGATAACAATATAAACAAAACAAAAATGAAAATAAAAGAAATGTTAGGAAGTCAAATGCGACTAATATTGGGTCAAGAAAATACCAAGCCCTTCACATTAGTAAGGCATTCTTAGGCACTAAAACAAAAATGCCTTTCACTGCATCATTTTCACCTTTTCTTTAATTTCTTTAATTGAGAACATAACTTTCAGAAAAAGAAAAAAGAAAAGAAATCATTGAGAAATGTCTCAAAATCCTAACAAATGCTCAAGTGATTGTCGTATCAATTAAACAAAAATGTAATCATTCGATATGCTTTATACTTGCGGAATCTGTTGAAGAATATGAAGCTTTCTCATCCCTTTCTCCTAATCAAATTGTAATCCGTGGGTTCTAATCAAGGAATCAATTTCCCTCCAAGATAGTTAGGAGATGACTTTGGAGAAGGACTTCTATAAGAATTGGGATAGTAGAAATGGAATTAACTAGGAGGAAATTGAAGAACTTTAGCCGGTGCTCCAAAATATGTGAACGCAACTAAAAATGATTTTATACTCCCTCAACACATTTTAAAACAGAAACCATTCAACTGCATCTCATTTATTTTCCACCTTTCTGTAATATGTAATTCTTTGAGAAAGAATAGAGGTTTCATAAATATTGTCATGAAAGAGGACTCTTTATAATCCTAATACTTTGGGCTATAACAAAGAAAAAATTACATGTAGTGAATAAATCTTACATGGTAGATTTCAGTGATTAAAATGACAACTTTATTCTTAATATCATTATAACAAAAATAAATTCAACCCTAACTAGTTGGTATCTAACAAATCAAGATCTTCATGTAGTAAAGTAAACTACTTGGTAGATCCCAATTATTTGCAATGACAACTTTATTCTTTATCTTATTACAAAAAAAATAAATTGAAGAGTAAATACATATTTCCTTATCTGAGACAAACTTTGAACACATTTCGAGATTTCATAGAAATGTAATGATACGATTTACCTATAGGATATGAGAAATCTATCTACACCTAGCACCTGTCATTGGACAATAGTGTTATTTAGACACCATCTCATGGCATTAGAATCATGTAGATAGATAGTGTTATAGAGATACCTTGCAACAACTATTCAACACTACCTTCAAGCTTCAAATTCATCAATTGATTTACTTTAGTAGCAAATTCTAGTGGAATTTCATTAAATACAACCTTACAAAAGCCATTTATGATAGTTTTCATTGCCTTCTTTGGATGTATCCCCCTCTAGAAATAGAATAACTTATATTCCCCAATTTTTTAGGTACTTGCTTTATGTTCAACCTGGGTTATTGGGTTCTTCACGTGGAAAAGGTTGCAAATATTAGATGTATAATGGAAACAACCATGCAATTCAAGGTTACCCCTACAGTCTCTTGGGTGAATTATAAAAAACCATCTACTTAAAACGTGATATATGGTAGTAACAAAAACCTACCCAAGATCCCACTTAATAATTCAAAATGTTGCAAATAGAAGATGTATTAAACTATATCAACTATTTAACTGCTTAATCACACTAAAATAGACAAATCTTTACAATGTTGAAAAGTGTGAAAAAGAGGGAGTTGAAATATTATAGTTATGCCAGGGTAGATATAGCTACGTAAAATGTAACTTCTATCTAAAACAGGTAAATGTAACTTCTATAGCTACATGAAATGTAACTTCTATATAAGAAAATGGAGTTGGAATATTATAGTTACGTCATGGTAGATATATCTGTGAAAAGTAACTTTTATATAACATTCTAAATATCCTTTTTCAGTGATTTAAGGGACTAACATTTTTTTATCTTTGGTTAATACCTTAATACTCCACCAAAAATAGCATTGAATTGTTCTTCACCAACCAAGCGGAAATTTTTAAACAAGTGAAAATGCTTACTCATTCCCCTTCCATATTTTTGATATTTTATTTGTGTGCAAATTTAAGCTAGAGTAATGTAACTTCTACATATTTGACAATTTAAATCTAAAAAATTACTTAGATTGAAGTTATGCAGCTGGTAAAATAGGAGGGCGATTTTTTTTTTGAGAAGGAGGAAAAACGAGTAGCCAGGGTTCGAAGAGGTTCAGCACCTACTCCTAATGGAGAAACGCAGGGGAGGGAGCTCCCCTCCCTCCTACAAAAGCACTGTTTCCAGTAGAGGCAAGTCCCCTATGGGCAAAGTCAAAGATGTTGTGGAAGAGGAACAGAGTAATAATGAAAAGGAAACAGAGGGGAGTAGGCCCAAGGAAAATGTCAGCACTAAAGACAGGGAAGAAGAAGACAAAAGCCAGGACACAAGGAACAATTAAAAAAGGGATCGTACAGACCTAAAATGGAGATTACTCTTAGAGTGGTGTTAAACAATCCTGCACTACAGGCACACACGAATCATATGGGTACCTATGCTATAATCTGCGAGTTTATGGGATTATGGCCCACAGAAAAGGCTTTACATTTATGGATCAAGTATCACTGGAAACCCAAAAGAAGTATAGACGTGCATCTAGGGTCGAAGGGATTTTTCACTGTGGTGTTTACAAACATCGAAGACAAAGACAGAATATTCAAAGGAGGATGCTACTTTTATGCTGCAGCTAGCCTCTATATGCAGCCTTGGAAGATGAGCTTTGTGCCAAAGCGAGAGACTTTCACTTCGGTACCGGTCTGGGTAAGACTCTATTCTCTTCCTCTTGATTATTGGCAAACTGAATCACTTGCTCCAATAGGTAACAAACCAGGACGTTTTGTTAAAGCTTCGAAAACCACGAGAAGAGGCAAATACATTTCCTATTCTAGGATCTGTGTAGAAATGGATCTCTCAGGAGCTCTTCCAAATGAAGTCATCCTGGAAGTTTTTGATGAGGAATGGATTCAAACAGTAGACTACGAGCATATCCTGTTCAGATGTTGTAAATGCCATGAACATGGACATTTGTTCAGAGATTGCCCTCTTAGTCAAGAAGATAACAAGGGCAAACCTAAGGAAATGAAGGACATAGACAGCTTCCAGAAAGTTATTAGTAGAGGAAAAGGCGACAAAAAGGGATCAAGGCAACTTCGTAATGAGGGGCAAAAGGTCAGTGAAAATAGGTATCAAGTACTGGAAGAAAATGTAGAAATGGCAAATGAAGACCAATCTATGGAGGATGGCCTTGATGAAAAGGAAACGGAAACGAAAGACGACTGCAACCCAACACAAGAGATGGTTAATAAGAAAGAAACTATATTGAGTGAAATAGAACTAGAGATGGATCAGGAAATGACCCAAAGTGAAACAAATTTGGAAGACCATGAGCTTTAGGAAATTCTAGATAAGGAACATCTAGATCTGGAAGGGTTCTTGATGCAGGGTTCCATAGGAGGGATAGACTCACTACCCCAAGAAGACTGCAACAAAATTCAGCAACTATTCTTATGGAAAACTCAGGAAAGAGGTTTAGATAACGAAAAAACCATTGAAAAATAGGAACACAGAGGAGTGAAAGTAATGAAAACTACTCCAGGTTTAGCGACCAGAAATGCAGGAAAAAAGAGAGGTAGGAAAAAGCAGAAGGACCTCTTGATGGAGTGCGGAAAGTTAATGATAGACTCAGGTAAGATGAAAGACCTAACCAATTACTCATTTACAAATCTTTAAATATGAAGCTCACATCATGGAATATCAGAGGTCTAGGTAGTAAAAGAAAACAAAGGATGCTTAGTCATAGAATGAAGCTGGAAATTCCAGATGTTGTCTTCATCCAGGAAATGAAATGTTCCATCCAGAAAATAAAACAAATCCACAGCAAATGGCTTAATAAATTTGATTTCCTAGAGGTTAAAGCTGAAAACATAGCAGGGATAATTCTAACTCTGTGGAATCCAAAGAAAAATAGTATAACAAATGCAGAAGCATCTAGAAACTACTTATCAGTGGTCATTCAACGAGTGGGGGATCCAAAAACCTTCCTAGTCACAAATGTTTATGGTCCTCAAAGAATAGATGACAAACTCAAATTGTTAGACTCCCTAATTGATCTCAAGCACAGATAGGCTGGGATTCCTTGGATCATGGGAGGGGACTTTAATATGATCAAATCTCTCTTGGAAAAAAAAAGGAGGCACCAGAGCACTCAACAAAGACTCCTTAGCGTTTTAGATTTTCATAGATGAGATGAAACTGGTTGATTCTAACCTAAACAATGGCTTTTTTACTTGGAACAACAAAAGAGGAGGTAAGACATAGGTAGCCTCTAAATTGGACAGGTTCATGATATCAGAGGAGCTTTTGTTTACAGATAAAGAAGTAACAACAACAGTCCTTCCCTTTGGAGGTTCCAACCACTGGCCGATTCAACTGGAAATCAAGGGTTTGATTTCTCCCAGGAACAGGTCCGTCAGATTTGAGAATATCTGGCTCTCCCACTCGGATTTCATCAGCAGCATTGAAAAATGGTGGTCGGAGGACTTGCAATTCCAGGGCTCAAAAATGTACCTCCTTCATAAAATACTAAATCATGTCAAGTTCAAGCTAGAAGAGTGGAACAAAAAGGATTTTGATAACATTTTTGTGAACAAAAGATCATTGGAAATCAAATTACGGGAACTCAACCAGGCTCTGATCAAATAAGGCTTTGACAAAGTCAAAAGTGATCAGGCTTATAAGAATCATCGAGAATGGGATAATTTATGCAAACAAGAGGAAACATTTTGGAGGTAGAAGTCTAGGGTGCAATGGCTCAAAGAAGGAGAGCGGAATACAAGATTCTTCCACATATCCACTATGGCTAACAAAGCATACAATAGAATCACAACGATAAAGGATGAGAATGGACAGCTCCAGAACACCCATAAGAATATTGAGGCTGTGCTTGTTCAGTATTTTAGAAACATCACCCAAGAAAACAATCCAGATAGGGAACTATCCATCAAGGAGATTACAAGACATATCCCTAAGTTAGTGTCTAGAGAGGACAATTTTAATCTCAACCTGTTAGTGAAGAGGAAGTAAGTGAGGTCCTCAAAGACATGAAGAACTGCAAAGCACTCGGTCTGGATAGTTTCAATGTGGATTTATTTAAAGCTTATTAGCATATTGTCAAATAGGACATTCTAGAAGTGGTGGTGGATTCCAGATCCAGCAAAACAATCCTGAAAGCTCTCAACACTTCCTTCATCTCCGTGATCCCCAAATAGGAATCGGCCCAAACCGCAAACAAATACAGACCCATAGCTTTATGCAATGTGGTTTACAAGATAATCTCTAAGGTAGTTTCAAATAGACTAAAACCTCTTCTTCCTTCTTTAGTTTCAGAGGAACAATCAGGTTATGTGGAGGGCCGACAAATTTTAAATAACATCATTCAAGCCCATGAGGTGGTCCACATGCTTACCAATAAAAAATAGGAAGGGATGATCATGCAATTAGATATAGCCAAAGCCTATGACAAGGTCAATTGGATCTACATCAAAAAGGTTCTCACTGCTTTTGGGTTTGACCACAACTGGATCCAATGGGTCATGGCTCTGGTGACCTCTTCCAGCTTTTCAATTTTGGTGAATGGCTCCCCCTCAGAGATCTTTGTTCCTTCTAGAGGCCTCAGGCAGGGAGACCCACTCTCTCCCTTTCTCTTCATTCTTATGATGGAGGGACTAGGCAGATCCATTAAGCATGCCAAGGCAATGGGCACTATCAAAGGTCTTCAATTATCTGAAAATGGTCAAGCTTTGACTCACCAACAATTTGTAGATGATACCATGCTGCAAGGGCTCCCCACAGTCAAAGAAGCTTTAGCCTACAATCAAATCCTAAAAGAATTTGCTTTGGCCACAGGTATGGAAGTCAATCTTTCCAAGTCAAAAATTTTCTTCTTAAATACTAACATTGCTATTCAGAGAAACATTTCAAGAATTCTGGGCTTCCAAAGGGATTCCCTCCCCACAAAGTATTTGGGAATTCCTCTCACAGACAGACCAATGCACAAAAGTATCTGGGAACCAGTGCTTAATAAATTGCAAGACAAAGTCAAAAAGTGGACCTTCCGGGTCTTGAACCTGGTAGGCAGGTTAGTTTTGACAAAGGCAGTCCTATAATCGATCCCAGTTTTCATGTTATCAACCCTCCCATATCCCAAAGGTGTTTTAGATAAATTCAGAAGCATTCAAATAGATTTCCTCTGGGGTAAAGAAGAAACTAAGAAGAAATGGGCCCTGGTCTCTTGGGACATAATCTGTAAACCCAAGAGACAGGGGGACTAGGCTTGGATGATCAGGAGATTCTTAATAGAGTTCTAGGAGCCAAGCTTTGGTGGCGCTGGGTCCAAGAGCCAAAAGCACAGTGGGCAAGAATCTGGAAAGAAAAATATGCCAGCTCTTGGCACACTAAGGATCTAATAAGAATGTCTGGCAATGTGAAAGGGTCTCACATCTGGAACAGAGCCTGGGATAACAGAAGCCTTGTTCAAAATAACAACTTCTGGGAAATCAGAGCAGGAGATCTTGCACTCTTTTGGGAAGACAAGTGGCAGCAAGAACCAATAGTGTTAACAAAGGACCTTGTTAGTCTCAAGCAGGAAACAAACCTCCAAGGGTTAAATAAAGTCAAGGATTTCTGGGATTAGGCTCAGACCTCAGGAAAATGGAGAAGCTAGAGTAAACTTGATTATGGAGATGATAGCCCCATGAAAATTAAGGCAGAGGCTCTTGGGAGCTTGCTTAAACAAAGGATGATTTTAGCTACAGAGGGGCAGGATCAATTGAGATGGGGCAATAACAATAAAAGTAACTTTAATCTTAAGGAAGCCAAAAGTATTCTTCTTGGGCTTGATTACAGGGTTCCAGACAAGACATGGCAGCTCCTCTGGAAGCACCAAGGTTGGATGAAAATCAAGCTTTTCATGTGGTTGGTTCATCATAAGAAAATTTTAACTTGGGACAACATACAGAAAAGGGGGGTTATGGGGCCTTCCAGATGCTAGATTTGTGAAGAGAAGGAGGAGAATATGGAGCACATTCTTAATAGCCGCTCTTATACTACCTAGTTATGGGATTCCGTCTCTTCCATTTTCTAGCAGTCGGATAGGGACAAAAGTAGTATCACTAATACCCTAAACAATTGGAGAGTAAACTTTTCAGAGAATGAATTCATTAATCTGGCCTGGGCCTTCACGCCAAGCTTCATTATCTGGAATGTTTGGAAAGAAAGGAATAAAAGGATTTTCAAAAGTGAAAAGTCCACCCCACAAGGTCTTTTTGATCTTATCCTGAAATAGCTTCGGGAGACTGTTAGTACCACTGTTCGCAATCTCCCCAAAAATCCACCCTCTGTGTCTGAGCTGAGAATTCTCAGACAATTGGGAATGAAAGGGATTATTCCTCAAGGTCTTATCAGAAAGGACACAGCAATGGATATAGGGAAGGAGTTCTGGCAACCTCCACCGAAAGGTTATCTGAAATACAACATTGATGGGGCTTCAAAAGGCAACCCGGGCACAACTGGTTTTGGAGGAGTTTTAAGAGATGAAGAAGGCAAAATTATATTTATCTTCCATTATCATCTTGGCAGAGCCACTAATAATATGGCAGAATTAATGGCTCTGGAACAATGTCTTGAGTTTCTGATCCAGCATCATTGCTCAAACGTCATTGTTGAAGCGGACTCGGAGATTACTATTAACTCTGTGAAAAGAATTAATAGTGGTACTCGGCCGGAGAAAGTTTCTAATCACTGGAAACTACTCCTGGTTTACCAAAGAATCCAGGTTCACCTTCAAGGGCTGCGAACGGTGAGTTTCAACCATGTCCAACGTTCGGCCAATAAACTAGCAGACCTTCTGGCCAACCAAGGGGTGAACAATGCAGATAGTGGGATAGCGTACAAGTGGCAGGAGATTCCTCAAAACCGTTTAAAGGCTCTCTACGAGGAACAAGCTGCAGAAGATAAGGAAATGTATCATTATCGGACCCAAATAGCAAGCATGAATTGATTTATCCGGCAAGATGGTTCTCAACCTTTTGGAATGCATTTGATAGAAAGACAAGCCAGGATTTGTCTCACACTCTACCGGAATCAGGTGAAGGGAAGCCTCAGGTACTCGGATGACAATTTACGGGGTCACTTCTCAAACGAGCTTAGTAGCAGGGACAGGCGCAGTGGAAAGAACAGACAGAGAATGAGAATTGGTTTTCTGGCTGCGGGTATTCTCCCTCTTCCCACGTTCAGGACCGTAAACCACGCTCGGGTCGGCTCTCCGGTGATCGCTCGTCCCATGAGCGGTTTGTGGTTTTTTAGTTTTGGCAGCGATCCCATTGAGATTGCTACACGTGGACAATGGAAGGACTTGAATACCGCCCTTGATCGCACATTATTTTTCAGACATGTTTGGGTGCGTGATATGATTCCTGGCCATTGGATCCAGTAGCCAGGATCAACGGCTGAGAATGATCGTTTGGTTTTGTGGGCCCGATGGGCGCTATTGGTTTTATGGGCCCATTGGGCGCTATGGGCACTATGGTTTTGTGGGCCCGATGGGCACTATTCATCAAGCCTTTTTGGAGTGTCCTCTCCCTCTTTTGTGGGGTGTGGGTTTCACGCGATTGGAGTTGTTTGTGTTTGTTAGTCGGCTTCGGGGAATGTATCTGTATGGATTTTCCCTAGTGGGTGGGGGCTCTGGTAGCCTTTCCACGTCAACTTCTCTTCAGATGGGTCTTTGACATTGGCAAGGATTCCTTTTCCCATCTTCTTGTAAAGTATCAGGTTGTTGTACAAATATGTAATTTTTCTTTTGATTTAAGGAAATAGAAGGATCAGCGCTTGCTTCAGCAAAAAAAGAATTTATGCAGCTAACATATGCACCTTATCTAGGCTCCTCTTCTTCTTCTACTCTCTCTGTTTAGGTTCAGTATAATAACAAAGGTCTTGGAAATTGATGGGTGGGTAAAAGTTATCAGACCATTTGGGTTCTTCCATTTTTAATCATTGTTTGGGAGCATTGAGCCTAAATTGCAAAATCCATTCAGGTTCCATCTTTTTAGCTGAAATTAACCTAAGCTTTGGAGTGTTGTAATGTTTAATGGATCTAAGTATATTCTACTTAGAATATAGTAACCTTGTTTAAAATTGTAGCCATTGAGATCATCATCTAAGGATGAAACATAAAATATTTTACGTTCATGATTACAAGAAATTTTAATTTCATGTAACAAAGTTTGAGGAAGGTCTAGTATTCGCATCCTACTAGAAAATTTGCTTGCATCACTCGAGCCCTTTGAATTTGGCATGGTAGATTCCATTATAGAAACAATCAACCACTAAAACAAGGTGAAAAGAAAAAATAAAATTTCATACATTCTGACTCTAGAAAAGTTAAGGAGGAGTGAAGTACAATAAGGACATGCAAAATGCTTACTTGTGCATTGTATTTTGACAATTTGTTGGTTGCAATCAAGATCCTACATTATCATAATCATTAAACCCCTTGTACAATAAAGACATGAAAAATGCTTACTTGTGCATTGTCTTTTGATGAATTGTTGGCCCCAATCAAGATCTACATTATCATAATCATTAAACCCTCAACTCTAGATGAAATTTATACTTTTATCATATAAACCCTCAAAATTGTTTACCCATCATTTTCTTTTGATCAATTGTTGGCCGCAATCAAGATTTGCATTAACATAATCATTAAACCCTCAACTTTAGATGAAATTTATACTTTTATCATATAAACCCTAAAAATTGTTTACCCATATGAACAAAAATCATCTTTAGTAAAAAAGAACTCTCAAGAATTACCCATGTACAAATGGCCAAAATCTCCATGCCCAATGACCTTTCCCTTCCTCCATCTAATCGTTGATGTTATCCTAATGTGTTTCCCATGCAAACTCCATTTGGGGTCCGAATCCCATGAAATCCATTGATCACGTTGATGGTCTTCCTTCTTTGACCTTCCTTCTTCTGGCATTTCCACTCAGATATCAACAAGGCAAAGAAAAATGCAGTGCTGCAATGTCATGTTGTAATCTATGAATATTTTATTTGAACGCGAGGTTAAATTGGAAATGAAAAAAAAAAGAAATATTTATAATGGAAAAACTAAAAGAAATATTTATAATATAAAATTAAATATATAAATTTCAATTGGGTTAAATGAATTATTTTTAATAATAATTTGTTATTTTTGGGTAAGACGCTAAATTAAAAAGAAACAAGAAGTTAAAAATGATATTGTGATGCATGTAAACATTTGAATATGACCTTAATTAATAATAAAAAGTTAAATTAATAAAAATAATAAATTCAATTTGTTATATTTTGATTTTGTTATTAACTTGTGAATAATATTTCTTACAATACCATGGGCCAATCCCATGGCTTATCAATACTACAAGTCCAAAAACCATAACTTATTTCACAACCAAAATATTTTATAACAATATGACACGATCCTTAACCATGGATAAGATATTATTAACTTGTAAAAAATAGCCTTTGTTACAATACCATGGATTATCAATACCACGGGCCCAAAAAACAGAAACTATTTCGCAATCAAAATATCTTATAACAATATGACAAGACTGTTAACCATGGATATTCACCCTCACTTTACCATGGATATTACCTTGTAAATTGGCTTTGTTACGATACCATGGGTTATCAATACAACATGCCAAAAAACCATAAATTATTTCATAGTAAAAATATTTTAACTTAATTTAATATTACAACATTTTTTTAATTAAATCTAAAAGGGAAAATCTTACAATTTGAGATATATCTAAAATAGTTATCCTCGCAATTACTAAAAATATTCCCATAGAAATTAAATTAAGGTTTTAATAAAATTAAGCTAAGATGGATCTATGGCGGTTTTATATATATATATATATATATATATATATATATATATATATATATATATATATATATAACAGGCATAGATCAAGGGATGAGAGCAAGAAAATTGACTAATTATAATAGTTCAAATATAGTGCATGATTTTTTAAAGTTTTTCATTATATTAATTTTTTTTGACATGATCGATCCAAAATATAGGTTTAATATTTTACAACCAATTAAGTTTTTTTAATTTAGATAATTTCTTAAACACAATACAATGTGATCAACATAAATATAGAGTTGGGGAGGAGGTGGAGAGAGGGAAGGAGATAGTGAAAAAGCTGGAGGGAAGAGAGAGAGAGAGAAAGAGAGAGTGAGCGAGAGGAAAGTAGAGAGAGAGAGAGAGAGAGTTGGAGTGGGAGAGAGAGGGAGGAAAGAACAAAGACATAGAGAGATAGAGGTGGGGAGAGAGAGGAGTGAGAAGGGAGAGATGGAGAGAGAAGGAGTGAGAAGGGAGAGAGCAGAGGAGGGAAGAGAAAGAAGAGGAGAGGATAGAGATAGGGAGAGAAGGGGAAGGGAGAGATATGGAAACATAGAGATGGAGAAGAACAGGGTAGGGGGGAGATAGTGATAGAGCTGAACAAAAGAGAGAGAGAGAGGGAGAGTTATTTGGGGGTGCGAGATAGAGGGAGGTGGGAGATAAGGGATAGAGAGGAATGAAGATAGAGATGAGGAGAGAGAGATGGAATTTGAGGGGGCAGGAGAGGGAGGGAACAAAAAAACATAGAGGGAGAAAGGTGGAGAGAGAGGGGGGTGGCAAGGGAGTCATGGAGATAGAGTGAGGGAGATAGGAGAGCAGGAGGGAATAGAGAGAAGGATATAGATAGAGAGGGAGAGAAGGGGAAGAGAGAGATAGACAGAGAAGGGGAAGAGAGGGAGAGAGTGTGTGTGTATGTTTTGGGGGTGAGATAGAGAAAGGGAATAAAAAGAGACACAAATACAAATATTGATATTATATAGTATTATATAACCACCCTAGATCCATATTAACCCTATAACTATCAAGTTCCGAGAGGGATCCAATCTCTCGAGTTGCAAACCTTTCCTCAAGTTTTGCACTAGAAAAAAAAGTTTGCACCATGAGAGATTGGATCCCTCTCAGTGCTTGATAGATCTGGGGTTAAGATGGATTTAGGTCAATTAATATGAAATTAAAGTAGTTTTTATTTGATATTATAATCCTAAAAATTAAAATTTCTCTTCAAATTAATTTCAAATTGGAACTAGATCCAAGTAGATTCAATGAATAGAATTTTTAAAAATACATAAAATATATTTTTTATTAAAATAACATATTTTTAAAATTACAAATTATTAGAGATAAATAATGCAAAGTTGGCTCACCTATACACCATGTGAGGATGAAGAAGTGTTTAAGGAAGGATAACCTTTCAACCAAACTTTAACATCCTTTCAATCCGCTATCACTTGTAAGTTTAGATTGCTTGAGACAATTAAGATGACTAACATAAAAAATTGATTCATATAATTGTAGTACTTGTTAGGTAGTTGTATCTTTATTCTTAGATTATTTCATGTTAGTCATTTTTAGTTGTATTACTTATTAGCTAGTTACATATTTGAACCCACAACTAAATTAGTGATTTATGTTAGTCATTTTTAGTTTGGTCACTTAAGAATACTCATTTTTGGTAGTATTTCACTTGGAAAAGCTATGGTAACTAACTTTTCTAGTCACCTAGTCATTAATTTATTATTTTCTACTAGTGTTACCTTGCATATTTACAACTGGGCATAAGATATCATGCGTGCATATTTTCTTGAAACTTAACGAAGATGAGATTCCTTCTTGGGCTCGAAGGTTGTGTTAAATTTCACATTGCTCTATTTTGTTTCAATTACTTTAGCCTAATTCAGCAGTAATTGAAGATAGAACAGTAAATGCAATGACAAAGGAGAAAATCAACATGTCAAAAAGAGCCACCATATTTGGTCAAAGACTAGGGAAAAACCCCACAATTAGGAAAACTCATTGAAAATTATTCCTTTATTAGATTTTCATAAAATGTTCAACATAGAGTAGAATGAGGCAAATAAAAAATCATCCAACAAAATTAACCCAACAACATTCAGAAATATGCTCCTAGCATCAACCTAAATTAGATTCAACTTGTTATCTCTTTGGTCTACTGTGGTCAACTTTCAAATCTGTGTCCTAGAGCTGAACTGCAAGGAGGAAGAAGGATGTGTCTGGCTAATAGATTCTAGCTGCACCCTTGAGCCTACGAGCCTATGGCTATAGTCAAAATTTTCCTTTGACGAGCTTGCGGCTGAGACCCAAAAATCTTAGAAGACATGCGAGCTTCAAACCCTGTGTTTTTGGACTTGTACGAACCACTTTTCTCAACCCAACCTCAGACCTGTGCAAACCAAGCAATGAAGAAGAGAAGAAGATGATGCTTGGTGTTGTCCAAATGCGCTTTAGCTCAATTCTACTTATAAACTTCCAAGTGTGATTCCTATTAGGGTCGGCCACTCCAAATGTGCATATGTGGACTTTTCTTCATAAGTACACTTTCCCTTGTCCAAATTGAGCACTATAATAGTCAAAATTGGTCATCTCAAAAAGAGGGATCTAGTCCCATGGTTGGAAGTTGTCACTGAGCTTCCAAATTAACAGTCCCTCTTAGCTAGGGAGAAATTCCAACTGGATCATGTAATAATCATGTGTATCCTATCATCATATCATGGAATCCCATCTCTTCTCATCTGCTGAAGCATTCTCGAATCAAAAGAAGAAGAATCATCAGGGAGCATTAGCTACCACCCTCTATAACATCAGAGGGCACATCCAATTCTGAAATAATATTAGGGAGCACATCGCAACCTAAAACTACATCAGGGAGAACATATCAACTTGAAATCTCATGGAGGGGCTAAACATCTTCAACCCCATATCGAGCAATAGGCGATATAAGGGAGCACATCTAAACCCATCCTATTTCCCACTAATATTCCCAAAAATTACCCTCAAGCATCATGTTTTAGAACACCTCCATCATAGTCATCTTGGGTTGTACATCCCCAAGTACACTCTCAACCTGTTGGCCACACGAGAAGTGATATTCCCAACAAGCCCGTCTTGTGGGTATGATGCTAACTGGGGTATACTCTACAAAGACCAAGATAAGGGAGAAACATCTCCAACCCTATGAGTAATAGATAGGGGAGAAATGTCTATGACCCTATTGTCGATAGATCTCTCAATGCCAGGAGCCCTTTATCTCAATTCCTCACCTCGAGAGCTCAGACAGGGGGGAAGAGTTGGCTCAGTGTTCTCAACCAGTGACGCCCCTTATCAGGATGGGTCACATCCACCAGTCCAATCTTCTCTCTGAAGACCAAGAACTTCCCTTTTGGTAAATAATTTGTGAGTATATTTGCAATATGCTCATTTGTCAATATATGATGGAGTCTAACACTCCTCTCTACACAATGTCTCGAATGTAATGATATCATATATTTATTTTCTTGGAATTGTCATGAAATACGATATTCTCTACCAGAAATATCCCACTCTTTTTGTTGCAATATATCATTGTAGTGTCTAGGACATGCTCAAATAGCTCTACAAATAGCTTCCTCAGCCAAACAGCGTCGCAACTAGCCATGCTAGAGGCAATGTATTCTACCTTGATGGTACTTAGTACTACAAACTTATGGTTCTTGCTCATCAGAGATATCATGACAGATCCATGACTAAGAAAACATATAGACATACTCTTCTGTCAACAATGTTTCCTACCCAGCCAGCATTAGTATATACATGAAGTCAAACATCTCTGACAGAATATCTCAAACCAAGGGTGATTGTCCCATGCAAATATCTCAAAATCTATTTGGCAATGATCCAATGTGCATGGAGAGGCTCAGTCATGAATTGACTCAGCATGTTCATTGCGTAGCATATGTCTTGATGGGTGTTCACTAAGAACATCAAAGCCCAAATCAACTATCTATACTAAGGCGGATTCGCAAAATTGGGTCCTGCAGCTTCTCCTCATAACTTCTTGAAATTCATTTCCATCGATGTGGGAAAGGATTTGCATTCTTCCATTCTGAAACTATCCATCAGCTTCATGACATATTTTCCTTGTGAATATAAAATCTCACTAAGCCTTTCCCACACCTAAAGGCCTAGAAAGTAGTGCATGAGTCCAAGGTCCGTTATCTCAAATTCAAAGGATAACTACCTCTTACACTCGATCATCATCGGCTTACAACCTATGAAAAATAGATCATCAACATATAAAATCAAAATTAACGACATACCTCGGACTACCTTGAAGTAGAGGTTGGGATTGACATTGCTTTTCGTATCCGAGCTTCACCGAATAACTATCTATGCAGGCATACCACTCTCTCGGTCTTGTTTCAAACCATACAATGGCTTTTTCAACCTGCTCGAGCCATAGGTGAAATATATCGTCATAATATTCTCCCTCTTTCTGGGAGAATCCTCGTGCCACAAACCTTGCCTTTTATGTATGAATGCTACCATCAACTCCATGTTTGATCTGGAATAGACACTTTGACGTCAGCACAAATTTTCCCTTTTCTTCTCAACACGACATCCCATTTTCCATTCTTCTTTATTCCTTCATATTCCTTGGCCATAACATCCTTCCAAACTTGTTCTTTCAAGGCTTCTTCAAAGGTGGGTGGTTCATATTGAATCATAGTGCTCATGGCTGCAACATATCCCTCATACCTTCATGGATTCTTTTTTCTCTAAATGATCTTCGAACAGGAGCACGTCTCTCATCATCCTGCAATGTGTCACGAAGCCAAAGTTGCCTCTTCTTGGTGGGAGGATCATATGGAGGAGGATCTAAGGGATTCATGGGCTCCATGGGATCATCAACAACATCTCTCTTAGATTTAGGCATGGAAGTACCATCCAAAATATCCATATCATCATGCTTCTTCTCAGGAGGAGGAGGTAGAGGAAGGCCCCTTTCCCAATGGAAGCATCTTCATCAAATGTTACATCCATACTAATTTCAACCTTCGTTTGACCAAGTATATGTATTTTTTTTGGTTGTTTATTCACATCATCTTCTTTATCTGAGTTGTAAAGGAGTTTAATATATTCACTTTGTCTTCATATTATATGTTTTAATGTTTAACAAATATTTAATTTATTTTAAATGACATTTCAAAAAATATTGAAAAATATTATTAATAATTTTTCTAATAAGAATTAAATTGTAATAAGAAATAGTATTTGATTTAATATATAGAAATAAAGCTATACACTATTACAAACCTATGATTTTATGGTGTGATAAATTACATTGGTTTTAGTGAACGTTAATTACCATCACTATTAAAAGATTTATTTAAATAATTTTAAACATAATTAATAAAAGTAAAAATATATTTTTTATATTTCTCAATAATGATAATAATTTTATCATTTTTTTATGTTATAAATTAATTAAATATTTAAAAAATAAAATCAACATTAATATAAACTTTTAATTTAACCACACAATTTAAGTATTAAGAAACAAGAACTGAAGATCTAAGATTTAGGATTAATAGTGAATTTAAAATTAATGGAAATGACTAAGAAGTATTAAGAAATTTAAATAATTAAAATTTTAGAAATTGAAATTAATTGAATAAAGATAATTAAAATATTATAAATTAAATTTAAAATTTTAATATTTTATAAATAAAATTAAGTGTGGTTTTTTAATTTTATTTTTAAATTAAATATTTATGGTTTTTTTTTTTTCTAGTCAAATCATAAAGATTTGAAACTTGAATTTGATTAATAGACCAATTTGATAAACGGTATAATTTATGATTTATTTTAAATATTAAAATTAAAAATTTTAAAATTATTAAAAAATTTTATTATAAAATATGATCGAGTTGTGATTTTCTGGAAGTTTTTGCATGGGTTTTTCTTGTTTAATTTCTTTAAAATTTGGCAAGAATTTATTGAAATCACAAGTTTGATGGGTAACTGTAACACATCTATGTAGGAAACGTTATATCTATATAAAAAAAAATTAATGTAATCCCCCAAATCAATACATGGTTATGGAAAGTTAAATACTATTATGAATAACATAGTTCAAATGATTTAGATGCACCATTAAACATGTTTTATTATCATAAGCAAATGACTGGACCTTAAGTCCTTGACTTAATTATATAAAATATGATGAGATACGGTTTTGTACACGACATTGATTGGCAATCCTTAATCATGTTGAGAGTTAAAATATATTGGGTACGTGGCTGGCCCAGGCACCTCATGGTACAGGCCCTAGCCTCGATACCCGCCATGATACGCATGCACATTTATTCTCTGTTGTCCTGGTCTTGGTGGCTGACTGCAAGTTGTCAAGTTGTCCATCTCCTAACAACAATACTCGGGATTCGACTCCTCCATTAATGGATCTCCCGGGCTGGTAGGATGGAACAGACCACAAACAGTCTAGCAACCTTTTCTCAGCAATGTAGTTTCATTTGGTATTTGTTTTTCATTGAGGGTTCATGGCTCTGCTTTGTTCTTGTTCATTCGTTCCCGCCTGTAGACTTGGTTCATCGAGTTGTTCGTTCCTCACTTAGGTGCTTAGATACAATGTTGAGGGTTTTTCAAATGATTCATTGCCCTATAACATCGTTGACAGAAACATACTTGGAGGCACTCTTCTCTCAGGTAAGGTTTGAGGTTTTTATATTCACCATTTTGCTTGGTTTTTCATAGTTAGGTTCATTCTCGCATGTTGCGACTCTTTTGCTTAATTTAATGCACTCCCTCCTATTTTTGTGTAAGGTGAGGGTTTTTGGGACGAAGGCTTGGATGGGATCTACCTCTAAAGCTCTTCTTTCAGCTTCAGAGTTCATGACCACCCCCAGGTACTCTGACTTTCTTTAGATCTTGGTTAAGACTGTGTTTAGGTGTTTTAAATTGGAGCTTCGAGCTGCTGGAACTGTGGTTCCTTAGATTAGTTTCTTTTGTGTTGGCTCAGAATTTCATGTGTAAAGCTTAAGGTAGCTCGACGACTTCGGTCGAATATGGGAGGTTTTGGAACTCTGCCCAGGTCGACTCCCTGATTTAGTAATTTATCTCTGCCCAGGTCGACTGCCTATTTGTAATTTACACTTATATTCTGGACATTAACTTGTATGAATGGAACTGTTAATGATGGGGTATTATTTTGATGGTGAGGGTTTATACATTTGAAATGCAAGATCAGTTCATCCTTTCCCTGTTTTATTTAGCACTGAGTTTTGGAACATCGAGAGTTCTCTTTTCTAAATTACATAGAAAAATGTTTATTAGTGCTACATACAACTTTTAATATAACTTTGTGTTTATTTCTCTGTGTTTATATTCCAATTGTTTTGTATTGTCTCCATTATGCTTTAGAATTTCGTGCTTCTTGTCGGGAAGAAAGAATAAAAAGGGAAAAACGAACTCTTTGATAGACCCTTTGGGAGTTCGATATACTAGAGTTCTTTTCTTTGTTATCTGGCTAGTACTGTAACTCTTTAAATTATTTATGAGTTATGTTGTGTAGCCGCAAGGCTTTTCTTAATCAGCTAGCAGGTCTGCTATGTGTCATTTTGTTTTATATTATATGTACATGATTTGGATACCATATTAGATAACCAGTGTGAACAAGTTGGTTGGCAGCATATTTGCCCTCTTTTGGTTGAGGGAGAAATTTTATCTGTCCTTTTTTTACTGATTAAGTAAAAGACAAACATGGTTTCTAAGTGATATTGTAATAGCAGTGTCTACGAAAATCTAGTCTTTCTAATTTTTGTTTCAAAGTACAGACATCTGGTCATTTTCCAATTTTGCTTTATATATCAAGAATTTATTTCCCAAATGAGCTTCCATTTCTAAGTTTTTTTATATTATTATTGACAATTCTTTAATAGTTATTTTTTGTAAATATAAAGAGGGTTTTTTCTCTAGTTTATCTATTGTTGCTCTACTTTTACTCTTTGTTTAAATATGTCAGAAATTAAACAAAAATAGTACGATAATTATACTATATCTTAAGAAATAAGAGACCCCCTCATTACCTTTCATCAATCATTCACAGTTATTATTTCATAACACAGTCTATTAGTCACGCAGACATTCAAAGAATAACATAAATTCTTACTTATTTAATTCTTCTATCAGTCACGCAGACATTCAAAGAATAACATAAATTCTTACTTATTTATTTCTTCTATCAGTCATGCAGACATTCAAAGAATAACAAAAAATTTTACTTGTCTGTTCACGATGTTCAGGACAGAATGTAACGCAAGATTTTCACTTTAATTTCCTCCTACGCTAAATCTGGACTGAATCTAACACAAGATTTGCACTTTAATTTCCTCCTATGGTAAATCTCCTCCCGTGCTACTCCTACCTTCAATAGCTTTCTCTCTCTTCAGAGACTTGAATGTTTTCTGGCTGTCTGATCCTTACCATACATAGCCTTTACAGACTGTCTGACCCATCAACGCAGTCTCATTTTCCTCTTCTTATCTCAAATACCCCTATCCTCTCGATCCTCTCAGTAAAATACTCTAGGATTTAGTTTTGGAGCAGATAACTATCTCCATAACTAATTACTTGGTAAAATAGTATTTCCTCATCATTGCAAAATTTATCCTTTCATAACTAAGTTCCAAAAATAGTTTATAATTTAAAATAGTAACAATCTGTTCTCGTGGTTGCAGTAAAAATAAATAAATATTTACATCAATGGGGGATATTATAGTGACCCGTGCACCATCGAAGTGCCCTATAGATTTTTCATGGTGTTGAATCCATATATAGAGTCAAAAAAAAAGTTTAAATCGAAGTCCCCTATGGACTTTTCATTTTGCTGAATCCAAATATACAGTCAAAAAACCATTTTGAATGACACAAATTAAGATGTCACCTCAAACTAGTTTAAATAACACAAACCAAGATTTCACCTCAAATTTTTCCTCCTATTCCAACACGAGAAAATCCAAATATTCGCATTAAAAACAACGCCAAATATAGTTCTTTTATTTTTAAATATACTAAATTAATAAAATAATGGTATATAAAAAGAAAATTATTAAATAATCATCCACTTGCTTTGAAGAGAATAAATTTGTATTAAACGATAGACGGCGGGGTGGCACAATAGATAGAAGACAGATTAAAGCTGACTCCATGGAATCACATGATTTCTTACTTGATTTGTAGTTTTGTTTGATACCCACTTGTTTCGTGTGGCATTTTGACTCGACAAATTTCAATATCGTTTATATGTCTCAATTATTTTTGTATTGAGGCTTACTCTTTGGTAGGAAGGGAGAATTTTTATCATAAGTTTTTTTTGAAGAAATTTTATTGTGGGAGAGTTTAAATTGGTTATTTGATGATAGAAATAGATTGAGTATTATTAAAATTTGAGTTATCATATTTTTTAAGTTTGATCACTATAATTTAGATTTTTCCAAAAATTCATTTTAGATTTATCAAAATTATACTTTAATTTCCATTAATTATTAATTGTTTAACCAAGAAAATATTATACTAAAAGTTTATCATTAATTATAAATTGTTAATTGTTGAGCAAACTACATATTATACTAAGAGTTTATAATTGATTTGTAGTTGTACCATTAGATAATAGTAAAATAATATTTAATAAACATAATGTTGATGTAGGATTGCCTTGTTGTTTTAAGATCTGGTTTATTAAATAAAAAATAAATTAATATTTAAGAAACCAGAGGGAAAAAGATGGAAAAATAGTAAGTGAATTAATGGACTGCATGGCACTGAACCCAAATATATTAGTCATTGTCCGAGTATTTTATATGTATTCATATATTTAAGAGTAACGTTGCATTGTAATCTTTGATTATTTAAAATGTGTTTTAGGTAACATTAATTTAATATTAATCGACCATTACTCCGATCATACGGTTGTTATTATATCGAATTGTTAAGTATCCCGTGATACTTATTGATGAGAACCCAGGAATGTTCAGAGAAGTGAGTTATTTCCAGAGAATAACTGATAGCTACTTGTATGATGGATTTTTAGAGTGAGAAGAAGCTTCATTTTTTATCTTCCCATGGCTGGCTCAAGGACACATAAATCCCTTCTTACAGCTCGCTAAGGCTCTCACAATTCATGGCCACGCCATCTCCTTCCTCTCCACACCTCTTAACATTTCCGAGCTCAGGCCTTCCTTACGGCTACAAGAGTGATCGGGATCGATTGATCTGCTGGAACTATCATTACCGCCGACAGAAGCCTTGGCTCCGGGCGCCGAGTGCACATCAAGCATCCTGGCAGAAATGGTGTTTCCCCTCAAGAAAGCCATGGACGGCATGGAGAAGCCGTTCTAAAGCCTGCTCGGGCAGCTGTCGCCAGATTATCTTGTCCACGACTTCGTGCAATATTGTCACGCAAAGCGCCACTGCAGAGATGCATCAGTCTTTGCTCAGGTCAGCTGCTGTTATTTCTTACACCCTTATAAACTACGGAACCAGGAAATAACAACCAAGGAGTTGGTCGCTCTGCCCTATGGATTCCCGTCGTCCGCGGTCTCATTCAAGCTACACGAAGCCCAAGATATTTTAGTTATGTACAGAGGAATACCCAGGTACATTCCTCTAATCTATCGTGTAGCGCCCACAAGCTTCAGGCTATACAACGAGCTCGCACGGAGGCGACGAGTTGAGGAGCAGCAGCACTCTGGGAGGAGACATTGGAAAAAATGAAGTGTTGTGGAGGTCGTTTGAGATATAGGTCGTGGGCGGTCCTAGCGAGTGAGTCCAAGCGATGGGACACCACACTTGGGTCGGCCGGTGGGCGAGCTGACCCGTTCAAGAGTTGAAACAGAGATATGGTGGGTCATCCAGCATGGAGACACAAAATTTCATGCGAAGGGTGAGCCATATATATTGGTGGCTTGGCGATGGAGCTAAGGCATGAAGAAAATGCACAAGTTCAGAGCGTTCAAGATAGAATGAAGGTGAAAGTGCGAGTTGGTCTAAAATCCAAGTGAAGGTGCAGGCGGACGAAGTGCAAGGCTAAAGCACTCGAGCCGAAACGAAGGAAATCATTCAAGGGCGTTGTGTAGGAAGTCATTCAAAGGCGTCGTGCAAGAAGTCGTTCGAGGGCATCATGCAGGTAGTTATTCGAGGGCATTCATGCAGAGTCGTTCGAGGGTGTTCAAGCAAGGTTGTTCGAGGTCGTTCGAGGGCATTCGTGCAGAGTCGTTCAAGAGCGTTCGAGCACAGTCGTTCGAGGTCGTTCAAGGGCTGGGTAGGGCGTCCGGGTGAACGACACAAGTTAGTGAATGGTGGTTCAGGCGAAGTTTTGAACAAGCGTGCATAGTGAAGAACTCGCTGGTGGAGGCTTGGCGAGTTGGGTGTTCGGTGGAGAGCACCCACCGATCGGTGAGTTGGATGTTTGGTAGGAGCGCCCAACAAGTTAGACGAGCTGAACAAAATGTGTTCGGGTGATCATGTGGAGGCAAATGAAGACTTGGGCGAGAGTCATTCAGGCGACCGTGTGGGTGCACCGACGAGCTGGCTGAAACGTGTTGTGCTGGTGATTGTAAAAATATTCTAAGTGTAAATATGGGGTTTCCTCAGGATTGAACTTGTATCTTGATATATTATTATTATGAGAAGACTCATTATAGGGAGTTTCCCCTCCCAGTTATATTGTTTTGCATCTATGTTAATGCTGAAGAATGTTTAACTGCTGTGTTATAATGAATGAAATTACTTGGTAAAAGAGAAAAATAAACAAAGTATAGAAAGTAGGCATAGTCCACGATCGCAAGTATTGGTGAAAAGAAAGTGGTCGGTGGTGTCACACTTCTTATAGTGTGGTTGGAAGAGTACCACCAGTGTAGGGGCGTGACAGGTGGTATCAGAGTTGGTGAATTGCGACGAGAAAGCTGAATACTTGACATTCGTGATAGGTGATTTAGAGAATCGAGGAGGATGTCTATCTTGCAGAAAATGGGTTTTGCAGGGATTATGACCTTTGAAGAATGGAAAGGGCACACATCGGGGCAAAGTCAATCCGAAGGAAGTCTACTTGAAGAATCAAGTGTTTCGTAATAAAGAATTGCAGAATGGGGCAAGGACTTGTTCAAAACGGTGGATGCTCTTCGTGCTTTGGTCAAGGAAGGGATCTCTGACATGAATAGGGATGAAGCTTATCGACTTGCAGGGAAAGCGGACTTGTTTGATGTAGAACTCAAGGAATTGAAGATGAGGCAGAACTTGATTCGAAAGAAGCTGGAATGGCTAACTCTTGAGAGAAAGCAGTTCATATCTTTCATTCAGGATAAGGAGAAAGATGCGGATTGGGATGATAAGGAAGAGGAAGCCATGATGATGGAGGATGAACTTGAAATTGATCGAGTTGGACCAGGATCATGCAGTTTGCAGACATTGGTGGATGAGGAAACTCACATGGAGGAACCTCATGGTGAAGTAAGTACTTATACTTATGTTTCAGTGAGACTTTTGGAAGATGAACCATATGCAATGAAGAGAAAAATCAGTTTGTTGATGCAGGGGAGGACCTTAGCATGGATGTCTATGAAGAGACCGTGTATGGAAAGGCAAGAATCATTAACTGTTGTAGGGCTTGTTGGGGTTGTTTATGACCTTATGGTAGAAGGTGCAAAGGCCCGTGACAAGGGAGGAACATGATGATCATTGCGGAAGAATGGGTAATGCTTTAGCCATATGGAGAGATTGGCTAAGTGCCCGACATGACTCGTGTGCAGATTAGAGGAGGGCTCACACTTGAGTATGGTGATACCTGGGTGGACTTCTCATGGCCAAGACCAAGAGGAAGTCTTGGCGAAACCTTCAGTGGGGGAGCCATGGTGGAAGAGACTCATGTGATGAGGATATGGTTGGGTGACCGAGTTCGTTAGACCGGGTTTGAAGACTTGGATGAGGATGATCGATTGTTATGATGGGTCTACTTAGTTGGACAACATGGGAAACTTGAGTCATGGACATCAAGTTGGAGACATGGAGCATGGTAGTCTTATGTAGGGACGTTATGCAGGAGAACTTGTAGAGGTGACATTTATGGGCATCCAATGAGGAGTGCCAAGGTAAGGATATTGTGCAAGTAGATTTTCTGATGTGACATGGAGATGTTTTACTTATGAGCCGATGGGGATGTTGTGCACTCTTGTAACAATAAGGCCATGGACTTGGTTGGAATTGTGAGCAGACTATGGAGCATTCCTACTACATGGAGAACTGAGGCATCTTGCACAGACCTTTGGGTCAAGACTTGTATGCTTGCTAGGATGTTCGTTGGAGATGACTCATGTAGCTCATGGTGACATGAGGTTGTGACTTTTGGGACTTCATATTATGGTGGACTTGGAGGATCTGATGCATTGAGGAGCTGAGGACAGGGACTTTGATGCAGGATGGGATGCATACTTTTGAGTACATGTATGGGTGTGTTTGAAAGAGTGACTTGATGAGGAGGATTGATATGAGACACTTTGGAGTGATGGAGTTACAGCGATGATGATGCCTTGGTGGCAACACTTGGGCATGGGTTGAGCCAAGACTTAACCACTTTTGACACATGGGAGCTGATTTATCTATGATCATGGGCAGCACATGGGAGATGAGACAGGTGTATACTTGTTTCCTTGGTAGACTTGAAGGATGGGACATTGCAGATATGATGGAGGTTGCTTCATGAACCTGGATGTGGTACATTGAGAGTCGGAAGATGATCTCTTCATTTTGAGGAGATGAATGCTTTACAGATGGATGACAATGTTGGGATAGATGCGGCTGATTTCATGCAGCACATTGATACCAAACATCATGGACACCATGTTGCAGATGAGATGAGGACTACTTCATGGACCTGGACATGACTTATATTTATATGGAGGTGGATTCTTGATCAAGTTGATATTGTGACAAGAGTCTGAGAAACAAATAATGATGGCATAAGGATGTGCATTCTTATGATTTGAGTGTGACAGTTGGACTGATTACCCAACTAGTTCAAGTCATGGGTGTCGACGTGTACAGAGACGTGTTAGCATTGTGTTGGAGTATCATGGTAGCAGCTCACATGATAACGCCACATGATGAGGTCGACACGATATGTTGCATTAAGCATGTAGCTGGAGGGGCCAGGCTTCCATAGTGGAAGCAGCATGCGGAGATTGTGATGAAGGTGGTTGATGATCATGGATTGAGGGGACTTTCCGATGTATGACATATTGGTGGGTTATATGGAATTGGTATGGGTATCTTGGTGACTGATGGTTGTTGCGATGAGAGATTGTCTAGGATGATAATGACTTCAAGTGGGGAAGAATGTAGCGCCCACGAGTGGCAAGCTATACAACGAGCTCGCACAGAGGCGACGCATTGAGGAGCAGCAGCACGGTGGGAGGAAACGCGTGAAAAAACTAAGTGTTGCGGAGGTTGTTAGAGATATAGGCCATGGGTGGTCCCCGCAAGCCGACGAGCGGGCGAGGCAAAACGATGGGACACCAAACTTGGGCCTGCCGGTGGGTGAGCCAACCCGTTCAATAGTTGAAACGGAGATATGGTGGGTCGGCCAGCATGGAGACACAACATTTCATGCGATGGGAGAGCCATATATATTGGTGGCTTGGTGATGGAGGTAAGGCATGAAGAAAATGCACAAGTTTAGAGCGTTCAAGATAGAACAAAGCTGAAAGTGCAAGTTGGTCTGAAATTCGAGCGGAGGTGCAGGCGGACGAAGTGCAGGGCCGAAGCACCTGAGCCAAAATGAAGGAAGTCGTTCGAAGGCATTGTGGAGGAAGTCATTTGAGGGCATTGTGCAGGAAGTCATTCAAGGCCGTCATGTAGGAAGTCGTTCAAGGGCGTTCATGTAGAATCATTCGACGGCGTTCGGGCAAGGTCGTTCGAGGGCATTTGTGCAGAGTCATTCGAGGGCGTTTAGGCAGGGTCATTCTAGGTCATTCGAGGGTGCGGTAGGGCGTCCGGGCAAACAACACAAGTTGGTGAACAGTGGTTCAGGCGAAGTCTTGAACAAGCATTCACAGTGAATGACTTGCTGGTGGAGACTTGGCGAGTTGGGCATTCGGTGGAGAGCGCCCGCTGGTTGGTGAGTTGGGTGTTCGATGGGAGCGCCTGACGAGTTAGACGAGTTGAATGAAACACGTTCGGGTGAATGTATGGAGGCAAACGAAGAGTTGGGCGAGAGTCATTCAGGCGACCATGTGGATGTGTGAACGAGTTGGCTGAAACGTGTTGTGCTGGTGATTGTAAAAATATTCTAAGTGTAAATATGGGGTTTCCTCAAGATTGAACTTGTATCTTGATATATTATTATTACGAGAAAACTCATTACAGGGAGTTTCCCCTCCCAATTATATTGTTGTGCATTTATGTTAATGCTGATAAATGTTTAACTACTATGTTATAATGAATGAAAGTACTTCGCAAAAGAGAAAAATAAACTAAGTATAGATAGGCATAGTCCACAATCGCAAGTATTGGTGAAGAGAAAGTGGTCGGTGGTGCCGCACCTCCTATAGTGTGTTTGGAAGAGTACCACTAGTGTAGGGGTGTGACATATTGGCTTTCTAAAGCCTTGGAAGGATGCGTGGCAGTAGCTACGAAATCTTGCTTCGAACTGTACGAAGCCCAAGATATTTTAGCTATGTACAGAGGAATACTTGAGCACGTTCCTCCGATCTATCGGCTTTCTAAAGCCCTGGAAGGATGCGTGATGGTAGCCGTGAAATCCTACTTTGAATACGAAGATAAGTATATTTGCTATTTCCAGAATGCCATCGGAGTCCTCGTACTCTTGGTTAGCTCGCTCATGCCCACCATGCAACTCATCGTTGGCAGCGGCGAGGGCTCGGATCTGCTGAAATGGCTTGACACTCAGAGGCTTGATAAAAATGGCAATGTTTGTATTAATAAACATAAAACCCACTGGTCGGCTCTACGAAAGAGAGTCTGAACCAAGAGAGTCTGGCTCTGCAGAACGCTCTACATTGTTCATCCACATTACACATTAAATAGAAAAAATGGTTTTAGGGAAGTTAGAACAGCATTCTAAGAAATAGAAACTAATTCCTATCCAGAGGTTACGTGAACCAATTCTACCTATTCTAGGATATTCTCCATTATCTTCAACACTCCCCCTTAATGGAGAATGGGTTCACATATATGCCTAACATCTCCTTAAACATTTGAAACTTAACTTTTCCAAGAGGCTTAGTGAAAATGTCTACAACATTATCACATGTATTACAATATTCCAGATGAATTTCTTTAGATTGCACTTTCTCCCTGACAAAGTGGAATTGAGTATCAATATGTTTAGTGTTTTTGTGAAACATCGGATTGTTGGCTAGCTTGATTGAACTTTGATTGTCGCATCTGATTGTTGTTGCGATTGTCTGTTCTTCCCCAACATCCTGGAGAAGTCTCCATAGCCAAACCACCTCACACGTTGCTGCTCACATGGCTTGATACTCTGCTTCCGCTGAGAACAAGGAGACTCTGTTCTGCTTCTTGCTGCTCCATGTGATCACCCCAGATCCAAGACTGAATGCATAGCCTATTATAGATCTACGATCATCTACATTTTCTGCCCAATCTGAATCTGCAAATCCTGTCAATCTAACATCAGAAGAGTCAGTGTAAATAATGTTGTAATCTATAGTACCTTGTAGATACGTCAAAATACTCTTCGTTGCATTCTAGTGGCTTTCAAGTGGCTTAGACATAAATTGGCTTAGCACACTAATTGCATAAGCCAAATTAGGTCTAGTTGTGGTTAGGTAGATTAGATTCCCAACTAGTTGTCTGTAAAGTGTTGCATCCGCTGCTCTTGAGCCATCCTCACACTGCAATTTGATGTTCTACTGCAATGGTACCGGTGCCAGCTTACACTGATCCATTCTAAACTTTTCTAACAGGCCTTTGACATACTTTGCTTGGGACAGAAATGTTTGACCTGAATCTCTCCGGATTTCAAGACCTAAACAGTATCTGAGTTTACCAAGGTGCTTCATCTCAAACATTTGTGACATTTGTTGCTTGATTTCATCAATTATATATGTAGTATCACCCTTTTTCATCTTTCATGGTGTAAAGATTAGGGTCATTCTTACTTCTATTGTAGCCAACTTGTAGAAAAAATGAATCAATTTTCTCATACCACGACTTGGGAGCTTGTTTTAGTCCATAAAGTGCTTTCTTCAATCTGACTAAATGTTCTTTTCCTTTCTGGACAAACCATTCCAGTTTCTCTAGATAAACCTCTTATTTTATTTCTCCATTCAAAAATGTAGACTTTACATCTAGTTGGTGCATTATCCAATGTTTCTTAGTAGCTAAAGCGATTAAAATTCTGATAGTGTTCAATTTAGCTACAGGGGCGAAGGTTTCTTCATAGTCTATCCCTTCTCTTTGTGTGTACCCCTTTGCTACCAACCTAGCTTTCAGTTTTTCTATGGTTCCATCTGCATTAATTTTCGGTTTATATAACCATTTACAACCTATGGTTTGTTTTCCTCTAAGAAGTTCAACCAATTCCCAAGTGTTATTTATGATTATTGAGTCATATTCCTATTCCATGGTTGTTTTCCATTCACTAGTCTCATTTGCTTCTTTATAACTAGATGGTTCAACCACATTCATCATACTAGTTATAAAAGCATTTTCCCTATACCTTGCAGGCATTTGAGTTTTCCTACCTGATCTCCTGAGTGGTGGGGTGGTGGTTTCAAACCTTATTTGGTCATCATTTACTTTTTCTTCCTGCCTCTACTACCATTGCTACTGTTGCTATTGTTGTTCATCCTCTACCTTTGTTTGTTGCTGAACCTGATTGTTCTTTGTTTCTTCTTCCTCAAAGTACAGAATGTCCCATCCATCATAGTGCTCATCAGGTTCTTCATTATCCTGCTCATGGAATTTAACATCTCTACTAAGAAAGATCTTGTGAGTAGATGGATTAAATAATCTGTATGCTTTGTATGACGAACAATACCCTATAAAAGTACATCTGATGGGTTTTGAGTCTAATTTTATTCTATATTCCTTTGGTATATGGGAAAATGCTTTACATCCAAATATTTTTAAGTGTTCTATTGCAGGCTTATTTCCATATAATGCTTTAAAAGGATTTTTAGACTCGAGACTTTTTGTAGGACTCCTATTTTTCAAATAAACTACAGTATTCACTGCTTTAGCCCAAAAACCATTCAAAAGATTCTTACCTTTCAGCATACTTCTAGCACATTACACCAGTGTTATTTTATTTCTTTCTATTACTCCATTCTGCTGTGGAGTATGGGGTACTGTGAATTGCTGCAGAATTCCATGATCTTTACAATATCTAATAAGCTCATCTTTCATGTATTCTCCCCCTTGATTAGAACAAAGAGTTTTTATCTGTTTCCCTGTTTGCCTTTCAATCATATTTTTAAACTGGTTAAATTATTTGAATGTATGACTCTTCTTACTTAAGAAATACACCCAAGAAAACACAGTACAGTCATCAATAAACAGTATAAAATACAGTGCACCTCCTAATGATTTTGTCTGCATGGGTCCACAAAGGTCTGTGTGTACCAATTCCAATATATCCCTCTGTTTCTTTTCTACTCTAACAGGGAATTCTTCTCTATGCATTTTTCCTAAAGTACATGCATCACAATTATTATGTACTTGCTTTAGCATAGGAAGATCCCTTACCATTTCCTTCCTTTGTAATAACAACAAATCATTGTAGTTGATGTGGCTGAATCTTTGATGCCAAAGTTCTTCTGTAGTCAAGCTCGCTGCTGTCAATGCTCGAATGGGTGCAGGTCTCACATCCAACTTGTACAGTCCTCCTGTTTCAAATTCCTATAGCAATTGTCTTCATGCCATCCAACAGATCTTTAATGTAGCAGTTAGATTTTAAAAATTCAACTTTCAAATCTTGATCTGTAATCATAGATGTAGAAATCAGGTTCTATTTTATGCCAGGCACATACATCACATTATAAATTTGTTTGATATTACCATTAGGTAGAATGATAGAAACTTTCCCACACCCTTTGATTTGATGACTTCTGTCATCACCTAGGTAAATCTGTGCACCTTCGTTGATTTCTTTAAAATCTTCAAGCCAGTGCTTATTCCCTGTCATGTGTGTTGACGCTCCTAAATCTACATACCAGATGTCTGCATCAACATTTTCATCACGATCTGCCATAAACAATCTGAAATTCTGCACCTAATCACCATTCGCGAGATGACCTGCATGTCTTTTCGGCTTCTGTTGTTCTTCATGATATTTATTTTTCCTACACTCCCTGGAAATATGACCCAATTTTCCGCAATAAAAAACATTTAGTTTCAGAGTAGTTTTTATTCGGATGCATACCTTGGGTCAGATTTGGCTGTTTCTGTGAACTTGCTCTATTTTGCTGTTATCGACCTCCTTTCCCTTTGTAGAAGTTTTTCCTCGCCATCAATGCAAGATCAACACTGTGGGGATTCAGAGTCAATCTCCTCTCTTCTTCATGCATCAGTATACCTGTCAGCTCTTCAAAATTTGGGATCTTCTCTTTGGCATTTATCCCAGTGATGAACAATTGTTAATCATCAGTGACACCATTCATTGTAATGGTTACAAGATCTGTATTGTCCATTGTATAACCAATGTCTGATAATTTGGTCTTCATATCCTTGATCTTTGCTACAAATGAAGCAATTGTTTCATTCTCCTCCATCTTCATAGATATGATCTTACTCTTTAGGAACAGAAGACGATTTGAATTCCTTATCTCATACAATTCCTTCATAATTCCCCAGATCTTGTTAGCTAACTTACCTTCTCTGATGTGTGGTATAATGCAGTGTTTTACTAACATCTTTAACATTGTCCTTGCTCTACTTTCTCGTTTCTCCCAATCTGGGACCGATGTTGATCCAACCGCAGGCCTCGGTTCATCCCCATTCACAATTTTCCAAGCAATCTACGCTTCTAGCATAGTCTGCATCTTGAACTTCCAATTTACATAATTGGAACCATCGAGCTTGTTATGCTCGTTCATGCATGCCTCAAATATAATGTTATTCATCTTGGCGATTTAGAAAAAAAAAATTCGACAGGTAAAAGATGTTAAATTTATCCCAGATCTGTGACAGAGACAAATCACTGATCCTCAATGTTGTTTGATCTTGCAGCACACCCGCAGATCGCCGTGGCTTTCTTCTCAGCCTCCGGACAACCTTCTATTGTTAGCTACAGCCTTGTTCTTGGCTTCTCCACGTAGTTTCTCTAACAGCTACAGCCTTGTTCTTGGCTTCCCTCGCAGCCACAGCCTTGTTATTGGCTTCCACAATCATTGCAGATGTGCCTGTCTTTTTTGCGATGTCTTCATAGCTGTACATGTCTTTCCTGCGATGAAAAAGTTAAAAAATATGCGCGATGTTGCTACAGTGCCCTCGTCGCAGAGGTACACTGTGAACCAGCGATGATCTCAGAATCGTCGCAGTTTTCCTCCTCAAAACTGCGATGATCTTGGTTCAAAGAACCACCCACCAGCCAGCGTACATGTTCCTCAGCCCTGATGCTCTGATACCATGATAAAAATGGCAATGTTTGTATTAATAAAAATAAAACCCACTGGTCATCTCTACAAAAGAGAGTCTGAACCAGGAGAGTCTAACTCTGCAGAACACTCTACAATGTTCATCGACATTACACATTAAATAGAAAACATGGTTTTATAGAAGTTAGAACAACATCCTAAGAAATAGAAACTAATTCCAAACTAATTCCCATCCAGAGGTTACGTGAACCAATTCTACCTATTCTAGGATATTCTTCATTATCTTCAACAAGGACGGCCTCATTGGTGTTTGTGTCATTTGGCAGCGAAACTTTCCTATCGAGAGAGCAAGCTTGCGTGATAGCGTTTGGCTTGGAGATGAGCGGGGTCCCATTCCTCTGGTCGTTGCGAGCTCCACAGCACTTGGACGATCCCCCACAGCCCTTTCTTGAGGGATTCGAGACTCGAACCCAGGACCGCGGATTAGTGGGCCAGTGCTGGGTGCCGTAGATGTGTATCCTTTCGCATGGGTCAATCGGTGGGTATTTGAGCCATGGCGAGTGGAGCACCGTCATGGAAGCGCTGAGCTGTGGATTGCCCCTCATTCTCTTGCCTTTAAGGCTTGAGCATGGTTTGAATGCTAGCCAAATAAAGATGGAATTGAAGGCGGGGATAGAGATGGAAAGGGGAGATGATGGCTCCTTCAACAAAGAAAGTATATGCAGAGCAGTCAAAATGATAATGAAGGGAGAAGAGGGGAAGAACATGAGGTCGAAAGCAGTGGAGGCCCAAGATATTGTGGTGGGCAGTACTGGGCGCCAGCAGAGTTACATCTATGACTTTATCCAACAGTTGGCAGGAGTACAGAACATGGAGAAAACAACACAGTAGACACTATTTGTGTTTTTATTTCTGAAAACATAAAATAATTGTTTCATAGAACAGAGTGGTTTTATTCCCGTGTTTATATTTCAGAAACACTGCAGAACCTAACAAAACAACCGCTAGGCGAGTAGGTTGTATATCGTTTTTGGTAGATGTAAACCTTCTCTAGTTTAATCCTCTCTCATCCTATGTTTCTAGTTGAAATAATTAATCTTATCAAATTACGATTCATTCTAGCGTCCTTTAAATAACAAAACTCACAATTATGTTTTATATTTAATCTATATGTACCTGTTATAGTCGTAGCCTTGAGCTTATGTCGATGGCTGATTACCTGAATATACAGGAATAGGATGGACATAAGATGGACATGGGTGCAGGATGGACAGGGAAGCGGTCAAATAATTGATAGTATTTATGTTTGTTGGATTCCCAAATATTTAGACCTACTAACTGATTTAATTTTGAAAGAATATATATATATATATATAAAAGAACAATCTAATAAATAACTATTTCACCTAATTTCAACAATCGACTTTAAGTCAACACAATAATTATATGCACACATTTTCTTAATATGTATACAACCTTGGCTAAGAAATGTTGAAGGAGAAAAAGATAGGAGGATTCAAACATCTAGGTCAGAGTAAGATAAAGAACATACGAGACAGTCATAAGAGAACCAACTAATTATTGTAACAACCACTTCTAATCAAAGAAAATAGCAAAAAGTAGAAAAATAAAAAAATAAAAAAATGGCTAAACTCTTTTGCTTAGCCCCAATTTTAATTTTAATTCTTTAGTTCTTTCATTTCATTATACTAACGCCAGCTTTTTAAATACTGGAGTTTTGGACAGTGAAAAAATGCACTATATACATATAGGTATGTAAATTTTTATAATTAATAAAAAACTACAAGTTTTCCACTATACACAACATACAATGAAAATGAAAATGAAAATGAGAACAAAATAAAAATAAAAATAAAAAATAAACTGACACATAATTGTTTTTCCCATTCCCACCGACAACCCTAAAAGCAACACAATAATTATATTTAGTAGATTCACACACTTTTGTAGTCATGCAAAATACAACAAAGAATTGGAGGACATGGTCGGTAGTGGTGCGACAGTGAAGCTATTTTTGAGGAAAAGGTTAACAATCAACTGTTGGGAAGTTCTGATAATTCTAGAACAAAAAAAAAAAAATGCTCTGTTTTTTTTTTTTAACACAGGAAACAGAGTTTTTTACACACCAAAAAAAAGCTTTGTATTCATTAACAATACTGACTGTTACAAAAAATTCTTCCTCCAACAGAGGGATTACACCAAGAACGCTTCAGATGCAGTTCCAAAGACTTCAATCTGTCCCTCTAAAAAAAAAAAAATTAACACTGCTGAAACACTGTTGTGTGTAAAAAAAAAACAATTTTCCCTTTTTTTACTTCTTACATACACGCTGCTGCGTATTGAGTTTCATCCTCAACAAAAAACATTACATTCGTTTTTACTTGTGCTACTCCCGTGAATTAAAAAAAACAATAAAATTAAAAACTTTTACCTACATTTACCAACCACAGTAAATTTCATTAAATGCTTCACGTGGCCATATCCTTTTTTTTTATTATTAACTCTGTCATACGGCTTTCACAGGTTTCTCGATTGGACCCGCGGGAGATGGTCCCCTGAAGCCTGATGTGACCACGTCGTACACGCAGTAATGAAACGGAACAGGCCTCTCCTGCTCAGCGTCGTCGCTGCTACCATAATCATTGATCTGCCCCTCATTAATCGGATGGTTGTCGGTCAAAATTGCACGGTCAAACCATACGAACTTTACGCGCCGGGGAAGGTTGTTTTGGAAAACTGCTCAGATACGTGTCCGCTGATGGATGTGCTCACTACCCTTGGAGAAATACCAGCATTCGGTAAAAGGCGGTGTGGGGGAACTGGCGGTAAAAAAAAAAAAAAAACGTTGCAGTTGAAATTATCATTTCAACACTCCCCTTTAATTTCAACTGCTGGGTTATCAGTCATACCCAGACATTTCCTCAAAAACTCAAAACTTTTCTGCCCCAATGGTTTGGTCAGAATATCTGCAACCTGCTCCTGAGTTCTGCAGTGTACTAAAACAATTTCTCCATTGTTTACCAATTCCCTGATGTAATGAAACTTTGTGTCAATGTGTTTCGTTTTCTTATGAAACACAGAATTCTTGGATAATGCAATAACTGAGCTATTGTCACAAAAAATCACAGTTCCTTTTGCTTTCTCTTGGCATAAACTCCTTAATATGCTTCTCATCCAAATTGCTTGACACGCTGCTGCTGTAGCAGCCACATATTCTGCCTCTGCTATAGACAATGCTACAATAGGCTGATTTTTTAGAAGCCCATGAAATGGCTCCTGAACCCATGTGAAAAACATAACCGGATGTGATTTTCTGATCATCTACACTTCCAGCCCAATCACTATCAGTGTATCCAATTAAATCTGAAATTCTGAAGCAGTATATAAAATTCCAAACCTTTTAGTACCTTTAACATACTTGAGAATCCTTTTTGTTGTCTTCCAATGTGCTTCTTTTGGCCTCTCCATGAATCTGGAAATCAAACTAACATCAAGCATTATATCCGGCCTAGTTGCAGTCAAATACATGAGGCTGCCAACTATGCTCTTCTACAAACTAGGATCAAATTCTTTGTTGTTGTCCTCTTTGCTGAGTTTTAATTCCATCACTGTGGGAGTGATTGCTGCTTTGCTCTCCTACATATTAAATCTTTCCAACACTTCATTAAAATATTTCGCTTGTGAAATAAAAATTCCATTTCCATTTTGTTCTACTTCTATTCCTAAGAAGTATCTCAGCAAATCCATGTCAGTCATTTCAAATTCTTCTTTCATGACTGTTTTGAAATTTTCAATAAGGTAATTATCATTACTTGTGAAAATAACATCATCAACATATAACACAACAATTAGTATTTTACCATCCTTTTCTTTGATGTAGAGGGTGGGTTCTCCCTCACACTTTTCAAATCCATTTTCCAGTAGATAGGAATCTATCCTACTGTACCACGCTCTTGGTGCTTGCTTCAGCCCATAAAGACCTTTCTACAGTCTGCACACTTTGTGCTCTTGGCCTTTCTTTTCATAGCCTATAGGTTGTTCAATGTAAACCTCTTCCATTAACACTCCATTTAGGAATACTGACTTCACGTCCATTTGGTAAACTTTCCACTTGTTTTGTGCTGCTATGGACAACTCTACTCTCACGGTTTCCATTCTAGCAACCGGTGCAAAAGTTTCCTCATAGTCTCTCCCATGTTGCTGCTTATATCCTTTGACAACAAGTCTTGCCTTGTGTCTTTCTATTTTGCCTTCAACATTACTCTTGGTCTTGTAGACCCATTTAACTCCAATGACATCCTTTCCTTTTGGTAGTTCAACTAAATCCCATGTCTTGTTTGTTTCTATGGCATTGATCTCCTCATCCATAGCTTCTATCCATTTCCTGTCCTTAATTGCCTCTTCAAAATGAACAGGGTCATCAACATGACAATATAAAGCAAACAAAGAGTTCATACCTTCATTTTCTGCCTCTTGTTCATAAATGTTACTTAAATTTCTGAACTTCTTACCTCTTTCATTTGGTGTACAAGTGCTTGAAAAAGCACTTGAATTTCCTCCTTGTGGTGTGCTTGGAGAAGCACTTTCATTTCTCCTCAAGGGTGTCTCTTGCTGCCCTTGTGTTGGTGCTGCTGTTTGGGGATGTATTTCAACCATCTCCTCATCATCTTCATCATGAGACAAAGAGTTTTTAACATTCATTGTTTTCTCTATGCTTCCATCCCAAGCTTCCTCCTCAATGAACTGAACATCTCTACTCACAATAAGCTTCTTCATGGATGGGTTATGCAACCTATAAGCTTTGGATTCCTCACTGTATCCAATGAAAATACATTTCTCCCCTTTGTTGTCCAACTTCTTTCTTAGTTGATCTGGAATGTGTGCATAAGCCACACATCCAAAAACTTTCATGTGGGTGACTCCTTGTTTTGTCTCACTCCATGCTTCTTCCAGCACTCTGTTCATGACTTCTTTTGTAGGGCATCTATTCAAAATGTACGATGCACAGTGTACCGCTTCAGCCCAATAATCATTTGGAAAATGCTTTGCATTTAACATACTCCTCGCCATATCCATGATTGTCCTATTCTTCCTTTTGACAACTCCATTTTGCTACTGAGTGTACCTGGTGGTAAACTGCTTATGAATTCCATTTTCTCTACGGAAACATAGAAATTCTTTAGAGATATACTCACCTCCTCTATCAGTTCTTAGAACTTTGATATGCAGCCCACTTTGATTTTCTACAAGTGCCTTGAAATTGCAAAATCTTTCAAACACTTCACTTTGGTTCTTCGGGAAATAAACTCAAGATTTTCTAATAAAATCATCAATAAATGTTAGTATATAGTGGCTGCCTGCAAGTGATGGACTTTGCATCGGTCCACATAAATCTGAGTGGACAATATCTAAGGGTGCTTTTTCCCTTATGCTTTTCCCAGATGGAAAACTTTCTCTGTGTTGTTTCCCTAAGATACAACCTTCACAAAGGCTGTCTGGTTTCTCTATCAATGGTAATCCTCTTACCATTCCTTTTCTATTCAACAAGTTAAGACCTCCAAAGTTGAGATGTCCAAATCTTAAGTGCCACAACCAATTTTCATCCTTTGGTTTGCTTTGGAAAGCCTCTTGTGTCACTGCTGCTATTTCTTCTCCATTTTTTAAATATTCTTTCATTCTAAGAGGGAACATCCTGTTCCTTGTCATCTTTACTTCAGCAATACATTGTTCGCTGGGTGTTTTATCCATGATGGTGCATACATCATTCACAAAGAAATCATTGTACCCCTTTTGAATAAGCTGTCCAATACTTAAGAGGTTACATTTCATTCCAGGAACATAATAAACATCTACTATGGTTTTCTTTTCACCTTTCCTTGTTAAGACATTTACTTCTCCTTTTTCCATAACAAAAACTTTACTATCAGTCCCTAGTGTGACTTGTGACTTCACACTCTGATCTAGCATAGAAAACAGGGCTATGTTTCCTGTCATATGGTCACTGCAACCGGAGTCTAGAAACCATAAATCTTCATTCTTTGCTTCAGTCATATTATAGGCTAAAAACAAATTATCTTGGCTGATATTTTCTCTAGTGAAATTTGCACTAGTTCTATTATTCATATCATGCTGCTTCTTCCTACATTCATTTGCATAATGCCCATATTTTTTACAATAGTGACATTGGACATTGGATTTATCATACCTTTGTCCTTGAGCATGATGTTGTCCACTTTATTAGCTGCTGCCTTGGCCTTGGTTCTAATTTGGATTGCTGCCTCTTCCTTGAGCATTTGCTGGACAGTTTTTTCCACCTCTGTTTTGGTTTCTGCCTCTTCCTCTCTTGTTTCCTCTATTTTGACCTCTTCCTCTTCCAAAGAACATCTGGGTCTTAAAGGCATGTTCTAGAGATGAGTTTTCATTTCTACTCAATCTCTGCTCATGTGTTATCAGTGATGCATGTAGTTCATCAACTGAGAAGTTTGTGAGATCCTTTGTCTCTTCTATGGTGGTGACAATCACATCGAACCTTGAGGGTAAGATCCTCAATAGTTTCTCCACAATCCTTCTTTCTTCAAGAATCTCTCCATGAGACCTTATCTGTGTGACCAGACCAATCACATGTGTGAAGAATGAGTCAATATTATCTGACTCCTTCATACGAAGAGTCTCAAAATCTCTCCTCAGCAACTGTAGTTTTGTTGTCTGCACTTTCTCCATGTCTTGATAGGCTATCTTGAGAGTTTGTCATGCTTCTTTGGATCTCTTGGCTGCTGCTATCCTTGGAAACACACTCTCATGCACTGCTTGATAAAAAAAGTAGAGGGCCTTAGAATCCTTCTTCTTATTGCTTTTCAACAGATCTTTCTCTACCTGAGTTAAATTATTAAACTCATTTTCATCTGCTGGTTCTTCAAAACCATCCTCAACAAATTCCCATAAGTCTTGGGAAGCAAGCAAAGCTCTCATAGTTATTGCCCAATAGTCATAGTTTTTCCCATTAAATTGTGGGAGCTGAGTATTACAGATACCCATGCTAGTGTTGGCTCCAGCCATTCTTGCACTCTTAACTATGCCTCAAGATACTTGACTGTGTATTTGAAATAACTGACTGTCCTCAATAGTAACACAAAAAACTATCTTGAGAAATACCTTGGATTCTTTCTTGACTGAGTCTTCACTCTGCTGGAGAAGCTGCTGCAGCAAGAAATGTTTCCTTTAGCTTCTTTGACACCTTCAAAGAGCCTAGACAAGCTTCGATACCATGTTGGGAATTTCTGATAATTCCAGAACAAATAAACAGAAGAAAAAAAATGCTCTGTTTTTTTTTTAACACAGAAACAGAGTTTTTCACACACCAAAAAAAAAAACTTTGTATTCATTAACAATATTCACTGTTACAAAAAATCTTCCTCCAACAGAGGGATTACACCAATAACGCTTTAGATGTAGTTCCAAAGACTTCACTCTGTCCCTCCAAAAAAAAATTAACACTGCTGAAACACTGCTGTGTGTAAACAAAAAACAATTTTCCCTTTTTTTACTTCTTAATACGCGCTGCTGCGTATTGAGTTTCATCCTCAACAAAAAACATTACATTCTTTTTTACTTATGCTACTCCCGTGAATAAAAAAAAACAATAAAATTAAAAACTTCTACCTAAATTTACCAACCATAGTAAATTTCATTAAATGCTTCACGTGGCCATATCCTTTTTTTTTATTATTAACTTTGTCATACAGCTCTCACAGGTTTTTTGATTGGACCCATGGGAGATGGTCCCCTGAAGCCTGATGTGACCGCGTCGTACACGCAGCGATGAAATGGAACAAGCCTCTCCTACTCAGCGCCGCCACCGCTACCATAATTGTTGATTTGCCCCTCATTAATCGGACGGTTGTCGGTCAAAATTGCATGGTCAAACCATACGAACTTTACGCACCAGGGAAGGTTGTTTTGGAAAACTGCACAGACACGTGTCCGCTGATGGATGTGCTCATTGCCCTCAGAGAAATACCAGCATTTGGTAAAAGGTGCGGGGAACTAGCGGTTTTCTGAGAAAAAAAAAAAAAAAAAAAAACAACGCTACAGTTGAAATTATCATTTCGTCATCAACCAGAAAGACAACTGAAATAATATGGTAGATATCCAGCCTTGAAGTATTAAAAACTTGTTTAAATTCGTAGATAACGATTATGGTTAAATTCAGTTTAACGAGCATATCTAATCGGGTGAAGAGAAATGTAAAAGAGGCTTACGGTAAATTTTCATATAATTGTTATTAATTATAATAATAAAAATATTGTATTTAAATTTTATTGTTTCCAAATTCATTATTTTGATGATTATTTTTTATCATAATTGAAAAAATTGTATTTTTTTGATAAAAGAAAGTGTAAGTTTAAAATTATATATAAATTTTTAGTTTAATTTTAGATCTGAAGGTTGAAGAGAATAATATTTAGATTTTTTTATTTCATTTTTTTTCTTAATTGAGTTCAGGTTAGGTTTGGGTTAGTCCATATATTGTAAGTAAGAATGATCTATTCAAAATAAAATATTATTATTAAAATTGTGAGAAGTTTTATCAAAGCTAGACACTATTTAGATTAAAATAAAATTATATTTTTGAAAGATTTTATGACATACTCTTTACATCACATTGAAATATCCTAAAATCCATTTCATGTTAATTTTCATATTTTCACAAAATGCAAAGTAAATTAAAATCTCTATAAAGTTAAAAATACCATATAATTTATAAAATACACATAAGATTATTTTATATTTATAGAAATATAATATTTTTATATATAATATTTCCATAAAAAATATATTATTTATAAAATAAATAAATTATTTTATTTTTCATTGTTTTCATTATTTTTTTTTTAAAGCAACCTAACCACTCTATTATTTAAACTCAACTCTATCCCTCAGTGTCGAAGTCAAATCATTCTTAAATTATAATTTAAAGAAATAAAAATAATGGTTCATTGTTAAATTATGTAATTTTTTTAAATATAAAATTGTGAACTTCATAAAAATATAAAATATTAAAATTTTTACAACCTGATTTGGAGCAAAACCTTTCCTAGAGATAAAATTAATAGAAAATATAAGAGATTTTGGCTAATAATGACCCAACCCACCCATGAGTAGAAAAAAATTCATAGATTAACATACTCAAAGATCACATGCATACATGATTATGAAAGAGATTCTCGATTGATTGATCTAAGCCTACCTGTCATTTCCATGCCATACTCCGGCGGAAGGTTATTCATGCAGGTGACCTTTGTTGTCTGGCCGATAGAACGCGGGCAGACCGGCTAGACTAAAGCCAAATAAGCATTTCCATTAACCTCAAAACCGCGGTATCCACCCAACTCAAAACCACTGTATCCACCTAACTCTCTTCATCCCTGTCAGGCTGCCACTGTTAATGATATTCTGATAGCACTGTAAAGTTTTTCACTCCCTATGTCGAACCTAACAGTCAAAGCACCTACCTTGCCTCCTGGGTGACCTGTGACATCCTGCTGGTAGAATAATCTTATGTCCTCTGGCTGAACTAGGCACAGATCAGGTCGATACCCGTAGCCATGAATGTTCAAATTGATTTCGCAGAATGCTCTTTAAGGAGGTAGGAAATGAGACCCAAAAAACAGAAACAGGTGCAACACAGCTTGGGAGAAGGAAAAAGAGTTGGAATGTGAAGCACAACATGTAGAGGTGGAGGGAACTTTGGATTGTTCCAGCTTGGGGAGGCAGAGGAGGGGAGAGAGGTGTCCCATCCAGATCGCCATTTTAAGACACTTCACCAGTAGTTTGCGGGATAGGTAAATTATTGATCAGGGAATAAATTTGATTGGCCCTTCTGCTTGTCAGTGAATTTTGTAGGAAGCTTTTTCTGTTTTTTTAAATTGCCTTTCGTATGATATTTGATTTTTATTATGGGTTTTTTTAATAATTATAAATGTTTATTTTTAATATAAATTTATATTTAGTATTTATTTTAATCCTGAATTCATCATAACATATGATTTAACTGTATATGTTTTATGATATTTTAGAAAGTTCAAATATACTTAACTCTATTTAATTGTATTTTTCAAATTAACTAATGATTATATATAATTATATATAGTCATTATTTTTGTAATTTCAAAGTTTATATATATATATATATATAATCGAAGCTTATTGTATTATTTTGAAAAAAAATACAAATTGAATACATATATAAGCAGAGCTCTCTAGTGTACAAGTTGAAAATTTGAGAAACATAAGACACCTTTACATATAGAGACACTCAGACTGCTCCCTATAAGCACAATTGAGATATAAAACTCCAAAAACCAAGAGATACTGAGATATATCAATAAAACTTAGATATGAGGCGCCGCAACAACCAAAATAAGCAGCAAAACATACTCTAAGATAGCTATATGCCAAGTGAAACACTGAAAACTCGTCCAATGGATGTGCATCCTAGCACACCACGCAACAACAAAAACATTGCTAAAGATCCTCCTGTGGAAAGTGCAGTAGAAGTCCTGAGTTCAACAATGGTCATGAAAGATCTTCTTTTGGAGAAAGGTTATGCCACTGAAATCATTATAAGTTGAACATATAACCACCAACATCATGTAGGTTGCTATTGCCCTTCCAACAATGAGGACCTATGAGAAAATGGAAACTCCAAAAAAACAACATTGTAGAACCCTAATCACATCAAAACTATTGCATGACCAAAATTTATTGTACATCTCCAAAATGCCTGTTCATGAAAGCCAGAGAAGCACCAACATCATAAAAATAATAGAAAAAAATCGTACCAAAAATGAGATAGCCAAGGATGATCTTAATCTATAGAGATTACAATAGGATTTAGTGTGCTCTCAGTTGGAGAGTTTGTAGGATTCTTACGGGGGTTCGTGAGATCCCCTAAAGCTAATTTTGTGACCAAATAACCCTTCAAACAACTGAGACGGGAGTCAATATCATTGAGACAATACCTAATGTTCCTTAGGATGTGTTTAATATCCTCCAAACCTAAAAAACAAACATTATAAATGTCGACTTGATTGACGTTGAGAACTAGACGAAGTAAGTTATCCAATTGTTGGTGCAAGGATAGGGAATACAAAAAATAATCTCCTCTTTTGAGCCCGTCCCAATGTAGGCACCCATTGTGTGCCATTTTCCAAAATTTCAGAGTGAGAACGATATAGACAATCTCCAAACTCTTGATATTCTAATATCATAATTTCCATACAAACCCCAAGGGGAACATAATCAAAGAGGATGGCTATAGAATCAAAGGAAAAATGTCATTGACACTTGTGACTAACATTATTAGTGGCTCACCATTTTTTCCTGAGATGGCATGGAGGCTAGGAGAAGAAAAAACTATAAACAACTAGACAGAGACTTGCTACCAGCAAAGGAGGCAGAAGGACAAATTATCCCTCCTTGAACACCTAATGGAGAAACTATTAGGTTTCCCCCAAAATTCCTTTGTAAAGGCTCGAACACGAGGAAGGATCAGAACTTGCAACATTCTAGAGACATAGAGCATAGAAAACCCCACCAATATTGGACCACCTAGAGGATAAAATTCACCAAAAAACAAATTATTCCAGGATTAGAAACCCAAATTTTAGCTGGGATAAAAAGAGAACCGAAGAGCGCAATGACCCAATTCACCAGAGCAAGGAGCATGCTAGTGCTAAACTAGTAAAAGCTTGAGAGAATCGAAATTACAATGCACATCACAAATAAGACAACCAAAATATCCCCTAAGCTAGAACTATATAGATAAATGACTAGGATATCATAAACCAGATAACAAAACAGGATACAGGTAAGATATACCTGAAAATTTGCTTTCCAAAACAAGTGAATTAGAGTAAACCACTACCAATTCAAAAAAAGGCTTGTGCTCTGTGATGTGAAGGTATAAGATGAAGAACATCAACCTCAGCTTTTTTGCCACATTAAAATATTTAGATAGAAAGAGATTTTTGTATTCATAACCCTAGTCGAGGAATAATCAAACAAGACTTAAAATACCTTATCACAAAATGAGACTTGGAGCAGGAGGGTGAAGATTGTACCTCACCTCCACCTCTTTTGTGTTAATCCCATGTCCATCACCCTTGCATATGTCACGCCATGCCTGGAGGTTGACAAATGTACTGAGGGCATGCCCTCCAAAATATTTTTCATTTGTCCATATATTGCATCGCCATTACTGAACACTATTACAAATTATGCTAAACCATTTTACAAAATTTCAAGTACCTTGGTTCCCTTTGACAAAAATGTATTTTGAAGAGGAACGATGGAACTTACCTTTTAATATGATGAATTGGACTAAGGGAGGACCTTACAAATAATAAAATAGGTTTGAACACACTTTTAAATAATAATTTCAGAGGCTTTTGACATGTCAAGCAATAATAATATACGAGACATGCAATCTGAAGAAATTCATAATCTTCTGACAAATAAGAGGAATAGAGCATTCACGGATAAAAATCCCAAAACCAATTATGTTTAGATTCAACTATGAATGTATAGAATGAAAATCCCAAAACCAATTGTGTTTAGATTCAAGTATGAATGTATAGAATGCATCATAGCCTTGGTAACCATACATTTGGCATTTCCATATCCTGTCGCAAAATAGTTTTATTTTCTAATGAAATTAATAAGTAAACCCATTATAAAAAATAAAATCTATAGCTAGTGTACCAACACAAAAGAAACTATAAAAAACTCTCAAAATCAAACAGAAAATCACGTTTTCACTCAAACAAATGAAAAAATCAATCAGTGTTTTATATAGAATGTTAATGACCCATGGGTGTGAACAGGTCATGTGAGCCTAAACTTTTAAGCTATTCACGCTTTAACCTTAAGTGTATGCAATGCAAGATTGCAATTTTTGAGTGAAGATAGAGATAATTTTTTCCTAATAAGTAGAAAGACCCACTGTGCTTATCTTAGAGTCTCATCCAACATAGTAGACATGTCGTGCGAGTCTTAACTTGTAAGTTGTAGGCTTCAGTGTTCATGCTTTAGGTATAAGTGTCTACAATGCCAGGATTGCGAAGTCTTTGAAGTGAGAGACGAGACGAGTTTTTTCTAATAAATCGAAAGACATAATGTACTTATCTTGAAATTATAACCAAGAAAATCACTAGCTTCTACAATTTTATTTATAATTTCTTTTATAAAAATATATACCCATAGATTCATTTACATTTTTAAGCTAGCCATCTAATTTATGATTTTAAAACTTAAATAAACAATATGATATATATATATATATAGTAGTTTTTATAGATTTTAAAATAATAAATATTTAATAATTAAATAAATAAATAAAATTGTAAATTCCTATCCAATTTAATCCGTGATCTTCATATACAATAAAGAAGATAAATATAATGGTAGAGAAAGGAAAAAACAAATAGTCAAAAGGAATAGGGACCATATATGAGGCATGACAAATGAAATAATAAATAAAAATGGAAAAACTTGGGTCTAATTTCCAGTTTTTACCATACTTTGTGAACTTTAAAAAACAATTGAATCACGATTATAAATCTGTAAAATAATCTTATATCAGAAAGGAAAAGAAATTGATTGGTCCAATAAATAAAATAATAATCATTTTATAATTTAGTAAAACTAATTTTAATTTATAAGATTTATGTTTTTTTTTTTTTTTTTAATTATAATTTTAATATTATAATAAAAAATGAATTTTAATATTTAATAATATAAATTTATTTATTCTCAATTTTATAAAAACTAAAATATTAACTAAATTCATAATTACACGTGTTAGTTTTAATCCATAAACGTTCAATGTTAAGATTTTTTTCCACCTAAAAATGATAAAACTCGAAAACATAAGTGTTAATTATCCACTAAATTAAAAAAAATGTGGTTATCACAATGTTACAATGTATATCTATGGTTGCTTCCTCTACTGAATGATGGTTAGGCTCTATCTGTTTCAAAGTTAAACCGAAGTATTAATTATTAACTAAATTAAAAAATGTGGTTATGACAATGTACGATGTATATCTATGAGTGCTTCCTCCACCGAATGGCTCTATAGGTTTTTTTTAATTAAATATAATTTTTTTAATTTTGTTTCTCATTTTTTTAAAATGATGGTGATATATAAATTTTATAGTTATTTGAATTTTTAAATTATTTTTATTATTCAAGATGGTTTTTAAGAGTTTGGAAATTGAAATAGAATATTCTCAATTGAATAAGAATTGTTTTAATAATTTTGAAGTTTAAATTTAGTTTTAGTATTAACAAATATTAATTAAAATTTTTAGTATTATAAAACTATAATGGAAATATTTTTATTTGAATTTTATAAATATATAATTTATTTAAAAAAATATTATATTTATTTAAAATAGATAAAATGAAAACAAAATTATATATAAATATTATTTTAAAATTTATTTAAATAAAAAAAATTTAATAACATTCTCTTTATAGATGTAGATATAAATAGCTTTTAATGCATATCGATTTTCTTTTTAATTTAAACATAGCATCTAAGTTTAATAAATAAATCTTTTATCAATGGAAAGCATTTTATGTCATATAATATTGTTGTAGTCAATCAATCCAATAACAATTATTCAAATTTATAAATATTTTTAAAAATTTTATATGTAAATTTAATTTATAAACATGTTAAAATTATATATAGAATTTTTTTCTTATTTTCTAAATGTTAGAGACATATAAGTCTTTAATCTTTTATGTTTTAATATAATTCAAAATTTGTACTTATTAATATCAAAAATAAAATTTAATATATTGTCATAATAAAGTGGTGTTGGCGACGACGGAGGAGGGTGACCTTTAACCTTAGTGGAAAAATTGAAAGAACTTATCTTGGAGTTTGAGCACAACTGCCAATAATGAGATAGAGTTGTATGCTTTGCTTAAGGAATATATCTAATCAGGAAATTTTCCATTCATGAGCAAGTCATTGTATTTGACTCCACCAATGTTAATATGGATTTGACCTCAGGTACCTCTATGAGAGGCTAAAAGAATCAATCTATTTTGAAGTGAATTGCAAAAATCTTATCATCCATCCATGATCATAATTCCTTCCATGTCCTTTGGGCACTCACCATATTGGCAGTCTCACTCAAAATTCAAGTGGTCACTTGCCCATTCAGAGCCCTATGGATGAATGATTCCACCTGGTTCTACCCAATCCCATAGCCTCTTGCATCATGAACTGCAATGATGTTGTTATTTTCTATATGGTTCTTGAAGAGATCATTTCACGCCAATTTCTAACATGATGCTCATAGATTGGTTTCAAATCCACCATCATGAGAATGGACTAATTAATCCTCCTCATTTTTATTAGATCCATAGGAAGGTACTTTAGCTCTTAGGAAATGTTGTGTGACTTAATGTTGTCTTGGAGCCCATGCCCTCCCCATGTAAGGGTCTCTAGGTTAATGGATCATGTTGGATTCATTCTTGGCATTGGAACCTTAGAGAACACTTGTTAATTGAGCTATGGTGTATTGTTTTCAGTACATAGGTTGACAAGTAGAAGGGGTATGGCACGCCCTTAGTCTTTGGCATGGATATTCTATAAGAAAAATAATGGTCAATTTATGCGTCAATGGTGGTGCAACTATTGAGCTTTACGACTATATCATTGCATTATATTTCATGTGGATTAATTGATGTTGCAACTAACATAAAAAAATGTAGATACTTATTGAGAATCAACACCTAATACAATATCAAAGTGATGAAATCTATGGCTTGACAAACCAATTGGACACACTCCAACATTTTCAAATCTGGCCTCCTCTCTTTCTAGCATCCTCAGTGAAGTCAATGTTCCCTCATCCTACTCCCCTGTGAGACTTTCCTTATATGTTTTTCATGACTTTCATATTTTGTAGATTTTGTATGAAATAATTTTTTTCTCATTTCTATGGTATTCTTTAGGGATTTTACTTTCAAATCCCTTAGTGTTTTGTAATATGACTCTTTTCTATAAAAGTTGAACTTTAGTAATTGGTGTATGAGACCTCCTTATTTGTGAGACAAAGGACTTTCCACAAGTATTTTTATTGCTAAAGTCTACTGAGGTGTAGACAGTCTAGCTACCTCTCAATCTAAACGTGTGAATATTAAAGTTTCCAAATTAACATTTTTTGTAAATTTAGGTGAAACTTTTCATGGTTAACACTCATATCCATCTTCCCAATATTACCTATTTCATCTTCCCAAATTCCTTTTTTGAGTGAAACTTTTAGTGGTTAACACTCATATCCATCTTCTCAATATTACCTATTTCATCTTCCCAATTTCCTCTTTTAAATACTCATGTAAAGTAGATTGCCTTTTATTATTAACAACATAGATAAATTGTAAAATTTTATTAATAATAATGAGGTTCAATGTTAAATATTTCCATAACTTTAAAAAATAAAAACAAATAATTTACAAAATCTTCCTATATTTACAAAACAATTATTATTTTTTTATTTAAAAAATAACACTATAAATTTTATTTAATGTTATTTATTTAAAATAGTATTTAATTATTAATAACAAACAGGTCTCACTTATTTAAGCCGTATTATAAATTATATAAAATTAAGAGTCAACTTACTTAAAACTCACTTTGTATTGCAGCTTTGAATATTTGATAATGTATGATGGCTTTTTGGTAATAATTACAACGAAAAAAGTCAGTTCTAAGAGATACCATTTAGGTGAGCAAGAATTACACATAATAGCGATCACATAGCTGAGCACACTAAATTATTATAAAGTAATATAATAAAAGATGATATTTGTCATGTTTAAAGCATCGGTTCATAACAAATACAAGTACATGCCACTTTTTGGTATTATATCAATGTCACAATCATAGTGTTCATAGAATGTAATCAACTCATTATACTAAGATTTTTGTTTCCACTTGCGGTTTAAAAGGCCTTGCACCATTCACCAACCGTTACCTTGAGGTGGAAGTTGATTGGCTTTTAATAGGTTCTGTTTAAAATCTAATCAGAAGTTGAGAAAAGTTAGTTTACATGCTTTAAACGTCTTACAAAATTAAGAGTAGAACAATTGAATTACAGAGCGAAATTCTCTAATACATTTAACAATTTAACTATAGAGGAAATTTAGTAAGCGATTTAAAATTCCAGCCTTGATTCCCACTATGCGCTACTGATTTGAGCATAAGTGACGTAATGGATGTTTGGTTTGCGACTAATATTTGTTCGTAAAACATGAATATTTCTTCGTAAATCTTGAAGTTGAAGTTAAATCATCACCATTTCAGAAGGGATTTAATAGTTACTTATTATATTGGTCGTTGGTAAGATATAATGTATTCAGTTTTTCTGTTAAATTTTTTACGAAACACAATTAAAATTTATTAAAATTTAATATTTTGAAATTAAATTTATTATTTTTAAATCAATCTTATCTCTATTTATCTCAAATATGATTGGTTGAAATGTCTCCCTTCTTATAGTGTCATGATTGATAACAATAATTGATTTTTGTGTACTCTATCGTTAATTACTATATACTATATAAATATAAATAATTTGAAATTAAACATTATATATTAATTACTATGTACCATAAGAACAAATGGTTTTTAATTAAATTCAAAAATTTTATTTTCTTATTGATGCAAAGGAATCAATAGAGAATTTTTATGGATTTTATTTTTTAATTATCAAACAAAAAAAAATTAAAAATATGTAAAAATGACATGTGTCCAATTTATACAATTCTCATTATATTTTAATGACATAACATATATACTACAATTATTATAATATACCTCCATTAATTAAAAATGCTTTTTTTATATACTTATTTTTTTATTTAATATTATTTTATTTTAATATAAATTAAAAATAAAAATAAAAATTTATAAAAGCCTACGCGGATCTGGAAAGCCTATAGTAAATAGGCCACATTAAAACCCTTCTTTAGAATAAAATACATCATTATCAAATATGTATACATACAAAGGGAAACCTCTTAAAAAAAAGACAAGTTTGCGTTTGAAATTCGGGTTAGTTTCCAAAGAATTTTACATTGGGAAGACATGGTTCCATATGTACAAGCATCACGCAGGCCTATATATTTATATAAGGTTAACAAATGTGGTAATACATTTAAATCTCAATACAATATTATATGGTCGGGAGATTATATATATTGTAATATAAATACAATTTCATCTTTAAACTATTGGGAAGGGTTGGCGAGACCAACACCCCAAATTGTCATAGCCAGGCATTAAAGAGCAAACATTAAGCTACAAAGAAATACACAAGTGAAGTACCATGTCACATTTATCAAATCTAGACAGATATTATACAATAAACTCTTCATGGTTCAAGAAGTAAAGAGAAATTTAGAAATAAAAATGTTATCTTGTGAAGGAAATTTCAAAGAATTGTTCAGTAAATAGGGCAATATATATATATACATGTACAATTCACTAGTAAGTTGTAATTAATTTCTATATATACATTACTAAAAAAACACAACAAATAAACACTCAACAACAAATTTACAATTTTAATTATTTTTAAATCAAATTTAAAAAAAAATTAATTAAAATATATGTGAAAAAATCCAAAATTTAAATTTAAATTATATTTTGAACTCTTTTCTTAAATGAATTTTTTTGAAATTCAATACAGTAAAAAGAATTAAATAAAATTAAAATTTATTATATATATCTCTATAATCCAATAAAAATAACAATTTATTTTTTAGTTGTCAAGAATTATTTAAAAATATTATTTATTTATGAGTGGAGATTTGCATAGTCATTCATATTGTCAAAATCTTTCTACACAATCCACATCTCAAAGATTCTCACAATTATTTATTTATTAACGGTTTCATGCAAAAAGTAAATCAAATGAATTTGGTTTTCTTTGCTATTTTTTCATTTATTTACTTCAATTTAGGTGTATCTAAACATTTATTTACTTTATTTTAGCTATATCTAAACTAAACGGCAAAACTAAGTGGCAGGGACGCTATGCAGCTTTGTTCATTAAAGAATTTTTAAGCAACTCTGACCATGATGATTTTAATTTTTTAACAAAACCATAAAATAAATTTTTACTATGTGTCTTAACTAAGAATCAAAAGAATGGAGAGGATGATTTTTAGGTAAAGTTTGCGTGTCTAGATGAGATTTGTGAACGGGTATGTTTTGTTAACCAAGATTAAGCTTCTTTATAAGATTAATAGAAGCATAATAAATCACATAGTTTTATAATATGTAAAATCTTATTTTATTATTCAAATGTTTGATCAAACATTACATATATAGATATTTTTAGACAAATTTTGGACATTATAAATAATATGAAATTAGATCTAATATATTAAAGATAGATATACAACAAAGAAACCAACTTATAGCACTAACTATGAAGTAAACGAGATCAACAATCTACCAATACAACTCATCATAGGACAACTCATCAACCAAACAATTCACAATTCTAGAACGCTCCATTTCTACATTATTCTAACGTCCCTCTTAATGGAGAAAAGGATTTTCGTACCAGTACAACTCATCATATGACAGCTCATCAACCAAACAACTCACAATTCTAGAACGTTGCATTTCTACATTATTCTAACGCCCCTCTTAAAGGAGAAATGGATTTTCCACAATGCCTCATTGTTGTCTACATATTTTAGAGTCCATTTTTCCAAGAGGCTTAGTAAAAATGTCAGCTACATTTTCACTTATTTTACGATGGATAAAGTCAATCTCCTTTGACTGTGCATTTCTACATTATTCTAATGTCCCTATTAATGGAGAAATGGATTTTCCACAATGCCTCTTGTTGTCTACATATTTCAGAGTCCATTTTTCCAAGAGGCTCAGCTACATTTTCACTTGTATAACAATAGACTAAGTCAATCTCCTTTGATTGTGTGATATGCCGAGTGAATTGACCCCAATTGGAGCGAATAAAATCAAAAATAAAAATAGATAAATAAATAAAATATGGAATAAGGGGCATAGAGAACATGGTTTTGACCTCAGGTAATTGTCCACCCAGGGTAATTGCCCATGGTTTTTCTCGAGCAATCAAGGTTTAAAAGGAGGAGAAATGAGAGCAAGGCATGAGTTTGAGATTTCTTTCTTGGCATTAATCTAGAAGCTCACGTGAGTTTTCAATAAGGAAGGGTTTTAGGCAAGATCCTTATAGGTAGCTTCGGTGAGGTTGAGGCTCACCATAGTCGAAAAACCCCATTTCAGTTGTTCTCAAAATCACCCTAGTTGGCTAAGTGATATTTTGTGTTCATGGTTTCATGCATTTATTATTCTTGGGTTTGCAGGGTGTTGGGCTTGTCTTTCTCTGTGGGATTTTATTGGCTGGATCAATTCACTGTGGGACAATACATTAAATTGTTGAACTTGTTGGAAGGCTGAAGCAAATTTGTATGGTGCACAAGGAATCTTCTTACTGAGGGGTTTGGTTGCATGCCAACTTGGTGATATTGATGCGAGCCAAAACAAGTTTGGGTTGATCACATGGATATCTCGACATGTGTTAGTTACGAGATGATTTAGAGGTTTATTGTTGTTGCTCAATGAATCAAGTTTTCCTCACCAATATTGCTAGTTTATGTTGCTTGCTCTTCAACTGGAGGTTATATTATTGCTTGATCCTTATGTTTGGATAATAGTATTTTGTTGCTTATTGCTACATGTTGATGGATAGTTGCTGTTATAGTTGATTCTTAGAGGCTTCTGATGTTGTTGTTGCTAACTATTGGTGGTGCAGATTGCTGGTTCATGACATGTGTTGTCAAATTTTGGAGAGAGATGTCTATACTCCTTTTGAAATAGAGTTATTCATTTCTAAATCTTGATCATGGGTGGTTGGTTGCATTGTCACAACATTATTATTCTAAGTTATAGATCTGTACTCTCATTATCAAGCCCTGTATTATCATTGCTTATCTTTAATGTGTTGGGGGAAGTGATTCATGAATTGAAGAGAATTGTGAGTCCTGGGTTATATTGTATGTGTGGTCATGATTCAATATTTTCCTGAGAAAGAGAGATTTGAGTGTCGTTTCAACCTTGTTTTAGTTGGTATATGTTATTTCTTGCAATCATGTATGGGCTTTCAGAATCATTATGTAGCCATGTAATATCATGTATCACATTTGGGTCATTGGTGAAGTCATATGACTGATGTTCATGTATAAGTGAGGAGTCATTTTTTAGCTTTGAGGAGGCATTTTACAGTCACATTTTATCATTTTTGTAGTCATGTAATAGGCCTTTATAGCCTTGTACTTTCACTGCATATATTTTTTGGTCATATTCCTTAGTTCTCTTGGAGCAGTCTCTTGCATGTGCTATGGAGGAATGATTGTTGCAGAAGTACTTTGTTCAATAACCTAGACGATACATTTGCAGCCTATTGTACATTATCAAGAGGAGTATATTCAGTGAGAAAAAACATGATGATGTCATGATTGTTAACTTATTAGAGACATAGACAAAGTGTTGGTGCCCACACCATATTACTCCTGATGTTTTATGGTATGTTGTTGTTTCCTGAAGAGAGATGTTATGATTGTGATCATAGCTATGTATTTGTTGATACAATGTTTTGGTGGAAGCATAATGGTTGATGATGATGTTGTTTATCATTGATATTAGGAAATAATGACTATCATATGTTGTTATTGTTTTGATTGGAGAGTGATATTGATAGAGATGGACTTGTTAATTGAGTTTGTTACTGCTAGGGTGCATCCATTTGATGCTACTAAGGTGAGATTGTTGTTGTTGCTTCAAGAGAGTGTTATGAAACCATCTCACAAAAAGATAGAATAGGCAGATCAACACCTTATAATTCAGTCTCTTCGAGGGGGCAACCTCCTTTACATTACATAAATGAACAATTCTTGGATGATACAAATGACAAGACCTCCTTTCTATATATAGGAGTCTAAGGGGTCATAATATAATCAGAGCCGACATAACAATAATAATGTAAGGGCACAATAATAACAATAGTGGGCTTCTATGGGGCACAATAATAACAATAGGGGGCTTCTATGGGGACTACATGGGTACAACAATATAATAAGGGGGTTGTACTAATAACAATAAGGGGTTACACTAGTAGTATAGGGGCCTAACATGCCCCTCTCCTTCAAAAAGTGTTGTCCTCAATGCTTGAGTAGTTCTTGATGCTTCTGTATAAAATTCTTGTCCTTCCATGTGAAATATTCAACAGGTAAGTTCTTCCACTTGATGAGATACTCTAAAATTGATCGATTTCGTAGCTGTTGGGTTCTTATTTCTGTGACTACTCCAGGTTCTAATATGATTTTTGCTTCCTCGTCAAGTTCTGACAATATTGTTTGAACAAGGATATTCTGCAACTTTTGAATGAGTGGCCACACTTCTTTGTCCTTCTTCCATTCATCCCTTGCTTCGTTTACCCAATATGGTTGGATAATTGAAACAGCTCAAAACAATGCTTCCACATCCTCATCCTTTCTTGAGAGTGCATCTACAACAAAAAATTCTTCCCTTTTCTGTAGATGATGTCAAAGTCATAACCCAACCTATTTGTGACCCATTTTTTATGTTCTTCTAAAGATAATATTTGTTCTAAAATGTATTTAAGACTATCATGATCCATTTTGACCTTGAAGTGTCTTCCCAATGGGTAAGGTCGCCATTTCTTAAGTGTATGTAGTATTGCCAAATTTCCTTCTCATAAATAGCTTTCTTGAGATGTAACTGTAAAAATACCCAATCACGTACATCAAAACATTTTTCACTGTGATGTTGATCTACCTGTTTTTTCATTCGATTCTGCACCAAAGTGGCGTTATCCTTGAAAAGTTGGAGAACTTTTTGTTGATGCTCAATGTGATCTTTCACTGCTTGAACCTTTTTCTTCTTGATATTTCCTTCTATCTTGAGAGTTTGAGGAGTGGTAATTTCTTCCAATGCTTTACAAGATATTGTCAGATTCATTTCTTGATGCTCGATGTGATCTTTCAGTTCTTGAACATTTTTCTTCTTGATATGTCCTTTTATCTTGATAGTTTGAGGAGTAGTAATTCTGGCCAATGCATTACAAGATATGGTTGGATTCATTTCTTCTTTCTCAATGTGATCTTTCACTTCTTGAACCTTTTTCTTCTTGATATGTCCTTCTATCTTGAGAGTTTAAGTGGTAATTCTTGCCAATGCTTTACAAGAGATGGTCGGATTCATTTCTTCTTTCTCTGGGGTTGGGTCCTGGAGTATATCCTCTTCTTTTGATGTTTCTTGATCATTTTCTTCCTCCTCTTCATACTCTATGTAAAATAATTTCTTCTCAGCACACTTATGACCTTTAGTGCATTTTCTATCACAATTGTAACAAAGCCCTTTTTCTCTTTTTTCTTCCAATTGTTGTGGTTTAATCGTTGTAGGTTGTGGAAGGCTAGGAGAAGAAACACTTCGATAATTATAGTCATGAGTGGTGGAATTCCTTGTTTCCATAATTTCGCTTTCAATTTTTCTTGCCAACTCGAATGCCTCCTCTAATGAATCAGGTTCCCAAAAACAAACCTCATGTTGAATGTTATCCTTTAAAGTCCCTATGAAGACATCAATCCTTTGCTTCTTTGGAATATAATTTACCCTTCTATTCAATTTTTGAAAGTCATCAATGTGCTCTTCCATTGAACCCTTTTGTTTGAGATTTATCAATTGGCTAAAGAAGGAGTTTCTCTTTGTATCCTCATAATGTGCTATCATTTCCTCCATGGAAATTGACCATGTAACAAGTTGTTTACGAGAACAAAGCCTTTTATACCATAAAAATTGATCTTGCTCTAAATATGAAGATGCAATACATACCTTTTATAATAGTGGTACACCATGTAGATCAACATATTTCTCGATCTGTAGTATCCAATGTATGGGATCCTTGCCATCAAACTTCCTCATCTCGCTCTTTTCTTGATTTTAGGAGCTTGATCTTGCAACAACTGTAACTTTGTACTTTATGATCTTTAAGTTATGAAATTGCGACTTATAGTAGCCCTCTGTGTCCTCTTTCCAATGCCACCGATCTGATCGAATTTAGATTCTCCAAGAAATCGTTATGCACAATCTCCCAAGATGACCTGATTACAGACCTTTTCAAAAGACCAAACTTGTATGAAGTGCCACGTGTCATTGTTTTGACCTTCGGATCTAAACAATATGCACAGGAACTACAATCCATCCTCTTTCTGTAACTTCATATGAAATTTCAATCCGATGCTCAAAGCAAAAGTTATGATGATTTTCCCCAGGTCACCTGTTTGGAATGTAATTCGGGAGTCTGCAAAAAGACCAACTTCCTCAGATCATATCTCCACAAATATAGTGCAAAAAGCTCCAAAATTCGGACCCGGGGTTCAAAATGATTTCGGCCCAAATGGGTTTTTTTGTAGCATCTGAGACGTCGCAGAAAAAAAGTTATAGCACAAATGCCATGATGACCTGTTTGGAGCAGTGAAACCCTAGAATCCAAAGGTCTGATACCAAATGTTATGAAACTAGCTCACAAAAAGATAGAAAACACAGATCAATGCCTTATAATTCAGCCTCTTCGAGGGGGCAACCTCTTTACATTACATAAATGAACAATTCTTGGATGATACAAATGACAAGACCTCCTTTCTATATATAGGAGTCTAAGGGTCATAATATAATCAGAGTCAACATAACAATAATAATGTAAGGGCACAATAATAACAATAGTGGGCTTCTATGGGGCACACTAATAACAATAGGGGGCTTCTATGGGGACTACATGGGTACAACAATATAATAAGGGGGTTGTACTAATAACAATAAGGGGTTAGACTAGTAGTATAGGGGCCCAACAGAGAGGGTGAGTTATTGCTGCTACTTTTTGTTATGCACTCATGGAGGAGTAAGAGCGTTTGTTTCTTGGATCAACTATGTAGCCCTTGGTTGTTTAGTAAAGTGTTGATAGCTTGAATTTTGCCTTTTTCATTAATGTCAAAGGGGGATAAAATAAGGAGTTCAATTATGTTTAGTTCTTTAGAGGTTTTTTGGATGGTTCAGCTGGGGTTGCTATCAATGCCAAAGGGGAAGATTTTTGGCATTGATGTTGTGATGTAGTGACTGGCATTTATGTCAACCTCTTTATGGTGGCCCTCATGATGTATAGTTTTGGTGGTCGCTCCCATGTTTCTTGCATAATTTTGGCCATCTAGGCCTCTTGCTCTTAATTATTATAGAGACATGCTCATGTTGGTGAGTTTTAGGTGATTTGATCAGTGTAAAGGCTCATTTTGGTGAGGTGTAGGTGATTGGATCAGCATACACACTCATGTTGGTGAGTTCGAGGTGATTGGATCAGTGCTTCAAAGCTGTCATGTTTTCCACTACTCATATTTGAAGTTGAGCGGCAAATGGTGTTGCAAAACAAGGTGTTTAAGTGCATGTTATGAAGTGCTAAAGAAGAACAATTAAGGATTGCTATCTTTTTAATTTTTTAGTCTTTTTGAATTTTATTGTAAGTAGGCTATGAAGAGCTGAGAGGGATCAAATATCTACGTGTGAATCTCTTTTAGAGTGCAATATAATTTTTTCATTTTTCAAATTGCATTTTTTAATCTATAGATGGATTAAATTCCTTGAGAATCTCTTTGAGCACTTGGATTGTGTAGAATACACAACCTAAACTTACAATTGCAATAAATGTTCTTAGAATGCAAATGACTAAAAAATATACCTAAAAGGAATCCGAAATGATAATAGTGAGAGAATAAGCTTATGGGGCTTTGGATTGATGGTGAATGGGTGTACTGTTAAAGCGCTCCTTACGATAGGTCACAGGTTCAAATTACCCGCGGATACTTACCTACCAAAAAAAGATAATAGTGAGAAAATAAGAATAATTTAAATGTTTTAATAATTGTTTTTTTGTTTAAGTATTTTAATTATAACTAATTTTTTTATGTCATATATTAATTTTATAATAAAAATTGAAATAATTATACTTTTTTTCCTTTTCTCTATATATATATAAACCCTAAGCAGTAATTAGTGGTTCTTTGAACTCTTCTTTTTGCTCCGGACTTTTTTGTTTTTCAGAAATGTTCTGGCTAACAAAGGAAAACGATGTTGAGACCGAGAAACATTATTGATATTGTTATTTCATATAAATATCATAGATGGTCGAGATATTCGAATACATTATGAAACCATAGAAATGGAGATAAAGAAGAGAATAATTATAAATGATATGTATGTTACCTTTAGCCTCATGATTTGTCATCCTTGTACGGAGAAGATCACAGTGCGTTTATTCATTATTGCTTCCGTGATCTGTCTTTGTCAGCATTGTCTAAAGCTGTAAAGGTACCTCTTTTTTTAAATAATGTTAAGTACAACGAATATTTTATGGATAGGTGTAGGGATGTCAATTGATTTTTAGGTTTTTGGAAAGATTTTGGATTATGGATAGAAAGATAAGTGTGCTTTATGTAAATATATTGGGGTAGTAGTGATTTAATTTAGAATATTTTTAATAATGCGGTAAAAATTAAATGTTGAATTTATTTATATTTTTTTAATTAAATTGATTAATTAAAAAAATATTATGTGTCTTATGAAATGAACTATTTTTTTTTCGTATGCCATATTGACAAATTATAGGCTATTTTTTTGAGTATGTGATATGGATAAATCTTGTTCATAATATTGTAACATATGCTATTTAAATATATCATAAAGTGGAGATAAATTTTCATGATTAAGAATTTTTCTACATGTTTTCATATATTCTAATAATAATAATAATAATAATTGTTTAATTAATTTTTATAAATTTTTTATTTTATTTTAGCAAAGTGAAATATATTATTAAATAAATCTTTTAATATATATATAAAACATATATTAAATTTATAATAATAATAATAGTGATAATAATAATAGATATATTAATCTTTTAATAATAATAATAATAATAATTGTTTAATTAATTTTTATGATTTTTTTAGTTTAGTAAAGTTAAATATATTATTAAATAAATCTTTTGAGTTTATGATAAATTGATGTTTGTAGCTATTAATGCATATTTTAGTCAAGTTATTTAGAATGTTGGGCTAACAATAAAATTCAGGTTTAGTTAACAAAAAAAATAATCAAAATAATTACGTATATGATCTCTTACATAGAACACCAAGTAGATCCTATATTATTTAATGGAAATTTGAATCTATGCCAATAGAAGTTGGAGCTAGACCGACAATTAACATTGAAGGGAACATATTCATGGCACATAATGAAGCGAATGACAAGGAGGCATAGAAACCAGTTCCCTCTTTTCGATCTAGACCAAAATCATACTAATCTTGATCCGTTATTTACATATTCATGTTTTTTACAAAGTAGAATTTTCCACTAAAACCCCAAATGAATCGCAGATGATTAAAAGGCTACATGTAGGGGATAAGGATTTGATTTAGTGGAACTGGAGATTGGTAGATCATATTGGTTTATGATTCTCCATTGTCAATGCATCCCCCCATCCTCTAGTATAAATTGCATTCTTGTAAAATGATGATTTCTATTGTTTGTCAGAGATAATTATTTCACCCTTCTTTATGTGCCATCGCAGAGTCAACACCACCTTAGCTTCTTCACAGTAGAACAGTAAATGGTGCCTCCCATCGAATACTGCCTTAACTTATTCAGAATTGAAAGGGCAACACCGCCTGGAAAATTCAATAATCTAATGAATGTAACCGATTCAAATTTTAATATAAATATGAGTGCTCAACAAGAGTCAGACATCCCACTCTTTGTTTAACTTAGTAGTGGTATTTATGTTTTTGTTTGCATTCTTTCTTTCAAGTTGTATCAGAGCCGACCCTTGGCTAACTCCCTCATGGGAGGGCCTAGGGATGAGAACAATAGTTTGTAGTTTTTTTGCATGGAATTATGCAGGGTGGGTTTTCTATGTGGATAAGGATTTAGTCTGAAGCGTATAAGTGGATAAGGAATTAAGTCTGAAGCTTATAAAATCTCCATGTGTTCTTTCTATTCCCATGTGTTTAACAACTATTTGTTGGAGAGTCACACCTACTCAGTCATAGTAGAGATAATCACGTTATTTTTTAATAAAGAGGGCTAAGAGCCCTTGTGGCTGCAGCTAAACAAATTTCTTTGAGCTAGTATGTAGAACAACGCACATTGGAGTTTGGAAATGTTGGAGTCTGAGAGCGAGTTTGTATGTGTGCTTGAGGTTGAAGCTTAGGTTGTGGCAAGTGTCATCTACCCACCATTATTTGAAGTTGTTTCTCTCTGCCTTTCATTGCTAGTGATGGGCCAAAGCGGTCAAACTGGTAATCTTTGTTCATGTTTTGTGAGTGAGAGAAGTGTGAAAAATGACTATGAAGGAGATGGTGAAGGTTATAGTTTCAATAATGAATTTTTGGGTTGTTGTGAGTGTCGAGGGTGCGATAACATGCAACAATGTAATGAGTGCGATGACTCCATGTGCTACATACCTGGTAGGAAATGCAACAACCCCTATTGTGGCTTGTTGTCCTTCTATTCGTGGGTTATGCAAAGAAAGTGTGAACTATAAGCTCAGTTTGAAGCTATGCCAATGGAAGTTGGAGATAGAGGCGTGTGGGCTTGAGAAAGTTTGAGTTGTGAAGATTGTGCATGAAGAACATTGAGCGTTGGACTGTGTACATGATGTTTGTACGTGTTTGTACAACTAGTGTTGAAATGAGGCATTTTATGAGGATTGTTGTTGATAATGTGTCGAGTCCAGCCATGTATGGTGATATAGAGTACAACGATTAGAACTACTTTAGGTTGCTGAAGAATTGTCCTTGTCATAAAGTTTATAGAAGTTAGGTTCCTTCTATTTATGGTTTTTGTCCACTGATAGCGATCAAGATGAGTTGCATTCTTTAGCCCTTGCAATGTGAAAGTGTGCTTGGAGCTAGAGCTACCAAGGAAGTGTGAGAAACTGCTTGGGTCAATTTTTTTCCAGCATAAGAGTTGGAGCACGAAGGTGTATGTAACATTGTGTGGAATAGATTCTCTGTTGAGCGGTCACAATGAGAAAATTTCTTATTGCATAAATTATAGAGGAGGTAAAGGTTCACATTGTGATGAAGTTTAAATGGGTTTTATATGTTTGAGCAAATAATTGTCACATAGGAATATTATTGACCTTCGTATTTGTTGTATCTGACTTGAGATTATTATAATTAAGAATTTGTGTTGTAAAGGGGTGTATGGTCAGTTGTACCCAACGCCCCAAAGGTGATTTCTAAGGTGTGTTGTAAGCCTTGTTGAGTCAAACAGGCAATGTTTATCCCTCTTAGAAAGTGAGAAGATGTGATATCGAGTTGTGGAATTGACCATTAGATAGATACATATGTTGTACTTGTATCTATGCTTCATTTGTGATTGTTGAGTAAGGAATGTAGTGTTTATTCCTCTTTGGTAGAGAGGATGTGGCATCAAGTTGTGGAATTAACCACTAGATAGATATGGGGGTGGTAGGTGTACTTGTGTTTAAGCTTGATGTCTAATTGAGGAAGTTAAAATGTGAGATGAAATCAAAATTTAAGGGATCAGGCTAGGAACAGTTTAACATGATTGATGAACCATGTAGGTGAAAAGGATTCCTAGAGAACTACCGAGTACAGCAAATGGTACCCATGTACGTTTGTAGATGGATTTCTTTTTATATGGACACCAGTAATCAATTGTATGCAGGTACAAGAGAGAGAGAGAGAAGAAGAATGCCTCTTGTGAAGAAATCCCAAAGAGAAGATAATAAAAACTCAAGATAATGCTTTTTGGAGTTATGCAGATCAGAAAATCAGTCTATATACATATTTACAAAGCCCTCGCCAAAGTTTTTTTTTTTTGGTGAAATAATTAAGGAGGAGAATGTTAGAGATAATTATTTCACCATTCTTTATGCACCATCGCAGAGTCAGCACTACCTTAGCTTCTCCAGAGTTGAACAGTCAACAATGCCTCCCGCCGAACACCGCCGCCTTATTCAAAATTGAAATGGCAACACCATTTGGAAAATTCAATAATTTAATGAATGTAACTAACTCAAATTTTAATATAAATATGGATGCTCAGCAAGGGTCAAACATCCCACTCTCTGTTTGAGACTTATTTTTTTAATTTAGTAGTGGTAGTTAAGTTTTTCTATTTTGTTTCTTTGATTGTTGAGATGAGGATCGCCATTAAATGTGTCAGTTTTATTAACTTGTTCTTATGTGCATCTCAACCCAATATTTTATGGTGAAACATGTCCTCAGGCTTTATCCATAGTCAATTCTATCGTAGTTCAATCAATCTCAAAGAAACTTCGAATTTGTTCATCATTGCATAACTTAATTTTCATGATTATTTTTCAATGTATATAGCGTAAAAGTTATACCTTACATTTATTTTCTGGATTTAAGTATTTAAGTGTTTGTGATGGGTATGTTCTTTCATATATCCCTTTCTTTGAAATTGGAAAAGCACTCTTATAATTTCCTTTATAATATGGCAATGGCTTTACCATAAATAAGACATTTATAAGGACTGTAAATATTAAAGTAAAAATGAAAAAGAGATTACACAAATTCATTAACAAAATGGGAGTTGAATTGATGATTAATTAGAAACTAAAAAAATGTGAGACAACATGTTACTCTTCATCTTATAAACAACTTAATTTTATATAAATATCATTAACATATAAATTTCAACTTATATTTAACATATTCTACCCTTTGACGGCTTCGATGTATTTCCATTTACACCTTAGTCAGAAAGATGGTTATTTATGTTGGATTATCCTATAATTACATATCACTACTAGGCCTTGTTGACATCGAAATGACTCAATCTTGGGGAAAATTTGATAGGGTATACAATACTTTGGTCATGGTTGAAAAGCCCAAAGTGACACTGTATTATCCCCACGCTTCTTGTCCACTTTCTTGTCATCGTTGAAAACAGTGAAGATATGGGTCTTGATTCCGACTCTCTTCTTCTTGGGTGTCCCTACCTTCAATAATACAAGTTTGATGAGATTGTTGTTATAATAACTAGCATTGTCAACTATGGCTACATTTGTGCTAGCGGAAGGCCATCCTCTTTTAGTAACGATGATTGGGACATTAGGATAACCCATGGCTTCCATTGCAAAGAAAATAGTATCCACCATCGCACCAAACAAGTTGTTGTAGTTGTGATCTTCGTCTGGAACCACTAGATACATAAGCTAGAGGAATTCTTAGTTGCCGAAGTAGCTGAAGTATGGATAGAAATTGGCAATGAAGGGAGACCCATTATTTGACAAAAGTTGAGTAGAGACCTCATGCTTTCCTTCACATTGTCTCAGAATGCTCCATGTGAAGGCATGGAATTGTTTCCAGCAATAACACCTGAGGAGAGGGTGGTAGAGACCTTGATGTTGTTCTGCAGATTGGCGTTCTGAAGCGCGGTTTGAATGTTGTTCATGGCAGGAACAAGATACAACATGTCTTCCGTGCTTGTAAAAATATTTTTGTGCATTGAAATATATTTTATATTAGTGGTGGAATAGGGGACAATATTGTCTTTAACCCAACCATTTGATAAGTCCTAGCTAGAGAAAAACATAACTACTCCAATTAATAATTTTGCTGGATGTTTTGGGGTCGTCGATAAAAGAAATGGAAAAGTAACCATTCCCGTTAGAAATTCTATTGTAACCATGTAACCATAAAATTCATGCCATAACTATGTTTTTTATGGACGGTCACCATAATGTCATGTATCAAATTCTACCAATTACTATTCCTAAAAAGATTTTACATAAGCGCAAGGAAGTAATGCCGGTGTTCGGAGCTTCATTTGAGTGCAAAGAGTGAGTGTGGAGAATTTGACTATGCGGGAGTGCAGAGAAAGCACATTTTTCTACTCTTTTGAAAAATAAACTTCCCCACACTCACCATGTGCACTCAAACAAAGCTCTGCACTCCCTCACGTGTTTCAAAAAAACTCTATACATATTTAAGCTTAATCCATAAAAAAATGAAAGTAATTAAATGCCTTTTCAGTTTGCTACACGTAGCTCCAATCGCTTCCCTTGTATATAAGGGTTGAGTTGTCACATAATACTAGTTAATAAATCGAGTGGGCCAAATTATGAAAATCAAATTTACTAGTTTCATTTTCATTGCGGCCAAGTGCCAGCTAATCATGTTGTTCAGCCACGTGGGGTAGATTATGATAATCAAAATTAATAGTTTCATTGTCATTACTGGCAAGTGCAAAATAATCAAACTAATCTCGCCTGGCCATCGTGGTGCATCATTATTATTATATGTGATACATTTTCGTCCTTGATGGCATCATTTGTCATGGTGTTGTTATCTTTGTTACCTTTTTCTTTTCAATTGGAGGGTATTCTTAGGGACATTTTGTTATTGCGTGAACTTTTTCATGGTTCATACTATTATTTTTTATTTGAAGTTTTGAGTATGAATTCAATTTTGTTATTGCCTGAACTTTTTCATGATTCATATTAATGCTTTTTATTTGAATTTTTAAGTATGAATTCAAGGTTGATTGTTTCCATCAGTGATTCTTTTAATTATTTGATGGAGATGGCTAGGCAGAATGTGGACGAAGATGCGAAAATGCCAAAGTTCATTACAAAAGTGACCATCATTTTGCATATAGCAATAATATGACAAATAATCCATGGTAAACTATATCCAATAGACAAAACATATTTAATCTTTTGTTTCATATTGTTGAGTTCAAAATCCATTTGGTCACTTGATTACAAATATTTATTTTTAAGGATAAAGGCAATCAAATCTTTACTCGGCATAGGTAGGCCAAAATGGAAATAGTTTTAAAATGTTCCATGACCAATGGTGATTTACAAACAATGAAGTAATTTTGATGCTAATGGGTAACTTAACATACAATTTTCAATAAAAATGTTCAATCTGCAGGGGCTTGCTGCAATGGAATTTGAATATGGATACTAAGAAAGACAATATGACGATACCTCCACACAATCTACTGTAAATTTTAGATTTTGAGTGCATATACAGTAATACAAAAATTATATTTCTTGTCAAGGAAAGAATTATGCATTTCCAGTTGCGACTAAAATGACAAGATGTATGCACTTATCTTATGAGTTAAAGTAATGAATAATTTACTTGTAATAGTTCCCTATGCAGTAGTAAGGAATTTACTTGTACAAAAATAATTGGTAGAGAAAATGGCTCATTAGATGAAAACTCTCTAGGAATATGACTCGAACATTAAATCCACCCAAATTGTGAAAGGCCAAGGTGTCTACAAGCTTGTTGTTGAATATGTCAACCTGCCTAATCAAGATCCTTGTTTTGATGGTGAAATAATTATAATGCAAATTGAAACCTTTTTCTTCTTGATGATCCTAATTCTTGGAATATTGACACTAAGTTTCATTTGTAGAATTGTAGAATATCATCACATCTTGAGCCTAAAAAGAATAAAGAATTAAGGTTGAGGTATACTCCTTATTAATTGATTAATAATGTTATGTTTCGAAAAAAATTATGATAGTGTGTTGCTTCGTTGTTTGGAACAAGGTGATTCCCAACAAGTACTCCATGAACTCCACTTAGGACTTGTTGGTGGTCACCTTGGCAGTGATACGATTGCTCATAGAGTGTTAAGGGTTTGAGTATTAATGGCCCACATTTTATAAGGAGACCCATGCCCTAACATGTAAATGTGAAACCTGCCAAAAGGCTACAAACAAGACCAAGAGACTAGTGTTTCCCCTTCATTCCATCACTGTTGAATCTCCCTTTTGGTAGTGTTGCCTTGCCATTGTTTTTTGTTTGAACCCTCTCTCCTCTCGAAAACACAAATACATTTTGACAACCATTACTTTAAGAGGTGGTTAGAGGCAATACCTTTACAAGTAACCAATACAAAACAAGTGACTGCATTTTTGGATTCTCATATTTTTACTCATTTTGGGGTTTTGGAATCTTTAGGGTTTGGCAATGCCTCTTACTTTTCTTCTCAAGAATTCGACTCTTATTTTGTTGATAATGGAATCAAAATTAAATACATAGCTAACAATTACACTAAGGGGAATGGTCTTGTTGACTCATCAAATAAGAATTTAATGAAAATCTTGAAAATAACTATTTATGAGTACCATAAGAACTAGCATACTTTCATTTTCAATGCACTTTGGGCTAACAGGGTTACCCCTAAAGTTTCCATTGGTAACTCCCCATTGTTTCTAGTTTATGGTAGGGAGGCCATCTTAACTCCTAATATTTTCCTTCCCTTTCTACAATTATCCCAATATGTTCAAGAAGTTAAGTATTCTCCCATGTATAAAAGGATTGATGTCTTATTGAAGTTTGTTGGCATTATGATACAGATATGATACAGGTGTTGTCCTTGATGGCAACTCACACAGATGACAGATCATAGTACAACTAGTAAATAGCAAAGAATTAATGATAAGAGAGGTATATGCAGGTGTGTTGTGACAAAAATGCGTATACACGTGGGTGCACCATATACCAAGTCGCATATATGTACACACGCAAGTTTACAGATGGAAAGGTGCGTACATGTTGGGAATTTAAGTTTTGGTCCGTGGTATTTGGTCCATGGTATTTTGGTATTGGTCCACGGTATTTGGTCTAAAGTGCTGACCCCAAGTATTGGGTCCAAGGTATTGGTTCTATGTGGTTTTGGACCATGGTATTGAGAGATGCCTAAACCTATATAAGGAGAAGATCATTAGGCCAAGAGGTGCAAGAGTGCAAGTGATGAATATCTGATGAAGTGTGAGATGTAGTACGCTGGTTATGGGTATGTGATTCTTTGCTTGATCTGAACCAAGGAGGCACCTATGCGGCTGATAAAGTTTGATGGACCGAGATCATGAAGGCTAAAATGCATTATCATTATATGGTATGTTCATGAATAGATCTGAATAATGACATATGTCTTATCCTTTATATCTTATGTTCTGGGTATATCTGAAGTTGAAAATTGCAGCAAAGGTATAAGTAATTATTTTCATATCTGTACGTGGGTTCTCTCTGGTGAAAGGGCATATACACGCTGGTTCGACACAGTCAAGTAGTGTATACATTATGAGATTTGATGTTTGAGGTTGCTATTGGTTCTAGTGGTTGTTGCAGAGTTCTGGGCTCTGGTTTGTGTTCTGGTGATTGTGTTTTGACGACAAGGTTTCAGTGATTCAGTTGTTGGGTGATTTAGAGTTAATGATTGCATTGCAGTAGTGATTGTTTTGTATTTATGGATCCAGTTTGAAAATTTATGAAACATGGTCCCTGAAAGAAAAGAGAAGGTTGTAGCCTTCTGTAGGTCAACACCTACGTACTAGTACATCAGCTAGTACAAGAGCTAAGGGGGTTGTAGCTCCCTTCCAGAAGAAGATGGAGAACGAGATAAGGTTGTAGCCTTCTGCAGGTAGACGCCTGCGTACTAGTATAAGACTGAACTAGTACAGAAATATTGTAAAAAGAAGTTTCTTATTAAAAGAAGATAGAGATGAATTGCAGCAGGTGGTTTTCAGCCACATTGGGTTTCCACCTTATATCATGGTGTTCATGTGTGCTTCTTATGTGTGATGATCTGTTTTGTTTTACTGCACTTGTTTACTGTTTACATGGTTAATAATGTTATGATGCACTCATTGAAGATCAACTAACTGAATCATAAGTGTACTGGATATATGCTAGTTGCATTAAACACAGTTGCGTATACACATAGGTATCCTTAACTAAAGTAGTGTATATGAATCTGATAATGAAAATGAAAAGATTATTGATTTGACAGTACTGATTCACCCCCCATCTTAGTATTATTTCCAACAATTGGAATCAGAGCAGGGCCTTCAAAAGAAGCTTGATTGCTTGAAGGAAGATCCATCAGGATGAGTAATCATGAAAGAGAGGGATCCATCAGACCACCAATCTTCGATGGGAGCAATTTTGTCTACTTGAAGATAAGAACCACAACATATCTACAATCGGTTGGAACAGATGTTTGGGAAATCATGGAAGGAGGATATACATATCCATCAGCAACTCCTACAGATATGGCAGATAGAAAGCAATATGAACTCAATGCCAAAGCTGTTACTATCTTATTGGGAAGTTTGTCACAATCAAAATTTGTCAAGGTCATGCAGTTCAAATCAGCAAAATAAATATGGGATTAAATCATTCTAAGCTACGAAGGAGATGATCAGGTAAAATATGCTAAGCTTCAAACTCTCAGAATACAATATGAAACTCTTAAGATTTATAGTAATGAAAGCATATCTAATTACTTCCTGTGTATAGATGAGATTGCCAATTGTATGAGAAATATGGGTGAAGAAATTAAGGAAGTTGTCTTAGTTGAGAAAGTTTTGAAATCCTTGTCTACTAAATTTGAATCCAAAGTGTCTGCCATAGAAGAAAAGGAGGATCTGCAGAAAATCATTGTGACGCAGTTTCACAGAATCTTAACTGCTTTTGAGATGAGAAAAGGAGGACCATCAGATATGAGAGAAGTCGCATTTAAAGTATCAGCAAATGGAAAAGAAAAACTCAGTGAATCAGGATACATTTCAGAAGAAGAATATGAGGTAAATTTTGTCAAGAATCTTGAATGGGGATCTGGAAGGTTCAAAGGTAAGCTACCTTTCAAATGCTTTTCTTGTGGTAGAGTTGGTCACTATGCTGCTAGATGCCCTCATAACAAAGAAAAGATGTCTGAAGAAGGTAATAGAAGTTATTATACTCATGATAAAAGTAATGACTCATCCAATAGTGATGAAGACATTAGACTTCTCATGGCATATGAAAATAAGGACGTAGAAATAGAAGAAGTTACAAGATTAAAAGAACAGCTGGAGACAGTAACCAGAGTAAGGGAGCAGTTGCAGGATGTAGTTAAAGATCAGAGCACAACAATTTAGAGACTTGAATCTAATATCCTCTCTCTAAAGGAAGATCTTAAAGAATGAAAGAAGAAGAATAAAGAAGCTCTTGAAGAACAAGAACATGAAGTGCTCGAATTAAGGCAGTAAGTGGAAGAAGGAAGAAAATCTAAAGAAAACATAAGGAAGCAATATCTGGAAAAGGAAGAACAACATCAGGTTGAGGTAAATATCTTAAAAGCTAAATTAGAAGAAAATGATAAACTATTATGATTTCAAGACAGTACTAAGATTTTGGATGATATACTTAGTAGTCAAAGATCCCATACTATCAAAACTGGTATTGGCTTTTATGAAATTGTCGAAGGTGAATCTAGATCACGGGGTGAGGAAAGGAATTCTAATGCAAAATCTAAAATGATCAACGAAGAGATAAATGGTCAACCCCAGCAACAACCAAGGAAAGAAATGCTTCAAAGAAGATCTTTTTCTCCTAACTATGGAAGTGATAGTCGGTTATTTCCTCAAATGAATAATGTTGAATGTTATGTATGTCATAAATTTGGACATATTGCAGCTAGATGCAGAAGCAAAATGGGTCAAGACCATCACACAGAAAGATCATCACGCTCCAAATACTTCAACGGATATTGTTTTGCTTGTAATATGTTTGTTCACAAAGCCATTGACTGCTATAGGAAGAATATGAAACATGTAACATTTTATGCATGTAACAAGTTTGGACATAAAGTAAGGGAATGCGGGAGAAAAATTTGAATTCCAAAGCAAGAGGATCATACATCATCACAATTCCAGGTATTGAAGAAGATAGAATTAGAGACAGAAAGATGTGGCATAACTCAGTTAGCTGACATAACAGACACAGGGGAAAATGAGAGTGTAGACCTTCAGTATTCCAATTTGCATACGGAGATATTATGAAGATAAGTCACGTATATACGTGACCTATAGGCTACAGAGTCGCGTATATGGAGCTCTGAAGAAAAAGCAGCAAAACAGACTCAGGAAATAGTTCGGTCATGGTATATGATGGTTGGCATAGGCTTGGGGGAGCATATGCTTCGAATAATGCATTGTTGTCATTATGGTTAGAAGTATTTGGTGATGATGCTTATTGACCCATCTTGCTTGACTAAGAGAATAGATTGCAGGTTACAGGTCTGGATGTTAGTGACAGATGATTATGGTGTAGATCATATGGTGTATGATAGCTACTGATAACTATCATGGTCTTGTTTAGGTCCTTGGTCTTTGTGAGTCATATGATGTATTTTGTTACCCCACTATGCATGGGATGGATGATGTAATGTTTCTTGGTTTTTAGTCATGTATAAACATTTGGTATATCCCCACTTGGTTGGGTGGATGAGTAAAAAATGGTGTATTCCCACCTGGTTGGGAGACTGATGTATGTATAGAGTCATGTTATGCTTTTGCAGACCTTGCATGTGCTCAAGGGGAGCATGGACGGATTGGTACATCTTGGCATGTACAAAGGGGGAGCTCAATCAAAGATTTCAACAGGTACTCAGGGGGAGAATGGACAACAGAAGGTATACCAAGGGAGAGAACATCTTGGTCTGCCATTTGTCCTTGATGTCAAATGGGAAGAGCGACTTGGTATGGTGGTTTCCATCAAGTCCAAAGGAGGAGATTTTTGGCATTATGATACAGATATGATACAGGTGTTTTCCTTGATGGCAACTCACTCAGATGACAGATCATAGTACAACTAGTAAATAACAATGAATTAATGATTAGAGAGGTATACGCAGGTGTGTTGAGACAAAAATGTGTATACATGCGGGTGCACCATATACCAAGTCACGTATACGTACACACACAAGTTTACAGAAAGAAAGGCACATACATGTTGTGAATCTAAGTTTTGGTCCGTGGTATTTGGTCCATGGTATTTTGGTATTGGTCCATGGTATTTGGTCCAAAGTGTTGACCCTAGGTATTGGTTCTATCTGGTTTTGGACCATGGTATTGAGAGAGGCCTAAACCTATATAAGGAGAAGATCATTAGGCTAAGAGGTGCAAAAGTGCAAGTGATGAATATCTAATGAAGTGTGAGATCTAGTATGCTGGTTATGGGTATGTGATGCTTTGTTTGATCTAAACCAAGGAGGCACCTATGCGGTTGATAAAGGTTGATGGACTAGGATCATGAAGACTAAAATGCATTATCATTATATGGTATGTTCATGAATAGATCTGAGTACTGACGCATGTCTTATCCTTTATATCTTATGTTCTGGGTATATCTGAAGTTGAAAATTGCAGCGAAGGTATAAGTAATTATTTTCAGATCTGTACGCGGGTTCTCTCTGGTGAAAGGGCGTATACACATTGGTTCAACACAATCAAGTAGCATATACATTATGAGATTTGATGTTTGAGTTTGCTATTGGTTCTAGTGGTTGTTGCAGAGTTCTGGGCTCTAGTTTGTGTTCTAGTGACTGTGTTTTGATGACAGGGTTTCAGTGATTCAGTTGTTGGGTGATTCAGAGTTAATGATTGTATTGCAGTATTGATTGTTTTGTATTTATAGATCCAGTCTGAAAATTTATGAAACGTGGTCCCTGAAAGAAAGTAGAAGGTTGTAGCCTTCTGTAGGTTAGCACCTACATACGAGTACATCAGCTAGTACAAGAGCTAAGGGGGTTGTAGCTCCCTTCCAGAAGAAGCTAGAGAACGAGAGAAGGTTGTAGGCTTCTGCAGGTAGATGCCTGCGTACTGGTATAATACTGCACTAGTATAGAGATATTGTAAGAAGAAGTTTCTTATTAAATGATGATAGAGACGAATTGCAGCAGGTGGATATCACCCAGATTGGGTTTCCACCTTATATCATGGTGTTCATGTGTGCTTATTATGTGTGATGATATATTCTATTTTACTGCACCTGTTTACTGTTCATATGGTTAATAATGTTATGATTCACTCATTGAAGATCAACTAACTGAATCAGAAGTGTATTGGATATATGCTAGTTGCATTAAACATAGTTAAGTATACACGCGGGTATCCTTAACTGAAGTAGCATATATGAATATGATAATGAAAATGAAAAGATTATTGATTTGATAATACTGATTCACAACCCCCCCCTCTCATTATTATTTCCAACAAAGTTAGGAGAAGAAAGAGAACAATCTAGACATAAAATGCATTAACACCAGTAAATTGTTAAATCTTGGTTCGACAACAGGGCTTATTTTAACAAAAATATTGAAGTAGGAGAATTAATTTTAAAATTAGACAAGGCTCACGAAGATAAAGGGTAACATTCCAAATTTCATAAGTTATGGTTAGAACTATTCATTGTTACAAAAATGATTGGCCCCAGTACATTTCATTTGCAAACTTTGGAAGGTCAAGCAGGGCTTCTTTCAATTAATGGTCAACTTTTGAACAAGTACTTCTCTTGAGTCCATCTTGGGATTCAAGGTATTTGTAAGGGTGAAAGCATGAATACGGGTTACTTTTTTGGGCCAAACATGGTGATAAAATTTCAAGTTTTTTCCACTTTTATCAAATTGAAGCCCTCAAAATTCATATAAGCACTATCAATTTTGATTCAAACTAAAAAGACAAATTGTGGAGAATTATGTTTATGTTATGATGATATTTTTTTGCAAAAATATTGAGTGTCGTATAATATGTCAATTTTCCATTAAATGAAATGTTGTTCCTTGCAAATTTTCACACATATTAAGAGGTATGCATGTGTTCACATAACATAACTTAGTCTAAAATGTTTAATTTAAAAAATAAAAATATATGAACATGATCTACATGGAGAGAGCTAATTGTTTCATATTCAAGATCTATTTTTTTATGCAGACATATACTTTTTATTATTTTCTGAAGTGGGAGAAGTAATTTTCAATTGAATTTTGTAGACACATGTGTTCATGTAAGGTTTTTTTCAACTATTTAAATAAATTGAAAAACAAAAATTACCATTTTGAAGAGGACTCGTAAATGAATATAGTGGTATTTTTTGAAAAGTTTTCGTTGTGTATATTTTACGATATTTTTTTTTTATTCAACCTCTTTAAAATCGCTCAAAACAAAATTCAAGCATTATATTTAAAAGAAATTGGGTGACAAATATCATATGAATTCGAAAATGTCAAATTCATATGCCATTTGATAGAGCATTCCTTCATGAATCTAACGTGATTAACTCCGCCCACTAAGGAAAAATTTAGCCCTAAGTCCTTTAGGGTACAAAATGGAGTTGCAGGAAATTGTGTAGAAGGGGTGCTAAGACTGTGGATTTTAGGACTTAAGAGGCTCGATCGAGTGCTTTAGGCACTTGATTGAGCGACTAAATTTAAAATTCAAATAGCTCGATCGAGTGTTTCGTAAACCCTTGACCAAACCATATGTGTGGTTAGCAGGGGATCGATAGAGCGTTATGGCTCAATCGAGCTATGTAGCTCAATCAAGCCTCTATACATTTTTTTCTAAAATTAAGCTTTGACCTTATTTTAAAATTCCAAATCTTATTATAATTTTTGTTATCATGTCATGCAAAAACTTTACTAAATTTAATATGAATATTAAAAGAATATTATTATTATTATTAAATTAAATGATGAAATGACATTAATATGAAAAATTTGATATTAATATATTTTAATGTGAATATTAAATTTATTAATTTTAGATTAATATAATATTATCAGCTTTAATACAATATAAATATCTTATATTATAATATATACAGTTAACACAACCACATTAATAAATGTGGTTGATATACGCCATATGCGTCAACAAAAGAGTCATTAACACAAAAAGAGTCATACAAGTCGACTCAATATGTTAATTTTATTTAACCTATTTTTTTATATAAATCTAACATAATAAAATATAAAATATTTTTAAAATACTAAAGTAATCATAAGCTAAAGCTACCTTTAAAGAAATAAAACCTAAATAGTTTCAATTGGAAGACATGAAGCGATCTATGTATCTTTGATGGAGGTAGATGGAATATTAATATTTTGGAAAATTTAAATAATATTTCCATGGAAAATTGTACAACACGCATTTGAAACCTTGCATTTTAAATATGTATTACATAAAAAATTAAATTGTTGTACGACATCAAAAAAAAATAATATATATATATATTTAAGCATAAAATTTTAATTGTCAAAGTATTTTAAAAAAATTGAAATATTGAGTGAGAGAAAGATGGAGAGAAGGGTAAGAGAGTGAGGGAGTGACAAGGGAGATATTGAGAAAGAGTGTTTATGTTTGGGGGTGAGATAGAAATACAAATAAGGAGAGATGGAGAGAAGGGGGAGAGAGAAAGAGTGAGGCGAGGAGATAGTCAATGGAGTTGCAGGACAAAGCTCGAGAGAGAGTGAGTGAGTGAGTGAGTGATGTAGGAGAGAGATAGAGGGAGGTGGGAGAGAAATGAAGAGAGATATTCCTTGAGAGGGAGGGAGAGAGAAATGGAGTTGGAGGGGGAGAGAGAGGGATGTAAGAAGAAAGACATATAGAGAGAGAAAGGTGGAGAGAGAGAGAGAGAGAGAGAGAGAGAGAGAGAGAGAGAGAGAGAGAGAGTGGCAAGGGAGATGGAAAGAGAGAGAGGGAGTGACAAGGTAGAGAGGAGAGTATGAGGAAAGAGAGATAGAAGGATATAAAGGGATAGAAAGGGAAGAGAGAGAGAGGGAGAGGGATAGATGAAGAAGGAGAGACATGGGGTGATAGAGATATAGATGGAAGGGGGAGAGAGGGAAGAAAAGAGAGGTAAAGGGAGGGGGGAGAGATAGTTAGATATAAAGAGAGAGAGTGTGTGTTTCTGGGGGGTGAGATAGAGAGACAAAGAAGGGGATGTAGATGGAGATATCGATATAGATGGAGGGGGGGGAGAGAAAGGGAAGAAAATTGCTTGCACTAGATGCATTGATTTTATCATGCATATGTTGATTTCTAATACTATTTGATTTCTTGCAAATTAGATGCATTGATTTTTGTGTGGATGTTAATTTCTATTTTGATTTCATTGTTTGCATTAGATTCATTTATTTCGTTAAAGATGTTAATTTATAGTCTTGTTTGATTAAGCTTGCATTAGAGGCATTGATTTGAGTGTAGATGTTGATTCCTTGCAGTATTAAATGAATTGGTTTCAGTGTATATGTTGATTTCTAACACTATTTGATTATTTGAATTAGATGTATTGATTCTAGTGTAGATGTTGATTTCTCATTCTATTTGATTGCTTGCATTAGATGCATTGATTTCAGTGAAGATGCTGATTTTTGATCAATAATGTATCTAGATATATTGTGTACATTAATTTCGAGGTAATTAGTGTAACATTATGCATTGATTTCAGTGTAAGCACAACAAAATTATTGACAACATGCATTACAACTAAGAATTTGTAGATAACTTCAAATAAAATAAAATTGAATAAAACTTGTATTTCTAACTTTTACATCTCCACATATTTTAGAATTGAATATATAACTTATTTCAATCATAAGGAATTGATTGAAATACTTAGATTTAACTACTTGTAAATTTAGGAAAGTTGATAACATTATTTAAAATTACAGAAATGTTGTCATGTATTGTTGTTTGACCTATATATTAAATTTCAATACGATTGACTTATATCATGTTATAACTAAGCTCTTGTATCTAATATTCAAATAAATAATGCCGAATAAATCATATTTTTTGTTTACATGACATCTTTCAATATTTAAATTGAATAAAACATATTTCAATCCTATTTGGGTTTTTTAATTGAACCTTGAGATAAGAAATTGATAGAAATACTTATAAAAGTTGTCCATGCAATGGTATATGAGTGGGTCACAAAACATTTCATATATATACAGATAGATAGATAGATAGATAGGGATGACTTTATAATTCAAATAAGTCCTTTTTAAAATTGAAATATAATAATATACATGTTGATTGCACTAAAAGACACTTTCTACAAGCCAATATGAAGCATGATTGGAATTCTTTCCATATTCAATATTAAATTGATACATGATATATTTTAGTTCATTTTAAGTATCAAAGTGACTTGCATCATAAATTAAGATTGTACTTATTTTCTTAGTCTATGAATCTCGAAATCTAAATTGAACATATATTTTACTAATAAAAGTTAAAATATATAGAAAAGTTATTAAATTGGCGAAATAATTTTAACAGATCCATAAACTTCAAAAATTAATGAGCATCCATAAACTAAAATAATGTCCATGATGTACATCCATAAACTGTCCATGTATGAAAATATGCAAAGTCCATATCACACGTGTGAGTATTCCCTATGAAATGAGCCTACAAATATACAAATTAAGATGTTCTAAGTACCACCAGAACCCTTATGTGAGTTTTGTCTCGCAAAATAAGTGTCTATAAGTTGGTATTTCAAATAACACATTCAAATTCCAACTAATTAGATCATTATTTGTACAAAATAAACAATATGGAAATAAATGATATTGAACCAAAATTTTAATTAAATATACATAACACGAAATAAGTAAAAGCACTTAGGTAAAACTGGTTAGAAACACGTCCCATCCAAGACTATAGACACATGTTGGAAATCATGGCTCCATCTATGATATTTGATATTTAAAATTTAAATTGTTAATCAAGTTGTAATTAAATTATTTAAGATCTACATGTCATACATGCCTTTAAATTATTTAAGATTATTTAAGAGCATGCTTCCCTACAATTCAAAAATCAGAAAGTTGAGCCCGGAGTTCATAGTAGCTCGATGAGATCCTAACATCTAAGTTAGATTAAAGAGTATACCTGTGAAGCCTATGGATGCCTATGAGCAGCAGAGGAAATATTGATGATATTATAGTGGTTGACACCTAATATTTGGCATTAGGTAAATCCATGTAAATATTGTAAATAGAAAACAAGGAGAATTAGAAGATGAAGAGACACTGGGAGATGAAACCCAAGAGTCTCTCCTTCCATGTATATATCTATGATCAATCTTAATGCAAGGACATAATTCGCTTTCAGGAGTTACCTCCGAGCCTACTGTGGTATTAGATCCAACCCATTTTTGGTTTCCTTTCTTCCCTTGTAACTCCCTCTTGCCTCTATTCTGCTATTTTGTAGAACTGACACCTCTGAACCGACACCTCTAGCCTGTAGTTCAAATTATCTCCACTCTCTCGCTCTTTGTTTACTACCTTTCGAATATTGGAGTGTGCCTCGATCCCCATACCATGATCTTTGCAATGACCTGTGGCATCCTTCCAATTGACCATACTTTTCATTCCTTTATCCTTGAGCCAACAACCCATAGTTGACTGCTTCCCATGAGATCAGTGTAAGTCAACGTCAAGAGTTCACACATAACTGCTAGATAGTCTTGGTGATATATAGATAGTTTGTTGAGTGGGGTGGAAGTTGTAGACCCTACCAAGAGATTTAATGCTTCATTTCTTCTAAGTGAGGTACCGTGCATATGCCTTTCAAGGGCTACACAAAGTTCCACGAATCTCTGTGGCTCTTCTTGTTGAATTATAATTTAATTTGTTGATAAAACCGACGAGACTAGTACCAAGAAACCATGTTTCCATAGTTATGAAGTACTTAGAGATCTTGCTAGTTTTAAGGGGATTGTACAAGGAGTTGGTCTAGAGTGTCAGTGGATATTATAATGAGTATTTCTCCCAAAGGAAATGAAGGAAATTTAATGCAAGAGCATTCGAGCACCGTTCATTAAAATCACAATCCAATGTTGAGATCGGGGAGAACGTGGACAACCATTGTAAACGGGGCAAATTCTATTAAAATGGAGCTGATTTAATGGAATTGATCAGTCTCTAGAAGAATCAATTTAATGTAATTATCTACCATGTATGTCTGTAGAGATATTTAGGGGATTTGATTGAGTGATTGAGGGAGGTGATCGTGGATCTTAGATGATCCACGACTTTGTAATTTTCGCTATAAATATTTTGTGTTGTGTGATAGAGAAAGAGAGAGTAATATAAAGAGAGATAGATAAAAAAAAGGTAGATAGTGATTGGGTATAATGTAGTTGAGGAAGAAATTGTGACTAAGGCTGAAATGCCTTAGATTGTAACTTAATTTTGTATAATAAAAATGTGTGTGTTATGTGAATTTCTGCGTGTCTGTGTATTTTTTTATCTACAGTTAGATGTATGAGTTAAAATCCATATTGTAGGTTATTGATCGACCATCGATCTCTGTAAGGATCGATGGTGATCCAATGTTAATAGGAGTGATGAGAGTGCTTAACCAGAGGATGGTAGAGATAAACATGTTTAACATAATTCCACTGATAAGTTAATGGAGGAACAACCAAGAATGGAAACCATCAGATCATTTGGATCGACGGATATTAATGGTGGAAGAGGAATGGCGAAGGAGCCATCGCGGCCGTCGATGGTAGAAGATCCATAGTCATCGCGTGGTTAAAAAGTGCAGGTGTTAAACGGAAGAGCAGTTTCCCAAAGGTGGTAAGTGAATTCTCGCATAGTCTCAAAGCTGGAAGCGGTTTCCAGAAAATGGACTCGATGAAGGTATGGACCAAGATTTAATTGAGTTGAAGTCCAGAGGTGATCGAGCCGTTCGTTGAACCGGTGATCAGATGAATATCGAGTGCTAACCCAGCGCAGAGGAATCTTTGAAAAACGAACCCGATGAGAGTTTATACATCGACATTAAATCCTTGTTGATTTTCAGTGATCAGGACCATCCGTTGGTGGACTGATCGGATGGATATCACGCGGAGAAGTGCATGCAGGTTAATGGTTTGAGCGGACCTGAGAAGTTTATAGACACGGATTTATTTCATTTGGGGTTCGGTCTTGTGCGCTTGAAGTGGGACCAACATTGGTTGGTCAAGATTCATTGTATTCCACTGTTTGTTGATTGGCCAGGTTTATAATGAAGTCTTCCTATAACAATGCGTCCGATGTAAACGTGGGCCCATAACCCACAGGTCCATGAATAATTTTTTAAAGTGATATCTTTGCTGCGTTCAAGCGATTGAACTGTCATCAAAAGTGGTATCAGAATAGGGAAAAGTTTTTCCTGTGAGAAAGTAGATTCTGTGTGCAAAGAGAGAAGGTACAATTATGTGAATATTGGTGAGTTTGTGATCTTTAAGTTGTTATGCAGAGTAACAACAGAAGAAGGTGAGAAGATTGTAGTAACCTACAGTATGGAGTGCTCAAATGTTTCCAAATAGGGGAGGACCAGAGAGATGCTGAAAGACTAAACTCAGAGGAGAGAAGCTTGTTGAGGTATCGTGTAGCAAAGAAGACTGTTACTATAGAGCTTTTGTTGCAGCTCACGGAAGATCATAAAGGAAGTTCCATTGAGGAAGTGGGTAGAATTGCTAAGGGATGAAGGAGAAGCATATGACTGGGAGGTCATAAATTTTAGTACCTCAGAAGTCTGATGCAGGAGCATCCAGCACCCTTCATTAAAATCAAAATCCAAAGATGAGAATGGGGAGAATGTGGAAAACCATTGCAAACAGGGAAAATTCTGTTAAAACAGAGCTGATTTAATGGAATTGATAAGTCTCTAGAAGACTTAATTTAATGTAATTATCTGCCATGTATGTGTGTAGAGATATTTAGGGGATTTGATTGAGCGATTGTGGGAGGAGATCGTGGATCTTAGATGATCCACGACTTTGTAATTTTCTCTATAAAGAGTCTGTGTTGTGTGACAGAGAAACAGAGAGTGATATAGAGAGAGGTAGATTAAAAAAGGTAGATAGTGATTGGGTACAATGTAGTCGGGGAAGAAATTGTGACTAAGGCTGAAATGCCTTAGATTGTAACTTAATTCTGTATAATAAAAATGTGTGTGTTATGTGAATTTCTGGGTGTCTGTGTATTGTTTTATCTACAGTTAGATGTATGAGTTAAAATCCATATTGTAGTTTATTGATCGACCATCAATCTCTGTAAGGATCGATGGCTATCTAATGTTAATATGAGTGATGAGAGTTCTTAACCAGAGGAACGGAGAGATAAGTGTGTTTAACATAATTCCACCGATAAGTCAATGGAGGAACAACCAAGAATGGAAACTGTCGTATCGTTTCGATCGACGGATATTAATGGCGGAGGAGCCATCGCGGCCGTCGATGGTAGAAGATCCATGGTCATCACATGGTTAAAAATTGGAGATGTGAAATGGAAGAGAGGTTTCCCAAAGGTGGTAAGTGAATTCTTGCGTAGTCTCAAAGCTGGACGCTGTTTACAAAAAACGGACCTGATGAAGGTATGGACCGAGATTTAATTGAGTTGAATTCCGGAGGTGATTAGGTCATCTATGGAACCAGTGATCGGATGGATATCGCGTGCTAAGCCAGCGCGGCAGAATCTTTGAAAAACGGACCCAATGAGAGTTTATACATCAAGATTAAATCCTCGTTGAGTTCCGGTGATCAAGACCTTCCATTGGTGGACTGATCGGACGAATATCGCTTGGAGAAGTGCGTGCAGGTTAATGGCCTGAACAGACCCGAGAAGTTTATAGATGCAGGTTTATTTCATTTGTGGTCTGGTCTTGTGTGTTCGAAGTGGGAACGCCGTTCGTTGTCGGGTTTCATTGTTTGTTGATTGGCTGGGTTTATAATGAAGTCTTCCTATAACAACGTGTTCGATGTAAATGTGGGCCCATTACCCACAGGTCCATGCATAATTTTGTAAAGTGATAGCTTTTCTGCGTTCAAATAGCTGATCTTTCATCAAAATCCCACATAAAATCCCTCGCAAAACTCTTTTTTTGAAGGTCGCAAGGTTCTTAAGTGAACATTTATATATGCCTTGTGCCCCCTTTTAAAATAAATTATAAAGTGAATGGTGTATTATTTTAAAAGTGTGAGTGGTATCATGCTATATGATATATGTTGGATGATATATTTGAGAGCTTTCAGTTTTTGAAGATATAATTGTCTGTCAATTAATTAGTTGCAAAGACACATCAATTTTATTCCAAGTATTTTTTGCGCCTAGTTTAAATTTTATGATGCATTGACTCATCTCTATTGTGGGAGTGGTTCTCACTGGTAAGGAGAACTATCCTGAGTGGTCCGAGAAGTTAAAACACATCCTCATTTTTAATGATTTATGGAAATGGGTTTGTGAAGGAGAAGGAGACAATGCACCTGCAAAGCCCACTTCATTCCTTTGAGCTTGCCATTTTGGAAAACAAGAACAGCAAGGCCTATGCCTTGATTGGAGCATTAGCAAATGAAGAGGTGAGTCGATATATTTCTCCATTTTCAAATGATTTTGAAGCCTAAATAAGTTGAAGGAATTGTATGGCTCACACTATGAAATTTAAGTTAATCAATTGATGATTTAGTTGTTTAGTCTTGAGTTGAAAAATGATGACCCTCTTACCTTAGCATTAGAAGTAAGATTCATTATGAATTATATAAAATACATTGGTGTTGAGATAGATATTCCTCTCATAGCTTATGTTAAGTGACTATATCCCACGTATTCACATTATCTTGAGTCACTGCAACGAAGTGGAAACCTTAAGGAGATTACCTTTGAATCCCTTGAAAAGTTGTTTGTTGAGAGAGAGAAGGATTTTGGGAAGAAGAAAACCCCTCAGTCTACTGAAGAATTTGTATTCCTTGGACAAAATGAGAATAGTCATGCACGAGATTATTCTAAAGGAAGAGGTGGTAGAAGAGGGAGAGGAAGGAGGAATTTTAGAGATAAGGGGGCAAACAATTCCAAGAAGAAAAGTTTGATCTTCATTGCATACAATGCAATAGAGATGGAAATGATGCATCCACATGTAAGTTTCCTTGGGACAGAATTGAACATGACGAAAATGAAGGGAAAGGTAAAACCAATGACAAAGGGAAAGGTAAAGCACCTAAATCCACTCATTATGTTGTGGCACATTGTAACAATGGAGTAACTGAAGACTTGTTTAATGCTTCACTTGCTTCATGGAAAGATGATTGGTTGCTTGATTCAAGAGAAACTTTCCACATGAATTTTAGGAGATATTTTTTTGAAGAATTCATTTACAATTTTGATGGAGTAGTATATTTTGCAGACAAGTCAAAACTCAAGCCATCAGGGCTTGGCACCATCAAGCTCAAACTGCCTGGTCTTCTAGACTTTCTTCTACATGATATTCTATATCTCTTAGAGCTAAGGATAAAATCACCATCTTTGGTCCACATTCGCTAGTAAGGAAACTCCATTCATATGTTTGATTACAAAGTTGAGGTCAAAAAACAATCATATCACACACTTTTCATGACAGGGATATAAGAAGAAAGACTTATGAAGCTGCAAGGTACCTCTGCTCATGCACACAATTTTTCATACATTTCTCGCTATGATGAAGGTACATTTCCATCAAGTCTTTTATGGAATTCTAGATTTGGACACTTGAACTATGACAACCTTCATTTGTTGAAGAAAAATGATGTTACTAGTTTTCCTACAATTCCTGGGAAACTTAAACAATGTCATGCTTGTATTCTAGGAAAGCACATCAAACAGTATTTTCACGGTTCTCATTCCAAAGCACATAGAAAACTTGAACTCATTCATTCATATTTATGTGGCCCGATTCCTATTCCTTTTGAAAATGGTAATAAATATATGATGACATTTATTGATGACTACATGCCAATAAATATATGGATTGAAAATTATGCACAATCTCATATTGGATCTATTCACACTAATAATGGAAAAGAATAAACTTAAAATGAATTTGAAAACTATCTTCGCCAACATGGGATCAAACATAAAAAATTTGTGCCTTATAATCCCCAACATAATGGAGTAGATAAAAGAATGAATATGACAATCTTAAATATGGTACGTTCCATGATGTTTTTCAAGAATGTTAAATTAATGTTTTCGGTTGATGTAGTTCTATGTGCTTTGTATATAAAGAATAGATGGCCATATAATTATATAAAAAGAAAGACTTCATATGAAATGTGGTATAGCTAAATTGCTTCAGTGAGGAATCTCAAGATTTTCAATTCCACCTATTATGCCTTGATACCTAAGGAAAAGAGAAACAAAATTGGTGCAAGGAGTTTCAAGTGTATCTTCTTGGGGTATTCAAATACCTTCAAAGAATACCGTATCTATGATTAAGTCAATAAGAAGTTTATAATATCTAGAGATGTGATCTTTCTTGAATCTTCCGAGCCTCACAATGTTGTTGAGTGGCACCTTGATCGCTTGGATAGATTCAAACATGTAAAATATTTTCAAGAGTTTGATAATGAGATTCCGCATCTTAAAGGGGGGATTCCTATACTGGATAAATCTATGGAATATTCTTCTGAAATACTCTCTCCCCCACATGAAGCTCCAACCACTAATGATAGTTTGAGTGAATTGATTGACATAATTGGGAGACTAAATCTTGATTCAGCCCCATCTCAGTCAACTGATCAACTTGGGCCATCTAAGAAAGGTCCTCCTACATCGATAAAAAAGACACTTGAAAGTATTCGTCCTAATGAAGTTGGAAAGACATGAACAAGAAGCTCAACCAGACAAAATGGAGGTGATGTAGATGATTATGATTCACTTGTTGATATGTATGTTTCTTATGATTGTGAACTAAATTTGTCTACATATTTTGAACCAACTTTCTTCAAAGAAGAAGCTTCTCATGATGCATGGAAAGAAGTGATGCAGAAATAATATGATTCCTTAATAAATAATGGCACATAGAAGCTGGTTGATCCTCCATTAGGAACCAAACCAATAGGCTGCAAGTGGGTATACAAGAAAAAGTATAAACTTGATGGATCACTTGAAAATCACAGAGCCAAGCTTGTGGCTAAAGGTTTTGTACAAAAGGAAGGGGTCAATTATGAGGAGACTCCCCCCCCCCCCCCTCGCAACACATCAAAATTGGCTACCATCCGGATGCTCTTTTACTTGGCAACACATAATGGTTGGAAAGTACATCAAATGGATGAAAATTATTTCTTGAATGGAGATCTAAAAGAGAATGTTTTTATGTCACAACCAGAAGGATTGGTTGTGGACGCCTAGGAACATAAAGTATGCAAGCTTGTAAAATCCTTGTATGGCCTCAAGCAAGATCTGTGAGCCTGGTATGAGAAGTTAACTAAGCATCTTCTGAAACTCAAGTTGAAACATTATGATCTTGATGAAGAAACTTTGTTTGTCAAGAAATTTGGAAAAAGGTTGTATATCTTGTGGTGTATATAGATGATATTTTGAAGACAGGGAATACTGAGAGCCATATTGCATCCATAAAGAAGGAATTGAAGAAAGGTTTTGAAATAAATGACTTGGTTTATGTTCACTACTATCTTGGTATTGAAGTAACTCAACATCTGAAGTTTATATTCCTCTAAAAAACGAAGCACATTGCAGATTTGTTAAACGGGTTTGGCATGACTAGGTGCAACCCTTTAACCACTCCAATGGAAAAAAAATTAAAGCTCACATCCACTGAAGGAAAATAATATGAGGATGCAAAAAAATATAGATAACTCATAGGAAGTCTCAACTACGTGACTACTACTAGGCCAAACATTTCATTTTATTTTGGAATCCTCTCTAGGTTTACGTAAAATCCTTATGAGGAAAATTGTTCTACTGCAAAAGCAGTTCTAAAGTACTTGAAAGGAACTTAAGACTTTTGACTTAAGTATACACAGGTGGGCGAATTCATCTTGATTAGATACTCTGATTCAAATTTTGATGGAGATAAAGAAACTAGGATATCTACTTCACGTTATGTTATGAGTCTTGGATCAATATCTATCTCCTGGAGGTCACACAAACAACCAATTCTAGTGGATTCCACAACTGAGGTAGAATATGTGGCAACAACTGAAGCAACAAACAAAATTGTGTGGCTCACAAAAAATCTAGAAGATTTGCAAGAGAAACAAGTGCATTAGACTCCTCTCATGATTGACAACACTTATGAAATAAAATTGGACAAGATTCCAAAGTTCCATGATCAAACGAAGCACATCAATACACAATACCATCTGATTTGACATCACGTGGAGGCCAAGACAATCCACCTACGTCGTTTTTACACAAATGAGAAGATTGTGGACATCTTCACCAAAGCTCTTGAAAGAGAAATGTTTGAAAGATTCAGAATGATGCTTGGACTCACCAACATCCCTTCAGATTGAGGGGGGAAATGTTGACACCTAATCTTTTGGATTAGGTAAATCCATGTAAATGTTGTAAATAGAAAATAAGGAGAATTAGAACATGAATAGACAATGGGAGGTGAAATCGAAGAGTCTCTCCCTCCATGTTTATATATATGATAAATCTTAATGCAAGGACATAATTTGGTTTGAGGAGTTACCTCCTACCCTGACAATAGCCAAACATATATCACCATCTTAGTTTCACACTATCTTAACTCAGTTGATTACAAGAATCTCTAAAAAATCATATGGGTTTTACTTGTAAAGCTTCTATTTGCTACCTTTACAATAACAGGTTTCTATGAAAAAATTAATTGTATTCAAGTAGGGCTATAAAAACCATTTTCATATTATGAAATACATTTATTTTCATAGAGCATCTAACCGTTATCCTTCATATAATTTATTTCAGAATAAAGTTAATTGGTTTGCCCAATTAGTCGATAATTGTTGGAATCCCAACCGACTCCCCTCTTATTCTGAAATGATATGGGCCCCTCCCTCTTGTTTTCATTTACTTTTTTTGTTTGATTGATAAAGAGGAGTGTTTTTAGTTTTTCTTATCATGTGGATAATGGTGAATCTAGTTATGTGGTCATAATCAAAATTTGATATCTCTTAATAGCACTTAGGCCTCCCATTTTGATTCTCTATTGACCATGTAACCTCTGCTTTGATGTCATTTTATTCCTAATATTCTCATTGATCTTGTACTAGATCGTTGGTATATTTTTTATTTGATTCAAAGTTTGTTTATATATTATTATGAGTGCCTATTGTATATTTATATTGAATTATAACTTTTGGTGAATGATTATTAAATACACTTATGTTTCACCTTTGCGTTGTTTTCCAACTATTTGATAGGTATATCTTTCGATGCATGTTTTATTGTATTGCTACATTGGTCATGGTCTATATGGTTCATTGAATATATGACTTTTGGTTTTTGGTGAAGCTATGCTTATATCATTTTGGGCTATGGTAACATCTATGTGATACTATAATGTTTCAGTCATAATTAAAATGCTTATCATTTCCATATCCTGAGTGATATATGGTGATGTGAGATGGATTGTGTATGATTAAACTTAGATGTTGTATTTCTTATTTCGAACTATTGGGTGTGTGTTATATTATTTCCACAAATAGTTGGGCAGACCCAAGGATGGGGGCTGACCCAAAGATGGTGGGCGGACTTACCTGTGGTTTTGTGTATGATTTTTCGCACATGGTTTTGGGCATGATGGTTTTCTGCCCATGGTGTTTGTAGATCTGGTCAATGGAACTACAATTATGTTCTAATGCAGGAATAATTGATTGGGGTTGATGAATGCTTCAACATGTATATATATGTATTGTAACATTGAAAGGAATATAATGAAAAATCAATCTGGTAGGCTAAGTTTTGAGATCCAAGGGACATTAGAGGAATTTTGAAGTAAAAAATGGGCCTCTTAAAGAAAATGTACAATCGAAATTCACTTTATGAGAACCAATCACATTTTAGGGGATGACATGATCCCCCATGGTTGAAGTGACATTCCTTGAGTTAAAGGTATTTACTTGTCACATTCTCAATGGTGGAGAAAAATTCATGATTAATCATGGTAGTGCTTTAAATATGCTTAAAGTCATAAAATAAAGTACTCACAATAAAAGGTATTTCACACTTTTTGAATAAAATATTATTATTTTCATTTCATAATTTTTTGAAAGAAACAATGCATATCCCTATAAAATCTTCATCTCCTTACACACTTTTCAATAAATATTATATTTGTATATTTTAGTATATTAATTTTTAAATTATATATTAATTTCATTTTATTTAATATCACAATTTCAAATTAACCATAAGTTAATATCTATACCTATATAAATAAATACCTACTCATAAATATAAACTAAATCTATTTCAATGCTTTTTTTCTTTAATTTTAAATACAATACAATTCAATTCATTATGATTATATTAATATTATATATTATTATATATAAGATTATGAAAAATATTCTAAATGTAATAGAATATATATTATATTCCTTTTTATATTATATATTATTTCCTCTTATGTTATAAATCAAATCAATTGGATATGTAATATGAAATTAATATATAAAATAATATATTACATATATTATATTTTATTACTTGATTTTTATATATTATCTTAACTACATGTTATTATATAATTTAATTGTATAATTTTTATAATATGAATTTCAATTAATAGTATATTATACAACTAAGAATTCATGAATTCATATTTATAATTTATTTTAAGTTGTTTGAATACAAAAGAAAAATGCATTAGTTGTTAAATGGTAATGATTTATCCTTAAAAAAACTCATTTTTATTTATAGTCACATAATTTTATTAATTTTTTTTATAACTTTTCAATTGAATTTAACCATGGTTACATCTATTGTGGTGCAAAAAGTAAATTGCAAATTCATAAATATTATTTTATAGGTTTAGCTGTTATTTTATTATTTCCTTGGGACGCCCATTTTAGACCTTAAAATTCCCCTAATGAAATCTCTGTTTTTTTTCCAATTTCCATTTCTCTTTGGGATTTCCCGGTATCTCTACAAATTTCGAAGGCATCACCCTTTTCTATGCCTATTTTTAGTCTATTGAGCTAAAACTTGGCTCTAATTTCCTCTCTGTAAAACCCATGCCTATGATTAAGAAAAAATTGGTAGGCTCTGACCTTGTCGAAGTTTATGATGAATACCAATCCCTTTTCATGGTGGTGGGCTAATGGCATTTTATACAATAGTTCTGAGGGTTTAAAAATGGTGTTGTTAAAGCCTTTTCTTCTACTTTCAATGGAAAGTGAGCTAATATTTACGACCTAGAAATGACAATTGATGTCAATTTTATAGCCGAACTACAACCCTCCCCACCAAAGGTGAACAACGGTCTAAGAACTATCATATTCAAGACATACCATGGAAGAAAATTATGGAGCATAAAGATAAGGGTATGCCTATGAACCATCTAAAATCGAAATGGAGACATTTATTGTATTTCATACATTGTTATATAACTTGCTATGGTCAATACACCTTGGTGTTTTTGTATCACGTGTCTATTGATGGTTTTTCTCGATCATGATCTTAATTTACCCTATTCCTTGCACAAGATTTTATTCATGATGGATAAAACCTATTAGTAAGATTGTAAAAAGCCGGATGTCACTTTTTCACCATGGTATTATATGTATTTTGGTTAAGTTTCAATTGTCTAACGTCAACCAATATTGGGAAAGTTCTCTCCTGTGAAATAGTTTTTAGGAAACCCTACAATCGAGTCAACAAGACGTTGTAACAAAGATTCTACTTAACCCTTCCTCTCTAGTTTCGACTCTACCTGATGCCTATATCGATGAGGTGGATATTTCTACACATTTTGGCCTTTCACAATAGTTCGATTCCTTCAACGATTGCAGGTGTGAAATCTCTAAATCTCCATCGGTTCATGTCGCCAAGAGCATGGTAAAGGACACTTTATTTCATCATAATGAATTAAAACCAAAAGTTAGGAAATAGGTTATAAATCTAAAGGAGACAGATACTCACCCTAATATAGAACCTGCATGTCAAGAAAGACATAGTCAGTGTAAACATAATCTCAAGTCTAATGCCAAGGTTAAATAAACAGAAATAAAAATAGCTAAGCTAAGGAAAAATAGGCGAACAAGTCCTCTAGATAAAGAGATCTTTGTTGATCTCAAAGCTAGTATAGAGCATGTGCCTAAAAAGACCAAGCCCAATAATTGAGAAAGCTTTGATTTTTCTGATAATAAAAATGATACACTTGCAATTGATAGTGACTCTCAGAAAAATGCTTCTGAAGCTTTGTTACATCTATACTGGCATCAATGATTCCTATTCATTGAACGGTGCTTGAAAGGTCAAATTAATTAGCTTATCTAAGAAAATGAAAAACTAAGGGCATCCTTTCGAGCTAAGGAAACACACCGAGACCAAAACTCTTCCAGCTCAGTGAATATATTACAAAGTTCTGACATGCACATTGTAGTAAAGTCATCATGGGTCAAAGTCATAATTTATCTAGATCTTGATGATCTGAATGATGCTAAATAAAGGTTATTGTTGTTATGTATGTCCCAACTTTTGGATATATTAAGACATGTTGTTTTTTTGAATTTATTTGTTAAAATTAAAAAGGTGTTACAAAATCAAAGATTTTGTAAGAACCCTCTTTCTTAATTATGTCAGATAGTAATCCTGATTTCTTAATTTGTCACATGTCTTGTGTTAGTTTCAAAATTTCTCACCTTTTTTGGAATGGATACCTGTGGATAACCTCCAACTACTACAAATACTAGCAAAAGGATTCCTATTAGGTGTCCTGTTTATTTTTGTTTATCTGTTGGGATATGAACGTATGCTAAACAAACAATATCTATTATTTTCTAAACAAAGAGTTTTGATTTTCAACTTATTTTTAGAAATAGTAAATAATTATATAAACCTCCTATTTGTGATGAAAGGGGGTACCCATAGTGTTAGAGAGAGGATTTTTTGGAAAAAATAAAATCTTATTGAAGTACATATGATTGTGAAATATTTTTGAATGACACAGAGAGTTGTAAGCTTGATTTTATTCAGTTAACTTCTTATAGTGTCTTCATCATTTCATAGTCATTAATATTAGCATGTAATGGATTCTGTTAATTTACTTCTGAGAATACAATAGATAAAACTTATTATTTTTGTAGTTTTATCCCATAAATAGTTGGAAACTTCTTATCTTTCTTTTCTTCCTTACATTGATTTAGTTTGTATATGTTGTTATACAATTAATATCACCTCCAATGACTTGAGTCTTGAGGTAGATAATCAATCTAGGAATATAAATCTGGTTCGAATTTATGTGGTTTTCTTCTAGGGATTTAGAAATTAGATTATATCATCTTTACATATAAAGTGAATTATTATGTTGTAGCAGTTATGGAAAATATATTTTCAGTTTCATGGTTTTTTTATCGGTTTGATTCCAAAATAAATAATTTGATGATCCTTCTTTCTATATAACTATTGCAGTGAGTCTCTGTATCTCAACCATGTAGTAGTAATTAGGTTGCATTCGTTAGATACTTATGCATTGATTCTTGATATTAATTATAAGAATAGATATAGTTTGATTTTCATCCATCCAAATGATAAGAGACTTTAGTAATTAGGTTGCATTCGTTAGATACTTATGCATTGATTCTTGATATTAATTATAAGAATAGATATAGTTTGATTTTCATCCATCCAAATGATAAGAGACTTTTGTTTTAGCAGTTGTCTTTCTTTTCTTTTGCCTCAATGATTATTATTATTGTTTCCTTTTAGTTTTGATTTATAATTTCATATATAATCAAAATTAGGAATTGCATATTTTACTGTCTTTGCAAATAGTTATATTTCATTTCTTTTATTCAAGTTACAACTTGTCCCAGGAATAATACATGTATCGTATTTTTGTACATTTTTTTATATTACAACAATTTGCTTTAGTTTTCTCTTACATTATTTTAGAAATCATATATCTATAGCATATTTTTGTATAATATCTTAACTCATAACATTTCTTTATTAGAATCAGTTAGTATGAGGAAATATACATCTTGTTCTTTTAACAATTCTACTCTATCTTGACTATTTTATTTCATTTGTATTATTGACTTAATATTTGATGTATTATATTTAATTGATCACCTAATTAAAGTCTTAGGAATATTAACATTAGTTTGTATATATTAGTTTTAGAATATTTTTAGGTTAATAATAGTTACTTAGGATAAACTTGAAACCCTCGCTTCTTCTTCGCAAGAGGAGGAATCTGAAGGCTATCAGAGTCTTAAAACCAATTGAGGAAAACCAAACCAAACAACTAAGATTATTGAGAATTATTACCCAATTTAACATGTATATTTACAATTCAACATTAAATATTCTTAATTTAATAATTTTTTACCATTCCCATCAAGAACAATTGTGAGCAGTTGGAAACAAACTTGATGAGTTTCTTGCCCTTATCAATTCTCTATGATGGTGGCTAGTATAAGAGGGGATTTGGCACAAGTGCGTGGGGAGACAAAAATCAATTAACACCAAAATTTGTTACTCTTAGAATTTACCTTATGATTTGTTACAAGATAGAATTGAGAGTAAGGGTGCAATCATTCTTTTGGCGGACATGAATTTATTTCCATATGGATACTATCATCTATCTTGAATCATTCTAAGAAAAAAAAAGTTCTTAATTATATTCCTCAAGAAATAAAGATAGGGAGAAACCCTGATTCTATAAAGCACGTAGAAGAGAACAGACCATTGTTTTAGGTGTGTACGATGTTAGTCTAGTGCTCAAAACACCACAAATTACCGACATGTTGGCCATTTGTTGCCTTGTATGTGTACATTTTATTTATTTATTTCATGAAAGTGAAATGTTGGCATCGATGATGAAACTTACGTTGCATATCTGCAATCGTGCATAGGATTTCATGTCTGCATATTTTCTTGAAACTTAATGAAAACGAGATTCCTTCTTGGGCTGAAGAGTTGGTGAGTGAGCAAAGTAGAGCCAAGTGAATGAACACATGATGTGGATCATGAATCTCCTTGCCTTCTTGGAGATCTAACGGGTAAGATAGAGACTTGCAAAACCTCGTTATATGATGTTGCTATATGAAACAATTGATAAAAGTAGGTCTTTCACTTACAGATAGATTTTGAATGTCCATAAAGATAATCGACCAGACAAAAATCACATATCAAGAAATATCCACTCTCAATTTTTTATCAACTTTTCAATGCAGTGCCTTGAATACTCTAGATGAAATCTCGCCAAAGGGAATGCGTGTTATGAACCATGAAGCAAAAGGAACAAATTTTTACAAGAATGAAATGGTAAATTGAACATTAGCAGTCACTCCTTCAAGGTTTGCAGAGATAAACAATTAAGTGTTGCAGTTTGAAGAGATATAAGTTAGCTTGTTGGAAAATTTTTTTATCACTATGTGTAGAAATTTATGGCTAATCATGCTAATGTTTTTTAAAATGAATTTTTTATTTTAGTGAGAAAAAAATATAGTTAGATTTATTATTTGGAGGAAGATTGCATAAAATCTTGTGTATAAGCTAGCTTTACTATTTCTTGAAAGAAATTCTTGCGGACCTTACACAGAAAACGATTTTAGGAATCATGATATTCTCCATCAAAAATAAATACATGTGAGCTTTGTTTATGAAAATAAAAGGAAATTAAGGTATTTCGTTAAGAGAGTGCATGAATTTGAGTGTGGAAGATGGATTTTATTTTCATTAAAACCCTTTGAAAATAAAACATGTGTTCACATATTCTAACTGTGTTAAAATTCTCAGAAAACTTCCACATTTCTTCAGTGCATGAACGTAGGTTAAAAATATTTGTTTTCTTGAAAAGACTTGTTGTGCGATTTTCATGGCTTTTATGTGGAAGAAAATTAAATTATCTAAGTCATTTTCCTTGAAAAAGGATTATTTAGAAGCATAAACAATAGCCACACACACACACACATATGTATATGCAGGTAAATATTAATCCTTATGTTAAAATTATTCGAATTGATATGTGTCTTTAAATGGCTATTATGATTAAGTTCTCTTTTTCATAATAGGGACATGTATTGCATGTAAGAAAACTATATCTATTGTGAAAATAAAAAGAATCTTTATGCATAGAAACATTAGTTATTTTGTTAATTTCCTCTTGGAAAATAAGTATGTAATTGGTTACAAAAGCGAATAGTTAATCATGGTAGAATGTTAGAGAAATAAATGTGTGTTGTATGCATGAAAAAATAGTAGATTGAGATAGATCTCTTGGAAAGAAATGCATTTTACATGCATGGAAAGAAAAACTATTGAGATAGACTTCTTGGGAAGAAATGTAGTTTCCATGTGTGAAAAGAATGGCTACCACATAAATTCCTTTTGGAAAAAGATTAAGTTATGTTAGTTGTTTTGGAAAAATATCATGCAATTGTATGTCTAAGAATAACACCTCTTGTATTAATTATTTTAGAAAATATTAAATAATTTCATATAAAAAGAAATAGATGAGGGGCTAGTTCTCTTGAAATATTGTTATGCATTTGCATGCATAAGGATAGTATCTATATGTTAGCTTTCCTTTGGAAATATTATGCATTTACATACAAGATTATGTTAGCTTTCTTTTGGAAGATTATGCATTTTCATGCAAGATTATGTTAGCTTACTTGTGAGAAAATATTATGTATATGCATGATGTATTAACAACTATCACAAAATGTTTATTTATTGCATGAAAAACCATAGCTTATGTGCTAGTTTTCCTTTAAATGAATAAGGAAATTTGAAGGAGTTTTCTTTGGAAAAGAATGTGGACCTATGCAAGGGGAATAATAGTTAATGTGACATGCTTGATAGTTTATGCTTATATTAATGCATATGCAGTGTTACTAAAGAAGACATGTCATGATATTTTTTTATGTTTAATTTATGCACATGAATAGATGTTGAAGCATCACTGATAAAGATTAATTATTGGTTAATTAATACTTAAATAATAATTATATAAAAGTTTGTTGCCGACAACAATGGAAAGGAAGTATGGTAACATATGCAAAGAATATATTATGTTTAACATTATGACTCATAAAAGATCCATGAATATTGAGGAATGCTAATTGCAGAATGATACATTGATGCATACAGCTATGCCATAAAGACACAAAATTTGAGAATTTGTTGGTAAATGATATCATGATGATTGTAATAGCTCTTATCTAGATATATTGTATTCAAACAATATTTTTTTGTAACATTTTATGACAATGGTTGAGGGATGGACTGCCTTGCAATCCATTGAGTCAGGGGTGAACACCCTCATGAGTATTTAATAATAAAATTAAATGTTTGTTGGTTTTCACCCTACGGGGTTTCCATTTTACATGCATGGAAAGAAAAACTATTTAGATATACTTCTTGGGAAGAAATGTAGTTTGCATGCATGAAAAGAATGGCTCTCACGTTAATTCCTTTTGGAAAAAGATTAAGGTATGTTATTTCTTTTGGGAAAAGATCATGCAGTTTGCATGTATAAGGATAGTTCTCTATGTTAGTTTTAGTTCTCTTGAAAGATTGTTATGCATTTGCATGCATAAGGATAGTATCTCTATGTTAGTTTTCCTTTGGAAATATTATGCATTTACAAACAAGATTATGTTAACTTTCTTTTGGGAAGATTATGCATTTGCATGCAAGATTATGTTATCTTCCTTGTGAGAAAATATTATGTATATGCATGAAGTATTAATGACTATCGTGAAACGTTTATTTATTGCATGAAAAACCATTGCTTAGGTGCTAGTTTTCCTTTAAATGGATAAGGAAATTTGAAGGAATTTTCTTTGGAAAAGAATGTGAGCATTATGCAAGGGGAATAATAGTTAATGTGACATGCTTGATAGTTTAAGATTATATTAATGCGTGTGCAGTGTTGCTAAAGAAGACATGTCATGATATTTTGTTTATGTCTTATGTATGAACATGAATAGATGTTGAATCATCACTCATAAAGATTAACTATTTGTCAATTAATGCTTAAATAATCATGATATAAAATTTTGTTGTCGACAACAATGGAAAGGAAGGATGGTAACATATGCAACGAATAGATTATTTTTAACATTATGACTAATAAAAGATCCATGTGTATTGGCGAATGTCAGTTGCAAGATGATACATTGATGCATACAACTATGCCATAAAGACACGAAAATTGAGGAGTTGTTGGTAAATGATATCATGATAATTGTAATAGCTATTAGCTAGATATGTTGTATTCAAACGATATTTCTTTGAAATATTTTATGGAAATGGTTAAGGGATGGACTCCCTTGCAATTTGTTGAGTGAGGGGTGAACACCCTCATGAGTATTTAATAATAAAATTAAATGTTTGTTGGTTTTCACCCTACAGGTATTCTAGGGTATATCATTGTTTAATGATGTTGATTCCTTGAATGACACGATGATTACATCATGAAGTATGTTGTTAATTAACATAGTTAAAAGAATCATGAAAATGATGGAAGGTTACATCATAAATTTCATGTTAATATGCTACAATAGTATCCATTATTGGTTAAGTAACTTAGTAGTTCTTTACGAAAGTTAATCTATGTAAGTATGAAGATTATGTTTAATGGTTAATCAAGAATCTAGAATAGTAATTTAGATAGTTACCAATGGATAAATTTTGTAAAAAAAATCTAACTCTATGAATTTTAATGCTAGGTCACTAGAGGATGTTACAAGTGGTATCAGAGATGATGGTTGCAGTACTGGCTCCTTTACGAATTGGTAAATGAAAAAGAAGTATAAATATAAAACTAGTGGGCATCGGCTCAGATACGATTCTAACAAACCATATAATGAAATATGCAGTAGACTACTTTTGACATGAAATGCGTTATGCATGTTTATGGCTGCATTAAAGAGTAGTAAGTAATAAAGTCTACTACAAAACCATGTTAATGAAATTTGAATCATGGTGAGGATAAAAGACAATAAAACCTTTGTTTCACATATGAACAATATTGAACACTCATTAGTGAAAGTGAAAGTTGACCACTAACCTTTGCAAATATGAAAATATTAATGATGCATTTAATGAACATGTCTAAAGTTATAATACGCTGCTTATAACGAATGAATGAATGAATGTAAAAGATGGGGAATGTCTTTGAAGAGGATGATAGAATGTTTTAAAAGGACGTTGAAAGAACCCCTTAAGATGTTAAACAATGAGTCAAGTAGTGAGACTTGACTATAATAGTTAGTTGTTGATTGAGTCTTGTCATGGTTGCATTAAGATGGTTGGTAACATTGATTAGTTGGTGTTTCATGTCTATCTAATAACTTATATGCATGAATTGATTTTTATTAAAGCTTAATGCAAGTTGTAAGAAAGTGATTATCGTTGTTACTTCATGTGCTACTCCGGTGGTAGCAATACATTGTAGGAAAATGGAAATGTTTGGACTGTTACCTTAATTGTTATTGACATTTACATATCAATGAATATTTGCATATATTTTTATGCATGAAAATATTGTATGCATGAAACTAAAATGATTGTGAAAGTGAATACTTGTTTAAACAATGCATATTTATGACTAAAAGTTCTTGAAGGTGAAAATAACTTGGATCATGATACAATAATGTCATTGAACTGATTAACTAGATGGTTCTATCAACTTAATGATAGAAGTAATTAGATAAAATGTTGATTGCATTGTTGTTTATGCCTCACAACTCTATGAATTGATGATTCAAGGGTGATGTTAGCTAGTATACATTAATAGTTGTTGATTAGACACACGTGCATAAATGAAATAACATGTTGCATGAGTTAGAAACTATGGGAATGCTAATAATTAAAGTACTATTTCCTTAACTATTGTTTTGAAAAAAAAACAATTTTATGGAAAACTTTGAATTAATGTTTCTTGGATGTATCATCAGGAAGATGTATCCTTACATGTTATGCTTTCTATAATGCATAAAAGTATTTTATGAAAAGTAACAGGATCAATACATTTCTACATGTTGAATTATTTAGAACATTCATAAAATGTCTTATGTATAACAATATTTTGTAGAAGGTATGGTTTTATTAAAAACAAGTATGACTAATGTTGTTGATGGGATTAAGAAGGGGTAGATTAATGGAAACATGAGAATATTTGAGGGAAAAACGCTGCAGTGTGAATTGCAACCGTAAATGAGAAAGTTCTCATTGGTCGGGAGGAGCATTATTTTTCAATTGTGGTTCTCATAGTAGAACAAAATAACTAATCAGTTGTAAGAATTTTATGTACATCTTGACAAGAAAGGGGCCTAGTGCTTGGAAAGGAGTTATTGGAAGAGTAAGTTCCTTTATTTTATTACCAATCTTGTGAATGTCTTTAGCAGGGGCTAACATAGTTTACACTCGATGCTATGAATGATCATTTGGATGATTAGAGAGCTAGGTTTTCTCTAGGTAATTTTAGAAGTATTGTGTGGATGTATTTAGCAGAAGCTAAGACAATTTGCACATAGTGCAATGAATTAGTATTTTAATGATTAGAGGGTTGGTTCTCTCTGAGTACTTATGGAAGTATTATGGTTAAAATATCACTTGACATTGCATGAATGATTGATAGTTAAAATAATTTCATTTGATTGAAATTGTTCTGACTAATTTGATTATGTTGGATTTTTTTTATCATATAATACACTGTGCTTGACATCGAAGTTGTGAAACAACCTGCAATTGAAATAAATGCATAAGGTAACCATGATTTCAAGAGTAATTGGTAGGTAATGGTAAGTTTGTACAGATATTTTGTTTTTATATCTAAAAAATTGAATAATGGCTAAGTGATGGAAAGTAGAACTTGCATATTTTTGCAGCTATAAATGTTGATGACTATTGATAAAACATTATTGTTTTTCTTATGAGTATTTCCTAGAAATAAATCCTTCCTTTTGAACGAGAAGGAATCACTTTTGTTTGTTTATATTATTATATCATGAGTAAAGTTGACGATAAACACCAAGGAAAATGTTTTATTTAAGGGTGGGAGAATGTAATATCCCCATCGATAAAACTCCCATAAAACCTTATTTGGGAAATATTACCCAATTTAACATGTACATCTACAATTCAACGTTAAATATTCTTAATTTATTAATTTTTTCACCATTCTTGTTAAGAATAGTTGCAAGCTGTTGGCAACGAACTTGATGAGTTTTTGGCCCCTGTCAATTCTCTAATATGATCGCTAGTATTAGAGGGGATTTCACAGAAGTGCGTGGGGTGACCAAAATTAGTTAATGCCAAAATTTGTTATTGTTAGAATTTACCTTGAAAATTGTACTAAGATAGAATAAGGAGGATGGGTGTAATAATTTTCTCATTGGACATGAATTTATTTCCATATGGATACTATCATTTATCTTGAGTCGCTCTGTCGCAAAAAAGGGGGTTATTTGTATTCCTTAGGAAACAAAGATAGGGAGAATCCATGATTCTGTAGAGCACTTAGAAAAGAAGAGACCACTTTTTCGAGTGTTTATGATGTCAGTTTGGTGCTTGAAACACCACTAGCTTCTGACGTGCTCACCATTTATTGTCTTGTATGTGTAATTTTTGTGTATTTATTTCGTGAATGTGGAATGTGGACATCAGCGATGAACCTTACCTTGCATATCTACAACTGGGCATAAGATTTCATGCCTACATATTTTCTTGAAAATTAACAAATACGAGATTCCTTCTTGGGCTCGAGGGTTGTGTTAAATTTCATGCTGCTCTATGTTGTTTCAATTACTTTAGCCTAATTCAATTCTTCAATTAGAAATATTTTCAATAAAAATTAATATTTCCAATCATCAACAGTAATTGAAGATATAGTAGTAAATGCGATGACAAAGGAGACAATCAGCACATCAAAAAGAGACATCGGATTTGGTCAAAGACCAAGGAAAAACCCCACAAGGAGGAAAACTGTTTGAAAATTATTCCTTTATTATATTTTCATAAAAAGTTCAATAGAGAGTACAATGAGGTGAATACAAAAACATCCAACAAAATTAACCCAACAACATTCAGAAATGTGTTCCTAGCATCAACCTAGATCATAGTCAACTTGTTCTCTATTTGCTCAAATGTGGTCAACTGTCAAATTTTTGTCCTAGAGCTCAACTGCATTGAGGAAGAAGGATATGTGTGGCTAATAGCTTCTAGCTACACCCTTGAGCCTACAAGTCTATGGATATAGCCGAAATTTTCCTTTGACGAGCTTGTGATCAAGACCCAAAAATCTTAGAAGACGTGCGAGCCTCAAACCTTGTGTTTTTGGACTTGTACGCACCACCTTCCTTGACACTACCTCAGACCTGTGTGAACCAATCAATTAAGAAGAGAAGAAGATGATGCTTGGTGTTGTCCAAATGAGCTTGAGGTCACTTGTACTTATAGACTTCCAAGGGTGATTCCTGTTAGGGACGACCTCTCCAAATGTGTATATGTGGACCTTTCTTCATAAGTACACTTTTCCCTGTCCAACTTAAGCTTTTCAATAGTAAAAATTGATCATGTATCAAAAAGAGGAATCCAGTCCCATGATTGGAAGTTGTCACTGAGCTTCCAAATTAACACTCCCTCTCAACTAGGGAGAAATTCCAACTGCATCATGCAATAATCATGTGTATCCTATTGTCATATCATGGACTCCCATCTCTGCTCATCTGCTGAAGCATTCTCAAATCTAAAGAAGAAGAATCATTAGGGAGCATTAGCTACCACCCTCTATAATATCAGAGAGAAAATCTTAATCTCAGATAATATTAGGGAGCACATATCAACCTAAAACTACATCAGGGAGCATATCTCAACTCAAAATCTCATGGAGGAGCTAAACATCTTCAACTCCATATCGAGTAATAGGTGATATAGGGGAGCACATCTAAACCCCTCCTATTTCCCACTATTATTCCCAATAATGACCCTCAAGATTCATGTGGTAGAACACCTACATCATAGTCAGTGTGGGATGTACATCCCCAAGTACACTCTCAACCCGTTGGCCAGACGGGAAGCGATATTCCCAACAAGCCCATCTTGAAGGTATGATGCCAACTGGGGTATACTCTACAAAGACCATCATAAGGGAGAAACATCTCCAACCCTATGGGTAACAGATAGGGGAGCAACATCTACGACCCTATTGTCCATAGATCCCTCAACCCCAAGAGCCCTATATCTCAATTCCTCACCCTGGGAGCTCAGATAGGGTGGAAGAGTTGGCTCATTGTTCTGAATCAGTGATGCTCCTTATTAGGAGGGGTCACATCCATGTGTACAAGCTTCCCTTTGAATACCAAGAACTTCCCTTTTCGTAAATCCTTGGTGAGTATAACTGCAATCTACTCATTTGTCGATATATGATAGAGTCTAACACTCTTATCTCCACCCTGTCTCGAGTGTAATGATATCGTATCTTTATTTTCTTCAACTTGTCATGAAATAAGAGATTCTCTACTAGACACATCCCACTCTTTTTGTTCAAATATATCACTGTAGTGTCTAGGACCTGCTCAAATAGCTCTACAAAGAGCTTCCTCAACCTAACTGCTTCGCAACTAGCAATGCTAGTGGCAATGTATTCTTCCTCGATGGTACTTAGTGCTACAAACTTTTGCTTCCTTCTCATCCAAGATATCACGGTAGATCCAAGATTAAAAAAACAGATAAACATACTCTTCATGTTGACAATGTTTCCTGCCCAGCCAGCATTGGTATATCCATGAAGTCAAACATCTCCAAGAGAATATATCAAACCAAGGGTGATTGCCCCATGGATATATCTCCAAATATGTTTGGCAGTGATCCAATGTTCATGGAGAGGGTCGGCCATAAATTGACTCAACATGTTCATTGCATAGCATAAGTCTCGACAGGTGTTCACTAAGAACATCAAAGCCCCAATCAACTATCTATACTTGGATGGATTCACAAAATCGGGTCCTGCAGCTTCTCCCCATAACTTCTTGAAATTCATTTCCATTGATGTGGGAAAGGATTTGCATTCTTCCATTCTGAAACTCTCCATGAGCTTCATGACATATTTTCCTTCTGAATAGAAAATCTCACCAGGCCTTTCCCACACCTCAAGGCCTAGACGGTAGTGCATGAGCCCAAGGTCCTTCATCTTGAATTCAGAGCATAACTCCCTCTTACACTTGATCATCATGGGCTTACTACCTATCAAAAATATATCATCAACATATAAAACCAAAATTAACAACATACCTCGGACTACCTTGAAGTAGAGGTTGGGATTGACATTGTTTTTTGCGAATTTGAGCTCACCGAATAACTGTCTATGTAGGCATACCGTTCTCTAGGGCTTGCTTCAAACCATACAATGCCTTTTTCAGCCTGATCGAGCCATAGGTGCAAATATATCATCATAATATTCTCCCTCTTTCTGGGAGAATCCTCAAGCCATGAACCTTGCCTTTTATTTCTGAATGCTACCATCGACTCCATGTTTGATCTTTAATAGCCACTTCGAAGTCACCACAAATTTTCCCTTTGTTCTTGACACGACATCCCATATTCCATTCTTCATTATTGATTCATATTCCCCTGCCATAACATACTTCCAAACTTGTTCTTTCATGGCTTCTTCAAAGATGGGAGGTTCAACTTGAATCATAGTGCTCATGGCTGCAACATATCCCTCGTACCTGCATGGATTCTTTCTTTCTCTAAATGATCTGCAAACAGGAGCACATCTCTCATCATCCTGTAATGTATCACAAAGCCAAAGTGGCCTCTTCCTGGTGGGAGGATGACATGGAGGAGGATCTAAGGGATCCATGAGCTCCAAAAGGGATCATCAACAACATCTCTCTCTGATTCTAGCACAGAAGGACCATCGAAAATGTCCATATCATCATTCTTCTTCTCGAGAGGAGGAGGTAGAGAAAGGCCCCTTGCTTTCCCAATGGAAGCATCTTCATTGAACATTACATCCCTACTAATTTCAACCTTCCTTTGACCAAGTATATGTATTTTTTTGGGGTTATTTATTCACATCAACTTCTTTATATGAGTTGTAAAGCACTTTAATATATTTACTTTATCTTCATATTATATGTTTTAATGTTTAACACATATTTAATTTATTTTAAATGACATTTCAAAAAATATTGAAAAATATTATTAATAATTTTTCTAATAAGAATTAAATTGTATTAAAAAATAGTATTTGATTTAATATATACAAGTAAAGTTATACACTATTATAAACATATGATTTTATGGTATGAAGATTACATTAGTTTTAGTGGACATTAATTACCATTATTATTAAAAAATTATTTAAATAATTTTAAATATAATTGATAAAAATAAAAATATATTTTTTATATTTCTCAACAATAATAATAAATTTTATAATTTTTAATGTTATAAATTAATTAAATATTTAAAAAATAAAATCAACATTAATATAAAGTTTTAAGTTAGCAACCCAATTTAAGTATTAATAAATAAGAAGTGAAGATCTAAGATTTAGGATCAATAGTGAATTTAAAATTAAGGGAAATGAGTAAAGAAGTATTAAGAAATTTAAATAATTAAAAGCTTAGGAATTGAAATTAATTAATTTAAAAGATAATTAAAATATTATAAATTAAATTTAAAATTTAAATATTTTATAATTAAAATGAAGTGTGTTTTTTATTTTTATTTTTATTTTCAAATTAAGTGTGTTTGAAATTTGAATATGATTAACAGAGAAATTTGATATAATTTATGATTTATTTTAAATATTAAAATTAAAAATTTTAAAATGATTAAATATTTTTATTGTTAGATATAAGTGAGTTGTGATTTTTTTGGAAGTTTTTGAAGTTTAATTTTTCTAAAATTTAGCTAAAATTTATTGAAATTAGGAATTTGATGGGTAATCTATGTACAATCGAAATGCTCTATAGATTTTTTATGGCACTGAATCTATATATACAATCAAAACACCAATCAAAAATTACAAAAAAACAACTCCAAATATAATTAATTTATTTTTTAAATATACTAAATTAATAAAATAATAGTATATAAAAAAAAATTATTAATTAATTTATTTTTTAAATATAGTGAATTAATAAAATAATGGTATATAAAAAGAAAATTATTAAATAATCATCCACTTGCTTTGAAGAGAATAAATTTATATTAAACGATAGACTGCGGGGTGGCACAATAGATAGAAGATAGACCCCACGGATTCGCATGATTTCTTAGTTGATTTCTTGTTTTGTTTGATACCCACAGGTTTCGTGTGGCATTTTGACTCGAAAAATTTCAATATCGTTTATACGTCTCAATTATTTTTGTAGTGAGGCTACTCTTTGGTAGGGAGGGAGAATTTTTATCACTCTCTTCGAATTTTTATCACAAGTTTTTTGAAGAAATTTTATTGCGGGAGAATTTAAATTGGTTATTTGATGATAGAAATAGATTCAGTATTATTAAAATTTGAGATATTCGATCATTATAATTTAGATTTTTCCAAAAATTTCTTTTAGATTTATCGAAATTATATTGTAATTTCTATTAATTATAAATTGAATTGTTTAACAAAGTAAATATTATACTAAAAGTTTATGATTAACTATAAATTGTTAATTGTTGAGCAAATAACATATTATACTAAACTCTTATAATAAGAGTTTATAATTGATTTGTAGTTGTACCCTTAGATTAAAAAAAAAATAATATTTGATAAACAGAATGTTGATGTAGGATTGCCTTTTTGTTTTAAGATCTTGTTCATTAAATAAAAAATAAAATAATATTTAAGAAACCAGAGGAAAAAAGATGTAAAAACAGTAAGCGAATTAATGGACTGCATGGTACTGAACCCATACATATTAGTCATTGTCCGAGTATTTTATATGTATTCATATATTTAAGAGTAACGTTGCATTGTAATCTTTGATTATTTAAAATGCGTTTTAGGTAACATTAATTTAATATTAATCGACCATTACTCCGATCATACGGTTGTTATTATATCGAATTATTAAGTATCCTGCGATACTTATTGATGAGAGCCCAGCAATGTTCTTCGATATTTACCATTATTTCCAGAGAATAGCTGATAGCTACCTGTATGATGGATGTTCAGAGGAGTGAGAAGAAGCTTCATTTCTTGCTCTTTCCATGGCTGGCTCAGGGACACATAAATCCCTTCTTACAGCTCGCTAAGGCTCTCGCAATTCATGGCCACACCATCTCCTTCCTCTCCACGCCTCTTAACATTTCCAGGCTCAGGCCTTCCTTACAGCTACAGGAGTGGCCGGGATCGATCGATCTGCTGGAACTGCCGTTACCGCCGACGGAAGGCCTGACTCCGGGCGCCGAGTGCACAGCAGACATCCCGGCAGAAATGGCGTTTCCCCTCAAGAAAGCCATGGACGGCATGGAGAAGCCGTTCCGAAGCCTGCTCAAGCAGCTGTCGCCGGATTATCTCGTCCACGACTTCGTGCAATATTGGGCGCAAAGCGCCGCTGCAGAGATGCGCATTCCGGTCATTTATTTCTCAGTCTTTGCTCCGGTAAGCTGCTGTTATTTCTGGCACCCTTCTAAACTACGGAACCAGGAAATAACAACCGAGGAGCTGGCCGCTCCGCCCTTCGGATTCCCGTCGTCCACGGTCTCGTTCAGGCTGTACGAGGCCCAAGATATTTTAGTTATGTACAGAGGAATACCCGGGCACGTTCCTCCGATCTATCGGCTTTCTAAAGCCCTGGAAGGATGCGTGGCGATAGCTGTCAAATCCTCCTTCGAATACGAAGATAAGTATATTCGCTATTTCCAGAACGCCATCGGAGTTCCCACTCTCTCGGTCGGCCCACTCATGCCCACCGTGCAGCCCGTCGCTGGCAGCGGCGAAGGCTCCGATCTGCTGAAATGGCTGGACACTCAGAGGCCGGCCTCGGTGGTGTTTGTGTCGTTCGGCAGCGAGACGTTCCTGTCGAGAGAGCAAGCTTGCGTGATAGCGTTTGGCTTGGAGATGAGCGGGGTCTCGTTCCTCTGGTCGCTGCGCGCTCCACAGTACTTGGACGATCCCCCGGAGCTCCTTCCCGAGGGATTCGAGATTCGAACCCGGGACCGTGGATTAGTGGCCCGGTGCTGGGTGCCGCAGATGCGTATCCTTTCGCACGGGTCAATCGGTGGGTATCTGAGCCACGGCGGGTGGAGCTCCGCCATGGAAGCGCTGAGCTGTGGATTGCCCCTCATTCTCCTGCCTTTAGGGCTTGACCATGGTTTGAATGCTCGCCAAATAACGATGGAATTGAAGGCGGGGATAGAGATCGAAAGGGGAGACGATGGCTCCTTCAGCAAGGAAAGTATATGCAGAGCAGTCAAAATGATAATGGAGGGAGAAGAGGGGAAGAACATGAGGTCGAAAGCAGTGGAGGCCCAAGATATTGTGGTGGGCGGTACTGGGCGCCAGCAGAGTTACATCTATGACTTTATCCAACACTTGGCAGGAGTACAGAACATGGAGAAAACAATGCAGTAGAGACTATCTGTTTCTTGTATCTGAAAACAAAAATAAATGTTTCATAGAACAGAGTGGTTTGATTCCCGTGTTTATATTTCAGAAACGCTGTAGAACCTATCTGTATAACCTATCAAGCCGCCGCTAGGCGAGTAGGCTGTATATCGTTTTTGGTAGATGTAAACCTTCTCTGGTTTAATCCTCTCTCATTCTGTGTTTCTGGTTGAAATTATTAATCGTATCAAATTACTATTCATTCTGGTGTCACTTAAATAACAAAACTCACAATTACGTTTTATATTTTACCTAGATGTACCTGTACCTGTTATAGTCGTAGCCTTGAGCTTATGTCGATGGCTGATTAACTGATTATACAGGAATATGGACATAAGATGGACACGGGTGCAGGATGGACAGGGCCGCGGTGAAATAAGTGATAGTATTTATGTTGGTTGGATTCCCTAATATTTAGAGAATCAGCATAAAAATACCTAGTAGTAGATCTACTGACTGATTTATTTTGAAAAAGTATATATATATGTGTTTCAGTTGATTATATATATATATAAATAAATTAAAAAAAATATATTCTAATAAATAATTATTTCACCCAATTTTAACCATCAACTTTAAATCCACACAATAATTATATGCATATATTTTTTCAATATGTATACAACTTTGGTCAAAAAAAAATGTTGAAGGAGGAAAAGATAGGAGGATTCAATCATCTAGGATAAGATAGAAGGATTCAAACATCTAGCTCAAAGTAAGATAAAAAAGATCAAAGACACACATCAGAAAACCAACTAATTATTATAACAACCACTTCTGATCAAAGAAGATGGCAAAAATAGAAAAAATGGCTAAACTCCTTTGCTTAGCCCAATTTTAATTTTTTAGTTCTTTGATTTCATTATACTAACGCCAGCTTTTTAAATCCTGCAGTTTGGACACTGAAAAAATGCAATATATAAGTATGGGTATGTAAGTATTTATAACTAATAAAAAACTACAATTTTTCACTATACACAATATACTATGAAAATGAAAATGAAAGCAAAAGCAAAAGCAAAAATATACTATGAAAATGAAAATGAAAATGAAAGCAAAAGCAAAAGCGAAAGCGAAAATGAAAACGAAAACAAAATAAAAAAAAATAAAAATAAAAATAAAGTTTTTCCAATTACCCCGACAACTCTAAAAGCAACAGAATAATTATATTCAGTAGATTCACACAATTGGAGGACAGGGTTGGCAGTGGTGTGACAGTGAAGCTCTTTTTGAGGAAAAGGTTAACAATCAACCAGCAAGACAACCGAAGTAATATGGTAGATATCCAACCTTGAAGTATTAAAAAAAATGTTTAAATTTGTAGATAACGATTATGGTTAAATTCAATTTAACTAGCATATCTAAGCGGGTGAAGGGAAATGTAAAAGTGGCTTACAGGGAATTTTCAAATGATTTTTATTAATTATAATAATAAAACTATCGTAATTGAAATGATTGTATTTAAATTTTATTATTGGGAAATTTACTATTTGGTGATTAATTTTTATTATAATTTTAAGAAAATAATATCTATATATATTCTTGTAATTAAGTTTAGACTTATATATATTCTTGTAATTAACTTTAGACTAGGTTTAAGTTAGTCCATTTATTGTAAGTAAGAATCCTCTATCCAACATAAAAAGTTATTATCAAAATTGTAAAAAGTTATATTAAAGCTGGATACCATTTAAATTAGAATAAACTTATCTTTTTGAAAAAAATTATGACATATTCTCGGGATCACATTGAAATATTTTAAAATCTATTTCATATCAATTCTCATTTTTTCACAATATGCAAAGTGAATTAAAATATACCCTATAATTTATAATACAAAAAAATGTATTTATAATATTATAATATTTCTATAAAAATATATTATTTCCATAAATATATATGATTTAGAAAATAAATCAATCTTTTTATTTTTCATTGTAATGATTAAAAGTAAAGTTTTTTTTTTTTTTTACAACCTAATCATTATACTCTTTAAATTCGCTCAATCCCTAAGTGTGCCAATCAAATCATTCTTAAATTATAATTTTAAAAACTAAAAATAATTATTCATTATTAAATTATATCATTTTTTAAAATATAAAATTGTCAACCTCATAAAAATATAAAATATTATTATTTTTGCAACCTGACTTGGAGCAAAATCCTTCGAGACAAAATTATTAGAAAATCTAAAAGATTTTGCTGGTGATGACTCAACCCACTCATGAGTAGAAAAAAATCATAGATTAACATACTCGAAGATCACATGCATACATGATTACGCAAGAGATTCTCGATGGATTGATCTGAGCCCACCGACCACAAATTGTTCCCCGGTCAACCTCAAAACCGCTGTATCCACCTAACTCTCTTTATCCCTGTCAGGCTGCCACTGTTAATAATATTCTGATAAACCTGACACTGTTAATGATATTATGATAGCACTGTAAAGTGCGAGTAAGAAACCTGTTATTATATAGTTATGCTTTTCACTCCCTAAATCCAACCTAACAGTCAAAGCACCTACCTTGCCTCTGACCTCAGCCCCCACTGCTTTCGTGTTAATCCCATGTCCATCACCCTTGCATGTGTCACGCCATGCCTGGAGGATGACCAATGTACTGAGGGCACGCCGTCCAAAATATTTTTCGTGTGTCAATATATTGCACCCCATTGAGAATACTATTACAAATTATGCTAAACTATCTTAAAAAATTTCAAGTGGCTTGATTGAATCCATTGACAATAATGTACTTTGAATAAGAACAATGGAGCTTACTTTTTAATACCATGAATTCGACTAAAGAGGACCTCAAAAATAATAAAAACAAGTTTGAACACATTTTTAATTAAAATTTCCATAGGTTTTTGACATGCCAAATAATAATAATATAGGACGCTTGTATTTTGAAGAAATTCGTAATCTTTTGACAAATAGAAAGTATAGTGTATTCCGGAAAAGAAAGTAACAGGTAAAAATTTCAAAATCAATTGTGTTTAGATTCAAATATGAATGTATAGAATGCATCATAGCCTTGGTAACCGTACATTTGGGATTTCCATATCTAGCCACAAGATAATTTTATTTTCTAATGAAACTAATAAATAAACCCATTATAAAAAACAAAATCTATAGGTAGTGTACCAACACTAAAGAAACTATAGAAAACTCTCAAAATCAAACGGAAAATCACTTTTTCACTCAAACAAATGAAAAAATCAGTTAGTGTTTTATATAGAATGTCAATGACCCATGGGTGTGAACATGTCATGTCAGCCTCAACTTTTAAGCTATTCAAGATTTAGGCTTAAGTGTATGCAATGTGAGATTGCAATATTGGAGCGAAGATAGAGATGAGTTTTTTCTAATAAGTAGAAAGACCCACTGTGCTTATCTTAGAGTCTCATCCAATAGAGTAAACATGTAGTGTGAATCTCAACTTGTAAGTTGTAGGCTTCAGTGTTCATGCTTTAGGCTTAAGTGTCTACAATGCAAGGATTGCGAAGTTAGTGAAGTGAGAGACAATTTTTTCTAATAAGTGGAAAGACCTAATGTGCTTATGTTGAAGTTATAACCAAGAGAGTCACTAGCTTCTACAATTTTATTTAGAATTTCTTTTATAGAAGTATACACATGAATTCATTTACATTTTTTAATTAGCCACCTAATTCATGATTTTAAAACTTAAATAAAAATCATAATAGATGTGTAGATTTTATATATTTTAAAATAATAAATAGTTAATAGTTAAATAAATAAATAAAATTGTAAATTCCTATCAAATTTAATCCCTAATCCTAATATACAATAATGAAGATAAATATAATAGTCGAGAGAGATAAAATTTACTAAAATAATAGTAAAAAGAATGAGACCATATATGAAGCCTAACAAATGAAATAGTAAGTGAAATTGGAAAAACTAAGTTCTAATTTCCAACTTAACAATGTTGGTTAACTTTTAAAACAAATGAATCAACATTGTAAGTTTGTAAAATAATCTTTTATTGGAAAGAAAAAGAAATTGATTGGGGAAAATTTCTATGATAATCATTTTATAATTTAGTAAAATTAATTTTAATTTATAAGATTTATGTTTTTCTAAAAGTTATAATTTTAACATTATTATAAAAAATGAATTTTAATATAAAATTTTATAAAAACTAAAATATTAACTAAATTCATAATTACATATGTGTTAGTTTAAATCCACAAATATTCCATTTTAAGATCATTTTTCCACCTTAAAATGACAAAACTTGAAAAGCAAAGAATTAATTATCAACTAAATTAAAGAAATGTGGTTAGGACAATGTTACCATGTATATTTATGATTGCTTCCTCTAGATGGTTATGGTTTTTTTTTTCTTGTTAAAACTATTCTATTATTTACATTATCAGAGAACAATTACAACATTACATAACAAAAAGAACCAGTTGCCTGGAGGTAATGGCAACATGGAACAACAGAGACCGCAGTCTCAGAGGACTAACCAGACCAAAAAACCAACCCACGTAGGGGCGACAGTGGAACAGCAAACTAATCCCACGCAGGGGAGCCAAAAACTTTCCCAGCCTCAGAGAAAACATTCTAGAACCCAAACATAGACAATTTCTCATCAGCATTGACACAGAGACAGTAACACCACAGCTTTGATACAAGAGCATATCCGAAAACAACAAGAGTGGCCGAATGCCCTCACTAACGGGCCGCAGAGACCTGGTAAGAAGTCGCGTCTAGTCTTCAGGATCCTCCTCCACTACCCTGCACCACCCGAATTCTGCCATGTCATGAGCCTCCTCCGTAGCTGTCGGAACGGGCTCCATCTTGACATCTTCGTTCTGGCTGATCATCGCCTCCTGAGCTCCCGAGGGACCAGCAAGAGGGCTTTCCGAAACATTCACAGGATCTGCAGAGGGAGTCTCCATGGCTCTCGCGGAGCCATCAGTTGGCATCGTCCCCCGATTGTCTCTGGAATCGCTTTCATCATGGGTCTCCTCAATGAAGAGCACCGAAACATGGGCGTTGATCCGGGGACGGTTCAAAGAACTGTTGAAGTTGAAAATTGCAGAGCCAAAGGCGGGCGAGGAAGAGGATTCAGGAGCGCTGGTATCCAGGAATTGACTGGACCGAAGGGGGTTTGCACCATGAGTGCGATGGCAATGGCAATGGCAGCAATGGGGAGAGTCTTCGTCATCAGGGGGGTGCGAAGATCCACCTCGAGAGGTGCCTCGATGGCTGAGCATTCGTTGTCGAGGCCGAACCATGATTGCAGGGCCAAACAAAGTTTCTGTGCCTGAGGCTGGGATAGAGCTCAACGCTAAATTGAATTCCAGAACAGTCACGGGAAGACCATATGCAGGCGGGGGAGTAGCCCAAACAGAAAGGCAAACGCTTGGAGCGGCCAGCAGCTCCAGAGGCTGCATAAACAAACGGAACAGACCCTGAATTTGCACTGTGAATCCCATCCCGCAGCCATATATAACACACCTGCCTATGCCTCGAGGCCCTCCCGCCATTACTGTGGCATTCATGGGAGCCGAGGAGCCGGACCCTGCCTTGCGTGCGGAGGTGAACGGAGCATTTATGCTCCCCTGCTGAATGCCTTTAATCCCAATCCCGCGCAGCTGATAGTGTCCCTGCCCCCATGTGTGAACTGCTCCTCTGCGCATGGCTGGCAGGTGGCCGCGGGTGATCGCCCGTCCCATCTCTTCAATCACCCGCATTCGGGGTCTAGATGGTTATGGTTAGGCTCTATCTGTTTCAAAGTTAAATCGAATAGTTAATTATCAACTAAATTAAAAGAATGTGGTTATGATAGTGTTACAATGTATATCTGACTGCTTCCTCTCCTAAATGATGGTTAGGCTCAATCTGTTTCAATGTTAAAACGAAGTGTTAATTTTCAGCTAAATTAAAAAATGTGGTTATGACAATATTACAATGTATATCTATGAGTGCTTCCTCCACTGAGTGATGGTCAAGCTCTATTGTTTCAAAGTTTAGTGGATGTAGTTTAATTTATATATATCAAAAAAAATTTAATTAAAAAAAAAATTTATAATTTTGTTTGTATTAATTAAATGGTAAAATTTTTTAAATGATGTGGATATATAAATTTTATATTCATATAGAAAGTGTTTTGAAATTTTAAATTACTTTTATTATTCAAGACGTTTTAAAAATGGTTTGGAAATTGAAATAGAATATTCTGAGTTGAATGAGAATTATTCTAATAATTTTGAAGTTTAAATTTAGTTTTAGTACTAATAAATATTAAATAAAAAAATAATATTATTAAATTATAAAAGAAATATTTTTATTCGAATATTATAAATATATAATTTATGGTACATATTTTTATTATATTTAATTAAAATAGATAAAATAAAATAAAATTATATATAAATATTATTTTAAACTTTATTTAAATAAAAAAATTAACAACATTCTCTTTATAGATGTAGAATGTATGCAGATTTTATTTTTAATTTAAACTAAGTACGAAAGTTTAAGAAATAAATTTCTTACTAACTAAAAGCATTTTATCTCGTATAATATTGTTGTAATCAGTTAATCTAATCTCAATTATTCGAATTTACAAATATTTTTAAAAATTGTATATGTAAGTTTAATTTATAAAGATGTTAAAATTATATATAAAATTTTCTTTCTTATTTTCTAATGTTAGAGACATATAAGTCTTTAATCTTTTATGTTTTAATACAATTTAAAATTTTTACTTATTAATATCAAAAATAAAATTTAATATATTGTCATAATAAAGTGGTGTTGGCAACCGACGAGGGTGATCTTTAGCCTTCGTGGAAAAATTGAAACCACTTATCATGAAATTTGGGTACAACTGCCAATAATCAAGTATAATTGTGTACGTTGCTTAAAGAATAAATTTAGTCAGGAAAATTTCAATTCATAAGCAAATCATTGCATGTGACTCCACCAATATTAATAGGGATTTGAGGTCGGGTACCTCTATGATGGGCTAAAAAACTCAATCTATTTTCAAGCGAATTGCAAAAATGTAATAAAAGATGATATTTGGCATGTTTAAAACATCGGTTCATAACAAATACATGTACATGCCATTTTGGTATTATATCAATGTGACAATCATAGTGTTCCTAGAATGTAATCAGCTCATTATACTCTGATTTTGTTTCCACTTGCGGTTTAAAAGGCTTTGTCCCATTCATTGTTACCCTGTGGTGAAACTTGATTGGCTTTTAATAGATTTTGTTTAAAATCTAATCAGGAGTTGAGTAACGTTACTTTACATACTTTAAACGCCTTACAAAATAATAATGATATTAAATTAATCACAGTGATCAATTTTATCTGAGAAACTAAAAGGTCCTATCGTGATTAGTGACGTAATGGATGTTTGATTTGTGACTAATAGTTATTCGTAAATCCTAAAGTTGAAGTTAAATCAACATCACATCAGAAGGGAAAGAAGAATGGGATTTGATCGCTACTTACTCATTAAAGATCTTTCAAGCAACTCGGACCCTGATGATTTAATTTTCTTTTTAAGAAAACCATAAAATAAATTTTGGTGTCGATTTTCTTTATATAATATTGGACCATGATGATTCAAATTTTTAAGAAAACCATAAAATAAATTTTTGTGTTGATTTTCTTTATATAATACAGTGTTTGTCTCAGCTAAGAGTCAAAAGAATGAAGAAGACCTCTTGGACGGGATGATTTTTAGGTAAAGTATGTGTGTCTCAACTAACCGTCCAAACAATGAAGATAAGATTTGGAAAAGGTATGTTTAATGAAGATAAGATTTGGAAAAGGGTATGTTTTGTTAATGGAGATTAAACTTTAAACTTTTTTAAAGAAGAAAATAGAATAAATCATATAGGCGAAATTTTATTTTGTTATTCAAATGTTTTATCAATGTTATATATAGATATTTTAAGATAAATTTTGGACATTTTAGATCTTATGAAATTAGATTTAATATATTAAAAATAGATAAACAACCAAGAAACTAATTCATAGTAATAATTATGAAGTAAAAGGGATCAACAATCTACCATTACAACTCACAATTCTAGAACGCTCCATTTCTACGTTATTCTAATGTCCCTCTTAATGGAGAAATATATTTTCCTACTAGTACAACTCATCATAGGACAACTCATCAACCAAACAACTCACAATTCTAGAACGCTCCATTTCTACATTATTCTAACATCCCTCTTAATGGAGATTTGGATTTTCCACAATGCCTCGTTGTTGTGTACATATTTCAGAGTCCATTTTTCGAAGAGCCCTGGTAAAGATGTCGGCTACATTTTCACTTGTATTACAATAGTCTAAGTCAGTCTCCCTTGACTGTGTGATATCCCCAACCAATTGACCCGAGTTGGACTGAATAAAATAAAAATAAAAATAAACAAATAAAAATAAATAAATGATGGAATAAGGGGCACAAAGCACATGGTTTTGACCTCAGGTAATTTTCCACCCAGGGTAATTGCCCATAGTTTTTCTCGAGAAATCAAGCTTCAAAAGGAGGAGAAATGAGAGCACAGCGTGAATTTGGGATTTCTTTATTGGCATTAATGTGGAAGCTCGCGCGAGTTTTCAATAAGGAAGGGTTTCAAGCAAGATCCTTATAGCTAGCTTCGGTGAGGTTGAGCTTCACCCTAGTTGGAAAACCCCATTTTGGTTGTTCTCAAAATCACCCTAGTTGGCTCAATGTTTTTTCTTGTCCGGTGTTGCACACATCTATTATTCTTAGGTTTTTAGGGTGTTGGGCCTATCTTTCTTTGCAGGATTTTATTGGCTGAATCAATGCACTGTGGGACAATACATTAAATTGTTGAACCTATTGGAAGGGTGAAGCAAATTTGTATGGTGCAGAAGGAATCTTCTTATAGAGGGGTTTGGTTGCATGCCAACTTGGTGTTGTTGGTGCTGGATAAATCAAGTTTGGGTTGATCACATGAATATATTGAGGTATATTAGTTACCAGATGATTAGAAGTTTATCATTATTGCTCAATGAATCAAGTTTTCGTCACCAATAATGCTATGTTATGTTGCTTTCTCGTCAACTAGAGGTTATATTGTTGCTTGATCCCTATGGTTGGATAATAGTATTTTGTTGCTTATTGCTACATGTTGATGGATAGTAGTTTCTATAGTTGATTATTAGAGACTTGTGATGTTGGTGCTACTAAATATTGGTGGTGCAGATTACTGGTTCATGACATGCGTTGTCAAATTTTTGGAGAGAGTTGTGTATACTCCCTTTGGAATAGAGTTTATTCATTTCTAAATCTTGATCATGGGTGGTTTTTTGCATTGTCTCAACATTATTATTCCGAGTTATAGTTTTGTACTCTCATTATGAAGCCCTATATTATCATTTCTTATCTTTAATGTGTTGGGTGAAGTGATTCATGAATTGAAGAGAATTGTGAGTCATGGGTTATATTCTATGTGTGGTCATGAGTCAAGATTCTCCTGAGAAAGAGATATTTGAGTGTCATTTCAACCTTGTTTTAGTTGGTATATGCTATGTCTTGCAACCGTGTATGGCCTTTCAGAATCATTATGTAGCCATGTAATATCATGTATCACATTTGGGTCATTGATGAAGTCATATGGGTGATGTTCATGTATAAGTGATGAGTCATTTTTTAGCTTTAAGGAGGCATTTTACAGTCACATTTTATAATTTTTGTAGTCATGCAATGGGCCTGTATAACCTTGTACTTTCATTGCATATTTTTTTTGTCATAGTCCTTAGTTCTCTTAGAGTAGTCTCTTGCATGTGGCATGGAGGAATGATTGTTGCAAAAGTACTCAACAATCTAGATGAGACATTTGCAGTCTCTTGTACATTATCAAGAGGAGTATATTGAGTGAGAAAAGACATGATGATGGCATGATTGTTAACTTAATAGAGACATAGAGAGAGTGTTGATGCCCACACCATATTACTCCTGATGTTTTATGGTATGCTGTTGTTTCCTGAGAAGAGATGTTATGATCATGATTGTTGCTTTGTATTTGTCGATACAATGTTTTGGTGGAAGTGTAATGGTTGATGATGATGTTGTTGCTCATTGATATTAGGAAAGAATGACTATCATATGTTGTTATTGTTTCAATTGGAGAGTGATATTGATAGAGATGGAGTTGTTAATTGAGTTTGTTGCTGCTGGGGTGCATCCATTTGTTGCTACTAAGGTGATATTTTTATTGTTGGTTTAGGAGAGAGTGAGTTATTGCTGCTACTTTTTGTCATGCACTCATAGAGGAGTAAGAGTGTTTGTTTCTTAGATCAACTATGTAGCCCTTGGTTGTTTAGTAAAGTGTTTTTTTTTTGTAAGTCATCTATTTATATTAAAAAGAGGAAAATATAGTACAAAAATCTGCATTTGCAGATCGAGAGCTGCCAGACTACAGGCCTACCTTCAAAATTGACCAAAAAGGGCTAGCCAGACTGTCATAAGCACACCGTGCAGGGTGGCATTGTCATATAGCTTAACAAAAGATAAACACTTAAACATTTGCCTGAATGAGGTAGCAGACAGATCACAGAAACAACAGACACACTAATCAGCATAACAGAAGGGAACAACAACAGACCAACTAACCAGCTTAACAGAAGGGAACATAGAGGACCAGCCGAAGGAACAAGGAAACCAGCCGCAATCAAAACAACTCCTTTACATTTTGAGCACCACATAATTTCTGGAAGTCTCCGGAGCTGGTTCAGAAATTGAGATGCCTGCCTGCGCAGGCTTGGGATGCTGGCCTTGATGATCTCCCATCGGTTCATCCTTCTGATGCTCGGCTTGCCTTGAATCTTGTCCAATAGTATGCCTTAGGAGTTTGATCAGCACTGTGAGCTTCTTGGAGATGCTATCGACCTCTTGTTCTAGCGCACTAACCTTAAAGTCTAGGCTATCTAAGATTGCGATGTGTTCCTCCATCTTGGCCTCTGACATATGCTGGTCTCTTCGCAATTGATCTGCGTTAATGGCCCGCATGCTTAAGGCTTGAGCAAGCAGTGTTTTCATGCGCCAACTCTCTGCTTGAGTCCTGACGAACTGAGTGGCCCGCGTGGTTACAGTGCCGGGGTCCTGAAACCAATCCACTTCCCTTTCTATGTCCTGGTCCGACAGCTTCTTTTCTTCTGTAGGTTTTAACCTGTACATAAATTACCTGCATACGAATTCTAAATCACAGAAAAATAAACAATGCGAGAGCATAACACATAAAACACATATACACAGAGATTTTCCCCTGGATCCCAAAACCGGGACTACCAGCTTGATTTTTCATTATATTCCTTTCAATGTTACAATACATATTTATACATGTCGAAGCATCCAATACCATGGACTGAAAACCATCACGTCCAAAACCATGGAGCGAAAACCATAGGTAGGTTCGCCCAACCTAATATAGGGTCCAAAATTTTTTTTCCCAGGGCACTGCCCTAGACCCTGTAGAGGGGGGCTACCCGCCCCCCCTCTAACCCCCCGGTTCACTACGTAGGTTAGTCGTGGAAAGAATATAACACAACCCAACAATCTCCCACTTGTTGTTTTCTTTCCACAGGGGGCCACAGGAGAGCGTAGTCATATTTCCAGCCCTGAAATGCCCATTGTTTCTCTACACCAAGAGAACTTCTCAGAGCTCACAGATTTTGTCAATGCATCTACAGTATTCTTCAAAGTGTCCACCTTTACCATCAACACCTTTTTGTCTTCTATCATATCCCTCACAAAGTGATACTGAACATCAATGTGCTTTGTATTTGAATGATAAGCACGGTTCTTTGCCAAGAAAATTGCACTTTGGCTGTCACAGTCTATTCTTATAGCTCCCTGTACTAACCCCATACTTGAACACAATCTCTGCAACCAAACTGCTTCCTTGCTTGCATGAGTGGCTGCCATGTATTATGCCTCTGTAGTTGATAGTACCACTACAGATTGTTTCTTACTCATCCAACTGACTGCACCTCCAAATAGGTTAAACACATACCCACTTGTAGATCTTCTCTAATCCAGATCTCCAGCCCAGTCTGCATCAACAAAGCCACGAATATCCAACACTCTGTCCAATCCTGGTCTTCCTTGGTAGCACAAACCATAATCACTAGTGCCACGTAAATACCTGAAAACTCGCTTCACTGTTGTCCAGTGCTCCTTCCCTGGTTTTGACATAAACCTGCTCAATACTCCCACTGCATGTGCAATGTCTGGTCTAGTACAAACCATTGCATACATCAGGCTACCGACTGCACTCGCATATGGAACACGGGACATGTCCTCTTCCTCTTCTTGTGTCTTGGGACACTGTTCAGCAGAAAACCTCACACTTACAGGAATAGGAACCTTCACCGGTTTACTATCCTGCATATTAAACCTCTGCAGTATTGTCTCAACATACTTCCTCTGGTTTAACCAGAGCTTCCTCTTTGCCCGATCTCTTTTAATTTCCAAGCCTAAAATATAGTTTGCAGCACCAAGATCTTTCATGTCGAATTTGGAGGACAATTGGGTCTTCAAATCCTAGATAATTTCTCTGTCATTTCCAACCAGCAACATATCATCCACATACAAGACTAGATAAATAACACGGTCACCAATTAATTTAAAATACACACAATGATCTGCTTTGCTTCTGGTGAAGCCAAGTCCCCGTATAAATGTATCAAATTTCTGATACCACATCCTTGGTGACTGTTTTAACCCATACAGAGACTTCTTTAACTTGCATACCAGTTCTTTCTTACCCTTCACCGCAAAGCCTTCAGGTTGCTTCATGTATATTTCCTCTTCCAAATCCCCGTGAAGAAATGTTGTCTTCACATCCATCTGTTCTACCTAAAAATCAAAAGCAGCAGCAACAGATAAAATTAACCTAATAGAAGTTACCTTGGCAATAGGAGAAAAAATAGCACCAAAATCAATTCCCGGCACTTGGGAATAACCTTTTGCTACCAACCGAGCTTTGTATTTCTCCACCTTCCCTTCTGCATTTGTCTTCATTTTGAACACCCATTTGCTGCCAATGGGTTTCCTTCCAGCCGGCAACTTCACTAGATCCCAAGCCTCATTTTTGTGCAAAGATGCCATTTCATCAACCATGGCCTCTTTCCAAAGTTTTCCATCCTTTGAATCCACTGCTTCCTTCACAGTTCTGGGATCATCATCAGTAATAGACAAAGCGAAATTTGAACAGAAAGCAGATGGACTATACCTTTCTGGCTGCCTTCTTTCTTGAATTGATCTTCTCAGAGCCGGAGTTTGTGGCTCCTCATCTTCTGATTCCTCCTCTATTGTAGAGTCTGATTCTTCCTCCTTTAGTTCAAACTCTATTTTCTCAGGTTCCTTTTTTTGGACTTCATGTTTAATAACATCTTTTACCTCTCTGAACACCACATCTCGGCTGTACACAACCTTCCGTGTGACTGGGTTCCAAATCTTATAACCCTTTAAACTATCCTTATACCCAATAAAGATGCACTTTTCAGATTTACTATCCAACTTGGTTCATTTCTCCTTTGGAACATGTACATATGCATCACATCCAAATACCCTCAGATGTGAAAGAGAGGGTTTCTTACCAGTCCATACTTCTTGTGGAGTCTTATCCTCCAACGTTGATGAAGGTGACCTGTTGACCATGTAACATGCAGTATCAACTGCCTCTGCCCAGAATTCCTGTCCTAACTCAGCACCACTGAGCATGCTTCTTGCCCTTTCCATCAATGTCTTGTTCATTCTTTCTGCGACTCCATTTTGCTAAGGTGTATATGGAGTAGTCTTCTGCCGTGTTATACCACACTTCTTACAGAATTCTTCAAATTCCTTGCTGCAAAACTCTCCACCATTATCTGTCTGCAGCACCTTTTTCTTCTTCTCTGTCTGATTTTCCACCAGAGCCTTAAATTCTTTAAACCTGTCAAAGACTTCAGATTTCTTCTTAAGGAAATATATCCATGTATTCCTTGAGAATTCATCTATAAATGATAAATAGTACATAGACTTACCCAGTGATGGAACCTTCACAGGTCCAAATACATCACTGTGCACAAGCTCTAATATCTGTTTCGCCCTCTTAGCACCAGAGGGGAACCTCACCCGATTCTGCTTCCCATATACACAATTTTCACAGAAATCAAAATCCAGAGAGCTTTTACTCATACCTTCTACCATACCTTTACCATGAAGTATTCGAAGGCCCTTCTCTCCAATATGTCCAAGCCTTTGATGCCACAGCATGGTCTTCTCTCCAAAGACCACTAGATTTTCAGCTCCACTTTCAGGAACCATAGAACTGTTGCACCCATCAACAATAGTGCTACCTTGCAGCTTGTACAGAGTTCCAGTCCGAACTGCCTGCATCAATACCAGTGCTCCCCAAACCATCCTGCAGGTATCCTTCTCGAACACTGTTTTTACACTTGCATCATCCAACTTGCTTACAGAAATAAGATTTCTGGCCAATGCAGGAATATGCAGAACACCCGGAAGTGTTCTAACCCTTCCACCTTGCAACTTCAACTTTACTTTTCCGCGACCAATGATTCTAGCCTTCCTATCATCTCCTAAGAAGACATCACCACCATCACATTTCTCATACTCGCAGAACCACTCTCTATGGGGAGTGAAGTGGAAGGATGCACCTGAGTCAATCAACCATGCCTCATGATCTACATGTGTACTTGAAGAAGCCAAGTACACATCCCCACCTTCATCTGAGGTGGTTTTCACCTCTGCAGAAGGAGCATCATCAAATCCCTTTCCTTTATCAGGAGCTTTAGATTTACAGTCCCTTTTGAAGTGCCCTTCCTTTCCACATTTCCAGCACACCACCTTTACAGGCTTTCCTGGAGATTTAGATCTCCCTCTAGATTTAGATCTCCCACTCGATGACTTATTTTTGTTTCTATTCTGGGACCGTCCTCGTATAGACAAGGCATCACCATTCTGGCTCTCCATATTTTTCCATCTCATCTCCTCTATCAGCAAGGCTGAGACTATTTCATCAAACTGCAAAGCAGTTGCATTGCTACCTATTGCAATAACCAGACTATCCCATGAATCTGGTAGAGAACACAACAAACTAATGCACTTATCTTCATCTGAAATCTTAATATCAACAGACACTAACTGACTTACCATAGTATTAAATGTGTTCAAATACTCTGTCACCGAGTCTCCATCCTTCATCCTCAGGTTATACAGCTTTTTCCGTAGGAACAGTTTATTCACTAGAGACTTAGATTGGTACAAAGTCCCTAACTTGTCCCACAAAGCCTTCATCGTAGCTTCCCCTGATACATTCAACAATACTGAATCTGAGACACACAATTGTATTGTGCTCTTTGCCTTCCGATCCAACTTCTTCCATTCTTCATCGGTCACTCTCGTTGGTTTAGTACCTGGATCTACCGCGATCCATTGATCTTTATCCACCAACAGATCCTCCACCTTGAGTTTCCACAACTCAAAACTCTAACCATTGAAATTCTCGATCTCTACCTTTCCACTGCTCACCATCTTCTTTCACCACCAGAATCGATCTTGCAGATATCCCACTCAACAGGGTCTACCACAGGCCCGAGCGAAACCCCTCAACAACAAAGGCGTCCCCTTGAAGCCAAAACACCTCCGATACCAAATGTAGGTTTTAACCCCGTACAGAAATTACCTGCATACGAATTCTAAATCACAAAAAAATAAACAATGCGAGAGCATAACACATAAAACACATATACACAGAGATTTTCGCCTGGATCCCAAAATCGGGACTACCAACTTGATTTTTCATTATATTCCTTTCAATGTTACAATACATATTTATACATGTCGAAGCATCCAATACCATGGACCGAAAACCATCACGTCCAAAACCATGGACCGAAAGCCATAGGTAGGTTCGCCCAACCTAATATAGGGTCCAAATTTTTTTTTCCCAGGGCGCTGCCCCAGACCCCATAGAGGGGGGCTACCCACCCCCCTCAAACTCCCCACTGCGCAATTGGCGCAACGAAGGGGGTCTCTGCCCTGATTTTAACCCCCCGGTTCACTACGTAGGTTAGTCGTGGAAAGAATATAACACAACCCAACATCTTCCTCATGGACCATGGCTTCCAGGTCAATGATCTTACGCTTGTTCTTGAGCGAGGTGCGCGTTTCATACATTTCTCTGGCGTTCTTGAGATCTTTATTTGCCGACGCATTGCGACTTCCTTCCCTTCCATTGTCGTGCCAACTCTCACGGTGTAATTCTGGATGCTTTCTGCAGAATGGATGGGCTCTGGTCTGCTACACGATAAAACAGTGCTTTTTCCTCTGCCCCTGGCTTCCTTGAGCATAAAATTACCACTCCCTTTCATGCCCCATCTTAGCTGGTCTTTTTCTTCAGCTTTTCTTATCTTCCTTTTGTTTAGTTGGTCGAGCAGATTTCTTATATTGTTGTTCTCCTCATTTGAGATTTCTATGGCATTGATCAACAACTCTCTCCATTCCTGGTCCCTGCTGCTGTGATTCCAGTATTAATGGACTGTGTATCTGCCCCTATCCTGACATTGTCTCTTAAGGCCTGCGAACTCTGGTCTTTCAAGGTTTGGGAGTTGCTGCCACGCATCTTCCCAGAATAAGGCAGTTTCCCCATTTCGGATTTCCCAAAAGCTGTGATCCTGCACAATGTCGCGATTCTTTCTTGCTAAATTCCATATAGGAGACCCTTCAGGAACCTCCTGCAGCCTTATTAATTCCTGAATGTTGCAGTCTGGTGTATATTTTTCCTTCCAGTGTCTGGCCCATGGAAGATTGGGTTCCTTCAACCATCTCCACCAGAGCTTGGCTCCACAGGTCATGTTGATAATGGAGGGATCGACAAGATTTAAGCCCCCTGATTCTTTCGATTTGCAAAGTTTGTTCCAGGCAACAAGCGCCCATTTTTTTTTTCCGCATTGCCATTCCAGACAAAAGATCTCTGGATCGCTCTAATCTGCTGTAGGATTCCTTTAGGGGCAGGGATAATAGAGAGCAGGTACTGCGGAATGGCCTGCAATACTGCTTTGGTGAGGACTAATCTTCCAGCGAAATTGAGTGCTCTGTGTGTCCAGTGCTGACATCTCTTCTTCATATTGGCCAGGATTTTCTCCCAGTGTATCTTTTGCCAGGGTTTGTCTGTTAGAGGGGCTCCTAGATACTTAGAGGGTAGGCTACCTCTTCGAAAGCCTAGAATACTAGATAGATGCTTCTGAATGGCTAAATGAGTATTGAAGAAAAAAATAGTGGATTTTGAAAGATTGATTTCCATACCTGAAGCCTTGCTGAAGAGATTTAGGATTTTCTTGAAAGCCATGGCTTCTTTCACAGTTGGCGTCCCATGCAGCATTGTGTCATCCACAAATTGCTGGTGCGTTGTCGCTGGTATGGAATGAAGGGGTTGTAGTCCTTTGATTTTTCCCTCATTCTTTGCTTTGCTGATGAGTCTGCTCAGTCCTTCCATGAGGATTACAAAAGGGAAAGGAGACAGAGGGTCTCCTTGTCTTATGCCTCGAGAGGGAGAGAAAGGGTCAGAGGGGGAGCCATTGACAAGGATGGAAAACTTAGTGGATTTAATGAGGGCGAGGATCCATTTAGTCCACTGCTTATCAAAGCCAAAAGCGTTTAGAATGGCCTCCAGGTAGTTCCAGTTGACCTTATCATAGGCTTTAGAAGGATCAAGCTGCATCAACATCCCTGCTACTTTCCTGGTCTGAAGAGTATGAACCATTTCCTGGGGTAGAATAATATTATCCAAGATCTGTCTTCCTTCAACATACCCCGACTGCTCTTCCAAAATGAGGCCAGGAAGAATGGGCTTCAATCTGTTGGTTATGACTTTAGATATGATTTTATATATTACATTACACAGGGCTATAGGTCTAAATTTCTCTGGAGAGTTGGCCTCTTCTACCTTGGGAATTAGAGCGAGGAAGGTAGAATTTAGCGATTTAAGGATAGAACAGGATCATCTTGAATCTTCTACTACTTCCCAAACTTCAGTCTTAACAAAGCTCCAACAGGCTTTATAAAAATTGATGGTGAAACCATCAGGCCCAGGTGCCTTGTCATTCGGCATACTTCTAACCGCTTCTTCCACCTCCTCCAAAGAGATTTCCCTAATAAGAGCTAGGTTTTGCTCATTTGTAATAATTTTAGGAATAGCCTGAGTTAGCTCCTCAATAGCTTCTGTCCCATTTGCTTGCAGCTCCTGTGCTATATGATTGAAGTGCCTTGTGAGTAGTGCTGCTACTTCTTTGTGACTTTGTACAATTTCCCCTCTTTCATTGTTGAGATGGAGTATCTTATTAGTCACTCTGTGGTCTAGCGCAGACCTATGAAAGAACTTAGTGTTCTATTCCCCCTCCTTTAGCCATTGTATCCGGGATTTCTGTTTCCATAAGGTCTCTTCCTGTTGACAGTGTGCTTGCCATTGTTGCATCAGGACTTTTTCCTGCTCTGCTGAGTCCTCATTGTTGTGCCCATTAGCCCATTCTTTGTGAATCTGTTCTAACTTTCCCTCTATGATAGTTTTCTCCTTAAAAATGTTCCCAAATTCTGTTGTATTCCATTCTTTTATTTTGTTTTTGATGTATCTTAATTTGCTTTGAAGTTTAAACATTCTGGTTCCTCTGATGTCCATTGGCTCGTGCCACCATTTCTCCACCAGTTGAATGAAATTAGGGTGATTCAACCAGAACTTCTCGAATCTGAAAGGCTTGTTTCTGGGGGTTCCTTGGATGGCCGCTACCAAAGAGATTGGCCAGTGATCCGATCCTCCACTAGGAAGGATGTCGGATTCCACTATTATTCCTTCAAGTATAATGCTTTCTGAAATAAGGAATCTATCCAAACGAGAGGCTATCTGCTTCTCGCCTCCTCTCCTATTATTCCAGGTGAAAGTTCCACTTTTTGGCTGGATGTCCACTAGTTTGGCAGAATCAATGAATTCAACGAAGAGCTCAGCATCCTTATTGAGTTTTCTAATTCCTCCTTTCTTTTCCAAAAGAGAGGTTATCATATTAAAATCTCCCCCCATGATGAATTTCGAGTTGGGATATCTAATCTTTAAACTTAAAAGAGAGCGGAGAAAGGAGAATTTATCTTCTAGCTTTTGAGGTCCATAAACATTTGTGCATAAGTAAGTTTCAGAATTACCTATCAATTGAGTTTCCATGGCTATGAACGCTTTTGTAGCTTCTTCCGAGAGGATTTGAATCACTTGGGAGTCCCAAAGAGTTACTAAACCTCCTTCCCAACCTTGACTGGCTACTTCCATAAATTCTATGTGTTTCCCAAGCCTTTTGTTGATATTCGCCATGTTGTTGTTAGCACATTTGGTTTCCTATATGAACATGATATCTGGTTTCTCTTTTTGGAATTTTCTCTTTAGAAGTCTTTGTTTCGCTTGGCTATTAAGCCCTCTTGCATTCCACGATATAACTTTCATTTTTAACTAGATAGATTGTTGGTAAGACGGGAAGGCATTCAGAGCCTTCATCTTGCCCGAATTTAACATTAAAATCCCTAGTTCCTGCAATACTTCACCGTTTGTTCTTCGGCCTCTCTTCCTTCTTTGTTTCGAGCTGGTTGAGTTGCATAGTAGGCTCTTTGAATGGCTGCCTATTCCCTTTGCTATGCCTAACTTCCTGTTTTTCCTATCCATCTCCGCCTTCTTCTTTGCAATGAATAGATTGTTGATCTTTCTAATCTCTTCTTCCAGAATATTCTGTATTCCTTGCGCTTTCCAAATTTTTGCCATGACTGGTAAGTTCATTCCTTCCTTCTCTAGAACCTCATTTAGCTCCATTTCCTCACTACCACCATCACTGGTGAGCATATCTGCATCTTCCTCTTGCTCTCCTATTGGCTCCTGCATTAGGACTACTGTACTGAGGGGATGTTCCTCCCCTTCTTTTGTTTCATGACCTGTCCTTTCTTTGTTCCCTTCACTATTATTTGATTCCTTATTTTGTTCTTCTGAATCTGTATCTGTCTCTAAGATTTCAAAGGCGTTGCTGGTGTTGCCTTGTGCTGCTCCTATTCTGTTCGTTCTTTTTCTGTTAGCCCTTTGTCTTGCTTTTGGCTTTATAAAGGCATCCCTGCTTTTTGCTGCTTGCTCTGGCTTAGGTTCTTCCCCTATTTTGCTTAATGGACACTCTCTTACTAAATGTCCATGTTCGTGACATTTTCTGCAGCGGAAGGGGATTTGCTCATAGTCGATGGCTTGGAAATAGTCTTCATCCCTGTACTCCAGCCATAATCCTTCGTGTAAAGCTCCTGATACATCCATTTCCACACAAATTCTCGCGCAGGAAGTGTATTTTCTTTGCATCGTTGCTTCTGAGGCTTTGATGAAAGTTCCTAGTTGATCCCCTATTTGCTTTAGTGCCGCCAGGCCCCAGTAATCTATTGGAAGAGAGAAAAGATGGATCCACACTGGGACCTGTGTGAATGTCTCTTTTTCTGGCACGAAGTTGGGTTTCCAGGGCCTCATGTAGAGACCCGCTGAAGCGAAGAAGTAAGGACCCCCATCAAAAACTCTATCCTTATCCTCTAAATTCGTAAAAACAACAGTGAAGAAACCTTTTGCTCCTAAGTGCAGTTTGACATCACCTTTGGGTTTCCATTGCTGCCTGATCCACTGACATAGCACTCTTTCAGTTGGCCACAGTCCCATGAACTTGCATATTACTGCATGTTCCGACATGTGTTCTCTATAGGCTTGTATCTCTGGATCTGTGATCACCACTCTTAGGGTTTCTGCTTTTTTTCGTTTGCATGCTCCTCTTGTTGCTTTGTTGTTGTTGGGGTTTGGTTCAGTTTCTTTTTTCTCTTCTTCTTTTGATTGATTCCCTTCCTCCCGTCCCTCCTTCCTCTATTTGTTTCTCTTTATGGGCTATGTGTCTTTGCCCTGTATCATCCTTCCTTTCGCTGTCCTCCTTTCCGTCGCTTTCTTTTCTTTTCCATTGATGTCAACGGGGGATAAAATAAGGAGTTCAATTATGTTCATTTCTTCAGAGGTTTTTTGGATGGTTCAGCTAGAGTTTCCATGAATGCCAAAGGGGGATATTTTTGGCATTGATGTTTTGATGCAGTGATTGGCATTGATGTCAACCTCTTTATGGTGGCTCTCATGATCCATATTTTTGGTGGTCTAGGCTCCAATGTTTCTTGCAAAATTTTGGCCATCTAGGCCTCTTGCTCTTGATTATTGTAGAGACAAGCTCATGTTGGTGCATTTTAGGTGATTGGATCAGTGTAAAGGCTCATGTTGGCGAGTTTCAAGTGATTGGATCAACATACACATGCATGTAGGTGAGTTCTAGGTGATTGGATTAGTGTTTCAAAGTTGTCATGTTTTCCACTACTCATATTTGAGGTTGAGTTGCAAATGGTGTTTCCAAACAAGGTGTTTAAGTGCATGTTATGAAGTTCTAAAGAAGAATAATTGAGGATTGCTTGTCGAGGTGAACAAAGGTTGCATAGTTATTCATGTGACTTGTCACAATTTCTACAGATGTAGGAGAAGGTAAGAAAGAAGTTGGAGGTATTTCTAAGCTGGAGTTTTTTGGTTATGACCACCCTTTGCCCCAACCACACCCATTCAGGCTTGTGCACATGATTGAAGGGCTCCAACCACATGGAGACAAAGCCCGTGCATGTAGTTGCATCGCTAATCAGGAAGTTTTGTGCATGTGGTTTTGGATTGAATTGGAAATACCTATGGATTCCTCGTGCATCTTAGTAATTGTGTGTGATCGACACCAAGGTAATTGCTTGTGGTTTTGTAAAGAAGTTTTTATTGACTTAATAAAAAACAAATAAGTGTTTAAGGTATGAACACATTGATTAAGTGAGTACTAGACAAGATGGAGAAACTTCTTTAAACAAATGAGAAACTCTATCACTTTTTTGGGTGTGTGACATAGTGCACATATTGGAGAGCAGAGGTTTGTGCAGATCCAAGAAATAAAAACCATACAATAGAAGAATATTCATATGCAAATGGTACTGTTCAAAGTATAAGAGGATGCATGGAGAGGCCAATGTTGGTGATTGAGTGACATAGTTCAATTTTCTAGTAATGACAAAATATGTAGAAACACTAGCAAAGATAAATCAAGCCATAATGTGTTGATAAATTCTTGATGGCTGAGAAAAGTTTAGAGAATGTTACTGTTGCAGAGTTTTAGAGATTGATGAAAGATGAGATGAGGAAAGCATAGCTCCTTGGTTATATGATTGACTTGTTTGTGTTTACAATCCGAGAGGATTCAAATGTTTGGTTGCAGTACTGTTTCATGTTTTATATGTCTACATCTATTGCATGTTTGAGATTTTTCATCCAAATCATTTGCAGCTATTGTATTAAGACAATGTGAGTTGAGGATGTGAGAGAGGGCTATGTATTGAGTTGATTTGCAGCTAATTTATTTGCAGTGTCGAGGTTGATTCAATGATTGATGTTTGTTTGAGGATACAATGTTTGTCTTGCATTGAGAGTGTTGATTACGTGCTATGAATATATTGTTGTTTTGATGTTCATGTTGAGTAGCTCTGGGGTTCGAGTTTCAAAATTCATGAAATGTGAACCACATAGAGGAGTGGCGTGGGGGCTCCAACAAAATAGGTATTGAGAACAAATTTCTTCATAGTCTAATGGATGTTTGATGAGGCTCGTTGGTCATGGAGGCTTCCAGCTGATGGTAGTCTATAGAGTCATGGGATCAATGTGATTTGATTTGTATACTCTATGTATTGATTTGCTTGACACATAATAAAATATATTGAGGAGTGTAATAATAACATGGGAGGTTTTTTTACCCCGAGTGCAATAACAACATGGGAGGTTTTTTACCCCTAGGGCATTTTCCATCAGATATCCTATGTTCCCATGTGATGTGATGATTTGTGTCTCATTGTTCATGTTTACTTCATATGTTATGGCTCTCATGTGATGATTATTGTTGCTGTATTTTAAGATCTATTGCTTATATGTTAAGTTATAAATTGTTTAATATATTGGAGAAAGAGTTTTAAAGATGTGTAATGGTTAAGACTATTGATTCCCCAACCCCCCCACCCACCTCCCCCAACCCCCCCACCCCAGTAGTGTGACTGTTTCCAAAATTCTCTTATTTGGAATTGTGAAAAAAAAAATCGAGATAATTATTTAAACCTTGTAGTACTCAATTATTCTTTGTTCCTCCATATTCTTCATATATTTATCTAATGTTTCTTGTACTCTTTCCGATTGTTCAATTGTTGATATGATTATAAGTTCCATTCTTATCCCCCAAGTTTATATCATATCCATAGATAAATAAATTGAATCTCTCTTTCTTTCTTAACCTTTCTCAAGTAATAAAAGGGAAAATTAAATGACCATTGGCAATCACTTGGACATATTGTGTCATATGGATTTATCCTTGCACTTTGATTCATAATTCTTTTAGTTAGATTAAAATGGGTTTGACAAGCTAATGAGGAGTAGAGCAAGTGGGACTCAATTTTTTTAGTACAATAAAAAAGAGCTTGGGTGAGCTATGTTTCTTGTGGCTACATGAAGATCAATGTAATTCGTGTGAAGCTTACATATTTTTTAGTATATTAATTGAGGTAATTTATTTATGCATAAATATTCTTGTATCAATGGCTCTAGGTTTCAACTACATTTGAGTTGTTGGTAACATCTACTATGTATTCTTTCGAGTAAGTACATCACTTGTTGAGTCATGCATTCTAACTATTCATTTGAGTTTATTTCTTTGAATAACACATTTTTGTATTTGTTTCAATGGGTAGAAATCATATAGCTTCTATAAATTTACTATTTTCTTATAAAAGTGTAATTTTCTTCTATGGGATTTTGCAATTTACATTGTAGAACATTTCTAGATGTGCACAATTAGGAATAGGGTCTTGGGGTTGGCTATCTATCTTAAAATAAATGAATGCAAAATCATATAGCTTCTATAACTTTACTATTGTCTTATAAAACTATAATTTTCCTCTATGAAATTTTTCAATTTATATTGTAGAACATTTCTAGATGTGAATGATTAGGAATAGGAAATTTGGGTTGGGTATCTATCTTAAAATAAATGAATGCAAAAAATGTTTTTAATACCTCTCTAGAAGGACTACAATAACAGAGAACTTTGCAATGGCTATCAATTTACATTGCAATATGAGGACTTGAAAACTTCATTGAAACTTTATTGTCCATTATAGTTAGTATATAGAGATATTTGTTCAATGTTTATGTTTATTTTTTAGGAAAATTCATATGCATGTTCCAACAATGTTTCTAAGTCATTTTTAGCAACATTTTTGAGAAAAATAGAAAAAAAATGGACAAGTTGAGTAGTGATTCAGATTAGTTATATTTAGTTTTGAGAAAGTATTTATAAAAGAAAGATATTATTATAACCAATAAATGTGAGGTTCAACCCTATAGTCACCCATTCTTCCAACCTCCACAACACATATTTCCCATTATACGTATCACATCATAAAAAACACTCCCCACATATTCCCAGGCGTTGTCCAAGAAGTGAGGAACACGCAGCGAGCAGAGGCACGAGAGTCCGCTCGCCTCCAAACCCAGTGCCAGTTCATGGGCTTGTTCTCTCGCCAAAAACGTCTTGCTGCCAAACGACACAAACACCACAGATGATGGCCTCTGCAGGTCCAGCCAATCTAGCAGGTCCGAGCCCTCGTGGTCATCCGGGCCGGTCTTGGAGACGGGCATGAGTGGGCCCACAGAGAGCACGGGAACTCCTCATCCTCCTCAAAGCAGGATTTCACGGCGACGCCCACGCATCCTTGCATACATTTAGCCAGACGATAGGGTGGAGCAACACTACCAGGTATTCCTACTTACATACCTAACGTATCCTGCGCTTCGTACAACGTGAACGATATCGCCAAACACAGAAATCTGGGCGGCGGAGCCGCCACCTCTTCGGTGGTTATTTCCTTGTTCAATAACCTGGAAGGGAGCAGGGAATCACTGCAGATCGCCGACGAATACACTGTGAAATAAACGGACGGTACGCGCATCGCAGCAGCGACGTTCTTGTTGAAATATAATTTCAACTACAGCGACCATTAAACGACGACTGTAAACTATTTCGGAAAACTGCTTGTCTTTATCACACCGCTTTTCACAAGTTGGTGGTATTCTCTCAAATGCCCCCGATACAATCACCATTTGACGCGTGTCCCCAGTACGTTTTGCAAAACAACTTTTTTTCGGGGCGTATTGTTCGTTTAGTTCAGGCAAGCGATATCCGTCCAATTAAATCAACGGGCCTGCACCATTTGAACTTGCGTGGAGTGAATATTTTGGTTGACCGCCAGGTTTGTCAGCAAAAGGATGAGAAATTTAATTTTTCACCATGCTAAAGTAATTTGATGAATTTAGTATGGATGTAGATTGTAGGTAAAAGATTTTAATTTTAATGTTTTTTTACTTACGGAAGTATGGCATAGTAAACGTATGTAAGTTTTTTTTATTGTTGCATATGTAAGGTAATATGTTTTTTTTGAGTTGACTATTGTAATGCAAGGGAAGAAATGCACAGCAGTGCAAAACAAAAACAGAACAGAGCAGCGTGAAAATATGATTGAGAAGAAAGCATTGTAAGCACGTAGCAGAGCGTGAGTAGGGAGAAAGGGAATGCTCGGCAGAGCCTGAATGTAATGTTTTTTTTAATATGAATGTAAAACTGCAGCAGCATATGTAAGAATTTTTTTTTATTTTACAGCAGTAAATGTAAATGAAAAATTTACACACAGCAGTGTAAATCCTTTCAAAAGGAGATAAAGTAATTTTTGTTGAAATGTTCTTGGTGTAATCCCTCAGGCAGAGGAAGAATAATTTTGTAATAACAGTTGTCTTTGATTAATGAATACACAACTTTTGTGGGTGTGTGCGAATCTCTGTTCTCAAGCAAACAATTTTTTTTTATGGCTTCCATGTGTTAAGATCCTGTGGCAAAAACAGAGCATTGTTCTCTATTCAGTGATTTTGTTTTGGAATTTACCAGAAAATTCCCAACAGTGGTATCAGAGCTTGTCCAGGCTCTTTGAAGGTGTCAAAGAAGCTTAAGGAAGGATTTTCTTGCTGCAGCAGCTTCTCCAGCAGAGTGAGGACACAGTCAAGAAAGAATCCAGGTATTTCTCAAAGTTTTTTTTGTGTGTTGCTGTTGAAGACACTCAGTGATTTTTAAATATACAATTTGAAGCATAGCTGAGAGAGTGCAAGAATGGCTGGCTCCAGCACCAGCACTAGCATGGGTATTTTTAATACTCAGCTCCCACAATTTAATGGGAAAAACTATGACTATTGGGCCATAACAATGAGAGCCCTGTTTGCCTCACAAGATTATGGGAACTTGTTGAATATGGGTTTGAAGAGCCAAGAGATGAAGATGAGTTTAATAGATTAACTCAGGCAGAGAAAGATCTATTGAAGAGCAATAAGAAGAAGGATTCCAAAGCCCTTGTATTTTTATATCAAGCGGTGCATGAGAGTTTGTTTCCAAGGATAGCAGCAGCTAAGACATCCAAAGAAGCATGGAAAACCCTCAAGACAGCCTATCAAGGCATGGAGAGAGTGAAGACAACAAAACTACAATTGCTGAGGAGAGATTTTGAGAATCTGTGCATGAAGGAGTCAGATAATATTGACTCATTCTTCACACATGTGATTGGTCTGGTGACACAGATAAGGTCTCATAGAGAAACTCTTGAAGAAAGGAGGATTGTGGAGAAACTATTGAGGGTCCTACCCTCAAAGTTCGATGTGATTGTCACCACCATAGAAGAGACAAAGGATATCACAAATTTTTCAGTTGACGAACTTCATGCATCACTGATAACACATGAGCAGAGGTTGAGTAGAAATGAAAACTCATCTCTAGAACAAGCCTTTAAGACCCAGATGTCCTTTGGAAGAGAAAGAGGTCAAGGCATAGGAAACAAGAGAGGAAGAGGCAGAAGCCAAAATAGAGGTGGAAGGAACAGTCCAGCAAATGCTCAAGGAAGAGGCAGCGATCCAAATCAGAACCAAGGCCAAGGCAGCAGTCAACAAAGTGGACAACATCATGCTCAAGGACAAAGGTATGAAAAATCCAATGTCCAATGTTATTATTGTAAAAAATATGGGCATTATGCCAATGAATGTAGGAAGAAGCAGCATGATATGAGTAATAGATCTAGTGCAAATATCACTAGAGAAAATATCAGCCAAGATAATGTGTTGTTAGCTTGTAATATGGCTGAAACAAATAGTGAAGATATATGGTTTCTAGATTCCGGTTGTAGTAACCATATGACAGGAAACATAGCCCTGTTTTCTGCTTTAGATCAAAATATGAATCACAAGTCACACTTGGGACTGATAGTAAAATTTCTGTTATGGGAAAAGGAGAAGTAAAAATATTTACAAAGAAAGGTGAAAAGAAAACCGTAGCAGGTGTCTATTATGTTCTTGGAATGAAGTGTAACCTCTTAAGTATTGGACAACTTGTTCAAAAGGGTTACAATGTTTTCTTTGAGAATGATGTATGCACCATCATGGATAGAGCACCCAACAAACGATGTATTGCTGAAGTGAAGATGACGAGGAACAGGATGTTCCCTCTCAGAATAGAGGCAGATTTAAAAAATAAAGAAGTAATAGTAGCAGTGACACAAGAGGCTTTCCAAAGCCAACCAAAGGATGAAAATTGGTTGTGGCACTTGAGATTTGGACATCTCAACTTTGGAGGTCTTAATTTGTTGAGTAGAAAAGGAATGGTAAGAGGATTACCATTGATAGAGAAACTGGACAGCCTTTGTGAAGGTTGTATCTTGGGGAAACAACACAGAGAAAGTTTTCCATCAGGGAGAAGCACCCTTAGAAATTGTCCACTCAGATTTATGTGGACCAATGCAAACTCCATCACTAGCAGGCAGCCAATATTTTCTAACATTCATTGATGATTTTACTAGAAAAACTTGGGTTTACTTTCTAAAGAACAAAAGTGAAGTGTTTGAAAAATTTCGAAATTTCAAAGCACTTGTGGAAAACCAAAGCGGGCTGCATATCAAAGTTCTAAGAACTGACAGAGGAGGTGAGTATATCTCCAAGGAATTTCTACGTTTTTGTAGAGAAAATGGAATTCACAAACAGTTTACCACTAGGTACACTCCGCAGCGAAATGGAGTTGCTGAAAGGAAGAATAGGGAAATCATGGATATGGCGAGGAGTATGTTAAAGGCAAAGCATTTGCCAAATGATTATTGGGCTGAAGCTGTACACTGTGTAGTATATATTTTGAATAGGTGTTCTACAAAAGTAGTCATGAACAGAATGCCAAAAGAAGCATGGAGTGGGAGAAAGCAAGGAGTCACCCACATGAAAGTTTTTGGTTGTGTGGCTTATGCACACATTCCAGATCAGCTAGGGAGGAAGTTGGACAGCAAAGGGGAGAAATGTATTTTCATTGGATACAGTGAGGAATCTAAAGCTTACAGGTTGTATATCCCATCTACGAAGAAGTTTTTTGTGAGCAGAGATGTTCAATTCATTGAGGAGGAAGCTTAGGATGGAAGCATAGAGAAAACAATGAATGTTAAAATTGTTTGTCTCATGATGAAGATGATGAGGAGATGGCTGAAATACATCCCCAAACAGCACCGCCAACACAAGAACAACAAGATACACCCTTGAAGAGAAATGAAAGTGCTTCTCCAAGCACACCATAAGGAGGAAATTCAAGTGCTTCTTCAAGCACTTGCACACCAAATGAAAGAGGTAAGAAGTTCAGAAATTTAAGTGACATTTATGATGAAGGTATGAATTTTTTGTTTGCTTTATATTGTCATGTTGATGGCCCTATTCATTTCGAAGATGCTATTAAGGATAAGAAATGGATAGAAGCTATGGATGAGGAGATTAATGCCATAGAAAGAAACAAGACATGGGATTTGGTTGAACTGCCAAAAGGAAAAGAAGTCATTGGAGTCAAATGGGTCTACAAGACCAAGAGTAATGCTGAAGGCAAAATAGAAAGACACAAGGCAAGGCTGGTTGTCAAAGGGTATAAGCAACAGCATGAGAGAGATTATGAGGAAACTTTTGCACTAGTTGCAAGAATGGAAACAGTGAGAGTAGTGCTGTCCATAGTAGCACAAAACAAGTGGAAAGTTTACCAAATGGACGTGAAGTCAGCATTCCTAAATGGAGTTTTAATGGAAGAGGTTTACATTGAACAACCTCCAGGCTATGAGAAGAAAGGCCAAGAGCACAAAGTATGCAGATTGAAGAAAGCTCTTTATAGGCTGAGGCAAGCACCAAGAGCATGGTACAGTAGGATAGACTCCTATCTACTGGAAAATGGATTCGAAAAGTGTGAGGGAGAACCCACCCTCTACATCAAAGAAAAGGATGGTAAAATTCTAATTGTTGTGTTATATGTTGAAGATGTTATTTTCACAGGTAATGATGATCATCTCATTGAAAACTTCAAAACAGTCATGAAAGAAGAATTTGAAATGACTGACATGGGTTTGCTGAGATACTTCTTAGGAATATAAGTAGATCAAAATGAAAATGGGATTTTTATCTCTCAAGCAAAATATGTTAATGAAGTATTGGAAAGATTTAATATGCAGGACAACGAGGCAGCGATCACTCCCACAGTGATGGGATTAAAACTCAGCAAAGAGGACAGCAGCAAGGATTTTGATCCTAGTTTGTACAAGAGTATAGTTGGCAGCCTTATGTATTTGACTGCAACTAGACTAGATATAATGTTTGCTGTTAGTTTAATTTCTAGATTCATGGAGAGGCCAAAAGAAGCACATTGGCAGGCAGTAAAAAGAATTTTGAGGTATGTTAAAGGTACTAAAAGGTTTGGCATTTTATATACTGTTTCAGAATGTTCAGATTTAGTTGGATACACTGATAGTGATTAGGCTGGAAGTGTAGATGATCGGAAAAGCACATCCGGTTATGTTTTTCACATGGGTTCAGGAGCCATTTCATGGGCTTCTAAGAAACAGCCTATTATAGCACTGTCTACAGCAGAGGCTGAATATGTGGCAGCTACAATAGCAACATGTCAAGCAGTTTGGATGAGAAGAATGTTAAGGAGCTTAGGCCAAGAGCAGGCAAAAGAAACTGTGATTTTTTGTGACAATAGCTCAGCTATTGCATTATCCAAGAATTCGGTGTTTCATAAGAGAACGAAACACATTGACACCAGGTTTCATTACATCAGGGAATTGGTAAGCAATGGAGAAATTGTTTTAAAACATTGTAGGACTCAGGAACAGGTTGCATACATTCTGACCAAGCCATTGGACCAGAAAATCTTTGAATTTTTGAGGAAACGTTTGGGTATGATTGATAACCCAACAGTTGAAATTAAAGGGGAGTGTTGAAATATAATTTCAACTGCAGTGACCATTAAACGGCGACCGTAAAACAATTCCGGAAAACTACTTGTCTTTATCGCACCGCTTTTCACAAGTTGGTGGTATTCTCTCAAACGCCCCCGATACAATCACCATTTGACGCGTGTCCCCAGTACGTTTTGCAAAATAGCTTTTTATCGAGGCGTATTGCTCGTTTAGTTTGGGCAAGCGATATCCGTCCGATTAAATCAAGGGGCCTGCACCATTTGAACTTGCGTGGAGTGAATGTTTTGGTTGACCGCCAGGTTTGTCAGCAAAAGGATGAGAAATTTAATTTTTCACCGAATTTATTATGGACGTAGATTGTAGGTAAAAGATTTTAATTTTAATGTTTTTTTACTTACGGAAGTATGGCATAGTAAACGTATGTAAGTTTTTTTTATTGTTGCATATGTAAGGTAATATGTTTTTTTTGAGTTGACTATTGTAATGCAAGGAAAGGGAAGAAACACACAGCGGTGCGAAACAAAAACAGAACATAGCAGCGTGAAAATATGATTGAGAAGAAAGCATTGTAAGCACATAGCAGAGCGTGAGTAGGGAGAAAGGGAATGCTCGACAGAGCCTGAATGTAATGTTTTTTTAATATGAATGTAAAACTGCAACAGCATATGTAAGAATTTTTTTTTTATTTTATAGCAGTAAATGTAAATGAAAAATTTACACACAGCAGTGTAAATCCTTTCAAAAAGAGACAGAGTAATTTTTGTTGAAATGTTATTGGTGTAATACCTCACGCAGAGCAAGAATAATTTTGTAATAGCAGTTGTCTTTGATTAATGAATACAAAGCTTTTGTGGGTGTGTGTGAATCTCTGTTCTCAAGCAAAATTTTTTTTTATAGCTTCCATGTGTTAAGATCCTGTGGAAAAAACAGAGCATTGTTCTCTGTTCAGTGATTTTGTTTTGGAATTTACCAAAAAATTCCCAAAAGTTCTGTGCCCAATACTGCGCGAAGTCATGAACAACAATGTAGTCGGGTGAGAGTTGCCTGAGGAGACTTCCGAACGGCTTCTCCAGGCCGTCTATGGCTTTCTGGAGGGAAAACGGCATTTCTATGGGGATGTCTGCCGTGCATTCGGCCCCGGAGTCAGGCCTTCCGTGGGGGGTAATGGCAGTTCCAGCGGCTCGATCCGGCCTGGCCACTCCTGAAGTTACAGGGAGATGTTAACGGGAATGGAGAGAAAAGAGACTGTGTGGCCATGGATTGCAAGATCCTTCGAGAGCTGTAGAAAGGGATTAATGTGTCCCTGCTCCAACCATGGAAACAGCAGAAAATGAAGATTCTTCTTTCTAATCTGGTTGTCCATCATACCACAATGAGTTTCTGTTTTACATTAACCGTATCTCAGGGTTGTGAGGAAAGTCTATATGATCCGCAATTTCTATCTCTTCATTAAAAACACTAAAGAAGTCTCAAGGGGATAGCTTTCACATGCTGCAGTAAAACGTATGAAGATTCTATGAACGAATAGGCGTGGAAATTGAGAATTTATTGGACACTGTGTCAAGTTGTCTCAGTAGAATAATACTATTATCGAATGTACTTATACTATTATGATATTAATAAGTTAAATTTATTTCTATAAATTAGACTTTGAAGTTTTTTCAACTAGAATGGTGTGCAGAGATTGTGAATTTATGTAATTATACTATTATGATATTAATATAAGTTAAATTTATTTTTATAGATCAGGTTTTGAAGTTTTTTCAATTAGAATGGTGTGTAGAGATTGAGAGTCTATTCGCAATCGTTTTAGCTCATCTGGTGTAGCTAAAATGGGACTCTTATCAAATGTCAACACTCTGTTGTAGAATTATTTTAATATTAATATGATTTAAATTTATTTTTATACATTAAATTTTAAATTTATTTTTCTCTATATAATTAAGTGTTCTATATAATTAAATGTTGAGATCCAAAATTTACTTGACATTGTCTAGCATGATACTCTCATTTTATTATAAAATTATTATAATATTAATATGATTAAATCCTATTTTTATAAATTAAATTTTAAAATATTTTTCAATAAATGTTTTTGTATCAAATATTATTATTTTATTATATAATTATTTAATATTAGTATTATTTAAATTTATTTTTGTCAATTAAATTTTAAAATAATTTTCAACTACAATTATGGATGGAGATTGAATCACTAAAATAACATTCTTATCAAATGTAATTATTCTATTATAAAATTATTATAATACCAAAATAACACTCTTATTAAATGTCATTATTTTATTATAAAATTATTATAAGATTAGTATGATTTCAATTTATTTTTATAAATTAAATTTTGAAGTCTTTTTCTACTACCATTGGATGTGAAGATTAAGAATTTATTAAACATTGTTTTAAGTATGTTTGTTCTAGTTATAATAACACTCTTATCAAATGCCATTATTTTATTATAAAATTATTATAATATTACTACAATCAATTTTTTTATAAATTAAATTTTCAAGGTTTTCAACTATCACCAACCTAAATCCATCTTAACACCAGATCTATCAAATGTCGAGAGGGATCAAATCTCTCAAGGTGCAAACCTATTTTTTTAGTTCAAAACTTGAGGAAAGGTTTGCACCTTGAGAGATTTGATCCCTCTCGGCGCCTCATAGATCCAGTGTTAAGATGGATCTAGGTTGGTTTCAGTCATGTGTAGTCATACAAAATTTGCTCAGCATCTAATTATTTTGATCATTTTAAATATCTTAAATATGTCTAAGATTAATTTGGTCAATTTAATTTAAAATTTGCTTAGTTACCTCTGTTTGTTGAGATGAGAGAGACTGTTAGTAACTTGAATGATGAAATAAAAAATATGAGTGCAAAGTGTCAATGTAACAATTTTGATAGATAGAAAATGTGAATACTAAGAATATAGTCAATTACAAACAATCTTCATTGCAATCAATCTGAAACTATTTTTTTCTACTGTTCCTATTATCACACATATTAGTTTTTCCATTTTCTCATATCGATCATATGAAAAGAGTAGTTGGAATCACAGACCATTCAAATATTAAACTCGAACTATTGTAGTAAACAACAACATACCTTGAATACTAAACTCGAGCTGCTGTAGTAAATAACAACATACCTTGTCTCTGTTGCTCTCCAATATTAATTGTAGTTTTGTCCAAATTTAGGCATTGTAATTTATGTATTGTTAGACCCCAAATAATTTTCAATGGTAGTTATTTTCTATTATTGTTTTTGAATGCAAAGTAATTAACAATGTTGAATGATGGAAAATGGGAATAATAAGAATGTAGCAAATTATAAATAGTTTATGGTTTCAAGAAGAAAACGTTTGGGGTAAGCAAACATTTTAGTTAGGATGAAAATTCAAGTATTGTAGTTATGGTTGACTAATTTTTATGTGGTTACGTTGAGCGACAGTGTGTGTGTTTTGGGGATGAGAAGGGGAGATAGATATATATATGGGGGAGGAGAGGGAAGAAGACAGAGGCAAAGGTAGGGAGGGAGGAAGAGATATATTTATGGAGAGAGAGAAGGGGAAGAGAGAGAGAGGGAGGGGAAAGGGAGGGAGGGTGAGAGAGATAGATAGATATAGAGAGAGTATGTATGTTTAGGGGCTAGGATAGAGATATATAGAGGAAGAAACACTGGGAGATAGAGATATAGATGGAGGAGGTAGATATGTGCTTACACTAAGATCAATGCACATTATTAATCTAATTACTTTGAAATCAATGTACATCATACATCTTGTTGCATCAAATCAGAAATCAACATCTACACTAAAATCAATGCATGTACTGCAAACAATCAAATAGCATTAGAAATCATCATTTATACTGTAATCAATGCATCTAGTGAAAGAAATAAAATAGGATTATAAATCAATATCTACACTGAAACCAACGCATCTAATGCAAGCAATCAAATATGAGTAGAAATAAACATCTACATTGAAATCAATGCATCTAGTGTAAGGTATTAAATATGATTAGAAATTGACATCTACACTAAAATCAACACATCTAGTGCAGGCGATTAAATAGGATTAGAAATTAATATCTACATTGAGGCCAATGCATCCTGTGCAAACAATCAAATAGGAGTAGAAATAAATATATATACTGAAACCAATGCATTTAATGCAAGAAATCAAATATGAGTAGAAATCAACATTGACGCTGGAATCAATGCATCTAGTGTAAGGTATTAAATATGATTAGAAATCGACATCTACACTGAAATCAATGCATCTAGTGCAAGTGATCAAATAGGATTAGAAATCAATATCTACACTGAAACCAATGCATCCTGTGCAAGCAATCAAATAGGAGTAGAAATCAACATCGACATTGAAATCAATGCATCTAGTGTAAGGTATTAAATAGAATTATAAATCGACATCTACATTGAAATCAACGCATATAGTGCATGTGATCAAATAGGATTAGAAACCATCAACTACATTGAAATTCATACATCTACTTTGGTGAAAATCTAAAATATTCATGACTTTCTAGTTTTAACTTCTATGTTTGTATTTTTCTCTATGAGACTCTTTCTACTTCTCTCTCTCTCTACCTTCCATTCTGTGTCTATCTACCTCCCCCTCTCCTTCTCTCTCTTCCCCTCCCTCTCTCCCCCATCTCACTCTATCTTCCTCTTGCTAAATTTCTCTATCTTTCTCTTCTTTCCTCTGTCCCCCTACCATCTATATTTATACCTCCCTCCATCTCTCCTTATTTGTCTCTCTATATCAACCCCCTCAAAATAAGTCATGGTCTCTTTCTCTCTCCCCATATCTATCTATCTATCCATATATCTCCCCCTCTTCCTTTCCCTCTCTGTATATTTCCCTTCTCTCTCTCTCTCTCTCTCTCTCTCTCTCTTTTCTAACCCCTCCCCTACCCCGTCTATATGTCTGTTGAAAGTGTGGCTCGAAGAAGACACAAGAATTATGTACTATGTGTTCATGCTTTTGGAGGACCAAAAGCTTCTTAGTGGGTAGGAATGATCTGGGAGGATCTATAGGTACAAGTGGCCTTGAAAATAGCTCAAAAATTAAAGTCATTAGATGGAAGTCAAAGTAGGACTAGATCATATTACTCGTCATCTTGACTCCAGTGGTGTGAATGACACCCAAATCTGAGTTCGTATGCTCAAGTTATAGTTGGTCAAAGCTTGGGTCAAACATGGCGAAGTGGCAGGCTTAAGGAGGCAACAATTTAGCAGCAACCTGACACATGGAATCTGGCCACTGGATGGGAAAATTTGTCAACCTCTCCACCCCCAAGTCTCAATGCTATTATATTGTAAATAAAAACATGGTATGGGTGAGTAGGCCACCCCCGATGGAACTTCCCAACCTCGATGGTCACTGTCATATGGGAAGTTGGTGGGGGTTGATCCCACCTAGCCCACATGGGTCGACCCCCATTGGGCTGCTCCATTTAGCACTAATTGAATGCCCAATAAAGCATGTCGCGGTATATGTTATAACCATCGACCCAAAGTTAAACCACCAATGCATTATGTTAAAACAAATACTATATGTATGGGGTGGGTGGTGTTGGAACTCTACTTGCTCCCACCAAATCTACTGATGACTACCAATAGGTCAATGACCTTGGTTTAGTAAGTCTGTCACCCAACTTTATATATAAACCTTCTCATTTGCCTAGCGGACTAGAGGAGAGCTAGAGGGCCGACCTGTGGAACCACGAGCGACCCTTAAGTGTGGAACCTTGAGCAAGTGTATCAAGGAGATGCTGAAAAGATTCTCTTAAAGGGCCAGAGGTGACAATGTTAGAATTGGTCAAGTTTATAGTCAATTTTGTACGTTTTCATGCTAGGAATCCATCCGCACAGTCTGTTTTTCTAGTTGAGCTCTCCATTTTAGGCCATCATCCGAACGAGAGGTATAAGGGTCATCTCTTTAAATTTTCTTGTAACTTTGATGCTTCTTAATAATATAAGTCCTCCCCATCATATCTCGTCATATCATTGACTCCCATCTCTACTCATTTGTTGAAGCATTCTTGAATCTAAAGAAGAAGAATCATCGGGCAACATTAACTACCACCCTATATAATGTTAGAGAGCACATCTCAATCTGAAATAATATCAGCGGGCACATCTCAACCTAAAACTACATCCAGGAGCACATCTCAACTCAAAATCTCATGGAGGAGCTAAACATCTTCAACTCCATATCGAGTAATAGGTGATATAGGGGAACATCTAAACCCATCCTCATTCCCACTGATATTCCCATCAACGACCTTGAAGAGTCATGTGGTAGAACACCTACATCAGAGTAAGCTTGGGCTGTACATCCCCAAGTACACTCTCAACCCGTTGACCAGACGGGAAGTGATATTCCCAACAAGTCCATCTTATGGGTATGATGCCAACTCGAGTATACTATGAAAAGACCAAGATAAGGGAGAATCATCTCCAACCCTATGGGTAACAGATAGGGGAGCAACATCTTTGACCTTATTTTCGATAGATCCATCAACCCCAAGAGCCCTCTATCTCAATTCCTCACCCTAGGAGCTCAGACATGAGGGGAAGAGTTGGCTGAGTGTTCTCAATCAATGATACCTCTTATCAGGAGGGTTCAGATCCATCAGTCCAAGTTTCTCTCTGAAGACCAAGAACTTCCCTTTTGGTAAATCCTTGGTGAGTATATATGCAATCTTCTCATTTTTCGATATATGATGGAGTCTAACGACTCGTCTCTGCACAATATCTTGAATGTAATCATATCACATCTTTATTTTCTTGGACTTGTCATGAAATACGAGATTCTCTACCAGACATATCTCACTCTTGTTTTTGAAATATATCACTACAGTGTTTAGGACCTACTCAAATAGCTCTTCAAAGAGATTCCTCAACCAAACTACTTCACAACTAGCCATGCTAGAGACGCTGTCTTCCCCCTCGATAGTACTTAGTGCTACAAACTTCTTCTTCCTGCTAATCCAAGATAGCATGGTAGATCCAAAACTAATAAAACATATAGACATACTATTCTTGTCGACAATGTTTCCTGCCTAGCCAGCATCAGTATATCCATGAAGTCAAACATCTACGACAGAATATCTCAAGCCAAGGGTAATCATCCCATTCAAATATCTCAAAATCTATTTGGCAATGATCCAATGTGCATGGAGAGGCCCAATCATGAATTGAATCAAAATGTTCACTGCATAGCATATATCTCAATGGGTGTTCACTGAACATCATAGCCCTAATCCATTGTCTATACTTGGATGGATTCACAAAATCGGGTCCTACAGCTTCTCCCCATAACTTCTTGATATTCATTTCCATTGATGTGGGAAAGCATTTGCATTCCTCTATTCTGAAACTCTCCATTAGCTTCATGACATATTTTCCTTCATGGCAAATCCGAGACTAATAAAACATATAGAAATACTCTTCATGTCGGCAATGTTTCTTGCCCAGCCATCATTAGTATATCGATGAAGTCAAACATCTCTGACATAATATCTCAAACCAAGGGTGATCGTCCCATGAAAATATCTTAAAATTTGTTTGGCAGTGATCCAATGTGCATGGAGAGGCGCAGTCATGAATTGACTCAACATGTTCATTGCATAGCATATGTCTCGACTGGTGTTCACTAAGAAAATCAAAGCCCCAATCAACTGTCTATACTCGAATAAATTCGTAAAATCGGTTCCTGCAGCTTGTCCCCATAACTTCTTGAAATTCATTTCCACCGATGTGGGAAAGGATTTGCATTCTTCCATTATGAAACTCTCCATTAGCTTCATGACATATTTTCCTTCATGGAATATCTGAGACTAATAAAACATATAAACATACTCTTCATGTTGACAATGTTTCCTTCCCAGCTAGCATTAGTATATCGATGAAGTCAAACATCTCTGACATAATATCTCAAACCAAGGGTGATCCTCCCATGCAAATATCTCAAAATCTGTTTGGGAGTGATTCAATGTGTATGGAGAGGCTCAGTCATGAATTGACTCAACATGTTCACTATATATCATATGTCTCGATGGGTGTTCACTAAGAACATTAGAGCCCCAATCAATTGCCTATACTCGAATGGATTCGCAAAATTGGTTCCTGTAGCTTCTCCCCATAACTTTGTGAAATTCATTTCCATCAATGTGGGAAAGGATTTTCATTCTTCCATTTTGAAACTCTCCATTAGCTTCATGACATATTATCCTTGTGAATCGAAAATCTCACCGGGCCTTTGCCACATCTCAAGGCCTAGAAAGTAGTGCATGAGTCCAAGGTCCTTCATCTCAAATTCAGAGGCTAACTCTCTCTCACACTTGATCATCATGGGATTACTACCTATCAAAAATAGATCATCAACATATAAAACCAAAGTCAACGACATACCTCAGATTACCTTGAAGTAGACGTTAGGATCGACATTACTTTCTATGAATCCCAGCTTCGCCGAATAACTGTCTATACAGGCATACCATGCTCTAGGGCTTGCTTCGAACAACACAATGGCATTTTCAACCTGCTCGGGCCATATGTGAAAACACAACGTCATAATATTCTCCCTCTTTCTAGGAGAATCCTTGAGCCATGAACCTTGCCTCGTATTTCTAAATTCTACCGTCGACTCCATGTTTGATCTTGAATAGCCACTTGGAAGTCACTAAAATTTTTCCCTTCATTCTCGACACGACATCCCATATTCCATTCTTCATTATTGATTCATATTCCTCGGTCATAACGTCCTTCTAAACTTGTTCTTACATGGCTTCTTCCAAATAATGATGATAAAATAGTTTCAATACCATGGATTTATCAAATCTCTTAAAGTGCAAATTTCTTTTATAGTGCAATATAAAAAATTTCATTGTTTAAATTGCATTTTTTAATGTATAAATGGACTCAACCCCTTGAAAATATCGTTGAGAACTTGGATTGTGTAGACTATGTAAACTTACAAAAAATATATCCAAAATAATTGAAATATTTTATTTATAATTTATATTTTTTACATGCCACATAATAATTTTATGTTAAGAATTAAATGAATTACACACTTTCCTTTTATTATTTTATTAAGAAATAATTAATTCTTTTTAATTTCAATACATATACTTATTTTATTTCTTTTATATATATATATATATATATATATATATATATTACAATGGATGTTTAAATAGTTTATGCAAATTTTGTATTGAAATATTTTTATCAAGTATAAAATTATACATCTTCTATATTCAAAAGTGGAAACATAATTTTTTACTTTTAATTACTTTTTTTTTAATTGATATAAATTATGTTATTTCACATAAATATGCAGATATTTTATTTATGGTTCAGAGTGAGAGTGAAATATTCTTACCACATCTTCTAAGTTGTAAAATCAACAACAAACCCAACAAACACAATGAAAGTGAGATTATTGATATTCTTATAACTAGCAGTGTAAAAAACTCACAAAATAACTTAGTAAGAAAATATTTTATTTATTTATTTTAAAATTAACAAACATTACAAATTTCTTTATAGGTAAAATTTGAGATAACATTAACTTAAAGAAATATAGAAAATAACATTAAATTATAAAAAATGGAGAAAAAAACTGCAAATTTTATGAAAAATAATATTACTATTTTAAATTGATAATTTTTTATAAATTTTAAAAATATAAATATGTTACAGTGATGTGTCAACTGACATTCGCGGATAGCAGCCAGAGATGGCTGTCCTCACTGTTGGTTTGACAAACTGAGTTTGATAGGTTTTTCCACCTTTTGAAAAAAAAAAAATTACCATATTAATAAGAATTAATTTTTTAAATCAACTTCCCATAAATCAATATTAATGGCTCTTTAAATTTTCAATGAAAAATCTAATAATTAAAAATAAATTAATTGACTTCCCCATTATCGTCTATTTTTTTCTTAAATTACACTGGGTTAACTTTCATTGTGAATTTATTCCTTTGCACAGGCGGGCATCCGATGGAAGTTGTAGCCGTGTATATTGGATTGAATTCCCTGCCTCGAGCTTCCCGCTAATGCGTAGACAATGACAGATAATGTCAGACGTAACACCGGTTTCCGGCTGCAAAATTTTTCCGACGATAAACAGATCCAATGATGAATATCAACATCCGTCTTTATAAACGTAGATAAAAAGGTGGGCCAAACACCCACATATGTATGTTATAGAAAGGGTTGCCTATTATTATATCGAATTAACCTCGCTCCTGTTTCTTGAATTCCATAGAGTTCAATTAACCTGGCTCCTGTTTCTTGAATTTTAAAATTAAAGGACAAAAGCCAAGGTTAATTGATTACAATATTGTTTCTTGAATTTCAAAAAGTTCAATTAACTTAGCCTTTGTTTCTTGAAAGTTGGTATAAGTTATTCTTATTAAATGAAATGAATTTTAAAATAAAAAATTTCGAAGTTTTACAGAGTTGTTAAATGATTTTTTATAATGTTTTTTTTTACCTAAATATTAATATTTAAAGTTAGTATCTTTAAATGGTTATAGGGATTTTAACTTATTTGTTATTTTAAGTTATATATTTTTTCAAATATATATATTTAAGTCTTTTTATTTAGAATTGTCATTTTTTTTAACGCTTTATCATAACAATGGTTATGGCTTAGAATTTATGAAATATTATATTTTTTATTAAGGGCCATGAATTATTATTATTTAAAATTTTTGTTATTTTTATTATTATTTTAGATTTTAGTTATTTTATTTAAAACATATTTTTATTAAAATAATAATAATAAAATAGTTGAAATTTAATATTAAAATTTAATTTAGTTTAATATTAAAATGTAATTTAATATCAAAATTTAACTAGTCGAAGGCAAATGGATGAGGGCGTGATGACTTTTTAACTCAACCATGAAGATTTAATATACTAGGAATATGTTTCATCTAAAACACTAACTACAGTTAGAATTTAGATGGCATATAAAAAAGGTGCAGTGAAATCAATCCAGTAATTTCAATGTAAAGACTCCACATTTTGTGGGTGCAGAGCGCGTAGTGTGTAAAAGAGTCATAGGGTTCTCCACCGTTAGTTTTGTTATTGTAATGTCGATCAAGGCTTTAAGTAGTTAAGAAATCAATTGATAAGAAAAGATGAACATATGATGTATGTGAGATAGATCTATGGAGTAAAGTCTAGTTTTTGGGTCGTAGAGTAGGAGAAGGCTCTGTAGCTGAGTGCGCAGAGGCCTAGTAGTCCGTAGCTGAGTGCGCGGACCCCTGCAGCTGAGTGTGCAGGGCGAGTCGAGTCTGTAACAGTTGGAAGTATTAATAAAGAGAAGTTTCCTATCATTTCTGTGTATTTATTTCCTGTTTTGTGCATCTGTTATCTTGGTTATGAAATTCACTTCTAAAACTTATATGATGCATGAATGTGTATATTTTTATTGATTAAGTGAATGCAAGATAGAATATCTGTTTACGTGAAGTTAACTAAGATTTGATAAGAAGATAAGTAAGATACGCGGTGTAGTTTGGGGAAATAGTGTAGTTCACTGCCCTAGCAGCATGAAAGCATCTCGGCCGCTGGTTAGGGCTGCATGAAAGACAATTATAACAGATCGTGAAGGTATTGAAGGTCGGGACAGTGCACAAAATGAACTGCATGAAGACAGATCTAGTTGGAGTAAATCGACATCTTTGACATCTCAAGTGTGTGGAAACTTGGTTCCAACATCCCCCCATACTACTTCGGGTGAGACTTCAGTCCACGCTCCGCGCGCTGGTGCTGAAAGGGCCAATAGTGTAGGGATTTGTTTGGCTAAATAACTTTGAACCTTGGTTAGGCCCCCATAAGCCAACAAATGGTTCCGTTGGCGGGACCGAAATTTACATAGAGATGTTTGATGTCGTATCATTGGAATCCAATTAAGAAAGAAATTGAAGGCTGGTTGGACAGAAGAATTCATGAGTTTGCAGCGCAGGAGAACGAGAACCCGCGACTATCAAAAGAAGAGTGGTTAGACTTTTACCTGTACACGAAGATCCAAGAAATCTTCTTTGCGTCCTTCCCTACTGAGCTGTATGAGTGGATCGCGAAGCTAGCAGGTAGCCAAGGAAGGTGGAAGCTTGATAGTCCTTTTGTGTGGACCCCAAAGTTAGTGTGAACGTTGGAAGCATCGGAGGATAAGATCATGCACGCCATTGATCATTGGCTTCATCGTATTATAGGAGGATTCATCACTGATCTCGCGGTTGACACCTCAGTTAGCTACAACGAGGCAGAGTGACGCTTTCTTAAAGGAACGTGAGTTAAGTACGTAAAGTATTTGAATACTTGGATTAAAATGCTATTCTGCGAAAAGAGGGTTATGTAGTTACCTTGATGTTTGGGGCTACGCGAAGTGGAAAAGCTTACAGGAACAAAGGAAATAAGGGACCAGAAACTAGCCCCTTGATTTCATCTCCATGAGGGGACGAGGAAGAGCTCGCGAAGGTCTCACTGCGAAGTGTGATCCATCTGATAAGGCAAAGAATTCCGCGAATACCACCTCCACCCACACCGCCACCAGCTTCACCACCATCACCTCCATCTTCACTCATACCACCTCCACCACCACTGCGATTCAATATGGCAAGCACAGTGAAGTTGCCTGTGTTCAAAGGTTTGGGAAATGAGGATCCAGACCAATTCTGGTTCGTGGTAAGGGTTGTATGGGAAGCGCAAGGAGTTATAGATGACAATATAAAGAAAGCGACACTGGTTAGCGCCTTACAGGACCATGCACTAACCTAGTATATTAAGCACTCCAATGATAATCCAAATGTGGTAATTGCGGATATCCAAGCGGTGCTAAATAGAGAATTTAGCAGGACGAAGTCTGAAGCACAATCAATCATTGGATTCAAAGTGATCACAATTCTATTAGGCGAGACCCCTTAGGAGATGGATCAGAGGCTGCAATGTATGATTCGCAAAGCTAATATGAATCTGACGAATGGACAACATCATAGTGGTTTGTAGCTTTGCTAATGTCACATTTAAGGAGTTTGCTGTCATAGTAGAAGATAACGATTCAGGTGGAAGCCTTAGATATTTCTATGAGGCGACATGAGACTTCAATGCAGGATCTTAACTTAGGAGTTCAACAGATCCATGCGTAGCTGAAGAATTTATGCCTTGAGATGTAGAGTCTGAAACAAGACAGGATAACTCAAGCAGAAGTGCGCGAAAGAGGCATGGTGCGTAAAATGCAACGGTCAGGGTCATGAAAAGGACCACTGCCCGGTTTTCAAAAATTACCTTGCAAGAGGAGGACTGATGCCCTTAAGGCCATAAGCGTAAGTAGGAACCAGTTCGACACTTGCTTTTTGGTGCGTGATTTGTCAAATAATAGGAAAACATGTCACAGAAAATTGTCAATTGTTACAGAAGTATACGCAAGATTTGCAACAGTTGTTCTGTAACTTTTGTAGGTCAGTGGGACATCATGAGCACACTTGCAGAAGCTATGAGTTGATGATGGATAGAACTCCCACCTACATATTTCAGGCCGAAACATGGCCCTTTGACCAAAATACAGGAATGGCAAGGATGCGACTGAGGCAGAGAAGGACCTAGAAGAGGTTGCAGACAGTTGATATGCTACAATTACGAAGGGCTGGGACATTATCGCCATGATTGCACGAATCCAACATGCCCGTCGTGTTTGTATTGCACCTTGCTTGATGATTATACAAAATATTGTCCTATGGTGATAGCTAGGATGCACGACAAAGGAGCACTACCACCTCCCCCGAATTAGAACCTGCAGATGATGAGGTCTGAGCCATGCGAGGAAGATCTGAATGTGAACATTGTGCTTCAAAGTGGAATTGTGACAAGAGATGACAAAGGCAGACAACCAGAAGATAGTACCTGGGTTCGCAAAGCTCTCACGAAAGAAGTAGTGTTTGATTTGGAGTGCACTCTGGAAACCTTCATGGAAGCTAAGAAGAGCTTCGCTAATGCCTCCACTTCAGGAAGAAAAGATAAACCGCAGCCGGAGATGGACACATCTATGCTCGCAACGTTCCTGGAAACATGTATGAATCTACTGCACAACAGTAAGGCGGTGAAAGGGTTACAGGAACTCACCAACAGATGCACCAGAACAACGCCAGGAGAACTTCGCATAGTCTAGAAGATTAGAAAGCATAAGGCAAGAACGGGAAGAGTGATGAGACTAACCGCACAGATCAGAGAATATGAGATGGACCAAGTAATTCTGGATTTGGGATCAGATACAAATGTTCTATCGAAGCAGACATGGGAGCGAATGGGGCGGCCTACGCTCCAGCGGTCTCCAATTCAGCTAAAGATGGCGAACTAGCAGAAAATAATACCCATGGGGAGATTACAAGGAATAATTGTGGATATTGAGGGACCGAGTGCATTGGCAGACTTTGAAGCGATAGAGATTGTTGATGACAACAATACCTACCCTGTGCTCTTAGGAATTGATTGGGCCACTGACATGAATGGGGTGACCAATCTGAAAAAGCAAAAAATGATTTTTGAAAAGAAGTCACTACGCGTAGTTATACCCCCAGATCCCATTGAAGGATATCACTATACGGAGCTGGTGCACGACTATGAATTTTATGATGATTTGGACTGCATCTATAAGATAACAACATGAAACTAGGACTAGGTGAATCCTACCACAGATTGGTGGATTGCATGGGAGCATGAAATCTCCTGTACTTCAGATTCAAATGAGGAAACAAAGCGATGGTAGAATCGTTACATGAGGTAACTACACTGAATTGTAATATGATGACAAGGTCGTTGCACTATGTATCGATAGAAGTAAGAGACTTGCCTACTTATGATAGTTTAAGTGAGGTAGATACCTTCTTGGATAAAATTGAAAGAGAAGTACCGGAAAAGAAATGATTCCAGGACTTGGACTGGGTACTGCGTGCTATGCCCGCGAGATGGTGGTGTACGCACAAAGGGAGCTTTGACAACAGGCGCGAATGTAGGGGATTGATGCACACATGATTTGGGAAGCCTAGGGTGTGATTGACAGATAAGTACAATGGGTAGGATGATCTGCGCATGCATTTGGCCAAGTCGACGCAGGCCTATGGAGAAAATCCACAACCTGAGTGGGTGCACCTATTCTGTCATACCCTAGATGTTATACCAATGCACTAGTATATAGAAACAGAGCTCCACCATGGGACAGGTGAATGGGATGTCCTGTGCGAAGGTTTCGTGATGACCTTCATCTTTTAGGATGGGTGGGATAGTATTGATAAAGCACTACCAAAGGTAAAAGTAGTCATCTTTAGGATACCAGAGGAGTCGGTAGAATTGATTCAGCCTGGATGGGGTACTCAGCTGAGTTGCGCGCTGGGATGTTATAATGTAACTACTAAAGAAGAAGATGAAGATCCGTGGAAAATTAATATTCCAGAGATGGAAGGCCACCACGAGGTTCAGGGACCACAGATTGAAAACCCTGACATAACCGCACCGGTGAAGACTAAGCAGGTGAATATTGGTATGGAGGTGGAACCTAAATTCGTGAAGATTGGAGACTACTGGGACGATGCAACAGTGGATAAGGTCGCTGAATTACTCCACGAATATCAGGACTTATTGGGAACCAAGTTTATGGATTTGAAGGGAATAATTGGAGATTTATGGGTGATGAAAATCATGTTAAAACCAGAAATGAAGCCAGTTAAGCAGAGGTCATATCGCTTAAATCCGAAATACAAGGAGAAGGTCCACGTAGAAATATAGAAGATGCTCATGGTAGGCATCATTGAGTCTGTGGAGGAATTTGATTGGGTAATCCCGATGGTGGTACAAGAGAAGGAGAAGAAGGACGAAATAAGAATATTCGCGGATCTCAAAAAATTGAATGACGCGTGTGTACATGATCCATTCTCAACTCTATTCACAGATGAGGTGTTGGACAATGTAGGCGGTCAAGAAGCATATTATTTCACTGATGGGTTCTCAAGGTACTACCAGATCAAAATCACGCTGAAGGATAGGAGCAAGACAACCTTGGTGACTGAGTGGGGTTATTTTCAATATACTGTCATGCTATTTGGATTGAAGAATTCCCCTACTATCTTTTCACGCATGGTTGTTGCAGCATTCAGGGAATATATTCATAAGTTTTTGGAGGTCTATTTTGATGACTGGACTGTATTTGGGCTGGTCAGGTGCCATGTAGCAAACTTGCGCTTGATGCTAGATACATGCCGAAGATACCAAATCATCCTCAACCTCAACAAGCGTCTGTTCCTCATTCCTTTTGGGAACCTATAGGGGCATGTGGTTTGTAAACAAGGGCTGATGGTAGACCCTGTGAAAATCACGGTGATTCTAAATTTGAAAGCGTCGTGGAGTGTGAAACAGTTGCACGCTACTCTGGGACATACAGGGTACTACAGAAAGTTTATCAAAGGCTATGCCCAGATCCCCGTGCTGATGGAAAAGCTATTGAAAAAGGATGTCACGTTCTACTGGAATGATGACTGTAAGAAAGGCCTGGATGTATTGAAAGAAAAGATGGTTACTGTGCCGATTCTGGTCTTCCCGAATTGGAATAAAGAGTTTCATGTCCATGTTGACGCGTCATGTATAGCAATGTTGAAGCCTCGAAGATCGGGTCTACAACAAGGGGGATACCCGCCCGGTCCAAACCTTGGTTGGCAGCTCCTTATCCGTTTGGTATAGCGGGTCCGACTGGGGATATGGGACCAGTTTCCCAATCTATGAGTGTGTGTGTGTAGAATTTGATGTTCCTGGTCTAACAGTTCCTAATTAAGATATTCTAATTCTAATTATAATCTAATGCTATGCTATCGTAATCTAATAAGCAGCAACATCTAAGTCTATACTAACCCAGGATGTAATTCTTCTGTTATGCGATCTAAAAGGATTTCAAATAAAAAATGGTAATAAAGATCATTAAGCTATTAGAAGAAAGGAAATCAATAAAGATGAACCACTTCGCATAAAAAGTTAGACGAAACAGTTGTGAAAAACATATCGCATAATGAGCTATTCATATATTAAGCATAAATAAATAGCTATCACCATACAAAAGTGCCAAATGATAACTTAGCCATTCATGCAATAATACATAAACAACTAAAAACTGTATATCACTTTAACATATAAGCAGAAATGGTCAAGAGATAAAAGTACCATTTATGACTAGTCCTACTCATAAGCTTCAAGTGACAATGATTTATCTCTCTTTGCTCTAACATCCACTAAGAGTACAGAAGTGCAACATCAGTAGCAAATATCAAATGCAAACATCAACAAATCTTGTTCCATTCATTCACCAAAACCTCCTCTAAGGGTGCAAAAGTGCATGTTCTGAGGACAAGTTTTTGATAAATTTCTGGACCCTTCTCTAAATGCATGAGAAGGGTTTAAATACTACTAACTAAATAACTTAATTACACAGATTTAGGATATGGTTTAAATGACTGCCCTTTTTCTAAGCAAAAATAAAACAAAACTATTTCTAAAAATTAAATCTAATATCTAAATATTTCTGCATTTGCTCCTTAATGTTGCAAGCATTCAGTATTTGCCTCGATAGAGTCAGCTCACTGTCTTCCTCTTTTGGTTGAGCTAAGCAAACAGAATTGGTAAGAGCTGGCACCATCTTCTCAGCAAAGTCGATGATATACTCGAGAGTCATCCTCTGACTATGTGGATTTACTGTGTATGCCCAGTAATAATCTCAGTTCACTTGGTTAACCCTTTGGATTGCTTCTGCCTTTTCTTTAGCTTTATATTTCCAGTTTGTTTTTTACCATTGCTTTCTTGCACTTCTCGGGCTTACAGGTGACTGAGCAGTTAGAGGCTTTCCTTCTCAAACAATTTTCTCAGCGATGCGCGATTAGCGCTAGGCGCTAATTGTGCATCAGAAACTGCCTCCGTTCTTTGATCCGGGCTTCTCTAATGCGTTTTTCTCCTTTTGTGCCTCTTCATCTTTATCGGGTATAAAGCTTCAAAATTTGTAAAAATAATGTCCTTGTGAGCTCTTGACCCTGAGCATTAAACTGCCTATTGATATCAGCATCCTTTAGTACTCATTCAACCATGGTTGTATATGAAAGATCTGTAATGGATGGCTCAGTAGCATTCTGTGAATCTGCGGTTCTGTTGCATGCGGTATCTGTTTATGAGGGCGTCTTTTCTCTATCTTTGAACATTGGAGCTTTACCCTTTTTCCTCATAGCTTCTCGCACATTGCTTTGTGTAAATTTTGTTTTTTGTTCCTGCAGTTCACAAGTGAGGGGAGAGTAATGATAATAAATAACGACAGGAAGGTTTTAAATGCTACGGATATGAAAAAACACGCCACCTGACGTGAACTGGCTCTTCGAACAACACAAAACCATATTTTATTAACAACTAGCATATAATACATTAATTATCAGTAAAGCGCGTAACCAGTTCTTGGTTTATGGAAAAAAATTTCTTGAATATTGAGCCAGGAAAATCTGCGATGGAATGTTTCTGCGATCTGCATCGCAGTATCGCATTTCACTGTATCACATTACCGCAATTTCATCGTGCTGTGCTATTGCAAGGTTGCTTGATCTTGCTATCGCAAGATCGCAAATCACAGTATCGCAAGATCGTAGATCACTTAATCGTTAAATCGTTATGTGTCTTTCATGCAATTTTGCGAGATGCGATATGCGATATCGAATATCGCCATTTTTTAAGGTTTTCCAACGTGAGTTTTTCTTAATGCATGCGATGCGATGGAGTTCGCGTCGCAATCTCGCATTTCATCATTTTGACTCATAAGAAAATACCCTATCTTTCTCTACGCGATGCGATATTTCTTAAGGAGTGACATATATGAGCATTAATTGATTTTTTGAATTTTTTGACTAAGGGTCCCCACTTACATAGTGTTATTGCTAATACTAAATAAGGAGGGGGGTTGTTGGTGGCCACAACAATTGGCGATTCACTTGGAAGAACCAGTTATCTCTGTTTTTCTATTGAATTTTCTAAACTTCCAAAACAAAAAAAATTTCAGAAAATTAAACTTTATTATGGAAAGATAAAGTACATTATGCTCTAACCTGTCAATGATATTTTGTTTCAACTATTTTCCACTTTGATTATTTGCTTCCTTAGGCTAGTCCTTGTATTTACATCAGTCATTTCTTGGTCTTGTAAGGATAAAACAAAGTCTTCTCTGTAAACCAGTTTTAAATATGCTCATTTGTCGTAGGTAGAGCCTTTGCTGCCAGCAGGCGTTTATAGCCTCGACAGGGTTACCTGTTACCCAACAATGATCTTGTATCCTACTTAAGGCAACCTACAACTTTTCAAAGAAAACTCCATATCCACACTTATTGCTTTGATTCTCTTTTTGATACTAGAAATTGTATTCTTCCATTAAGAAAATTTATTTCTAGCCCGGTTTATGAAAATATGTGGCCGAGCATTTATCTAAGTGCTTAGAGTGCCAATTGGTGTAAGCAGAACATCAGCATCATGTGGGTATGCTGCAACCGCTATGCATTCTAGAATGGAAATGGGATATCATCACTCTAGAATTTATCATTGGATTGCCCCATACCAAAAAGAAACAAGACTCAATCATGGTGGTCATAGACAAGTTGAGCAAGACTGCTCATTTCATTCTTGTAAAATCCATCTAGAAAACGGTGGAGATTGCGGACATATTTATAAGAGAAATATTTTTCCTACATGGGATACCCCGAGTGGTGATCTCTGATAGGGATGTAAAATTTAGATCTGCTTTTTGGAAAACTCTCTTTGTAGGACTAGGTACCCAAATCCATTTCAGCACTGCTTACCATCCATAGACATATGGTCAGATAAAGCGAGTAAATCAACTCATGGAAGATATGTTGCAAATGTTTGTAATGCAACAACCACAGAAGTGAGAAGATTACCTCCACTTGGTAGAATTCACCTACAATAACGGGCATCATGAATCTTTGTGTATGAGTCCTTTCGAAGTACTTTACGGAAGGAAGTGTTGGGTACCCACGAACTAGAATAGTTCGGATAATAAATTAGCATTGGGTCTCGATATGCTAGCAAAAATGGAGGCTACCGTTAAGAAGGTTCGCCAAAACTTAAAGGCGACCCAGGATAGGCAAAAAGTTTATGCAGACAAGAAGATAAATCATAAGTAATTCTAGTTGGGTGATCACATGTATCTAAAGGTGAAACCTCAAAAGAGCACCTTGCAATGGAAAGGTTGTGCAAAATTGGCACCACGATACTTTGGACCTTTCCAAATTTTGGAACAGATTGGGCCCATGGCATATAAACTAGAATTACCAGGCCACATCTGTGTACACAATGTCTTCCATCTGTCCTTATTAAAAAAGTATATTTACGACCCTCGACATATTATTAACTGGGAAATCATTCATGTAATGATAAAATAGAAATAAATATGTTAAAGAGTTGTTGTTTTGGAATGTTCTGACAGCAAATTATGAATTGCAGGTAGAACCCAAGGGAGAATTTATGGCAAAGCCTCTTTGTATCCTCGATCAGAAAGAAACCACCTTGTGCAGGTGAGCCATCATCCAAGTTAAAGTGCATTGGAATCACTTTGGCCTGGATGAGGCTACTTGGGAAGAAGAGGAGGCCATGCGAAAAGCTTATCCTGCATTGTTTACATAGAGGAAGAACACCAGGGATGGTGTTCCTCTTGAGTGGAGGGAGCTATAACATACAGCGAGACATCAGAAATTGTTTTTTACCAAGTTTAATTTCATTTATGTTTATTTAAACTATTAAAACTATTGGGCTTAAATAACCAGAACAAATATTCTTAATTATTAATTAAAATACTTTGGACCAGTTTGTCAAAAGATCAAAGAAACAGTTGAATTCTTCCTACAGCTGGCAAACCTAACGAGTGGAAAAGAAAATTGTGGTAACAGTTGTGGGGTACGAGACTTGAGGCTGGACATAGTTCTGATGCCCATCAAGATGTTCCTAATTGACAGAAGTGGAAGGGCTCAAAGGGGGAATTTGGACGTAATTTCCAGTTCCGAGGCTAGGTGGTGAGATCTTCCAAATAACTAGTGTGTGCAAAACTAAAGACAAATAAGTGATACTATCATGTTAATCATTATCACTGGAGAAGATAGATTGTTTACTATAAGTAGAAAGTATAGAAATGATTTAGCATTAGTACATGACATCTATTAATTCCTTAGTAGAATAGTAAAACTGGATGATAATATGCATTACTAATGTTTATTGATATATGTAAATCTAAACTGCCAATTAACAGGAACGTTGATTTAATAGGCAAGATAGTGTTAAAGAAAATTGTTGATTCAACCCAAAAACATAGTGGAAAATAGTAAAGAAAATACCCTAGCTGTTCTCTGTAGGTTATCTATATATATATATATATATATATATGAATTGTACGAGACTGCAAAAGTATTCATATTGCAATATATGTCTAAATATCAGTTCTTCAATACACTGAGGAAATACTTCTTCAAATTGTATAATAAAGTTAACATGGAGAACCTTTCTCTACACATTCAGATTAAATCTATAGTTCCATCACATTTCAATAGATACGTAGAGTTTGTAGCCTTAGGCGATAAAGAACTCATCCAGAGCCATGTACCTCAGTTCCTTTAACCGAATCCCATGATTTATAATCATGCCTATCACAATTACAATTGAAAACTATCTGCTAAATTCACTTAAAAACGAATGGTGTAGTTCATCAAAGTGGCTGAGAAAATGATAAAAACAAATACCCTTTAGGTAATTACAATCAACCATTTCCAAACTCATTAATTGATTCTACAGCAAACTAGAATACATTAAACTAAAAATTAATTAACATGTCAAATTATAACTGCATCTCATTGGAAATAGTCTAGATTTGAAACATTTTGGAAAATTCATAAATAAGTTTTGTGAAGTGTTCGAAGAGAACAACACAGGAAAAGACCTTAGCAATATAAACCCCAAGATGGCTTATATAAGCCGCTAATATCAAAAACATCAAATATTACTACAAATCATAATTAACAACACATCATGGCCGTAGCCTCAAACACCAACTATTACAACTCATGAAACCCTTTGTCACAGAAACCAGTTCATAGGACCAAGGCACACAAAAGTAGATTCCAACACACCTGGAAAATGAGGAAAGGAGCGGATTTTAGCAAGGAGGTCACCCTCGAAAGTGAACAGATCAAATGAGGGTTTCGAATGAGCTTCAGAGACCTTACCTACACAACAAATCAACTATGAGAAACCAAAACTCTGTAATAGCTCGATCCATAATGACAACCATGGGAGACAGGGATGGCTTATCTCAGTAGGAGCTAGGTAACCATCGAAACCATGACCAAGCCTGCAACAGAACTAGACCACCTCAGCCAAGGTAGGAAAGGAAAAACATATAAACTTTAAATACATTGAATTATCAGTTGAGCAATGTTTACCTCAGGTTGTCGTGGCAACAAATTTTTCCTTGAGACTGCTAAATACCAGGTCGTTCCTTTCATAGCTGTTCCAAAATGACCAAGAAACGGTCAAGTAATTCAAAGGACTGTCACAGCATATCGTCGCAGCAGTGGAAAAAGAATTAATAACCGAATAATATCAGCAACAAGAGAGACAAATATAGGCACCTGAAGCTTAAAAGGCAAACTAGATGAAGCCTTTCACAAGGTCGCCATCAAAGAGGAGAGCACTGGGACAGAGCATGGACAAATGAATGAGTTTTTCCGCTAAAAAAATCAATAAACCCCTCCAACCAAACTTGAAAAATCAAGACCATAAATCATATCAGATCGAATGGTAGATAGGTAGCCAGATGCATAGTTTCTAGACTCTTCCAAGGTATGGTAAGTAGTTTCATTAATGCCATCACAGGTGGCTAGTTTAAACATGCACGAACCAGGCAGGAGGAGACCTCAGTGCTCTCCCGCATTAATGGAGGGAAGCCTACTCGAGGTCAACCAAAGTGCGCAGAATAAATACAAGTAGTTGTGGAGTGAGCCACGTAGACTTCTAGCGTGGAGACCATGTACCAACCCTACAGCATATTCTCTAACCCCAAACAATAATGCAATAAAACTATGTTAATATTGCTCAATCATATAGGCCCATGAAGTGATGGACCAGGTGAATGCAAGAAATAATTTACATAATGATTATTGTATGATAGGTAAGAGAATTAAAAACAAGAAATTATATAGTCAGGATGTTACAATTAAAGTGAATTTTTGTGTCATCATAATTATATATTTTTAAAATACAAGAATATTGTCAAAATATTTCTTGTTAAATTAGAAACGAAGAATAAAATTACATAAACACAAACCAAATTAAAGTGAACTTTTATGTCATCATAATTTTTTTTTTATGAAAATACAAGGATCTTGTCAAAATATTTCTTGCTAAATTAGAAACGAAGAATAAAATTGAGTTCACTAAATAAAATTAAAATTGAAAAATGAAAATTGATATAAAAAAGAATATATGAAAAATTATTAGCAAAAACATATATTATTTAGATATAAAAGTTGAGAATAACATAGATACCTATTTGATGAGAAGTTTTTAGAATTCTTGATTTTTGAGATGAAATATCATATTTATTGGTTGTTTTTACCTTTGTCTTTGTTTAACAAGTGGTACTCTCAAATCATCAATTTTTCAAGGTATTCTTTTGACATTTAGAATCTTCTTAGTTATAATGTATCAACATTTTTTTTTCAAATGTTGTTTTTCAAAAATTTCACAAGTTTTGAAAATATCTATTGTTTAATGATGTATTTTCTTATTTTCAAGATGAGTTGTTTTAGAATGTAAGGCTTCTAAATTATCCACATTGGTAGCCATAGTCTTGACATTTTAAATCCATATCAAGCTTCACCATTAAGAGAGAAAGAATAAGATAATGGATTTGATGAATAAATAACGAAAATGTATCATTGGGATAAAAGATACTTACATTTACCTAGTAAACCAAGAAATTGTAAAATACTAAAAAGAGTTGTCTCGTTAATAATAAAATGACAATGTTAAAATTATCATTAAAACTAAAGTTATGAGACTTTAGTAAAGATATAATTAAATAATTATTAATGTATTAAATGATATACTATATGTTGCATTAATAGTAAATATTATGTTATTTTTTTTTTGTGGTTCACGAACACCCTGGTCAGTGAGTGGTCGCTACGTCCATGGAAAAATCTGGGCTAATCGTCCCTTGACCTATTGGCAAGACCTAACCCCAAGGGCTTCGGGCATATTCGACCCTGTGACCTCTCGATGGCGAGGGACCGTTTTTGACCCACTAAGCTAACCCTTGGGGCTAGTAAATATTATGTTATATCCTTTAATATGTTAGTAAATATATTGTTATATCATTTATTGTGTTATCTTTTATGGGTATATTATATTAGATGATGGTGACCATTTTAAGAATGAAAGACTCAGGGATATGTTTGGAGGCTTCTAATGAAGGTAATGGGTCATCCTAGGGTTTTTGCATCATTTATTTTCTAGGTATTTAAACTCTAGAGTTTTTGCCTACTCTATCATCAAAGTCATGGCTCACAATCTAGACACAATAGTTAATGGGAAGGATGACTCATGGAATTTGTTATTCATCTTTTAGATGCATAATTAGTTGGTTAAAATCTAGAGAAATGCAAAAGATTTTAAGGAGGACCTAGTCTATTAGGTGATGCCTTGAATTCCTAGACATATAGTGACAAATGGAAAGCCAATGATCAAGCTAGATATTCTATTGATCAATTATAAAGATAATGAGAAGGTCAGCTCACTCGAAGCATAAAGGCAATGAAACAAGGATTGATGTACTATAAGTGCTTGAGCCTTTGATATCTTTAATTTTGAGTATAGATCATATTGTGAAGTTTAAAGTCCTTAACTCTAGTCAGGTTGCAGAAAGAGTGAGAGAGGTGTTATTAGGGATGGAGCTAAGATCAAATCATGAAGTTTTCATCTTAGAGACAAATTTAATCCAATATACATTAACATTTAGAAAAGGAAAAAAATAGGAGGTATTGAAGAACTGGATGTGTACGATAATTAGGAAGAATTCGGGAATACAATCTGGGATGAGTGTGACGAACAGCTAGGGTTGAAAGTCTGCAGCAGGTTTTGAACTCCATGGAAGGGCGTGGAGGAGGGAGTTCTACTCCCTCCTACAAGCAGGCTATTGCCAGCCGAGGCAAAAAGCCAATGGAAGAAGTCAGAGGTCTTGCTAACGAAGGGAACGAGAGTAGGGAAGAAGAGCAGGCGGGAGTTGAAGTTCGGGAGAATTTAAGCACAAAAGAAAAGGAAGAAAATGACAAGGAAAATGGAGAAAAAACCAAGACACAGAAAGGACCTTGTAAACCCAAAGCTGAAGTTACACCTAGAGTAGTTCTGAATGATCCTGCTGTACAGGCGCAAAGGGACCACATGCAGACTTATGCTATCATTTGTAAATTCATGGGAGTGTGGCCCACTGAAAAATCTTTACAGACATGGATTGAATACCACTGGAAACCAAAAGGGAGCATTGACCTACATCTGGGGTCAAAAGGTTTCTTTTCTGTGGTCCTCACTAACATTGAGGATAAAGACAGAGCGTTCGAAGGAGGCCCCTACTTCTACACAACTGCGGGCCTCTATATGAGGCCGTGGATGATGAACTTTGTCCCAAAACAGGAGACCTTCACATCAATTCCGGTTTGGGTAAGACTTTACTCCTTTCCTCTTGATTACTAGCAAACAGAATCATTAACAGCCATAGGTAATAAATTAGGACGTTTTGTCAAAGCTTCTGAAGCTACTAGAAGAGGAAAATATACCTCCTTTGCACGAATCTGTGTGGAAATGGATCTCTCAGGAGCTCTACCGGATGAGGTGATCTTGGAAGTTTTTGATGAAGAATGGGTGCAAACAGTAGATTATGAACATATTCCCTTTAGATGTCGCAGATGCCATGAGCATGGACACCTTTTTAGAGATTTCCCTCTTAGTAAAATAGAGAATAAGAGCAAAGCTTCCACAACGAAAGATACGGAAAGCTTTCAAAAAGTGAGCCACAGAGGAAAAGGGGGCAAACGGGGACCTAAGCAACATCAAGCAGAAGGGCCTCAAGTTAAGCTGAATAGGTTCCAAGTTCTGGAGGAAGAAGAAGAAATGATAAAAGTAGATCAGGGAATGGAGGGAAGCCCAGAGGACAAGGAAACAGAGGAAGACAAAGACAAAACAAAGAACAATAATATACATAAAGAGGCTATGATGAGCAATGTAGAACTGGATATGGATTAGGAAATGTCCTAGAGTGAGATGGAAATGGAGGACCACGAACTTCAGGAGATTTTGGATAGAGAGCACGTAGATCTGGAAGGGTTCTTGAAACAAGGAACCATGGGAGGGTTTGACTTGTTACCTCAAGAAGAGTTTCAAGAGTACAGCAGCTGTACTTATGTAAAGCCCATGCTAAAGGGGTGGAAAGGCAAGGTAATATGGAAAATCAAGGTAAAAAAGGTGTGAAATCTATAAAAAGCACACCAGGATTAACACCTAGATGCCCAGGAAAGAAAAGAGGTAGAACAACGCAGAATGAGCTACTAATGGAGTGTGGAAAGATGATGATATATTCAAGTAATATGAAAGACCTATCTATTTACTCTTTCACAAATCCTTAATGATGAAGTTTACTTCTTGGAACATGAGGGGTCTAGGTAGTAAACGGAAGCAAATATTACTTAGTAACGGAATGAAACAAGAAGCTCCGGATATTATTTTTATCCATGAAATTAAATGTTCCATTCAGAAAATAAAAAAACTTTATAGAAAATGGCTCAATTGATTTGAATTTCTAGAAGTTAAGGCAGAAAACACAACAAGCAATATTCTTACTCTTTGAAATCCCCTAAAGATTGGTATAATAGATGCTGAGGCTTCCAAAAATTATTTATCAATGGTTATTCAACCGGTGGGGGATAGTGAGATCTATCTGGTCACGAATGTTTATGGCCCTCAGAGAATGGACGACAAACTTAGATTTCTAGACTCTCTTATGGATCTCAGAGAGAGATATGCAGAGATACCATGGATCATGGGTGGGGACTTCAACATGATCAAATCACTATCGGAGAAAAAGGGGGCACCAGAACTCTAAACAAAGATGCCTTAGCTTTTCAATCTTTTATGGATTCTATGAAGCTGGTTGACATTGATTCAAGTAATGGTCTCTTTACTTGGAACAATAGAAGAGGAGGAGTGTCTCTTGTTGCCTCAAAGTTGGACAGATTTATCATCTCAGAGGACCTTATACTCAATAATATAGGAATGGAAGCAAGGATTCTCCCCTTTGGAGGATCATATCACTGGCCAATTCAACTTGACATCAAGGGCAAAGGGACTCCTAGGAATAGACCCTTTAGACTTGAGAATATCTAGCTCACCCATCCAGATTTTACCAGCAACATTGCAAGTTGGTGGGCTGAAGATTTGCACATTCAGGGTACAAGCATGTTCCTTCTTCACAAAATACTAAAACATATCAAGCTCCGGCTCAAAGATTGGAACAAGAAAGAATTTAGAAATATTTTTGAAGGAAAAAAGTTGTAGAAATCAAATTGCATATTCTCAACCAATTCCTTATCAAGGATGGCTTGGACAAAGTCTACTATGACAAAACCACCAAACTTCAACATGATTGGGAGAATTTATGTAAACAAGAGGAAATATTTTGGAGACAAAAGTCTAGAGTGCAATGGCTTAAAGAAGGAGAACGAAATACCAGATTTTTCCACAGGTCAACCTTGGCAAATAGAGCTCATAATAGAATCTCTTCGATTAAGGATGAGGAAGGGCATCTGCTCAGTACCCACAAAGAAATAGAAGTTGTATTAGTACAACACTTTCGTGGGATTGTAAAGGAAACCATTCCTAACAGAGAGCCTCACATTAAGGATCTTACAAGACATATACCAAGACTAGTGTCCAGAGAGGATAATTACAACCTCAATAGGCCAGTAACTGAAGAGGAAATTAGTGAGGTCCTCAAGGAAATGCAGAACGGTAAAGCGCCGGGTCCTAATGGTTTTAATGTGGACTTCTTTAAAGCTTGCTGGAATATTGTTAAACAGGATATTCTAATTGTAGTAGAAGACTATAGGAGGAGTAGAACTATTCTGAAGGCATTCAACACCTCCTTCATCTCTCTGATCCCTAAGCAGGATAATGCCCTAACTCCTAATAAGTTTAGACCCATAGCATTGTGCAATGTGGTTTACAAGATTATATCCAAGGTTGTGGCCAACAAACTCAAACCTCTTCTCCCCACTCTTGTTTCTGGGGAGAAATATGGTTATGTGGAAGGTAGATAGATTCTCAACAACGTCATTCAAGCACAGGAGGTGGTGCATTCATTGGATAGCGACAGAAAGGCCAGAATAATCATGCAGCTGGACCTAGCCAAAGCCTATGATAAGTTGAACTGGACTGTTAGGCCCCTATAATACTAGTGTAACCCCTTACTGTTATTAGTGCAACCCACTTGTTATATTTATGTACCCATGTAGTGCCCATATTGTTACTATTGTTCCCCATAGAAGCCCACTATTGTTATTATTGTGCCCTTACATTATTATTGTTATGTCGGCTCTGATTATGTTATGACCCCTTAGACTCCTATATATAGAAAGAAGGTATTATTTTTATCATCCAAGAATTGTTCATTTATGTAATGTAAAGGAGGTTGCCCCCTCGAAGAGGTTGAATTCTAAGGCGTGGATCTATCTTTTCTATCTTTTTCTTGAGTTGGTTCATAACATTTGGTATTAGAGTTTTGGATTCTAGGGTTTCACTGCCCCAAACAGGTCATCGTGGAATTTTCACTATAACTTTTTTTTCTGCGATGTTTTAGAAGCTAAACAGAAAACCCATTTGAGAAGAAATCGTGCTAAATCTCGGGTCCGAATTTCAGAGCGTTTCACACTATATTTGCGGAGATATGATCTGAGGAAGTTGGTCTTTTTGCAGACTCCTGAATTACATTCCAAACAGGTGACCTGGGGAAAATCGTCATAAATTTCTCTCTGAGCATCGGATTGAAATTTCGTAAGAAGGTACAAAAAGAGGACGGACTGTAGTTTCTTTTAGATATTTTTTTTAGCCAAAATTCGAAACAGTGACACGTGGCACTTCATACAAGTTCGCTCTTCTGGAAAGATCTATAATCAGGTCATCTTGGGAGATTGTGCATAACTCTTTCTTGGAGAATCCAATTTGGATTAGACTAGTAGCATTGGAAAGAGGACATAGAGGGCTACTACAGGTCACAATTTTAGAACTTAAAGATCCGCAAGTACAGAGTTACATTCGTTTGAAGATCGAGCTCCTAAAATCAAGAAAAACAAAAATGAGGAAGTTTGATGGCAAGGATCCGGTAAATTGGATACTTCAGATGGAGCAATATTTTGATCTACATGGTGTACCACTGTTACAAAAGGTATGTATTGCATCTTCATATTTAGAACCAGATCAATTTTTATGGTATGAAGGGCTTTGTTCTCGTAAACAACTTGTTACGAGGTCAATTTTCACGGAGAAAATGATAGCACATTATGAGGATACAAAGAGAAACACCTTCTTTAGAGCAACACCACAACAATTGGAAAGAGTAAAAGGGCTTTGTGACATAGTGGAAAGCAAAATTATGGAAACCAGGAAGCATACCCCTCACAACTATAAAGATGGAAGTGTTGTTTCTCCTAGCCTTCCACAACCTACAAGGGTTACACCACAACAATTGGAAGAAAAAAGAGAAAAAGGGCTTTGTTACAATTGTGATAGCAAATGCACTAAAGGTCATAAGTGTGCTGAGAAGAAATTATTTTACATAGAATATGAAGAGGAGGAAGAAAAGGATCAAGAAACATCAAAATAAGAAGATATACGCTAGGACCCCACCCCAGAGAAAGAAGAAATGAATCAGACCATATTTTGTAAAGCATTGGCAAGAATTACCACTCCTCAAACTCTCAAGATAGAAGGACATATCAAGAAGAAAAAGGTGCAAGAAGTGAAAGATCACATCGAGAAAGAAGAAATGAATCCAACCATATCTTGTAATTCATTGGTCAAAATTACCACTCCTCAAACTATCAAGATAGAAGGACATATCAAGAAGAAAAGTGTTCAAGAAGTGAAAGATCACATCGAGCATCAAGAATGAATCCAACCATATCTTGTAAAGGATTGGAAGAAATTACCACTCCTCAAGCTCTAGAGATAGAAGGACATATCAAAAAGAAAAAGGTTCAAGCAGTGAAAGATCACATCGAGCATCAACAACAAGTTCTCCAAATTTTAAAGGATAACGCCACTTCGGTGGAAAATCAAACGAAACAACAGGTAGATCGACATCGTAGTGAAAATTGTTTTGATGTAGGTGATTGGGTATTTTTACTGCTACATCTCAAGCAAGCTATTTATGAGAAGGAAATGTTGGCAATACTACATGCACTTAAAAAAAGGCGACCTTACCGAATGGGAAGACTCTTCAAGGACGAGGATGTGGAAGCATTGTTTTGTGCTATTTCTATTATCCAACCAGATTGGATAAACGAAGCAAGGGATGAATGGAAGAAGGAAGAAGAAGTATGGCCACTTATTCAAAAGTTGCAAAAGATCCCAATTCAAACAATATTTCCAGAAATTGAAGAGGAAGGAAAAATCATATTGGAACCTGGAGCAGTCACAGAAACAAGAACTCGACAGCTACGAAATCGATCAATTTCAAAGTATCTCATCAAGTGGAAGAACTTACCCGCTGAAGATTCCACATGGGAGGACAAGAATGTTATACAGAAGCATCAAGAACTACTCAAGTGTTGAGTACAACGCTTTTGGAAGGAGAGGGGCATGTTAGTGTTGGGTGTGGAGCCTGATTATTTTCTATATTCAAAGGTATCGCCACATAGGACCCCAGTTTGAAATGGGGGCAGCAACGCCGCCCGTAAAATATTCGCTGCAGGGGGGTCTGGCGGGGGCGGCTGCGACCTTTGGGAGCCCCCCCCTGGCGGGGGGTTTCGGGGGCAGCGCCCCCGAAGCTAAAAACAGTTGTAAAATTGCCTTGTAAAAGTATAGTAATTTCTAGTCAATCTGCGCCGTTCATTAGGCGGATGATCTGACGGTAGAACTTATGTTTAGTTTAGGGTTTTTTGCCCTAGAAGGCAACCCCTCTCTTTGTATGAGGGTATTGTATTTGAGGTTGTGTGATAGATGTGTATTCTGTGAGCGAGAAACAGAGAGATGAGACTGTGAGAGAAAACAGAGGATATTACAGCGGATTTGTTGTAGGTTGTGTCTCTTCATTTTGCTGGATAATAGAAAGGAAGGACTGGTTGTTCGGGGTGGACGTAGCCCAAACTGGGTGAACCACGTATATCTGCGTCCCTCTTGTTTTGTGCGTTTTCTGTGTTTATATTTTTGCAATATTTTATGTGTTACATTGCTCCATAATATATAATTTTCTAACAGTTAGGCCCCTATAATACTAGTGTAACCCCTTACTGTTATTAGTTCAACCCACTTATTATATTGATGTACCCATGTAGTGCCCATATTGTTACTATTGTGTCCCATAGATGCCCACTATTGTTATTATTGTGCCCTTACATTATTATTGTTATGTCAGCTCTGATTATGTTATGACCCCTTAGACTCCTATATATAGAAAGGAGGTCTTATTTGTATCATCCAAGAATTGTTCATTTATGTAATGTAAAGGAGGTTGCCCCCTCGAAGAGGCTAAATTCTAAGACATGGATCTATCTTTTCTATCTTTTTCTTGAGCTGGTTCATAACATGGACCTATATAAGGAGGGTTCTTATTGCCTTTGGATTTGATCATAATTGGGTTAGATGGGTCATGACTTTGCTAACTTCTTCTAGCTTTTCTATTTTGGTGAATGGCTATCCCTCTGAGGTTTTTATTCCCTCAAGAGGCCTCAAGCAGGGAGATCCACTCTCTCCCTTTCTCTTTATTCTTATGATGGAAGGACTTGGTAGATCGATTAAGCAGGCAAAAGAAGAAGGCAAAATCAAGGGTCTTCATCTTTCTGAGAATGGACAGACTTTAACTCATCAACAATTTGTTGATGATACCATGCTGCAGGGAGTTCCTACAGTCAAAGAAGCTTTGGCATACAAACAAATTCTAAATGACTTTGGCATGGCCACAGGTATGGAGGTCAATCTCTTCAAATCTAAAATCTTTTTTTTTTAATACCGATATTGCTATTCAAAGGAATATCTCTAGAATTCTAGGCTTTCAAAGAGATTCTCTTCCTTCAAAATATTTGGGAGTCCCTCTAACTGCTAAACCTCTTCATAAGAGCATATGGGAGCCGGTGATTAATAAAATGCAGGATAAAATTAGGAATTGGACCACCAGATCTTTAAACTTGGCTGGCAGGTTGGTGCTTACAAAGGCTGTACTCCAATCTATCCCAATCTTCATGCTTTCAGCCCTCCCAACACCAAAAGGAGTCGTACAACAATTCAGAACCATTCAAAGAGACTTCCTCTGGGGAAAGCGGGAGAAAAAAAGAAAATGGACCTTAGTAGCTTGGGAAAAGATCTACAAACCCAAAAATCAAGGAGGGCTAGGTTTGGATGATCAAGAGGTTCTAAGTAGCACTTTAGGAGCTAAATTATGGTGGAGATGGGTCAAAGTACCAAAGGCTTAGTGGGACAGTCTATGGACAGAGAAATATGCCAGCACTTGGGAAATCAATGATCATATAAGGATGTCTGGAAATATAAAAGGCTCATGCATTTGGAATGAGGCCTCGGAGAATAGAGGCTTAGTTCAACAGAATAGCTTTTGGGAAATAAGAGCGGGGGATCTAGCACTTTTTTGGGAAGATAAATGGCAACAAGAACCAATACTGCTGAAAGAGGAATTTGTGGACCTCAAGAGAGAGACAGATAGCATAGGGTTATTAAAGGTCAAAGATTTTTGGGACCAAACCAATAATGCAGGCAAATGGAGAAAGTGGAGGAACATGGTTTATAGGGAAGATAATCCCTTGAAAGCTAAAGTAGAGGCTCTTATGCAGGTATTGGAACAAAGGAAGATTCTAGTGTTAGGGGGGCATGACCAGTTGAGGTGGGGCAACAATTATGAGGGCACCTTCAATCTTAGGGAGGCAAAACGCAAACTCCTTGAGATGGATTCTCTTGATCCAGATAGAATATGGCAGAATCTATGGAGGCATCAAGGCTGGATGAAGATTAAACTCTTCATGTGGCTGGTTTATCATAGGAAAATTCTGACTTGGGATAACATAAGGAAAAGGGGTGTTCTGGGGCCTTCCAGATGCCAGCTCTGTGAAGCCCAAGAAGAAACCATGGAACACCTCCTCAATACTTGTGTCTTCACCTCTAGACTATGGGATTCTTTCGCCATCATCTTCCAAAAGAGCGACAGGGATAGAGGGTGTATCATCAATACCCTAACCAAGTGGAGGTGAAATTTTTCAGATTACGAAATTCTTGGCGCAGCTTGGGCTCTTACACCCAGCTTCATTATTTGGAATGTCTGGAAGGAAAGGAACAAGAGAATTTTCAAGAATGAAAAAAGACCCTTCCAATTTCTTTTTGAGCAAACCTTGGCTCAACTTAAGGAGACAGTTGGCACCATTGTGCGAAATACCCCTAAGAATCCTCCTTCAGATTCTAACATGAGGATTCTAGGACTGTTAGGCATGCAGGGGCTTATTCCGTAGGGAATGAACAAAAAGGTTAAGGTTATGGATACTGAGAAGGACTTCTGGCATCCTCCCCCAAGGGGCTTTCTGAAATATAACATTGACGGGGCCTCAAAAGGCAACCCGGGCACAACGGGCTTTGGAGGAGTGTTAAGGGATGATTCTGGTAATATCCTTTCCATCTTCCATGGTCATTTGGGCAGAGCTACAAATAACATGGCAGAATCCATGGCTATGGAGCAGTGCTTAGACCTCCTGGTGCAGGATAATCGGCAAAATGTAATTATTGAAGCAGACTCTGAGTTAATTATCAACACAATCAAAAGAATTGGTTAGGGTTCAGAGCCAAAGAAGGTTTCAAAACACTGGAGATTGATCCAGGTCTTTCAAGGGATCCAGATCCACCTCAGAGGCCTACACATAGTAAGTTTTAATCATGTGCATAGGAAGGCCAACAAACTGGCTGATGTTTTGGCTAATCAAGGAGTGAAGTGCACCATAAACAAGGTCGCGATGGGTGGGCATGGGTTTCCTCAGGAAGGTATCATGGAGTAGTGTGATACCCAAGCAGACGAAGATATGATAGTGTATTGCATCAAAACCATGGAAGCTCTATTATGAGTTGCAAGTTTTTTCTATTTTTGTTCTTTCTTAAGTGGCGCGAAGGACTTTGCGGCCTAAGTAGTTGGTTGGAAGGTTGGGGTTTTACTTCTTATAGGTTCACAGATGGCTGCAAAGGCGAAGGCGGTAGTTGCCAGAATTTGGGCTCTCCTGGCTACTGAAACATTCCCGATTCTCTGTGCAAGGATGCAATTCCACCCACAGAGTGGTTTTTGGGGTATCGGGGGCCTCTCGGGCGGGATGTGGTTTTCAAGTTTTGGGAGCGATCACACTCATCGTGCTACACGTGGCCGAGGGGTGGGTTTGTTTACCGCCCTTATCGCATGTTAACTAGCAGTACTTTTGCTCGGTGCGATATGACCCTTGACCGTCGGATCTTGCATGGCGGTTCTATGGCTAGGATTCATCGGGCAGGTCTATGGGTCCATAAGGTCAAAAGGTGGTCTTCTTTACAACATGATACTTTTCGATACTATCGGTGGCCGTATTACCATGGGTTTTCCACTCGAGAATCTTATACCGGATCGAGGGCTGCTTTCCGGCAATCGTGGGCCTCACTGCAGAAAGTGGTATTTCTATTTTGGAAGCGATCCCAGATAGTAGGCTACACGTGGCAATGGGGTTGGCTAAAATACCACCCTCATCGCATGCTAAATTTTAGTATTTTTGGCCGACGCGATATGAACCTCTGCCATCGGATCAAGCGAGGCGGATCAACGACTGCGATTGATCGAGCAAGTTGGCTGGCCAGGCGGGTAAGTTTTCTGCATTTTGACTGGGTGAATTAGTCCTCTGCCATCGGATTGGGTCAGCTGGCTCATCAAAAACAGTGACGTTTAATGCAGCTTGTTTGGAAGTTGGCGAGAAGTGTTTAAGCTCCTCTTCTTGGCAGGAGGATTTGGTCACGGGTAGTGATGAGCCCCGAAAATGGGTAACTACATGGGCTCATTTTGCCTATTATTCTCATTTAATCCACCATCCTCCATAGTTTTATACATGCTTTTGAATATATTTATGTTAATCGTGTGAATGGGAATAGTCACTTTACCACAAGGTCTAATACGTGCTTATTGCATATTTCTTGACATTTTTGGACCAAGATCAGGCATTTATGAGCAGATTTGCAGCCAAATACGAAGAAACAAGGCTGAGGATTTGTAGGAGGGGTGTCTCCTGCACTAAATGACCCCTTACTTGAGTTCTCCACCATCAGCTCGGAGTTCTACAACCCAACAAAGATGATTTCAAGGGGCAGCCGAGCAAGTCTAGTGAAGTGGCTGATTAACTGCAGTTTTGGACAGCCAAGCTCCTAAATTTAAGGAGGACTATTGGGGGTCCTCATTTGCATAAGTAGGAAGGCTTCAAGCCTTAGTAGTTTAGTCATTTTGTTAGCCTATTTTTGCACTTTAGTGCGGCCCTGTATCAACACATTTTCGAGCTTCTTCTTGTAGATAGTTTTTGGAATGTAACTATTATTTTTTGATCAATGAAGATGAATCTAGCTTTGCACCAGCTTTGATCTTTCTTAGGAGGCTGTAGCTCTTGGTTTTGGGCCCAACCCAAGTGCCCAGTACCTCCTTTGTGTACTTTTATATGTTTTTCTTGCATTCATAGAACATTTCTATTATTTAGGTTAAAATCTTGCTTCATTACTTAGGTTGTTTTTGATGATTAAGATAGTTGTTCATGCTTCAGGTTGATTTGATAGTTTGGTAACAGAAAATATCCACAAAAAGGCTACCAAGCAGTCCTTGATCTCATTTCTCCCTCCTTGGGATCATGAATTGAGACCAAGGTACACTTGCTACCACAAAAACACTATTTTTTCCTTCCAATGCAATTGCTAGTGTTAGATTTTGAGTTGGAAAAGTTGATATCAGTTGTGTTTCCATGTTTAGATCTATTCTTGCTCAGTTTCCATAGCTCTCTTGCATGATTTTCTGTCTATAAACTTATGTTCATCATATTTCTGGTTTTTAAGGGCAGATTAGGTCAAAATAGATAGATCTCTATTTTTTTAGTCTTTGTTTGGATCAGTTTTGGAAAGTAGTGTGCAGAGCACCTGTAATACATTCCTACCTACCCTTCCTCCATCATACAACCTGCTCCAGTCCCTCACTCAAGATTTCTTCCCTTCATTCGCCACACTTTCCCAACTTGCCCTAATTTCTACATTTTTGTGCAACATTTCTTTCTTCATCCTTGAACAAATCCAACCATCTTCATCACTCCTAAGTTTCATTTACCAAGTCCTACACCTCTTAACATACTTATCCATCCTTCATTTCCACTTTCCCACTGTTTTTCCACCATCAATTCTTTAAAAACCACTTTTGGCCTATTCCTGTAGAACTTCCTATAGAATTTCCTATAGATCCCCTACAACCTCCTGTAGAAGATAACGTGAGCGATTTTTTGAGATCTGAGCATGGTGGAAATCTTCAGAAGGGTGCTAGGGACCCCTTAGGTCCTCTCCACACCTTCCTAACCCCTTGCAAACACCCACTCCATTTCCTTTCGCCAATCAACCTCTGCACAGTCAAAAATAGTGAAAACACATGCATAATAATTCTGCATAAAATTGCTCAAAAATACAAAAAGATGATTTTTCCATATTTTCCTTCAGAAGTAGCTTAAACACATGTATTTTACCTTTGCAATAGCCCATGGCATCCATTTTAGTAGTTGTACATCTCTTTTCTTGCACAAGTAGGGTTAGTTGGTAAAACTAAGGTTTGCTAGGGTTTGCATTTCCTTTCAGCTGTCATCTTCTTTCTGCAAGTAGACTAGCCTCTTTTGAGTTAGATTTTATCCTTCACAGTTAAAAGCTTCTTCTAAGAACTCATAGAAGTTGGCTTAAGCTCCTATCGAACTTGTGCCAGCTGATCAAGTGACAGCCTGTAGTAATATCTAGTACTTGTGCATATAGCACCGTCGCTTCCAAGGTTGTTACGAACTACTGGGTTGATAAAAGTAAAATATGGAGTCCCAGGAGTTTCAGCATCATTGCTGTTATACTGGAGCTCACCAGGTGGCAGGCTATTTGTTTTGGCTTCGTTGCAAGCTTCTTCTTTGTTTTGATTTTAAGAGTTTAGTTGTTAGGTTTTTGGGGTAGGGGCTATTGCCTCAGGCCCGTTCTCTGTCGAGTTTGGGGGTCTCTTCCTTGGTCCACAAATCCTTGTGGATAGTTGTAAATTTTGTACTTTATTAATGAAATAGAAGGTCCAACTCTTTCATTATAAAAAAAAGAAAAGGAAAAAAACATATTATATATAGAAACGAAAAGATGAAAGTAGTGCTCAAACTTTATGTATTACGAATAGGGTCAAAGTCTTGATGAACGAACCCTTGATCAACAAGATTATTTAGAAACTGGTAGAATAAGACTGTTTGATACTTTGGTTAGAAGCAATATTGTGAAAGATTCTTGGATATCCCCAAAATATAATTTGATGGTCAAGGGATGGATATCCTTCAAATTCAATTGAGCATAGGATAATACTATAATCCTTAAAAATGACTAGATGTAGGGGCCTTCCACTTCGGTATTGCACAGTTGGAAGCCGGGCTTTGACCCCCATTGTGAATTAATGAGTATCAAAGATGTTTGGATGCTTCTCCTTTGGAAATCACTAAAATTATGGAATGAAACGGTTTTACAACTAATTGGAGGTAAAATTATGTGTTTCATTATGGTTGAGGAAAATCTCTAGGAATCCTTTGACAAATGAATGGAGAAAGTGCTCATTAAAGTGATATTACAGATAGGTTGTCAACATAAATTGAATTTTTTAGAAGGGAATCAATACTAATTTACTCATTATACTACCAAAATTGTTTCATTGGTTAATGTATCATTGGGAAGACCCTTTGTGTAGGGAGTGTAGCATCTAAATACCTTAATGGTAGCCTAATAAGAAGAGATGGATTATAAAATGAGATGTCCTCAATGATTAGACTCCATTGGATCAAGAAGAACCAAAACGAATAATGTCACCCATTCAAGGGGTTGAAATCAGCCTAGCTCTCCCTAAGTAGAGGCAAGACTTCTCAACTAAAAAGAGGGAGTTCAATAAGGAATCTACTTAAATTGGTGCATATAAAGTAAAGGAGTTTGTTTCTTTGGATTCAAAAGCTCTGTTTTTTTTAATGAAGAGTCCTTATCACCTAAAGGAGAGTTTTAGGAGGGGAAACTTCAAATAGTTTTTATACCTAGTGGTACTTAATTAATCGAAGTTGGAGAATTGTTGATTTTTTAATGTGGTTTCAAATGCATCTGTAGAGTTGCATTAAGGGTGGCCACTCAATAATGTTTTGCAAGTTATGGATACTTAAATAATAAATTTGTTTATCTCCTATGTCATTTTTGTTGTAGGAAATATAGCTCAGAAAATGAAAGAGGAAGGATCAAGAGTGCTTTAGGTTTGATGCATTATAAACCGGATCCAATGGGGACAAAATCATATATCTCAAAAAAAAAAATTGAAGGCCTAAAGGGAGTTAAAGGTACGAAAATAATTAACCATACAAGGGATACTTAGAGTGAAAAACCATAGGAAGGTTGCTACATCATGATTTCTTTGTCTTTTAACATTAACAGGTTAGGGGGTTTTCTACTGAATTTATCCCTCATAATGTTTCTTTCTATGTATAGGTTGGATGTGATTATGTTCCAAGAGGAAATGTATGAGGGGACTAAATTAATTGAGTTTCTTTCCTCTATCTTAAAGGAGAAGTTTTTTGTGGTATGAATGCACAAGGATTCTCTAATCGTCTAGTAACTAGTTAGAATGATAGATTTGAGGCTACTAATTTTATCTGTCTCATTTCTAGAATTATGGTTGAAGGAAGGGCCAAGGGCATAGATGAGCTATTTAAACTTGTGAACTTGTAGGATCCATATAAAAGTTCGTTACATTCTAGAATGATTTAAAATATTAATGAATATTGAGTTGGTGATCATAGGAGTTTACTTAAATCTTACTCTGAATTCAAGAAAATACCAGGTTGAGGATGGTAGATTAGATCCACTAGAAAAACATTTCACTCACATATTTTAAGACTTAATATTGATGGATTTTGAACCAATTAAGGTTGTTTCAACTTGGTGAAATTCAAAAAGTAGCAAGATTAGTGTTTTGGAGAAATTGAATCATTTTCGTATTTCTAAGAAGACCCTTGAGGAGATTTATAGATAAAAATCATTTGGTAGGTTTTGATAGGAACCATAACCATCTACCTACCCTATTTTAATTTGAGGTGGAGAATCAAAATGCCTCATTTCCATTTAAGTTTAATCACTCTTGGCTCTTGGAGGAAAGCTTTAGACATCTAATTCTAAGAAATTGGATAAAGTATAAAATTTTCACTAGTGAATATGCAATGCTTCAATTATCTAACAACTTGATTAGAGTTAAGAAGGTTGTTGCAGTATGGGAAAATGTAGAATCAAAAGAATACCAAGAAGACTTGAAGGTTGTGGATGTAATGACGTAGGAACTTTTTGACTAAGACAACAATGGTATTTTCATTGACAATGAGGATGACTGGTTAAAATACATTTAAGGTAAAATAAAGTCCTTCCAAAGCTGGAAGAAACTAAGTGGACATTTAAAATCCATATAAATTTATTTTTTGAGGATATAATAATATGAATTTATTTCAAAAATATGTTTTCTATAGAATGAAATTTAATTGTATTATGGAGTCAATATGTCTATATGGTTCATAGGTCTCATCCTTTAAGAATATTTCCCATGTAAGTAAACAACACTTCCAATCCTTGTTTAAGGTGAATGATGTATCTAATATAGGGGAGATTGTGAAAATAGTTTGATTGTTTCCAATATTCTTTAATGATGAGATGAATGAATTTACAGAGTTATAGGAATAGAAAAATTAAATGATATTCTAAGGACTTTTCAGATGGCCAAAATTCCACACTTTGATGCTTTGATTACGAAATTCTTCGTAGGATTCTACAACGTCTTACAGGATAAGTTTCTTAGGGTGATCTAGAAGGGAATAATATATGGAAAGATATTAGGGGATTTTATAGCACTTAATTCAAAAAATAATGACCTTACACCTTCGATGATTTCATAACAATATTCCTTTACAACCTTATCTACAATATTTTCTCGAAGACTATTGGAAACAAAATGTAGCAAACACTATCTAAATCCATTTCAAAAGAATGATTTAGATTTATTTTTAATAAGAAAATTCATGATGTTGCTGGGACACATAGGAGGGGCTTCATTAAATAAAAACTATAAAACAACCCATAATAGTTATGAAAATTGATCATTCAAAGGAACATCACAAAGTGAAACAACTCCTTCTCATATTAGGTTTTCCTTGAATAAGTCTATCACTTCAATCTATTAATTCAATTATGGGGTGTGTGGAATCTACAAAATTTGAAGTGTCAATAAATGACAGTGCTTTATGTTTCTTCATGAAATTTAGGGGTCACAAGCAAGGATGTCTCTTGTCACCATTTTTGTTTCCCTTGGTAGTAGAAATTCTTAGTAGATTGATTATCGAAACAAAGGGAAGTGGATTTTTCAGAGATATACAAGTTAAGGAATCTATTGAGGTAACCCACTTTTCATTTATAGATAGCATTTTACTTTTTGGTAGAAGGAATTTGAGGGAAAACAAGTTACTTAAAAATTGTCGTAGACTTGTTGTGTAAAGCAATAAGAATGGAAATCAATATGAACATATCTTGTATTTTAGCAAATGGTCTAAGTGATGCTTTCATAAGGAGTTGAGAGAAACATATTATGTAGATATATACTAGGTAAATATGTCCATGTATATACCTATAGATATATTAATATTATGTTGGTAGATTTGTCAACAGATATATATATATATATATAACATATTATGTCAGTATACTAATGGTGATCCTCATTGGGAAAACTGCAAAATGAGGACCATCACACAAGCAATGAAATATTTATCCTACAAGTATAATAGGGACACTATTAGAGGTTTGGCAAGTTAGGGATTTGTATTAGGGCCCTGACCATGGTGTAAGGACAACCTATAGCATATTAGGGACAACCACATAACATTTTCTTAATAGATGAATTAACATAATGATTAAAGAATTAAAATATACCAAGTTAAGATGCTTTTACAACCCTAAACTAAAGTGTTAATCTCTTAATCTATCTATGTATTGTGCTTACCTAATGAGGACAACCACTAGTATACCAACACATTATGTATTCAATATATATACTATTACTACATGTATGTTGGTACACATACTAGTATAAATATAAACATAATATGTGATTATATATATTGGTATATATATCGACACTGTATACTAATAGATAGATATATATGTGTGTGTGTGTGTGTGTGTGTGTACTAACACATATAACTTGTATATATACCAGCACACATATATTGAATACGTATTATCCATGTATACTAGTGGCAGTCCTCATTGGGAAAGTTTGGAAAATGAGGATATATGGCCTTTAAGTGGAATATGGTTACTCCTAAAATGCCTTGGATTGTAAAAATGGGTCCAAAGGCCTTATGAATGGGAATGGAGGGAAAATAAGGCCATTAGGCTCTAGATGAAGTCTATAGGGACCAAGGGACATGAATAAAACCTCAAACCAGAAAATGTATCTTGTATAGGATATCGTCATTCTTAATGTGGGATATGGGAATTGATATGGGGTTTTTTGCACTAGGGATAATCTGAAGCTTTGTGAACTAGGGTGAGTCTGAGACCATGGTCAAGGAAGAAATTAAGGGACACTAACTTGAGTTTCTTGAGCTAAATGGCCATGATCAAGGCCATGAACAGAACATGGATTTTGTAAAACGTATCATTGTCATACAAGATTGATATGGACATGATAAGGATTTTTGGCACAATAGGGACATGGGTATTGTGGCATTAAGTAGATAAGGGCCTTATCATCCTTGGGTTACCACTATACAATGGTTTTGTTTGATTATGAATTGGTTAGTTTTTTTACTTATTATGTGTAGTTTTTATAACCCATAGGTCTAAAATTTAAATTAAAAGTTCAAAAATATTACAAATGCAATAAACTAGATTAAACAGACAAGTAAGATGAGATATGTGAAATATACCCTTGTATTATGATAATTAGGGGAGGTGATGGGAACACAATTTTCATTTGTTTTGAGTGATCTTGTTGGATCTAGCTTTTGCTATTCACCCAAGATTTCATAAGGACTTGCAAAATCTCAGGGGTGGGTTAGAAATTGGGCCTTCATTCTGAGGCCTTTACAACTATCAAAAGTGTGAGTTTTTCCCTTTCTACTCCCTCATGTAGCCTATTATCATTCCCTTTTGACACAATCATTTGAATTATGGTCATCACATGATGATAATTTGTGATGTTGTTAAATTCAATGATTTTCCCTTATTTTTAAATATATTTGAGCTCAAGCTTTCCTTTTCTAATGTGAGGATCAGATCCTGTAACATTAGTCAAAATCTAGTAACCCAAATCATTATTTGTCATATCTATGCACCCCAAGGTGAAATATACCACACGGTTTTCATTTATAGGTGGATTGAGATGGATTAGTGTTGGTTGGATTACTCCCAATTAAACAAGGAAGGTACCAACTCATGTTTAATTCTCAAGGAAAGCGTAGGGTGGAAATGCATAGAAAATAACAAAAATTTAATAGTTAATCAATGTCAAGGTTTTGGAAAGTGGCATGGACATTTTCATGCATGCCATGTCATGTAAATATCCTATTCCAACATACAAGCAATTATCAATGTCAACAAAAGTTGTATATGTTAATTGCATTTCCCCCTACTCCATTTTAGGGATGTAAACAATTAAAAAGTGTGTATGTCCATGGGAGTTATTCATGGTTTAAGACATCATCCCCTATATTATATAACATCTATAAAAATTAAAGGTTGAAGTTTGATGCTTGTAATATTAAAGGATTGACCAAGAAAGAACCCAATATGTGTATTACAAAGCTGTTCAAATGGTTCAATCTGAAGGCCATATGTTGGTGTATGTTGTAGTTTAATGACAAAGTATATGTGGATTCATGTTGAGTCTATCCAGACTGCCTTGTAATTGTAATGTGAACTTGTCTATTATTGTTTTAATATAAATTATGATATTATGAGTTTTATTTCATAGCAAAGTACCTATACTATAGTTTTCCTTTGTAGTGCAAGTCAACAGGTGGGCCCCCCTACTTGGTTTGTGTTTGAAATTAATTTATTTCTTAGTTAGATTAGCTAATTAAATATATTTTTATTCTATATATCAATATTTTAAATAACTATCATTTTAGTTCTTGAACATTCGTATGTCCATTGCAAAAGTGTGGATTTCCTATGGAGTCTAGGCATTGAAGGTTGAAGAACAAAAGTGATTTTTAAATAATTGAAAAACTATTTGATGTCTTTAACGCAAAACAAATTATTGTGATCAAAAATCATAAAATGCTCTTGTAAACATAATCCTAGTGATCCAACAAACTTGTAGCATCTTTTTTCTTCCTAATTGAATTTTATCTCTTAAGTGTAAAGAAGATAGGCACTGAAGGTTGAAGAATGAAAGTGCTTCTTAAGGAATCATAGAACCATTTAATTCATGTGACACCAAACAAAGGACTATGATTAGAGTTAAAAATGCGCACTTGAAAACATAAGCTCAGTGATCCAAAAAACTTTTGTAGCCCTTTAATTTCCATTTTGATAGAATTTTATTGCCAATGCATGTCTTAGAGCATTAGGTTGTAAAATTTATTTCATAGCTTGAGAATCATTTATGCATTAGTTTGACACATACAATGTTGGTGTTTATAAGTTTGTGAACACATATTGACAATTGAATGTAACAAAATTTAAACAATTAAATTGCCTGAAAACCACCATCTCAAACTAAAGGAGGTTGTATTCAATCAATTTTGAGCAACCTCCTCAAATCAAAAGAGGTTTACTATAATTTAAGGTTCCTCAAATTTGATGTGGATAAACTCTTGGAAATCTAGTAACCCTCTCCAAATTCAAGAGTATGAGGTGGCACAATATCTATTTTAAATAACCTTCTCAAACTAATGGAGGTTGTATAGAATTAATTTTGAACAACCTCCTCAAATCAAATTTAAGTTTCCTCAATTTTATGTGGATAAACTTTTGAAAATCTAGGAACTCATTCTATTTTAAGGATATAATCTTAATAGGAAGCATGTCCCTGATAATAAATCATGTTTAATTGAAAGAAGCTACCAAAAGACTCATTTTTCCTAGCGATTTAAAAAAATCTCATCAAATTTAAGTAATCTTCTTAAATCTCAGGAAGGATTCTATAGTATACCTAAGGTATAATATTAGAAATATTATCATAATGTCATAAATAAATATTGCGTAATAATGGTTCTATAACTAATCAATATTACATATTAATGATTATATTACATAATAATTTTCATATGACTATTGCTACATAATACTTATTTATTACATTATGATCATCAATTTAAGAGCATATCTTAAGTATATTACATTTTTTAAAATAATTAAAAAGTAGCTAGTATTTAAGAACATGTTTTTTTTTTAAGAATTCAAAGGTTAAACTCTAAAAGGTGTTTCCCCATAAACAAGTGTCTGATACAACAATTTTGGTGTCTATTTATTACTCTTAAACTTAAATATAAACAAGTGTCTGATACAACGATTTTGGTGTCTATTTATTACTCTTAAACTTAAATGAGTTTAAGTGTTCGGTAGTTACATATTTAAAATAATGAATAATAGATGTATACATTTAAATATCAATGTTTTTCATGGATTTGTTTGGAAATATAGAAACAATTGATAAATTCTCTATGATAAAATAATTTCAATACCATGGAGTAATAAAATTAAGTGTTCCATGTTTACATATTTAAAATAATGATGATAAAATAGTTTCAATACCATGGATTTATAAAATAATTTCTTTTATAGTGCAATATAAAAAATTTCATTGTTTAAATTGCATTTTTTAATGTATAAATGGATTCAACCCCTTGAAAATATCATGGAGCACTTGGATTGTGTAGACTATGTAAACTTACAAAAAAATATATCTAAAACAAACCAAAATAATTGAAATAGTTTATTTGTAATCTATTTTTTTATTAATATTTTTTAAATGCTACATAAAAATTTTATATTAAGAATTTAAAAAAGTACACACTTTCCTTTTATTATTTTATTAAAAAATAATTGATTTTTTTTCAATAAATATACTTATTTTCTTTCTTTCTTTTATATATATATTAAAATGGATATTTAAATAGTTTATATTCTTTCTTTTATATATATTAAAATGGACATTTAAATAGTTTATCTAAATTTTATATTGATATATTTTTAATAAGTATAAAATTATACATATTCAAAACTGAAAATATAACTTTTTACATTTAATTACTTCTATGTTTTTTTTAATTGATATAAAATTATGTACTTTCTTTGCGAATTTATTCCTTTGCACAGGTTGGCAACCTGTGGAAGTAGTAGTGGTGTATATTGGATTGAATTCCTTACCTCGAGCTTCTTGCTAATGCGTATACCATGAGAGATGATTATAAAATTGAGGTTCTGTGATCTATATCAAATTTTTAATTCCAATGTAATTATCGCTCAAAACGCGTCTTAAAAAATAAGAGATGATGTCAGACGTAACACAGCTTTTCGGCTGCAAAAGTTTTCCGAGGACAAACAGATCTCCGATAATGAATATCAACATCCGTCTTTGTAAACGTAGCTGGAAAGGGCGATTCCTAAATCCACCTATATAGAAAAGTTAATGCTCCGTCCTTACACTCACCTGACAAGAGCTTGACGTCACTAGGACCATTAATCATGGGCATGCATCCATGCATCCATCTCTTCTCACCCAGTTCCGGCGATGCGTGTTCCTGCCCGCCTCCAACGCCGGTGTTCCTGCCCGAGTTGCCCAACGGTTCAGCATAATCAATGCAAGTTGTGCGCTTCGATGTAATGATAGTAATCACGGCATTAATGTTATTCAAATAATGAGCCCATTTGAATTCAAATTCAAATTTGAATTTAAGCCCCCAAAATTCAGCGCTCATCTATATTTCAGCAACCACATTCGAATTTCTTCAGAGCTTCGTCAACCGGAAAAATCGCACATCTGTATCTCCTGCGGTCATTTCAAATATTTTCAAAAAGGCCGGCCCGCTCTTTTGCAAATGCCAAACACACAACAAAACTCCATGGCATCGAGCTACCTTCCACTAATGTTATGTGTTCCGCTCTCCAGACGTTTAACACTTCTCTGCACCACAGTTGTGTGATACTATTGTTACTTCAGAGGACTCCTCCACACCAGCGGGACTACAATAATTTGCAACACACGCTCTTCTTGAGTTCGTGTTAATGCGGTGCATATTGCGGCGTCTTTAGAACTATAATCTCAGCGACGACCTCAATGAATTGAGCTTATGGCAGCAACTTTATATTCTCCTATTGTGATGGAAGAGGGGGTCACTGGTTATTTATTCCATGGGAGCAGCTGGTTGCGCACTGGATTCCAATTAATACATGTAGCTATATTTTGAGCGTTTCATTATAGTAGCTATATTTTGAGCATTTCATTATGTAGTGATATTGAGCGTTTCATTATAGTAGCTATATTTTGAGCATTTCATTATGTAGTGATATGTGTATAATAAGAGTTAGAGCCATAGAGTGGAAGAGTTGTATCTGTTTACGGTTAGAGAAATCGAGTTCGCTATCTCGACTTGTAAGTAAATACATTGTTCTCACTCATACCATCTGCTGAAATTGGTATGGGATTTTACAGCGAAGAGAGACAGAATAATACGGTCCAAGAATGAAGAAAGCTGCAAGAACTTGCATCTCTTCCAAGTCCTGACATTGTCATTTTATGCATATGGTTCGATCCGTGTGTACTTGAAACTGTAACAACTATTTGTAAAAGATACTTCAAAACTTCTGTTTTGATACTTAGAGAATGGAATAATGGCACGGTATCATTCACTATGTTAATGTTAATTTGACGTCGCAATAACAATAGTCTCTATGTTCACTTTATGTTTATTTGATGTGATGCATAATATGAATGACTATGATTTTGTTTATAATTTTATTTTTACTAAAATGAACACGGTCAAGGTGATATTTTGATGGTTGAATATAAATATGTTATTGTTACTAGTGCGCTTGCTTACTGTTAGCATGATAAGTATTAAATTCAATTTAAAAAATATCATAAAAAATAAATAAATTATTATCAAAATTATATATAATTTTTTAATTAAGTAAATTTTTAATAGATAAATAGTTTATGTGATAATACTATAGATAATTATTATGATTTGTCAATATTATATATTTTCTAATTAAGTAAATTTTTAATAGGTAAATAGTTTATGTAATAATACTATGGATAATTATTATGATTTATCAATATTATATAAATAATATTAGATATGTTGATATGATTTTTTTTAAATTAAATTAATTTCTATATATACTATTATGAATATTTCAATATATTTCATAATAAAATCTCTACCACTTATTTCATAATTAAATCCCTGCCACTTAATAATTAATGAAAAGTAAATTAAAATTATAAAAAACTTATTTTAAAATATATTTATAAATATACTTTCATTATTATTATTTTATCTTTTATCTTTTATTGAATACTTTTTACTAAAGTGAATTATGTTAAAGTAGTTGAACTTGGATGGTGGGAAGATAAAAAAACCTATTTTTTGGTTAGGAATACACTTTCTATTTAAAAGATATTTTATTTCTTTTTTTAACTAAAATCAATTTTGTTGATGAAGGGAAATCAAGAAACTACCTTTGGGTCAGGAATACACTTTTGGTTCAAAAAACATTGGAATTTTTTTACTAAAGTGAATTATGTTAAAGTAGTTGAACTTAGATGGAGGGAAAATCAAGAAACTACTTGTAAATAAATATTTGTTTTTACTGCAACACTTTTTTTTAAATTATAAATTGTTCTTTAATTAAGTTATGAGAAGGAATTTTGCACTTATTAGTAAATGATGTTTCTTTTGATTAATTGGTTAAAAGAAGCAGTTACATGTTCCAAGAAAGAAAACTAAATCTTGGAAACTATTTGAAAGAAAAAATATCAAGAGGATAGGGGTATTTGTGATCAACAAGAGGAAACACTATGTTGAGAGCCCATGCAGTTGCATGGGGGGAGATTTACTGGCATAGTAAATCTCATGGTAGGGAGGAAAACAAAGTGCAGGTTTATGTATAGACCAAAAATAGAAGCAGGAAACTCAAATAAGTTAAAATATGTTGAGAGGTTGTCACATACCCGAACCCATATAATATAAATAAATAAAAAAATTACGATAAGGTTACAACACCATTACTGTTATGGTTCTTGGTTAGCATGGACCGATAAGGGTCATGTAATATATTCATGGGCTGATAATATTTATGTATGTTATATTTGTTCGACCTAATGTACCGCTCCATTCCATATGTGAAACCCACCGTATAAACCTAAGTGCTGCAGAATTTAGCAACCCGAGACAGCTCTGACTGACAGCACCGCTGGCACCATCCGCAGTGGACATATGGACGCGGCATTTAATTCCGCCGGCCTGTTCACGTGAAGGGGTGTGGTCTGGTGTTAGAGAATTACCGCCTAATTTTGCCGCCTCATTCAACGGTGAGGATGATCCAGAGTGGATCCGAGGGTGGTGATGCCCCCTCGACATCACTTCCGGAGATCGATGCTATATAGATTTTTCTCTTCTCGATTCTTCGAGTTTTTCGGCATAGCTCGGCGACCCTGTTGTTCTCCGCTCCACCACGCCACAGCCAGTGGATTGATTGGAGATCTTGCGCCGAGCGAACACCCCCCCTCCGCCAAGCGCGCATCCTCATCGCCGAGCGTCCGTTCTGTGTATTATATACATCCGTGACGAATTCTGGGGTAAGTGTTGCAGTCGTTAACATATGAGTTTTTGTTCTTTTGAGTTTATCGTTCTCGGTTCTCATGATTTCTCCCTTAGGAAAACAGGGCTAACGATTATCCTCTGCCGTTTAATGCATGAACGCAGCTGTCCGCTTCTGAGTTCGATTCAGGCAAGGAGGTCCTCTTTCAAGGGCTATGGTATGCCGACGATTCAACAGGTGCGACCCTTCTCAACTTTCTTTTTTTGTTGTATTTAAATCTGGGTTAATGATTTCCCTTCGTTTTTGTTCTTCTATCTGTCGGCAGAGGGTCTCCCCTGTGCCTGGCCGTAGCCCAACCTTACTCTTCCATGGTTGGACGCAGATGGCGACGGGAGGTTCTTCATTGACCTGTTCCAAATCTTCTCTGTTTCGTGATATGGGTTCCAGAGAAACCCTAACGCTTCCAACGGTTCTGGGTTGGAAAGCTTATTAGATTATAAGAGCTGTAGTTCAATCTTTAAATTGTTGTAGTTTTGAACTGTATATTGCATATGAATCTTGAGTTAATTCCGAATGCGACTCTATTGGTTACAGACGTTGGGTTCCAGACCCACTTGCTTCCGGAAACCGGATTGTTACAGCCTTGCGGCCGTATCTATTTTGGCTTTAAATCTCTGTATTTATTCTCATGTCAGTTTGCGAGTTTTTTTCTTTGTTTAAAAAGAATTGTATGGGTTCTGTCACCCGAATACTGCACAGATTTGCAATAAAGATCACTGTTCGGGAAATGTATTGATTATTCTTCTGGTGTTTGGTAGAGATTTATGTATGTTTGTATATGCTCGTTCAGCAAGGCTCTCATTACATGTTTTATGAGTATTTACGGATGCTTCACGGTAAAGTAGTGATCTCGGTCGTTTTGACCTTATGCTTGCTGTGTATAAGTGAATGATTGATCATTTTTGTTCATACCAACGAGTCTGGATGGTTTCTCGGTTCCCTAGCTCGTTATATATATCACTGTTTTTTTAAATAATTCTTTGTGTTAACAGTCTAGCTGCTGCTCGGCTTTTTTTCAAGATTTGCTTAAATGATGGCCTAAATAAAGTTTCGATTCCTGCTCCATGAGATTTCGGTTTCCGGGTGTGCGGTCGTATTTCAGGTATTCACCACATATTTAGGTACTCATCATTCACAATATGATTGCGGAGCTTGTTCTATACCGCAGGAGTTTACCCGGCTCTAAGGGTTATGTTTTATTCCTTACTTTCTTGACTTACCTTATTTCCTGAGTTCGGTACAAATCTCGGGAAGATACTATTTTTTTGTGTATTAAGTTTTGGGTTATTGTTATTATCATTCCACTCCACTGTGCTACTATCGATAGCTTTTCTTAATTCTGACAAGACTCTCTTTTAAACTACCCAGGAAAACAGTTTCAACCATCCTATTCACAGTCGGTGTTTTAGTCTTATCTTTGTTCCTGTGTGCGTTGACAACGAGACAGTAAATCTCAACCGTCCAGGTTTCTGTCCAGCACTGTTTCTTATCTCTTTTCCCTGTTCAGGGTACAAGAAATACAGTTTATCGTACCCAAGCCACTATCGTTTGCAGACCTTCTAGTGCAGCAATAGGAAGTAACATTTGTATCTTTCAAGGAAACAATAACTTATATAACACACAGATAACTTTCAGATGCTTAAGGGTTTAGTTTACTTACCTGGTCGCTGCCAGCTCTTTAATCCCTTAGTAGATCACCTGCAGATTTTGTGCATAACTGTTTAACCGCCCATCCATGAGACTTGTCCTTCAGGACCAGAGTCTCCCCCCAAGCTTTCTCTTGCCGGATCACTATCCTCAGCAAGGTTGCACTTCGTGCTCGACTATCTGATCCTTACCAGACATAGTCTTTTTGTGTTTTCTTTTCCTCTTTCTCTCTCTGCCTGTCTCTACAGCCCATATTTTTGCCAACCCCCTTCCCTTTTCCTTGGAGACCCTTTTCCAGTTAGGGAAGGTGGTTATATGCAGTTTTGATAACTGACTTTCTTTTCCAATTCCCTCTCGGGAGTTGCCAACACTATCATAAGTATTTCTAAATTGGAATATTTTTTTAATGCACATATAAAATAGAAAGAAATACTATTAAGGTTTTTCTTTTTAAAAACAAACAGTCTTCCATTGTTATCTTAATTCTGTCTTTTTACCACAGTAAGATTTAAATATTTACATTTTCCCGGGGTCATCACAGAGGTACAAAATCAAATAAGTGATATTTTCTGATTAAAGATTAAAATTGCGTAGATTAATAAGTCTTATTCTGAGTTGTTAATTGATTTAGAGTTATTAAATGAGTTAATTGCTTAAAATTGCATAGACTAATAACTCTTACTCCAAGTTGTTAATTGATTTAGAGTTATTAAATGAGTTACATGGTCGGTTGATCCTAGAAGTCATATCAGTAAGGTATCTTTTAATAGAAGTAAAGAATTTTTTCAAAGCTATCTGAATAGTAATTACTTGAACAAGAAATAGAGAAACACCTTCACTACTCAGAATGAAAATCACATTAAATATAAGGAATTCATATCACTAAGGTATCTTCTAATAGAAGTAAAGAATTATTTTCAAAGCTATCGGAATAGTAATTACATGAACAAGAAACAAAAAACAAGTCTTATTCTGAGTTGTTAATTGATTTAGAGTTATTAAATGAGTTAATTTCTTGGTCGATTGATCCTAGAAATCATATCAGTAAGGTATCTTTTAATAGAAGTAAAGAATTATTTTCAAAGCTATTTGAATAGTAATTAAATGAACAAGAAATAGAAAAACAACTTCACTACTCAAAATGAAAATCACAGTAAATATCAAGGAAATCATATCACTGAATTCTTTTCAAAGGTATCTGAATAGTAATTACATGAACAAGAAATAAAAAAACACCTTCACTACTCAGAATGAAAATCACAATAAATATCAAGGAAGACAACGAATATAAATCCATGAAATAAAAAATAGTAACGAAACAAATGCAGTGATAAATACAGTGAAAAGAATACATGATTATGTATTATAAATGGATAAGTTCAGTTGAAGAATTTAAAAAAGATTTTATTCCATAGGAATTTCTAAGTTTGAAAGACTGATAAAACAAATTACCCAAAGGAAGTAAAGTCTATTCTTTAAAACAAAATTAGTAATTTGTTTGTACAAAATGAAAAACAGGTAAACACCAGAATTTCTCTGATTAGCTAATTACAATAAAATAGGTATCTAGGTCATAAACCCTAGCTATTTACACAGTTTCCAGCAGGTTTTCTGGATCTAAGTAGGATAGCATAGGTATTACGAAACTGTCGAACACTCCTCGAGGGATTCCATGCGGACTAGTTAGCTTACACAAGATTAAAGCTTTAGCATTCAAACTCTATGCAGAAACGAGAAATTGTATATACGAAATCAAGGAATTTTGAACTATGGCCAGACTCAACATGGAATGTTATGAAGTGTTTTACTATTACCTAGACTAAAGATCAATCCATCCTTCGCCATATTTAAATCAAAGACTTTTTCAAAAGGAAACCAACAAATATCTTGACATTTTTCAAATACATATCTTAATACGATATATTCAAACCCTAATGTAAACCTATAGAATTATATCAACAAGCTATTACGAATCAAAATCTCGAAAAAGGAAAAGATATTGAATTTAAACGGAACCATACATTCTATAGTTTTCAATAACCATGCGAAATAGCAGTCTAAGAAATAGAGTCAAAGTTACAAACTATGGCAGAAGCCATTTAAAACTTATGTAGATATGGAACCAATAGTACGATGGGATTAAGTCTTCCATAAGCCGAGAAAGGAAAAGCTTCCTAAGCATAGCATCAAGAACTCTAAGTAAAGCTGACCCTCTGGCCACAAAACCCTGCTAAGAAATGACTCTAGTAATTTAAATACCCGGTTTCTGGTGAGTTATTCCTTCTGGAAGACGAAGCCAAAGAGAGGGTTTCATCCTCCGCACCATCTGGAGGCTGTGGCACCTGTAAAGAGCTTCCACAAAACTCAACCAATAACGAGGGATTAGTTGTTAAACATTCATAAGAAAACTGTAACAAAGAAATGATAAGCACAGAGCTGATAAAAAAACTCACCATTGAATAACAACATTAAAAACCCTGTTGTAGCAGTTGAATTCCAGCATGCCCAAGCATCTAAAGCAGTTGGAAAACAAGCCCAGATGCAATCCAAAAGTCGGGAAACAGAGCTGGTGGACAAGCAGGCCCCTACATCAGGCAAAGCAACCAAATGAACCACGTCCCAAGTCACCGGACCAGAGCAGAGCTGAAGTCCATCGGTGTTCCTGAGAAATGCAATGCCAAACATGAACAAAACCACCGGGAGGTAAATGTCAAAACCCTCGAGAATCGCATGATCAACCAAGTTGACAAGGATCGTTGATGAGGGAGACAGATCCCAAAGAAGGTGTAGCAAGTGGTCCGCGTACACCACCTAGGCCAGGACAGCCAGGGCCATTAATAGGACTTAAACAGATGGCAGGCTCTTAAGAAACGAAATCCATTGTATTAAAGGCCAATTACAAAAAGTACCAAATTTATTAAATATGAAATTATTGTTATTCATACGTTAATTGATATTGCATGTGTATAATCTCGCCCTGCGTTATGAGCCCAGTGGAAAATGATTACTAAGGTTTAAATTGACATTTATATCCATGCTTTATAATGGTTGTCTTTTGTTGTTATAGAAATAATTATGCTATTAACATGACAAGATTAAAGTAAGCACTCTGGTAATATAGTAAAACAAAGAAAAATATACTTTCTTTTATATTTTATTTTTTTTTATATAGATTTGTTACATATGGTATCAGAGCGGCTCTGGTTTTGAAAACTGAGACCTCTGGAGTAAGAAATAACAATCTCGATGATGTGCACGTAGGAGGCAGAAAAAGTCAGTATGAGGCGAACTGGGAATCCACTACACGTTTCCATATTGGGAACATGACCAACACCATTTCAGGAAGGTAATCCTGAGGTCTAGGTGCAACTGGGGGATGAGTCACAAAATCCCAATACAAACCTCTAGATGACTATACAATAATTGAAAGGTGAAATGGCTCGACTCTGGGCAGACAACGAAACATTAATGCAGGAACAAGAAAAGATTTTGAAAAGTCTAGCAAATAGATAGAATCATTGACCCCTAGTTCCCAACCCCGATTGCGACCATACAACTAGGGAACAAGAATGCCAAACTGAAAACATGGAAACAGGGCGAGGTGAAGAAAACCAAGAAGAAGAATCAGGTAATGTGTCCAATCATAAGACTCAGAAAAAATAGAAAATTGAACTCCAAGGAGAGTTTCAAAAAATCAAGCCTTCTCTCTTCGATGGAAAGCAAGAAGAGGGGACGAAAGCATGGTTTATTAACATGAATAAGTATTTCCAGCTGTACGAGTATGATTACAATTTGAAGGCTTGTCTGGCCATTTTCCAACTTCAAGGGAAAGCCACGTTATGGTGGGAGGAGGTAAAAACTGTTTGAGGGATCAATGAGAAAAATATAACATGGGAGAAATTGCAGAATTTTTTTAAAGAAAAATATCTAACCGAAAGCTTTTATGATGAGAAAGAAAAATAATTCCATGATCTCCACCTGGGCCAAATGACCATGGATGAGTTATAACAAAATTTACATCATTGTTGTGGTACGTTCCTTATATTCGTGAAGAAAAAGCCAAAGTGCAGTGATTTATCAGCAACCTTCCACTATTCATGAAGGAAAGGTTGGAATTTGACAACCGAAAAACTATGGACGAAGTCATTCAGAAAGCACAAATCTATTATCAGCAAAATAAACCAAAGGGTGAATCGAGCAAAAAGTGGGTTGATAAAAAGGGAAATAAATTTATTCCCAGCCACAAGGGGAATAAGGGCATCAACAACAAAGGCTGATATAAAGGACAAACTAACCGAAATGTGAATAAACCCATATTTAAAGTAGTAGGTGAAACCAAGACAAATGAACAGGCTGGCAAAAATGAAGTTGTATTTATTAACAGACCACCTGTGCAGTTTTGGGGATGCAAAGGCCCGCATTATGTAAAAAATTGTCCCCACCACAAGGGAGCAGATCATATCTCTCAAATTCAAGAGGCATCTACGGTGGGAGAAGTGGCTAGGAGCATTCCTAAAATTAACACAGTGCTGGAAGATCATTAGGTAGAATTTCAGCCGACTATGGTTGAATTTGAAGGTACTATTTTTTACCAGACCTATTCTATTTTAATAGATCCTAGGGCCACTTCAAGCTACATTAGTCCCAGGATAGTGGAACGATGTAAATTACAAGCTATTAAATTTTAAAATCCATGGTTAGTACAACTAGCCACAAGAGCAAAAAGAAGAGTTTTGTCTAAAGTAAGAAATTGTCCTTTAAAAATAGCTAGTCAACTTATCATATTTGATTTGAATGTGTTACCCCTGGGGTCATACAACATTCTTATAGGCATGGACTGGTTGGAGAAACGTTGGTCCCTCATAAATTGTAAGACAGAAACTGTTAACTTCCGAGATGAGGTAGGGGAGAGACATGAAATTCAAGGTGTACAAAAACCTCTGCAATTAAGGCCTATAACAGCCTCCCATTTAGCGAAATGCATCAGAAAAGGTTGTCAAGTTTATGCCATCCAAGTAGGGTATGATGAATCAAAAGATAAATCTGTATCCCTTGAGAATATACTTATGATACAAAATTTTCCAGATGTATTTCCTGAAGAAATACTAGGTCTACCCCCAAAAGGAGACATAGAATTTACCATTGAGTTAATTCTGGGAGCTGCCCTAGTTTCTCGAGCACCTTACCAAATGAGCATACCAAAACTAATAGAATTAAAATGCAACTCCAGGAGTTGCTTGATAAGAAGTATATCCGCCCCAGTGTATCCCCTTGGGGAGTTTCGGTATTATTTGTTAAAAAGAAAGACAGAACCCTACGAATGTGCATGGATTACCGCCATCTAAACAAGATGACCATTAAAAGCACGTACCCCCTTCCCTGTATAGATGAGTTATTTGACTAGGTGAAGCATGCAACCTTCTTCTAAAAGATCGATCCCGTTTTTGGGTATCATCAAATCAGGATAAAGGAGGAAGATATTGCAAAAACTGCATTCAAGACGCGTTATGGTCATTATGAGTTTGTGGTTTTACCATTTGGGCTAACTAATTCCCTAGCTACCTTCATGTGTTTCATCAATAGCATATTCCTTTAGTTCTTAGATAAATTTGTATTAATCTCCATTGATGACATACTGATCTACTCTCGGAACATGGAGGAGCATAAGGAGCATCTTCGCATTGTCCTGCATGTCCTAAGAGAACATCAACTATACACCAAGTATAGTAAATGTGATTTCTATAAGGAGAAAATCCAATACTTGGGACATGTCATCACCAAGGATGGAATTGTGGTAGATCTGGAAAAGATAAGAACCATTATAGAGTGGTCGGTGCCAAAGGATGTAGCCGATATAAGATCATTTATGGGCCTAGATGGTTACTACCAAAGATTTGTGGAGGGTTTCTCTAGAGTGGCATATCCTATAACCTCTCTACAAAATAAAGGAAAAGCTTTCATGTGGACCCCCGACTGTTAAAGGAGCTTTGATAAGCTCAAACATCTTCTTACCACCACACCTGTTCTGAGAATTGTTGATCCCAACAAGGAATATGTGGTTTGTATGGATGATAGCAAGGAAGTTGTGGGTGGCGGACTAATGCAAGAAGGCAGAGTGGTGGCTTATGAATCTAGAAAAATTAGAGAATATGAACAAAAGTATTCAACATACGATTTGGAATTGACAGTGGTCATTCATGCTTTAAAAATGTTGTGGCATTACCTATTAAGTAAGAAATTTTTGTTGATGACTGACCACCATATTCTGATTAATTATTTCAAACATCTAACTTTAAATGCCAAGCAAGCTCATTAGGCAGATTTCCTGAGTGAATTCGATTTCCAAATCAAACATTTAAAAGGAAAAGATAAGTTGTTGCTAGGATCAGACATGTTAGAAGAGATGGAGGAAATGGTGGAAAAAAGGTAAGAATCAATTTAAATGTTGCTCAGGACCGAAATTTTGTTTTTCCCGATCGGAAGAGAAGCTTCCAGTAATTCCAAGTAGGGAATCATGTCTACATTCAAGTTCGAGCCAAGAAGAGCACCCTGCAATGGACCGGGTGTGCTAAATTAGCACCCTGATTTTGCAGACCCTTTCAAATCCTGGCTTGAATCGGACCAGTGGCTTACCAACTTGACTTACCTAGTCACATTCGTGTACACAATATCTTCCATGTCTCTCTACTTAAGAAATATGTTTATGACGCTAATCATGTAATCAAATGGCAAGACATTCATGTAATATATGTGTGTGTATGTGTGTGTGTGTGGGTTTTCTTTAAGGATGTATTGAAAAAACTAGTTAAAGACTTAACGCTTTTTATTGCTATGTTCAGGCCGAACCGGAAAGCGAGTTCTTTGTCAAACATCTGGTTATACTAGATCCGAGAGAAGTAACGCTGCGGAAACGAGTTATCACCCAGGTTAAAGTGCAGTGGTAGCACTATGGGACTTCTTCTTCAAGCTCACCATTCAATAAGGTTTATTTTACATCCATCTAATATATTTGAATTTTTTGTGACCTTCTAAACATTGCAAACATCCTTATTTCCTCTAATCATGCTGCAGGTGCAAATTATTCCTCAAAATATATTCCCTCAACTTGAGCATAACCCTTGCTTACCAATCTGCCTTTGTTTCTCACCAACTTTCCATTATCATCCAATTTGTTCCTAAAGACCCATTTTGTACCCATGACATTTTTATCTAATGGTCTTGGAACCAATTCCAAAGTCTGATTCTCCTCAATTTGATCAAGTTCCTCATTCATGATTTTACCCAATTCTCATCTTGGCTATCTTGATAAATCATAGACAACGTAGAAATATGTGTTTGACTAGAGGTATTCATTAGCTTTCTCCAATTGTGAACACCAAATTCTTTATCTCCAACAATCTTATTTGTAGGATGATGCTTTTGTATGTGCCTTAAGGGAGCTTTTGCATGAGAGAATTCTATTTGTTCTTCTTGCTTTTCTAATAATTCTTGAGTCTAATTTACTTCATCTTCACTATTAGCCTAATCAGCCGAACTGGTAAATTTTGGTTGTCGTAGCATTTGTATCAATTTGTTTTGGTAAAATATCTGCAAAATATCCCTTCATCATCCCTAACATCAAACTTTCCCAAATTGTCATCGTTATTATTGATTTAACACTTACTTCCAAAGACTTTGAAGTAGTTTATTATGTTTGGTTTTCCATACCAAAGCTCATATGGTGTCTTATCACTCTTTAGCCTAAACTAATCTTTATTCAAAATATGGATTGTTGTATGAACATATTCATCCCAAATGTTTTTGGTATATTTCTTTCATCCATCATTGGCCTTTCCAGTTGTTGTATTGATCGATTTTTCTTTCAGCCACACCATTTCTATTATGGAGTGTTAGTTATAGTGAATTATCTCTTTATACCATGTTATTCACTAAATTTATTGAACTTATTTAAGGTGAAGTCTACACGTATTTTGGATCGTACACAATTTAATTTGCAATTAATTTGGTTTTCAACCATAGCCTTAATTATTTTAAATTTTTCAAGTGCTTTAGAATTCTCCTTTAAATATACAACCCACCTAAGTTTGGTATAATCATTAATAATCAACATGAAATATATCTCACCACTTGGATCCTCCATCCTAACAAGACCACATAAGTCCATCTGAACAATTTGAAGCGGCTTGGTAGATGGATTCTCTTTGGTCTTGAAAGGAACTCAAATTTTCTTGCCAATTTGACATGATTTACAACTGGTATTACTTGGCTTATAATCTTTTGAAAAATCTCTTACAGCTTCCATTTTGTTGAGCTTCATAATATGCTTAAAATTTAAGTGGCCAAGTCTCATGTGCCACTATCAAGCTCTCATCAAGCTTTCCAAGATAGCAATTTTCATTTTCTTCCTTGAGTAAGTAAAAATTGTTTGAGGACATCACACCCTTTGATATTACTTTGCTTGTGTTTTCTTACTTTATCTCACAACCTTTGGAATCAAAGGTAACATCATGCCCTTGAACACATTTGGATCACAGTTAAAATATTGTTTTTGAGCCCTTCTACAAAGAGAATATTTTGGATTTACCTCTTCCATTGTCCAAATATATTATTCCTTTTCCCTTGATTCTTCCTAGTGCATTATTTCCTAAAAGGTCACTTCCTTTTTTTTTTCATTCACTGATAGGAAATTTATTCTATATCTAGTAATATTCTTGGAGAATTCACTATCCACATACCAATGGCTCCCTTGATTTTGGATGTAAAATATAATGCCACATTCTTCCTTCTTCTTATCCTTTTTCTTTCTCTAGGTTTTTGGTTCTTCTTGAGTTTGTTTAATATGAGGAGTTTTTTTATTTCATTAGTTCTACACTCCTTGTTGTCCTTGAGAATAGTTTCATGTGAATTTAAAATTTTTTCTTTTATATGTGATTTATAGAATTTGTTTCCATTATTTCTTAACTAATTGCTTCCATGATAAGCTCTACAATATCCATGTTTATGCCCAAAACCCATAAAAGAAAAATAGTAACCATTAAATATATTTTGGTACCTAGGGGAAAATTGTATTTGCGGGTGTAATTTTCAAATTTTTTATATGATCTTCTCTCAAAAAGAAATTATTTCTTTGTCGGCTTCTCACTCGTTCTCTGTAGCTATTAGAATTGTTGTTGTGAATTATTAATTGTTGATGTTGTTATGGTTTTCTATCTTCTACGTTTATTATTTGTAGCTATTCTTTCAGTTGTTGTATGTGATTATTTCAGTGCATGTTGTAAGCCTTACCTTGTTGTTATTGATTTTAATTGGCTGCATTGGTGACTATTCCTTTGACCACTTCTACATATTTTATTGGGTTTTCTCTTAAATTTTCTTAATGCTTGATTCTCCTTTGTAGCCGAGACCTATTTTGTTGACATGGGATCTCTAAATACTTAGAATCTCATCTAGCTTATTGGATCCCTTAAAAAAAAAAAGTTATGGTTTAGTTAACCCTTGGCCTTTTCTAATTCTTTTATGAGGGAGGCATTTTCCTCTTCTCACTTTTCACATTCCTTGTTTTTCTCTTTCAACTATTGTAATAATGTATCTTCAACTTTATTTTCTTCTATTAACTCAATTTTAGAAGAGGAAGTGATGAATCTTCATATTCATCTTTTCCTTTTTCAAGTTTTTCAAACATCTCTTTTTGCTTTTTGTTCTTTTTACCGAGCCTTTGGATTTTTTCTAATGCATTAATCAAATCACCCTCTATGTGTTGGCCCTCAGTTTTGGTCTATTTTTGCTTAGGGAAACCTACCTAATCCTTATATTTTCCATCCATTTTCCATCACATCCATCTAATTTTGATGTATTTTATGCATATTCAGGTGTTTAACTTTAATTTTGCAATTTCTAGAAGTTTTTATGAAAATTGAGTTTCAAGTGCAATTTTGGACTGAATCAGAAATTCCCGTAATAGCTATGTGGATGACATGTTTGCAGGATACTTGGGCTCAAGTTTGATGCATGGATGGATAACTTGGGAACTAGGACTAAGCTAACTCCACTTGGTTCGGCTAGAACAAGCTTTATTAGGCCCAGTCAAGGCTGGTCAAACATAACTAGTCGCTAGAAAATCCCTAGGAAATAGGGCAGTTTTGAGATTTTATGGGATTGACCATATTTCTTGGGATGAATTGGATGAGTTCAACTTAGATAGGTGGATATGAGTAGATATGAGTGTTAGAGATAATATAGATCAGTTTGTTTCATTAAACCTCTATTTAAAGCCAAGACTTTGATGGCTTTTGTAATGGAATTTGTATGTAACTTTTGTATAATTGAAGTTGGGAGCTAATTTGAAGAACTTGTTTCATTCCAATTTGTTTTTCATGCTTGGTTGATTTACTGAAGTTGTTGTAGTTGAGATTTCTTCAAGTGTGCAAGGCAAGGGTGGAGGGCCCCCACACCAAGCTAAGTACACTTCTTGGTTCAATTTTCATATTTTTCATAGACTAGTTTTTGTTTCAAATGTATTTAGATGTGTGATTATTGCTGAATGAATATTGGTTTAATTCTAATCTACATATGAAAGGACACAAAGGAATTTAAGTTAAATTCCCCTTTTATTTGATCTTGAACTAAAACTGAATTTCATTCTCCATTTCTCATTTGAAGTTATTTCTGCATTTCTGGTTTGAAGCAATGGTGATTGTGATATAGTAGGATTGTGAAGAAGGACAATATGGACCTCCTTAGTTAGGAGCGTCTTCTTTTACATCTTCTACATCATAAGCCATTGTTAATTAGTTCTCTTAGATTTATCTTCATGAAAGTAGTATTGTAGGGAAGGACAACCTAGTTCTCCTAAGTTAGGAGCCTCTTCCCTCATATATATTAGATAAATGAATTAGAAATTGTTAAAATAGGTTTATATTTGTAATATGTACTTCTTTAAATCTTCAAATTTTAGCTTCTAAACTTGATTATATCTGATGTCCATATACAATGGATTTGCCTCCAAGTTTTACAAACCCGGATTGATAATTAAATACTTGTGTTAATTTAGTCAATAAATTAGCCCAACATTTTGGCGCCGTTGCCGGGGAGGTAATTATCAGCATAGTCAAATAGAAGATAAACAAAAACACTAAAAAATTTAGCTAGTATACATTTCTCTTAGTTATGTTTCTTTATGCCTAGAAATAGAGATCCTAAAATTAGGTTTCCAAAACAAAACCCCCCAACAAAAACATAAAATCAAAAAAAAAAAAAAACTACAAAATCCATTTACACGACAAGATCTAAAAATGATGTTAAAGAATAGGTTACAACACTACTCCATTCTTCAACATTCTTTCTCATCAAATCTTTATGATCAAATAAATTTTCATGTCCAAACTTTTATTAATGTATATTTTTCAAATTTGGATATGAGTTTACTTATGATCTTGTTACGAAAATGGATGCACTGGAAATTCTCTTATACTTGAGAGAATGAATTAGTTTTCTAAAATAGAATAGGATAGAATAGAATAAATAAACAAGTAGAATAAATTCGCAATAAGACTTCCATAATAAATTTGTTTCAAACAATTTCTTCAAATCATTGTTCAATATTCATTTGAAAGGACTACATGGAAAAATGCAGTAAGAACAAGCCTATTTTGGGTAACCATATAGGATCATTTTGAAATCATGGTTTATTTTACATATCTCTTGAAATATAGTTTTGGAATCCATTTTGAAGTTCTCAAATTATATCACAAATAAAAATGTGATCAAAATCAAAACTAGGTCTTAAGTGAAATGTTGAGGACAGAGTTAGTACAGACTATATTTTAAGTGTCTAATGGAAACATTTTTATCTAAAATTCATGGGGAAGATAGCTCTTAGAATCTAGTTTCCAAATCAATTTGAATCACTTCAATCAAGTATCATATGAAAAAGTTATTCTTGAAATACTAACTGCTTGTCGAAAAATCTGCAAGGTGACAATTCTAGGTCTTGATTGTTCATTGGCATATTTGACATACCAAATCATATTCTTTTCAAAACCTGTTTATATGGGAGATATATATTCAAGTTTAGTTTAAGACACAATTTGAATCATCCCATTTGGAGGTTAAATGAAAATTTATGCCACATTTAGTGACTGCATGTCTTCAAAACAATATAGTAAAACTCTGCCTCCTAGGCCTGTTCATAACCAATTTTGTGATATCAAGCCTAAGAATTTTTAAAACCTGTTTCTACTGGAAATAAAAAAATGAATCTACTTTAATATCCAAGTGGAATCACATTGATCTGATCTTTATCAAAGAAGTTACGGTTCAAATAGTGACTGTTGGTTTAGTTAAAAATTAACAAGCAGCTGTATCAAACATGGCACTCCTTATAATATTTACCATATCATTTTAAACAATTTTGAAAACCTATTTATATTGGAGGTAGCCATATGAATTCACTTTAACTTGGCTTTGGAATCACTCTAATTGGATATAAAACAAATACTTTGTAAAAAAAATACCGTTAGGAGGTCTAGGCTGGCCACCATTCCTCAAGGGGTAAATAAATGCAATTTGTTTGTATATAATCTTTGGACTTGTTTTCTAAGCAATGCTTGTAATTATTTACATGTTTATTGGAAGAATAGAGACTGTACATCTCTCTTCCTCCATCATCTAATGTTGTATTGCAGACAAGTGCTATGTTTTGCAGGTCATAGAAAGAATGAAGGAGTGAACTCCATGGATGAAGTAATTTTCAAAGTCAAATTCATATTCCAGAATATGAATAAGAATGTTCAAGTCAAAGCAAAGTGAAAATTCACCTGATGTTGAGTTCATTCAATGAAACTCAAACTCTTGAAGCTTGCTCTTCAATGTTAACCAACAACACCACCAAACCAGGTTCATCCTTTCACTTCACTCCCTGTAGTGACCAATCTAGGGTGCTAGATTAGACTATATTTATTATCAACCAGGGTCGGTAAACTTCGAGGCATGCGTCTACAGTCTATAGACATAAAGGATCCCTAACTAAGTGTTTATTGTGATGGGTCACAGTACTTCTTTACAGAAGATTAAGATATGTTTCCTCTCACCTTAACACTCAGATCATCTAACTTGTCTAACTGTCCTAAGGATACAACGTATCACTAGACTGAGGTTTTGATCCCCTTACAAGGATGATATGCATAAAAACTCTGTCTAGTTAACACTTGAGCACTCATGAAAGATCAAAGGCATACTACAAATTTAAATACATGTAAACAGAGTCTATGAGGATGCTTTAAAAATATAACGATGGATCAGATCTCTTACAAGATATGGTTCAATGATCTTAACGATAAATCCTTTAAGCTATCACCATAAACACCATTCATAAGGATTGCTAATTAAATCAACAAAATTATAAGCATAACTCTAATTACTATGCATGCTATTCAATATTCAAAAGCTGCTAATGAAATGAAAATGACAGTATACCAGTCCACGTAGGGCCCGTCCGCGTTTCAATGGTACACTGGAATACGCTCAAGCAACTAAGGTATTAACGCATGAACAATGTTATAATAAAACTGTGACTATAATCGAGTTCTGGTATTAAGTTCTGAAGATCTTACAAAAAGCTCTGTTCTCAAAACAATACACAGAGATCACCAACCCCGTAACTGTAACTATATCTGTGTTTTTAAAAACAATTAATGCACCGTTTTCATTTGGATTGAATGTACATTCACTATGCAATTGTTTCCACTTTTACTATGGAATGATTTTTGGGTCATTTCCATTCTAAACCGATTTCCAAAAAGAAACAAAACAAAACCGGTTTGGGAAACCTATGGCTGTTGCTGCCTTTGTCACCAAAAGGTTGGGGCTTTGACCAGCGTTGACCGCATAACCAGGAGTGTTTGATTTGCTATAGGATCGATGTTTCTCCATGCTTGTACATTCCAGTTTTCGTTCCTATCCATTGCTTTGGCTTGCCTGTCATGCCACGTGTCAGATGATGAACCATTTACAGGATGTTGTGACTTCCTGTAACATTTTTATTAAAAATTCCTAATTTCTAACATAAAAACTCATAAATTAACTTTAATGCAAACTAACAACTATAATGCTATTAATTAATCAATTTCAAGGAATATAAGGGATCTATGGAGGAAAAAGGTAGATGCGCAAATTCCATATACGGAAATTGGGCATATACGGAAATTGTGCATATACGGAAGACACGCGCATATCTTCCGTATATGCCCAGTTTCCGTATATGCGCAATTTCTGTATATTGAATTTGCACGTATACAATGCAGATACACGAACGACGTGCATAATCGAGAGGCATGCACATACAGGAAAGTTAGGGATATACGGAAGACATGTGCATGTCTTCCGTATATGCCCAGTTTTCGTATATGCGCACATCTTCCGTATATGCACAGTTTCCGTATATGCGCAATTTATGTATATGGAATTTGCGCATATACGATGCAGAAGCATAAACGAAGATGTGTACAAATTCCATATACAGAAATTTGGCATATACGGAAACTGTGCATATACGGAAGATGTGCGCATATACGGAAACTGGGCATATACGGAAGACATTCTGCATCGTATATGCGTAAATTCCATATACATAAATTGCGCATATACGGAAACTGTGCATATATGGAAGATGTGCGCATATACGGAAACGGTGCACATCTTCCGTATATGCCCAGTTTCCGTATATGCACAATTTCTGTATATGGAATTTGTACACATCTTCGTTTATGCTTCTACATCGTATATGCGCAAATTCCATATACATAAATTGCGCATATACGGAAACTGTGCATATACGGAAGATGTGCACATATACGGAAACTGGGCATATACGGAAGACATGCGCATGTCTTCCGTATATGCCCAGTTTCCGTATATGCGCAATTTCTGTATATTGAATTTGTGCGTATACGATGCAGATACATGAACTTTCCTGTATGTGCATATCTTCCGTATATGCACGTCGTTCACGTATCTTCGTTTATGTTACAGAAACTGTGCGCATATACGGAAACTGGGCATATACAGAAGACATGCGCATATATGGAAACTGGGCATATACGGAAGACATGCGCATATACGGAAGATATGTGCATGTCTTCCGTATATCCCTAACTTTCCTGTATGTGCATATCTTCCATATATGCACGTCGTTCATGTATCTGCATCGCAGATGCGCAAATTCCATATACAGAAATTGCGCATATACGGAAACTGTGCATATACGGAAGACATGCGCATATCTTCCATATATGCCCAGTTTCCGTATATGCGCACATCTTCCGTATATGCACAATTTCTATAACATAAACGAAGATGTGTACAAATTTCATATACAGAAATTGCGCATATACGGAAACTGTGCGTATACGGAAGATGTGCGCATATACGGAAACTAGGCATATACGGAAGACATGCCCATGTCTTCCATATATCCCTAACTTTCCTGTATGTGCATACCTTCCATATATGCACGTCGTTCGTGTATCTGCATTGCAAATGCGCAAATTCCATATACAGAAATTGGGCATATACGGAAATTTGGCATATACGGAAGATATGCGCGTGTCTTCCGTATATGCACAGTTTCCGTATATGCGCAATCTCTGTATATTGAATTTGCGCGTATACGATGCAGATATACGAACGACGTGCACATATGGAAGGTATGCACATACAGGAAAGTTAGGGATATATATCCCTAACTTTCCTGTATGTGCATATCTTCCATATATGCACGTCGTTCATGTATCTGCATCGCAGATGCGCAAATTCCATATACAGAAATTGCGCATATACGGAAACTGTGCATATACGGAAGACGCGCATATCTTCCGTATATGCCCAGTTTCCGTATATGCGCACATCTTCCGTATATGCACAGTTTCCCTATATACGCAGTTTCTATAACATAAACGAAGATGTGTACAAATTCCATATACAGAAATTGCGCATATACGGAAACTGTGCATATACGGAAGATGTGCGTATATACGGAAACTGGGCATATATGGAAGACATGCCCATGTCTTCCGTATATCCCTAACTTTCCTGTATGTGCATACCTGCCGTATATGCACGTCGTTCGTGTATCTGCATCGCAGATGCGCAAATTCCATATACAGAAATTGGGCATATACGGAAATTCGGTTGATTAGGCTAATAGTGAAGATGAAGTAAATTAGACTCAAGAATTATTAGAAAAGCAAGAAGAACAAATAGAATTCTCTCATGCAAAAGCTCCCTTAAGGCACATACAAAAGCATCATCCTACAAATAAGATTGTTGGAGATAAAGAATTTGGTGTTCACAATTGGAGAAAGCTAATGAATACCTCTAGTCAAACACATATTTCTACGTTGTCTATGATTTATCAAGATAGCCAAGATGAGAATTGGGTAAAATCATGAATGAGGAACTTGATCAAATTGAGGAGAATCAGACTTTGGAATTGGTTCCAAGACCATTAGATAAAAATGTCATGGGTACAAAATGGGTCTTTAGGAACAAATTGGATGATAATGGAAAGTTGGTGAGAAACAAAGGCAGATTGGTAAGCAAGGGTTATGCTCAAGTTGAGGGAATATATTTTGAGGAATAATTTGCACCTGCAGCATGATTAGAGGAAATAAGGATGTTTGCAATGTTTAGAAGGTCACAAAAAATTCAAATATATTAGATGGATGTAAAATAAACCTTATTGAATGGTGAGCTTGAAGAAGAAGTCTCATAGTGCTACCACTGCACTTTAACCTGGGTGATAACTCGTTTCCACAGCGTTACTTCTCTCGGATCTAGTATAACCAGACGTTTGACAAAGAACTCGCCTTCCGGTTCGGCCTGAACATAGCAATAAAAAGCGTTAAGTCTTGTACTAGTTTTTTCAATACATCCTTAAAGAAAACCCACACACACACACATACACACACATATATTACATGAATGTCTTGCCATTTGATTACATGATTAGCGTCATAAACATATTTCTTAAGTAGAGAGACATGGAAGACATTGTGTACACGAATGTGACTAGGTAAGGCAAGTTGGTAAGCCACTGGTCCGATTCAAGCCAGGATTTGAAAGGGTCTGCAAAATCAGGGTGCTAATTTAGCACACCCGGTCCATTGCAGGGTGCTCTTCTTGGCTCGAACTCGAATGTAGACATGATTCCCTACTTGGAATTACTGGAAGCTTCTCTTCCGATCGGGAAAAACAAAATTTCGGTCCTGAGCAACATTTAAATTGATTCTTACCTTTTTCCACCATTTCCTCCATCTCTTCTAACATGTCTGATCCTAGCAACAACTTATCTTTTCCTTTTAAATGTTTGATTTGGAAATCGAATTCACTCAGGAAATCTGCCTAATGAGCTTGCTTGGCATTTAAAGTTAGATGTTTGAAATAATTAATCAGAATATGGTGGTCAGTCATCAACAAAAATTTCTTACCTAATAGGTAATGCCACCACATTTTTAAAGCATGAATGACCACTGTCAATTCCAAATCATATGTTGAATACTTTTGTTCATATTCTCTAATTTTTCTAGATTCATAAGCCACCACTCTACCTTCTTGCATTAGTCCGCCACCCACAACTTCCTTGCTATCATCCATACAAACCACATATTCCTTGTTGGGATCAACAATTCTCAGAATAGGTGTGGTGGTAAGAAGATGTTTGAGCTTATCAAAGCTCCTTTAACAGTCGGGGGTCCACCTGAAAGCTTTTCCTTTATTTTGTAGAGAGGTTATAGGATATGCCACTCTAGAGAAACCCTCCACAAATCTTTGGTAGTAACCAGCTAGGCCCATAAATGATCTTATATCGGCTACATCCTTTGGCACCGACCACTCCATAATGGTTCTTATCTTTTCCAGATCTACCACAATTCCATCCTTGGTGATGACATGTCCCAAGTATTGGATTTTCTCCTTAGAGAAATCACATTTACTATACTTGGTGTATAGTTGATGTTCTCTTAGGACATGCGGGACAATGCGAAGATGCTCCTTATGCTCCTCCATGTTCCGAGAGTAGATCAGTATGTCATCAATGAAGATTAATACAAATTTATCTAAGAACTAAAGGAATATGCTATTGATGAAACACATGAAGGTAGCTAGGGCATTAGTTAGCCCAAATGGTAAAACCACAAACTCATAATGACCATAACGCGTCTTGAATGCAGTTTTTGCAATATCTTCCTCCTTTATCCTGATTTGATGATACCCAAAAACGGGATCGATCTTTGAGAAGAAGGTTGCATGCTTCACCTAGTCAAATAACTCATCTATACAGGGAAGGGGGTACGTGCTTTTAATGGTCATCTTGTTTAGATGGCGGTAATCCATGCACATCTGTAGGGTTCTGTCTTTATTTTTAACAAATAATACCGAAACTCCCCAAGGGGATACACTGGGGCGGATATACTTCTTATCAAGCAACTCCTGGAGTTGCATTTTAATTCTGTTAGTTTTGGTATGCTCATTTGGTAAGGTGCTCGAGAAACTAGGGCAGCTCCCAGAATTAACTCAATGGTAAATTCTATGTCTCCTTTTGGGGGTAGACCTAGTATTTCTTCAGGAAATACATCTGGAAAATTTTGTATCATAGGTATATTCTCAAGGGATACAGATTTATCTTTTGATTCATCATACCCTACTTGGATGGCATAAACTTGACAACCTTTTCTGATGCATTTCGCTAAATGGGAGGCTGTTATAGGCCTTAATTGCAGAGGTTTTTGTATACCTTGAATTTCATGTCTCTCCCCTACCTCATCTCGGAAGTTAACAGTTTCTGTCTTACAATTTATGAGGGACCAACGTTTCTCCAACCAGTCCATGCCTATAAGAATGTTGTATGACCCCAGGGGTAACACATTCAAATCAAATATGATAGGTTGACTAGCTATTTTTAAAGGACAATTTCTTACTTTAGACAAAACTCTTCTTTTTGCTCTTGTGGCTAGTTGTACTAACCATGGATTTTAAAATTTAACAGCTTGTAATTTACATCGTTCCACTATCCTGGGACTAATGTAGCTTAAAGTGGCCCTAGGATCTATTAAAATAGAACAGGTCTGGTAAAAAATAGTGCCTTTAAATTCAACCATAGTCGGCTGAAATTCTACCTAATGATCTTCCAGCACTGTGTTAATTTTAGGAATGCTCCTAGCCACTTCTCCCACCATAGATGCCTCTTGAATTTGAGAGATATGATCTGCTCCCTTGTGGTGGGGACAATTTTTTACATAATGCGGGCCTTTGCATCCCCAACACTGCACAGGTGGTCTGTTAATAAATACAACTTCATTTTTGCCAGCCTGTTCATTTGTCTTGGTTTCACCTACTACTTTAAATATGGGTTTATTCACATTTCGGTTAGTTTGTCCTTTATATCAGCCTCTGTTGTTGATGCCCTTATTCCCCTTGTGGCTGGGAATAAATTTATTTCCCTTTTTATCAACCCACTTTTTGCTCGATTCACCCTTTGGTTTATTTTGCTGATAATAGATCTGTGCTTTCTGAATGACTTCGTCCATAGTTTTTTGGTTGTCAAATTCCAACCTTTCCTTCATGAATAGTGGAAGGTTGCTGATAAATCACTGCACTTTGGCTTTTTCTTCACGAATATAAGGAACGTACCACAACAATGATGTAAATTTTGTTATAACTCATCCATGGTCATTTGGCCCAGGTGGAGATCATGGAATTATTTTTCTTTCTCATCATAAAACCTTTCGGTTAGATATTTTTCTTTAAAAAAATTCTGCAATTTCTCCCATGTTATATTTTTCTCATTGATCCCTCAGATGGTTTTTACCTCCTCCCACCATAACGTGGCTTTCCCTTGAAGCTGGAAAATGGCCAGACAAGCCTTCAAATTGTAATCATACTCGTACAGCTAGAAATACTTATTCATGTTAATAAACCATGTTTTCGTCCCCTCTTCTTGCTTTCCATCGAAGAGAGAAGGCTTGATTTTTTGAAACTCTCCTTGGAGTTCAATTTTCTATTTTTTCTGAGTCTTATGATTGGACACATTACCTGATTCTTCTTCTTGGTTTTCTTCACCTTGCCCCGTTTCCATGTTTTCAGTTTGGCATTCTTGTTCCCTAGTTGTATGGTCGCAATCGGGGTTGGGAACTAGGGGTCAATGATTCTATCTATTTGCTAGACTTTTCAAAATCTTTTCTTGTTCCTGCATCAATCTTTCATTGTCTGCCCAGAGTCGAGCCATTTCACCTTTCAATTATTGTATAGTCATCTGGAGGTTTGTATTGGGATTTTGTGACTCATCCCCCAGTTGCACCTAGACCTCAGGATTACCTTCCTGAAATGGTGTTGGTCATGTTCCCAATATGGACCCAGTTCGCCTCATACTGACTTTTTCTGCCTCCTACGTGCACATCATCGAGATTGTTATTTCTTACTCCAGAGGTCTCAGTTTTCAAAACCAGAGCCGCTCTGATACCATATGTAACAAATCTATATAAAAAAAAAAAAATATAAAAGAAAGTATATTTTTCTTTGTTTTACTATATTACCAGAGTGCTTACTTTAATCTTGTCATGTTAATAGCCTAATTATTTCTATAACAACAAAAGACAACCATTACAAAGCATGGATATAAATGTCAATTTAAACCTTAGTAATCATTTTCCACTGGGCTCATAACGCAAGGCGCGATTATACACATGCAATATCAATTAACTTATGAATAACAATAATTTCATATTTAATAAATTTGGTACTTTCTGTAATTGGCCTTTAATATAATGGATTTCGTTTCTTAAGAGCCTGCCATCTGTTTAAGTCCTATTAATGGCCCTGGCTGTCCTGGCCTAGGTGGTGTACGCTGACCACTTGCTACACCTTCTTTGGGATCTGTCTCCCTCATCAACGACCCTTGTCAACTTGGTTGATCATACGATTCTCGAGGGTTTTGACATTTACCTCCTGGTGGTTTTGTTCATGTTTGGCTTTACATTTCTCAGGAACACCGATGGACTTCAGCTCCGCTCTGGTCCGGTGACTTGGGACGTGGTTCATTTGGTTGCTTTGCCTGATGTAGGGGCCTGCTTGACCACCAGCTCTGTTTCCCGACTTTTGGATTGCATCTGGGCTTGTTTGCCAACTGCTTTAGATGCTTGGGCATGCTGGAGTTCAACTGCTACAACAGGGTTTTTAATGTTGTTATTCAATGGTGAGTTTTTTAATCAGCTCTGTGCTTATCATTTCTTTGTTACAGTTTTCTTATGAAGGTTTAACAACTAATCCCTCGTTATTGGTTGAGTTTTGTGGAAGCTCTTTACAGGTGCCACAGCCTCCAGATGGTGCAGAGGATGAAACCCTCTCTTTGGCTTCGTCTTCCAGAAGGAATAACTCACCAGAAACCGGGTATTTAAATTACTAGAGTCATTTCTTAGCAGGGTTTTGTGGCCAGAGGGTCAGCTTTACTTAGAGTTCTTGATGCTATGCTTAGGAAGTTTTTCCTTTCTCGGCTTATGGAAGCCTTAATCCCATTGTACTATTGGTTCCATATCTACATAAGTTTTAAATGGCTTCTGCCATAGTTTGTAACTTTGACTCTATTTCTCAGACTGCTATTTCGCATGGTTATTGAAAACTATAGAATGTATGGTTTCGTTTAAATTCAATATCTTTTCCTTTGTCGAGATTTTGATTCATAATAGCTTGTTGATATAATTCTATAGGTTTACATTAGGGTTTGAATATATCGTATTAAGCTATGTATTTGAAAAATGTCGAGATATTTGTTGGTTTCCTTTTGAAAAAGTCTTTGATTTAAATATGGCGAAGGATGGATTGATCTTTAGTCTAGGTAATAGTAAAACACTTCATAACATTCCATGTTGAGTCTGGCCATAGTTCAGAATTCCTTGATTTCGTATATACAATTTCTCGTTTCTGCATAGAGTTTGAATGCTAAAGCTTTAATCTTGTGTAAGCTAACTAGTCCGCATGGAATCCCTCGAGGAGTGTTCAACAGTTTCGTAATACCTATGCTATCCTACTTAGATCCAGAAAACCTACTGGAAACTGTGTAAATAGCTAGGGTTTATGACCTAGATACCTATTTTATTGTAATTAGCTAATCAGAGAAATTCTGGTGTTTACCTGTTTTTCATTTTGTACAAACAAATTACTAATTTTGTTTTAAAGAATAGACTTTACTTCCTTTGGGTAATTTGTTTTATCAGTCTTTCAAACTTAGAAATTCCTATGGAATAAAATCTTTTGTAAATTCTTTCAACTGAACTTATCCATTTATAATACATAATCATGTATTCTTTTCACTGTATTTATCACTGCATTTGTTTCGTTACTATCTTTTCTTTCATGGATTTATATTCGTTGTCTTCCTTGATATTTACTGTGATTTTCATTCTGAGTAGTGAAGGTGTTTTTTTATTTCTTGTTCATGTAATTACTATTCAGATACCTTTGAAAAGAATTCAGTGATATGATTTCCTTGATATTTATTGTGATTTTCATTTTGAGTAATGAAGTTGTTTTTCTATTTCTTGTTCATTTAATTACTATTCAAATAGCTTTGAAAATAATTCTTTACTTCTATTAAAAGATACCTTACTGATATGATTTCTAGGATCAACCGACCAAGAAATGAACTCATTTAATAACTCTAAATCAATTAACAACTCAGAATAAGACTTGTTTTTCGTTTCTTGTTCATGTAATTACTATTCCGATAGCTTTGAAAATAATTCTTTACTTCTATTAGAAGATACCTTAGTGATATGATTTCCTTATATTTAATGTGATTTTCATTCTGAGTAGTGAAGGTGTTTCTCTATTTCTTGTTCAAGTAATTACTATTCAGATAGCTTTGAAAAAATTCTTTACTTATATTAAAAGATACCTTACTGATATGACTTCTAGGATCAACCGACCATGAAATTAACTCATTTAATAACTCTAAATCAATTAACAACTTGGAGTAAGAGTTATTAGTCTATGCAATTTTAAGAAATTAACTCATTTAATGACTCTAAATCAATTAACAACTAAGAATAAGACTTATTAATCTACGCAATTTTAATCTTTAATCAGAAAATATCACTTATTTGATTTTGTACCTCCCAACATATTTTAACTTATTTGAGTTTCCTGCTTCTATTTTTGGTCTATACATAGACCTGCACTTTGTTTTCCTCCCTACCATGAGATTTACTATGGCAGTAAATCTCCCCCCATGCAACTGCATGGGCTCTCAACACAGTGTTTCCTCTTGTTGATCACAAATACCCCTATCCTCTTGATATTTTTTCTTTCAAATAGTTTCCAAGATTTAGTTTTCTTTCTTGGAACATGTAACTGCTTCTTTTAACCAATTAATCAAAAGAAACATCATTTACTAATAAGTGCAAAATTCCTTCTCATAACTTAATTAAAAACAATTTATAATTTAAAAAAAAGTGTTGCAGTAAAAACAAATATTTATTTACAAGTAGTTTCTTGATTTTCCCTCCATCTAAGTTCAACTACTTTAATAGAATTCACTTCAGTAAAAAAATTCCAATGTTTTTTGAACCCAAAGTGTATTCGTGACCCAAAGGTAGTTTCTTGATTTGCCCTTCATCAACAAAATTGATTTTAGTTAAAAAAAGAAATCAAATATCTTTTAAATAGAAAGTGTATTCCTAACCAAAAAATAGGTTTTTTTATCTTCCCACCATCCAAGTTCAACTACTTTAACATAATTCATTTTAGTAAAAAGTATTCAATAAAATATAAAATAATAATAATGAAAGTATATTTATAAATATATTTTAAAATAAGTTTTTTATAATTTTAATTTACTTTTCATTAATTATTAAGTGGCAGGGATTTAATTATGAAATAAGTGGTAGAGATTTTATTATGAAATATATTGAAATATTCATAATAGTATATATAGAAATTAACTTAATTTAAAAAAAATCATATCAACATATCTAATATTATTTATATAATATTGATAAATCATAATAATTATCCATAATATTATTACATAAACTATTTACCTATTAAAAATTTACTTAATTAGAAAATATATAATATTGACAAATCATAATAATTATCTATAGTATTATCACATAAACTATTTATCTATTAAAAATTTACTTAATTAAAAAATTATATATAATTTTGATAATAATTTATTTATTTTTTATGATATTTTTTAAATTGAACAATAAGTAAAATAAAAATTTTAATACTTATCATGCTAACAGTAAGCAAGCGCACTAGTAACAATATCATATTTATATTCAACCATCAAACGCACTAGTAACAATAACATATTTATATTCAACCATCAAAATATCACCTTGACCGTGTTCATTTTAGTAAAAATAAAATTATAAACAAAATCATAGTCATTCATATTATGCATCGCATCAAATAAACATAAAGTTAACATAGAGACTATTGTTATAGCCACGTCAAATTAACATTAACATAGTGAATGATACCGTGCCATTATTCCATTCTCCAAGTATCAAAACAGAATTTTTGAAGTATCTTTTACAAATAGTTGTTACAGTTTCAAGTACACACGGATCGAACCATAGGCATAAAATGACAATGTCAGGACTTGGAAGAGATGCAAGTTCTTGCAGCTTTCTTCATTCTTGGACCGTATTATTCTGTCTCTCTTCGCTGTAAAATCCCATACCAATTTCAGCAGATGGTATGAGTGAGAACAATGTATTTACTTACAAGTCGAGATAGCGAACTCGATTTCTCTAACCGTAAACAGATACAACTCTTCCACTCTATGTGTCACGCCCCCAAGCCTACGGTAGTCTTTCAACCATGTCTGGTGAGGTGCGACACCACCCTGCACTTTCTTTTTTCAATACTTGTGCACATGGACTACGCCTTAACCGATATAAACATGCTTTAACTGTTATCTTATAACCATATGAAAGCATTAAACTTCATAATTCATCATAAACCATTCTTAACATCTTTGTGTGTAATTAAACCGAATAACAATTACAAACAACCGTGAAGAATGGGAGGGGCAACTCCCGGTAAAGTCTGCCCGAATATATATTATGATATCCTTCAATAATACATACAAGTGTGCCGGGCAAAGTCCTCGGCCAACACTTAGAATCTTTTTACAATATTACAACAAGGCATAAGACAGCCTTTCACATACACAATTATGCACCTTTGCCTATGAGCGGGTACCCACCCGGGTCACCAAGACACTCATACAATTCTGCACCAAACCGTGTATAGAATCTTCCTCAACCGTGACCTCTTTCACATAACCCAATCCAAGATATGCGAGACTTCCTTATTCCTTATGCGCATGAGGAATGCGCATATCCTCCAAGGCTTCACACTTTTCTTCTTGTCTCTTATGCGAGGAGACTTGAGCGAAGTTCGATGGTTCAAATGAAGCCTCACCATGTCTTATTTATATGCTTCCAACGTAGGATTATGGAAGGGTGTCTAGCCTTAAGGCCGACCCCTTTATCTCACCATACATGCCCACGAATGCATACTTAACACGTCGGCTTCACTTATCCATTCTCCATCGATATACATGCTCTCTCCATATGCTTCATGGCCGACCATGCCATTTCACATATAAGCCCACGTATATTTTTATATTATATTTTATGTGTTTGTGTAAGCCTCCATAACATCATACATACGCCCATAACATACATAAAGTTATGTCGGCCTCACTCATAGTCCATCGCATATAACTAAAGGTTCAACGCTTAGTTTATTCAAGCATTTTCCCTTCGTCGCATATGCCTTTGTCGCATAGTTTTGTCGCACATATGTCGCACCATAACCGGCTCACCGCAGAACCGCGTCCTCATAACGTCGCATTGTTGTTCGGTCGTTCGCTGGTTATGAACCACGTCCACACGCGCCCGCCTATGCCGTCGCACTATCTGCCCGTCGTGTGGAGGGGCGCCCGCCCGGGTCGCCCATCGTCTGCACTCGTCGTTCGCTGCTATACCGTGCCGCCCATATCGCGCCTCCGTCGAACCTTACCCGCGTCCTCCACATAGCTGTCCATCGTATGTTTGCCGCTCGGTCGTCCGCCCATCGGGCGCGGGTCGCCCATGGGTCGCCCGCCCATCGTGCGCGGGTCGCCCACGGGTCGCCCTTCCGCCTGTCGCACCGGCTCGTCGGTTCGTTGCGCCCGAACCTCAACCGCCATGCCTGTTCGCCGGGTCGGGTGTCCGCACCCGCATACCAACTCGCCGCAGCTCGTCCGCAGCTCGTCGGGTGTCTGCGCCCAACCTCAGCTTGTCAACTCGTCCGCCGGGTCACCGTGCACGGGTCGCCCGCCCGTCGTGCACGGTTCGCCCACGGGTCACTCGCCCGGGTCGCCCAAGTGTCGGAGGTAGTTCGCCCGCTTGTCGCACTGCCCGTCGTTGTGCCAAAATGCGCCCGTCGTCGTGCACGGGGCGTCCACCCATCGTGCACGCCTGCCCGAGACTCGAGGGCGTTACATTCTCCTCCACCCGAAATCGTTGTCGTCCTCGACAACATCCCATAGTCCATGCTCAGGTCCATGAAAACTCCATTCATCACATCTGCAACATGCTGTCCACGGTGTGTTGGTGTCAATGTGCTACAAGTGATCAGCCACATCTATCCCAACATCATCATGTGCGTAAAGTAGTTGAGTCTCGGCTCAACCCATGCCCAAGTATGTCCACCAAGGCATCATCATCGTAACTCCATCGCTCCAAAGTGTCTCATATCGATCCTCCACATCAAGTCACCCTTCCAAGCCATGCCCATACATGTACTTTGGAAGTATGCATCCCATACTGCATCAAAGTCTCCCGACCTCGGCTCCTCAATGCTTCAAATCCTCTAAGTCCACCATGTATGAAGTCTCCCAAAGTCACAACGATCTCATGTCATCATGAGCTCCTCCACCAAAGGTCCACCAAGACTATCTCTTGGTCTCGGCCATGAGAAGTCCATCTAAGCATCATCATCACGAGTCCCTTCCATCACAGCTTCTCTACCAAGGTGTCCATCAAGACTATCTCTTGGTCTCGGCCATGAGAAGTCCACCCAAAGGTGTGCCCTTCAATCTGTCCATGAGTCATGCCGGGCACCTAGCCATGTGGCTAAAGCATGACCCAAATCATCCATAATGTTCATCAAGTTCCACCCTTGTCTCGGGGTCTTGCACCTTCCGCCTCAAGGTAGCAAGAAACCTCAACAAGTCCTTCAGCAGGTAACAACTCTTGCTTCTTCGTACAAGGTTCCATCATAGTCATCCATGGCAAGGTCCTCCATAGCATAGGCAAACTGGCTTTGCCTTTCACTGCACATGGTCCATCTACCAAATGCTCAAATGAAACACAAGTATCCATACTTACTTTATCAATATGAGGCTCCTCCATATGAGTGACCTCACCCATCCATGTCGATAAGCTGCACGATCCTAGTTCAACTTGATCACTTTCAAGTTCTGCCTCCATCGAGTCCTCATCATCATGTGGTCCTTCCATGTGAGTGTCCATCCATGCTGCCAAACTGTATGATCCTGGTTCAACTTGATTAAACTCAAGTTCGGCCTCCATCATATCCTCATCATCACATGGTCCTTCCATATGAGTATCTTCATCGGTCCATGTCCATGAGCTACATGATTCTGGCTTAGCTTGATTACCTTCAAGTCTAACCTCCATCATAGTTAAGCCTTCAACATCTTTGGTCATCATGACTTCCTCTTCCTGGTCTGCAACTTCATCTTGTTCCATTGCCTGACTGATTTGAAGAAGTCCTTCTCGTCCAAGCATCACATCAATGCCACCTGTATTTATCACTACGAAGTCCAGCTGACCTCTTTGTATTGCAGCTATGAATATTTGATAATGTACCCTCGCTTTTTGGTAATAATTACAACGAACAATGTCATTGTAAGAGATACTATCTAGGAGAGCAATAATTACAAGTGAATAATTAATGTAATAAAGATGATATTTGGCATGTTTAAAGCAAATACAAGTGAATGTAAATATAAATTTGTTTCTTATAAATCTAGGCTACGTGTAACAACTAGTTAGATTTGATCTGGGTCTGTTCAGGATAACTCTCATCAGTTACCGATTATCCTAGATTTAAAAAAAATATATATAAATTTGTTTTCGTGTACAATCATAATATTCATAGAATGTAATCAGCTCATTATACTCTGATTTTGTTTCCACTTGTGATTTAAAAGGCTTTCTCCCCTTCATTGTTACCCTGCGGCGCAATTTGGTTGGCTTTTAATAGATTTTGTTTAGATTTTGTTTAAAATCTAATCAGCAGTTGAGAAACGTTAGTTTACATACTTTAAACGCCTTACAAAATAATAATGATATTAAATTAATCACAGTGATAAATTTTAACTCAGAAACTAAAACGTCATATCGTGATTAGTGACGTAATGGATGTTTGATTTGTGACTAATATTTATTCGTAAATGCTAAAGTTGAAGTTAAATCAAAATCACATCAGAAGGTAAAGAAGAATGGGATTTGATCGCTACTTATTCATTAAAGATTTTTCAACCAACTCAGACCATGATGATTTAATTTTTTTTAAAGAAAACCATAAAATAAATTTTTGTGTCGATTTTCTTTATATAATATCGGACCATGATGATTCAATTTTTTTTAAGAAAACCATAAAATAAATTTTTGTGTTGATTTTCTTTATATAATACAGTGTGTGTCTCAACTGAGAGTCAAAAGAATGAAGAAGACCTTTTGGACGGGATGATTTTTTAGGTGAAGTATGTGTGTCTCAACTAACCGTCAAAACAATGAAGATAAGATTTGGAAAAGGGTATGTTTAATGAAGATAAGATTTGGAAAAGGGTATGTTTTGTTAATGGAGATTAAACTTTTTTATAAGATTAATAGAAGCAGAAAATAGAATAAATCATATAGGCGAAATTTTATTTTGTTATTCAAATGTTTTATCAATGTTATATATAGATATTTTAAGATAAATTTTGGACATTTTAGATCTTATGAAATTAGATTTAATATATTAAAAATAGATAAACAACCAAGAAACTAATTCATAGTAATAATTATGAAGTAAAAGGGATCAACAATCTACCATTACAACTCACGATTCTAGAACGCTCCATTTCTACGTTATTCTAATGTCCCTCTTAATGGAGAAATAGATTTTCCTACTAGTACAACTCATCATAGGACAACTCATCAACCAAACAACTCACAATTCTAGAACGCTCCATTTCTACATTATTCTAACATCCCTCTTGATGGAGAAATGGATTTTCCACAATGCCTCGTTGTTTTGTACATATTTCAGAGTCCATTTTTCGAAGAGGCTTGGTAAAGATGTCGGCTACATTTTCACTTTTATTACAATAGTATAAGTCAATCTCCCTTATTGTGTGATATGCCCAGCCAATTGACCCCAGTTGGACTGAATAAAATAAAAATAAAAATAAACAAATAAAAATAAATAAATAAATAAATGATGGAATAAGGGGCACAAAGCACATGGTTTTGACCTCAGGGAATTTTCCACCCAGTGTAATTGCCCATGGTTTTTCTTGAGAAATCAAGCTTTAAAAGGAGGAGAAATGAGAGCACGACATGAATTTAGGATTTCTTTATTGGCATTAATCTGGAAGCTCGCGTGAGTTTTCAATAAGGAAGGGTTTCAGGAAAGATCCTTATAGCTAGCTTCGGTGAGGTTGAGCCTCACCCTAGTCGGAAAACCCCATATTGGTTGTTCTCAAAATCACCATAGCTGGCTCAGTGTTTTTCCTTGTCTGGTGTTGCACGCATCTATTATTCTAATGTTTTCAGGGTGTTGGGCCTATCTTTATCTGCAGGATTTTATTGGCTGAATCAATTCACTGTGGGACAATACATTAATTTGTTGAACCTATTGGAAGGGTGAATCAAATTTGTATGGTGCAGAAGGAATCTTCTTACAGAGGGGTTTGGTTGCATGCCAACATGGTGTTGTTAGTGTTGGATAAATCAAGTTTGGGTTGATCACATGAATATATTGACGTATGTTAGTTACGAGATGATTAGAATTTTATCGTTATTGCTCAATGAATCAAGTTTTCGTCACCAATAATGTTATGTTATGTTGCTTTCTCATCAGCTAGAGGTTATATTGTTGCTTGATCCCTATGGTTGGATAATAGTATTTTGTTGCTTATTAGTACATGTTGATGGATAGTAGTTGCTATAGTTGATTATTAGAGGCTTGTGATGTTGGTGCTACTAAATATTGGTGTTGCAGGTTACTGGTTCATGACATGTGTTATCAATTTTTTGGAGAGAGTTGTGTATACTCCTTTTGGAATAGAGTTATTCATTTCTAAATCTTGATCATGGGTGGTTGTTTGCATTGTCTCAACATTATTATTCTGAGTTATAGTTTTGTACTCTCATTATGAAGCCCTGTATTATCATTTCTTATCTTTAATGTGTTGGGTGAAGTGATTCATGAATTGAAGAGAATTGTGAGTCATGGGTTATATTCTATGTGTGGTCATGAGTCAAGATTCTCCTGAGAAAGAGAGATTTGAGTGTCATTTCAACCTTGTTTTAGTTGGTATATGCTATGTCTTGCAACCATGTATGGCCTTTCAGAATCATTATGTAGCCATGTAATATCATGTATCAAATTTGGGTCATTGATGAAGTCATATGAGTGATATTCATGTATAAGTGGTGAGTCATTTTTTAGCTTTGAGGAGGCATTTTATAGTCACATTTTATCATTTTTGTAGTCATGCAATGGGCCTGTATAACCTTGTACTTTCATTGCATATGTTTTTGTGTCATAGTCATTAGTTCTCTTAGAGTAGTCTCTTGCATGTGGCATGGAGGAATGATTGTTGCAAAAGTACTTTGTTGAATAGCCTAGATGAGACATTTGCAGCCTCTTGTACATTATCAAGAGGAGTATATTGAGTGAGAAAAGACATGATGATGACATGATTGTTAACTTAATAGAGACATAGAGAGAGTGTTGATGCCCGCACCATATTACTCCTGATGTTTATCTTATGTTGTTGTTTCCTGAGAAGAGATGTTATGATCATGATCGTTGCTTTGTATTTGTTGATACAATGTTTTGGTGGAAGTGTAATGGTTGATGATGATGTTGTTGCTCATTGATATTAGGAAAGAATGACTATCATATGTTGTTATTGTTTCGATTGGAGAGTGATATTGATAGAGATGGAGTTGTTAATTGAGTTTGTTGCTACTAGGGTGCATCCATTTGTTGCTACTAAGGTGAGATTGTTGTTGTTGGTTTAGGAGAGAGTGAGTTATTGCTACTACCTTTTGTCATGCACTCATAGAGGAGTAAGAGTGTTTGTTTCTTGGATCAACTATGTAGCCCTTGGTTGTTTAGTAAAGTGTTGATAGCATGACTTTTTCCTTTCCATTGATGTCAACGGGGGATAAAATAAGGAGTTCAATTATGTTCAGTTCTTCAGAGGTTTTTTGGATGGTTCAGCTGGAGTTTCCATGAATGCCAAAGAGGGAGATTTTTGGCATTGATGTTGTGATGCAGTGATTGGCATTGATGTCAACCTCTTTATGGTGGCTCTCATGATGTAGATTTTTGGTGGTCTAGGCTCCAATGTTTCTTGCAGAATTTTGGCCATCTAGGCCTCTTGCTCTTGATTATTGTAGAGACAAGCTCATGTTGGTGCGTTTTAGGTGATTGGATCAGTGTAAAGGCTCATGTTGGCGAGTTGCAAGTGATTGGACCAACGTACACATGCATGTTGGTGAGTTATAGGTGATTGGATTAGTGTTTCAAAGTTTTCATGTTTTCCACTACTCATATTTGAATTTGAGTTGCAAATGGTGTTGCCAAACAAGGTGTTTAAGTGCATTTTATGAAGTTCTAAAGAAGAATAATTGAGGATTGCTTGTCGAGGTGAACAAAGGTTCCATAGTTGTTCATGTGACTTGTCACAATTTCTATAGATGCAGGAGAAGGTAAGAAAGAAGTTGAAAGTAGTTTTGAGTTGGAGTTTTTTGGTTATGACCACCCTTTGCCCCAACCACACCCATGCAGGCTTGTGCACACGATTGAAGGGCTCCAACCACATGGAGACAAAGCTTGTGCATGCGGTTTCATCCCTAATCAGGAAGTTTTGTGCATGTGACTTTGGATTTAACTGGAAATACCTATGGATTCCTCGTGCATCTTAGTAATTGTGTGTGATCGAAACCAAGGTAATTGCTTGTGGTTTTGTAAAGAAGTTTTTATTGACTTAATAAAAAAACAAAAATAATTGTTTAAGGTGTGAACACATTGATTAAGTGAGTACTAGAGAAGATGGAGAAAATTCTTTAAACAAATGAGAAACTCTATCACTTTTTTGGGTGTGTGACATAGTGCACATATTGGAGAGCAGAGGTTTGTGTAGATCCAAGAAATAGAAACTATAAAATAGAAGAATATTCATATGCAAATGGTAGTGTTCAAAGTATAAGAGGATGCATGGAGAGGCCAACGTTGGTGATTGAGTGACATAATTCAATTTTCTAGTAATGACAAAATATGCAGCAACAGTAGCAGAGATAAATCAAGCCATAATGTGTTGATAAATGCTTGATGGCTGAGAAAAGTTTAGAGCATGTTACTGTTGCAGATTTTTAGAGCTTGATGAAAGATGAGATGAGGAGAGCATAGCTCCTTGGTTATATGATTGACTTGTTTGTGTTTACAATCCGAGAGGATTCAAATGTTTGGTTGCAGTAGTGTTTCATGTTTTATATGTCTACATATATTGCATGTTTGAGATTTTGCATCCAGATCATTTGCAGCTACTGTATTAAGACATTGTGAGTTAAGGATGTGAGAGAGGGCTATGTATTGAGTTGATTTGCAACTAATGTATTTGCAGAGTTGAGGTTGATTCAATGATTAATGTTTGTTTGAGGATACAGTGTTTGTCTTGTATTGAGAGTGTGATTCCGTGCTATGAAGATATTGTTGTTTTGATGTTCATTTTGAGCAGCTCTGGGGTTTGAGTTTCAAAATTCATGAAATGTGAACCACATAGAGGAGTGGCGTGGGGGCTCCAACAAAATAAGTATTGAGAACAAATTTCTTCATAGTCTAATGGATGTTTGACGAGGCTCGTTGGTCATGGAGGCTTCCAGCTGATGGTAGTCCATAGAGTCATGAGATCAAGATGATTTGATTTGTATACTCTATGTATTGATTTGATTGACACATAATAAAATATATTGAGGAGTGCAATAACAACATGGGAGGTTTTTTACCCCGAGTGCAATAACAACATGGGAGGTTTTTTACCCCTAGGGCATTTTCCACCAGATATTCTATCTTCCTATGTGATGTGATGATTGGTGTCTCATTGTTCATATTTACTTCATATGCTATGGCTCTCATGTGATGCTTATTTTTGTTGTATTTTAAGATCTATTGCTTATATGTTAAGTTATGAATTGTTTAATATATTCGAGAAAGAGTTTTAAGGTTGTGTAATGGTTAAGACTATTGATTCACCACCCCCCCCCCCCCAAGTAGTGTCACTGTTTCCAAAATTCTCTTATTTGGAATTGTGAAAATAAAAAAAATTCGAGATAATTATTTAAACCTTGTAATACTCAATTATTCTTTGTTTCTCCATATTCTTCATATATTTATCTAATGTTTCTTGTACTCTTTCCAATTGTTCAATTGTTGATAGGATTCTAAGTTCCATTCTTATCCCCCAAGTTTATATCACATCCATAGATAAATAAATTGAATCTCTCTTTCTTTCATAACCTTTTTCAAGTAATAAAAGGGAAAATTAAATGACCATTGGCCATCATTTGGACATATTGTGACATATGGATTTATCCTTGCACTTTGATTCATAATTCTTTTAGTTAGATTAAAATGGGTTTGACAGGCTAATGAGGAGCAGAGCAAGTGGGACTCAATTTGTTTAGTACAATGAAAAAAGTCTTGGTTGAGCTATGTTTCTTGTGGCTACATGAAGGTCAACGTAATTCATGTGAAGCTTATATATTTTTTAGTATATTACTTGAGGTAATTTCTTTATGCATAAATATTCTTGTATCAACGACTCTAGGTTTAAACTACATTGAGTTGTTGGTAACATCTACTATGTATTCTTTCGTGTAAGTACATCACTTATTGAGTCATGCATTCTAACCATTCATTTTACTTTATTTCTTTGAATAGCACATTGTTGTATTTGTTTCAATGGGTAGAAATCATATAGCTTCTATAAATTTACTGTTTTCTTATAAAAGTGTAATTTTCTTCTATGGGATTTTGCAATTTACATTGTAGAACATTTCTAGATGTGCACAATTAGGAATAGGGTCTTGGGGTTGGGTATCTATCTTAAAATAAATGAATGCAAAATCATATAGCCTCTATAACTTTACTATTGTCTTATAAAACTATAATTTTCTTCTATGGAATTTTGCAATTTATATTGTAGAACATTTCTAGATGTGAATGATTAGGAATAGGGAATTTGGGTTGGGTATCTATCTTAGAATAAATGAATGCAAAAAATGTTTTTAATACCTCTCTAGAAGGACTACAGTAACAAGGAACTCTGCAATGGCTATCAATTTAGACTGCAAAATGAGGACTTGAAAACTTCATTGAAACGTTATTGTCAATTATAGTTAGTATATAGAGATATTTGATCAATATTCATGTTTATTTTTTAGGAAAATTCATATGCATGTTCCAACAGTGTTTCAAAGTCATTTTTAGTAGCATTTTCGAGAAAAATGAAAAAAATATGGACAAGTTGAGTAGTGATTTAGATTAGTTATATTTAGTTTTGAGAAAGATTTTGGAAAAGAAAAATATTATTATAACCAATAAATATGAAGTTCAACCCTATAGTCACCCATTCTTCCAACCTCCACAATACATATTTCCCATTATACATATCACATTATAAAAACCACTCCCCACATATTCATCATAAAAACTCCTACAATAACAACAACAACCACACAAACAATTATTATGACACCACCTACAAAGCCCACATCTACGCTTTTCCTCAAAATTTCTATGGCGCTTCTAACTACCATTCCTAGAACCCTCACAATATACGTAACCAGTGAAACCTTAAAAAAAGGTATCTGTCATCCAGCCTTCAAATTACGCGTGGGCGATTAATACAATGACATCATAATCGGTTATGCTTTTGCTGGTAACACAAAACAACAATATTCTTTTAAAGCAAGTTGATTGAAGTTTTACAATATTCGATGAGGTTACACAGTATCTTGTATCTTTCCCCCTGACAAGATTCAGTTATTCTAGCGGCTGTTTGTAGTGCAGTAGCGAGAGTAGTAGAACTCTGTCTCCTCTTCTGATTAGCACTACTTCCGTCTTCAAGATGAATAGTCAAACTACATTTCAGAATTTCCACAAAATCAAAATTTCCACATAGATTTGATAAGTCTTTAGCAAATATTTAATAAACACCAACGGACAACAAAACCTATAATCCATCCCATTATAGTTACGTAGTATAAATTTATACTGATATGAAGTAAATATGAAAACACAATCATGAATATCTATATTCTATGAAAATTATTATTAAAATTTTCATTAATAAACACAGAAATAGAATATAACTATATATTGAGATGTATAATTATAAAATAAATTAATGTGTGAACATTTAATAAGTGAGATGTTTTTTTGTTATAATTAATTTTGAATTTAAAATTAAAGTAGTTATATAAATTAAATTGTTGACATAAAAACACTTCAGATAAACATTAAATTATCAAGCTTTCAAAAAATCATTATCATTATTATTAAAAAATTAATATATAAATTTAATATATATAAAATTTAAAAAACATCTAACAAAAGTAACCCCAATTTACTTTGCTTAACTTTAAAATAGTTTATATTATAATGTTGTGGCTTATTAATATCATTTGGTTTCTATAGTTCATTTCACAATCAAAATATATCATATATACATTTGAAAAAATATATGATAAAATTTTTTATAATAAAATTCATTTCCTATTTATCACAACAAAATTACTACCTTATAAAAAATTATTAAAAATCAATCAATTTAATTTAATTAAAACCCAAAAAAATACATAGCTATTTTAAATCTCTTTATTAAAAAAATTATATTTTAAAATACTCTAAAGAAATATATATTTCCCTAATTAGATTAAAATTTTGAAAACCCTAGACTAAAATAAACAACCACAAATCTTATTTCAGAAATAAACACATTTATGTGCAAAATTAAATACACTCACTTACATGGTTAAATTATTACAATAACAAAGTTAAAATAAAATAAAATAACTGAAAAAATCAAACCAGTCTCTAAAATCGCCATCATCTATGAGTCACCGATCGGAAGTCCTTTTTTCATATCTGCGTGTACGCTACTGCTATCTGTTCAAGCTGTTTGATGAACTCATGGATGTAATCCTGCTGCCGTCCACTATTGGCGACTATAATATCACGGGCCTCCGCCACTTTTGACCTCAACTTCTTCCCCTCCTCTCCCGCCATTACCATTCGCAGTGCTGCAGCTATGTTTTCGCTGAGAAAAGAGCCGTTGTCTCCCCGCTCAACCTCGATCCCCAACTTCAGTTCGGACGCTATTTGCCGGGCATTCAAGCTCTGATGAAGTTTTACTGGCAAGAGTACGAGAGGCACTCCGAAGGTCAGCGCCTCCATGGCAGAGCTCCACCCATTGTGGCTCAGATACGCACCCACCGACGGGTGAGAGACGATCCGAACCTGCGGCACCCAACCCCAGACTACCAGACCCTGGTCCTGTGTTCGAGTCTCAAAACCTTCGGGAAGGAGCCCCAGGGCATATTCCCGGGCGTTGTCCAAGAAGTGAGGAACACGCAGCGAGCAGAGGAACGGGATCCCGCTCGCCTCGAAACCCAGTGCCAGTTCGTGGGCTTGTGTAATGACCCGAGTAAATGTAAATGTGAATCTTACTATGGTAAAAGACAATATAGTAGTTGTTGTTTATGTTTAAAAGAAACAAAACTGTGATAAACTACATTATTGGATAAATTAAATATTTTCTTGAAATGCTGGCAGCCTCTAGGAGGTGGAATTAAAAGAAAAAGATCAGTTATAATAACTGATTGAAACTACTCTCCCAACTAGGAAAAGTCCTGGCTGTAGGGAGAAAGTTCTGTGCTGTGGGGACAGACAGAAGAGACCTTTCCAAGAAAAGGAAAAGGGAGAAAAGATACAAAAGAAAACTGGTTAAGTCTGGTTAGGACCAGATAACCAGGCACAAAGTGCACAAATCTTGTTGAGGGCTTGAGGCCTGCAAGATGGCTCGGGGGGAGAATTCCGTCTGAGGGATGGATCTCATGGCTGGGTGGACGAGCAGAATCAAAGTTCAGGTGACTTGTTTGAGAACCCATTCCTGACTCTGGTGAACCAGGTACGGTTTCAAACTGCGGAGTCTCTGATTGAATATAAATATACAGTGAATTTACAGTAGTCAAACAGGAAACATGTTTTCCATCTTCCTAGATACTGTTATAATGTTAACATAAATGTACAGATGTAGTTTTTAAGCTAAGGGACAGATTGTCAATCAAAAGACATGGTCTGAACTAGTCTCACTGTAAATAAAGCTACATAGATGTATTTAGTTAAAGACTGATTACTGGTACGAGGAGAGGTTAACCAAGATTCTGGTTATTGAATAACGGACTTGACATAACCTCATTAGAAAGACCAAGACACTGTTTTTAAGAACCGAAAAGCTAACAGTGAAACAAACAGTATTGAACACCTTGATAAATAATCCAGCAAATACTTTAATGTGTCGACAGGAACGAGGATTAGAACCTCTGAGTTTGGGTAAAAGAGCACCAACTGTAGTCAGATTCTACCCCGTCGATGGAAGAACAATAAAACCCACAGTTATTTAGAATAAATGACTGATGATATGGAAATAAATAGATACGTTACTCCAGACAAACAGAGTTTACTCGGTAAACTGTGCAAACAAAGAACGAGAATCATACTGTATTCCATCAACTCATGTTATTAAGTCACAGTGCTCGCGGACACAGTAACAGAGAACCCAGTTCATTTAGAGCGATAAATGAAACGAAGTATACATATATATACAAGAAAACCTGTGCATGCAACTGCAAAGAGGAACCTCAGGCATACATATAGTGCGACATTTCCATAGAGAAAAGAGAAAGTATAATATTGTTTATAGCCACCAAGTGCATGCTGTACAGGGTTAGCAAATACGAAGGACACATAGAAACCACAGAACGAGTGACCGAAGCTATCATCATAACCTGAGATAATCTATGAGATTGCCGTCGTGAAAACAAGCAAAACCAGCAATAACAATATAAACCCCATGCACTGTTCTAAAGCTGTTGAAAACTCGAAACAGATTCATAGAAGACGCAAAGCGTAAATTGCCCTGAGGGCTCAAACAGAGTCACAGTTCCATGTATATAATTACAAAAAAAACACCGAATGGTGAAACCTTAGAAAGAATTTAACTGTACATATTTGATAAGGGGAAAACCTCAAAATGAACCTGAATCCGTTAGCCCAGATGGTTGCGTTACGGCCAGACCCGCAACCACATGTCTGATAACAAGTGTAACAAACTAAAATCCGGGTGTGCCGCAAGGGCAGCAATATATACCAAATGAAAACCGTAAACACATGTAAAAGAACTCAGGAGTTCCGCTGTGAATAATAACTTAGCAGACGAATCATTGACATGACCAGACTATAATATGGATGCAAACCGTGAGGGTTCTCTATGGAGAATACCTCGGCGTTTGCAGCAAGGAAACCCGCTTTGGAGCGGCGGTCTGCATCAAACCATAAAACCACAGCTCAAGACCTGTAAACTTCGAGCTCTAGTATGCAGGCAGAGTAATAAGAACTGATAACTTACCTGTGACCACTGAGAGGGTTGAACCGCCGTGCGTAGCCACCTTGGTTCCATCAGAGGGGTTGAATAACCCAGCTGCACGCCCTAGTAAAGAAGAGGAAATAAGTTAGTAAGAATCGTTCTATTAATCAGAACTGTAAATGCATACTGTAAAATTGGAAGCCGAAGGCCAATACCTGTGATGGCTTGATGACGAGCACTTCTCCGCTTCTGGAGCGATTGCCGGGTGAGGAGATAGTGTTGGTGGTAGTGAACCAGAGATGGAACACTGACTTGGAGCCGAAAAGACCAAACGCGCAAATGAACCCTGAGACTGTTCGGAGGTGTTTATGTAAAAGCTCAAACCCTTGAATGAATCTCAGCCCTTCGATCCAAAGGTGAGATCCCAACCGTCCAAGCAAGGCGGGAACATGAAGCGAGGAGACCGAGATCTCCGTAACCAAGGTGTCACATGGCCAAAGGAGCCAGATCATGCCACCTGCCTCGGTAAGGACTGATGTCTTTAAGGCAAGGGTGAGTTGGCACCTGCAAGGGCTGCGGCAGGACCACCAAAGCCCGCGCCACATTAATATTCACTGCTGTCGGGTAGACTAATAGCTAGGTTCCACCGTGAAGTCAATGGTTACACCAAAACCCAGTTGACAGCATATTATATTGCCACGCAGCATATATAAACAAAGATTACAACAGAGTTAAACATAGGATTAATGAGCTGTGAAATATGTGGTATAAGTATGTGAATGATTCAATAAGAGTTAAATGTGCGCACCTACATAAAAGATGCATCATGTAGTGTATAGCAAGATCATTATATTAGGCATACATTAAATTTTTTTTTATGTGTATGTGGACATTGGTGTGACAGCTTGTTCTCTCGACAAAAACGTCTCGCTGCCAAACGACACAAACACCACAGATGATGGCCTCTGCAGGTCCAGCCAATCCAGCAGGTCCGAGCCCTCGCTGTTGTCCGGGCCGGGCTTAGAAACGGGCATGAGTGGGCCCACAGAGAGCACGGGAACTTCGATAGTCTCCTGGAAATAACGAATATACTTATCGTCCTCCTCAAAGCAGGATTTCACGGCCACGGGCACGCATCCTTGCACACATTTAGCCAGACGATAGGGCGCAGTAACAGTACCGGGTATTCCTACGTACATAGCTAACATATCCCGCGCTTCGTACAGCCTGAATGATATTGCCGAACACGGAAATCCGGGCGGCGGAGCTGCCACCTCTTCGGCGGTTATTTCCTTGTTCAATAACTTGGAAGGGAGGAGGGAATGACCGCAGATCGCCGGCGAATACACCGTGAAATAGACGGACGGTACGCGCATCGCAGCAGTGACGTTCTGTGCCCAATACTGCGCGAAGTCATGAACAACGTAGTCGGGCGCGAGTTGCCTGAGGAGACTTCCGAACGGCTTCTCCAGGCCGTCTATGGCTTTCTGGAGCGCAAACGCCATTTCTATGGGGATGTCTGCCGTGCATTCGGCCCCCGGAGTCAGGCCTTCCGTGGGCGGTAATGGCAGTTCCAGCGGATCGATCCGACCCGACCACTCCTGAAGTTGCAGGGAAGGTCTGATTCTGGATATGTTAACGAGAGTGGAGAGAAAGGAGACTGTGTGGCCGTGGATTGCAAGAGCCTTCGAGAGCTGTAGAAAGGGGTTAATGTGTCCCTGCGCCAGCCATGGAAACAGCAGAAAATGAAGATTCTTCTTTCTAATTTGGTTGTCCATCATACCACAATGAGTTTCTGTTTTACCTTAACCGTATCTCAGGGTTGTGAGGAAAGACTATATGATCCGCAATTTCTATCTCTTCATAAAAAAAAACTAAAGAAGTCTTTAGGGGATGGCTTTCGCATGCCGCAGTAAAACGTATGAAGATTCTGTGAACTAATAGGCGTGGAAATTGAGAATTGATTGGACACTGTTTCAAGCTGGTTTCACTAGAATAATACTCTTATCGAATGTACTTATACTATTATGATATTAATAAGTTAAATTTATTTCTATAAATTAGATTTTGAAGTTTTTCCAACTAGAATGGCGTGTAGAGATTGTGAGTTTATTCGTCATTGTTTTAGCTCATCTGGCCTAGTTAAAATAGGACTCTTATCAAATGTCAACACTCTATTACAAAATTATTTTAATATTAATATGATTTAAATTTATTTTTATAAATTAAATTTTATATTTATTTTTATCTAGATGTGGAGATCCAAAATTTATTGGACATTGTCTTGAAATTGTCTAACTCTTCTCAAATGTTGTTATTTTATTATAAAATTATTTAAATGTGGTTATTTTATTATAAAATTATTATAATATTAATAGGATTAAATCTTATTTTTATAAATTAAATTTAAAATATTTTTTAATAAATACTTTTGTATCACATATTATTATTTTATTAGATAATTATTTAATATTAGTATTATTTAAATTTGTTTTTATAAATTAAATTTTAAAGTAATTTTCAACTACAATTATGAATGGAGATTGAATCACTAAAATAACATTCTTATCAAATGTCATTATTTTATTATAAAATTATTATAATACTAAAATAACACTCTTATCAATTGTCATTATTCTATTATTAAATTATTATAATATTAAAATAACACTCTTATCAAAATGTCATTATTCCATTATAAAATTATAATATTAAAATAACACTCTTATCAAATGTCATTATTCCATTACAAAATTATTATAATATTAGTATGATTTCAATTTATTTTTATAAATTAAATTTTGAAGTCTTTTTCTACTGCTATTAGATATGAAGATTAAGAATTTATTAAACATTGTTTTAAGTTTGCTTGTTCAAGTTATAATAAGGCTCTTATCAAATGCCATTATTTTATTATAAAATTATTATTATATTAGTATGACTTCAATTTATTTTTACAAACTAAATTTTGAAGTCTTTTTCCACTCCCGAAGATTGAGAATATATTAAACATTGTTATAAGTTTGTTTGTTCTAGTTATAATAACACTCTTATCAAATGCCATTATTTTATTATAATATTACTACAATTATTTTTTTTATAAATTAAATTTTCAAGCTTTTCAACTAACGTAGATCCATCTTAACATCGGATCTATCAAGCACCGAGAAGGATCAAATCTCTCAAGGTGCAAACCTATTTTTTTAGTTCAAAACTTGAGGAAAGGTTTGCACCTCGAGAGATTTGATCCCTCTCAGCACTTGATAGATCCAGTGTTAAGATGGATCTACGCTGGTTTCAGTCGTGTGCAGTCATACAAAATTTGCTCACTATCTAATTATTTTGATCATTTTAAATATGCTAAATATGTCTAAGATTAATTTGGTCAATTTAATATAAAAATTGCATATAAAAATTGCTTTGTTACCTCAGTTTGTTGAAATGAGAGAGACTGTTAGTAACTTGAATGATGAAAAATGATGAAATAAAAATTATGAGTGCAAAGTGTCAATGTAACAATTTTGATAGATAGAAAATGTGAATACTAAGAATATAGTCAATTACAAACAATCTTCATTGCAATCAATGTGAAACTATTTTCTTCTACTATTCCTATTATCACACCTATTAATTTTTCCATTTTCTCACATCGATCATATGAAAAGAGTATTTGGAATAATAGACCATTCAAATATTTAACTCGAGTTACAGTAGTAAACAACATACCTTGTCTCTATTGCTCTCCAATATTAATTGTAGTTTTCGCCAAATTCAATCATTGTAACTTATGGAGTGTTAAACCCCAAATGATTTTCAATGGTAGTTATTTTCTATTATTGCTTTTGAATGCAAAGTAATTAACAATGTTGAATGATAGAAAATATGATTAATAAGAATGTAGCCAATTATAAATAGTTTATAGTTTCAAGAAGAAAACATTTGGGGTAACAAACATTTTATTTAGGATGAAAATTCAAGTATTGTAGTTATGGTTGAATAATTTTTATGTGGTTACGTTGAGAGAGAGTGTGTGTGTTTTGGGGATGAGAAGGAGAGACAAGGGGAGATAGATATATATATGGGGGAGGAGAGGGAAGAAGAGAGAGGCAAAGGCAGGGAGGGAGGAAGAGATATATTTATGGAGAGAGGGAAGGGGAAGAGAGAGATAGGGAGGGAGGGTGAGAGAGATAGATAGATATAGAGAGAGTGTGTATGTTTAGGCGCCGGGATAGAGATATAGAGAGGGAGAGACACTGGGAGATAGAGATGTAGATGGAGGAGATAGATATGTGCTTACACTGAAATCAATGCACATTATTAATCTAATTACTTTGAAATTAATGTACATCATACATCTTGTTGCATCAAATCAGAAATCAACATCTACACTAAAATCAATGCATGTAGTGCAAACAATCAAATAGCATTAGAAATCAGCATCTATACTGTAATCAATGCATCTAGTGAAAGAAATAAAATAGGATTAGAAATCAATATCTACACTGAAACCAATGCATCTAATTCAAGCAACCAAATATGAGTAGAAATCAACATCTACATTGAAATCAATGCATCTAGTGTAAGGTATTAAATATGATTAGAAATTGACATCTACACTAAAATCAACACATCTAGTGCAGGTGATTAAATAGGATTAGAAATTAATATCTACTCTGAGGACAATGCATCCTGTGCAAGCAATCAAATAGGAGTAGAAATCAATATATACACCTAAACTAATGCATTTAATGCAAGCAATCAAATATGAGTAGAAATCAACATCGACGCTGAAATCAATGCATCTAGTGTAAGGTATTAAATATGATTAGAAATCAACATCTACACTGAAATCAATGCATCTAGTGCAAGTGATCAAATAGGATTAGAAATCAATATCTACACTGAAACCAATGCATCTTGTGCAAGCAATCAAATAGGAGTAGAAATCAACATCGACATTGAAATTAATGCATCTAGTGTAAGGTATTAAATAGAATTATAAATCGACATCTACATTGAAATCAATGCATATAGTGCATGTGATCAAATAGGATTAGAAATAATCAACTACATTGAAATTAATACATCTACTTTAGTGAAAATCTAAAATATTCATGACTTTCTAGTTTTAACTTCTATGTCTATATTTGTCTCTGTGAGACACTTTCTTCTTCCCTCTCTCTCTACCTTCCATTCTGTGTCTATCTACCTCCCCCTCTCCTTCTCTCTCTTCCCCTCCCTCTCTCCCCCGTCTCACTCTATCTGCCTCTCCCTAACTTTCTCTATCTTTCTCTTCTTTCCTCTCTCCCCCTGCCATCTATATTTATACCTCCCTCCATCTCTCCTTATTTGTCTCTCTATCTCAACCACCTAAACATAAGTTACGCTGTCTTTCTCTCTCCCCATATATATCTATCTATCCATCTATCTCTCCCTCTTCCTTTCCCTCTCTATATCTTCCCCTTCTCTCTCTCTCTCTCTCTCTCTCTCTCTCTTTTCTACCCCCTCCCATGCCCCATCTATATCTTTGTTGAAAGTGTGGCTTGACGAAGACACAAGAATTATGCAGGATGTGTTCATGCTTTTGGAGGACCAAAAGCTTCTTAGTGGGCAGGAATGATCCGGGAGGATCTATAGGTACAAGTGGCCTTGAAAATAGCTCAAAAATTAAAGTCATTAGATGGAAGTCAAACTAGGACTAGATCATATTACTCGTCATCTTGACTCCAACGGTGTGAATGACACCAAAATCTGAGTTCGTATGCTCAAGTTATAGTTGGTCAAAGTTTGGGTCAAACTTGGCGAAGTGGCACGCTTAAGGAGGCAACAATTTAGCAGCAACCTAACGCACGGAATCTGGCCACTGGATGGGCTAATTTGTCACCTACTTAGTTTGCCTAATGTCCCTTATTTTTTGGCAGAAAAAATTGAACTAGTTGATTATAAAAAAAAAATAAAAATAATATTTTGGGTGGTGGTTTGCCAATCTCACCACCCCCAAGTCTCAATGCTATTATATTGTAAATAAAAACATGGTACGTGTGGGTAAGCCACCCCCGATGGAACTTCCCAACCTCAATGGTCACTGTCATATGGGAAGTTGGTGGGGGTTGATCCCACCTGGCCCACATGGGTCGACCCCCATTGGGCGGCTCCATTTAGCATTAATCGTCTGCCCAATAAAACATGTCGCGATATATGTTATAACCGTCGACCCAAAGTTAAACCACCAATGCATTACATTAAAATGAATACTATATGTATGGGGTGGGTGGGGTTGGAACTTTACTTGCCCCCACCAAATCTGCCAATTACTACCAACAGGTCAATGACCTTGGTTTAGTAAGTCTGTCGCCCAACTTTATATATAAACCTTCTCATTTGTCTAGCAGACCAGAGGAGAGGTAGAGGGCCGACCTATGGAACCACAAGCGACCCTTAGTTGTGGAACCTTGAGCGAGTGTATCAAGGAGATGCTGAAAAGATTCTCTTAAAGGGCCAGAGGTGACAGTGTCAAAATTGGTCAATTTTATAGTCAATTTTGTACGTTTTCATGCTAGGAATCCATCCGTGCAGTCCGTTTTTCTAGCTGAGCTCTCCATTTTAGGCCATCATCCGAATTGGAGGTATAAGGGTCATATTTTTAAAGTTTCTTGTAACTTTGATGCTTCTTAATAATATAAGGCCTCCCATCATATCTCGTCATATCATTGACTCCCATCTTTGCTCATCTACTAAAGCATTCTTGAATCTAAAGAAGAAGAATCATCAGGCATCATTAACTACCACCCTCTATAATGTCAGAGAGCACATCTCAATCTGAAATAATATCAGGGAGCACATCTCAACCTAAAAATACGTCGGGGAGCACATCTCAACTCAAAATCTCATGGAGGAGCTAAGCATCTTCAACTCCATATCGATTAATAGGTGATATAGGGGAACATCTAAACCCATCATATTTCCCACTGATATTCCCAACAATGACCCTGAAGAGTCATGTGGTGGAACACCTACATTAGAGTAAGCTTGGGCTGTACATCCCCAAGTACACTCTCAACCCATTGACCAGACGGGAAGTGATATTCCCAACAAGTCCATCTTGCGGGTATGATTCCAACTCGAGTATACTCTGAAAAGAACAAGATAAGGGAGAAACATCTCCAACCCTATGGGTAACAGATAGGGGAGCAACATCTCTGACCCTATTTTAGATAGATCCATCAACCCCAAGAGTCCTCTATCTCAATTCCTCACCCTGGGAGCTCAGACATGGGGGGAAGAGCTGGCTCAGTGTTCTCAATCAATGATGCCTCTTATCAGGAGGGGTGACATCCATCAGTCCAAGTTTCTCTCTGAAGACCAAGAACTTCCCTTTTGGTAAATTCTTGGTGAGTATATATGCAATCTTCTCATTTTCCGATATATGATGGAGTCTAACGACTCCTCTCTGCACCATATCTTGAATGTAATCATATCACATCTTTATTTTCTTGGACTTGTCATGAAATACGAGATTCTCTACCAGACATATCTCACTCTTGTTTTTGCAATATATCACTGTAGTGTTTAGGACCTGCTCAAATAGCTCTTCAAAGAGATTCCTCAACCAAACTGCTTCACAACTAGCCATGCTAGAGATAATGTATTCTGCCTCGACAGTACTTAGTGCTACAAACTTCTTCTTCGTGATAATCCAAGATATCATGACAGATCCAAAACTAATAAAACATATAGACATACTATTCTTGTCGACAATGTTTCCTGCCTAGCCAGCATCAGTATATCCATGAAGTCAAACATCTACGACAGAATATCTCAAGCCAAGGGTGATCGTCCCATTCAAATATCTCAAAATCTATTTGGCAATGATCCAATGTGCATGGAGAGCCCCAATCATGAATTGACTCAACATGTTCATTGCATAGCATATATCTCGATGGGTTTTCACTGAACATCAGAGCCCCAATCAACTGTCTATACTCGGATAGATTCGCAAAATCGGGTCGTGCAGCTTCTCCCCATAACTTCTTGAAATTCATTTCCATCGATGTGGGAAAGCATTTGCATTCTTCTATTCTGAAACTCTCCATTAGCTTCATGACATATTTTCCTTCATGGCAAATCTGAGACTAATAAAACATATAGACATACTCTTCATGTCGACAATGTTTCATGCCCAGCCATCATTAGTATATTGATGAAGTCAAACATCTCTGACATAATATCTCAAACCAAGGGTGATCGTCCCATGCAAATATCCCAAAATTTGTTTAGCAGTGATCCAATGTGCATGGAGAGGCACAGTCATGAATTGACTCAACATGTTCACTGCATAGCATATGTCTCGACAGGTGTTCACTAAGAACATCAGAGCCCCAATCAACTGTCTATACTTGAATGGATTCATAAAATCGGGTCCTGTAGCTTCTCCCCATAACTTCTTGAAATTCATTTCCATCGATGTGGGAAAGGATTTGCATTCTTCCATTCCGAAACTCTCCATTAGCTTTATGACATATTTTCTTTCATGGAATATCTGCGACTAATAAAACATATAGACATACTCTTCATGTCGACAATGTTTCCTTCCTAGCCAGCATTAGTATATCGATGAAGTCAAACATCTCCGACATAATATCTCAAACCGAGTGTGATAGTCCCATGCAAATATCTCAAAATCTGTTTGGCAGTGATCCAATGTGTTTGGAGAGGCTCAGTCATGAATTGACTCAACATGTTCACTGCATATCATATGTCTCGATGGCTAATCAATTGTCTATACTCGGATGGATTCGCAAAATCGGGTCCTGTAGCTTCTCCCCATAACTTCGTGAAATTCATTTCCATCAATGTGGGAAAGGATTTTCATTCTTCCATTCTGAAACTCTCCATCAGCTTCATGACATATTATTCTTGTGAATCGAAAATCTCACCGGGCCTTTGCCACACCTCAAGGCCTAGAAAGTAGTACATGAGTCCAAGGTCCTTCATCTCGAATTCAGAGGCTAACTCTCTCTCACACTCGATCATCATGGGATTACTACCTATCAAAAATAGATCATCAACATATAAAACCAAAATCAATGACATACCTCGGATTACCTTGAAGTAAACGTTGGGATCGACATTGCTTTCTATGAATCCCAGCTTCGCCAAACAACTGTCTATGCAGGCGTACCATGCTCTGGGGCTTGCTTCAAACAACACAATGGCGTTTTCAACCTGTTTGAGCCATATGTGAAAATATATCATCATAATATTCTCCCTCTTTTTGGGAGAATCCTTGAGCCACGAACCTTGCCTTGTATTTCTAAATGCTACTGTCGACTCCATGTTTGATCTTGAATAGCCACTTGGAAGTCGCTAAAAATTTTCCCTTCGTTCTCGACACAACATCCCATATTCCATTCTTCATTATTGATTCATATTCCTCAATCATAACATCCTTCTAAACTTGTTCTTTCATGGCTTCTTCTAAATAATGATGATAAAATAGTTTCAATACCATGGATTTATCAAATCTCTTGAAGTGCAAATTTCTTTTATAGTGCAATATAAAAAATTTCATTGTTTAAATTGCATTTTTTAATGTATAAATGGATTCAACCCCTTGAAAATATCATTGAGAACTTGGATTGTGTAGACTATGTAAATTTACAAAAAATATATCCAAAATGAGCCAAAATAATTGGAATATTTTATTTATAATCTATTTTTTATTAATATTTTTTAAATGCCACATAATAATTTTATATTAAGAATTAAACGAATTACACACTTTCCTTTCATTGTTTTATTAATAAATAATTGATTCTTTTTAATTTCAATAAATATACTTATTTTATTTCTTTTATATATATATATATATTAGAATGGATATTTAAATAGTTTATCTAAATTTTGTATTGAAATATTTTTAACAAGTATAAAATTATACATCTTCCATATTCAAAAGTGGAAATATAATTTTTTACATTTAATTATTTTTATCTTTTTTTTAATTGATATAAAATTATGTTATTTCACATGAATATCCAAATATTTTATTTATTGTTGAGAGTGAGATTGAAATATTCTTACCACATCTTCTAAGTTTATGAGAGATTTTTTGGGGTAAATCACATGAAATTTCATTTCGAACCAACCAGTATGGTTCATCGTCACGACAAGTTGAAGAATCAGATCTACCTTTGCATATTAAATAGACAGAGCAGAACATCCAACAGGTATATTTCTTGACCAAGCAACGGCTATATTGACTAACGGCTAAATATGACCAGTAGACGGCTTGACCAAGCAATGGCTATATTGACTAACGACCAATAGACGATTAAATATGACTGGAAAAATAATATTACTATTTTAAATTGATAATTTTTTATAAATTTTAAAAATATAATTACAATTATCAATAATAATTACAATATTAATAACCATTAATTTTTATAATCGACATTCCATAAATCAATATTGATGGTTATTTAAATTTTCAATAAAAATAAATTAATTGACTTCCCCATTCTCGTCTATTTTTTTCTTAAATTACACTGGGTTAACTTCCATTGTGAATTTATTCCTTTGTACAGGCTGGCATCCGCTGGAAGTTATAGCCGTGCATATTGAATTGAATTACATGCCTCGAGCTCCCCGCTAATGCGAAGACAATGACAGATGATGTCAGACTTAACACAGGTTTCCGGCTGCAAAATTTTCCCGAGGATAAACAGATCCGATAATGAATATCAACATCCGTCTTTGTAAACGTAGATAAAAAGGTGGGCCAACCACCCACATATGTATGTTATAGAAAGGGTTGCCTATTATTATATCGAATTAACCTGGCTCCTGTTTCTTGAATTTTAGAAAGGGTTGAATTTTAGAAAGGGTTGAATTTTAAAGGGTTGAATTTTAGAAAGGGTTGCCTATTATTATATCGAATTAACCTCGCTCCTGTTTCTTGAATTTCAGAAAGTTCAATTAACCTGGCTCCTGTTTCTTGAATTTTAAAATTAAAGGACAAAAGCCAAGGTTAATTGATTTCGATATTGTTTCTTGAATTTCAGAAAGTTCAATTAACTTAGCCTTTGTTTCTTGAAAGTTGGTATAAGTTATTCTTATTAAATGAAATGAATTTTAAAATTAAAAAGTTGTTAGTTTTACAGAGTTGTTAAATGATTTTTTATGATGTTTTTTTTTTTACCTAAAAATTAATATTTACGGTTAGTATCTTTAAATGGTTATAGGGATTTTAACTTATTTGTTATGTTTAAGTTTTATAATTTTTCAAATATAAGTCTTTTTATTTAGAATTGTCATTTTTTTTTAAGCTTTATCATTGTTATGGTTTAGAATTTATGAAACATTATATTTTTATTAAGAAATATTATATTTTTATTAATGGTTATGAATTATTATGATATTATTTAAAATTTTTGTTATTTTTTATTATTATTTTAGATTTTAGTTATTTTATTTAAAACATATTTTCATTAAATAATAACAATAAAATAGTTGAAATTTAATATCAAAATTTAATTTAGTTTAATATCAAAATGTAATTTAATATCAAAATTTCCCCGGATGCGGGTGTACACCGTGCATGAATGGCAGGTGGCCATTAAAGTTCTCCCGCGCCTCTATACCTGTCTCAAAGCCAAGGCAGAGAGTAGGTACGAGACTGCGATGGCGATTAAAACACATTCAATGCTCCAGGCACATGAAACTGAGGGAGGACAGGGCCAGGTAGAGGTCGCATTGATGTCAAGCAAGAGAGCTCCGGTCTCGAGGAATTCTGATGCAATGGAGTTAAATCTGGTGTGGGCGAAGATTTGGTTAAATACCAACAGAGCACAGAATGTAGGCAGAGGAATGTTGTTTGCAGTAGGCAAAGGGCAAACTCCTGCTCTGCAACATTATCCCCAGCAAATTGAGCGGCATCTCAAGGCGTCAAGGTTGGAATCTGTGATGCGTCGTCGGGGTGTGCCTTGCCGTGGTGGGCGTTTAGGGGTTGCACCTATGGCGGCCATTTCCCCTTCCTCTTCCAGTACAGAGGATGAATTTCTGTTAATGAGGGATTCATATCAGTCTTTTCGTCTCCGCATACCCAGAGGGATCCTGCATTTAGATGTCATGGTGAATTTTACGGTGTATCTTTCAGAGGCGCCGCCTATCGACCCCTCTTGGTCCTCCCCTGCGCTCGACAGTCTTCAAAGCAATGAAATCCTTTTGGGGGATATGCATGGAAGAGTGCACAGGTTGCCTCGTCTGCAGGTTCCCATGGTTCATGTTGAACAGCAGCAGCAGGCCCCGCACCAGGCGAACTCAATTTGTGATGATTCAATGCAAGAGATTCAGCCATCAACTAACTGTTTCCAAATTGGGAATGCGGAACCGGTTTCTGATCTTCAAGACTGGGAGGGGCATCTTCAGGAGGACGAGGAGTCCGTTATTTGTCTCGACACGCCCAGCCCGATGCAAAGCCATCCGCCCACTACGCCCAGTCATCCTTCCTGAATTGTTCGAAGAAATTTCTCCAGGTTTCCGTTTTTTGTTTTTGCTCTTGTCCAAGTTGCTCTTGTCTTTGCTCAGTTCCAGTTCTCGGCCCTATAGTGGCAGCTTAGTAAAAGTTCGAGTCCGCAAGGTGATAGAGTCGGTTTTAGTGAACTATAATACTGTCCAAGAGGCAAATCTGGACAATTTTGTAAAGCAGTCTCAAAGGTCGGTCAGTCTATCCCAGCTGTTTCAATTTTTGTAATGCTGTTTCAAAAAGTCTGGTAGACTATCCCAGCTGTTTCGGTTTGAGGGTGGCCTTGTCCTCCTCTATTGATGTAAATTATGTAAATACTTTTCCTGCTTTAATATAGTAGTTACTTTTACAGAGAAAAAAAAAAATTTAATATCAAAATTTAACTAGTTGAAGTCTTTTATATAATGGATGAGGGTGTGTTGACTTTTTAACTCAACCATGAAGATTTAATATACTAGGAATATGTTTCATCTGAAACACTGACTATAGCTAGAATTTAGATGGCGCATAAAAAAGGTTCAATGAAATTAATCCAGTAATGGATCGTTTGGATCATTGGTCGTAAATGCTTGCACTTGGGCTCCCACTCACTGAATGGTACTCAGGAACGACAAGTGGCATTTCTTCATAGTACGTTTGAAATTGTATTTGGGTTTGTTGGGCACGGGATCCCCCAAGGGAATTTTGGGGCTTAGAGCCCAAATTTTGGTCAAAGATTGTAATTTTGATGTAAAGACTTCGCATTTTGTGGGTGCAGAGCGCGTAGTTTGTAAAAAAGTCATAGGATTCTCCGCCCTTAGTTTTGTTATTGTAATGTCAACTATCGAAATCTACCCATGGTCCACAGGCCATGGGATTGTATAAATAGATCAAGGCTCTAAGTAGTTAAGAAATCAATTGATAAGAAAAGATGAACATATGATGTATGCGAGATAGATCTATGGAGTAAAGTCTAGTTTTTGGGTCGTAGAGTAGGAGAAGGCTCTGCAGCTGAGTGCGCAGAGGCCTAATAGTTCGTAGCTGAGTGCGCGGACCCCTGCAGCTAAGTGCGCAAGGCGAGTCGAGTCTGTAACAGTTGGAAGTATTAATAAAGAGAAGTTTCCTATCATTTCTATGTATTTATTTCCTATTTTATGCATATGTTATCTTGGTTATGAAATTCACTTCTAAAACTTATATGATGCGCAAATGTGTATAATTTTATTGATTAAATGAATGCAAGAGAGAATCTCTGTTTACGCGAAGTTAACTAAGATCTGATAAGAAGATAAGTAAGATACGCGGTGTGGTTTAGGGAAATAGTGTAGTTCGCTGCTATAGCAGCATGAAAGCATCTCAACCTTTGGTTAGGGCGACGCGAAAGACAATTATAACAGCACGCGAAGGTATTGAAGGTTGGGAAAGTGCGCGAAATTACCTGCACGAAGACAGATCTAGTTGGACTAAATCGACATCTCCGACATCTCAAGTGTGCGGAAACTTGGTTCCAGCATCCCCCCATACTGCTTCGGGTGAGACTTCAGTCCGCACTCTGTAGGCTGGCGCTGAAGGGGCCAATAGTGTAGGGATTTGTTTAGCTAAATAAATCCAAACCTTGGTCAGGCCCCCATAAGCCAACAAATGGTTCTGTTGCTGGGACCAGAATCTGCATAGAGATGTTTGATGTCGTATCATTGGAATCCAACTAAGAAATAAATTGAAGGTTGGTTGGACAGAAGAATTCATGAGTTCGCGGCGTGGGAGAACAAGAACCCGCGACTGTCAAAAGAAGAGTGGTTAGACTTCTACTGTACACGAATATCCAAGAAATCTTCTTCGCGTCCTTCCCTACTGAGCTATACGAGTGGATCGCGAAGCTAGCAGATAGCCAAGGAAGGTGGAAGCTTGACGATCCTTTTGTGTGGACCCCAAAGTTAGTGCGAAGGTTAGAAGCATTGGATGATAAGATCACATGCGCCATTGATCATTGGCTTGATCGTATTATAGGAGGATTCATCACTGATCTCACGGTTGACACCTCAGTTAGCTAAAATGAGGCAAAGCAGCGCTTTCTCAAAGGAACACGAGGTAAGTACGTAAAGTATTTGAATACTTGGATTAAAATGCTATTGTGCGAAAAGAGGGTTATGTAGTTACCTTGATGTTTGAGGCTACGCGAAGTGGAAAAGCTTACAGGAACAAAGGAAATAAGGAACCAGAAACTAGCCCCTTGACTTCATGTCCGCGAGGGGATGAGGAAGAGCCTGCGAAGGTCTCACCGCGAAGTGTGATCCATCTGATAAGACAAAGAATTCCGTGAATACCACCTCCACCCACACTGCCACCAGCTTCATCACCATCATCTCCATCTTCACTCGTACCACCTCCACCACCACTGCGATTCAATATGGCAAGGATAGTGAAGTTGCCTGTGTTAAAAGGTTTGGGAAATGAGGATCCGGACCAATTCTGGTTCGTGGTAAGGGTTGTATGGGTAGCACAAGGAGTTACATATGAAAATATAAAGAAAGCGACATTGGTTAGCGCCCTGTAGGACCGTGCATTGACTTGGTATATTAAGCACTCCAATGATAATCCAAATGCAGGAATTGCAGATATCCAAGCGATGCTAAATAGAGAATTTAGCAGGCCGAAGTCTAAAGCACAGTCAATCATTAGATTCAAAGAGATCACGATGCTATCAGCTGAGACTCCTTGGGAGCTGGATTAGAGGCTGAAATGTACAATTCGCGAAGCTAATATGAATATGATGGATTGACAACATCACGAGTGGTTTGTAGCTTCGCTAATGCCACATTTAAGGAGTGCGCTATCATAGCAGAAGATAGCGATTCAGGTGGAAGCCTTAGATATTTTTATGAGGTGACATGAGACCTCGATGTAGGATCCTAACTTAGGAGTTCAATAGATCCACGCGCAGCTGAAGAATTTATGCCTTGAGATGTAGAGTTTGAAACAAGACAGAACAACTCGAGTAGAAGTGCACGAAGAGGTATGGTGTGTAAAATGCAAGGGTCAAGGTCATGAAAAGGACCACTACTCGGTTTTCACAAATTAACTTGCAGGAGGAGGACCGATGCCCTTAAGGCCGGAAGCACAAGAAGGGCCTAGCGTGACACTTGCTTTTTGGTGCGCGATTTGTTAAATAGTAGGAAAACATGCCATAGAAAATTATCAATTGTTACAGAAGTATACGCAAAATTCGCAACAGTTGTTCTGTAACTTTTGTAGGTCAGTGGAACATGATGAGCATACTTGCAGAAGCTATGAGTTGATGATGGATAGAACTCCCACCTACAGAGTTCAGGTTGAAACATGGCCCCTTGACCAAAATGCAGGAATGGTGCGGACGAGGCCGAGGCCGAGGAGGACCTAGAAGAGGTCACAAACAGTTGATATGCTACAATTGCAAAGGGCCAGGACATTATCGCCGCAATTGCACGAATCCAACGTGCTCGTCATGTTTGTATTGCACCTTGTTTGATGATTAGACAAAAGATTGTCCTACGCTGATAGCTAGGATACATGACAAAGGAGCGCTACCGCCTCCCTCGACTCAAAACCTGCAGATGATGAGGTCTGAGCCACGTGAGGAAGATTCGAATGTGAACATTGTGCTCCGAAGTGGAATTGCGACATGAGATGACAAAGGCAGACAACCAGAAGATAGTACTTGGGTTCGCAAAGCTCTGACGAAAGAAGTAGTGTTTGATTTGGAGCGCAGTCTGGAAACCTTCATGGAAGCTAAGAAGAGCTTCGCTAATGCCTCCACTTCAGGAAGGAAAGATAAACAGGAGCCGGAGATGGACACATCTATGCTCGCAATGTTCTTGGAAACATGTATGAAGCTATTGTGCAACAGTAAGGCGGTGAAAGGGTTACAAGAACTCATCAACAGATGCAATGGAACAGCATCAGGAGAACTTCGCAAAATCTGGAAGATCAAAAAGCATAAGGCAAGAACGAGAAGAGTGATGAGACTAACCGTGCAGATCGGACAATATGAGATGGACCAAGTAATTCTAGATTTGGGATCAGATACAAATGTTCTATTAAAGCAGACATGGGAGAAAATGGGGCGACCTACACTCTAGCGGTCTCTAATTCAGCTAAGGATTGTGAACCAGCAGAAAATAATACCCATGGGGCGATTGTAGGGAATAATTGTGGATATTGAGGGATCGAGCGCGCTGACAGGCTTTGAAGTGATAGAGATTGTTGATGACAACTATCCCTACCCCACGATCTTAGGAATTGATTGGGCCACTGACATGAATGGGGTGACCAATCTAAAAAAGCAAAAAATGATTTTTGAAAAGAAGTCACTACGCGTAGTTGTACCCCTGGACCCCGTTGAAGGATATCGCTATACGGAGCCAGTGCGCGACTATGAAGGTGATGATGATTTGGACTGCATCTATAAGATAACAGCGCGAAACCAGGACTAGGTGAATCCCATCGTGGATGGGTGGATTGCATGGGAGCGCGAAATCTCCTGTACTTCAGATTCAGATGAGGAAACCGAGCGATGGTAGAATCGTTACATGAGGTAACTACACTGAATTGTAATATGATGACAAGGTCATTGCGCTGCATATCGACAGAAGTAAGAGACCTGCCTACTTATGATAGTTTAAGTGAAGTAGATACCTTCTTGGATAAAATTGAAAGAGAAGTATCGGAAAAGCAACAATTCCAGGACTTGGACTGGGTACTGCATGCTATGCCCATGAGATGGTGGGGTACGCACAAAGGGAGCTTTAACGACTGGCGCGAATGTAGGGGACTGATGCACACACGATTTGGGAAGCCTAGGGTGCGACTGACAGATAAGTACAATAGGCAGGATGATCCATGCATGCATCAGGCCAAGTGGTCATAGGCCTATGGAGAAAATCCACAACCTGAGTGGGTGCACTTGTTCTGTCATACCCTAGATGTTATAGCAATGCACTAGTATATAGAAACAGAGCTCCGCCATGGGACAAGTGAATGGGATGTCTTGTGCGAAGGTTTCATGATGACCTTCAGTTTTTAGGATGGGTGGGATAGTATTGATGAAGCGCTACAAGAGGTAAAAGTAGCCATCTTTAGGATACCAGAGGAGTCGATAGAATTGATTCAGCCTGAATGGGCTACTCAGCTGAGTTGCACGCTGGAATGTTATAATGTAACTGCTAAAGAAGAAGATGAAGATCCACAGAAAATTAATATTCCAGAGACGGAAGGCCACTGCGAGGTTCAGGGACCACAAATTGAGAACCCTAACATAATCGCACCAGTGAAGACTAAGTAGGTGAATATTGGTACAGAGGCGGAACCTAAATTCGCGAAGATTGGAGACTACTAGGACGACGCGACAGTGGATAAGGTCACTGAATTACTTCACGAATATCATGACTTATTGCCGACCAAGTTTATGGATTTGAAGGGAATAATTGGAGATTTAGGGGTAATGAAGATCATGTTAAAACCTGAAACGAAGCCAATTAAGCAGAGGTTGTATCGCTTAAATCTGAAATACAAGGAGAAGGTCTGCGTAGAAGTAGAAAAGATGCTCGTGGCAGGCATCATTGAGTCTATGGAGGAATTTGATTGGGTAAGCCCGATGGTGGTACAAGAGAAGAAGCAAAAGGACGAAATAAGAATATGCGTGGATCTCAGAAAATTGAATGACGCGTGTGTACATGGTCCATTCCCAACTCCATTCATAGATGAGGTGTTGGACAATGTAGGCGGTTAGGAAGCGTATTATTTCACTGATGGGTTCTCAGGGTACCACCAGATCAAAATCACGCTAAAGGATAAGAGCAAGAAAACCTTGGCGACTGAGTGGGGTTGCTTTCAATATACTGTCATGCTGTTTGGATTGAAGAATTCCCCTGCTATCTTTTCACGCATGGTTGTTGCAGCATTCAAGGAATATATTCATAAGTTCTTGGAGGTCTATTTTGATGACTAGACTGTATTTGGGCTGGTTAGGTGCCATGTAGCAAACTTGCGCTTGATGCTAGATACATGCCGAAGATACCAAATCGCGCTCAACCTCAAGAAGTGTCTATTCCTCGTTCCTTTTGGGAACCTGTTGGGGCATGTGGTTTGTAAACAAGGGTTGATGGTAGACCCCATGAAAATCACAGTGATTCTGAATTTGGAAGCGTCGCGGAGTGCGAAACAGTTGCGCGCTACTTTGGGACATACAGGGTACTACAGAAAGTTTATCAAAGGCTATGCCCAGATCATCGCGCTAATGGAAAAGCTGTTGAAAAAGGATGTCACGTTCTGCTGGAACGATGACTGTAAGAAAATCTTGGATGCATTGAAAGAAAAGATGGTTACTGCACCGATTCTGGTCTTCCCGAACTGGAATAAAGAGTTTCATGTCCATGTTGATGCGTCATGTATAGCGCTCGGGGTAGTACTAACATAGGATGGTGGAGAAGGCTTGGATCACCCTATCGCGTTTGCAAGTCACAGATTACCTAAAGTAGAGAAGAACTATTCCACCATTGAGCACAAGGGACTAGCTATGGTGTATACGCTCTAGAAGTATCGACACTACTTGCTAAGAGGACACTTTAATATGTATACAGATCATTCCGCGTTGAAGTAATTTCTTAATAAGATTGTGTTGGGGGAGCACATATGCAGATGGCTTTTATTGTTCCAAGAATATGATTTTGAAGTTGTTGTGAAGCTTGAATGATAGAACGCAGGACCAAATCACCTATCACACATTGAGACAGGGGAGGAACCTACTTGTCTGGAGGAAGGATTACCCGATGGGCATCTCTTTGTTGTGCACGTAGCGGATGGAAATTTTGAAGATATAATTCACTTTCTAACAACTGGAATTGCACTGAAAGAATACTCTATCCACCAGAAGAAGGAATTAGTGGTGCGCACAGTATATTTCTCTGTCATTGTTGGGCATCTATACAAGATGGGGAATGAAATACTGCGAAGATATATACCTAAATTTGAACGAAGCAGAATCCTCGCAGACGCTCATGGGGGCGCCCTGGGAGGACATTATGTGGGAAGAGCGACCGCGCAGAAGATTCTATGCGCTGAGTTGTGGTGGCAAGCCCTTCATCAGGATTAAAAGGAACATTGCAAGGCATGCAATGTATGTCAAAGAATAGGTAAGCCATCGCAGAGGGACGAAATGCCTTTGAATCCACAAATGACATTGCAACCTTTTGAAAAGTGGGCAATAGATTTTGTAGGACCTATCAAACCTCAAGGAAAAACAGGCACGAGATATATTATCACTGCGACAGAGTACCTAACTCGTTGTGAAGAAGCATAACCGGTGAAGGATTACACGGCCACAACTACTGCAAAGTTTCTGTTTGAACACGTACTGACGTGATTTGGATGTCTGAAGATCTTACTGAGTGATCGCGGTACGCACTTCCTGAACGAAACAATCAGCGCGCTGACAGAAGTGTTCCAGGTGTATGATCAGAAGAGCACACCGTATCACCCACAGGCTAACAGGACAGTAGAAGCATTCAACAAAGTACTGGAGACCGTGCTGACCAAGGTATGCAATGCGCACCGAAGTGATTGGGACTTGCATGTACCTGCAGTGTTATCGGCTTATAGGATGACATGTAAGAAACTGACGACAGACACCTTTTAGGCTTGTCTATGGAGTAGAAGTTGTAATGCCTATGGAATACATCATGCCTAGTCTAAGCATATCAGTGCTCACAGGTATGATGGATCGCGAAGCCCTGGAGGAGAGACTCGCGCAGTTGGAGGAGCTCGAGGAAGAACGATTTTTCACTGGATTTCACGAGCAGGTCCAAAGGCAGCGCAAAAAGGCTTGGCACGATTGACATATTAATTTGCGCACCTTCAACGTGAATGATTTGGTATTGTTGTATGATAGTGATTTCGATAAATTCCCAGGGAAGCTCAGAATGCATTGGCTGGGACCGTATGTTATTAAGGAGATCACCGATGGTGGCACGGTGGAGTTGGTAAAGTTAAATGGAGAACTCTAACCAGGAAAAGTCAATGGCAATGGTTTGAATACATACAGAAGGGGCTCGACCATCTGACTAGCCGACAGGAGCACAATATTAATGCTCCAGGCAGTTAAAAGGAGGCACGAGACTATAAACTACTCTTCCTGGGGACCGCGCGATGTCAGGACTGCACGCATTAGCAAAGTGTCCCAGGGTCTGCAACAACACAAGGGTAGTTGCACTGCTGCACAGTTCGGCTGGAAAGTGACTATTACAGTCACTATTCACGATGTGATGCTTGGTTTGAGACCAAATGGAGCAGGTGCCAAGCATTTAAGACGAACTTATGGGCTAGATTCTTGAAAAATCTTTGGCCAATCGAGCATTAATGGACCGAATGTGGGGGAACGGTAGAATTCAAATTCAAAAGGCACTATAAAATACAAAGGGTTGTCCAGCAAACAACACTTGGAAATTTGAGGATTGAGTTGTTGCACGCATAGACATTCATGAACCCAGACTTGTTCGATCTTCTGAAGGTGAATTCGTTGCTTGAGAAATTACCCGAGACATTGAGAGAATTGTGGAATCACACTATGGCAGCACCTAAAGAAGCCATGGATACCGGAGTAATGACTGCCGAGGAAGCCACGCAGGCCATTACGGAAGTGGAAGCCCCAGAAAGTGCTGGGATAGTCGCAGAAATCCCTGAATCACCATGCACATCGAGACCTAAGAAAGACAAGCAGGTCATGGTACCGTTGCATGTATCACCTAGAAATCTGCTGAGGACTAGGCTCACCATGGAAGGAAAGGGGAAGGCTATCAATTTGGAGGCCGATGAGGAGGAAGAATTCAAAGAATTCATGGTAGAGGAGGAGGATGTAGAAATGGAGGTTGAAACCCAGGGTGCAAACCCTCTTAGCAGGTTGCCCACATATGTTCCTACGCAGAAGGGTAAAGAAAAAGTGCCCAAAGATATAGATGAGAGCAAGAGCTCTCAGCAGACTTCGCTACTCCATGATGACATTATTTTTGAAGGAGTGCACTTAGGACAAGTGCCTGTGCTAAAGTTTGAAGATTGGGATCTTGCAGACGACAAGAAGTTCCCACATCTCGTGACCTCGCAACTCATGCACCAGAAGAAAGATGCGTCAGTCGGAAACATAGAATTGGAACCATGTAAATGGCTGAGAGGAGTTGAGAAAGAAGGGTTGATAAATCTGCTCTGGGTGCCACATTACCATCGTGCCCCAGTGACCATTTTTATCATCAGGAAACTGCTCTGCCTGGTACATGATGGGTGCTTGTGGCTAGAAGAGCCCATCCCCATCACAAACCATTTGATTCACAGAATTACCCGGCTCCCTTGCAAAGGGGAGGACCCAGCAAACATCTTGAAGGGAAAGAGCGATGATTTGGCCATTGCAAAGGCCATGAAGAAGAAGTTTGAGTTGGAGAAGAAGAAGAGAGGGTACGCCATTTCCAGCATCAACAACCTTGCAGTTAAAGTTGTGACAAAGATATTGGTAGGGAAGGTTATGCGGAAGTGCTGCGCGGATGAGGTGCCTACGCCGGTGGTTGCACTAGCAGTGCAATGTGAAGAAGGGGTCCAGTTCAACTGGGCAAACTATTTATGTGGAGAGTTCCTTGAGAACTGCTGCGAGGCACAGGATCAGGGAAAAACTTTTCAGTATGCGTGGCTTCTGTTGTCAATAGTACTGGTGGCCTAGGAATTGTCTGAAGATAGCCAGTTCCCGACGATCGCACAAGACCTTCCGGAGGCAGCGAAGTACGCTTCACTGTGGGCAACTAGGGATGCATAAAGGATAAGGAACATCAAAATATTCTGGGTGCTCATATAGATTAACATCAGAATGGGGATTAATCGCAAGTCGCGATTATCGTCCACGGTCTACAACAATCTGCAGAGCTTCGTAGAGTTCAAGGTATATTTTCACCATGTCTGCATCAGGCCACGGATGGACCCTGCGAAGACATGGCGCGAGTTACCTTATCTGGCGACAGACGATTTCATCTTCACGGTCCTAGAGTCGTGGTTGTCGGAGTGGCACACTCCAGCTGGCTCTGTAGTGGAAGCAAAGAAGTCCACCGTGCAGTAGAAGAAGGAAGAGGTGAAACTGCGGATGGTGCAGTTGTCAGAGAAACGTAGGAAGGAAGAAGCAGCGGAAAAGTCCCAGGCGGCGTGTGACATTGCGAAGTGGGAAGAAGAGAAGCAACAGACAGCAGAAGAAGGGCACGAAGGAGAGAAGTCGCCTTTGCCTGATCCAGAGACCAATACAGAGTAAGGTGGCACAAACCCACAGACAGCGACCACCCATCTAAAACATCCATGCCCGAGAGAATAGGTAGGGCCGTGAAAGAAGACGAAGGCTTCAAATACTTCGTTCAACCCAATCACCCTCACTGAGGGGGATCTCCATGATATTGGCGAGACGGTGATAGATGTCACTATGGAGGCCCTCCAACAGTTTGAGGAGCAACACCAGATGGTGTTAGGGGATCTCCAGATGTAGATACAGAAGTTGCAGGTGCACACTCCATAGGCTGGCACTGTGTCCACTAGCCTCGCAGTAGCCACGTATGCGGCCAAGGAAATGCTACGTGCCCATATGGCTAACAAAATAGTGCTGCTAGATGGTGCACTCATTTCAGAAAATGAGGTTAACAAGCCTATGGTCAACAGGTTGAAGGGAATCAGATTAAACGTGGTTGCATTCCCTCGGGAGACACTCTATATTTTGTAGGATGGATTCACTGTAGAACTACGAGCCAGGGAGGGTCGCGCACTCCAAGAAATGAGCGAGCAACACATCAACATGGAACAGTTGAGCTTGAAGCATGACGAGGTAGTGGAACAGAAAAAACAAATAATGCAGGTGGTAGAGGAAGAATGCCAGATGGTCCCGGAGTTGGCCATCCAAGCAGAAGAACCAATGGAGGCGCGCGTCCGAAAATTAGCAGCAGGGGTGTGCGAGGCAAAAGAGGAAATGGCCAGGGTTCAGCTGGAGCTGAACCATCGGATAACAGAACTGCAATTGAAGGCATACCCTTCAACTCTGCTGGAAGTTAAGGAACAATGATCCATCGCGATTACCACAGCAATGGCAGCGGTCAACACTACAGTGACAGACTGCACAAAGTTGTTCGAGCAGTTGTTTGATGTCCTCACCACCCTGCAGGAGGAGCCAAACATACAGTGCCTAGAGACAGAGGTGTGCATGCTGTAGTAGAGATACGATGAAGTAAAAGGGACCACGTAGATAGTTTCCATTACACAAAGGCTTGCCAGGATGCAGCAGGTGGATGTTTCTCGGCATAAGGAAGCGATTTTGAAGGCACGCTTACAGTCGTGGATTGATGAGGCATACACCATTACAACCTCCATTGAAGCAAAGCTCAAGCATATCCAAGCAATGCAGGAAGGGATCTAGGGCAAAAGTTCAGCCATAGTGGTCACTGAACATCGCGTCGAGGAAGTACAGCAGGCAGCCGCTCAATGCGCTCCCAAGCTTGCAGTGATCCAGTCAAAGTTGGGAGGTCTTCGTGCAAAGATTTCCACACCAACGGAGTGACTCGAGGCTGAGTCACGATGTTTGTGTTGGGGGCTTGTTGGGTGCAGGATCCCCTAAGGGAATTTTTGGGGCTTAAAGCCCAGATTTTGGCCAAAGATTGTAATTCCAATGTAAAGACTCTGTATTCTGTGGGTGCGGAGTGCGTAGTTTGTAAAAGAGTCATAGGGTTGTCCGCACTTAGTTTTGTTATTGTAATGTCAGTTGTAGAAATTTACCCATGTTCCACGGGCCATGGGATTGTATAAATAAAGCAAGGCTCTAAGTAGTTAAGAAATCAAACGATAAGAAAAGATGAACATATGATGTATGCGAGATAGATATGTGGAGTAAAGTCTAGTTTTTGGGTCGTAGAGTAGGAGAAGGCTCTGCAGCTGAGTGCGTAGAGGCCTAGTTGTTCGCAGCTGAGTGCACAGACCCTTGCAACTGAGTGCACAGGGCGAGTTGAGTCTGTAACAGTTGGAAGTATTAATAAAGAGAAGTTTCCTATCATTTATGTGTATTTATTTCTTGCTTTATGCATCTGTTATCTTGGTTATGAAATTCACTTCTAAAACTTATATGATGCGCAAATGTGTATAATTGTATTGATTAAGTGAATGCAAGATAGAATATCTATTTACATGAAGTTAACTAAGATCTGTTAAGAAGATAAGTAAGATACATGGTGTAGTTTGGGGAAATAGTGCAGTTTGTTGCCCTAGTAGCGCGAAAGCATCTCAGCCCCTGGTTATGGCTGCATGAAAGATGAATTTAATAGATCACAAGGTATTGAAGGTTGGGACAGTGCGTGAAATGACCTGCACAAAGAGAGATCTAGTTGGACTAAAACGACATCTCAGACATCTCAAGGGTGTGGAAACTTGGTTCTAGCATCCCCCCATACTAGTTTGGGTGAGACTTCAGTCCACGATCCATGGGTTGATGCTGAAGGGGCCAGTAGTGTAGGGATTTGTTCGGCTAAATAACTCCGGACTTGGGTCAAGCCCCCATAAGCCAACAGGGTTATAGTTAGCGAACATACATTATATATTAACAACAAGTGTGGTTTCATGTGCTCTACCATAGGTGTCATAAGACTAGCATGACATAGTTATATAATTGATATAATTTGATTGCAAGAAATTTGTGTTCGAAGATGGATCTTAATCTAAGAATTTAGATATGTTTGTAGAAGATATTATGTCACTACAAAATAACAAGAAAAACCTAGTTTCAGATTCCAACAAATTGCACTGTTAATTAGTAAATTTGGGAATTTTGTACGATCTCGAAGATCCCAAGATTCACTCTAGGAAATCAGGACAAATGTTTTATGTCGGACATTACCATTTTTGACGTAACAGAATTTGAATTTATAAAGGTTATAAGATAGGTTTGCTATAGTATGTTTGACACAATCATATACAAATATAATTACTTAACTATGATAATTCATTGGAATGGATTTTTTTGGTATTATTAGAAGGCGTAAACATATACAAAAAAATCTTTTTGCCCAACCATCTTAACTATGAAATGCACACAAAACACATTCAAATATTATGGAATTTGGTTTCATCATGGGATATTTTTTGCATTGGTGTAATTTTCCATAGTACCTCTATTAGCTAGATGGTGGAAGGCATCATGAATGTGGGATTCCATGTGAGCCATTCGAGGCTCGAATTTGTCTATACAAGCTTGAAGTGGTTGCCGATTCCTACGGAAAGATGCCTAAAGATTGACAATGTAACCTTGGTTATGGAGGATGTCTGCAAAGAAACTCACCAGGTCGACGTGGTCCACTTGTTGCATTTGGGAAAACTAGTCTACTGAATGTTGGAGAAGACAAATTTTAGCCTCTATAGAGTCAAAGGGAGACAAAAGGTCCACATTTATGGGTGAATCTCTAAGAGGGGCTACTAGCTCCCCTTCCTCCTCTTGATTTCCTCTGCCTTGATGGTCACCTCGCCATTGAGGATGGCCTTATTGACGAAGCATCGAAAAGATTATATTAATATAATGAAACTCTCTAGTGGATGCTCCCCATAAATAAATATTGTGGCAAAACATACTCTTCACCCCTTAATTGTGTGACCTACCACCCAAGTAGCGACAAAGAGAGGCTCAATTCCACCCCAAATGTGTTGAATTTAAATGAACTTAGAATTGTAAAAAATTTGAGACAAGAGATAACACCCAGAGTAGGCCTGCTTCCAATTCTCACCTTCTAAGAGAAGCCAAAAATCAAATGCACCACTAAACCTTCCCTCCAACAACAGAGCGAGGAGGATGAGGAACTCAACGAGCTTGTGGGAGAGGATTCAATATAGTGTATGAAAATCTTAATTACCCAAGTAAGACATAAAAGAGAGATATTTGTTACCTAAAAGACTAGCAGAGAAGGCCTTGGGCCTCGACAAACAACACGAACTCCATTTTTCCACCACCATCCATGCTTTGAAGGGGAAATGATAGACCAAGAACCTTCCAACCCTACTTGTTTCCGTAAATAATTCACTCCAGGGTCCCAAATGATGGGCACGTTTTAGATTCTTGGTTCTCTATGTGATTTATTGTCTGTTGTGCCAATGGGACGATGCTCCCCTCCATTAGAGAACTAGACAATGGTTCCAAGGATACTCTCCACAACAAATGCAATTACCCTTGCAGTTCCTAAACTCATCTCCTGTCTCGCCAAATTTTCTATTGTTCTCACGACCCTTGTAATTATACCAATCACTACATTAGAATGTTTCTTTGGCCTCCTTCCAATGCCCGTTTGTTATCCCTTGCTTGCATTCTAATCAACATGTGTGAGGGGAGTAATACTCCCTGTCCTTTGATTATTATCAAGACTCATCCCAATCAGGGAGACCTTCTCCTTGTGAACAAGTTCTTCTGAAGAGTGCATTATATTTGAATCCACATTCAATGGTCAGCCCAATGCGAGGTCTTGGGAGTCCTCCAAGGCACCTTGATTAGTTAGCCAATCCACTATTTTATTTCCATCTTGTCTAGTGTGAGTTTTTATCACGTATGGGAAAGATAAAAGAAGGTCTTTGATATGATAAATTTGAGCTTCTAGTCTCCAACTTCGTATTATTTTATCCACTGGTGCTCCATTGAGAATCTTTTGCATCACCTTGATCTAAATCGAAATCTTGTTGAAGTTCATTCTTTTAGCCATCTACGGCCCTTTTTCAAGGGCATTTACTTTTGCCACATTATTTTTTGTGTGTCCACAGGGCCCCATGAATCTAACCATTGGCTAGCCTAATATATCCCTTGGAATCCAACCAAACCTTGCAGGGCTTGGATTCTCTTTTAAGGCACCATAAAAGTTTTTTTTTTAATAAATCCCTCATGTGGGGAGCAGGGGAGGAAAATAGCTGAGGAGGAGATGTGATCCTTTGGACGAGGGGGAATCATAAGGAATAACGCAACTAGGGAAAGGTCTAGAATTGCCAAAATTGAAGCCTCCTGTCTAGTAGCTTTCGAGTCATCCTCTGTGTAGGACTCAGATAAGAAAATTCCCCTAAAATTGTCTTTGGTAGTCTTCCAAATCTACTATATAAATGTTTGTTTGTCTTTGAATATGGCTCTATTTACAACCCTTCCATATGTTCCAAAGGAGGAATCCTAGGTTGAGGACCCGGACCTGATTAACAATCAAATTTTTGAAGAGAGCCATCCACTAGTTTTCTATTGTTTCATCCAAGCTATTAGGGGATTGATCCAAATGCCCAAAGGTGTGTAAAAGCCACTCCAAGAGAGTGCTTTCTATTTGGCAGGAGTTTAGAAGATGTTCCATATTCTCTTCTTGTTGCCAACAAAATGGGCATCTAGAAGGCCCAATGAATCCCTTTTTGAGCAGGAGGTCCCAAGTAAGAAGATGTTTTCTACAGAGAAACCATAAGAAATGAGCAACCTTAGGGTAGAGTTTGTATGTCTAAATTTTCCTCCACCTGGGATCTCTCAACTAAGAGTGGTGATCGACAACTAGTGAATAGGATTCCTTGATAGTAAACATCCCCACCAATTTATACCCCCATCAAAGCTTATCTTGACTCTGAGAGGGAAAGACTCAATGTTCCTTTAACACATCTCTGAAAAGTTTCCACTCTGATATGGCTTCCAAACCTTAACAGTCTGCCTCTATTTTCCACTGTCTCCACTCCTCATTTATGCTTGTGTTCTTCTAGTAATCCTTTACTCTAGTGACATTAGGAGACCACATCAAAGGCTTGGAAGGGATCCAGATTTGGATTTATTTAAGGTTTAGGGAATTTTTTCCATGAGTTATTCCAAAAGAAGGATGAATTATCATCATGGATTTCCCAAAAAAGGTGATCTTTGACCATATAACTGTTACTGTAGGCTAAATTCCATATTGGATAACCTAGGGGAAGGTGTTCTAATCGAGGAATCCCCTGTTGGTTGTCACCTCTCTGATATTTTTGGTTCCATATTTGTTTCTATAGTTCAAAACCACCTGGATCCAGCACCACCAATGTTTTGCACCCATTACCTTATATATAATTTATGGATCTCTCAGCCCCATCCCACCATGTATTTTTGGCAAACATAATTTCTCCCATGATACCAGTGCCCATTTTCTATGTGGGTTTGTTCCCTGACAAAAAAAATTTCTAAATATTAACACCAATTCCTTACACACACTCCCAGGGAGGGCGTCACCGAAATATGATATATCGGGATGGCTTGCACAACTACCTTTAGCAAGGTACCTTTGCCTGGAAGATTAAGAGAGTGGAAGGTCCATGATGATAGCATCTGAGTTAATTTACTATAGACCTCATTCCAGCATGTGATTGATAGGGGATTCACCACCAAAGGAACTCCTAGATACTTTGAGGGGAGGGATCCAATCGATAAATCCATGGTTCAGGCCAAATATCTTTGAATTTACACAAGGGTGTTAAAAAAGTGTATTCTTAATTTTTATTTATTGAGAGACATACTTGTGGCCAGCTCAAACTTTTCCAGAATATCATGCAAGGCTTTAGCCTCTCAAATTGTCAATTCTCCAAAGAGCATATTATTGTCCACAAATTTTTGGTGTGTCACCGAGAGATTAGTTTTCGAAATCGTTTTCCTTTTATGTGACCCTTTCACTTTTCCTCTTGAAGAAAATGGCCCAAGTCTTCTATTGTGATAATAAAAGAGAATGGGGATAAGGGATCGCCTTACCTCAAGCCTTAGATGGAGCAGCATTTCCTTGAGGGAGATCTGTTGAGAAGAATAGAAAAGAAAGGGGTTGTTGCCATGGATCTGATCCATCATATCTAATCTTCAAAAAATACAATGATTTCCAGCATCTGAAAGAGGAATTGCCAATTTAAGTGATCATATGCTTTGGATAAGTCCAGTTTCATCAGCATCCCTGGCCTTCGTCGAGCTTTCAAAGAGTGAGGTATTTCATGAGCCGAGATTATGCCATCAAGGATTTGTTTCCCCACTACAAAGTTTGTTTGTTTCGACCTAATTATGAGGTTCAAAAGGGGTTTTAATCTACACACCATGATAGAAGAGATAATCTTGTATATGATGTTGCATAAGGCTATCGTTCTATAACCACTTGGGTTTTCAGGCTCATGTTATTTTCGAATCAGTGTCAGAAAAGTTGCATTCATCCTTGACCAAATATGTTGTTTCTTGCGTGCTTCTTTAACTAATGCCACAATATCTGCCCCAAGGAATGACCAATAGGCCTTGTAGAATTCTACAGTATACCCATCTAGTCTAGGTTATTTATTATTCGACATCTCCTTTATTATGGACTCTATTTTATCCATTGATATTGGTCACATTAAGGCTTCATTTTTCTCTATAGATATTAGCTTTGGTATTACATCTGTGATCTGATTGATAGCTTCTCTATGGCCCTAGTCACCCTCCTTCAAAATATTCAAAAAATATGAGAGCAGTTCCTCTTCCATGCCCCTGTGATCAAGGATTCTCTCCCCATAGCTAGTGGATAAGGAGTTGATTTGGTTTTGGCATATGTGGTTGAGCATTGAATGATGAAAGAATCTAGTGTTCCTTTCACTCTCTTTCAACCATTGGATATGTGAATTTTATCTCCATAGTCTCTCTTCTTGTTTCCACCTTTCTTCTAGGTCATGGATGATTCTTCTTTCCTCTATGGTCATATACTCTTATATTCCTTATCTCATGATTCGACTTTGAAATTCCTCCATTTTTTCCTCCAGTTTCTTCTTTTACTATATCATATCGCCAAATTCCTCTTTGTTCCATGATTTGATTTTCAAATTCAATTCTTTTAATTTATTTTGGAATCATTGCATCAAACTATTTCCTTCAACCTCTATTTCTCCACACCATTCATAAAGATTATTCACAAATATTGGTCTCCTTAGCCAAAACTTTCGAATCTGAATGGGAAGTTCTTGGGAACTTCTTTTAAGTTAATTTCTAGCTAGATGGGTGAGTGATCTAAGCCCATGCTAGGAAGAATCATGGCTTCTAAAAAAGAATCTCGATTTAGAACATCCTCTAATATAAGAAAGTGGTCCAACTTGCTTGCAATTTGATGTTGTCAACCCATATGGTTGTTCTATGTGTGGATCTCATTGTGAGTCTCAAAGTGAGTTAATTGAAGATCCTGGATTGTGTCATTGAAATGGATCCCTACCTTGCAGCGGTGAAGATGTCACATCCATATAAAATTGTGAACCTAATGTTTAACATTTGAATATTAAAAAAATTAACACAAATTTTTTGCACAATGAGAATGAGAATTAATTTTCTCTACCCATCACTAGATGCCACTACTTAGGTAGTGACATAAAAATCGAGGAGACCTAGTGTTAGATAAAAATAGCTATGATAATTTGGGAATAATAACCTATATGAGCTTAAAACTCACAATAGTTGGCTCATTTTAAAAGTGATGATAAAGTGAAGCATAGGGAATGAATATAAATAAAAATTGGGCTTAGGGAGTGAAGATAAATAAACATTGGTCTTGGCAATAAGACCTAATAAGGCGTCAAAGTGTAAACTCTCATAAGCAGAGAAAACAAAAAAAAAAACAGATAAGAAAAAACTCCACAAAAGCGATAAAGATGGTAATGCTGAGAAAACATGGAAGTTGAAACTATATATCTTATAATCATCCACAAAATGGAAAGAATGGAAACCGCTTTAAGAAGAAAGTATGAAAACGTTAATGATGAGAGCTAAGAAACTTTAGTGAACCTCATTGAACTTTGAAGTAGAAGATGTTGTAGAGGCGCAAACAAGGAAAACAATGATGACTACTTCATCAAAGCTTTATAAAAAATAGGTGTTGGTAAAGAACCATAATAAAGGCATGAAATAGAAGCAACTATCATCATCCTTCCAATGAAGATTGATTTGTATAGGCAATGGAAGGTCCAAATAGGAAGTATGGCAGACTCGTAATCTGGGATTGGAGGAAAAAAATCACATACCACAACTTCACTCATATTTTGTTCTAACTTCAAAAGTTGATCTAAACACAATATGAAAATACTTTGAAGAAGACCTAGTCATTTTAGCCGCTACAATGTCTAGTCAATTAGTTGACTAGATATAAAAGTAGCAATAATATTTTTTTTCATCATCAAGCATTCCCCATTAAACACAAATAAAGGAGTAATAGCAATCAAATTTATATTCCTAAACAACCTAGTCAAAAACTCTAGTCAACTATCATTTCTAGGATCTTTAGTTGACCATTCTAGAGGAAAACATCAAGCTCACATAAGAGAACATAATACAACTTCATAGTCAATGATACTTAAAAATGTGAACTTTGTAAACACTTGTTCGAATGATTCCAAGATCATTTGTTAATCCATTGGTAATGGATCATGATGGTTGGTACTAGTTGATGGTTCATATTTTCATATTGCTTCTACAACTAGCTAAATGTAAGGATATTAGATTTCTTATTCTTAGGTAAACTGTCTCTCTTATGAGGATGTTGATATGGTTGATATTTCTATTCTATAGAATCAAATATAAGTGCATTAAAATTCTCATTTATAATGGCATTATCAACCATCTCATCAATGTAACATTCTCATTTTTAATGACATTATCAACCATCTCATGAATCTATGCAACATAGTCAGAAGGGGGTTTCTATTCTAACAATAAAGCCTAAACTCCACCTGTAACAAATGACACCTTCCTAGATTCAACAAGATTAAATGTAGCTAGTAATTCAATGGAAAAAACACATCCAAGACCTTCTCTAGATGTCTGCACTTCATGGGAAATAAGAAAAACAATTACCTATCCATTCTTCTAAAGTCCCCCTCCACGATATCCCATTTTCCTCAATAGTTGGGACCCAAAACTAATAGTGTTTTTTTCAAAGTTGGGTGAAAAAGCATTTGATGAGACACAAAACTCATGCCATAGGAATATATGAAAAATATGTGATACATGCAATGCGCATATATAAATTTGCGCGACTTCAATATATGCACATCTTTTGTATATGCACATATCTTTCATATATTCACAACTTTTGTATACGCACATATATTCTATGTATGCGCAACTTTAGTATCTGCACATATATTCCATATATGCTCAACTTTCTTATATATGCAACTTCTGTATATAGACAACTTTCGTAATACACACATATCTTTAATATATGCACAATTTTTGTATATGTGCATATCTTCTGTATATGCACAACTTCTATATATGAACATATTTTCCGTATATGCGCAACTTTTGTATATGCACAACTTCAACATTTGTATATACACGACTTTTGTATATGTACATATATTACGTATGTGCACAACTTCTGTATATACACATATATGAAAGTTGCACACATACAAAATATACGCATATATACGAAAGTTGCATATATACACAAGATATGTGATACAGAAGATGCACATATATAGAAGTTATTTGTCTTCCATATATGCACATCTTTCATATATGCACATTTATGAAAGTTGCGCATATACAGTAAATGCACATATACGGAAATTGTGCATATATGGAGGTTGTCGTATATGCATATTATTAAAGTTGTACATTACTTCTATATATGCACAATTTTTGTATGTATGCATATACGAAAGTTGTGTGTGTGTGTGTGTATATATATATATATATATATATATATGTGCATATACAGAAGTTGTGCACAACTTCAACCTTTGTATATATGTAGCTTTCGTATATCCGCAACTTCCATATATGCGCATATATTTCGTATATGCATAACTTTTGTATATGTTCCATATATGCATAAGTTTCAAATATTCACATATTTGAAAGTTGTGCATATAAGAAAGGTATGTGCATAGTTGGAATTTGTGCATATACTAAACATTGTGATACATAAAATGTGCATATGTAGAAGTCGTATGACTTCCGCATATGCACAACTTCTATATATGCATGTATCTTTAGTATATGTACAACTTCCGTATATGCACAAATTTTTTATATGTGTATATATTCCATATATCTGCAACTTTCGAATATGCATAACTTCCATTTATGCATATTGTGGAAGTTGCGCACAACTTCTGTATATGCGCAACTTCCGTATATGTGCATATATAGAAGTTGTGTATATATGGAGGATATGTGAATATTTTCTATATATGCACAACTTTCATATATGCACATATATGGAAGTTGAGCATATAAATAGTAATGTGCAACTTCTGTAATCTGCATAAACGGAAGTTACGTATATATGGAAGTTGCACATATATGCATTTTATTCACATGTGCAACTTTTATATATATGGAATATATCAAAGTGTAGCACACATATAGAAGCGATGCATGTATGGAAGTCAACACATATATAAAAGAACTCCACATGTGAAGAAAATGTGAAAATTCCTACACTTTCCCAATTCCTACATGTGAAGAATTTTGGATTATAAGTGTTTTTTAGGGGACCTGACACATTCTCCGCGGAGATGAATGAGTTTGAATAAATATGTTTGGAGGAATTGGGATGGAATGTGTTTACAAGGGGACATTCTTGTTCACCCCTTATTCGATGGAGAAGAATTAATCGAATCCAAATTGGGGGCAGAGGTAGAGGGTTTTGTTAAGGGGGTAGATGGAATTTGGAGAATCTATTCCTATGGGATTGGACAGAGACTACCTTTTTTGCAACCCACATACACCCCGTTCTCGGGCTCTATCCACCCCGGTGTATCCTCAAATGCTAATATTTGTGGCAGAGAAGATATGTGTGTATACAAAAGCTGTGCATATACAAAAGTTGCACATATACAGAAGTTGTGCATGTACGAAAGATATGGACATATCAATTTTGTGGTCCTTTCTGTATATGTACACATCTTCCGTATATGCACAACTTTCGTGTTTGTGCAACTTCCGTATATGCAAACTTCTCTATATGCACATATATTCCAAATATGCGGATATCTTCCATATATGTGCACAACTTCTGTATATGTGCAACTTCCGTAAATGCATTTCTATATACGTACATATCTTTCATATATGCACATATATACAAAAGCTTTGTGATACACAAGATGTGCATATATAAGAGTTGAGCGTCTTCTATATATGCACATATTTCATATATGTACATATGTAAAATTTATGCATATATAGTAGATTCACATATACAGAAGATGTGCATATATGGAAGTTGCACAAATACATAAGATATGTGCATATACGAAAATTGTGCATATATGGAGGTTTTTGTATATGCATATTATGAACATTTCACATTACTTATGTATATATGCAACTTCTATATATATGCATTTATGGAAGTTGCACATATATGGAAGATATGCACATATATAGAAGTTTCACATATACAAAAGTTGTTCTCAACTTCAACTTCCGTATATACATAGCCTCTGTATATGCGCATATCTTTTGTATATGCACAACTTTTGTATATGTTCCATATATGTGTAACTTATCTATATGCACATATACGAAAGTTATGCATATACAAAAGATATGTGCATAGTTGGAAGTTGTTCATATACCAAAGATATGCGATACAGAAAATGTGCATATATACAAGTTGTGTGATTTCCGTGTATACACAACTTCCGTATATGCGCATATCTTTCGTATATGCACAACTTCCGTATATACACATATCTTCCATATATTTTCAACTTCCGTATATGAACAACTTCTATTTATACATATTACAAAAGTTGTGCATTGCTTCTATATATGTGCAACTTCCATATATGTGTATATATGAAAGTTTTGCATATATGGAAAATATGCGAATATATTCCATATATGTGCATATCTTTCATATATCCACGACTTGTATATATGCACATATACGGAAGCTGCGCATATAGATAAGCAATGCACAACTTCCATAATATGCATAAACAAAAGTTGGGCATATACAAAAAATATGTGCATTAGAGGAAATTTTAGCCTAAAAGTGTCCTCCTAAGGATGTGATGGCTTCTATATCTAATTTATAGCTTATGTATATGCACATAAATATGTAAGTTATGGCTTCTATATCTAATTTATAGCTTATGTATATGCACATAAATATGTAAGTTATGGCTTCTATATCCAAGTTATGTATATCTACATATATATGGAAGTGTGCATATACAGAAGATGGCTTTCATATATGTGCAACTTTTGTACATGCACATTTATATGGAACTCATCTTCCATATATGCATAGCTTCTATGTATATGGAAGGTGAGTTCCGTATATATGTGCATATACGGAAGTCATCTTTCATATATGAACACTTCAATATATATATACGTACATAATCTACATATATATGGAAGCCATCTTCTGTATATACATAACTTTTGTATATGCACGTATATATGGAAACATGCATATATCATGTGGATGACATGTGGCAACACCTTAGTTACATGGACACTGTGTTATGCTAACATAGAAATGTCATGTGGGATAGATAGGGACCAGGTGGGTTCCACAAATTTAATGTTGACGTGGCACTATACAAATTGTGAAACTTCAAATGAGCATAACTATCAATCCTGGAGTTTGATTGAGATAAAATTTATCACTGAAAAATATCTTTATGAGATGAATACGATGGTGGAATTTGTTTTAATTGTTTATGATGTTACAAAAAGAGGATTCTTATAACACCATATTCATAACCAACCTTGGAGATTGGGTCATAATCAATAGGTAACACCTCCAACAACTTGAGATAGTACAAGAGGGTGGGAGGGGTGTTACATTTGTGCACCTTATGTGTAACCATTGGAGTGGTCGGAATTAAATAAGATAAACTCAATTTTATAGATAAAGTCAATGGACTATGCTCATATGGTTATCATCTCAAAGTTGGGTGTGGATTCAATGGGGACAATTCTCCATAGATTATACTTATACCTTTATCTTTAAAAGTGTTTCCTAAGGATGTATGAGAAGCGGTTTTAAACATATGGAGAAGTGTCATTTAATTTAAGTGTTTAAATATTGTTATATTCTATTTCAAATCCAAGGATGTAAACTTAGAAATGTTTTCATTATATGTGCAAAATTAATACATTAATGGTTCTTATATTATGAAAATAACTCTATGATTTAATTCTATAGCAAACACAGTTGCAATAAAAACCAACTAGAATAGAAATCAAAATACTACAAAGGTCTATTTGATCATAGATATATAGGATGGGTTCCCTTGAAACCCCCTTAGAAATCCTTATAACTTGTAGTTACACATGCATTGAAACCATAGGGTTCCATAAAAAAGGATAAACAAAAATTTAAGAAGATCAACACCCCATCCACATCTTCCCCTACAATATCTCCTCCATGTTCCTTATGTAACCTCAAGTATACCCTTCCACTTGGTAATCATTTGTGTTGGTCGATAGAACTTTCACCTACATTGATTACCCCATTCAGCCATTCCCCTCGCACTATCAATATCCATGGCCATTCTCTCCACCCTAACAACCATTCTTCTGCATGACCTTGAAGTTAAGCCTCATATCTCTTCTTCACCTTCTTTCCCACCACCTCTTTCATATTGTCGTAACCAAACTCTAGCTGAATCCCATTTCCTTTATTATATCAAATAGCTCTAGCTGCAACCCATGTGTTTCTGATCGTAATCACAATATTCCAATGGCCATTTCACTAAACTGTTGGAAATAATATTGGGAGAGGGGGTGAATCAGTATTAGCAAGTCAATTATTTTTTCATTTCACAATCAGATTTGTATACACTACTTCAGTTAGTGAAACCTGCGTATATACGCCACTTTAATTAAGGAAACTAGCATATACCCTGCAGACTTATAATTTAGTTAATTCTTCAGATGTTGATCATTAATCTATGCATCAGAACCATATAAACAGTAACCAGGTATAGTAAAAACAAAGCAGACAATCACACACAAGAACACAAGATATAAGGTGGAAACCCAATGTGGGTGAAAACCACCTGCTGCAATTTGTCTCTATCTTCTTTTAATAAGAAACTTCTTTTTACAATGTTTCTGTACTGGTGCAGTCTTATACTAGTACATAGGCTTCTACCTATAGAAGGCTACAACCTTCTCTCGTTCTCCAGTTTCTCCTGGAAGGGAGCTTCAACCCCCTTAGCTCTTGTACTAGCTGATGTGTTTACTAGTACGTAGGTGCTGACCTACAGAAGGCTACAACCTTCTCTTTTCTTCCAGGGACCACGTTTCATAAATTTTTATACTGGATCCATCAATAACATCAATCAAACATTTGCATCAACCAATCTCCTTGTACCAACCAAACTGAATCAACCAATCTCTTCTCTAAAAGCTATAACCAGAATACTGTACTAGTAACCAGAACCCAAGCCAGAACCCAAAATACTGCAGCAGCAAAACAGAAGTAGCTAAAGAATATTCTATGAAATGTACACTACTTCAATGTGACAAACCTGTGTGCATACACATTCTTCACAAGGCCAACCTGCGTATACACTGTTTTGGAATGCCGAACTAGCGTGTATATGCGCCTTTGATATACTGAACCAGCGTACAGATCTGTAAAAGATGATTTAACCTTTACAATTGATCAGAAATCAGTTATACCCACATCATCATATTTACAGATTACGATGTGTGCCAATAATAAAAGATAAAAACCACACAAAGATATATCTCTTCAACTTTTAAGATCTTGACCCATCAATAGAAGTTATCCTTCATCAAGCACTCAGGTTCATCCAGCTATGCAACACAACCCAATAATCTGAATATCAGATCTTTCTCTTCATATGATATGCATTACTTGAGTGCCTTTGCCTAATGATTTCTTCCTCCTTTTATAGTCTTATGCCTTACTCAATACCATGGTCCAAAACTACTTAGAATCAATACCTTTGACCAAATACTTGGGGTCAACAGTTCGGACAAGATATCTTGGACCAATACCATGGGTCAAAATACCATGGTCCAAATACCATGAACCAAAACCAAATTCTCCAACTTGTACGCACTTTTTCTTGTGTGAAAGTGCATGTATATGCATATGTGCCTTTTGGTCGTCTAACTTGCATGTATACGCGCCTCGGTCAAAGGGAACCTGTGTATATCTCTGTTTCCTTCATTCGAAGAGCCCGAACTGAGATCTGTCATCTGAGTGAATTTCCATCAAGGACAACACCTATGTCATAGTGCCAAACCTGTGTCATAATGCTAACACGAACAACCACTCCCATGTGATTGTGATAAGCCTGGGCCCACGCTGCCACGTATACCCTTTACTGTTATCGTAGAATCGACCCCATGGAGCCTTTGACCCAACCTCCTCAAAAGTACTCCACACATAATGTTTGCTCTTTTTACCACTACACCCAACACCTTGTTGGCCATGACTAATTCAATGTATATTCAAAACCAATCAAACAATCAGTATGTAAGTACATACACTTCCTATGCATGAGTCATAAACAAAGGTTACACTGTTCTCACACTCCACAATCTCTTAATTTCCAGGGTACTATGTGTACTAGGGTGTGAACCACTCTCAAAGTAACTGGGCCTTATCAAGATATATTCTGATGGGTACTGGGGCAACGTCCTGAAAGAACTAGTGACGAATTCTAGTAGCAGAAGAATCGACCAAGGTAACATATGAGGCTTTGGTGTTGCCCGCACCTCCACCTATAGGGATGGATTCCCTAGATTTTAGACACTAAAGTACATTCATCCCATGTGAGCATTCGAGTCATTAGCTTCTTGGTATTCAGTTACCAGCACTGAGCACTAGATGGGTCAGGTAGCCCCAAATAGTACTACATGCACTGTACCTTAGACGAAACCCCTCTAAATCTAGTCTCTACCATGCCTAGGTATTATTTTCTGTGGGACGATTGAAGGATTTCAAGATCCCTATGAGGTTAACTTCTATGTCTCAAAGATGTGACATGACCATGGTGAATTATGGGATGCATACCCCCAATGGCCCTAACATGAACTATAAATTCTTTGGTGGGCCGCCTGTGGGGAATTTATTTGGTTCAAGTTATGGTAGCTTTTAAGGGTCTTACTTTTCTTTAGGGTGTGAGATGTAAGCTAAAATAAACTAAGTATCAAAATCTCTGGAAACTAGATGCCTTCTAATATAAAGCATATAGAAGCTTAGTGTGTGATGTGTTACTGTGTGCAAGTGATCAAGTAAGCATGTAAAGTGTGAGAAGATGTGGATATTTGATGGTCCGTTGCAATATCCTCCTAATTACACTAGATTTCAGTTGTTCCTTGCATGAAAAAGAAATGATGGGTGGATAATGGGTTGTTTACTCTTTCTCCTACTAAGCTAAGTGTGACTAAAGGGAGCTGGAAATATTACTATGTTACTAATTAAGCTATGTAATTTGTAAAATATAGAAAAATAGACTGAAAAATATGTGTGGAATTTGGTCACTCATTATGTGAACATTTGTAAATAAAAGTAAGAATAAATATATATGTGTAACTTTTGTATATGCACATATGTTCCATATATGTGTAACTTCTGTATATGCATGTTTTTTATATATATGCATATTTTATGCATATACATATCTTTTGTATATGCACGTCTTTTGTATACGTGCATATCTTCCGAATATGCATATCTTCTATATATGGATATCTTCTGTATATATGTATATATTTTGTATACATGCATCTTTTGTATGTGCATATCTTCTGTACATGCATATCTTTTCTATATATGCATATCTTCTATATATATGCATCTTTTGTATATGCATATCTTCCATATATGCATGTGTTTTGTATATGTTCATATCTTTTGTATATGCATATCTTTTGTATATGCATATCATCCATATATGTGCATATCTTGTGTATATGCATGTCTTTTGTATATGTGCATGTCTTCCGTATATATGCATCTTCCGTATATGCATGTCTTCCATATATGCATATCTTACGTATATGTGGATATCTTTCGTATATGCATATATTCCATATATGCATGTATTCTATATATGTGCATATCTTTTGTATATTCATATCTTCCGTATATGTGCATCTCTTATGTATATGCATATCTTCTGTATATGCACATCTTCTATATATATCCATATCTTCCGTATATGCATATCTTCTGAATATGTGCATATCTTCTACATATATGCATCTTCCATATATGCATACCTTCCCTATATGCACGTCTTCTGTATATGTGCATATCTTCCATATATGCATATCTTCCGTATATGCACATATCTTCCATATATGCAGGTCTTTTGCATGTGTGCATATCTTCTGTATATGCATATATTTTGTGTATGTGCATATCTGTTCTATATATGCATATCTTTCGTATATGTGCATCTACCATATATGTGAAACTTCCATATATGCACATATACGGAAGATATGCACATATACAAAATACATGCACATATACGAAATATGTGCACATACAAAAGTTGCACAACTTCTATATATATACATCTCCTGTATTGCATAGATTTCATATATGCAGAACACATGTATATGTGCAACTTTCATATATGTGATTTAAAAAGGAACCCATTAAGTCATTCACCTCACTTCTCTCAAACTCTTCACAGAGCTCCTTCGGATAGATCTACTCAAGGACCTCCATATCCACTCTAGTTAGTGAATTTCTCAGTTGAGATTATTATCTCTTCTGCATAGGGAAATCTTGTCACCATTGTTCCTCGTGTTCTGTTGAAAAGTAAAAACTTGGGATCAATCACTATTGTAATCATAAAGGAAAACATGATTTTGAGCTATAATGTTACAAAAAATAGTTAAAAGAGTAGGGCGATTATACATTCACAAGGGCCATCACTGTCTCTAGATTGTCCCCACTCTTTTACCCAATAACTTATATAGAGTTCCATTCTAAACTCCCCTTAGCAACACCATTTCTCCTCAAACCATTTTGTAGATTTCCCTTTCAAACACAATATCTAAATCCACATTACTTATCTTTCATACAAATATCAAGTTTCTAGCCAAATTTAAAATTTTCAAGACCTTTGAGAGTGTTTTAATCCTTCCATCTTTGAGAAACATCTTAAATTTGTATCTTATTATGATTCTAGCTATTGATTCATCTCCTAGGATAATGTCACCTCCGTCATCACTTCCATGTTTACAAAAGCACTCCTGACGGGGAGTCATGAAAATAAGCACTTGAATCAATCAAAGATACATCATGATTTGCATGTGTGCTTGAAGAAGCCAAGTACACATCCCCTCATTCTTCTTAGGAGTCATTTCCTTTTATTTAAGGAACATCATCAAATTCCTTCCCTTTATCAACATTTTAAGATCTATAATCCTTCTTGTAGTTCCCAACTTTACCACATTCCTAGAATTCCCTTAAGGATTTTCTAAGGATTTAAATCTACTCTAAATCTAGATCTCCTACTTGAAGAATTATTTTTATTTGTATCTAGGGAACATCCTATTAGAGATAATGGATTTTTCTTTGACTATCCATGGTTTTCCACCTCATTTCTTATGATAGAAAGGATGAGAGCACATCATCAAACTTTAAAGTGGTTGCATTATTATCAATATCTATAAACATAGTATCCCATGAATCTAGTAATGTACACAATAATATAATGTACTTATCTTCATCTAAATAATTAATATAAATTAACAATAACTAACTTACCATAGTATTGAAGGAATTTAAATGCTTTGTTACCAAGTCTCCATCATTCATCCTTAAGAGGTGCAACATATTTTAAAGAAAAAGTATGTGTACCAAAGTTTTAAACTAATACAAAGCCCCCAAGTTATCCCATAATGGCTTGGTTGTATCTTCTTCGAAAACATTTAATCATGTTAAATTTGAAAGATACAATTAGATTGTGCTCTTTGAATTCCTATGCAACTTTTCCAGTCTTATGTCAACATATCCATAGGTGCAGTACTCGGAATATAGTGACTCACTGTTATTTATGGACCAAAAGTTCTTCCATGTTTAGCTTCCATAGAGAATATCCTTATGCATTAAATTTCTCATTGTCAATTTTAGAATGTCTTTCCATCTCGTTTCACCCCAGGAATTGTTGCTACATAACTCCCACCAAAACTAGGTTTATCACATGCCCATTATCATTAATTTTTTGGAAACAAAGGCACCCCCCTAGAGCTAATAATTTCTTTAATACCAAATGTAAGCTCTAAATATTTACAATGAGCGATGCACATCCAAATTCATTATAAAATAAAAAAAGTAATTAATAACATTGATATGTACTTCTTATAGATTTATGCTAGAAACCTTAAGTATGAAAATCAACAAATGTTCTGAGTCACACCTAATTGTATTAAATTCACCATTTACAATCCAATACATAAGATCTTATGGCATCCACAACCTTAATCCATTTACTCAAATTATATTTCAACCTTAATCACAATTAGAAAACCATGGGGTATAAAACCATCTATCAAAACTAAAAAAATATTTTTAGAAGCTCCACCCTCAAACATCTCTCGGCCCATACATATAGTGCACCGAGATCATCTTGCAATAAATATAATGTATACCAAAAATATCAATATGATAAATGATAATTAAATAATTAGTAAGTTAATGGTTAAGAGTTTCGTGTGTTTGTGATTAGTAAGTTAATAAATAACTAATTTTTCTATAGTTAAACAACTAGGGATAATGAGTGAGTAGATTTCTAGCTAATATTAAATAAAGTGAAAGATAACTTCTCACTTTACCCAATGTGCTTAAGAAAAAAAAGGGGAACAATAATTTGAAAAGAGCCTTATATGTCATAATATGATAAGAATAAAGAGATTTGTGAGTCCATAGGAGGTTGACATATTATTGACTCATTAGTTAATAAGTTTCTTAATTTTAAAGTCAGATGAGTTAATGGTTAGAAAGTTAGTTTATTAAGTTAAGAGTTAATAAATTCTTTAATTTTGAATTGAGTTAAGTTAAGAAAGTTAAGTTATTATATTAGAGTTATGAATTAAAGTTAACGAGTTATTGATTAGAAAATTAAATTATTAAATTACGAGTTATGAATTGAATGAATTATTAAATTTTATAAATTGTAAAATTAATTTATGAAATTAAATTTCATTATGTGTTTAATTATGATTAATTTTAAATAAAGGTAAACTTTTTTGAATAATTATATGAGAACATATAAAGAAAAACGAAGTGAGGAGAAAAATACCTTCATATCTCTCAGCAATATAAAAATGCCAAATTTAATTGTAGATATTTATTCAAATATTTTAAAATAAATTATTTATAAAATTTATAAATAAAATATTTTTAATAATGTAAAATGTTAGTTGTAATTCATTATGTATTGAGATACTTTGCTACAATTCCACATTGGTTGGTTCGGAATGGTTGGTCTAAATCCACCAATGTGATTTCTTCCGAAATTGTTTTCAAAACAATTTATTTTATTAATAAATACTATACATTTTAATACAAAATTTTATAATAGAAAATTATTATTTTAAAATAATATCAAAAAAAAATTATTTATATATATTTTTTTTAATTTAAAGGTTATTATTTTAAAATAATATCAAACAAAATATTTTTATAATTCTTTTTAATTTAATTCTCCATTAATTAAGAATGAAAAACTCATCATTTTACCGTCTATCCATGACTACCAGCCTCTAAAAATTTATATATATGATGTTAGGGTGAATAGGGCGTAGATGGATGAATACATTCTTATAAATACATTCTTATAAGTAGATTTAAGAAAGTTTAGTGTTATTGTGCGCTGATATGGAGGGATAGCTACAAAACCTATTGACATATGTATTTTACAACTACCTCTCGACAACATTGCAGAGAAATACTTTGAATCTCAGTTTCAATTAAATGTTTTAAGAGTAAATTATTGAGGAAATACAAATATTTTGGAATACAAGGGGTTCCTCTATGCCGTGACTGAATATTAAGATGACATAGCTATGAAACTAAAGATTATAAGACTCCATGCTACCAAAAGAAATGTATTCATAAGTTTATTTCAGATTATATAAATAATTCATAATTATGGATTTAGGAACTGTAAATAATTACAAGCATTTTAATGTTTGTAACATTCCCAAAATGACTTTCTTAAGCATACTCCTGAGAGAAACTAAATAATGGTCTAAAAGATAATATATAAACGTTAAAGAATATTTGAACTATGAACTAATAACATCACTTGAAAATGAGAGTATATAAAATTTTAAACAACTTAAAATATAAGGAAGAAATTCTCATTATTATCAATATGTTTTTTCTCCCCTATCATTTAAAGAGATGTGAAATAAAAAGAGATATTAAGAGATTCTGATTTGGAAAAGTAATTCAAATATTTTATTTAAAAAAAAAATTCTTAAATTAGAGATGGAGCACAAACTTATCAAAAAGTAACATAGAAATTTGGTAGTGTCCTTATCAAATATTTTTGCTAAAAATAATAAATCACAATTAATTTACCTTCACGATTTTGAATTAGCTATTTCGGATGGCCTATTGAATTTATAAAAACACTTAGAAATCAGGATTTTCATTTGCAGATATAAATCTTAAATTCAGCAAAAAAATATTCCAAAGTATGAATCAAATACTCACAAGATCTATGAGAATAATAAACTTATGTAATTAAGGGTTAGAGAATAATAAAACACCAGTAGTGATACAATACCTGGAATACATTAGCATGGAAGACATTAACAGAATATAAAGTCCATTGACAAAAATACTTGGAAAGTTGTATACGTATTTATTGATTAGTAATTTCAATTGCCAAAATCCAATATATAAAATTGTTATGTTCTGGTTAATCTTTTTTACTACGTTGAGTCAGTCTTAACTTCAACACTTCTCTCACCTCATCTGAGGTGGAGTAAGGAAATTTTGGATCTTGGATTTCGAGGAGAAACGACAAGAGTCGAAAGAGGGGGAATTGCAGCGAGAGTCATTTACCAGTCGAGGAATTGATCACGATGGCATTTTGTGGTTGGAGATAATATGAGGTTCGACGGTGGATCTAAAATTAAAATGCAGGTAAACCTTCTCTGGTTTAATCCTCTCATACTGTGTTTCTTGGTTGAAATAATGCTATCAAATTACGATTCATTCTGGTTTCTGTTAAATAACAAAGCTCACAATTACGTTTTATATTTAATCCATGTATACATGTTATAGTCGTAGACCCACTGATTTACGCTTTCGAGGATTATATATCAAATTTTGACAAAAGTGATTGCCATTACAATTTTGATTAGTTAACTTTGTATAAAATGTCTTGATTACAATTTTGATTAGTTAACTTTGTATAAAATGTTTTGATTACAATTTTGATTAGTTAACTTTATGTAAAATGTCTGTAAATTTTGTATATTTAAAAAAAAAATTAAGATGCTAGATTTTATTTATGCATTTAAAAACAAATTAAAAAAAATCACAATCTAATAAATAATTATGTCATCCAATTTCAACCATCATATCTAAAATCAACACAATACTTATATTCATACATTTTCTTAATATGAATACAGTTTTGATCAAGAGCACAAGGAGAAGGAGATAGGAGGATTCAAATGTCCTTATCATTTGGGAGCTCAGACTAAGATAAAACACATCCGAGGTAGACATAAGAGAACCAATTAATTATTGTAACAAGCACTTCTGATCAAAAAGGATAACAATAAGTAGAAAAAAAAATGAAAAAAAAAAATAACTAAGCACCTTTGCTTAGGCCCAATTTTAACTTTTATCTTTTAACTTTTTAGTTTCTAGTTTTTAAAATTTAAGACAGTAAAAATATGCATTATATACATATACATATATAAATTTTTATAATTAATAAAAAATTACAATTTTTCGACGAGGAAAAAATATACATACAACCATACACAATATACTAAGAAAATGAAAAAAATTTCAATTCCCACCCACAACTCCAAAAGCAACACAATAATTATATTCACTATATTCACTTTCCCCGACAACTCTAAAAGCAACACAATAATTATATTCACTAGATTCACACTTTCACCGACAACTCTAAAAGCAACAAAATAATTATATTCACTAGATTCACACTTTCACCGACAACTCTAACAGCAACACAATAAATATATTCACACATTTTCGTAGTCATGCAAAATACAACGAAGAATTGGAGGACAGGGTAGGTAGTGGTGCGGCAGTGAAGCTCTTTTTGAGGAAAAGGTTAACAATCAACGAGAAAGACAACCGAAGTAATATGGTAGATATCCAACCAGAAAGACTGTAGCTTAGCTTTACTTTCTGCCTGTTTTTATTTTATTAAAGTAGGGTGGGAATGGCTTAGAATGCCTTCCTCAGACAATCTTGGCGTGGAAAATTGTAAATAGGTTTCAAGGTTTTGAAACTCAGAAGTCCATGACTATTTTCTTTGTAACTCCGTTTGTACTTTAAAATATATTCTGGAATGTCGGCAGAAGGTCTGGTAGCTTGAATTTATAAACTGCTCTGTTTTATTTTCTAAGAAAATATGCATATGCTCTCTATATTTGATTATGTCTTGTTTACACGACTTTATTTTCGCTTTGATGGAAAGATGATTTTGATGTTTATAGAACAATTGAGATACAGTCTACCCTGAATGATAAATTATTACTTGCTTCTCCTCCTTGATGTAATTAGTTAAATACTAGCCTGGTCGTTTATTCGATTTCTTGTTATGTTGAACTGGAATCACGGTTCCCAGTCTTTTTGGAGAGAGGAAATTCCTCCATAGGGTTTTACTATTTCCTCTGAGATTCTATAAATGTTCATGCTTATATAGAGAATGATTTTACTGATTTTTACTGAAGTCTGTTAATACCGCATGGCTTTTTAATTCAACAGTGATTCTTAATTACAATAGATCTTCTGATTGTCAGAAAGAATAGTTCAAGTATTACTTCATTACGGCAATTGTTCTATAATACTACTTGTGCGTTGTTTTCATAAAAATAACATGCTATAAGCCTATTACCGCATGAATATTCTAATTGATTCTAGTCTTATAAACATATATAATTTTATAAACTAAGGTTAGCTTTTCTTCAAAAGAAATCTATAATACTTACTTGATTCTAATTGTTAGTATGTAAGTCCATATTGTCTTGGAATGTCTCTCTTCCAAGCCACGAGTCTAGTGATCACCTCTAGGGTCTCCCCCAAGCACTTTCTCTCTTTCACCTGGATTATATCTATCTACAGTTGGTGCCTTGGGCCTTAGGACTTCACTGTCTAGCCTGAAGTCCTACCCTCTATTTCACTGTAATCTAGTGACTTCCCACTGGTGTTTTTCCCCAGCTCTAGGATAGCCCCCTTTTTCCTTCTTTTCCCCTCTATATTTCCCTTTCTAGGGAAGGGGTGTAACTGTTTCTTTTAATTATAATAAAAAATTTATTTTTATTAACATGTAAAAATTCCTAATTAATCATAATTTAGGTAACAAATTGTACTTTGGCTTTCCAACCTCATTCATTGTCATAATGTAAAAGAAATTAATGCAAAAAGATATAAAACTGAATTTAATAACCACAGTAATTCCTTCATGGAGCTTGGGGTGTTACATCTCTCCCCCCATATGAGTAACATTGTCCCTGGTGTTCTGTCGTTTTAAGGAAACAACACCGAATAAGATTCCCGCATAAATCCCTCTTCTTCCGAGGTGGTCTCATCTGGGCCAAAGTGCTTCCACTGCACTTTGACCTGGGTGATGGCTCACCTCCGCAAGGTGATTTCTCTCCAATTGAGAATACGAAGAGGCTCTGCCAAAAACTCTCCTTCCAGTTCGACCTACACATACACAATTCATTGTCATAATTTCCTCTAAAACAGAGTATATAAAAAAATACATATTCCTTTAAGTCATTACTTGAATATTTTCCCAACTTATTATATGTTGTGGGTTGTACACATACTTTTTAAACAAGGAAACATGAAAAACATTGTGAACCCAAATGTGGCTTGGTAATGCAAGCTTATAGGCTACCGGCCCAATCCGTTCTAAGACTTGAAAAGGTCCACAGTACCGGGGTGCTAACTTAGCACAACCCCCCCACTGTAAGGAACTTTTTCGGGGTTTTACTCTTAGATACACATGATCACCTGGTTGAAATTCTCTGTATGTCCTCTTTTTATCTACATACATTTTCTGCCTATCTTGGGCAGCCCTTAGATTCTGTCGAACCTTCTTAATAGTTTCCTCCATCTCTACTAGCATGTCGGGGCCCAATGCTAGCTTATTAACTAGATTATTCCAATCCACGGGAACTTTGCACTTTCTTCCATATAACACCTCAAAGGGGCTCATACCTAGTGACTCATGATGTCCATTATTGTACGCAAATTCCACTAGGTGGAGGTAGTCCTTCCACTTATGTGGTTGTTGCATCACAAACATACGTAGCATGTCCTCCAGCACTTGATTTACTCATTCAGTTTGTCCGTCCGTTTGAGGATGGTAAGCTGTACTAAATTAGATCTGGGTTCCCAATCCTAAAAAGAGGGTTTTCTAGAATGCGAATGTAAATTTCACATCCTTGTCTGAAATTACCACCCTGAGTATTCCGTGTAGACGAAAAATTTCCTTCATAAATATGTCTGCGATTTCCACAGTTTTGTAAGTGGATTTCAAAGGTCTGAAGTGCGCAGTTTTGTTGAGTTTGTCTACTACCACCCTGATTGAGTCATGTTGTTTCCTACTGCGGGGTAAACCGGTGATGGTCTTATGATATAGTCTCCCATTTCCATTCCGGAATGGGCAGTGGTTGCAACAAACCAGCGGGATGTTGATGCTCTGCTTTCACCAACTGACACTCCAAACATTTGGACAAATACTCAATGACATCCTTCCTTAATCCGGGCCAAAAATACCCTTTCTTGATGGCTGATAATAGTTTTTGGTAACCTAGGTGGCCCGCACATGGTTTCCGATGAAACTCATCCATTATTAATTGTTTAACAAAGTTTTGGTTAGGAACATAAATTATGTTTTTGAAGGTAAGGATGTTATCAAGATTTATTTCGAAATCTGATTTCTCCCCTTTCAACAGAGCTTCCTTTGTCTGCTGCCAAAGAAAAGTATATTCTAGATCTTTGATAGATGCCTCCTTTATGATCTCTGGAATGTTTGAGTGTGCTTGGCTGATCTGAACCTCATAAATACAATGTACTTTCCTACTCAATGCATTAGCCCCTCATTTTTCCTGTTAGGAAATTATATATTACAGAGAAATGGAACACATAAAATATATTGCAGAAATATAAACACATAAAACAAGAGAGACATAGATATAAGTGGTTCACCCAATTTGGGCTACATCCATGGGAAACAACCAGTCCTTCCTTTTATATTATCTAGCAAACTGAAGAGATACAACCTACAACATATCCACTGTAATTCCCTCTTCACTCTCACACAATCTCCTCTCTCTTTCTCACTCAGAATATAGATCTACATAAACGCAATACAATTCCCTCATATATAGCAAGGGGTTTCCTTCCAGCGCACAAAACCCTAAATTAAACATAACTTATACCGTTAGATCTCCGCCTAATGAACAACTCATATTGACTACAAAATTACAACATTTTGCAAGGAAATTTTACATCTATTTTTAACTTCAGGGGTGTTGCCCCCGATCCCCAGCTAGGGGCGGCTCGCAAGGATCACAGCCCCCCCTCGACACCCCTTGCAGTGCAAATATTATGGGCGACATTTCGACCACATTAAGAACTGGGGTCTAATGTGGTCATACCTCTGAATAAATAAGATAATCAGGTTCCACACCCAACATTTCCTTCCGCTTAAGATGTTTCATTTCAAAATCGAACTCAATTAAAAATGCCATCCATCTAGCCTATCGAGCATTTAAGCTAGACTGGTTGAAGAAATTGGTAAGACTGCTATGATATGTTAACATCAGAAATTTCTTCTGTAATAAATAGTGCCACCACATTTTAAGTGCATGCACTACTGCTGTTAATTCAAGGTCATAAGCGGAATATCGTTGTTCATACTCCTTCAATTTCTGTGATTCGTAAGCAATAAATTTTCCTTCTTGTGTCAACACTCCGCCAACACCTTCTTTACTTGCATCCATGCAAACCACAAAATATTTTTCTGGATCTGTCACCTTTAGCATGGGTGCAGTGGTAAGTAGGTGTTTTAATCTTTCAAATCTTTGCTGACATTTAGTTGTCCATTGAAAGGTGCGTCCCTTTTTCTATAAGGAGGTCATTGGAAAAGCGATTTTTGAAAATCCTTCAATGAACCGACGGTAGTACCTGACCAAACCTAGGAAGGATTTGATATCAGCGGCATTCTTTGGAGCGGTCCATTCCATAATGGTTTTGATCTTCTTTGGGTCGATTGCTATCCCCTCTGCTGATATAACATGACCCAAGTAATGGATCTGATCTTTGAAAATGTCACACTTGCTAAATTTAGCATATAAATGGTTCTCCTGCAAAGTTTGAAGCACTATTCTCAAATGTTATTTGTGCTTCTCCTGATTTTTAGAGTATATCAAAATGTCGTTAAAAATCAATACAAACTTATCAAGATAGGGTTGGAAAATACGTGCATCAAACTCATAAATGTAGTTGGGGCATTTGTGAGGCCAAATGGCAGTGCTACAAACTCGTAATGACCATAACAAGTTCGCAACGTCGTCTTATAAGCGGTGTCGCATGTTGTGCACACCAAGACTCCAAGATGAAGGGGTTTCGCATGGTGAAGGCATGTCAGATACACGAGTTGGGAGGGAATTGACCCATGGCATGAGTGACCCAACTCAACAAAAAATACAAAATGAAGGTTCGACTCAATGTTATGAAGGGACACGATCGTACAAACTAACAGGCTTCTGGAAACATTGCAATAGGTCAGCCAAGGGGTGCACCCTCCTAGCAAGAGGCACTCGCACAAGATGTAAGGTTGTCTTGAAGATGTATAGGGACATCGATTAGACTTAATAGGCGATCTAGGACGCATATAAAAGAGAAACGACATGAAAGAGCAAGGCATCAATAAACCACATATGCAATATTGCAGAACAAGTTCATAAGGCGAAGTCCTGTGATATCGCATAGTTTTATGAGGCTGTGAACAAGCAGAGGGAGTGAATAGGTAGAAAGGTGTAGGGGTATGTACTCGTCTAGCGCGCAATAGGCATACTTGCGATGAGTTTTTTTTTGGGTTTCTCTAAGTAGGACAAACCATATGGTGCCCTAGTTTTTCTGTAAAGAAAATGGTTGTACTGTTGAAGTGCAAAGCTTAAGTGCTGAACAAAATTTGGTTATGTGTTGTGGCAACGAATCTTTGGGGTTCGACCCAACCTTTGTTGTACTTCTATTATAATATACTTGAAGTTAATAAAAGTCAAGGGGCGAACTTGTTTGGGAATTCCCCCTCCCACTGTATATGTTTCTCTTGTTCATCGCACATTGTTGCTTTATGATATCGCACTGTTAATGAATTTTTATTTCCGCTACTTATGTTGAAGTTACGATATCACATATTTATATAAAGAGTGAATAAGAGGGAAACTGAACTTGAAAAATTGACCAAGTAAGAAGGGTTGAGAAGTAGTTGTAGCCTAGGTTAGATTAATTGTATAACTTGCAAAAAAATATCGTTGGTGCTGCATGTTTTCCATGGTGATCTTAAGGCATCACAACGCGGGGTTGTGATAATAACAGACAAATAAGCAAGGATGCTTGAGACCATGAAAAAATTTAAATCGAGTTTATTATATTGACAAATAAAAGACAACGTTTAACTACTCAATTCCTGTTAGCTTAACGGTGGAATCGAACATACAAACATTGTGTAGGGGTACGGCGAAAGAAAACATCTTTGCACTCTGCACAATGAGGCAAAGGAAGTTGTGTGGAACTAAATTTCGTTGTACGGAGTACGAATGTGCGAAAGCTGGAATAACGACATATTGCAGAGACTATTGCAAAAACAAAGCATTCTCGAATAATGAAAAAAAACAAACCCCACTGCCTTAATTGATGAATTAGCGGTAGAGGCAGGGACTACGTTGCGTTGCCGCTATCTCTTCTTAATTTTAAGACTGGAATTATCTTAAAGATAACTCAAAATGACGATAATTTAAATTCATTTGCACATTTCCAATTCAGATTATTAATTTTGCGTCGAGAGTTATCTTAGGGACACAATTCAAATTCAATTAGTATGTTTACGAAAAAAATTATATTAATTAAAAAAAAATTATAATTAACCAATTAAAAAAGATTAATAAAATTATATTTGAAACATAAACCAACTCATTTATGTATATCTCAATTTCCATGGAATATTAAGATGAAATCTTATTGGAAACGGCTGTGAGACATGCTTATAACATCTCACCCGTTTAGCGTATTTGATAACGAATCGGATCGATGAGGAATGCATTTGGATAGGATTTTCATAGCGCACAAAGAATGATCATAAGCATGTTTTGATAGGTAGTGGAAGATTGTGGAATATCTTTATTTTTGAGTAATAATAATTCTTTAGAGTAATGGAATATATATATATATATATATGCCGTAAAACTGCCTCTGTTTGGCTAAGAGCTCGTCTTCCTCGGACGTAAGGAAATAGGTTAATGGCCCAAGACCCAGAGGCATCTGGCAGGAGTGAAAGACTGCTCCCTTACGGACCACCAGCGGGTTATTACAGGTGGCGTGGTTTTCCTTGATAACGGTGATGAGTCAAACCGACATTCGCGGATAGCAGCCAGAGATGGCTGTCCTCACTGTTGGTTTGACACCTGAGTTTGATAGGTTTTGCCACCTTGGAAAAAAAAAATATATACATATATATATATAAAATTTTAAATTAACTAACCAATTATATATGTTAAAATAAATATATGATGTATATATTTTATATTTCAAGATTAAAATTGTGTTCATTCATATTATGATATGATGTGATGGTGACCATAAAAGTTTTAGAAAATTAAAATGTTGAAAAAATTATTTTCAAATTTTAATTGAAATATGAAGTTTTTTTATTTATTAATAAATAGTGAAATTTTTTATAGACCAGTAATATTAACAAAATCATATGGTGGTAGGCTGGTAGGTATTAGCACCTATTGTTAAGTTAATGTCCAAAAGTACGTGGAGAGCAGATACGAATAGGAAGCATGTAATCAAATTGTTCATGTCCAAAAGTACGTGGATAACACATACTTCAATTCAGAGAATGGCACATATAGGATGTAATCATTATTCCACGTGTCTTCCAACAATCCTTCTTTATATAATAATAGAATTTGTTCAAACACATCCCACCGACCAAAACACAATCCACGTGCTCGGCAACAAACTTTCAAGATGTAATAGAATTCGTTCCACAAACCTCTTCCTCACTATAAAAATTTCACGTAGCTTTTATTACAAGTCTATATTACTGGTAGCATCTGAACATTTCCATGCTATTTAAATCTGGTTAGTTTCATATTAACGATTTTGAAGTCGTTGATTACTGTGACAATATAATTCATAAAAGGAACAATATTGGTTGGTGTGGTATTCCGTTTTTATTCACGTGAAATTACTAGGTCACAATCATCGTTTGTGTGGGGTTTGGTTTTTATTGACGTGGAATTACTGTAATAATATTATTAATAGAAAGTAATATATTTGGTGGGATTTGGATTTTATAATTAGTAAAATGTAATGTAATATTAATTTTTTTATGTTGTTTTTAATATGTTTTTTTAAGTTTTTTTTTATGAATGTTTATGGTTTATTTTTTTAAAATATAGTAGGAATTTATTGAAATCACATGGATAACTGCTACACAATATAAGTGTCTTATATAGTGAATAAACTAGTTTGAATAACACAAATCAAGATTTCACCTCAAATTTTTCCAATAACACCAAAAACTTCAAAAAAATCACACTAAAAACAACTCTCCTTTTTACACCTAGATTTCTAAACATTCTTTGAAATTACAATCAACATAAATGCAAGGATGATTAATATGAAATTTAGTTTTTATCCACATGGAATTCCTTCTATATGACATCACGGATTCCATATTTATGAGATATTGCATCCCTCCTTACAACACAAATGTGAAAACCAGGAGCGTAAAGGATAAGAATGAACAAGACTTCAGTAAAAATGAACAAAGCCATTCCACATTAGAGTAATGACAAATTTAGTTAATAATGGCCATTGAAAACAAATCTAGGTAACAAATTGTGCACCTTTCTTAGGAGATAGAAGCCAGAGAAGCCCCTTCAAATTGTTCAAGTAATCCTTGCACCAATCCTTCAACAATTCCAACAACCCAATCACTAAGAAAGGGTTCCTCCAATGCATCTTGAAGGAAACCTGAAAAAACACTAGGTAGAGAAAAGGAAGGCTATGAAATATTTTTCACCTTTTTTAGCAGATAGAAGCTAAGAGAAGCCCCTTCAAATCTTTAGAGTAATCCTTCCAACAATAGTTCCAGTAATCCTTCAACAATTCCAAGAACCCAAGCGCTAAGAAAGAAATGTAGGTGGAGAAAAGGAAGGCTATGAAAGATTTTTCACCTTTTTTAGCAGATAGAAGCTGAGAGAAGCCCCTTCAAATCTTTAGAGTAATCCTTCCAGCAATCGTTCCAGTAATCCTTCAACAATTCCAACAACCCAAGCGCTAAGAAAGAAATGCATGCATCCACGAAGCCTTTGATTATAATAGATGGAATGGTAATGAATAATAAGTACAATAAATTTTTAATGGTAACTTGAAACACTCAAGATGGAGTGACCATGTTATTCTATTATTGCTCAAAGTTAGAATCGGGCATGTAGTGGGAGAGTTATTCTATTCAGAGATGGAGTGACATAGTTATTATTAAGAGCATGAATGGTGAAATTGATGGACCCCTGTTTTTTGGAGTTATTATTTCCATTGTGGATCTGGAATGGTGAAATTGATGGACACCTGTTTTTTGGAGTTATAGAGACACCTATTCTTTGGAGTTATTATTGACAACAAATCAACTCGAGTATAAAAACAAATATCATGCAAGTGAATAAAGTTTATTGAATTACATAGAGTGTTTAATATGCCAGCCACTTATTAACAACAAATCGGTATAAAAACAATTATCATGCAAGTGAATAAAGTTTATTGAATTACATAGAGTTTTTAATATGCAAGCCACCAAATCATTGTATGGTTTTTGGTAGAGTTGTTTGATAAAAACAAATTTTTGAAAATAAATATTCAAATTATTTTAATTAAAGCTTATTTAAACTTTATTTTAATAAAAAAAATTATATATATATAAAAGTAGAATAAAAGAAAATAAAGTGATATATATTAAGTGGAAGTAAGAGAAGTAAAGAATAAAAATGAATTATTTAATCAAAGAATATAAAGGAGTTTTGAACTTGTATAAAATGGAGGATTCATAAATGACATAATAGAGAATCTTCTATGAGGCTTTTCTAATCGCACATTGTAGACTAATTACATTAAATGGGAATATCTAAGGAAAATCAATTAATTAGCAAACTAATTATTAATTCCATAATCAAATAGAGAAGGAAAGGAAGATTTGTATCATTATTTATTAATATATTAGTTCATCCATAAACTCAAAAATTAATTTAAAAAATTAATTTTTCCTTCCTTTAAATTAAATTTTCTAACAACTTAAAAGCTTCATAACCATTAAATTATTATATATTGACATCTCATTATATATCAATATCTACATATGCATATTCAACACATTTCTTCATTATTTTATTCCAATATCTACATATTCACAATATTTCATCATTAGTTTATCTCAATATCTAATTATATTTTATATTATATTTGAAGTAATTTTATAATTACATAATTTATATGCTCCAAATCATTTTATTATAAAGTAAATTATGAGAAAATAGTGAAATTTACCTATGTGTGGATAAAGAAAGAATGCTTTCAAGATAGGTACAAAAATATACAATAAGATAGCTTGTAATAGTTGGTACAATGAAAAATATAAGTCAACAGAAAATAAATTATTAAATGTCAATTGAAATGAGGAGATTCATAAAATGAGTGAATTCCAAAAAAACTTATGCATATCTGGAATAATCCTTCTTAAAAAGAGATACAAATTAATTGGCATTGTAAATTTTCATCCTAAAAGGACTTCTCTTTATTGATAATTTCGGATGATTAGGTTGATTTTTTTTTTGGAGGCAGCATCGGGAGCGACTAGGGTTTTGAATAGGGGGCGACAGAAGTGAGCTGGTAACGATGGAGGGGCATGGAGGAGGGAGCTCCACTCCCTCCTACAGTAGCATGGTTTCAAACAAAAGCAAAGAGACGAGTCTGAACAATTTTAGGAAACCAACAGAGGCAAAGACAAAGACAAATGGCACTCAAAAGCAAGAAAGCAGCAAATCCCTAGAAAAGGAAGGGACCCACAAGGATGCAAGGAAGGAAGCGAAATATGGAGACAGCAGTCAAAGAATGGATAATATATCTACGACGAGATCCTGCAAGCCCAAGTCTAACATCAAATGCCGGGTGGTCTTAAATGATCCTGCATTACAAGTGCACAGGGATCACATGGCAACTTATGCGATCATATGCAAGTTTATGGGTATATGGCCCACGGAGAAAGCATTGTACACATGGATAAGAAACAACTGGAAACCGAAGGGAGAAATAAACCTACATCTTGGGTCCAAGGGTTTTTTCACAGTGGTTTTCACTAACCTGGAGGACAAAGACAAAGTTTTCGAAGGAGGACCCTACTTCTATGCTGCTGCTAGCCTCTACATGCGACCTTGGATGATGAACTTTGTTCTGGAGCGAGAAACGTTCACATCGGTCCTAGTATGGATTAGATTATACTCCTTACCTTTAGATTATTGGCTGCCGGAATCCTTAAAAGCTATAGGTAATAAATTAGGGCATTTTATAAAGATTTCAGAGGCGACTCTACGTGGTAAATATACCTCCTTCGCTCGCATATGTGTAGAAATGGACTTATCGGGAGCACTCCCGGATGAAGTCATCCTAGAAGTTTATGATGAGGAATGGGTACAGGCGGTTGACTATGAACACATCCCATTCAGATGTCGTAAATGTCATGAACATGGGCACCTCTTCAGAGATTGCCCACTCAACAAAAGGGAGGATAACCTGAAAACCAACATAGGAAAAGACCCTGAAGGTTTCACCAAAGTGGGAGGCAGAGGGAAAGGAGGGGGAAAAAGTACCAAAATAAACCTAGCGAGAACAAGCTACCAAGTCATAATAGTTTCGAGATTTTAGAAGAAGAGGGAAGAAAAAATGGAACGAATAAGGAACTTGGGGACATTCGTACAGAGAAAGAAAAAGAGGATAACATGGAAATCATACAAGAATACAATGAACAAAAGGAGAACCCACCAAGCACTATGGAACTTGGTAGGGACCATGAGATGACCCCAAGCAAAGGAGGTACGGAGGACCATGACCTATAGGAGATTCTTGAGAGGGAGAACCTTGAACTAGAAAATTTTTTAGAGTAGAGAACCAACAAAGGGATTGACTCTCTACTACAAGAGGAGTTTGATAGAGTACAACAGCTATTCCTCTGAAGGTCTCAAACAAAGGCTGCAGGAGTCAAAAGGAACTACGACAGCCAAGAGAACATAGGGGTTAAATCAATGGAGATAACTTCAGGACACTCCTCCAAAAACCCAGGCAAGAAAAGAGGAAGAAAGAGACAAAATGAACTTCTGTCAGAGTGTGGGAAACTCATGATTAATTTAGGTAAGATGAAAGATCTCACCAGTTACTCTTTCACAAACCCATCATTATGAAGCTTACAACCTGGAACATTAGAGGACTAGGAAGTAAAAGAAAACAAAGAAATCTCAGCAACAGAATAAAAGAAGAAAAACCAGACATGGTGTTTATACAGGAAACAAAATGCTCAGTAGACAAGATCAGAGAAATACATAGAAAATGGCTTATCAAATATGAGTACCTAGAAGTCAAAGCAAATAACACAGTGGGGGGAATTCTTACTCTATGGAATCCTCAGAAATTTGAGATCCTGGATGCTGAAGCATCTAGGAACCACCTTTCAATGGTTATCCAACCTTTGGGGGACAAGGATTGTTACATGATCACAAATGTCTATGGTCCACAACTTCTTGAAGACAAACTCAGGCTCCTCACCTCTCTGGAGGAGCTGAGAGAGAGACACCCAGTAATCCCTTGGATTCTGGGAGGGGATTTTAACATGATCAAATCGCTCACAGAGAAAAAAGGAGGGACCAGAATGCTTGGACGAGACTCAATTGCCTTCCAGAACTTCTTAAACAACATGAGACTGGTGGATATGGACACAATAAATGGTACCTTCACATGGAATAACAAGAGAGGAGGAACCTCCCAAGTTGCCTCGAAATTAGACAGATTCATAATCTCGGAGGATCTCCTTCTCTCCGGTCATATCATGACAGCTTTTATCCTTCATTTCGAAGGCTTGGACCACTGGCCCATCCAGTTGGAGGCCTCATTTATTGGTACCCTGAGGAACAGACCTTTCAAGTTCGAAAATGTCTGGCTCACTCACCCTGACTTCATCACTAATATTGGAAAATGGTGGGTGGAAGACATGCCCACCCAAGGCACAAAAATGTTCCTCCTGCAACAGAGACTCAAACACATAAAGCTAAGGCTCAAAGAATGGAACAAAAATGAGTTTGGCAATATTTTTGAAGCCAAAAGAGAAGTGGAGAAAAAATTACAGGAAACTAATCAAATCCTCATCACAGAAGGCTTCACAGAGGAGAGGAAAATGCAAGTGGAATCTCTACAACAAGAATGGGACAATAGATGCCAGCAGGAGGAAATCTTCTGGAGACAGAAATCAAGAGTACAATGGATTAAAGAAGGGGAGAGAAATACCAGGTTCTTCCACAAGTCTACCATGAAACACAGGGCAAATAATCGGATCACAAAACTCATAGATCCTCAAGGGAAAGAGCTAAATACTCACAAGGAAATGGAATCTATTCTGGTACAACATTTTCAAAACATAGCAGAGGAGACCATGGCAAATAGATCTCAATTCACCAAGAGCTTCACTCAGCATATTCCAAAACTGGTTACCAGGGAAGATAATTATAACCTCAACAGGCCAGTAACGGAAGAAGAGGTCAAGGAAGTAATCAAAGAGATGCACAACAGGAAAGCTCCAGGCCCAGATGGTTTCAATGTAGACTTCTTCAAAGCATGTTGGGAAACTATCAAACATGACATTCTTGATGTGGTGGAGGACTCGAGAAAATCAAGAACTATTCTGAGAGCACTTAATGAATCCTTCATAGCATTAATCCCTAAACAGGAAAAAGCCATGACACCAGATAGATTCAGACCCATAGCTTTATGCAATGTGGTGTAAAAAATCATTTCCAAAGTTGTTTCTAACATACTCAAACCTCTTCTTCCAATGCTAGTGTCAGAGGTGCAGACTGGGTATGTGGAAGGTAGACAAATCCTCAATAATATCATTCAAGCTCACGAAGTGGTTCATTCCCTCAAGACCAACAAGCAAGTAGGTATGATAATGTAGCTGGACATAGAAAAAGCTTATGATAAGCTAAGTTGGTCTTACATCATGGAAGTTCTTAAAGCTTATGGCTTTGACCACAACTGGATAAAGTGGGTCATGGCTCTGGTTACCACAACTAGTTGTTCAATCCTTCTTAATGGCTCTCCATCCAGAACCTTCAGGCCATCGAGAGGCCTCAGGCAAGGAGATCGTCTCTCCCCATTCCTCTTCATTATGATAGAGGGATTGGGAAAAGCAATCAATTAAGACAAGGAGGAAGGAAGAATCCAGGGACTCAAACTTACTCAGAATGGGGACACATTGACTCATCAGCAATTTGTGGATGATACTATGCTGCAGGGCATTCCCACAGTCAAGGAAGCCAAAGCTTTCAAACAAATCCTGCATGATTTCACAATGGCTGCTGGCACTGAGGTAAGCCTCACAAAATCGAAAGTTTTCTTTTTTAATACTGATATTTCTATTCAAAGAAATCTATCCAGAATTCTCGGCTTTCAAAGAGATCATCTTCCCTCCAAATATCTGGGAATCCCTCTCACTAATAAACCTCTGAGTAAGGAAGTGTGGGAGTCAGTTACAAATAAACTGAAGGACAAAGTCAACAATTGGACTAGTAGATCCTTGCATTTAGCAGGAAGGCTAATTCTGACAAAGGTTGTTCTACAAATCATTCCAATGTTCATGTTTTCATCCCTTCTTGTCCTAATAGGAGTTTTACAACAAATCAAGAATATCTAAAGAAACTTCCTTTGGGGTAAAGGAGAAGAGATAAAGAAATGGGATCTGGTTGCGTGGGGCAAGCTTTGCAAACCTAAAACACATGGTGGTTTGGGTCTCCATGACCCAGACACTCTAAGCAAAGTTTTGGGGGAAAAACTTTGGTGGAGATGGCTAAAGGAAATGAGAAACCCCTAGGCTAAGCATTGGGAACAAAAATATGCAACGGATTGGCAGGAAGAGGACCACATTCGAATGACAGGACACGTCAAGGGTTCCCATATTTGGAACAATGCTTGGGAGAATAGAGCCTTAGTTCAAAAACATAGTTTCTGGGAGATCAGAAATGGGAATCTAGCCTGGTTCTGGGAGGACAACTGGCAGCAGGAACACAACCTCTGTAGAGAAGGACTGGACATCATCAAAAATGATACCATTAATAAAGGACTAAAAAGGGTAAGTGACTTTTGGGATCAGTCAAGAGACACAGGTAAATGGAGAATTTGGAAGGTACCAGATTACAGTGAAGAGACCCCTTTGAAGGCCCAAGCCCAAGTTCTTGAAGCGATTCTAGAAAAGAGGCAAATTTTGACTTCAACCTCGAATGATCTACTAAGTTGGGGCAACAACAATGGGGGCATATTCAACCTCAAATAAGCAAAGAGAATAGTCACTGGACTTAACTAACCAAGCCCTGACAAGACTTATAAAGACCTTTGGACCAACCCTCACTGGATGAAGATCAACCTGTTCATGTGGCTGGTACATCATAAAAAGATTCTGACTTGGGAAAATCTCAAAAAGAGAGGTTTTTTTCGTCCATCAGAATGCTAGTTATGTGGTCTGTAGGAGGAAACTATGGAACAACTTCTCAACCTCTGCTCCTTCACCTCTACCTTATGGAATTGGGTGGCCTATATCTTCAACCAAACAGTCAGGAACGAAAATGACATTACTGAAACTATAAAGAATTGGAGGAAAGACTTCTCAGAAAATGAAACAGTTAATTTAGCCTAGACTCTGACACCAGGGTTTTGATTTGGGATGTTTGGAAAGAACGCAACAACAGGATCTTCAAAGCTAAATCTGGTTCAACACAAAGCATCATGGCTCAAATCCTAAAACAACTCAAAGAAACAGTTAATGCTCTTCTGAAGCAACCTCCTGAGAATCCCCCTAGACAATGGGATGCTCACATTCTCGAATTGTTGGGGCTCCAGTCACATGTCCCTCGGGGCATAAAAAAGAAAGCAAGGCACATATCAAAAGGAACGACTTTCGTGCTACCCGCTCCACATGGCTTTTTGAAATTCAACATATATGGAGCCTCAAAAGGAAACCCTGGGGATGCTGGTTATAGAGGAGTCATAAGAGATGAAGAGGGCAATATAAAAATCATCTTTCATAGTCATTTGGGGAGGGCAACTAACAACATGGCAGAACTCATGGCCATAGAGCAAGGCTTAGAAATTCTGATTGATCACAATTTACATAACACAATCATAGAGGCAGACTCGGAATTAACAATCAATTCGGTCAAAAGGATAGGCACTGGCACAACACCAGACAAAGTTTCGAACCACTGGAGACTTTCGCAGGTCTATCACCGAATTCAATCTCACCTAAGAATACTCAGAACTCTTAGCTTTGTTCATGTGCGTAGAGATGCCAACAGAGTGGCAGACCAACTTGCTAATGAAGGGGTGCTTTGTATAAGAGGCAACAAGTGCTGCTCGTGGGAGTTGGTTCCTGTAGGACAACTGCGTGAGGACTGCTACACTCTGGCACGCGCAGACAGGGAGCAGCACCAATACATGAAGGGGAAGTAGCCAATTGAAAATTAAGAAGATGGTTGTTAAGGGTTTAACAAACAGGCTACACGAGAATTGGTATTTTTGGGCCTCGCAGATGGAAGAAAGGCAGAGGAGAAAGAGTGCGAAACCAAAAGGAGGCACCAACAGCTTTGCTAAAGCACATGGTGGTTTTGCTACAGTTACAGTGGTTATCGGGCGTCCACATTACCATAAGTGGTTTTACAGAAATGCTTCCGATGCCACTAACCATTCTACACGTGGCCCAAGGAGGAGAGAGAATACCACCTTCATCGAGCGGGTATTCCTCGCTCTTCTTTCTAGCCTGATATCCTTCAAAGCTGTTGGATCTAGAGGTTGCAGATCTACGGCTGAGGTTTGTTGTGCTTGTTGGTTGGTGGGACCGGGATGTCTTCCTTGCATGTTCCTGCTCAGGAGCGGGTTAAGGGATTTCGGGTAGAACAACTGCTCGATGGTTATCCACCTTGCGGATTCGAACTATTTTCACTGTGGTCTCTATTTCCGTATCGGGTCCACTTATTGGTATTTTTGGGCCCCACAGATGGATGGTAGGTAGAGGAGAAAGAGCGCGAAACCAAAAGGAGGCACCAACAGCTTTGCTAAAGTACATGGTGGTTTTGCTACAGTAATAATGGTTATCGGGCATCCGCATTACCATAAATGGTTTTACAGAAATGCTTCCGATGCCACTAACCATTCTACACGTGGCCCAAGGAGGAGAGAGAATACCGCCTTCATCAGGCAGGTATTCCTCACTCATCTTTCCAGCCCGATATCCTTCACAGCCATTGGATCTAGTGGTTGCAGATCTACGGCTGAGATTTGTTGTGCTTGTTGGTTGGTGGGACTGGGATATCTTCCTTGCACGTTCCTGCTCAGGAGCGGGTTAAGGGATTTCAGGTGGAACAACTACTTGATGGTTATCCACCTTGCGGAATCGAAATATTTTCACTGTGGTCTCTATTTTTGCATCGGGTCCGCTTATTGACTTTTTGAAGGTTTGGTTTAGAAGGTTGCTTAGTTTTGTGGGCCCTTAGCCTAGTTCTCAAGCAGTTGGCTTAGATCCCTAAGCACAGGGCACCAGTTGTATTTTATGTAACATTTTTTTAGCTTCATATGAATAGAAGGTCAGTTTCTTGCTTCAGCACAAATTTTCATCCTAAAAGAATATGAATATAGTTACATTCACAAAGTTTATTGCTAGGGAAAAAATTAAAGATTAAATGATAACATATGTTTTCTACCTTAATAAGAAAGAGATTAAGGAAAATTTCTCCTTTCTAACTAAATGTATAATAGGTTATTTTACAAGGAAATTTAAAGAAGTGTTAAACATGTTGTTAAGAGAAAACGCCCTTTATCTTCCTAAGTTAGTTTTTAACTTACCGACACCTGTTATTTAGAATTGGACACACGTTACCAATGGTTTGAAATGGATGATCATCTTATTCGGAAATACACCTTTCCACTACTATGCCAAGTGTATGTGTAAGGTGTGTGTTACATTTTGTAGTCTTCCCATTATGGTTAATCCTGATAGGTGTCAATTAACAAATGGCATGGTAAATTTTTAATGGAGCTTTGTAAAAAATTAATTTAAACAAGGTTTAATCATGCGATTTAGATATGCATGGAAGTTAGTGGTGTGAATTCAATCCATTGATATTGTGGCAACTACGAGAATATACTAGCATCTTTAAATTTAAATCGTCCGATCAATTTTTTTGATTAGTAAAATCATTAAAGTGCCCAACTCTAACCGTCAGATCAATTTTTTTGATTAGTAAAATCATTAAAGTGCCCAACTCCAATAGGAGGGACACCTATCTGCGTAACAAGGTATTTTTCTACATCTTTGTCCAAATAAATTCCATCCATTCTGGTATTAAGATCTCCTTCAACATGTTTGAAGATCAAATTGTGTATTCCAATCTTCTTCTCACGATGGAAAAATGTGGGATACAAGTTATGAATGCTATGTCTTCTTAGATTAATAAAAAAAATTTCCATACCATATATAACAAGGTATTTTCCTATAATTTTGGTAACAACTTACTTCTAAGTCTGCTTTAATAGTATCTGAACATACCTATATTTGTACACTGGCACAGGTGTGTGGTAGTGGAAACTTTAACGTGGAAAACCTCTATGAGTTGGGTATTTGATATAGATGCCCTTGACTGTTGAGAGGAATATGTGTCGACACATATGAGGAGTACAAATTTTGACCAGCTTATGCCATGAATCTCCACGAGATCAATTATGTGCCCCCTATAAATTTAGTAACTGAGTGTGGTTTAGATGTTAATGATTTGAAGGAGTTCTCTATGGAAGATTGCTTTACTTTTCAAATATAAATGTATAAAAGTAGCTCAACTATAATTTAGGTTGTCCTAGGTTTTTAGTGTAGGATTAGTGTAGAATTAGGTAAAGTAGAATGAATGAATTTGTGCTCTAAAATTAATTCACAATAATTCAATAACAAATTTTCAAATCGCAAGATGATCTTATTAGTTTTTTCTTTAAAGACTAGTATTGATTTATTTTAATCACAAATCTAAGAAGTGTTTACAGTGATATAATTTCTTCTTGTGTATTTTTTTTTTAAATGTAAAATTTGAAAAAAAATGTTTGCATCTCAAAGATAAATTGATAGAAAAAATATAGCCCAAATATAAAATAATCACATTACTTGAAATGGTTAAATATTATTGATAATTGATATATGTACTTGATATGGGCTTATGACCGTTTATCAACCATATTTATTAATGTGGTTGTGTTAGTTGTATTTTTTTTTTGTTTGGTCAAGTAAGAGTGGAGCCTTCAATTAACTGATAAAAAGATTACATATGGTACACGTCTTTACAATTGTAAAGGCCAACAAAAGACAAACTTGTTGATGGTTAACAGACAACAAGGTCAACAAAACCCAAAATCATACATCACATCATGGAGTTACAAAGACTCAAAAGCATATGCACACAGGATTCTCGACTTGCGATATGCGATTTCCCTTTTCCACCATTGATCTCATCTGCCAGATCAACGACTGTCGCAAGTTTGCATCGCACCATCTAGTGATTTCACAGCTCTCGCATACAAAATGCGAAAACAACTGGACTTCAAATAAATTGAAACCATGCTAAAATCTTCTCGGGTCCACTCGCCTAAGCCTGAGTGCTCAATCACCACCATTGAACTTACCTTCAATCCGATAGTTAATACTTCCTCCAATCAACAGAGCTACTCGGTGATCCAGTGTTGTAGTTCAAAACCCATTTGATCTGACGGTCTACAATGACATTGCCTCAGATTGCTTACACGACATTTAACATCCTTACGGAGCCAATAAGGATTAAACCATTTTAATACATAAATGTTCGAGTCCGTCCATGAGGTTAACGTTCGATTCCTTTCCAGCTTGATATCCATTGGATGACGAAGGCCATTAAATCCTACAGTTTGCGGCCCTTCATCTAGCAAACGGTTAACCAGCTCTCGACCCCCGTAGTTGACTATGACGTAAGCACTGACTATGGGATCGACGGTTAGGATTAACTGCGACATTTAAACTCAGCTTAAGGACTTCCATTCTCCCCTACTCCCGCTAGTTTACTAATCACCGTCGATCCACCACGTCGATCCAACGGTCTAGATCAATACTCGCCATTCACCATCCGCCAATACTTATATTGAAACTCCGCCTTTCAATTCTAATCTACACCTTATCCGACTTAATCCTGGTCACCCATCACGAATAAATCACATCCATTGATATTCTACATCCAATGGTTAGTGTGCTTCAACACTTCACTTTTGCACTCTTCTCTTAATTTGAGCTTTTACGGTTAGGAGTTGTTGCGTCTCAAGGGCTTCTACTCTCTCCTCCTTTCGCTAGTCTTCCTCTTGCTCATTGTTAATGGTCTGGAAGTGCTCCATATCTTTGGAAGCATCACGTTGACAATCATCACGCATTTTACCAGAGGGTATAGAATCCCAATCGTGCTAAATATAGCTTTCCTTACATAGCACTCCTTCATTCACCAGACGATCAGCTAACATGTTGGCTTTTCTTCGCACATGAACAAAGCTGATTGTTCTCAGGGTTCGCAAGTGGGAATGAATACGCTGAGAGACCTGCGATAGCCTCCAATGCTTCAACACTTTTCCAGGTTCCATTCCATCACACATTTTCTTGGCTGCATTAATGACCAATTCAGAGTCAACTTCAATGATGGCATTGTGTAAATTTGACTCCACCAGGATATCCAGGAATTTCTCTAAGGCCATCAGCTCCGCCATGTTATTGGTGGCAATCCCCAAATGATTATGAAAGATATCTTTTATGCTCCCCTTCTCATATCTTATGACACCGCCAAATCCAACCATCCCTGGGTTGCCCTTAGAGGCCCCGTCTATATTGATTTTCAAAAAACCATGAGGAGGGGGCTGCTAGATCTCCTTACCAACAGTTGTTTTTCTCACACCCTTGTCAATGCCTTGGGGAACCAAAGAATGGAGACCCAACTGCAGCAGTATGCTAGCATCCTGGGGCGATGGAGGGTCCTCAGGAATTTTCCACATTAGGGCTCTTACTATATCTTTGAGCTATAGTAAAATTTTGGCAACAATGTTCCGGGTCGAGCCTGTTCTGTTCTTGAAAATCCTACCATTACGTTCTTTCCAGACATCCCAAATAATAAAGCCTGGAACCAAAGTCCAAGCCCTGTTAATGATTTCATTACCTGAGAAGTATTTCCTCCAATTCTTCAAAGTGTTGGTGATGTTGAGTCTATCCCTGTCAATTTGCCTAAAGACTGAGGCCGCCCAATCCCACAAGGTTGAGGTGAAGGGACAGAGGTTTAGTAAATGTTCCATCGTCTCCTCCTCAAACCACATAGATGGCATTTGGATGGGCCAACAAAATGCATTTTTAGAAGATTCTCCCATGTGAGAATTTTCTTTTGGTGAACCAACCACATAAACAACTTGATTTTCATCCATTGCGAGTTCTGCCAAAGGTCATTCCACACCTGATCAGGGTTTGGATAATCAAAACCTAGGGCCATGCATTTAGCCTCTTTGAGGTTAAAGGCGCCTTCACTGTTTCGACCCCATCTCAGTTGGTCATACAAGGATGACACCAAAATCTTCCTCTGCTCCAGGTCAAGAGCAAGGGAATCCCAGAAGTCACTTACCATAAGTAAACCTTTGTTGTCAGTGTCATTTTTTAGAGTGGTTAGTTCCTCTCTAAACAAATTTGGCCCCTGCTGCTAGTTATCCTCCCAAAACCGAGCAAGATTCCTAGCTCGGATCTCCCAGAAACTATGCTGCTGGACAATGAATCTATTCTCCCAAGCAAGGTTCCAAATGTGGGAGCCCTTGATGAGCCCAGACATTCGGATATGATCCCTCTCCTGCCAATTATTTGCATATTTCTGTTTCCAAAGCTTGGTCCAAGGGGTTGTCGATTCCTTGAGCCACCTCCACCAAAGTTTGGCTTCCGAAACTCTGTTGAGGGTTTCATGGTCATGAAGCCCCAAACCACCATGGGCCTTAGGTTTGCAGAGCTTGTCCCAAGCTACCAAAGCCCACTTCTTTTTCTCTTCCCCTTTGCCCCAAAGAAAATCTCGTTGAATACTCTTGATTTGTTGCATAACTCCTTTAGGAGCAGGAAGAGCTAAAAACATGAAAATGGGAATAGCCTGTAGGAAAGCCTTTTTGAGCACAAGACACCCTGCCAAATTCAAAGACCTGGAGGTCCATTTCCTGACTTTGTCTTCACGTTTATTAGTTACCAGCTCCCACACTCCCTTGCTTAGAGGTTTGTCCATAAGAGGCATTCCAAGGTACTTGGAAGGTAACTGATCCCTTTGAAACCTGAGAATTCTGGTGAGGTTCCTCTAAATAGCAATGTCAGTGTCACAAAAGAAAACCTTTGATTTGTTAAGGCTTACCTCTGTACCAGCGACCAAAGCAAAGTCGTTCAGGATTTGTTTGAAAGCTCTGACTTCCTTGATTGTGGGAATGGCCTGCAACATTGTGTCATCCACAAATTCTTTATGAGTATAAGCATCACCATCCATGGTAAGTTTCAACCCCTAGATTCTTCCTTCAAAATTTTCCATTTTGATCGCTCTGCTTAGCCCTTCCATCATGAGAACAAAGAGGAAGGGGGAGAGCGGATCCCCTTGTCTGAGACACCTAGAAGGCATAAAGGTTCTAGAGGGAGAGTTGTTAAGTAGAATGGAGAAGCTAGCTGTGGATACAAGGGACATAATCCATCTTCTCCAGTCGTGGTCGAAGCCATAAGCTCTTAGCACTGCCCTGATGTAAGACCAACTTAGCTTATCATAAGCTTTTGCTAGGTCAAGCTGCATGATCATACCAGTTTTCTTATTACTCTTAAGAGAGTGTACCACCTCGTGAGCTTGTATGATGTTGTTGAGAATCTGTCTTCCTTCCACAAATCCAGTTTTCTCCTCTGAGATGAGAGCAAGAAGAAGGGGCTTGAGTCTGTTAGTGATCACTTTGGAAATAATTTTGTACACCACATTACATAAGGCTATGGGTTTGAATCTGTCCGGTGTCATAGCTTTTTCCTGCTTTGGAATCAAAGCTATGAAAGAGGCATTAAGAGCCTTCAAGACAATTTTGGATCTTCTAGAGTCCTACACAACATCAAGGATATCTTGTTTGACTGTTTTCCATCAAGATTTGAAGAAGTCCACATTGAAACCATCAGGGCTAGGAGCTTTCCCATTTTGCATCTCATCGATAACTTCACTGACCTCCTCTTTAGACACTGGTCTGTTAAGATTGTGGTTTTCTTCCCTGGTTACAAGCTTAGGAATGAACTTTTTGAAATTGTTAATGAACCGAGATTTGTCGACAAGATGCTCCTCTGCTACACTAAGGAAGTGTTGAACTAGGATAGATTCCATTTCTTTGTGAGAGACGAGCTCTTTCCCTTAAGAATCTTTAAGTTTTGAAATTTTGTTATGTGATCTGTGATCCAAGGTTGATCTATGAAAAAACTTCATGTTTCTTTCTCCTTCTCTAATCCACTATACTCTCGATTTCTGTCTCCAGAGAATCTCCTCTTGCATGCATTGGTCTTCCCATTCGTTTTGAAGAAAGTCAGTTTAAATTTGCCTTTCCTCAGTAAAACCTTATGTGATGATGATCTGATTGATCCCTTGGAGTTTCTGCTCAACTTATTTTTGGCTTTAAAAATATTACCAAACTCTTTTTCATTCCAATCTTTAAGCCTAGATTTGATGTGTTTAAGTCTCTGTTGTAACATGAACATTTCAGTGCCTTGAACAGGCATATCTTCCATCCACCATTTTTCAATATTGCTAGTGAAGTTAGGGTGAGAGAGCCAGAAATTTTCAAACCTAAAAGGTCTGTTCCTCGGTGTACCCATAAAAGTAGCTTCAAGCTAGACAGGCCAGTGGTCCGAGCCTCCGAAGGGAAGGATTAAAGCTGACACATCAAGGCCTATGAGAAGGAGGTCCTCTGAGATTATGAATCTATCTAGTTTAGAGGCAACTTGAGAAGCCCCTCCCCTCTTATTGTTCCAAGTAAAGGTACCATTTACTGTTTCAGTGTCCACTAGCCCCATGTTATTCATAAAGTTCTGGAAGGCAAAGGAGTCTCTGCCTAATTTTCTGGTACCACCTTTTTTCTCTATAAGAGATCTGATCATATTGAAATCCCCTGCCAGAATCTAGGGCATATAAAGATATCTCTCTCTCAGCTTCTCAAGGGAGGTGAGAAGCTTAAATTTGTCTTCTAGTTTTTGAGGACCATAGACGTTAGTGATCATGTAGATCTCCTTATCACCCAAAGGTTGAATCACCAACGATAGATAGTTCCTAGAAGCTTCAACATCCAGGATTCCAAGTTTCTGAGGATCCCATAGCGTAAGAATCCCACCCGCCGAGTTGTCCGCTTTAACCTCTAGATACTCATACTTGATTAACCATTTGTTGTGTATCTCTCTGATCTTGTCCATCGAACATTTTGTTTCCTGAATAAAAACCATATCTGGTTTTTCTTCTTTTATTCTATTGCTAAGATTTCTTTGTTTCCTTTTACTTCCTAGACCCCTAATGTTCCAGGTTGTAAGCTTCATTAAGAAAGGTTTGTAAAGGAGTAAATGGTAAGATCCGTCATCTTACTTGAGTTGATCATAAGTTTCCCACATTCGGTCAGTAGCTCATTCTGTTTTTTTCTTCCTCTTTTCCTGCTCGGGTTCTTGAAAGAATACATCAGTGTATCCTCCATCGTTTTCACCCCTCTATTCTCTTGGCTATCATGGTTTCTTTTGACTCCAGAACCCTTCGTTTGTGATATCTAGAGGAAGAGTTGTTGAACCCTCTCGAACTCCTCTTTTGGCAGAGAGTCTACCCCTTTAGTGATTCCTTGCTCCAGAAAATTTTCTAGATCTAAATTCGTCCTCTCTAGAATCTCTTGCAGTTCATGGTCTTTCGTTCCAGCCTCACTTGGGGTCATCTCATGGTCCCTACTGAGCTCCATAATGCTCGACATATCATCCTTTTGTTTGTTGTTCTCTGGTATATCCTCCATATTGGCATCCCTTTCCTTCTCAGTGGGAATATTCTCTGATTCCTGGTTTGTCCCGTTGTTTCCAACTTCTTCTTCTAATATCTTGAAACTATTGTGGCTTGGTTTTCTGTCTTCATTAATTTTCCTTTGGTACCTCTTGCCTCCTTTCCCTTTACCCCCCACCTTCGTAAAACCCTTAGGATCTTTGCCTATAGTGTCTTTAGTCTTGCTCTCCAGCTTGTTCAGTGGGCAATTCCTGTATAGGTGCCCGTGTTCATGACACTTACGGCACATAAATGGGACGTGTCCATCGCCTGCACCCGTTCCTCGTCATACACCTCTAAAATGATTGCATCCGGAAGTGCCCCAGATAAATCCATTTCCACACATATCCGAGCGAAGGAAGTCTATTTGCCTCTTAGAGTAGCATTTGAGACCTTTATATAATGCCCTAGCTTGTTGCCGACAGCCTTTAGAGACTCCGGCAACCAATAATCTAAAGGAAGGGAGTAGAGTCTTATCCATACCGGTACCGATGTGAAAGTTTATTGTTCTGAGACAAAGTTCATCACCCATGGTTGCATGTAAAGGCCTGTAGAAGCGCAAAAATAGGGTCCTCCCTCGAAAACTCTGTCTTTATCCTCTAAGCTTGTGAACACCACCATGAAGAAGCCCTTGGACCCGAGGTGAATGTTCATTTCCCCCTTTGGTTTCTAGTGGTTCCTTATCCATGCTTGCAGAGCCTTCTCCGTCGGCCAAATCCCCATAAATTTGTAGATAACTGCATATTCCGCCATGTGATCTCTGTGCACCTGTAGCGCTAGATCACTTAAAATGACCCAAGGAATAGTGGTCGACTTGGGTTTACAGACCCCTGTTTTACTCATAGGAGCAACTTTCTGACTGTTAACCTCTGTCCTCTTCTCCTTACTAGCTTCCTCATGATTCTCTTCCTGTCCATGAGGTCTGATATTTTCTGATTTTTTTGTATTCATAGCCTCTGTTGCCACCTCTATTGGTTTCTTGAAGCTATGCGATCCAGCTCCCTTGCTTTTGTCCGCAACCACTTGACTATAGGAGGGAGATGAACTCCCTCCTCCGCGCCCCGCCATGGTGACCAGCGATAAAACCCTAACGCAAAACCCTAGTTCAGATCGATCCTCCAACGCTCCCCGACCTCCCAAGGGATTCAATTGGTGTTAGTTGTATTGATATAAATCTATATTGATAATTTAAAGTGATAATTAATTGAAACTATAAAATTGTAATTATAATATAATTTAAATTAAATGTGGTTGTGTTAGCTATATTAATATAAATCTATCTGAATAATTTAAACTGATAATTAATTTAAACAATAAAATTGTAATTATAATTTTTTTATTAATTTAAACGATAATAATTTTATGAATTAATTTGAGTCATGGAATATTTTGAATATTTTTTGAGCTTATCGTTTCCATAAATATTGTAAAATAAATAAAGTCTTGAGTCGAACTTATAATTAATAAAAATCTTTGATACAATATTTTTAAAAATAAAGAAAAATAAATAGAAATAAAATTAAAAAAAAAACAAAAAAAAACACAAATTTAAATCACAAAATTGAGTATAATAAAATGCTTTTACTCCGTAAAATTATAAACTTTTTTATAAGGTTTTATAATATTAAAAATAATAATTTATTAAAAATAATAGTTTATTAAATAATGTTTTGAGAAATAAATATATTTTTTTAAATTTTATTATTTTAATTTTTAATATATCAAATAATTATAAATTATATTTCTTAATAATATTCAGAAAATAAAAATAAAAATATTTATTATAAACTATAGGAATTATTTCATATATATATATATATATATATATATATATATATATAATTTATATAATTTTATTTTTTATATTTTATTTATTAAAATATAAAAAATAAAATTATATAAATTATATATATATATAATTTATATAATTTTATCTAGCTCAAAAGATCAAAAGTATCTCTCTATTTTAACTAGCTCAAAGAAGAAAATTAATATAGCAAAGATTAGAACGAATTCTCATGAGCTCCATAGTGAAACTGGCCGTTGGGCAGTTCCTAAAACGCCATGGACGGAAAGGATCTCCCATATTTGTGAGAATAAGAGCATCGAGGATGAAAACCACTTCCTCTTAGAGTGCCGTGCATACAACCACATTAGATCTCAATTTCACAACCTTTGTTACAATACTGACCTTCCTAGCCTTTTACAATGCCAAAATTATAGTGAACTCGGGAGGCTTCTCTCCAAGCTTTTTGAGCATAGGAATAAAATCTTAAATCAAAATAAATAATTTGTCTTTTTAGGTCCGATAGATCATTATTTGGTCTCAGCGGACGTTAACCATCATCATCATCATCATCATCAAAAAGTAATTGTGAAAAAATAATAACTCAAATGATAATGAGTAAATTTAATTTCCTTTAGCTCCCGTGTCCAGAAAGATACTAATTTGACATCCTAATGAATATTCAATCCTAACTCAAATTAAAAAACCAAAATATAATTTGTTTACGATGTGATAAGAATTTTATAATATAAAATTATTGAAATTTATTTATTTAAAAAAAAATTATTTATTTAAAAAAAATATCCATTCACTACATTTATTTAAATAAAATATGATAAAATTAATGATTTTTAATATAATAATTACATCTTTTCTTTTTTTAATTCTTCTATATATAAGTAACTTAGAAAATATTACTTTCTATATTATGATTAAAATATATTTTTATTTCAATTTTTATATATAATAATATGAATCATCTTATAATACTGAATTTTTTAGCCTTTTACATTGTCAAAATTACAGTGAGCTTGATAGGCTTCTCTCTAAGCTTTTTGAGCATAGAAATAAAATCTTAAATCAAACTAAATAATTCATTTTTTTAGGTCTGATGGACCAAAGTTTAGTCTCAGTACACATTAACCACCACCACCACCACCATCATCATCAATATAATGAAAAAAAAATAATTATTTCATTTAAATTATTCTTATAAATTTTATATTAAATTATTAATGTGTATTCTTACTTTCTATATTATAATTAAAATATATTTTTATTTCAATTTTTATATATAATAATATTAACTATTTTATAATATAATGAAAAAATAATAATTATTTCATTTAACTATTTTTTATAAATTTTATATTAAATTGCTAATATGTATTTTAATATATATATTTTTTCGTTTATTTCTATGAGATACAAAACGTCGATATAGTTAAAAAAATTGTGTTTTTGGAGATTTAAAAAAGGAAGATTATTTTTCATTGTTTTATTCTCGAAGAAATTAAATTAAATTTTAATATTAATTTTCATAATTAATATTTTTTATTAATTAATAATAAAAATTTAAAATATATAATTAATTTTTTTTTATAATATTTTTAAATTATAATAACTTAATTTTTTTTGGGTTTTTTTAATATATATCAATATTTATCCGCTTTTAATTTTATGCTATGAACTTTATAATCATGGTTATAAAGGAAAAAAACACAATGAAAATATATTAAAATGCTAAGGAACATTATTGTTATATTATAAAATACTGTGTAAAACCAATGGTTTAAATCCCATGTTTAATTCTAAGTTGGGGAAGATCATAACAACAAAAGTAATATCAGCACCATACAAATCACTAACTTATTGTCTTTCACGGTGACCCTTGAATATTACTTTATTTTTATTCAATGAACTTCTTGTCTTTCACGGTGACCATTGAATATTACTTTATTTTTATTCAATGAATCCGATAACCTAAACTGTGCCCTTCAATATCACTTTACTCTTACTTCAAGAACAAGATAGCCTAAACAGTTACATCGATAATGCCGTATGCATATGGAGGCATTATTAGGTGTTGATGTGACCTTGGATTTAGGTGTTGATGTGACCTTGGATGACAATTGCGCAGAGCGCTCTTATTTAAAATGCCCGGTTATCTCTTCGTTTATGAACTTTTTTGGGAAAGAAATGGGATTTAAGGTATTTTTTTTAAGTAATTTTGTATAGAGATTTTTATTGAGTCAAAAAGTTTATTTTACAATTTAATAAAAACACATGTGTAAATATGTCAAGTTTTTTAAAAACAATAAAAATAATTTTGGTTAATATTAATCAAAACAAAAAATAAAAATTAGGTAATTTTATAAATAAATAACTAAAAAAAGTAGAGAGGCATATTTTACAATCAAATATAAGGGACATAAAAAAAAATTTGGTTAATGTGAATCAAAACAAAAAACAAAAATTAGATAATCATATAAATAAATAATTAAAAATAGTGGAGAGGTCCATTCTACAATCAAATATAAGGGACATATGTAAGTATGTTATATCCTCAAAAAATAATAAAAATATTTTTTACTAATGTCAACTAAAACAACAAAAAAAATAAAAATTAAATAATCATATAAATAAATAATTAAAAATGGACCATAGACTCATTTTAAGTTCATTTTATAATCCAGTGTTTCACTTCTACTTGGTTCTTTGATATTTCACTTTCACTTTTCAAATAATAAATAAAAGATTTCCATGTCTATCTTAAATAAAATAATTTTATATAACTTTAAAGAGATAATATATATATATATATATATATATATATATATATATATATATATATATATATATATATTTCTCTTATAAATATCTCAATATAGATTTTAAATAAATTGTTTGAATCTCTATATTAACTAATATATTTCACTATGAAGGCTCTCTACTATTATTTGTGTATTAATATTTATCCTAAAATATTTCAATGCTAGAAAAGAAAAAATAATTAAAAATAAAATAATGTAGTTATTTGTTAATAAGGAAAAAATATGTATATCATTCAATTTATTATGTGTGTATTAATGTTTATCCTAAAATATTTGAATGTTAGAAAAAAAAAAAAAGTAAAAAAAAATAATCTAGTTATTTATTAATAAACAAAAATATGTAAATCATTCAATTTTTAATATACACTATTAATAATAATAAAATATTCAAAAAAACAATATAAACTATAAATCTATCCTAAGCCCATATTTTCACAGCACCAGAAAATATTAAATTTCTTGACGATTACACAGATCTGCCCTGGTCTCTGATATAAGCATGATGGCCGGCGAGAATAGCAGGAAGCAGCTTCATTTTTTTCTCTTCCCATGGCTGGCGCTAGGCCACATAAATCCATTCGTAGAGCTCTCCAAGGGTCTCGCCATGGATGGCCACACCGTTTCCTTCCTCTCCACTCCCGTTAACATTTCCAGAATCAAGCGTTCGTTAACGACCCACGACTGGCCAGGCCGGATCGATCTATTGGAAATGTTGTTACCGCCGACAGAGGGGCTGACTCCGGGCGCGGAATGCACCGCCGATGTCCCGAACGAAATGGCAGCTCCGCTCAAGAATGTCGTGGACAGCATGGAGAAGCCGTTCTAAAGCCTTCTCGGGCAACTCTCACCCGACTATGTCGTCCACGACTTCTCGCAATTTTGGACGCAGAGCGTCGCTGCTGAGATGGGCGTTCCGACAGTTTTTTTCATAGTCTTCTCCCCAGCCACCTGTTCTCATGCCTTCCACCCAGCTAAATTGCGAAACCCAGGAATAACTGTTGAGGAGGTGGCCGCTCCGCCCCGTGGTTTCCCATCTTCTGCTATCTCGTTCAGCCTGTACGAAGCGCGGGGTGAATTGCCTGCGTACAGAGAAGTACCTGGGCAATTCTCTCCAGCATTTCAGATGGCTAGATGCCTTGAAGGATGCCTGGCAGTGGCTGTGAAATCATCGTTTGAAGACGAAGATAAGTATATTCATTATTTCCAGGACGTCACCAGTGTCCTGGTGCTTTCTGTCGGCCCACTTACGCCAGTCCTTCAGCCCGTTGCCAGGGGCAACAAGGGCTCGAATCTGATGGAATGGCTGGACAAGCAGAGGGAAGCGTCCGTCGTGTTTGTGTCGTTCGGCAGCGAGACGTTTCTGTCGAGAGAACAAGTCCGCGAGCTGGCGCTGGGGTTGGAAGCGAGCGGTTGTTGGAAATTTCTGGTAATTTCAAACAAATATTGAACAGAGGAAATACTCTGTTTCTACCACAGGATCTTTTGCACAGGGAAGCTTAAAAAAAATTTCTGAGCAGAGCAATGTTTCTCAAGCAAAATAAACTTGTATTAATTTATAAACTGTCTGGTACAATTTTCTTCCTCTCACTCAGAGGGATTCACAAAAAAAAATGCTCTGCCTCTTTTACAACTGATTTTTACACTGCTGTGTAAAATCTTCATTCATATTTACTGCTGTAAAAAGGGTTTTTACATTTACTGCTGTAAAATGAAATTCTTACATATGCTGTAAAAATTTCTTACATAACTTTTCAATCTCAAAAATAAAATTCACACAGTCATTCTTCATTCGCTCTTGCTCCCTTTCATTTGAGCAAAACAAAAAAAAATTACATTTCAACCCCCTTCGTTTATGTTTCGCACTGTTGTGCGTTATATGCCTTGCATCACACAATAGTCAACACATAACAAAAAGAAATTGCATATACATATGCGTTCCTCCTTTTTTTTTTGTTACAAATCTTCAACCTTGCACTGCTGTGCAAACCTCTGGTTCTTCAACCCTCGCTGCTGCGAACACAACTTCTTCTCCTCCCGCGTGCAATTACAATTAAAAAGGTCAACGCTCACACATTATATGGGTTAACAAAAAAAAAAAAAAATACATGCCGTATGAAAAACTTAAAGTCTTCACCTAAAACTATGACACTTCATTAAATACATTAAATGAAACCGACGGTAAAAGTAAAAATAATGTTCTGGCAGGTTGGAGCGGGTTGACCAAATCGGACGCTTTTCAGATCCTACAGCCACACAACCCAAACGAACTTTAATGTCCGGGAGATGGGCAGTATTTGGTTCGTACACAGGACGCGTGGCTGGAGCTCATTGTGTCAGATGCCTCCAGGGAAAAACAACGTTTGCCAAAAGGCGGTGCGATAAGGGACAATGGTTTTCTGAAGTGGTTTTCGGTTGCCGTTTAATGCTCCTGCACGACAGGTGAAATTAATGTTTCAACACTCCCCTTTAATTTCAGCTGCTGGGCATTCAGTCATACCCAAACACTTCCTCAAAAATTCAAAGCTTTTCTGATCCAGTGGCTTGGTCAGAATGTCAGCTACCTGTTCCTGAGTCCTGCAATGTTCTAGAACAATTTCTCCATTGCTCACCAATTCCCTGATTTAATGAAACCTTGTGTCAATGTGTTTCGTTCTCTTATGAAACACTGAATTCTTGGATAATGCAATAGCAGAGTTATTGTCACAAAAAATCACTGTTGCTTTTGCCTGATCTCTGCCTAAGCTCCTCAACATCCTTCTCATCCAAACTGTTTGACATGCTGCTGATGTAGCTGCCACATATTATGCCTCTGCTGTAGACAATGCTACAATAGACTGCTTCTTAGAAGCCCATGAAATGGCTCCTGAACCCATGTGAAAAACATAACCAGAAGTACTTTTCCGATCATCTACACTTCCAGCCCAATCACTATCAGTGTATCCAACTAAATCTGAATGTTCTGAGACATTATATAAGATGCCAAAACTTTTAGTACCTTTAACATACCTCAGAATTCTTTTTGCTGCCTGCCAATGTGCTTCCTTTGGCCTCTCCATGAATCTGGAAATTAAACTAACAGCAAACATTATGTCAGGCCTAGTTGCAGTTAAATACATAAGGCTGCCAACTATGCTCTTGTACAAACTAGGATCAAAATCCTTGCTGCTGTCCTCTTTGCTGAGTTTTAATCCCATTACTGTGGGAGTGATTGCTGCCTTGCACTCTTGCATATTAAATCTGCCCAACACTTCATTTACATATTTTGCCTGTGAGATAAAAATTCCATTTTCATTTTGATCTACTTCTATTCCTAAGAAGTATCTCAGCAAACCCATGTCAGTCATTTCAAATTCCTCTTTCATGACTATTTTGAACTGTTCAATGAGGTAGTCATCATTACCTGTAAAAATAACATCATCAACATATAATACAACAATTAGCAATTTACCATCTTTTTCTTTGATGTAGACTGTGGGTTCTCCCTCACATTTGTCAAATCCATTCTCCAGTAGATAGGAATCTATCCTACTGTACCATGCTCTTGGCGCTTGCTTCAGCCCATAAAGAGCTTTCTTCAATTTGCACACTTTGTGCTCTTCGCCTTTCTTCTCATAGCCTAGAGGTTGTTCAATGTAAACCTCCTCCTTTAACACTCCATTTAGGAATGCTAACTTCACATCCATTTGGTAAACTTTCCACTTGTTTTGTGCTGCTATGGACAGCACTGCTCTCACGGTTTCTATTCTTGCAACCGGTGCGAAAGTCTCCTCATAGTCTCTCCCATACTGCTGCTTGTATCCTTTGACAACAAGCCTTGCCTTGTGCCTTTCTATCTTGCCTTCAGCATTGCACTTGGTCTTATAGACCCATTTGACTCCAATGACCTCTTTACCTTTTGGTAGCTCAACCAAATCCCATGTCTTGTTTCTTTCTATGGCATTCATCTCCTCATCCATAGCTTCTATCCATTTCCTATCCTTAATTGCATCTTCGAAATGAATAGGGTCATCAACATGACAATACAAGGCAAACAAGGAATTCATTCCTTCATCATAAATATCACTTAAGTTTCTGAATTTCTTACCTCTTTCATTCGGTGTGCAAGTGCTTGAAGATGCACTTGAATTTCCTCCTTGTGGTGTGCTTGGAGAAGCACTCTCATTTCTCCTCAAGGGTGTCTCTTGCTGTCCTTGTGTTGGCGCTGCTGTTTGGGGATGTATTTCAGCCATCTCCTCATCATTTTCATCATGAGACAAACATTTTTTAACATTCACTGTTTTCTCTATGCTTCCATCCCAATCGTCCTCCTCAATGAACTGAACATCTCTGCTCACAAAAAACTTCTTGGTAGATGGAATATACAACCTGTAAGCCTTGGATTCCTCACTGTATCCAATGAAAATACATTTCTCCCCTTTTCTGTCCAACTTCCTCCTTAGCTGATCTGGAATGTGTGCATAGGCCACACATCCAAAAACTTTCATGTGGGTGACTCCTTACTTTCTCCCACTCCATGCTTCTTCCGGCACTTTGTTCATCACTGCTTTTGTAGGACACCTACTCAAGATATATACTGCACAATGTACAGCGTCAGCCAAATAATCATTTGGCAAATGCTTTGCCTTCAACATGCTCCTCGCCATATCCATGATGGTCCTATTCTTCCTCTCAGCTACTCCATTTTGCTGCGGGGTGTACCTAGCTGTAAATTGTTTGTGTATTCTATTTTCTCTACAAAACTGTAGGAATTCCTTGGAGATGTACTCACCTCCTCTGTCAGTTCTCAGAACTTTGATATGCAGCCCGCTTTGATTTTCTACAAGTGCCTTGAAATTTCGAAATTTTTCAAACACTTCACTTTTGTTCTTAAGGAAATAGACCCAAGTTTTTCTGGTGAAATCATCAATGAATGTTAGAAAATATTGGCTGCCTGCTAGTGATGGAGTTTGCATCGGTCCACATAAATCTGAGTGGACAATCTCTAAGGGTGCCTTTGCCCTTATGCTTTTCCCTGATGGAAAACTTTCTCTGTGTTGTTTTCCCAAGATACAACCTTCACAAAGGCTGTCTGGTTTCTCTATCAATGGTAATCCTCTTACCATTCCTTTTCTACTCAACAAATTAAGACCTCCAAAGTTGAGATGTCCAAATCTCAAGTGCCACAACCAATTTTCATCCTTTGGTACACTTTGGAAAGCCTCTTGGGTAACTGCTGCAATTACTTCTTTGTTTTTCAAATCTGCCCTTATTCTGAGAGGGAACATCCTGTTCCTTGTCATCTTTACTTCAGCAATACATCTTTTGCTGGGTGCTCTATCCATGATGGTGCATACATCATTCTCAAAGAAAACATTGTACCCCTTCTGAACAAGTTGTCCAATACTCAAGAGGTTACATCTCATTCCAGGAACATAGTAGACATCTGCTATGGTTTTCTTCTCACCTTTCTTTGTAAATATTTTTACTTCTCCTTTTCCCATAACAGAAATTTTTCTATCAGTTCCTAGTGTGACTTTTGATTTCACATTTTTATCTAGGGCAGAAAACAGGGCTAAGTTTCCTGTCATATGGTTGCTGCAACCTGAGTCTAAAAACCATATGTCTTCACTGTTTGTTTTAGCCATGTTACAAGCTAACAACACATTATCTTGACTAATGTTTTCTCTAGTGACATTTGCGTTTGGTTTATTACTCATATCATGCTGCTTCTTCCTACATTCATTTGCATAATGCCCATATTTTTTACAATAACAACATTGAACATTGGATTTTTCATACCTTTGTCCTTGAGCATGATGTTGTCCTCTTTGTTGGCTGCTGCCTTGGCCTTGGTTCTGATTTGGATTGCTGCCTCTTCCTTAAGCATTTGCTGGACTGTTCCTTCCACCTCTGTTCTGGCTTCTGCCTCTTCCTCTCTTGTTTCCTCTGCCTTCATCTCTTCCTCTTCCAAAGGACATCTGGGTCTTGAAGGCTTGCTCTAGAGATGAGTTTTCATTTCTGCTCAACCTCTACTCATGTGTTATCAGTGATGCATGGAGTTCATCAACTGAAAAGTTTGAGAGATCCTTTGTCTCTTCTATGGTGGTGACAATCACATGGAATCTTGAGGGTAAGACTCTCAATATTTTCTCCACAATTCTCCTTTCTTCAAGAGTCTCTCCATGAGTCCTCATCTGTGTGATCAATCCAATCACATGTGTGAAGAATGAGTCAATATTGTCTGACTCATTCATGTTCAGATTCTCAAAATCTTTCCTCAGCAACTGTAGTTTTGTTGTCTTCACTCTCTCCATGCCTTGATAGGCTGTTTTGAGGGTTTGCTATGCATCTTTGGATGTCTTAGCTGCTGCTATCCTTGGAAACACACTCTCATGCACTGACTGATACAGAAATACAAGGGCTTTGGAATCCTTCTTCCTATTGCTCTTCAGTAGATCTCTCTCTGCCTGTGTCAAACTGTTAAACTCTTCTTCATCTGCTGGTTCTTCAAACTCGTATTCAACAAGTTCCCATAAATCTTGAGAGGCAAACAGGGCTCTCATGGTTATTGCCCAATAGTCATAGTTTTTCCCATTAAACTGTGGGAGCTGAGGATTAAAAATACCTATGCTAGTGCTTGTGCTAGCCATTCCTTGCATTCTCAGCTATGCTTCAAATTCTTGACTGTGTATTTTAAAATACTGAAAGTTTCTTCAGCAGTAACACAAAAAAAGAATTTGTGAAATACCTGGATCCTTTTGCCTGGGACTTCACTCTGCTGGAGAAGATTCACTACTGCAACAAAGGGACCTTCCTTCAGCTTCTTTGACACCTTCAAAGAGCCTGGATCTGCTCTGATACCATGTTGGAAATTTCTGGTAATTTCAAACAAATATTAAACAGAGGAAATACTCTGTTTCTGCCACAAGATCTTTTGCACAGGGAAGCTTAAAAAAAATTTCTGAGCAGAGCAAAGTTTCTCAACCAAAATAAACTTGTATTAATTTATAAACTGTCTGGTACAATTTTCTTCCTCTCACTCAGGGGGATTCACCAAAAAAAATGCTCTGCCTCTTTTACAACTGATTTTTACATTGCTGTGTAAAATCTTCATTCATATTTACTGCTGTAAAAATGGTTTTTACATTTACTGCTGTAAAATGAAATTCTTACATATGCTGTAAAAATTTCTTACATAACTTTTCAATCTCAAAAATAAAATTCACACAGTCATTCTTCATTCGCTCTTGCTCCCTTTCATTTTAGCAGAAGAAAAAAAAAAAAAAATAAATAAAATTACATTTCAACCCCCTTCGTTTATGTTTCGCACTGCTATGTGTTATATGCCTTGCATCACACAATAGTCAACACATAGCAAAAAAAATTGCATATACATATGCGTTCCTCATTTTTTTTTGCTAGAAATCTTCAACCTTGCACTGCTATGCAAACCTCTGGTTCTTCAACCCTGGCTGCTGCGAACACAACTTCTTCTCCTCCCGCGTGCAATTACAATTAAAAAGGTCAACGCTCACACATTATATGGGTTAACAAAAAAAATACATGCCGTATGAAAGCCTTAAAGTCTTCACCTAAAACTATGACACTTCATTAAATACATTAAATGAAACCGGCGGTAAAAGTAAAAATAACTTTCTGGCAGGTTGGAGCGGGTTGACCAAATCAGACGCTTTTCGGATACTACAGCCACACAATCCAAACGAAATTTAATAACCAAACGAAATTTAATGTCTGGGAGATGGGTAGTGTTTGGTTCGTACACAGGACGCGTGGCTGGAGCTGATTGTGTCGGATGCCTCCAGGGAAAAACAGCCTTTGCCAAAAGGTGGTGCGATAAGGGACAATGGTTTTCTGAAGTGGTTTTCGGTTGCCGTTTAATGCTCCCGCATAGCAGGTGAAATTAATGTTTCGACAGCGGCCTGATGTTTCTGTGGTCTCCGCGTTCTCCAGAGGCCGACCCGTTGGGGCTCCTTCCTGAAGGATTCCAGACTCGAACTCGGGACATGGGGATTATCACTGGGGAATGGGTGACTCAGCTGCGGATCGTCTCGCACCAGGCAGTAGGCGGGTATCTGTGCCATGCCGGCTGGAGTTCCGCCATGGAGGCGCTGAGCTTTGGACTGCCCCTCATACTTGTGCCCATTAAGTTTGATCAGTTTTTGAACGCGCGGCGAATAGCGGCGGAATTGATAGCCGGTATTGAGATCGAAAGGGAAGATGATGGCTCTTTTCTAAAGGAAAATGTCTGCGAGACTGTGAGAATGGTTATGATGGGGGAGGAGGGGAAACATTTGAGATTGAAAGCAGCAGAGGCCCGTGACATTCTAGTCGGCAATAATGGGCGCCAGCAGAGCTACATCGATGACTTTGTTCAACGGATCGAACAGTTACGAGGAAAGAAAAATATGGAAGCGGCCGAAAAGATTAGGCACTGAGATGTATTGATCCCTGGGTAAGTGAGTTGTTTTTTTTTTTAAATCAAAGTAAATTTGATAATATTGGTAAATAATTTGAAGGAAGTCCAAAATCAAGGATTAAAATTTTCTGGTTTATTTAAAAAAAAATTAATAATAATGTGAATTATATGTAAATTTGGGCAAGATCAAGATCAAACCTTTCGAATTATTTATTGAAAAACTTTTCCTTTTATCTCGACAACTCAACCTGGCAAATCAGGGATGTGGCTGGAAAGCTTGACTGTTTTTGGAAGACCCTCTCTTTTTCGAAATGTTAGAGCGTTGGGTATTCTTTACATTCACAGGCGAAGATCCTATAGCTTGTAATATAAAGATTTCTCTCTTACCTGAAATATCCAAGTAGAGGCTTGATGTTATTATAGTTGTACAACTACTCGTCATTGATCTTTTCTAAAAGAGAAATTTAAACCTTTTAGTAGAATTTTTACTTCGTTGTGTAACAGATGATTTTGAAGGCGAATGACATAGGTTGCAGCTGTGAACTTAGTATTGCTGTAGGCAGTTACTAGTGGTTCTTTGAACCTTTCTTTTTGCTCCAGACTTTTTGGTTTCTCCAAAAATGTTCTTGCTGACAAAAGAAAATGATGCTGAAACAGAGAACCATTATTGATATTGTTATTAGTCCCCGCCGTGCATTTCTGTAGGGTTCGTAGACAGTTACTAGTGGTTCTTTGAACCTTTCTTTTTGCTCCGGACTTTTTGGTTTCTCCAAAATGTTCTTGCTGACAAAAGCAAAAGAAAATGATGTTGAAACAGAGAACCATTATTGATATTGTTATTAAAGAAAATGATGCTGAAACAGAGAACTATTATTGATATTGTTATTAATCGCAGAGAACTATTATTGATATTGTTATTAATCGCTTCAGCACGCGAGGTCGTGATTATAACAATCGAAATAGAATTGTTTTTAGTATTTTTTTTTTTGGATTTTCAATGCTTGAATTTGGCCAAAAAATTTGAGGCGAAATTTTGATTTGTGTTATTTAAACTCGTTTTTTTATTGTATATATAGATTCGACAACCTGAAAAACCTCTGGGGCACTTCAATTGTGTAAGAGTTACTTATCAAACTTGTGATTTCAATAAATTCTTGCCAGATTTTAGAGAAATTAAACCGGAAAACCCACCAACAAAGCTTCCAAAAAATTTGAGGTGAAATCTTCATTTGTTTTATTTAAACTCATTTTTTGACTGTATATATAGATTCGACACAATGAAAAACCTCTAGTGCACTTCAATTGTGCAGGAGTTACTTATCAAACTTGTGATTTCAATAAATTTTTGCTGGATTTTAGAGAAATTAAACTGGAAAAACCCACCAACTAAGCTTCCAAAAAATTTGAGGTGAAATCTTAATTTGATGAGTCACAAATAAGCAAAATTTTTACTATTAATCTAGGTGATTATTTCGATAAGTCACAAATAAGCAAAGTTTTTAATTTTTACTATTAATTCAGTTGATTATCATCTCGATGAGTCACAAATAAGTAAAGCTTTTAGGCCTTAGCCCTATTCTCGAAGCAGTTCCTTATTTGGACTATTCTCGAAGGAGTTCCTGAGGCAGAATGACAAAACCATAATTTATATTTATAAATTTGTTTTTCATACATTTAATGTTTAACTATATATCATCCCGGGAGATGTATAACTTAAACAAGTGAATGAGGAAATTTGAACAAGTGGAAAGTATGAAGTTGCAAGTGGTGATGGGATGATGCAAGTGGCAAGTGAACCCAACCCAACGAATAGGTTCAGAGCAACAGATTAGTAAGGCGTAGTTTAACGAGGCGGAAGAATTGTCTAGCAAATTATGGAAATTTTGGTCATATTTAGAGAAAATCCGGCAAGGATTTTTGTAAATCCAAATTATAGTTGTTAAACTTCAAAATTTTAAGTGTCCTCGACATTTTTGATGGCGCTGAATCCATTTCCACCATCAAAACTACGATTCAAACACTGGGTCTATAAGATTTTTTGAAATTTTTTTACTCGAATTCCGGCCATTTTTGACCATCCAAACAATTCCTCAGTGTCGGTAGACGACTCCAATTAATAATCCGATTCAACAATGGATCCAATAGTAAAATCTAGCTTTTGTTTAATGTTCAAAAGCTATTTGTAACTGTTGTTTATCCAGTAGAAATCGATCGACCTAGAAGCGTAAGAGGCAGAAGAAGCATTTCCTCCTGTTCCGAATCTAGTTGATGTTCCGAAGCTAGTTATTGTTTATCCTGTAGAAGTCAAGCCAGAAGCGTAAAAGGCAGAATCTAGTTGTTTCCTAAGCTAGTTATTGTTTACCCAGTAAAAGTCGACCTTGAAGCGTAAAAGGCCGAAGATAACATCTTTCCATATCCAGATATAAAATAGCATATTCCCCAGTTTTAGAGCCAATAGTTGTTGTTCCTAAGCTAGTTACTGTTTACCCAGTGAAAGTCGACCTAGAAGCGTAAAAGGTAGAAGATAACATTTTTCCATATCGAGATATAAATTCCCCCGTTTTAGAGCCCATTGTTGTTGCTCCACCAAAGTGGGGTTTTAAGCTGCTTTGCCCATTGCTGTAACCTGCAAAAGTTACTGTGCTGGAAGATGGGGTTTTCAGATGCTTTGTCGATGGCTGCAACCTGCAAAAGTCGCTGTGCTCGAAGAAGTGCTTGCGGTGGCTTCACCACGCATCTCGGGTTTGAATTTCTTTCCTTTCACTTGGGGTCTCGCTTGGGGTTTGAATTTCCTTCCTTTCTTTCACTTGGGATTTCACTTGCGGTTTTAAGTTGCTTTGTCCATGTCTCTACCTGCAAAATTGCAGGTTGCAAGAGTGGACTAACTGTAGGCATGCTTCAATAGTGGACTAATTGCAGGCATGCTTCAATAGTGGACTAATTGCAGAAAGATGTTGTCGGTAGACATGGTTGCTAAACAGACAGACAAAGCTTAAAGATGTTGTACGTAAACATTGTTGCTAAACAAACAGAGCTTATGCAAATTCAGTTTCATTGCTCAGAGAATAAAAAGTAATTATTAATATTATGTTCATGACTAGCAGAAAAATTATGTTCCTTATTTTTAGGTTGTTACATCTAATGTATTCTCCACTCCAACTATTATTTCTAAACTAATTCCAGTAAAAATTTCAGTAAATGTGTGGTAAATATATTGAAACAAAGCTTGGTTTATTATTATCTTCTAAACTAATTCATTCTCCACTCCAACTATGATTTTCTAAACTAGTTCGAGTAAAAATTTCAGTAATTTCAGTAAATGTGTGGTAAATATATTGAAACAAAGCTTGGTTTATTATCTTCTAAACTAATTCATTCTCCACTCCAACTATGATTTTCTAAACTAATTCCAGTAAAAATTTCAGTAAATGTATGGTAAATATATTAAAACAAAGCTTGGTTTATTTTTATTAATGTACAATGCTCAACTATAACTTTTGATCTGTAATAACTGTGTCCTCTCCCATTGATCTGCCTCTACACATTGGCCTCATAAATATTCTACTATGAAAACGAGGATGTTGAGAACTTATACATAAAATATCGGAAGGTATTTACCTTATTATTTTCTATGGAGATTTCATATAGATGGTGACAAAAATGGCTGAGAATTTTGCAGAGCCCATATTTGTACATCTTATTTTTTCTCTGCAAGGTCGAAAGCCTTTGAAGTACACCTCTCTTGGTCGATTGGAAGAAAAACATGTGTGCTAGGTCCAGTGAATGAATCGAACCAATCGTCAATGTTTCCCGGCGGTATCGTGATGCACACAACAATTGAATCAACCAACACTACTGAACTGAATATTCACTCACAGTCATATCTAGTGTAGCGATTGCAGCGAGACGGAGCAGAAGAGTGAAACAGTGCCCAAAACTTCGATGGGGTCCTTCACAATACTAACAAGCTTCATGGGGTCTGCAAGCTTCATGGGGGTCCTTCACAATACTGACAATCTTCATGGTCAGATGCTTGCAGTAAATGAAGACAGCCTAGACAGTATGGCTCCTAGGCTCCTAGCTAAAGCTCTATGGGTCTGGACCCCGCACGACAGATCAGTAAATAAAGATAACTGCTGGCTATGGGTCTAACACACCCCAGTCGCTTTGATTTCCCAGGTTGCTCGAGCTGACTGAGGTGCTAAAGTTGGTGTAAGGATATGGAACTAGTTGCTTTCTATCTGTAGGATCTACTGTCTTTAATGCAACTGAAACAAGAGTGGCATATGGAACTGAGTTTTGACCTCGAGTACCATATCTTCGAGTTCGAGGATCCTTCAAATCTGACCTTTGTTTCCATATCCAGTTCGATGATCCTTCAGATCTGGCCTTGGCCTTTGCTGTTTAGACAGGCCATTAACTGCTCAAAATTTCAAATTTCCTATATTCTGTTGAAAATGTAATTTCAACGCAGCCAGACCACTGCCAGAAAACGTTCAGCCAACCAGCCGGAAAGCTCTCGGGTTGATTTCAGGCAAAGGTACTTTTCCGATGTTTGAACCCGAGAAATTTTGGTGATGACACGTGGTTCACCCCTGACGTAACGCAACGTAAGAATCTCGGGTGATAAAGTTCAGCACTTGTTGGTCTTCCGATATTGCCCTCCACCGTCGGATGTGCTCCACCTTCTTCAACCGTTGATTGCCCGAAGCTGCTCCAAACCTGCATACGGCAAATATTAAATTCATAGCGTGGAGTAAATCTAAGTTTTGTTGACCAAACGTTTAATCAATGAAATGTCATAGTGGTAGGTAGTGTATTGAAGTTTTCACATATTGCACGTAAGTCTTTTTTTATGGAGGTATGGGCGCATATGCTCATTAATTAAGTTTCGTATGGGATATGGGCACGTTTTAATATTTTTTTTATATTTACATACGGCATGTATTGAATGTAAAAAAAACGTATGTAATAAGTCTTTTATGTTTTGTGTGTTGATTTTTAATTTTTTATGCATGGCACATGGGAGAAAAATACAATCTGGTGTTTCGCAGCAGCGTGAAGAACCAGAGGGTGTATGCACAGCAGTGCACAAATATGTTGTAATGTTTTTGTGTGGGTATTGAAAAACAGAGGTGAAGGAAAACCATGTGTGGTTTTGCAAGTGCATAAAGAAAATGGTGGAGCGCATTTGTAAGTTCGTGTAAATTTTGTTTTTACAGCAGTATGTAAAAAAAAAATAGTTTCACACCAGTAAATGTGAATGAAGGTTTTACACCAGTAAGTAATATGTTTTCACTGGAGTGAATGTAAAAAGGGATTTACAGCAGTTAACCCAGTAATTTCTCAGAAATCTTTTATGATGTTGAAATACTCTGTCTCTCAATGAAATTTTTTTTAAGACTTCCTGCATAAAAGATCCTGGAGCAAAGTAAAAATAGAGCATTGCCTCTGTGTGTTTGTTTATTTGGTTTTTGGTATTCTCCCCATCGAAACACATCCAACAGTGGTATCAGAGCAGGACCAGGCTCTTTAAAGAAGTTAAAGAAGCTGAAGGGAGAAGGTTGTTGCTGCAGCAAAACTTCTCAGGCAGTTAGAAGACTCAGACAGCGCAGGATTCAGGTATTCTTCAAAAGCATTTCTTTTGTTATTGCAGAAGACAGTTAGTTGTTTTAAAAAAATACACAGTCAAGGAATGGCTAGCACAAGCATGGGTATGTTCAACACCCAGCTCCCACAGTTTAATGGGAAGAACTATGACTACTGGTCAATAACCATGAGAGCTTTATTTGCCTCTCAAGATTTATGGGAAATAGTTGAATCTGGGTTTGAAGAAGTAGCAGATGAAAATGAGTTCAATGCACTAACTCAGGGAGAGAGAGATCAGCTGAAGAGCAATAGGAAGAAGGATGCAAAGGCCATTTTATTGTTGCATCTAGCAGTAGACCAGAGTATATTTCCAAGGATAGCAGCAGCTAAAACATCAAATGAAGCATGGCAAACCCTCAAGACAGCCTATCAAGGCATGGAAAGAGTGAAGACAGCAAAACTACAATTGCTGAGGAAGGATTTTGAGAATCTGAACATGAAGGAGTCAGATAACATTGACTCATTCTTCACTCATGTGATTGGTGTAATCACACAAATGAGAACTCATGGAGAAACCATTGAAGATAGAAGAATAGTGGAGAAAATATTGAGGGTCTTACCTTCAAGGTTCGATGCCATAGTCACCACCATTGAAGAGACAAAGGATCTCTCAAGCTATTCAGTTGATGAGCTACATGCATCACTGATAACTCATGAGCAGAGGTTGAGTAGGAATGAAAACTCATCTCTTGAGCAAGCCTTCAAGACCCAGATGTCCTTTGGAAGAGGAAGAGGTCAAGGAAGAGGAAACAGAAGAGGAAGAGGCAGAAGCCAGAACAGAGGTGGAAGGAACAACCCATCAAATGCACAAGGAAGAGGCAGCAATACAAATCAGAACCAAGGTCAAGGCAGCAGCCAACAAGGAGGACAACATCAGGCTCAAGGACAAAGGTATGATAAATCTAATGTTCAATGCTATTATTGCAAAAAGTATGGACATTATGCTAGTGATTGTAGAAAGAAACAACATGATAAGAACAGCAGACAAAATGCAAATGTTACAAGAGAAAACAACAGTCAAGACAATGTCCTGTTAGCTTGTAACATGGCTGAAACACATAGTGAGGACATATGGTTTTTAGACTCAGGTTGCAGCAACCATATGACAGGAAACATTGCCCTCTTCTCAGCCTTAAATCAGAATTTGAAATCAGAGGTCACACTAGGAACTGATAGTAAAGTCTCTGTTATGGGAAAAGGGGAGATAGAAATATTTACAAAACAAGGAGAAAGGAAAACCATAGCAGATGTCTACTATGTCCCCGGAATGAGATGTAACCTATTGAGTGTTGGACAGCTTATCCAAAAGGGTTACAATGTTTACTTCGTAAATGATGTGTGCACCATCAAGGACATACCACCCAGCAAAAGATGCATTGCTGAAGTGAAGATGACAAGGAACATGATGTTCCCTCTCCGGATCAGGGCAGACATGAAAAACAAAGGTGAAATTGCAGCAGTCACCCAAGAGGCCTTCCAAAGCGTGCCAAAGGATGAGAACTGGTTATGGCACTTGAGATTCGGGCATCTAAATTTTGGAGGTCTAAACTTATTGAGCAGAAAAGGAATGGTAAAGGGATTACCATTGATAGAGAAACCGAACAGCCTATGTGAAGGCTGCATTTTGGGAAAACAACACAAAGAAAGTTTTCCATCAGGGAAGAGCATAAGGGCAAAGACACCCTTAGAGATTATCCACTCAGATTTGTGTGGACCAATGCAAGCTCCATCATTAGCTGGCAGCCTATATTTCTTGACATTCATTGATGATTTTACAAGAAAGACTTGGATATACTTTCTTAAAAACAAAAGTGAAGTGTTTGAGAAATTCCAAAACTTCAAGGCATTTGTGGAAAACCAAAGCGGGCTGCACATTAAAGTTTTGAGAACTGATAGAGGAGGTGAGTATATCTCAAATGAATTCCTAAAGTTTTGTAAAGAAAATGGAATTCACAAACAATTTACAACTCGGTACACCCCACAACAAAATGGAGTTGCTGAAAGGAAGAACAGGACCATCATGGATATGGCGAGGAGCATGCTAAAGGCAAAGCATTTGGCAAATGAGTATTGGGCTGAAGCTGTACATTGTGCAGTTTATATTTTGAACAGGTGTCCTACAAAGGCAGTCATGAACAAAGTGCCAGAAGAGGCATGGAGTGGGAGAAAGCAAGGAGTCACCCACATGAGAGTTTTTGGGTGTGTGGCCTATGCACACATATCAGATCAGCTAAGGAGGAAGTTGGACAGCAAAGGGGAGAAATGCATCTTCATTGGATACAGTGAGGAATCCAAAGCCTACAGGTTGTATATCCCATCCACCAAGAAGTTTTTTGTAAGCAGGGATGTTCAATTCATTGAGGAAGAAGCTTGGGATGGAAGCATAGAGAAAACAGTGAATGTCAAGAACTGTTTGTCTCATGATGAAGATGAAGAGGAGGTGGCTGAAATACATCCCCAAACAGCAGCGCCAACACAAGGACAGCAAGGGACACCATTGAGGATCAATGAGAGTGCTTCTCCAAGCACACCACAAGGAGGAAATTCAAGTGCATCTTCAAGCACTTGCACACCAAGTGAAAGAGGTAAGAAGTTTAGAAATCTAAGTGACATTTATGATGAAGGAATGAATTCCTTATTTGCCTTGTATTGTCATGTTGATGACCCTATTCATTTCGAGGATGCAATTAAAGATAGGAAATGGATAGAAGCTATGGATGAAGAGATGAATGCCATAGAGAGAAACAAAACATGGGATTTGGTTGAGTTACCAAAAGGCAAAGAAGTCATTGGTGTGAAATGGGTCTACAAGACCAAGAGCAATGCTGAAGGCAAGATTGAAAGGCATAAAGCAAGGCTGGTTGTCAAAGGCTACAAGCAGCAGTATGGAAGAGATTATGAGGAGACTTTCGCACCGGTTGCAAAAATGGAAACCGTGAGAGCAGTGCTGTCTATAGCAGCTCAAAATAAATGGAAAGTCTACCAAATGGACGTGAAGTCAGCATTCCTAAATGGAGTGTTAATGGAAGAGGTTTATGTTGAACAGCCTCTCGGGTATGAGAAGAAAGGTGAAGAGCACAAAGTGTGCAAATTGAAGAAGGCTCTTTATGGGCTGAAGCAAGCGCCAAGAGCATGGTACAGCAGGATAGATTCATATCTATTGGATAATGAATTTGACAAATGTGAAGGAGAACCCACAGTCTACATCAAGGAAAAGGATGGTAAGATTTTAATTGTTGTCTTATATGTTGATGATGTGATTTTCACAGGTAATGATGATCAGCTCATTGAGAATTTTAAATCAGTCATGAAGGATGAATTTGAAATGACTGACATGGGTTTGTTGAGATACTTCTTAGGCATAGAAGTAGATCAAAATGAAAAAGGAATTTTTATATCTCAAGCAAGATATGTAAATCAAATTTTGAGCAGATTTAAGATGGAAGAATGCAAGGCAGCAATCACTCCCACAGTGATGGGATTAAAGCTCAGCAGAGAGGACAGCAGCAAGGATTTTGATCCTAGTTTGTATAAAAGCATTGTGGGCAGTCTTATGTATTTAACAACAACTAGGCCTGATTTAATGTATGCTGTTAGTTTGATTTCCAGATTCATGGAGAGGCCAAAGGAGGCACATTGGCAGGCAGCAAAGAGAATTTTGAGGTATGTCAAAGGCACCAAAATGTTTGGAATTTTATATCATGCCTCAGAACATTCAGATTTGGTTGGATACACTGACAGTGATGTCAAGCAGTGTGGATGAGAAGAATGTTGAGAAGCTTAGGCCAAGAGCAGGCAAAAGCGACAGTGATCTTTTGTGACAATAGCTCAGCTATTGCATTGTCAAAGAATTCAGTGTTTCATAAGAGAACGAAACACATTGATACAAGGTTTCACTACATCAGAGAATTGGTGAACAATGGAGAAATTGTCCTAGAACATTGCAGGACTCAAGAACAGGTTGCAGACATCTTGACAAAGCCACTTGATCAGAAGAGCTTTGAATTTTTGAGAAAGTGTCTGGGTATGACTGAATGCCTAGCTGTTGAAATTAAAGGGGAGTGTTGAAAATGTAATTTCAACGCAGCCAGACCACTGCCAGAAAACGTTCAGCCAACCAGCCGGAAAGCTCTCGGGTTGATTTCAAGCAAAGGTACTTTTCCGATGTTTGAACCCGAGAATTTTTGGTGATGACACGTGGTTCACCCCTGACGTAACGCAACGTAAGAATCTCGGGTGATAAAGTTCAACACTTGTTGGTCTTCCAATATTGCCCTCCACCGTCGGATGTGCTCCACCTTCTTCAACCGTTGATTGCCCGAAGCTGCTCCAAACCTGCATATGGCAAATATTAAATTCATAGCGTGGAGTAAATCTAAGTTTTGTTGACCAAACGTTTAATCAATGAAATGTCATAGTGGTAGGTAGTGTATTGAAGTTTTCACATATTGCACGTAAGTCTTTTTTTATGGAGGTATGGGCGCATATGCTCATTAATTAAGTTTCGTATGGGATATGGGCACGTTTTAATATTTTTTTATATTTACATACGGCATGTATTGAATGTAAAAAAAACGTATGTAATAAGTCTTTTATGTTTTGTGTGTTGATTTTTAATTTTTTTATGCATGGCACATGGGAGAAAAATACAATCTGGTGTTTCGCAGCAGCGTGAAGAACCAGAGGGTGTATGCACAGCAGTGCACAAATATGTTGTAATGTTTTTGTGTGGGTATTGAAAAACAGAGGTGAAGGAAAACCATGTGTGGTTTTGCAAGTGCATAAAGAAAATGGTGGAGCGCATTTGTAAGTTCGTGTAAATTTTGTTTTTACAGCAGTATTTAAAAAAAAAATAGTTTCACACCAGTAAATGTGAATGAAGGTTTTACACCAGTAAGTAATATGTTTTCACTACAGTGAATGTAAAAAGGGATTTACAGCAGTGAACCCAGTAATTTCTCAGAAATCTTTTATGATGTTGAAATACTCTGTCTCTCAATGAAATTTTTTTTAAGTCTTCCTGCATAAAAGATCCTGGAGCAAAGTAAAAACAGAGCATTGCCTCTGTGTGTTTGTTTATTTGGTTTTTGGTATTCTCCCCATCGAAACACATCCAACATATTCTGAAAACTTCAAATTAACTGCATAAAATTAAAATTACAGTTCTGAAAACTTCAGATTAACTGCATAAAATTAAATTTCAAGTTGTTCGGCCCTGTACATTGTTTTCCATTAAATTTACAAGGAGCGAATTTCACTGCAATCTGCCCTAAGAACATCAAAATAGAAGCAACTGTATGTTTTGTGGTTACAGTACTCATACGAAGATTGTAACCTCCAACGGGAACAAGTGGTGACCATGCAATGTAACCTCTTTTTCTCCATGGTGAAGAAGAAAAGTGTGTCGTGGAATATTTTATATTATTTATCAGGTTTTTTCCCGAACGTGACCCATTTAGAAACCCAAGAAAATTTGAGTGAAGCATAACGATTCCCAGAAGAAAAGTGTGTCGTGGAATATTTTATATTATTTATCAGGTTTTCTCCCGAACGTGACCCATTTAGAAACCCAAGAAAATTTCAGTGAAGCACAACGATTCCCAGGAGTTTTAAGATGGTATAATAATCCTCGTGATTAGCTATAAACCTTTCAAAATTTACGTATATTTCAAAAGTATTGCCGCACCAACACAAACAACAAAAACTTAATTCCCACAGATATGGAGTAAGTCGAAATATTCTCCTGGATGGTATGCTGTGGAAACGTGGGAGTGGTACAAGGATTATTAGGATTGCATAGTGGTTGGTAAAACAAATCAATTTAAAATCATTCATGCTACGCATCCTAAAGTATAGCAGCGTAATTTAGAAAAACAAAACAATTCCAAAAATAAATTTTTAAAATTATTTTCCATGTTTCCATGCTACGCATTCTAAACTCTAGCACCATATTAAAAAAAACAATACAAATCTAAAAATAAACATTCGAAATTGATACCCCACATCACACATAAATAATAAATGTAAATGATGCTTAACTATTTAGTATTACCAAAAATCAAATTGAAAAGTACATACTTCAACACATTCATTAATTAAATTAGCAAAGATAACAAATGTAAATGATTAATTAAATTAGCAAAGATAACAAACTTAAATGATGTTTAACTATTTAGTATTACCAAAAATCAAATTAAAAAATACATACTTCAACACATTCATTGATGTTTAACTATTTAGTATTACCAAAAATCAAATTAAAAAGTACATACTTCAACACATTCATTAATTAAATTAGCAAAGATAACAAATGTAAATGATGTTTAACTATTTAGTATTACCAAAAATCAAATTAAAAAATACATACTTCAACACATTCATTAATTAAATAAAAAATACATACTTCAACACGTTCATTAATTAAATTAGTAAATTTATGTTTTGACCGTATATTTAAAAGAAAACAACAGAAATCCAAAAATATATCTTCAAAATTGATTAGCCCCACCTCACAGGGAAATAACAAATATAAATGAGGTTTAACTATTTTCGACACTTAAATAACAAATATAAATGAGGTTTAACTATTTTCAAAATTGATTAGTCTCACATTACATGTAAATAACAAATTTAAAATGTAAATGATATTAGATCTAAGACTTTTGTGATCTATCAATTTAGAGAGAAGCTTTCCAGATTAATCACATCATAAGGATTGGGTTGACGTTTCGAACCAACTAATGAACCACGAACCAACTAATGTGGTTCATCGTCATGTTTCCATCCTACGCATCCTAAATTCTAGCAGCATATTTAAAAAAAACAACACAAATCCAACCAACTAATGTGGTTCATCATCATGTTTCCATGCTATGCATCCTAAACTCTAGCAGCATATTTAAAAAAAAACAACACAAATCCAACCAACTAATATGGTTCATCACCATGTTTCCATGCTACGCATCCTAAACTCTAGCAACATATTTAAAAAAAGCAACACAAATCTAAAAATAAACCTTCAAAATTAATTAGTCCCACATCACATATCAATAACAAATGTAAATGATGTTTAACTATTTAATATCACCAAAAATCAAATTAAAAAATACATACTTCAACACATTCATTAATTAAATTAACAAAGATAACAAATGTAGATGATGTTTAACTATTTCGTATTACCAAAAATAAAATAAAAAAATACATATTTAAACATATTTCAACACATTCATTAATTAAATTAGCAAATTTATGTTTTGGCAAGCATATTCTGTGGGGATGTTCATAAATTTTCCACTGGCCTCAGTGTTTTTGCCCATATCAATATAAATTGCCCTAGGTGGTGTAATAGTCTGTCTCGATGACAGCGTCTACTTTTACAAGTTTCCTTTTTCTATGGACACATAAGAAGAGGCCCATTGAAATTGGAATTACAAGTTTTTCTCTTTCTATTGATCTAGAAACATGCCTTCCGGATAACTTCATTTTCCAACACAATGGATCAATCTTTGGATAACTACCCGTCTTGTGTTTTAAATAAATATCATAGATGGTCGAGATATTCGAATACATTATAAAACCATAGAAATGGATTGAAGAACAAAATAATTATAAGAGTTCTGCATGTTACTTTTTCCTTAATAATTTGTCATCCTTGTCCGGAGAAGATCGCAGTTTGTGCTTATCTATACGTTTATTCATTATTGTTTCCGTGATTTGTCTTTGTCATCATTGTCTAATGCTGTAAAGGTACCTCTCTGTTTTTTTAATGTTAGCTACAACGAATATATTCATTATTGGTTCCGTGATGTTATCATTGTCTAATGCCCTAAAGGTGCCTCGGGGTTTTTATAAGGTTATTATAATGTTAAGTACAACAAATATGTGAAGGGATATCTGTTAATTTTTTGGGATTATGATAGAAAGTTGAAGCTGTTTTTTTATGATAGTAAGTTGAAGTTGAATACCATATTTTTAATCTATAAAATTTAAATACTGGAATTTATTTATGTTTTTTTGTTTTTTAATTAAATTGATTTATTTATGTTTTTTTGTTTTTTAATTAAATTGATTAATTAAGAAAATATCATGTCTTATGAAATGAGTTATGTTTTTTTTGGTATATGGTATTGATAAATCATGGGTTATGTTTTTTTTGGGTATTCTATATTGGTAAGTCATGATATTGTAACATATATTATTTAAATGTATGATAAAGTAGAGATAAATTTTGAACCATGATATTGTAACATATATTATTTAAATATATAATAAGTAGAGATAAATTTTCATGATTAAGAATCTTTCAAATGTACATATATTAATTCCTTTGTAGTAATAATAATCATTTATAATTTAATTAATTTTTGATGATTTTTTATTTATTTTAGCATCCTAAATATATTATGAAATAAGTCTTTTGAGTGAATGATGAATTTATGTTTATCACTATTAATATATATTTTTAGTTAAGTTATTTAGAGGGTTTGGCTAACAAAAAGATCAATCAAAATCAAAATAATTATGTGTGCTTGCTTCACTCTTTACCCGTTGTAGTGCTCTCGGGACATGTGGCTTGGGGTGTCTTTGTTTTGGTGAATGTTACATTTGCACTTGGGCTCATTGGGGTCGATTGTTCTAGTATTTTCATTGTTGCAATGATGGAAGATTCAAGTGATTTTTTGGCTGTTATTGAATGGGCTACAACTTATATTGGCTTAGATGTTGTGGTTTGTGTGCTTCATGCTATCAATTCTTACCTCTTTGTTTATTACTGGATTGACTGTATAAGTTTAACTCAGCTATTGTACTGCACTTTCTTCCTATTGGACTGAGTTGGGGGGTGGGACAAAATCGATTGGGGAATCCTTTCAATGCATGGTTCTGTATTGTGAAAATTTGGCGAGATTTCTCCAACAACTTTCAAATTTTCTAGCTCGGTTTCCCAATCTCTCCTGCTACTTTCTAGCTTTTGTCCCACTTTCTGAGGCTGCATATTGAGGTGGTTGTTGATCTACTGGGATCCTTCCATATTGGGATGGTGGAGTACCTTTCACATCATATCTTGGGAGGATAAATTGCATTAAAGTGATGTGGTGTTTCTTGTTCTGAATCCCTGCAGTGTGCATCGGTCGTGGATCCCATCGAGGGTGGTTGGAATTGTCTATCAGAGTATTTATCTATTGTACTTCTTGGGAATATATTATATTCTTTATGTGATCCTCATCGGGACGAAATTCCATCCAGGCCTTACCTTCATAGTAATTTTTCTCTCAGGCCTCTACATGGACGAGGTGGTGGTCGTAGGTGTCTCCTCGATACTTTCTCTTTAGTGGTGGACCTTGGCCCACACACGGAACATGGGTTTGATTACCTGGATGTTGATGTGTTGGTTCACGGGGCCTTTATTCGGGTCATGGTGGCTGCAGAAAAGGCCTTTACTAAAAATGATTGCTTGGAGAATTTTTTTTAACCTTTGTTTGTCTCTGGACACATGCTTGTGGATTGTGCCACGAAAGAACTATTGGCTACGGAACTCAAGTTATGCCCTCCACTTGCCCACCTTCATCGCCAGTTTTCGAAGCAGAATAAAGAGTGGGTTATCAAATTGAATCATGAAACTAAACTTATGTGTTTTGGTCACAACGTGCTTTGGGGCAAAGTCACTAGTTTACAGAAGAGGGCACTTGTGGGACGTTGGATTTTTTCTGAGATGCTTGAAAAGGATATGTAGGGATGGGTTGCGATGAAATGGGTTTCTGTAAATGGGTCATCATGTTGAACATCCTATCTCTCAACCTTTGTGGCTTGGGAGACCACCCGAAGCAATTAAGTCGTCGTCACCTGATCCTCAACATATGTCCTATCAGCATCCTTCTCAAGAGACCCTTGCAGATTCTTCATGTGTTATATGATACTTTCTCTCTATTTTCCCATGATTGGCACATAATGGGAGTGAGATTTGTTGGCATGTCTGGTGGCCTTGTTGCATTATGGGATCCCAGGTGGGAAAATATTTGTGCCTTTCGACTCTTTGCTAGTATACTTTTAATTGGCCACTTTCCCAAAAATTTGACTCACATACATTTTCTCAACTTATATGCTCCTTGTAGAGACCACACTGCTTTTTGGAATCATATGGAGTCATACGACATCCTTAAGACTAGTGGCCTTATAATGGCGGGTGACTAGAATATTACATTATCAGCACATGAATGCTCGGGAACACACTATCGATTGGATCTGTTGGCTGGCAGATTGTAAAGTCTTTTTGTAGATCATCATCTCGTAGATATATGCCCTTCCCCTCTTTCTTCCAACTGGAATAATTGTAGGACTAGCAAGGAACATATTAGGAAGCGCTTAGATCGATTCATGGTACATGAGAATCTGGTGGAAGCTCTGGGAAATATGAAATCTTGGGTACAAAAAACATATATCTCTAATCATATTCCCATCATTCTATAGTGGTGTTGGGAAAACATTCGCTTGGGGCTTCCATTCAAATTTAACATTGTATGATTGGAAGATATATATTTTAATGAATTGGTCACATCTACATGGGCTTCGTTGGAGTGGGAGTCGGGACCCTTTGCCACACACACGATCACTCATAAGCTAAATTTATTGAAAAGAAGGGTTAGAATATGGGAGATACAGAAAAAGAAAAATATGATTATGTAATTGCAACTTATAATCAAGGAAATTTCCCACCTTGGTTGTTTATGGAAAGGATGAATCCTACACCACAGGACATGGATTGTTTGAAAGCCCTAGTGGGAAGAAAGAATCAAAGACTTAAGAGCACTAGTTCACAAAACTGTAACACTACTACTACTCCAGATGAAAAGAGACGAATTGAGTTATTTCATGTTAGGGTCATATCTAAACACACCAAGATTGACATACTCTTCGATAGTGGGTCACAAACGAATCTAATCTCTGAAGACTTAGTCAATAGATTGAATCTTGGAACTGTACCTCACCATAAACCATACCCTTTGGGATGGATAACAAGAGACATCAGTTTACAGGTTACAAGAAAATGTTTATTTAAGTTTGCAATCACTGCAAATTTTGTGGATGAAGTAGAGTTAGGTGTGGTACTGCTTGATATTTCAGGTGTTGTGTTGGGTAGTCCATATTTTAATAACCGAAAAGAAGTGTTTTGTCGCCGTGAGAACAAGTATCAATTTTTCAAGGATGGTGTGGAGTACATAGTGAGATCCCATTGCAAAAAGTTAAACATTTCTTTGGTTAATGCAGGACAGACAAAAAGACTAATGAATTCAAGTAAAAGTTTAGTACTTCTCATGATCAAGCCAAATGATGATATTGTTTATGAAAATGTTGTTGCATGTAATGCAAGTTTCATTCTGATTTGGTTGGTTCAGTTCATTAGGTTGTGAAATAATCATCCTTCAAGGAGAAAGAAACTTCACATGAAATATCTTTGCAACAAGAGGTTTCCCTTTGCGATGTTAGCATGCAAGGGTTTCCGAAATTTCGAAGTGTAGAGACACCAATGCAATGCAAAATTTTGTTGAACAATGGGCTCATTCAGTCATCCCTTATGCCATGTTGTGCACCGATGGTTATGGTGCCAAAGAGAAATGGTAAGAATTTCAAGAAAGAGGACAAAAGGAGTAGTTTTAGCCAAAGAAAAGTTGTAAAAAGAGGTGAGTGCAAGAATATACATAATACCAAACAAGAATGGTTTGTATGGATTTTAATGTTGTATGTTCTTTGTATCACTTCTATTACATACATGTATTTGAATTATGGAAAAAAAGAGTCCTTTCTTGAAGAAATTGTCCATTTGGGTGACATAAAAATGTTTAGAAAGTTTTCTGATGCACATGTCATCTATGAAGGAAAATTATTTGATGTTGTGAAGATATCAAAGTACAAGTTGGGTTTCACTTCTTTGATGCATTTGGGCCATGATATTGGAGGAGGTAAGTTGAAGGAAAGCCTCTCCAAGTTGGATGCCATTGTTGATAGGTCAACGCCCAAGATCGTCATTTTGATAAAAGGTTTGTTGGGAGCAGCCCAATGTTGGAGGAGAGTTGTTGTTGAATTTTTTTCTTTTCAAGCTCCTTGGCATGCATTGTCATGTGCGTGCAAAGTCTTCCAGTGGGGAGGCAAACAACAAGAGGCATGCGTTGCTTCAAACCAAAAGATCAATTCAATTTTTTTTTATGCTCTTTCAAACTTGAAAGGGTCATTTGAGTTTTAGGTTTATGCAAACAACTTCACCATATTATTTCATTCAGAAGATTTCCATGGTGTAAAGATTAACTTGCAGTGATCCATGCACTTTCATTGGATGGATGCTTGTAAAAAATTTCACTTGGTTCGAAGGTAGAAAAGAGGTATAAGAAACAAGTTCATTATTATGCCCTTTAGGCCTATTGGTTATGTAACTATTGTATTCAAGCGTCATTATGTTTTACATGAAAGTTATGTTCAGAAAATTTCATACTTTCAAGATGTATAATCGGGCTTGCGTCAAGAAAACCAAGTAGTGAAATTTGTCATCCATTTGCATTATATTTTGTTATGACATCATGGTAAGGAGGATGTTATTTTTGATGGCGACATGGAAAAAATCATGAGTTTCTATGAACGACTGAAAATGGTGCAACAAACAGTGCAAGATCAGCTTGAAAGGGGCAAAGACAAGTATAAGTATAGAATAGGGTCCTCAAGGCAAGTGAATGTTGATTTCCTTAAAGAGGAGCTCAAGGGAAAAAATTCGTAAAAATCCAATTGGATCAAGCTTGGAAAGGTGAGGGAGTTGTACCCTCATCTACTTGTCAGATAATAGTATCTTTTGGGGTCCAAAAGGCTTCTAGTGGGGAGGAATGATCAGGTGCTTAGTATTTAGCTCAAAATTAAAATTTCTCATATTCGCTCAAAAACTATATGTTTGCATTCGTCTTGTCAAGACGATCAAAACACAATTCGTTTCGTCAAAAACATAGTTCGAATGAAGGAGAAAAGACCTGTTTTTCGTTTTCCTAAACAGCTAAAAAAATCGCAGATTGGGATAGAATGATGACATGGCAATGCAATCAGTAGTCTAGTCAGCAAGGAGAATCTTATTTAGTTTTCGCCCAATGGGGCTATGACAAGTGTCACCTCCGATTCGCCAGTTTGGGTCAAGGAAGGTGAAATTGCATAGTTGGCTCCGAGGTGGAATTTGAATTTGTTTTTATTTAAACATTATTATATAGACTTATTATTTATATTATATAGTTTTTAACTATATATATATATCTTTTAGACATTAATTATTAAATCCAAAGTCTGAATATTCCAAAGTTCGCATATAACCAAAGTTTGAATTTCATATGGCATAAATATATATTGGTAAAAATATATGGGTTGTGCGGAGATGGGTTTGAACCCGTAACCTTCCCCACCCAAATTCCATGCCTTACCGTGAAACCATATGTGTATATTTGAAAATGTGGATGATGAACTTGTATTTAAAGCTGCATTAATTGCCGATAGCGGGGGTGGTGGAAACCAACCATGCGGGCCAGCCCCCACCCCATGTGACCACGCCCCAGAAAACCAAGGGCCAGCAGATAGGTGCTTAGCGCGCTAATCACACTTAATTTAATTAATCTCGTTTAGCATTTAATTAAACCATTGGTTAAGTTGGTGGCGGATTTGGTGACCAAATTAGGTGGAAACTTCCAATTTTGGTGGACTTAACTGGAGTCTCTCCAGATATAGTAGGGATTCATAGGGAAAAATTGAATGCAACATAACTTGAGAAATTTTCGACCAAATTGAGCTCAGAAAGAAGTGTTCTTAGCTAATTTGGACCTTCTGAACACATTGGTGTAGGTATCAGGAGCCATAGAGCTCTGTAAACAACATTGTTTCCACATTGAGCTAATATCGAGGCCCAAGCCATGGAAGCTGGATCAAGGAGATGTAGCGTAGGAGTGGTGAACTCCTTCATCAAAAAATTGTGTTAATGCGTCTCTTTGATGGTTCACTACATTGTACATGTTTGTTTTTCATTGTTCATTTTTTAAGCTATTTTGTTTGTGATTTCTTGTTTAACTTAAGGAAATTTACCTGTTTGTAAGCGCCAACAGCTAAGGAAACCTTAGCACAAAAATTAAGAAAAAATCACATATTTATAAATATGTAATTGTTATTAGCACAAAAAAACTAATCATACAAAAATAGATCAGTCAACGACCCATGGGTGTGAACATGTCATGCAAGCCTCAACTTTTAAGTTATTTAGACTTTAGGCTTACGTGTATGCAATGCAAGATTGCAATATTTGAGTGAAGATAAAGATGATATTTTCCTAATAAGTAGAAAGACCCACTTTTCTTATCTTAGAGTCTCATCCAATAAAGTAGACATGCCATGTGAGTCTCAACTTATAAGTTGTAGGCTTAAGTCTACAATGAAGAATTATAAAGTCCATGAAGTCAGAAACCACTTTTTTCTAATAAGTTGAAATACCTAATGTGCTTATCTTGAAGTCATAACCAAAAGTCACTAACTTCTACAATTTTATTTTTAATTTCTTTTATAAAGGTGCACACACATGGATACATGTATGTTTTTAAGTTAGCCATCTAATTTATGATTTTAAAACTTAAATAAATATCATGGTGAGTGTGTATATTTTAAAATAATAAAAATTTAATAGTTAAATAAATAAAAAATTGTAAATTCATATCAAATTTTATCCCTGATCCTAATATAGAATAAAGAAGACCAACATAATAGTCGAGAGAAATAAAAGAGACAAAACTAATAGTTAAGAGGAATCATTTTCAAGGGGACAATAAAAGAGGCATGACAAATGAAATAGCAAGTGAAATTGGAAAAGCTAGGTTCTAATTTCCAAATTTTTTATCAATACTTGTCAACGTTTTAAAAAAAAATTAAATCAAGATTGTATTAGTAAAACAATCCTATATTGGAAAGGAAAGGAAATTGATTTTGGAAAATTTCCAATAAATAAAATGAAAATCATTATTATAATTTTAGTAAAATTAATTTTACTTTATAAGATTATTGTTTTTCTAGAAATTATACTTTTAAAGTTATAATAAAAATTGAATTTTAATATTTAATAATATAAATTTATTTATTAAAAACTAAAATATTATCTAAATTCATAATTACAAGTGTTATTCATGAGGTTTTTAATCCATAAATATTCGATGTTAAGATCACTTTTTAACCTTAAAATGATAAAACTCGAAAATCAAAGTGTAACACCCAATGTTGAAGTAAATATTAGACATTTTGTTAATTTTGTTATTATTGTTAGTTGCAAGTAAAAAGGAGGAAAATAGTTTATGAAAAACAATAATAAATTTTATTATGTGATAATTCTAAAGAAAATTTGTTAAGAAGTGGAATAAGGATGAGGACTCATTAACTAATTAAAAAATTCCAAAAAACAGTTAGGAGCAATTATTCCTTTCATTCTGGGTCTTGGAGATAAAAGATCTCCTGAGGGACGAGAAGAGGTTACCCACTAGAAGGAGGAAGAATCACCTGAGGAAAGAGAGAGAATGAATGTGAATGCTTCCGGTGTGTTGTCCTGAGCTGGTCTGGGCCAATGGAAACTCTCTAGTTAGATAAACATTTGAAAGTTTGAGGCTACACTAGGGAAGTCCTGGGGTCTAATAACTTAACCTGTAGAGGTTAATATCCAACTGTGCTGGAAAGTGAATGCTAAGGGGGGAACCTGGACGTAATTGCCAGTTCCATTGGAAGGGAGGAGCAGACTCATCCCGAATACACTTTCTTAAAGCACTGAAGAATTCACAGATAAGTAGAGAATTTTGGTGTTCAAAGTATTTTGTGACTATATTATTATGTTATCTAATGCACTAGTAGAAAATGGCTAATTAGTTACTAAAAAAATGACTAAAATTTGCATATAAACGACAATTTTGCAGTTGGTGACCAATAATAGCTAATTTACAGTATCTTATAACACGACCAACTTTTAGTCGTTTTTAGCTTAATCATTAATTAGTTGTCTCAATTTTATCGTCTAGTAGTATATTTAGTCATAAATTTGGTCATTGTTTTAGTCATTAACTATCATAATTAATGACCAAATATACAACAAAATATACTACTATATGATCACTCGAGACCAAAGAAATATGACCAAAATGTTGATCATGTTATAAGATACTGTAAATTAGCTACTAATAGTTTTATATATGCAAATTTTAGTCACCATTTGAAACCAATTAATGACCAAAGAAATATGAATAAATTTTGATCATGTTATAAGATACTATAAATTAGCTACTAATAGTCATATTAATGAAAAATTTAGTCATCATTTGTAATCACAAATTTATCATTTGCAGTAGTCATTTATATTTTTTTGGTAGTTTCATATTCATTATATAAATGACTAATTTAGTAGTTTATATTAATTTCATTTACTTTCATTAATATAAAAAACTAATTAAGTCATGTATTAATTTTATTTGTGTTCATCATTGATGAATATCAACTACTAATTTAGTAGTTTTATATTGATTTTATGTGTTCATTATTAATCAACACAAATTAGTTAGTATGATTTTGCGACTAAATTAAAAAAAATGCCATACAATGTGCATATTCATCTAGTATGAAAACACAAAGTTACATATGTTAATTACAATACTAAATAATATCACGTGCAACTATAAATAATTTCAACCATAAATTATATTATATAAAATGTCAAGTATTACAATATGAGTTTCCAACTTTATATTGGTTGACCTATAATTTAGACATAAAATATTGTTTCATCACTTCAAAACATTATCACTGTGTTTCCAAGACATTGCAAGTGAATTCACCAACTTTGAAGACTTGACCATCAATCTCTATTTGTGTGTCTTATGCTAGATATTGGCTCTAAGGGTATCACTAGATTGGTTCTCTTCTTTCTCTTTTTGCATTTGTCGCTCCAGTGTTATTTTTCTCCTCTTTCTTCAATTCTTGCTTCTTACCATCAATATTGAGTTCCTCTCCTGGAAACGAAAGAAGATACAATGTAGAGTATAAAATATGAACTATTATGAATATTGGAATATAAAATAAAATAGACTATAAAAAAATTATATGACAAATACCTCAACATCAGCAATGTCAATGTCATTTTTCTCCACAAAAGCAAGAAACTCAAACCATTTTTCTTCATTTGGGTCGGATAGTTGACACTATGTGGTTAAATGACCTATATAAACAAATAAATTAAAATGTCCAAATTGCAAAGAACAACTTAATAACTTAGTATTCAACCATTAGAGAAAGCTTACACACAATCAAGCCAACTAAGTTACATGCTAAAAAGCTTAGGCTATATATAACTTGTAAAAACAAATAATCTGAAGCGCGATGTCTAATCCTTGTCATTTTATTCACAACACATTTCACTCTCTAACGCATGAACTTGGTCAAGTACATATACAACCTATGCTCAAATAACAACATCAAAGTAAACTTTTCGAGTAGTCATGGAATTTTCTTAACACAAAATAGCTAAAAGGATTTCAATTAAATATATCATGTAATACTAATCTCATCTTCAAGCTTTGGATGTTTAAATGGACACGATACCAAGTATTTTCAATTTCATGGTTAAAAAGAAAAACAAAATCAAAGGAAACATTCAAAATACAATCTAACAATAAAGACTAGATATCATGGAATGGGCATTGCAATTATAAAATATTGTTTACCTATCCACGGGTGTCTTATCTAGCATTCCTAATACATTTTTTTTCCCAAAATAACCATGCAAATGGTAAATTGAAAGTCACATAAAACCAAGAGAAAACCCTTTTCTAACCAAAACAAACAAACAATGGCTCTAATAAAAATGTACACCTCAGAAATTACTCTGCCATATACTTAGGCTAAAGGTGAGATTATTTGAATCATATTTAGGTCATACTTAATGGGATATTCATATGTTTATCATGATGTAAATTTGTTGTTAAAATAAATATATAAATCCAGGTTATTACCATTTCCACTATTGGTTCATTCTTAACTAGTTGTACTCCATAATATCATTTTCACATGTTATCTCCACATACCCACCAAAAATATCAAATATGGAAAACAAATGGAATTTTGGAATTGTTTATAAAACTATGTCATTTACACACCCTTCCAATGTATTTGACCAAATGTACCGAGTTGAACTTCTTCTATCTATTTTATTTACATCCTAAATAATATCCATTTCAAAAACCAAGACAACCCCAATATCTTCAGATCCTAACACATCTATATTTGCTACCAACCATAGGAGTTAGTACTCTCTTACAATTAAAATTGTTAAAGTATAATTGTTTCATGAAGAATAAAGAATGTTAAGAGAATAATAATTCTCTCACAAGTAATTACCAAGATCATAAATTCAACTTGCAATCAAATTTCAACACTCATTTGGAACCAATGATATGACTTGTACATTTAACATTATTATATATAAATATTACTTGTCCTATTATGGATAGTACCATATTCCAGATATTCTCAATATTTGAGTATACGAACCTTGTGTGTTACAGACTCGCTGAAACCTACCAAATATTCAAGAGAATTAGCAACTCTTTGATGATAGGATTCAACTTTTGTATCGTGGGGAGGCCAAAGAAACGTTTCTCCGTTGGATTTACTATACAAGGACAGAGCATAATCTATCAAGGCTCTCAATTGAAACCTGAATTTATACATTTGTTCCAGTTTGGATGCGTACAAAGTCCAAGCTAAGTTTAAGCTTCATATTTATCTCTTGCAATTTTCATTGAGTAAATTATTTGTCTTTTACTATCCTGCAAGATTCTAGAGCCGTATCTATGGATTTTTACTTAAATGACTACTCTGAAATTTATTAGCTTTATTCAAGAAATCTTACACCTATTATTTAAATTTAAAATCTCTTCATCGATTAATGTTAGTGAGGGTGTCTTTGCATACAACTTACCACTACTCTTAAACTTAGCTACAATGTGTAATATCTTTAACTCAATTGGATCAGATATTGTTTTATGTCCTTCACAAGTTGTTTCTATAATCTTGTTCAACTTGGTTGTCTTATGTCGTAGACTGATTGTAATTGGAAGCAGAGGAATTAGCCTCAAGAGAATAAACTCATATAAAGAAGAGACATTGAGTTTGAGAAGAGGTGACATGTGAAATAAATCTTCACTCGTTTTATGCCTGAGGCAAATTTTTATTCAATCTCAATTTTCTAAGGAGAAACAACAAGAGAAATTCATGCTTGGAAACTAGTTCACATGAATTTCTTTAGTAGAATAAACTAATTAAACTCTGCCTGGAAGCTAAATGGGATCATAAAATTAGGAATTTATTTATCTGTTTATATGCAAAGATAATAAGATTGTACAGATATGAAGAATACTTTCTTCACTTTCAGTCACATGCTAAAGATGAAAAGAAATGAGAAAAGTGAGTTTAAGATGGACAAAATGGTTAAATCTGAACTACAAATTTCTACATAGTTAGTTTGAAGACATCCATACAAAATTGATATTCTTCATGTGAGAACACTAGCTTATAGGACAATTTTCGTAGTAGTAAGGAAATAAATATTCTGTCAAAGGGATAGGAAATGCTAAATTTTAGGGATCTCACAACAGTTTGTTTCCTTCAACTCTATTAAAAGGAATAAAATCCAATTTCATATAGTAGAGTAGGGATGCTACACCACACTACTTACCATCAATATAATTGAATATCTTACTGTGGGGCATGGCTACTTGAATAACAGTTTGGACCTTCATCAATGTCATGCTCCTCTCATTGTTCATGCAATTTTGTAGTTGTAAGGATGCAAAGAAAGGGTGGGATGGATGAAATCATGGAAAGAAACGATGGGGATGGTATGGAAATCAACTGGAAAAGAAGGAGAAAAAATGAAGGAACAAGAAAACATTGCTTGAGGTGAATGGTGGAAAAACTATGAAATGGGAAACTAACAGGTAGGGAACAAGCATAGATGGAAAGAAAGGGGACATAATCCAATAAAGTTAAGAAACATAATTTGTTTATCTTCAAATAAATAAACTTGAGAAAATATACATGAGCGAGTCTCATTTAGCACATGCCAAAGATTAAAATAAATGAGTTTAAGATGGGGAAAATCCACCTGAGAAAGTTAAATTGTAAATTGTTAGATTCCAAAAACACTCATAAGGAAAATATTTCAATCACCAAAAAGAAATAGGAATGAAAAGGACAAGATTAAGTCCAATGAAAGTCCTAGATTTATAAAGGGCTCGAACCCTAGAATATTGTCCATATCATTATGGAAGAAGATATAAAGGGTTTCCTTGTATGGTTTGAGCATTCAGAGTCTTGGAAAATTGCATATATCTTCTAGCATTGCTATTCAATATTGATATCATTATCCGTTAACAAAGTTGGATTCATCCCTTGGATGTAACCTCAATGAAAAAACATGTGGCTCTACTCCTAGTCTTGTAATACCAATGCTTGAGTTATTGCTTCAGCCCTAAATCTCAATGACTTTTCACTCATAGCATATGTCACAGTGTTTACATATTTTACAAAGAGTAAAAATGGTCTACCCTACACACATATACTTAATGGGGTTTGTATTTCCTAGGTTGCTTATTAGTACAAAATTCCATTTTTCCTTTTCTTGTTCATATTTTTTGCCATTTGTTCCCATCTAATCTTGAACCAAAGTTTGGTTAGATAGCTCTATTTTCTATGCCAAAATGGGTGAAGAGGGTAAATTCTTGCTCGACCAGTTCAAAAAATATGTTAAATGACATATTCCAGTAACTTTGGCATACTTCATTTCCGGCTAAAACCACCCAAATGATAGGAAATTGAACATGTTTTATTTTAGGCGCAATATTTTTTCAAGTTGGATTTTCGTAAGGGAAGATACAAGGGGGGATTTCTACTTGATTCATAATCATGGAATTGTTGGGTTTATTGAGAAAATTTTAGCTATTTAAGAGGAAGGTTGAAGATATAGTAGAGATTTTGGCCCAATCACAAGGGGTGAAGGCACACTTCAAAGAGTAGATGTTCCATCATATGATGGGGGTAGTTGAGTGAGAAAGGAATTAGGAAGAGTCAATAAGAAAGATTCGAGTAGGTCTCCCAGTTGGTTCTTGAAATGTATGTGTTACTGGAATACAATGAATTAGACAATTAATTAATTAATTGCTTGTTGAGGATTGTTATTGAGTTCTTTCATGTATTACTGCAGACTCTAAGTTGGAAAATTTCCACTTTAAGTGACTTGCTAAAACTTATCCTCACACAAGTTTACGAATGCCAAGGAATAGGACTCACTGGTCATATTTTCGAAAAATAATGTTGAATCTATCTATTTCAAGAGCAATAACAATTTCTTGATAATTTATTTTAATGAGGATTGTACATCCTCAAAGTTTAGCAGCATCTTGATTTTATCAATTAAAACAGGGAAAACTACACAAGACATCAAGATATTTGCATATATGCCAAGGAAGTTTCTTGGCATTTTGATATTCCAATTTGTAAGGGCATGATTTAAAGTTTGTTGGATAGAGCATGAAAAGTTTCCAAATTGAATGAATATAAGTTGTTGTTTACCCTATTATTTAAAAATTATTTATTCCTAACATTTTAAGTCCTGGAAATATGGAGATGGTGATTTATTTCTAAGAAAGAAAATTTCAATGAAAAATCATTCCAAATATAGTGGAGCACCTTGCAAGAAAGTTGTTATCTCTCTTGGCAGTGGATATCATGATCAGTTCATTGCTCTCTATGGTATTTATTGAATACTTCACAACTATGTGGACTAGGGAAGGAAGTGCTTCATGTATCTTTTTTATTTCCCTAAAGAATAAAATCCAATGAATTTCAGGCAGTGTAGAAACATTACTATTCAGAAAAACTATATCAATTCTTGTGCCACAACCAAAACAAAGGGTTTCAATTTGTGATCTATGAGAGATCTTGTCCCAACCCCAAAAAGAAAAGCCACACCTATTTAGATCCTCCTTCATAATAGGAGAATACAAGAGTGAGAAAGGAGTTAATAATGGTCCATAAGAAAGTTTGGAGGGGCTTCCTCATCGATCTACCCTCCCATGGACCTATGCATATATTTTGGAATAAAAGAGCTCTAATCAATATTTAACTATATATCTTTAATATTTCTCTAACTTCTATCTAAACACTAGTGATTTCCATCCTAAAGTTCATATACTTTGTAATCTATGAAAAAATAAATTTCTTTGCTCTCTAAACACTAATGATTTCTTATAAAAGTTCATATACTTTGTAATTTGTGTAAAATACTTATGGAATTCACTTCACAGAATAGTCTTGTATTGGTGTTATATCAAACTTAGCTGAGGCATTCTACCAAAGAAAATGAAAGATCTATGCTACTTGTGCACATGCAATCATGGCTCAACACATACATATTTGTTCAAAATGAAAAAGTGGAGTTGAATTGCTCTAGCCACAACATGACCTTAAATATCCTCAATTGTCAAACTTAACCCAATTTTTTATGAATATTGTATGTTAGTTGAAGGGACCCATTGTTTGTATTTTATGTTTGAGGGAAGGTCATAGATCAATAGGTTTACCAAGGAGTGTGGAGAAAATCCCTTCATAGATTCAGAAACAATGCTCCTATATTGTGTTGGGGTTCATTGAATGCTGGAATATATGCTCTCTAACTTCGTCCCAATGAAAATTTTGGGTATGGAAGATTTCACTGATTCTCTTTATTGTGCTATCATTGCATCAATTGTGACAAAGTTAATGAACCTAAGGATAAAGAAACTTCATAAATTTCAATACGATATGATTCTGCTTTAGAAGTAAAATTTTTACTTTTTCATTGCCTTATTATGTGATAATATTGGATTATAAGAAGATTCTTGGTTGTCAAGCAATAAAATTTTTTTCCAAGATATAAGTTCCCAAGGTGAATATTATGGAGTTTACACTGATTATTGAGCATTCAAAGATATATCTAATCTGTATCGTCCTTAGAAGTAGATGGATTAAGAATTTTTGCTTTAGAATCTATAGAGGCAATGGACAAGAATGATAAGATCCATGACAAATAGAAAGAAAACCCATTTCTAAAGTATCATTTTAATTTTAGATTCACCAAAAAATTTAAGCATCTCTACAAGTGTGGTAAGAAGTTATGAACATTATTTGGAAAAAAGTCATTCGGCATATATATTGCATGATTGTTATGCCACAAAACTGAATATTTGACGATGGAAATTTCTCCATGAAAATGCAAGAATGTGTGAGTGCAAATCCCTAACATATCTTTATAGAATAGTGGTCACTTATCCCTTGAGCGTGCAGATAGGAGGAATAGTGGTTATTCAACTATATCTATATGCCTATAGGAGGTACATGAAATAATGCAAAAAATCTCATAATGTAATCATCATATTAACTCTTTTCCAAAATTGTAGCACAACCTTCAAAATAGATCTCTTAATGGAGATATACACAGAGAAAAGATATTCAATATTAAGATCAATGTCTTGAGTTTCAACAAAATAAGTGCTCTTCAAAGGTATATGGATTACTTGGGAAGAATGAGAGGATTTAATATCATAACAGAGAGACATTAGTCTCAGAGGGAGCAGGTAGAATAAGAAAGACTAAATCATTAATGAGCATTTTATCTTCTAAATAATGGTGTTGATTCATTTATATGAGCCTTGTTGAGATTTGGTATTATGGATTGTATGTCCATTGATATCTACTTGAAAAAGTATTTTGTTGTTGAATTGATGAGACCTTCTGATTGGCACATTTGATGCATACTTATCAAGGCTCGGTAAAACTAATTCCAACCTCCATATTAAGGTTGTGATGGTTGAACCTGGGAATATACTTCCTTATATGTTTAACTCCCCAATGAAAGAGGGAGTTGGCTATTGAAATGGATAAGAAGAATCTTCGATTGATGCCCTACTTGGAACTGGAAATCTAAAGTTTCCCTTGGAAAAGGAAGAATGATATCAAGATTCTATTGTAGGTCTATGATCATCATGTGTAGACAACTAATTGGGTTGCAAGGTTTTTCTAATTAACTAAGAAGTACTGATGATAGAAAAAGCACAACCAGTGGTTAGTTTTGGCTCTCCTATGATGAGCAAAAATTAATCTTCTAGGGCACCTAGTTCTACTAAGGCAAGGTGTATGGTAGGGGTAGGGGACCTACATTTCATCAATCTAGAGCTTGAACCACTTTAATATGTCTATTTGGATGATCTCAATTTCCAGATAAAGGATTTTATCTGGTGTAATACCAACGATGTGTGTTTGAACATCCCCCATCACCCATATATTTTATAAGTATTATGAATGTGAGAATTAGTTAGAAGCCTTCTGATTTCATTTTCTTGAGAGCACTTCACTACTACAAAATTGTCAGCTTTACATATTCAGTAGATGATATTGATGTGGGTTATTGTGTTTCATTTCAATGGCGAATTACTTTTAATTTTTGGAAATTTTTCATCCAAGAAACTAAGAATGAGAAGTGCTACTTTTACACCCAATTGAGTTCCCAGGATTTATATATGGCTTCCCATTGCATATCATAAACTCCATCCTTCTAGAGAGAACTAATTGTTTTAGTTTTTCCAGTAGGAATGACCTTAGCCTTGACATCTTAAGTACTCAACTCTTGCTGAACAACTTGATTTGTTTTCTAGATATCTCTTGTAACCATGATTGGGTGTATGCCCATTTTCTTTAGACCTTTTATGAAAAAAACTACCTCCCTTTTAAATGGATCAGAAATGGCCAACATTGCCACTAGTATTTTATCAAGGCCACCAAAATTCCTATTTTAGCATGTTATTCCATATCCTTTAAATAATCCTATGCAAATGAAGGTGTAGACACTCCACACTCAGACATCAGATTCCAATTACCAACCAAAATATCTATCCCATCTATTAAACATCTTACATGTTTTCCGGCAAGAGCTTCAAAAATTTTGGAAGTTAATCAAGCAGTATTCTTGGTCCCAAACCCCTTCATATACGTAGTTGTAGGTGGCTCGCAAAAGAAATGAAAGTGATTTGCGTAGTTTGCCACTACCCTTTCCAATGGATACTCACTTCTCAACTCTATTTGAATCGATTTTTTTGAATGTGTTTGTAGTGGAGGTCACCATAGGAATCTAATGAAATATTGTTTGAACCATAGTGAAAACAATAAATCATTTTAGATCTAAACTTCTATTGCATGTGGAAGAGTGGCACAATTTTTTCTAGCTTGGGAATCATTTTATATCCAACCTCTATTTGAAAACCATTGAAATTATAGGGTGAACTATAACTCAACGCTCCAGGAAGTTTTAGGATTGTTGGATTAGTTGTGTAGATGGTCAAGATTAAATCTAGCATTTAATTCTTGAAAAATATTGTGTGTTCTTGGCGCTTCAATGCTATTGACAATGACTGCGGATTCATGGCTATAATTGGTGGGAATTTAGTAATACCTCCAGTTTTAGAATGGGAAGATGAAGTTAGAAGATTGCAATAAGGCCATAATTGCATGGGTAAGGTTAAGATTCTATTATTAAATATTACAGCAAGGAGAAACTATTTTGAGAAATTCTTTGAGTTGCATATATGATAGAGCTTTAGCACTAGTAACAAAGGGTTGTCCTTTTGTGAGGGTACTTGTTTTATAAAAAAAAATGCACTATAATATTTTGGCACGTGACAATATGGGTAATTGATTATTTCATGAACAACATAATAAATAACACCATACCTACTTGAGCATCATCATCAGAGAAATGAGATCACAAAGATGCCTTCATATATCTTCCCGACCTGATGGGAGAGTTGCACCTATGGTTGGCATAGTGACTCCATCCTTAATACACCCAACATATGAGCCTTTAGCACCAATATTCACAACACATGAAGTCAACACTTCATTTACAAATGTTGCATAAGACTTTCCTGATGGATTACAGTAGTATTGAACTACAAGTCCCATAAGAATTGTTTCAGTTCATGATTGTCAAATATCCATCTAAGCTAGGAGGACTTCATGTGACACAGTGGGCCATGATCGCCAAGGAGCACATCACTAGTAGTTCACCTCCCAGGAAGGATACCTTTCTAGATCTTAAATTCTAGTTTCTTAGTTAGTTGCATATTTTTTTGTTTCTTCTAGCCTTTAATTTGTATGCGTGCCAAATTTAAGGATTCACTCTTCAATTGATGATATCTTTGTAAAACTATAAAAAATCCACTGCCAAATGAATAAGAACCAATTTTTTTTCTTTTGGATTCATTTATGATTTACTTTCTCTATTCTCTCGGCATTTTTTGTGCATTTCTTTGTGGATGCTTGAGATAAATATCATTAAACCTCATCACACTTGTACTTGAAAATTTGCTAGGTTTTGAAAACATACCAATAAGACGATGAGTAACATACCTAGACCCTTAGTCTAAGGCATGTTACCATAAATCCAACTTTAATACCATTTTGAAAGAAATGAATGTATGTTGTTTGACATATAGGCTCATGTGATTGTCGATGATTTTAAAATTCAAGAATGTAGATGAATTAATAATGCACAACAACATTTAAACATACAAAACATAAATTGGACATAACATTCAAGCATAACATTTACATATTAAATAATAGAGTGATTGGAATATTTATCCTTATAAATGTTTTACACAACTAGCTACAAATGTCAAATATTCCATCCAACCATAGTTATTTTTGGACTAATTCTCTCTACAATAGGCCATGCCTAATCTAGGGCTATGATTCCACAAATGTGAGCATGCTCCTATGGATGTCTATAGTCAACACTAAGAGACCAATACCTAGTAAATTAAGAGTGATGCGACCCTTACAATAATTCCTACTAGCCAACTCTCTTTCCCATCATATTTCACTATCTAAGGATGATATTTATTTCTATGTATTATATTACCTTAGACAATCTCCATCCCATCCAGGGCTCTAACATAGATTGGTAAGGAATCTCTTAGTTATGGGATTTAGGAAATCTAACTACTAGTGGAGCACTTACAACAACCTTTACAAAAGCACTTGAGTGATTTCTAAATGAGAACCCCTCACAAACATGAAAAGATAGTTATTATCATTAATATCAACACTAGAGATTGGTCTTCAACACAAATTGTATATTCTCCTCTTGTAGCACCAAAAATCTATTTTTTTTTTCCTCCTTCTTTTTCAAAGTTAGCTATCTCCTCTACTCAAATTCTTTTTCTTATGCATGTTTTGACCTAGGCGATTCCAAACACAATTTTACTAATCACATGTTCTCACATGTAGGTGAGATGATTCTCTCACCCACCTCTTAAATGAATTCAATAAAAGCACTCCCCTCATGAGTGTACTTAGCCCATGCTTCAAGAACTAATTGATATGACTCTTCTACCAACCTCAAAAATGCATTCAATGACTAGTTTTAATAATTCAAATGCGGATTATACGGTAATGAAAATTAATTTATGCTAATAATACGAGATTTTAGGCGTGTGTGATTTAACCTTTGACCCATTTTTAACCCCCTCATTTATGGAATGATAGGTCCTCCATGAATATGTTCTTATCCATCTGATAACTAGTGATGTATTTTGTATTATTATTTTCAATACAAATGTTTACATATAATTTTTTGTTTGATATTGTGTCCATGACTTGTGGTACTAGAATGTGACCTAAGAAACCATAACCTAGGGCACCTAAGCCATCAAAATCTCTTGACAATCACACTAGGCTTAGACCACATCAACCTTTAACATGGATAATTTTTCTTGATATCTCCTCGTGACTATTACGAGTTTCGCACATTAGTCGCTTTACATAATAAAACCATTAAAATCTAATGATGTTATTGATATTTAGATACATTTTTAAATATTATATATCTTGGCATTTACACATTCATCATATTTAAAAATATGCATTTCTAATCTAGTGATCAAAATCGGGGTGTTACAATTTCCTCCCCCTACATTTTTTCACTATATTTGGTGCACATTACCATATAGGCTTACATGTAGATACATAATTTTTTTTACATCTTAGCACTCTATAATTTGACAATTTAGTAACTCCTATAGAAATTCCAAATTCCCAACTCTCACTTCCCTCAACCTACATAGTCTAAGGAAGAGTACTCCCTTCTCTCCATAACAATCCTTTAGGCTATCCCACTTACCTTTGAGGGCTCAACCATTGGTTGGACATGAAATATCCAAGCTATGGAATTTAGTAATCCTAGCTATAAAAAATGGTGTCTTTAATCATTTATTCACAAATGTACATTCATATTTCGTCAAAATATCCAAAAAACTATGGCTAGTTCTCCCACATAACCTCTTCATGCTCCCATGTGGTATCTTCAGGATTGAAATAGGTACACTAGACCTTTACCAAGATAATGGCTTTCCACAGGAGCACTTATAATTTTGAGTCTAAGATGCGTATTGGCTTCACCCAAAAGTCCCCTTTGTGCTCCACCTAGACCATGGTCTAATCAATCACAAGGTTAGGATTAATAGCCACATAATTTTCAATAAAGATATATGAAACACTTTTATGAGTATTCATGGATGCAAGTAATGCTTGAATATATATAAATAACCTTATCCTATCTAGGATTTCAAATGGCCCACAAGATTGTGCTACCGATTCTGGGTAGCTTTCCAATTTTAGTGAACTCTTTTTAGCCTCCACTTTGAAAAACCCATGCCCAACCAATCTAAATTATTTAAGCATATTTTCTTTGTTTGTGCAACTTTCTACCTATATTATGTATCCTTTATATTTTAACTTATCATTAACATATGTTTTTACATCTCTTTTATAATATATAGCCCAACAATCACTTTTTTTTCTAGGTTATCCCAACTCAAAATATAACTTTATAATTTCCTTTTTATATAAATTTCCACAATATTGGATTCCTTATCAATCGACTTAATTGAAATAACATGTGTGCCTTTTGTAAGATTTTCCATCACTACCATGATGGAATCATCTCACCTTGTTAGCCATGGTAGCTTAGTGATGAAATTTATGGTAACAAACTATCTTGATTTTCACATGTATACCGTGAATCCAAGACACGGGCAGATAAGTTGTCTAAAGAAGTTTCTCTCTTGCAAGAGGGTTGCTTAACTTAACTTGAGAAGGCACCCTCATTTCAGCTACAAAAATAAATTTGTCATTCACTAGTCTTTCGCTACGAAATGATGGTTTTTCGTAGAGATTTTTCAGATCCATTGCAAGAACTGTGAGTTTTAAATTCAAGGGATAAGTAAGATGTCTTGTTGATGAGTAAGATGTCTAGTTGATCAATAATAGTTGTCTATAAGACACTACAAGAAAAACTTAAATTTGCGGATTTAGTCTTCTGACTGTGGTAGATAATGCAGAGAATAAGAGAGGCTTGAGTCTGTACAGGATTGAACAAGTTCAATATTTAACCAGAGAAAATTCCATCATGGCTTGTTGATTGGATGCCTAATCAAGGGGGGTTCCTAATTGGGAACCTCCAGCCTGCTCACATGGATTTTAGGTTTTTCTCATTGGGTGATCTTTGGGCTACAATAACTTCCCTAACTACTTCAGAACAGGTTGAGGCTATATTGAACCTAATTGAGAGCAGATGGGATGATCTTGTGGGCACCATGCCTATGAAAATCTTCTTTCTTGCATTGGAATATGAAGAGGTGAATTATCACTCGTAGTGATCCTAAGAACATGCGTTGGTCATATCATAATGGAGGATCATGGTCGTCACTTCTTTGGTAGTTTACTATTGCACGCATAAGGATGGGGAGGCCAGATATAGCAAGTAGAGTAGTGGAAATTGTAGAGAAAAGGATTTCAAAATATTGGTGGCCAAATTAATATGAAACAAAAGCATCGAGACTTATTGGCAAGCAAGCTCGACTGTACCAGATATGGTCAATTGCTAGATACCTTGCTGCCAAGTCATTCCTAGCTAATCCAGACATAGCATGCATATTGGCATATGAAGAGGACCTTGCCCTTATGGAAGGATGTCTATGTCCCATATGTGCTAGCCCTCATAAAAAATGTTCCAGAAATGCAATGCGATCAAAATCACGCATTCTTGTATACAAATCTACCAGGAAATTTTTCTTAAAAAAAAAATAGTTCGGATCTGCAAAAAGCGAAAGAAACTCTGGGGCGTCAGAAGGCATGGGAATGGATTTATAAAGTTATAAAGTGTCATTAATATAAGAAGCTAACAACCATATTGATATTTAGATTTAGTTCATTCCCGTATTGCAAATCGATATTAATACTCCACATAGGCATAGATATAAGAAGTTGACAACCAGATTGATATTTAGATTTAGTTCATTCGATTATTGAAAATCGATATTGATACCCCACATAGGCATTGAAAAAGTCATAGATGGAAGCTTTTAAAGCAGTAGAGGAGGTGGTGACAATAGCAGTTCTTTCAGTGTTTCCACCAAAGAAATCTACCAGTTTTCGTTTGAGCGGCGGTCCGACTAGTTGCAGATCAAGTTGTCATACCAGCTTCCCTTCGCTTGGTTCCAAATGCAGTATATCCTATTGACTGAATAAAATCAGTTGATCTAACAGAGCTAGAGGTAGTGGATACCATTCTAGGTGAAGTCCCATAAGTAAATGAACTAATAAAATATCTGTATACCCTTTTCCGAGCAGCGGAGTTAAAAATGGATATAAGGGTCAGAGAGGCAGATGGGGATACATATAAAGATATAAATCGAGTAGTATAACAAACATCCCTTGATGTCCTACGCCCCATGACCAAAGTTCCAAATTTGGGTGCAGATTGAGATTTATGACCACTGACGTTAGCTCGGATGATTGGAAGAGTCTATTCTAAACTACAACACTGCAGATCACTTTACACCTTGACCTAGATAAATCAAACACCAGAAGTAGGGAACTCGCACCCTCTTTGATAACCTCGACCTAGTAGAGAGAACCTAGTAGACCAATGAGACATACAATTTCAATTCTAACCTAGCCTCATGAACTTGAACTTTACTGCCGAGTCCTAGATAATTCAACAGTCACCTACCGTAGCTCACTGCCTTTCTAAAGGTACCACATAGCTCTAGAGATAAAAATCCATTTTTTTTGCTAAAAACTAATCACACCCAATTTTTTGCTACTGTAGAGGAATCAAAGCAACATAAATACCAAAAGAAAGTGCTTCGAATTTTATGAACTTACCAAAGGGTCCATCCAAGGGCACGAACGGCAATGGAGTAGAAGGAATCAGTGACATAGTAGATTTGCATCATGGAAATCGATCCCGAAACCTCCAGATTAGATTTGTGTCATGGAAATCAATCCCAACACCTCTAATTATTCATCTGTGACACTAATATCTGGATTTATGTGGGTAAATCTCCACTAACTGTATCCTCTCCTCTGTCACGGGAATAGTCAAAATTATTATTTATGTTTCCACTGACTCTATCAAATCAAATAATAGAGAAATAAATCATCATTTATCGTTATAACGTTGGCCACTTCTCTCTGATCTTCTGTCAATATTTATTGCACTATTTATTCATGAAACTAGGAGCTGAACAAATCGATTTTTTGTGGGGCAAGATATTGAAGAGATTCTCCTCCATCCGTTGATCCCTCAACCTATTGAAATTCAACTCTGAAATCCTGAATGCCGGTGAATCACTGTCGTATTTCCTGTGAAAATGTATAATAAATATGTCGCTAAGGCATCCAATTTCAATTGATTTGAAGAACGGGAATTGATCTAGATATCTTAAAGATCGATCCAGGGACGTACCTCTTTCTAGATTTTCGTAGCGAAGATTGGAGATCGATATTGTCGTGCCAAACTATTGTTCTAGCTTTTTTTTTTTTGTGGAAATTAGATCATGGTAAAATATGTTTAACAATGCACCTAATTTTGAGCAATATGTGTTGAATTTGTTTTTTTGTGGGAATTAGATCATGGTAAAATATGTTTAACAAAGGGCCTAATTTTGAGCAATATGTGTTAAATTATGTGTTACGTCCTAATAATAATAGTGATTCCCCCATTATTATTGTCATTGTATCCCTTATTGTTACTGTTGTGCCCCTATTGTCCCCATATTGTTATTATTGTGCCCCATAGAGGCCCACTATTGTTGTTTTTGTGCCCTTATATTATTATTGTTAGGTCGACTTGGGTTATATTGTGACCCCTTAGACTCCTATATATAGAAAGGAGGTTTTTTTATTTGTATCATCCAAGAATTGTTCATTTGTGTGATTTAAAGGAGGTTTCCCCCTCAAAGAGGTTGATTTCTAAGTCGTTGATCTATCTTTTCTATCTTTTTGTGAGTTGGTTTCATAACATTTGGTATTAGAGCTTTGGATTCTAGGGTTTTGCTGTGCCAAACAGGTCATCGGGGAATTTTAGCTATAACTTGTTTTTTGCGACATTTCTGAAGCTAAAACCAAAACCCATTTGATCCGAAATCGCACTGAACATCGGGTTCAAATTTAAGATCTTGTTACGCTATATTTTCAGAGATATGATCTAAGGAAGTTAGGGTTTTTGCAAGCTCTAGAATTCTATCTCAAACAAGTCATCGTGGAATTTTCACTATAATTTGTTTTCTATGAAGGTTTAGACTCTAAAATTAAAACCCATTTGAGCCGAAAACTTGGTGAATCTCAAGCCCGAATTTCAAATCATGTTTCACTGTGTTTTCAGAGATAGAGTCCAAGACATTTAAGGTTTTTGTAATATCCCAAATTATATCCCAAACAAGTGACCTGGAGAAAATAGTCATAACTGTTTTTATGAACATCAGATTAAAATTTCGTAAGAAGTTAGAGAAAGTGGACGACCTTTAGTTTTCTATTTATTGGTTTCAGGTCCTAAGGTAAAAATAGTGACACGCGGCACTTCGTACAAGCTCACTCTACTAAACTAGTCTATAATCAAGTCATCGTGGGAGATTTAGTATAACTCTTAATTGGAGAATCCAATATTGATCAGACTTGTGGGTTAGACAAAGGACTCAAAGGGTTACTACAGGAAGAAATTTCAGAACTTAGAGATCTAAAATTATAGAGATAAAGCAGATTCAAGATCAAGCTCCTACAAAGTGAAAAACAGTGTGTAGTTTGTTTAAATTTTTGCATAAGTTTGGTTTGAAAAAATAGTTTGAAGGAATGCAAAGGGCATAGTGAAGAATTATTATCATTAATTGATGCCCTGAAGAAATAAAATGTAAACACCTAGTAAGAAACCTGAAAGCTCTAGAATGACTCATGAAGAAGAGGAAGAAACGCAACATGATATATCAAAATTACGAGACCAAGTGCAACAAAATTCACTCTCACAAAAAGTAACAAAAGCTAAGAAGGATGGTTTAAAGAAAGACGTAGAAGCTAAGATGTATGACGTGGAAGCTAAGATGGATGGTTTAAAGAAAGGTGTAGAAGCTAAGATGGATGGCATGGAAGCTAATATGGATGATGTGGAAGCTAATATGGATGATTTGAAGAATGGCGTGGAAGCTAAGATGGAAGATTTGAAGATGGATTTGACATTTTCTACAAGAAATGCTTACGAATGGCTAAAGGGTAGTAAATGAAACTAATGATGAGAATAAAATAAATGTTAATCATGATTTCACAGACTCTAACGTTGGATCGAAGACCCACCATGTTCCAAAGATCGATATGAGAAAGTTTGATGGTAAGGATATCGTAACATGGATACTACAGATGGAGTAATCTTTCGATCTCCATAATGTGCAAACCACACAAACGCTACTCATTGCAACTGTATATTTGGAACCAAATCAACTTGTACGGTATCGATGGATTTTATCTCATAAAAAAATTGTCACTTGGGCTATTTTTATGGATATAATAATAGCACATTATGAGGTTACAAAAAGCAACACATTTTTAGCCAATTGATAAATCTAAAACAAAAGGGTTCAATGATGAAGCACATTGAGGACTTCCAAAAATTGAATGTAAGGGTAAAATATATTCTAGAGGAGCATAGGATTGATGTGTTCATAGGGACTTTAAAGGATAACATCCAACATGAGGTTCGCCTTTGGGAACCTAATTCATTGGAGAAGGCATTCAGGTTGGCAAGAAAAATGGAAAGAAAAATTATGGCAACAAGGAAGCCTACCACTCACAATCATAAAGAGGGAAGTGTTGTTTACCCTAGCCATCCGCAACCTACAAGGTTGACACCACAAAAATTGGAAGAAAAAAGAGCAAAAGGACTTTGTTACAGTTGTGATAGCAAATACACTAAATGTCATAAGTGTGCTGAGAAGAAATTATTTTACATAGATTGTGAAGAGGAGGAAGAAAATGAACAAGAAATGTCAAAAGAAGAGGATATACACCAGGAAAAAACCCTAGAGAAAGAAGAAATGAATCTGACCATATCTTGTAATGCATTCGATGGAATTACCACTCCTCAAACTATCAAGATAGAAGGGCATATCAATAAGAAAAAGCTAATAGTCTTGATTGATTCAGGCAGTACCCATAATTTTATTCATTTTAAGATAGCCATGAAATTGAATTACTTCCTATATCCAGCACCAGAGTGTCAAGTGATGGTTTCAAGTGGAGGAACCATAAATTGCTCAGGAAAGTGCCATAATATCAAGCTATCCATGGGAGAATAGGTATTGAATAGCTCAATGCTTTCCATTCCAATGGGTGGTGTTGATGTTGTACTAGGAGTCTAATGGCTACAATCCTTGGGTACAATAGCTTTTAATTTTCAAGAACTTTTCATGAAATTTTCTTCAAAAGGAAAGGAAGTTGAATTAAGGGGTATCGCAGGGAAACCGGGAAAGATAATCAGCTCTAACGGAATGACAAAGATTCTAAATAAAGAACAATGAGGCATAATTACACAATTATATTCACTAGAGGTTCCCACATCGAAATCATCTATTTATTGAGATCTCCAAAATGCCTTAGACAATAATTCCAAGGTATTTGAGACTCCCAAAGGCCTCCCACCTATTCATGATCATGATCATGCTATTCATTTGATTCCAGGAAGTGTTCCTCCAAACATCACGCCTTATAGATATCCCTATGTCCAAAAGAGTGAAATTGAACATATGGTTGCAAAAATGCTAAAGGCTGACAGTATAATTCAACCTAGTCAAAGTTCTTTCTCTGCTCCAGCAGTATTGGTTCACAAGAAGGATGGATCATGGTGCATGTGTCCAGATTATAGGGAGCTCAAAAAGCTCACTATTAAAGATAAATTTCCCATTCCTGTCATTGATGAATTATTGGATCAATTGCATGGATCAATTTAGTTCACCAAGTTGGATCTTCATTCAGGATATCATCAAATCAGAATGAAGACTGAAGACATTCTAAAAACAACATTTAGAACTCAAGAGGGTCGTTATGCATTTTTGGTCATGCCTTTTGGACTTACCAATGCACCTTCTACATTTCAAGGTTTGATGAATTCCATTTTCAAACCCTTAGAAAATTTGTGTTAGTATTTTTTGATGATATAGTAATCTACAACAAGTCTTGGAAGGATCATGTTCAACATGTTGACAGGATGCTCAAACTATTGGAGGAGAAACAATTATATGCAAAAAGCTCCAAATTTTTCTTTAGAGTACAAGAGGTGGAATATCTGGGTCATATTGTATCTCATGAAGGTGTTAAGGTAGACCCTAGAAAAATTAAAACCATTAAGGAATGGAAAATACCCACATCCATAAAGCATTTGCGAGGATTTCTTGGGTTGACAGGGTATTATCGCAAGTTTATTAAGAATTATGGGAGAATAGCAGCACCTCTCACAACATTATTGAAGAAAGATGCATTTTCATCATAGAAAATTTTAGGGGCGAATGTTCGCCCTTTGGCGAAATTAAGGGGTTTTAAATTTTTAGTGGGCGAATATTTTGTATCATAGTACATTTTTACAAATCACCTCAAATAGCCCACCTTATTTTAAGGGAGAGGGTAAAAAAGGTAAATTTAGCCCTTGAAATTAGGAGTTACAGCCTTCCATTCGCCCATTTTCAAGAATAGGTTTTATTTAAGTGAATCCATTCGCCCATTTTCAAGAATAGGTTTTATTTAAGTGAACCCTATGGGCCAAAGGCCCAAATACCATATTTATAAAAGAGGTATGGTAAATTAATAAAAATATAAATAAATGAGAGGTATGGTAAATAAATAAAACATTTTTTATATTTACTCCATAAGTCACCTTATATACATGCAAGGGTGTAAACAAATAAAAATATAAGTAAAGTGGAGGTATGGTAAATAAATAAAAAGTCTTTTTATACTTACTCAAAAGGTATGGTAAATAAATAAAAATATAAATAAACTAGACGCATGGTAAATAAATAAAACCTCTTTTTATATTTAGTCCATAACCCTCGTTCTATTTATGAAGGCTCAAGAAAAGAGGTTTTATTTAAGTGAATCCTATGGGCCAAATACCATATTTGTAAAAGAGGTATGGTAAATTAATAAAAATATAAATAAACGAGAGGTATGGTAAACAAATAAAACATTTTTTTATATTTACTCCATAAGTCACCTTATATTTACAAACACTCAAAAAATGTGTTATATTTAGGTGAAACCTATGGGCAAAATACTATGGGACAAATACCATGGACTAGATTGTTATTAATACCATGCAAAAAAACATTATGAACCCTAATATTAGTATTAATAAAAATAAAAATGGCACATGGTATTGACCCATGGTATTCACCAAAATGGCACATGGTATTGACCCATGGTATTCACCTGGAATGTAGCCTATTTAAATGGGGGAATCAAACCAGCATAGATCCATCTTTACTCTGGATCTACTAACCCCCGAGAGGTATCAAATATCATGATATGCAAACTAGCATAGAGTGAAAAAATATTTGATCCGATCAAGAGTAAAAATGGATGTTGTAATTTAATGTATGTTAAACATTTTAGCTTGGTTAAAATAAAAAATAAAATAAAAATCAACTATTAATTTTATTAATTTTTATAAATTACTAATAGTAATTTTTAAGCTCCAGGTTTATGATAACCCATGGTATTGACCCATGGTAATATCATGGTATTCATGTGAGCATAGACTATTTAAAGGGGAAATTCTATCATCTTAGATCCATCTTAATTCTGGGTCTACCAAGTGCTCAGAGGGATAAATAGATTTCATCCCCCTAAGAGTGGTAGATGTGGAGTTAAGATGGATATAGGTTGGTTTTTATGATAATGAAGATATTAAATAGACTTAGGAAATTATATTGTAAAAGCATCTTAAGGTGAATGGTTAAAGCATAGACATTGGACAAGTATATTTGTATACTTCTGTTTTAAACTGAAACAAATCCAGGGCTAAAAGGAATGGATTGATTGCACTAGTCATCCTTCTATAACTTTCCAACATACGCTGGAGTAAACAGATTGTAATTTGGGTAATTTTTCTAATTGCAAACAGGAACATACTTGTGTATTGGCAGGGTGGTTATGAGGTCCCTAGAAGTGATGAATTTGAATTTTTCTTGGTTTTATATATAGTATTAGGTTTTTTCTCATGCTTTCTGTGAATGGCACGGGTGAATTTTATCCTACACCCACTAGGTTATCGACATGTTAATTTTGATTTCAAAAGATGTTTTAAAGAAATGCAATGATTTCATTTGTGTATTCAATAAACACAAGATTTTATAATTGAGTAAAATATTCGCCATGCTTGGTGAGAGATTCGCCAAAAGATTATATATACATATCATATTATTGATAAAATCGCCTTCCATTTTTCCTATATACCATGGACATTCGCCCATTTATTATACATGTAAATTTAGGGGGGGTTCTTAAAAATTTCCCTGATTTTCATGGACTCTCGAAGCAACGAATGCCTTTGAACATCTTAAAGAGGCAATGTACCAAGCACTAGTCTTAGCTACACCAGACTTCACAAAAACCTTTATTATGGAATCTGATGCCTCAGGAAATAGAATTGGTGTTGTTTTAATGCAAGAAGAAAGACCCATTGGTTTCAAAAGTCATCCAATCAAAGGAAGGTATTTACACAAAGATATTTATGAGAAGGAAATGTTGGCAATAGTACATGCACTTAAGAAATGGTGACCCTACGTAATGGGAATACACTTCAAGGTAAAAAAAGATCATGATAGTCTTAAATACCTTTTAGAACAAAGATTATCTTTAGAAGAGTAGCAAAAATGGGTCACAAAGATGTTGGGTTATGACTTTGAAATCATCTACAAAAAAGGGAAGCAAAATGTTGTGGCAGATGCACTCTCAAGAAAGGATGAGGATGTGGAAGAATTTCTTTGTGCCATTTCTATTATCCAACCAGATTGGCTAAACGAAGCAAGGGATGAATGGAAGAATGACGAACAACTGTGGGCACTCATTCAAAAGTTACAACAAGATCTCAGTACATTTGATAGATTTAGCTGGAAAAATGATTTGTTATCGTACAAAGATCAGTTATACCTATGTAAGAATTACCAACTGAAAGAAATTATTCTTAGGTAATTGCACACCTCTCCCTTACGAGGGCACTCAAGATTTCTAAAAACTTACCACAATGTTAAGAAGGATTTTTTTTTTATGGCCTTAAATCAGATATTCAAAAGTTTGTGGTAGAATGTTTGGTTTTCCAAAAAAATAAAGTTGAAACAATTAAGACCCCAGGTCTATTACAACCTTTATCCATTCCAAGCCAACGTTGGGAGGAGGTTTCAATGGATTTCATCACAGGCTTACCCAAGTCCAAAGGAAAGAGTGTTATCATGGTGGTAGTTGACAGACTTACCAAGTATGCACACTTTTGTGCATTATCTCATCCATTTAAAGCGAGTACAATTTCTATTGCATTTATGGAAACAATTCAAAAGCTACATGGAAACCAAAGATTATTGTAAGCGGCAGAGATCCCATTTTCACTAGAAATTTTTGGACATAATTATTTTCTTATCTTGGTACTCAATTAGCTCATAGCTCATCTTATCATCCTCAATCTGATTGGAAAATTGAGATAGTAAACAAATGTTTGGAAGGATTTATTCGTTGCTTTGTATCTGATAAATAAACACAATGGGTCAAATGGTTGCCTTTGATGAATGGTGGTATAACACTTACTTCCATACTGCAACAAAAATGACCCCATTTATGGAACTTTATGGATATCATCCACCATCCATCACATCATATTTAAGAGAAAATTGTAAAGTTCATGTAGTGGAAGATCACATCAAGCATCAACAACAAGTTCTCCAACTCTTAAAGGATAACCTCACCTTGGTGCAGAATAGAATGAAATAGCAGGCAAATCAACATCATAGCCAAAGAATTTTTGATGTAGGTGATTGGGTATTCCTAAGGCTACAACCATGTAAACAAATGTCCCTCAAGAAAGCTATGAAGGATAATAAATTATCACCAAAGTATTATGGTCTGTATGAGGTGTTGCAAAAGATAGGTACTATGGCATACAAATTGGAGCTTCTTGTAGCTTCCGGAGTGCACCCAGTTTTCCATCTTTCATGCTTAAAGAAGGTTATAGGTCACAAGTCCCAATTCAAACAATATTTCCAGAACTTGATGATGAAGGAAGAATCATATTGGAACTTGAAGCAGTCAAAGAAAAAAGAACTCGATAGCTACAAAATCGATCAATTTCAGAGTATCTCATCAAGTGGGAGAACTTACCTGCTAAAGATTCCACATGGGAGGATGATAATTTTATGCAAAAGCATCCAGAACTACTCAAGCATTGAGGACAACACCTTTTTGAAGGAGAGGGGCATGTTAGGTCCCTATAATACAAGTGATTCCCCCATTACTATTGTCATTTTATCCCTTATTGTTATTGTTGTGTCCCTATTGTCCCCTTATCATTATTATTGTTCCCCATAGAAGCCCACTATTGTTAATTTTGTGCCCTTATATTATTATTGTTAGGTCAGCTTGGGTTATATTGTGGCCCCTTAGACTCCTATATATAGAAAGGAGGTTTTGCCATTTTTATCATCCAAGAATTGTTCATTTGTGTAATGTAAAGGAGGTTGCCCCCTTGAAGAGGCTAATTTGTAAGTCGTTGATCTATCTTTTCTATATTTTTTTGAGTTGGTTTCATAACATTATGGGATGGATAGATATATTTGAAGGCGTTCAATTTTGAGAAATCTGTTTTAAATTTATTTGAAGATTTTCGACATTTGTATTTTTTTTAAATGGTGTGGAAAATAAAACAAATTATCCATTATGAAATGTCACAAAAGTATAAGTGTTGATCATTATGGAAGTCAAAAGTTTCTAAGAACTTAAATATTTGAGAGGTAAAAGTGAGATATTTGACACAATGATTTTTTACATTTTGGATAATATCTTTGTTTCATTTTATATATTAGAATTTTTTGATGGGCACATTATAATGTTAGCATTTTTTGGTAGCTTGCAACAACAACATATGTTTCATTTTTTTTTCATAGCACAGTTTTTTGCATTTCCACATTGAGTAGGGCATGATTCATATGCTAGTGCACATCATTGTAACCTTGCTCATCATATCATTTTTAGTAGCACTCACAAGTTTAGTGATAAATTATCTAGTAGCAATTTCACATACATAGCTCCATCACTAAATTAAGAATAAAGTGGGGAAAATATCCATCTAAGCTAGGAGGACTTAATGTGACACATTAGGCCATGATTGCCAAGGAGCATCATCACTTGTAGTTCACCTCCCATGAAGGATCCCTTTGTAGATCTTAAATGCTAGTTTGTTAGTTTCATCAAACCTCATCACACTTTTTCTTCTACTTGAAAATTTGCTACGTTTTGACAACATACCAATAAGACGATGAGTGGCATACCTAGACCCTTAGTCTAAGGCATGTTACCATAGATCCAATTTTAATACCATTTTGAAATAAATGAATGTATGTTGTCCCACATATAGGTTCATGTCACTGTCCATGATTTTAAAAATCAAGAATGTAGATGAATTAATCACGCACAACAGAATTTAAACATGAACAACATAAATTGGACATAACATTCAAGAATAACATTTACATATTAAATAATAGAGTAACTGGAATATTTATCCTTATAAATGTTTTACACAACTAGCTACAAATGACAAATATTCCATCCAACCACAGTTATTTTTGGACTAATTCTTTCTACAATAGGCCACGCCTAATGTAGGGTTATGATTCCACAAAGGTGAGCATGCTCCTATGGATGTCTATAGTCAACACTAAGAGACCAATACCTAGAAAATTAAGAGTGATGCCACCCCTACAATAATTCCTACTAGCCAACTCTCTTTCCCATAATATTTCACAAGCTAAGGATGTTATTTATTTCTATGTATCATAGTCCCTTAAACAATCTCCATCCCCTCTAGGGCTCTAACATAGACTGGTAAGGAATCTCTTAGTTATGGGATTTACGAAATCTAACTACTAGTGGAGCACTTACAACAACCTTTATAGAATCACTTATGTGATTTCTAAATGAGAACCCCTCGCAAAAATACAAATCTAGTTCTTATCATAAATATCAACACTAGAGATTGGTTTTCAACACAAATTGTATTTTCTACTCTTGTAGCACCAAAACTCTATTTTTTTTTTGTCCTCTTGCTTTTTGAAAGTTAACTATCTCCTTTAGTCAATTCCTTTTCTTATGCATGTTTTGCCTTGGGCGATTCAGAACAAAATTTTACTCATAAAATGTTCTCACATCTAGGTGAGATGACTCTCTCACCCACCTCTTACGTGCATTCAATAAAATCACTCCCCTCATGAGTGTACTTAGCCCATGCTTTAATAACTAATTGATATGACTCTTCTACCAACCTCAAAAATGCGTTCAATGGCTGGTTTTAATAAGTCAAATGGGAAATATATGGTAATGACATTTAATTTATGCTAATACATGGGATTTTTGGCATGTGTGATTTACCCTTGTACCCATTTTTATCCCCCTCATTTATGGAATGATAGGTCCTCCATGAATATGTTCTTATCCATTTTATAACCAGTGATGTATTTTATATTATTGTTTTCAATATAAATGTTTACATATAATTTTGTGGTTGATATTATGTCCATGACTTGTGGGACTAGCATGTGATCTAAGAGACCATAACCTAGGGAATCTAAGCCATCAAAATCACTTGACGATCACACTAGGTCTAGACCACACCAACCCTTAACATGGATAATATTTTTTGGTTTCTCCTCTCGACTATTGTGGGTTTTGCACATTGGTCACCTTAAATAATGAAACCATTGAAATCCAATAATGTTATCAATATTTTGATACATTTATACATATTATATATCTTTACATTTACACATTCATCATATTTAAAAATATACATTTCTAATCTAGTGATCAAAATCGGGGTGTTACATTTTCCTCCCCTACATTTTTTCACTATATTTGGTACACATCACCATATAGGTTTACATGTAGATACATAATTTTTCTTACATCTTAGAACTCTATAATTTGACAATTTAGTAACTCCTATAGAAATTCAAAATTCCCAACTCTCACTCCCCTCAAACTACATAATCTAAGGAAGAGTACTCCTTTCTCTCCATCACAATCCTTTAGGTTGTCCCACTTACCTTTGAGGGCTCAACCATTGGTCGGACATGAAATATCCAAGCTATAGAATTTAGTAATCCTAGCTATAAAAAATTGTGTGTTTAGTCATTTATGCACAAATGTACATTCATGTTTCCTCAAAATATGCAAAAAGCTATGGGTAGTCCTCCCACATAGCCTCTTCATTCTCCCATGTGGTATCTCTAGGATTGCAATAGGTCCACTGGAACTTTACCAAGATAATGGCTTTGCACAGGATCACTTCTAATTTTGAGTCTAAGATGCATATTAGCTCCACCCAAAAGTCCCCTTTGTGCTCCACATAGACCATAGTCTAATCAATTACAAAGTTAGGATTAATAGACACATACTTTTTCAATAAATATACATGAAACACTTTTATGAATATTCATGGATGCAAGTAATGAAAGAATGTATATAACCAACGTTATCCTATCTAGGATTTCAAATGGCCCACAATATTGTGCTACCGATTCTCGGTAGCTTCCCAATATTAGTGAGCTCTTTTTAGCCTTCACTTTGAAAAACACATGCCCAACCAATCTAAATTATGTATGTGTTTTTCCTTTGTTTGCGAAAATTTCTACCTATCTTATGTATCCTTTATATTTCTACTTATCTTTAACATATGTTCTTACATATCTTTTATAATATATAACCCAAAAATCACTTTGTTTTCTAGGTTATCCCAACTCAAAATATAACTTTACAATTTCCTTTCTATATAAATTTCCACAATATATGATTCCTTATCAATCAACTTAATTAAAATAATATGTGTGCCTTTCGTAAGATTGTCCATCACTACCATGATGGAATCATCTCACCTTTTTATCCTTGGTAGCTTAGTGATGAAATTTATGGTAACAATCTGTCATTTGCATTTAGGAATGGACAATGGATATAGAAATCATGTTGGATGTCCATGTTTAGTCTTTACCTTCTAACATTACATGCATTTGGCTATGTAATCAACCACATGTTTTTTCATACTAAGTCAAAAATACTAAATTCTTATAGCTACAATAGTTTTTTGGTACCCTAGTGTCCAACATATGGTGCATCACACATTTATCTTATCACTAAATTTCTCAATTCTTGAGAATTAGGAACATAAACTTGTGTTTATTTTCAAGAGGCTTCCATCCTCTTCTAGAATGTAGCCTTTAAATTTTTGGTGTGAATTACATTGTTGTAACCCTTCTTTAATTTGTAAATAATGTTGGTTTTTTTAAGTCTATGTTGTATATGCTAATAGCTATAGCATGCATTACATGTACCCTCTTAATGTTGAGTGCATTAACCTCTTTATTCTATTTTCCCTTAATGTTGTTGATGTCAAAGTTAGATTCACTAGGGCATTCCAACTATCTAATTTGTTTATGTGAGTATTTCAAACCGATATGGTCTATTTTCAGCTCAAAATTTCATCCCATAAGAGAATGTCTTCACATTTTCAATGCATGGATAATAGTTGTATGCTCCAAGTCATGGGTATCATAATTTCTTTCATGTTATTTGATTTTCTTCAATTCATATGACATGCCTATCTTGCATAAGGGATCCACCAAGTCCTTATTTACATGAATTTATGCACACCAAAATATCCTCATTTGGATCTGCATTCTTTAGAATAAGTGCATTGGTTAATAAATATTTCAGCTATTGAAAATTATGTTCACAACTAGGTAAGCCCATAAACATTCTCACCTTTTAAATATTCTTTGGTGATTGCCAATCTTTGATGTATTTCATCTTCTGTGGGTCCATTGCTATGCCCTCCTATAAGACATTGTGAACTAAATCATGGATTTTCCTTTGATAGAAAGTGCACTTGCTCAACTTGGCATACAATTGTTTCTCTTGCAACACGGAAATGTCACTCATGCTCCTCTTCTAGGTTGGATTGTATAAGAATATCACCCAAGAAGGCAATAACAAACTAGTCTGTATAAACTCTAAACACTCTATTCATCAAACATATAAATCTAGCAATTGCACCACATGTTTCAAAGTAAACGTTGTAAGGTGGTAGCATACGAAAAAATAACATAGAAGAAAGAAAAACTTTTATGCAATTTTGTTTCTTTACTAAAATTTATTTTTTTATCATATGTTATGTTTCATGGATATTTCAAAGAGGCCAATATTCTAGAATATGTTCAAAATGAAGGTAGTGCACAACATCTTAACTCCAAAGGATTTATGAAAATGCTCTTCATTAAGATTCATGAACTGTTATAAGTAAATTATTTAAATCAAACATTCATAGCACAAGTAATCTCATATCACCTTTTATTCACAATGCAATGGCTAATAGTTTTGTTATAAGGGATTCAAGATAATGTATGTGCATTTTGAGTCATTTTTATGTCAAATGTTGTTATGACTAGAAAATTTTAGTCATTTTTATGTACTTAACATTGAAAATGGATTTGGAGACCCTCTTAAAGGGGTATCTAAATTTTAACATTGAAAATGGACTCAAAGACCCCTTTGTCTCTAGATTTAACACTGTAGATGGATTTAAAGAAGGGGGTCTTTGAATCCATCTGCAGTGCTAAAATTTAGAGACAAAAGGGTATTCATAATTTTAACAATGTAGATGGATTCAGATACCCCTTTGTCTCTAAATTTTAATAATGCAGATGGATTCAGAGACCCATATAGTGAAATGTAATAGTTCAGTATCAAAATTGCAATTTTCCATTTCCGGAGTGACATAATTAAAAATTACTATCATAAATGAGTAATTCGTATACTTGGTGTACTTGTTATTTGGTCATATTTTTATTCTTGGACTATAGTAGTCATTTAAGTTAATCATTATTAATTTTATCACTTATTATCTAGTCATATATTTTAGTCTTGGAATAAGTTAGTCATTTAAGTTAGTCACTTTTAGTTTGGTCACTTATTATCTAGTCGTATATTTTATCCCTAGACTAAATTAGTCGTTTAAGTTAGTCATTTTTAGTTCGGCCACTTAAAATTTCTTAAATTTAGTAGTAATTCACTTGAAATAATTGTGGTGACTAACATTTTTAATCACCTAATCACTAATTTCATCATTTTCTACTAGTGATGTACAGTCTTTATAGGAATTTAAGTCTTGCAAGGTTCACAGTCTCTATTGCTTAAACAAGAATCTTTGTTGCTTAATGATTTCTATTGTTGGAAGAATTTATGTTTCTTAATGTGAGTTCTATTAGTTGAATGTCAATAATAAACAATGGTAGATGATATAGAAGAAAAAGGAAAAATGAACCTGAGAACATTGTTGTGCATGAGACACAACTATATTATGGTGTGAACAACTTGTAGAGAAGTAGAACAATAATTTAAACAGTGATCTTTCAGATCAAGGGTTGTTTTAATAATTAAAACTGCTTAAAAAAATAGTGTAATGTTAGAAGACAACAAACGCTGGTGTAAATCTGACACAATTACAAGTCCTATTGGAAAGGACAATTTTGGGATTGTTTCTACAACCCGTAGATTTCCCTATCTGCAGGGAGAAGAGAGGAGTAAAACCCTCTAATTGTTAGATATGAAATAGATCAAAATAACTGGAACTTAGTGTAGGTCTGGATTCATAAGCTTACAAAAAAGAAATTCTTGAAATAAATAGTAAACACAGTAATGGGAATTATGACATGAAAACCTCATCCAAGTAATGCAGAAGGTGAGACAACACACCTTAGTAAAAGGAAAAAGAAAAAGAAATAATCTAATATAGGTTTCTCCATCTGTGCATAATGTGGTTGGTGGTTGTGTCTACTACCTGGGTTAGCCCAGAGGCCAAGTTGTTTCCAGCAGCCTCACTGGTAGTCCTAGGATGGAGATAAGTCCTGTTATAATTAATGAATCTTCTAATTGAAATAGAAATCCTTCACCCATGATAAATTAAAAAATGATTCTACAAGCCATGCTAAAGAAATAACTAACAAGTCGCATTGAAGACCTTTTATCAATTTTTGAAATAACGCATTTGAAATGAAATGATATGGGTACTTTACCAAATTCGTTGTCTTGAGTTTATGATTGCTAAGAGAAACATGAAAAAATTATAATTACACATAATTAATACAAAACTACCTTAGCAATTTTGGTAAGTTCGAAAAGATTGGGAAGTTTAAAAAGGAATTGAAAAAATTATGTGAATCAACTAAAAATTTGTCTTCATTGTCTTGAGTTTATGATTGTTAAGAGAAATCTGAAAAAAATATAATTGCACATAATTAATACAAAACTAACTTAGAAATTTTGGTAAGTTCGAAAAGATTGGGAAGTTTAAAAAGGAATTGAAAAAATTATGTGAATCAACTAAAAATTTGTCTTCAATTCTAACTTATCACCCAAAAATGATGTGTTTTGTGTACCTTCAGATCAGGTTCCCTGCTTAGAGTCCATGTTTTCCACGTTTCAGATACTTGGTACAACTTTTTATTTCACCTATGTAGTTGTTATTTACACATATAAATTTATATCTTCTTGCTATATATATATATATATATATATATATATATATATATATATATAGTTTTGTTGTGTAAATGTTATAGACATTGTCAAGAAGATTGTTTGACTCAACAAGGACTTTGAATTGTCCACATCCTTATTTTTATTACCAGTTTTGTAATTTGTTTACCAAATTAGTGTTGAGATGAAGAAAAATAAACCTATAAAATTTGTGTGCTAATTATTCAATCAAGAAACTAACAAACATAAGAAAGATCTATAATTTCCATTTTAGTTATTATTGTGGAGGAAATTACTCATATGAAAAGTAGTGCACATAGGTATTTGTGGTGAATTTGGCAACAACTCCTATCATAAGTCCAGGCATCAACATTGTCAGGAGCATTGACCCTGGCCATGGTTTATGACTACAAAACAATCATATTATACTTTTTTTTAGAATTCAGGTGAGAAAACATTCAACACTTCAATTAGATGCATGCACTGTCTACAGAAGATATTCACATAACACTGAAGAAAGAGGGTCTCCAACTTGTTGATTAAAGTAAAGCTAATAATCAACATACTAAGCAGTTTTTAAGCTTGGAAGGCATGGCTCTACCACCATTTGTGAAGATATTTTGATTACATGTTGTTTAATAAGTAAAGGGAAAGAGGGATAATAACATACCTTGTAGAGAGAAGCCTATTGATGATCAATCTTTTGAAATAGTTTTCTTTAGCTTATTCATAGTCCTAACAATGACAAATGATATTACGACATTGAGGTTTTGTTATACATTGCGATGAGATTGAGAAACAGCGAGAAATAAGCATCCTCCAACTACGTGCACAATGGGTATATGCTCTAAGCACCTTTAATATCCACTGTGTTTGTCCAAGTGTGACTCAAGAAGTTGAAGACGGCTTTCACAAAATGTTTGATTTTCTTTTAATATTTGTTTTGTTATACCAATCTACTAATGGAATCTATCTACTATTCCAAAAAATAAAAGAATATAATCTCATTACATAGTTAAATATGTAATAACATGAGATTCAAACCCTGGGGCTTGATGGGAAGAAAGACAACAAACCATCCACACAACACCCCACTGTAACAACCACTAGTTGATTTTCTATGTAAATAAAATAAGACTAAGGTCATGGGACACATATTCCAAGTTGAATGTTAGGAAAAACATAGTGATGGGTATCAATGGTGATTAAGTTATGGTTATGTAAGTTGGCAAAGGCATTGGAAAACGAAAAGTGGCAAAAATTGGCATTTTATTTATGATATAAAGGAAAATAGGAAAAAAGGGAAATGAAGAGTCACATATTTTCATGAGAGGGAAGTTGAAGGAAGAATGAAGGAAAATGAATAAAATAGACGCCTCGATGATAAAAAGCTTCTGAGGATCAATTCACAACCTTTTTTTAGTTCAGTTTTGGAGCTCTCTTCCATTCTCTCATTCCTTCATAGTGTTGAACACTTAGAGAAATCTTGGAGAATTCTTGGAGCATGCTTGGAGTAGTTTAGCATTCGCTTGGATTAGAGAAATAAGGCAATGGAAAGAAAGAAAGAGCAAGGGAACAGGTTGATCAATAGCTACAATTGGAGTGTTTTGCAAGTAATAGGTTGCATGTGTGATTTCCTTGCTAATTTATGGATGCGTGATATATGCTTGTGATTTTATGGTTATGTGTTGTCATTGGCATGGATATTTGTCTAGATTGAAAATGGTTTGAGCCTTGCCTTACCATTTCCTGGATATCCATGGTGTTGTGGGTTTTTTCAGTTTATTATTTTTCTAATTAGTGCTCATGTTTCTTACGGATATGGGTTGGAACAAATTCTATGGAATCCAAGAAACAACTTGGGTTAAGTAACTAGCCCTGGAGTGTGGGTTGGGATAAATGCTCTGGAGCCCTTGGTGGGTTGAGTTACTAGTCCCTAGAGTTGGGTTGGACAAACACTTTGGAGCCCTGGAAGAAAACGGGTTGAGTTACTAGTTCCTAAATCCCATGACAGTTTAGGTAGAGATTGATCTGGCTGGTGTCAATGATGTCCAACCATAGAGGTGGAATCACTATGGTTGGGGGTTGTGTTGGTTTGGCCTCTAGAATCCCTGGTTTGGTTTCATTTTGGTTTATTCAGTGAGATCCTAGATTCATGCTTGGAATATAACATAGGGGTGATTGGATGAAAGGGAGAATTGGCTCGGCCCAATTTATGGTTGGGTGGTATGTGGAGGTCCTTTACTTGGTTGGTGTTTTCATATATTAATACGCGTTATTCTCCTACTGTGTTTCATGTATACTTGTAGTGATTGTATTGCTGATATTATCGTTGAGTTGTAGGATTTCTATTCCTACTATATTTTGGTTATATGTTGGTTATATGATGTGTACCATGTGTGTCTTTTGTCATGAATTATTTAGTTATTGATTGGTTGATGAATGTATTGTGTAATAGGCTTTGTTGCAGCTATGTGGAGAGGGCATAAAAGCTTCTTGATGATTCTCTGGTGAGCATATGGAATTAGTGAATATATATATATATATGTATTTATAACCTAAAGGTACTATGTACACAAAGTGTTTGTGTAAATGAGTAATTCATACTTCCAACTTCCCAGGGTCGTATCTTTGGCGTACAATCTTCGTTTGACTATTATAATACCTTGTTGTGAAGATGTCCATGGGGAGGTTGAGAAAAAGATATATCAATAACATTTTGTCACTTTTTCAGTCTCTTTGTTTTCCTTATAAATGCCGTTTAGGCCCTCAAAATGGCCTGAGAAGTTTAGAACCCAAAAAACTACCAAAAATAGAAATAGTGTTGGGTCAAGTTAGGTTGATAATAATGTGATCATGTGTCACTAGGTGTTTGCAGTCAATTTTGGACTTTTTGACCCCATTTTCCATAAGTGAATCTTGGAAATCGAGTCTCGCATAGTAAATGTCATATCATGTTTACCCTAGTGATCAGGTTAAGGCAGGTAAATATGGGGTGAGGTGATTACACTGTTGTATCAAGGCTTCCAAGTTCAAACATTTGGATTGGATGGACTAAGTGTGATTTTTAAGCATGTATGTTAGTTTTTGATAGGTTAGCTATGCATGCTTTGTGATGGTCATTTTTGAGGTTGATGATGTTGATATTGAGATAGTTGATATGTTGATTTCATTATATATATACATATGCTGCATTAATTCAGATTGATTATGTAGATGAGATAGCCTCCCCTAAACTTCACTAAGGTATGTTTGATCATGTTTATGTTTGATTTATCTAACATTGTATGTTTATAGGATGAAGATCATATATGAAGTGAAGAATGGTGAACTATAGTTCACATGACTCTCCTTATAGATTAGATGAGAAAAAAAGAGATGAGTACTCTCCTGACATAGCAAATACCATGAAAAGTTTAAAGGAAGAGATCAAAAGTTGTAAGGCGAACAATAACATGATATTTGAGTCATGGGAAATGATTGCAAGAGAACAGTAAACGAAAGCAGATGTAAAATTAGATTTATGAAGATAAGGATAGCCATAAATCAGTTATAGATAGGAGGAAAGGACAAATGGGGTATATGGTAGAAGGTCTCATGGAGGACACAGGTCGGATAGGGATGACATAGTCAGAGGTGGCAGATGGATGGATATGCCTAACATGAGAGGTAGTGGTTATGGGTTCTCTTCTAGTTTTGGATCAGAAAGATATCATGGTCATCATTGTTACCATCCTTACAGGAAGAGTGATAAGAAGTACTTACTGAATGAGTTCAAGAAATCCAAGCCTCCTACTATTGATGGAGAGTTGAATAAACCAAAAGGTGCAGAAGAATGGATGCTTGGGATGAATAAGTTCTTCGATTTGTGTGATTATACAAAGAACATGAAGGCCAAGATAACTATTTTAAGTGTCAAAGGGACAACAGACATCCGATGGGAATATTTGAAGCATGTCATACATATCAAGACAGAGGATTTGAGTTGGAATGAGTTTAATAGACTCTTCAAGAAGAAGTATTTATCAAAGAGATACTATGATAATGAGGCTAAGGATTTATACGAGTTGAAGGTGGGGTTTATGATATATGAAGAGTGAACGAATAAGTTTATGGAGTTGTTGAGGTATGTACCATATCTTAAGGATGAGAAGACAAAGGTTCAAATATTTGTTGCTGGATTGTCATTAGAATTTAAACATCGGATTGAGTATTATGTGCCTCAGACATTGGAGGAAGTAATTAGGAATTTGAATCATTTTTGTGTCCAGTCTAAGCATAAGTCAGAACCTAATTAGGGTTGGAAAGCTAATGACAAGACTAAAGGAAAGTGCAAAAATAAGTAACGAAGACCTTAGGATGCAAGTAACAAGGATAATGCGGCACTGTGAAAGAAGTTCAATGCAGTGGATAGAGGACATGGATTTTAGTCTAAGGAGTAGAACAAGGGTGATGGTAGGAATCCTTTGTAGTGTTGGACTTGTGGCAATGATCAGTGTAGGGGATATTTTCCATAGAATCAGGGAGGTAGACCTCATATTTATAGTGCTTAGGAGGCACAGATAGTTGGGGATGTTGGACAGAGAATTCCTTAGATTTATGCAACATTGGATAAGAAGCAAGTTGATCATCATGCATCTATTATCTATGTGGAAGCTAAGCTGTATGATCAATTTGTTTCTATTTTTATTGATCCTGTACCTAATTCTAGTTATGTTATTCCTCACATGGTGGATAAGTGTGGCTTGAATAAAGAAGTGCATGCAGAATCTTGGTTGGTGTAACTGTCTACAGGAAACAAGAAGAGAGTTCATCATTGTGTGAGATATTGTGCATTTGAGTTGAATGGTATGCCTACATCAGTACATATGAATGTGCTTCCATTGGGATCACACAACATTCTTTTGGGCATGGATTCGTTGTACCTTCACACGACTAAAGTGGACTGCTATGATAAGGCTATTGAGTGCTTGGATGATGATGGAGAGAGGAGAATACTATAGGGAAAGAAAAATTCTACATTGGTGAGAATGGTTACAACTATGTAGGAAAACCGCAGTGGCACGAAAGGATGTGTATTGTTTGTAGTTCATATTTCTAGTGACAAAGGAAAGGATGTTGAGGATGATAAAAATATAAAGAGGAATATGATTCTTCATCAGTTTTAATATTATGTTTCCTGCAGATATTTTAGAGTTTCCTCGTCATACGGAAGTGTAATTTTCTATTGATTTATTGTTAGGAGTAGCACCAGCATCGAAGGCACCATATAGGATGAACACTCCACAGTTGGTGGAAATGAATTTGTAGTTTAAGGAAATGCTTAATAAAGGATACATAAGGCTAAGTGTGTCACCTTGGGTTGGACCAATGTTATTTGTAAAGAAGAGGGACAATACTCTTAGGTTGTGCATTGATTATAGTAAATTGAACAAGGTGATGATCAAGAACAACAATCCTTTGTCACAAATTGATGATTGTTTGATCAGTTGAAGGGAGCAACAATGCTCTTGAAGATTGAATTGAGATCAGGATATCATCAGGTATGCATCAAAGAAGAGTACATCTACAAAACCAAATTTCATACCAGTTATGGGCATTATGAGTTTGTAGTAATTCCTTTTTGTCTTAATAATGCTCCAACTAATTTTATGTGTTTGATGAATAGTGTGTTGCATCCTTATCTGGACAAGTTTGTGATAATATTCATTCATAACATATTGATATATTATAAGAATGAGGAATAACATGTAGAACATCTGGCAACAATGTTAAAAATTTTGAGAGAGCATAGTTGTATGGAAAGCTTAGTAAGTCCATTTTCTTTCAAATATAAATTCATTACTTCTAACATGTTGTTTCCAAGGAGGGTATGGCAGTGGACCCAGAAAAGATCAGAGCTATCATGGAATGGGAAACTCCTAGAAATGTGGATGAGGTCAGATCATTCATGGGATGAGCACGTTACTATAGGAGTTTCATCAAGAAATTCTTACGGGTTTCCTATCCTATTACATCTTTGCAACGAAAAGGGAAGAAGTTTGAATGGACTAGGAGTGTGCAACTAGTTTTGAGAAGTTGAACCAGTTGCTTACAAATGTTCTGATTTTGAAGATTGTAGATCCTGGCAAAGAGTTTGTGGTATGCACAGATGCTTACAAGAGAGGACTTGGGGGAGTCTTGATGCAGGATGGAAAGTTGGTATGATATGAGTCAAGGAAGTGTAATGAGCACGAGCATAGCTATGTGATTCATGATTTTGAGTTGGCAACTATCATTCATGCCTTGAAGATGTGAAGACATTATCTTCTTGGCAAGTGGTTTATTCTAATGAGTGATCACAGTGGACTGAGATACTTGTTTGAAAAACCTAATCTAGATGTCAGGGAAGCTAGATGGTTTTATACTCTCAATGAGCTTTATTTCAAGATCAGATGCATAAGGGAAAGAAGAACATGGTTGTAGATGCTCTTAGTAGAAGAGTGTAGCAAAATCACATTGCAACAGTGAGTTCTTATCAGATAGACTTGTAAGAGTGAATCTTTTAGGAAGGAAAGCATGATGACAAGTATCGATAATTGAGGCATAAGTTATAGCAACAAGGTAAAGGTAATAGGGATGAGGAGTATCATCTCACGAAATATGGCTTGGTTAGATTCAAGAACAAGAATTATGTACCGGATAACAGTGAGCTCAAGTAGCTTATCTTGAGGGAGTTTCATGTCAAGCAGTATTCAGGTCACCAGGGATATCAGAGGACTCTAAAAAAAGTCAATAGGTCCTATAATTCGCCAAACTTGAAGAAATAGGTGACTGAGTTTGTTGCGAAATGTTTGGACTATCAGCAGCTAAAGTCACAATGTAAGCATCTAGGTGGTTTATTTCAGCCAATTCCAATTTCAGAGTAGATATGCCAGGTCATATCCATGGACTTCATTAAAATTTTGTCAAGGACATGGAGACAACATGATTCCATCATGGTTGTTGTTGACAAGTAAAGTAAGGTAGTTCATTTCATTGCAATTAAGTCTACGAATTCAGCTAGTGAGGTAGCTCATATTTTCATTTGGGAGATAGTGAGATTGCATGGTGTTCCTAAGAATATTATATCAGATAAAGATGCCAAGTTCACTTCCAAGTTTCAAAAGGAGTTGTTTGTAGTTTTGGGGACAGAGTTGGCTTTCAGTACAACTTATCATTTGTAGACAGATGGACAGACGAAGAGGCTTAACAGGATTCTTGAGGACATGTTGAGGATGTACACTATGCATCAGCAAAGGAAGTGGTAAGAGTATCTTTCACTGGTATAGTTTTTATATAATAACGGGCATCAAGAGCCCTTGAAGATGATACCATTTGAATATATTTAAAGATGGAGTTGTAATACTCCTATCAGTTGGAGCAATCTAGTGAACATGGTATTGATTGGACCAGATATGTTGGTGAGGATGGAACAGGAAATGCAGGTTATAAAAATGAATCTAAAGGTAGCATAGGACACGAAGAAGAGTTATATAAATAAACATAGGGTATTTAGGAAGTTTCAAGTTGGGGAACGCGTGTAATTTCACATCAAGCCCAAGAAGATATCCTTGAGGATTGGTTCATGTGCCAAGGTGGCACCTCAGTAGTGGAGGTCTTCTGAGATCCTTGAGACGATTGGACCAGTGGCCTACAGACTTGTATTGCCTCTGACAGTCAAATTCCATCATGTTTTCCATGTTTTATTTCTTAAGAAGTGTGTCCAAGATGTTGATCATGTGATTGAATGGTTTGTATTGCAGGTAGAACTAGAGGGAGAATTCTAGCCACAACCATAATGCATATTGCAGTAGAAACAAATCATGCTCCGAAATAGAGTAATCAAGCAGGTTAAATTGCAGTGGAAGAAATTTGGGCCTGATGAAGCTACATGGGAGATGGATGGTCATATGCGGGATTTATATCCTTCATTATTTGTTGGTTCAAGCAAATAAGTTCTTAGTATATGTATATATATGAATGTTTTTGTAGATGTTGCAACTTCCTGTGTTATAAATCTCCAATAAGCGGTTTGATTGTTATGTCTGCTATGTTGGTCATGGTTTACGGTGTTCCCCCATGGGGGGGGGGGGGGGGGGGGGGGGGGGCGGTTGTAACAACCCTTGGTTGATTTTCCGTTTAAATAAAGTAAGACCAAGGTCATGGGACATGTATTCCAAGTTGAATGTTGGGAAAAACATAGTGATGGGTATCGCTGGTGATTAATTTATGGCTATGGAAATTGGCAAAGGCATTAGAAAAGGAAAAGTGGAAATAATTGCCATTTTATTTACGAAATAAATCAAAATAGGAGAAAAGGAATATGAAGAGTCACATATTTTCATGAGAGGGAAATTAAAGAAAGAATGAAGGAAAATGAAGAAAATATAGGCCCCAATGATAAAAAGGCTTATGAGGATCAATTCACAACCTTTTGTCAGTTCATTTTTGGAGATCTCTTACATTCTCTTATTCTCGCAAACACTTGCACACTTGGATAAATTTTGGAGCATTCTTGGAGCATTCTTAGGGAATTTTTGCGCTCACTTGGATCAGAGAAAGAAGGAAAAGGAAAGGGGGAAAGAGCACGGGAATAGTTGGATCAACAACTACATCTAGATTTCTTTGCGGGTAACAGGTTGCATGTGTGATTTCCTTACTGGTTTCAGGATGCATGGTCTATGCATGTGATTTTCTAGTTATGTGCTATCATTGGCATGGATATTTTCATAGATTGACAGTTCTTTTAGCCTCGCCTTGCCATTTTCAAGATAACCATGACGTTGTGGGTTTTTCCATTTGATTATTTTTCTAATTGGTGCTCATGTTACTTATGGCTATGGGTTAGAACAAATGCTTTGGAAGCCTTGGAACAACTTGGGTTGAGTTACTAGTCCTATATCCTAGGTTCAGATGAAAGCTTTAGAGCCCTTTGTGGGTTGAGTTACTAATCCCTAGAGCCAGACTGGACAAATGCTCTGGAGCCCTGGAAAGTTGTGGGTTGAGTTACTAGTTCCTGGAACCCTAAACATATTGGGTAGAGACTGATCTGGTTAGTGTTAGTGATGTCTGACCGTAGAGGTGGAGTCACTATGGTTGAGGGTGGAGGCAGTTTGCCCCCTAGAACCCCTGCTTTCTTTGTCTTGGTTTATTCTATGAGATCCCACATTCATGATTGGAATATGGTGTGGGGATTATTGGCTGAAAGAGAGATTTGGTTTAGCCTAGTCTACAGTCAGGTCGTACGTGGAATTCCTTGACTTAAGTTGGTATTTTCATATTTTAATAAGAGTTATTCGCCTACTATGATTCATGTATACTTGTAGTGATTGTATTCGTGATACTATGGCTGAGTTGCCATGATTCGTATGTTGGTTATATGATGTGTACCATATGTGGATTTTGTCATGAATCGTTTAGTTGTTGATTGGTTGATGAATATATGAACTAATAAGTGTTGTTGCAGCTATATGGAGAGGGCATAAAGCCTTCTTGATGATTCTCTAGTGAGCTTATGGAATTAGTGAACATATATGTATTTATAACATGTAGGCACTATTTACACAAAATGAGTAATTTGGACCTCCAACTTCCTAGATTCGTAACTTTGGCATAAGATCTCCATTTGAATATCATAATACCTCATTTTGAAGATCTCCATGAGGTCGAGAAATTATTTTGTGAAGCGGATTTTGGAACTTTTTTGGTCTCTCCATTTTCCCTGGAAATTTTATTTAGGGCCTCAAAAGTTTAGAACCTGAAAAAATGCCAAAAATAAAAAGTTGTGTTAAATTTAAGGAAATGAAACTAAAAAGAAATAGTGTTGGATCAATTTAGGCCGATAACAGTGTGATCATGTGCACTAGGTGTTTGTAGCCAGTTTCCCATTTTCCATAAGTTCATCTTGGAAATCAGGTCTCGCTAGTAACTCTCATCCAATGTTTATCCTTGTGAGTAGGTTAAAGTGGGTAAATATGGGGTTAGGCGATTACACCCATAACAACACATTGACCATTCCCACTACGCCACTCTCTTGAAACCTATGATTTGAAATAAGCTATCAGGTCCACATAGTTTGTGTCTTGTGTGGGCCCCTCACGGAGGTTGGAAATCGTAAAATGTTGACTAATCTGTTTGATACATAGATAACTGTGAATTTTTGGAATTTAAGTTGTAGATACGAGGAGTTAGTTTGGGCAGATGGATATGGGTAGATTTTAAGTAATATGGAAGAACTTTACTCCATTACAATAACACACACGTAGTTGATGAAGGGAAAGTCCCAAAGGTGGAATTAATCTTTGTTTTAAGTGAAATAAATAATTCTAACAAATTAATATTTGTTTAATAAATAGCAATATGAAAAAAAAATATTAAGTTAATCAATCCTTGCGAAAAGAGATCTTAATTATTGTTGGACTTATTCAACTCTTTAGGTTGGTCATTTGACTTTCCTTTTTAGGTGGGTTATTTGAATTTGTTTATTTAGATGTTAGTTTTACTGCTTTATGTTTATAATTTTTTAGTAAAAATGTAAATTTTCATTATTTAAATTGTATTTTTTAATATATAAATTGATTATTTTAAAAAATTGTATTTTTGAACATATAAATCAATTATGTTAAAAGAAATGTTCCACATTTATTTTTCTTCAATATTTGGTAGAAATTTATAGTGAATATTTACATGTTTTCTCCATATTTTTTGTTGGCATGTTTTCAAAACAATTCAAAAACTGCTAAATTTTATGTTTTGAGTTTGGCCACAATACGATAACGACCACAATGTTGTTGTAACTTTTTCTGTCCAAGTGTAGCAGTGAGAGAAACCTACTCTATCGACAAATCACCATAAGTGTTGAAGAAGAAGTAAGTCAATTCTTATATAAAATTAATTTATATTTAATATGTGAGCAAAAATTTATATCTATTTGTGCCTCTAATAGAATTTAAACCAAATAAAAACTTAGTTTTTTTTTCAATAAGTGAATGAGTGAGAAACAATAAATCAACTAAAAAATTGAATATATATACTTCAGACTCCCAGAAGTGTTGTTGAATCCAACATTATTAAATGCAAGTAGAGGGTTTATTTATTTGCTAAAACATTCAAGTTTTTTTCCTATACAAATGACTGGAATTGATAGAAGAAATAGACAATTTATTGTAAATATTGAAAAACTTTTACCTGGACTTAAAAAATTATTAAATATTATGAAGAGTTAATAGGTATATTATTAAATACTATAAAGAATTAATAGGTATATTCCCTCTTTAATATCATTTCTTGAAATAAATGCAAGACTAATTTTTTAATATGTTTTTAATTGATGAATTGAAATTCATAAATATCTAATTTATTTATTTTTATTATATAAGTATTATATATCAAAATGTGTCTTAAAAAAAATGGAATCAATTTTTTATCAAAAATTTCTTTGGATGGTCTAGTACATCTCAACTTTCATCGCCTAATAAAGGAGATCATAATTTTAACCAAAATGAATATTTAGATTTCTTTGGGCATAATGAAGAATTTGATATCTTGGGGCATAATGAACAATGTGATGAAGAATTTCATGGTGGCGAACCTAGCACCCAAAAGAAAATAAATGAAAGTATGAAGAGAGTTTCTTGATCGATGGAAAATTAAGTACAAGTGGTTGAGAGAGAAGAAACATCAAGGAAAAACAATTATGAAATGCATATACTGTGAAACACATAAGGCAATGGGGCCATTGAGAATTGGCACTTATTTCTCTATAGTGAAACATTATTTTGTAGTTTTTCAAGCATCCATAAAATTTCATAGAAAAAGTGGACATGTGGAATTGAGAAGAAATTAAAGCCTATTACATAATACATTGCATGCATTGATGACATGACATTTCTTTATATCGTTAGGCATTTCATTTGAGAATCTTCTTATCTAATCTTCCCAATATTCATGGCCCCACATGTTAGGACTCTGGACACCACATATCTCCACAATGGTATGATATTGTCCACTTTGGGCCTAAGCCCTCATGGATTTCGTTTTGGGCTTTACCCCAAAAGGCCTCATACCAATGGAGATATTTGTCCATCCTTATATACCCATGATCCTCCCCACTTCTAGTCAATGTGGGACTTTGGTCGTATACCCAACACCACATACCATGATGTTAAACCCTGCCATGACGAATTCACTTGCCCAAAACTTCTAAGGAGAAAGGGAACCTACCACACATTTCTAGAATCCCATCGATAAAAACTTGGGATCCTGGAAATGGGTTCTGTTGAAGGGACACATGGTGGAAGAAGAGCTCTCGGGCCTGCTCTCTATCCAATGGTTTTACCTTATTTAACAAAATTTATACACAAGACGTTTCTAGTAAATACTTATGATGAGATGTGATTAAAATGAGAGTAACACGTCCTGTCGCATTCGTATCTAACAATATCTATTTGATCCATAAGATCAACTTGATCCAAAACAATCCAAAATCGACAGTTCTTGAATTTCTTACATTGTAGTGTGTTGTTTCATTTAAACATATTAATGCCAACGTTGTGTTATTTCATTTATTTCTCATGGAAACTTAGTAAATTTGAGCCTTTTTGCATGTTCACTATAGTCAAGTAAGAGGTTGGCTACATATAGGCCCCACATTTTAATTTATGGGCCTAATCTTATTTTATAGCCCCCATGTTGCAATTTGCATATGGCGGAGGTGCACACTTCTCGACACCTCTCCAAGAATTTTGTTTAGGTAATTATTTTTCTAAACTTAATTAATAAGAATTACATTAAAATTTGTAGATTGCAGAGGTGAAAATGTAAGGGAGTGCAGAAGAAACACAATGAAAACTTCCTCTGCATTCCACACAATTAAGTGATGTTAAACCTTAATATATTTACTATTTTGTAGGCTTTAAGAATGTATCAAAGCAAAGAAAATCAAGAATGATTTTCTGGTGTAAACATGGGATATTTCCATATTTAACTATATCCAAAAAGGAAAGTCTATTAAAGTCCTTTCTAAAGTTGTTATGGAATGGATATTTAGCAAGAGTTAACTTATCCACTCCCGACTTTCCAACATTGGTTACAATCATTGTACATTTTAACTCACTTGGGCACAAAATAGAAATTCAAAAGTCATAAGCCATTTTCTCAAGTCCAACCTAGTGTCAAGCAACCTATGAACCCATTTCAACACAAATTTCTTAATTTCCTCAAAAAAATTGTAATCAATGACCTCCGAAAATTTTCGCTGATCACTAAAAATAAAAATACATTAGGGAAATTCCACTCATTTTAAGGGTACATTCTAGTGATATAATAACATACAAGAGAGCAAGGATGCTTGAGACCATATCCAGAAACTCATAGATGTAAGCAATTATGGACGTTCTAGAATAAATGTCAAAGCCTTGAGTTGGTACCAAGGCGAACGGGCGTCCATGATGACCCACAACCACTTGGACTAGTGAAAAGCTTAAATGAGGAACTAAATTGGAAAAATGATATGGTGGGGTAGGTTGCACAAGGCAGGGCGCCCATGCATATGATTTGGTGAATGGAGGTTGGATGGGTCGTGCACTCTGGGTGCTCCCGCATGAAGGCGGGTCGTCAGGAACCCAACACAAAGTAAACACATCATATTAGGCAAGCGAATGAGTTTCAACAGCTCGTGGGACATCATATTGGGCAGATGGCTAGGAGGACAAATTCCTTGGGCATGCCCGCGTGAAAGCAGGGCGCTTGGGCACTAGCAGGTAAGTTTGATCATTGAGTGCACAAAGCAACGAGCGTTCATAAGTAAGAGAAACATGGGTTAAATGTATGTGCATGGTGGTAAAAGGATCATGCCCTATGCATGCCTGCATGAGGATGTGGCATGCAGGCAACCAATGTTCGGCATCACATGTCGTGCACACTAAGAATCCAAGATGAAGGGGTTCCATACGGTGAAGCCATATCGAATACATGAGCTAAGAGGGCATCCTCAAATGGCATGGGTGCACCAAATCCACAAAAAAAATAATGAACGGTTGGCTCAACATTATGAAGCGGGGTGACCACACTGGTGAGCTCCAATATTGTAGCAATAATGCTACAACTCCTGGAACTCCCTTCTTTAATTTTATCAACCCGGTAGTTCATAACAAACTTGGAAGCGATGGTTCTGTATGCACAAGTACTAGCTCTTGCCGCAGCTATCACTTGGTCAGCTGGCACAAGTCCACTAGGAGCTTAAGCCAACTTCTATGAGCTCTTAGAAGAAGCTTTTTAATTGATGGATGAAAGCTAACTCGAAGGAAGCTAATCTAATTGCAAAAAGAAACTGAAAGCCAAAAAGAAACGCAAACCCTAGCAAACCCTAATTCTACCAGCTAGTCCTACTGACGCAAATGAGAGCATGCAAACTACTGAAAGAGATGCCATTACTTATATGAAGGTAAAATGCATGTGTCTAAGTTATCACTATCTGAAGAAAACATCTTTTTGTATTTTTAATTAAGTTGTTGGAATTATCATGCATGTGCTTCTAACTATTTTTGACTGTGCAGAGGTGGATCAAGGAGGAGAAATGCTTGGGAAAGGTTGGGAAGGTTTAGAGAGGGTCTAAGGGGTCCCTAACACCCTTCCAGAGAGTCTCACAAAGTTTGGATGCCAAGAAACCGTGTTTATGAGCTTCTACAGGAAGTCTGCAGGGGTTCTACAGGATGTTCTGTAATTCTTCTACAGGATGTTTAGTAATGGAATTTTGGAGCATGGATGGAGGGAAAAAGGTGGAGGAATGAGTATGGAGGTGAAATAGGGGTATAGGGGAGTTCAAGACTTGGAGGATGGAGTTGAGGAGAAGGTGTAGATGGCTGGACTTGTTCCAAGAAGACTGAAGTAATGTTGCACACAAGATAGGGTTATGAGGGCAGTATGGCAACGTGAGGCAAGAAACCAAGTTAGGAGATGGAGAAGATGGGTTTGAGGGAGTTTGGGTAGATAGAGAAGTGGTATAGGTGCTCTGCAATTTGTGTTTCCAACGGAACCAACAAAGACATGCAATAAAACAAAGATCTAGCTATGCTACCCTAATATGATATGGCTAACAGTAACGAGAATGGACAGCAGCTTTATTTGCAAGGAAACCATGTATATTAATTATGAAATGAAGCATTCAAAGATCTGAACATGTAACCAACTTTTGCAAATGAAAACCAAACACTAATGATTGCATGGCAAAGCAAAGTTAGTGTTTTTGTGGGCAGCAAAGTCATCCTAGTCACAGCTCCTGATCCCACTGAGGGAGAGGTGAAACCACAGATGTTTGTTGACCCTTTTCTTGAAGCTTTTTCTGTTAACGACCTATCAACTAAATCTGAGCATGAAAAACTATTTTACTCATCAAAAAAACAAACTAAATAACAAAACAAGATTTAGATCTAAATAACATATTTTACTCTTAAGAATGCAGCGAAAACACATAAAGATAATCAAAGGAGGTATTGGGCGCTTGAGATGGGCCCAACCCCAAGAGTTATAGCCTCCTAAGAGAGATTTAGAGCTGGTGCAAAGCTGGATTCATCTTTATTGAGCAAGAAAAGAAGAGTTACATCAAAACTGTCCACAAGGAGAACTCGAAAATGAGCTGACAGCAAAACTAATCTATTGCCTAAAAATCGAACTACAAAATGACTACAACAAGACTATGAAATGACTAACTACCAGCTACAAAATGACTAACCACTAGCTAACCCAAATGAGGCCCTAAGCCTTCTTATTTATACAAATTGAGGACCCAACAGTCCTCCTAAACTTTAGGGACTCGGCTGCCCAAAACTTGTAGTTAACAGCAGTCCTACTTGACTTGCTTGGCTGCCCTTGTGCTAATTGATTTGGTGGCCCTTGAACTCCGAGATGATGGTGGAGAATTCGAGGTAAGGGCCCATAAATGAAGGGGACACCTTCCTACAAATCCTCTCCCTTGTTCTCCCACGAATTTGGATTCCAAGTGCTCATTAAGACCTTCAATTTTGTCTCCAAATTGACCAAAAAGGCTACACAAAGCACCCATTAGACTTGTTGGCATAATGACTAACCAAATTCACTCTATTAGCATAAATATAATCAAAAAAATGCAATAAACTAATGAGAATGGTGGATTAAGTCGAATTAGGAGGTTGAATGAGCCCAAATAATTATCCATTTTTGGGGATCATCACACACCAACCGAAGCACTTCTAGAAACATTGTGATAGCTCGGCCCAGGGGTGCGCCCACCTGGGAAGGGGAACCCGCACAAGATTTAAGGTTGCCATGAATATGTAAAGGGGTGTCGATTGGACTTAATCGGTGATATAGTATGCATATAAAAATAGTAAAGGCATGAGAGAGCAGGGAATGAAAGCATCGCAACTGTAATATCGAAGAACATGTTCGGAGGGTGAATGTTTGCAATATCATAGAATTTTATGAGGCAATGAACAACTAGAGGTATTGAATAGGCAGAGAGGAGCAGGGGTATGTGCTCATCTAAGGTGAGCTCAGAAGACTTGCGATAAGTGTTGTTTTTGGTTTTTGTGAGCAGGGCGAGCCATAGGGCGCCCTAGTTTTCCTGTAAAGAAAATTGTTGTATTGTTGAAGTGTGAAGCTTAAGTGCTGCATGAAACTTGGTTAAGTGTTTTCGCAGCGAACCTTTAGGGTTCGGCCCAACCTTGGTTGTACTTCTGTTGTAATGTGCTTGAAGTTAATAAAAGTCAATGGGAAAACATGTTTGGGAGTTGCCCCCTCCCACTTTATATGTTTCTCTTGTTCAACACACATTGTTGGCTTTATGACATTGCATTGTTAAAGAAGTTTTATTTCTTCTACTTATGTTGAAGTTACGATATCGCACATTTATATAAAAAAGTGAAAAAGAAGAAATTTGAACTTGAAAAATTGGCTAAGTCACAAGGGTTGGGAAGTAGGCATATCCCAGGTTAGAGTAATTGTATAACTTGCAAAGAAATATCTCCAGTGCCACACGTCGCCCACGGTGATCTTATGGCATCACAATGTGGGGTCATGACAGATGGTATCAGAGCCTACTTTTCAAAGATGGTCACTTGATCGATTGATTGGTTGACTAAAGTATGAAGTTTTAACAGGGGCAAAGACAAACCACGGTTAAAGCCAAGCTGAGTGAAGTACGACAACAAGTCACTAAACTTGTTTGGAATAATGATGTTAAAGGTAGATGCAAGCGCTTCTCAACAAACCATAAATATGGAAGATTTGTGGGGAGCTAGAGGGAAACATTATTAGGAACTTGTGCAGGTCTTGGAATGCTTGAACTACATCAAAGTGGAGATAGCAGATTTGCGAAGGGCTTTGAATGCTTTCCATGAGAATTTTACCTCATGTGAAAATGAATTGTAACAAGGAAACCATAGGATCCAAGAACTCATGAATGAACGAGTTCGCATAAGGGAGAAACAAGCCAAGTTGTAGGGTGAGGTTGAATAACTTGAAGAAGGGATCAAGAGGGACTTTCTTGCTAGAAACGATGCTTGCATAACCATAGAGGAACATGAGATTGAACACATTGACAAGATTTGGGCTTGGTTTAGCACAATTGTAGCTACCCAAGTTGAGGGAGTTGATGAACGTCAAGTAGGTGTGATGAAGCAACAATCAAAGAAGGATGAGTATGATATAATGAAGTCCACTCAAGTTGAACCAGGTTTGAATTACTCAAGTGTGCTGAAAGATGAAGTAACATATCTCAAGAGGACAATCAAATAGAAGCATGAGTTAAAAAACACTTTGGTTGAGGAAACAATGAAGAAGATCGTAGAGGTAAGACATAAGAAAAGACCCTCACCAAATGCAGGTGCATTGGGGTTAAGTTTTGTGCAGGTAACCATATGTGGAAGGAAGTTTGCCACATTGATTGACATAGGAGCTCCGAACAACTTTCTTAGCAAGAAGGCAACAAAGTCCTTGAAGCTAAACACTGAAATGGAAAGGGAGTTAAGTGCTTTCAAAGCTATTAACTCAGGCATGAAGGTTGTGATAGGTATTCTAAGGGATACGCATGTGAAGGTTGGTTCATGGTTTGGAAAGTTGGATCTAAGGGTGGTTCAGATGTTATGTTGCTGCGATGAGATTTCTTAGTAGCATCTCAAGCCATACCCATGATGGTCTGAGACATACTCTTGATTACAGCGGATGGGAAGAATGTGACCGTGTCGATGACAAGGAAGAGTTGCCTAGGGTATCTCCCAAGGATTACTTAGATGATTTTGTATGAGAAGGATGTTGTTGATGGTGTTGGACCCGCCAACTTGTCATGGGATCTCCCCGCTAAGAAGTTCCAATTTGACCTCAAACCGTATGGTGTAGGAGTCCCACCAATGGGCCGTACGGTATCAACTTGACCACGGTTGTGCACAGAGGCAAGTAAGATGTCCCTGTTGGTAGTAAGGGTGTGATATGCATAGTAAGCCAAGGAAGTTACATGAATGGTTATAATGCATAGAAAGTGAGGTGAGTGCGCCCCTTGGAAACCTGTGAAAGCAAGTGGCTAAGAAGGGAACACACGAGAAAAGATGCATCAAAAACTGGAAAGCAAGTAAGTTAACAATCCAAAGTCATGGTTAAACCAACAACACATCTCGATAAGATTCATACATACTTATACAGAAAAATTCCATACATGCATGCGTAAGCGAACAGATACATATGTCATTAGAGAAACAAGATAGCTGAAATAAATAACAACATATGCATGGAACGTGTTGACTCTATTATATTAAGAAGTGAAAGTTCAAATAATATAGTACAACCATGACCAAACACTAGTCTCGATAGCGGAACATTACAGTCACTACTGCCTACTTCTCCAAAGAGATGTATTAGCTCTGCTCTATGGAGAAGGCAAGGCTCGTTAGAATACTCTCCAATATTTCTCTAAGATACTCCTATTTGAATCTTGGCTGACCAAAAGCATCTACAATGAGTTATGAGGGACTATATATAGCAAAGGGTGAGGTGACCCTTGACATTCCCCTTTGTGATTATTCACCTATCCTCATGACTCTTCAACTACTCTATGACTATTACAATCAGCTATTGACACTTGTACTTCCACTTGACAAGATGTTACATAAAATCTACACATGTACCCATGTAAGACAAAATAGGCTTAAGCAGTACATGCAAGACATCACTATGACTCGGACAACTGTGGGAAGACCAGCTCTTCGAAATCCTCACGAAACGAACTCTTGCCTTTGTTTCATTTGGGTACATTGTTTTGACTCCTCTGTCCAACTCGTCTAATAACATTCACATCATTTTCTTGAGTGCGGCTGGACCAACGACATACTGATGCATGGTATCTGCACTGATCGCCAAGTCTCTGTTGGTGGCTATGTGCATCAACTTGTTAAAGTGTGAGTCAAGCTCCAGTCAGACTTGTTCCTTTGTCTTTGCCTTAGTGAGTGTCCCAATATATGGGATCGCATGTGTTCCCACAACAACATCCATGCTTCTTAATACTAGTGCACGGGAAGCCTGCAAACTACTGATGAGCTGTGTGAGTTCTTCATAGTTTCGTATCTAACTTCGAATGCGTGCCTTCAGCATGACCGCTCTGGGCTTCATCATCTTGGGAAAGTGTAATGGGGCTCCCTTGTATCTTATTGTCTATGTTTGCATGTGATCGACATCAGCATGCAAGTTTGACAAGATACGTGCTCTCCTAGCACATTGCTGTTGCCAACCATTGAGATGGACAACTGCCTTATGCACGGTACCAAATCTGGAATACAACACCCACATGACTGTCTCAAGGGACAATACTTCATCCAGTATCGCCTTCTTCAAATCTACTTGAGCAGATGTTGTAACCAATTCTCCTCCCTGCTTGGCCGTCTGTAACTCCTTAGCCATTCGCTCATTCTCCGCTATCAAGAAGCTAACACTTGAGCTAGTGGCTTCGGCATATTCTCTAGTATCATCGGTAAATGCTGATGGATGCTTGCGCACATCATATATGTTCACTTTATCCTCAAACTATGCAAGAGATGTGTGGTTATCTAGAGTAGACACTCTGCGTGATTGCACAACTCTATGATGTGACTCATTGAATGATATGTTGTGCATCTCTTCTTCTAGATTGTCTCCAAGGATCTCAGTATCTCCTCGGTCACTTGGGACCTGCTCTACTTTCGGATGCAGTGAAGCTGGTGGGTCGACCTCTTAGTGCTAAGGCATGAGGTCGATATCTTTCTCTAACCTTAGCTGCTACATCTCTCTATCCATCTGCTCAAGTACTTGTTCAATCTCTTGAGCGAAGTCCTACTCCTGTGACTGCTCACGCTATCTACTTTGTGCCAGTTGCTCGGATGAGTCTACTACCTATACGGGTGAAGTTTCATCAATCTGTGTATGTTGCACCCCCTACTATATCTATCCTTGTTGTGCTTCCTTCTCCTGTCTGCGCAGCTCTTGTTCCTTCTGGAGTTGCTCCGTCAAATCATGCAACTCCTTCACTGTCTCCTCCATCCTCTATTTTTCTCTCTGCCTTTGCACGATCCTCCTATCGTGTTGTTGCCTCTTCTCCTCTATTGCCAAAGCTTCTTTTTTCACAAGTGGGTCTGATCTGAACTTGCAACTTTGTTCTACGTCTGCACTATTGACAATCTTTCTCTTGCCTTTTTCATGTGCCTGTATGTTTACCTTTGTTGTTGTTGTTGTTGTTGTTGTTGGTGCTCTCCTAGATGCTGCTACGCTAACCATTCCACAACGATGTCGACTGGTTCATTGGGCCTGGAGAAGCTGTGACAATATCTCCATGGGTCTTCCTCATCCCAATGGCATGCCCCATGGATCCACAGAAACTGTACTCTCGCACAATGATCCCTCACAAAACAATGTGAGTCATATGGATTAAAGCTTCTGGTGTCGAAAGGATATTTATTGAACTCTTCTGTTTCGACATCCACATGATTGAGATTTTATATCTCATATAACCCGATCTGCAATGGAAGAGTGGGCCAAGGTGTCTTCTTCTTCCGGTGCAGCGTAGGTGATAGTCCTGTTGAGATGTGGTACGATACTTCTTGCATGACGAGCTTGTCCATGGAAAACTTCGGTAAAACATGTAGAAGCTTCTCCGCTCTATACATCCATATGAAGGTGCCAAGAGGTCAGGCATACCAATCTGCTATGTCGATCAGTGCCTCCATTTCTTCCTTCAACATGCAACGTGGATCCTACTCAATTATAATCATGTACACCGGGGTGAGAAAATGATCTGACATCTATGTGATGACTCCTCGAAACCTGCATTTGGAAAACAATTTACAGTAAGTATTAGCAGAGATTTCAATTGGTGTCCATGCCCACTTCAAGCCTGGGAACCCTTGACGGGCACAGATTGCATCCAAGATGTATGCAGACATGTAGATTTCTACTTGCTAACCTTTGGGCGGCTTCCGAGCTCCAACATGTCGAACCAGTTGCATGCTTTTCCTTCACTAGCTAGTTGGTCTAACGCAATCACCCAAGTCTCCAAGAAGGTCTCCGTGCTCTCTTGGCCATACAAGTGACATGCAAAGATGACCAAGTACTGATACACCTTCCGCAATATCTTCGTCTTATAAATCTGGTTGGGTGTCATCCTGAATTTGGCTGGCTCCCTCACCAAGTTCTTCAAGATATCCCTGGAGTTGGCATTGTTGTGGGGTATGCTAAAGGGTGTCTCCATGGTGATCATTGGCTTTGGCAAGTGGTACATCTGCTAATAATATTGAGCCCTGAAGGTAGCAGTCGTTGTCCTGCTAACACTGCTCAATGTCATTGTCTCTGGGTCAATGTGCGAAATGATCCAATGTATCATGTCCGCGCATGGGAACACGGGATACCTGCATGCAATCCGGTACAAGCTAGACTTGTGAATGTTCACATAGACTTGGCGGTCTTCAAGATCTTCCCCAAATGTTCCTGAGAATGCATCATTGACCTATTGCCATTTTATCTTGATGTCTTTGTCTACGACCATCTTGGTGTCTTCGTATATCGGCAAACTCATAAACACTCGCTCAACTGTTGCTCTAGTTGCACTTCCGTCGGTGTCCTTTCATCTTGCTCTCTTGGAGGCCATTGATCCTAAACTACTGAAAGACGAAAAAACACTTGCTATATCTGGAGACATGGTGACATGCATGGCAAGAAATCTGTCAGTTAAAACCAAAGAAAACTTTAGGGATGACATGCAACATACCCGGGGAACTACTGGTAAGGATTGCACAATTTTCACTGGGAGGCTAGGAGACTGACTATCGAAACTATGAAAAAGGCAATCCAAGCTATCGAGAGGTTGGTTGACTACCAGAATTGCACAATGCGCAATCCAAACTGCCCTGCTAGGTGCTGAGATTGCGCAATGTGCAATTTCAGCTACCAAGTGATGTAAGCCCAGTGACTGCATTGCACAATTTTCTGGGCTAGGAGTCACTGCCTCTCAGAATTACGCAAAGCAAGACTAGAGGGAACTAACTAGCTAGATTTATGCATTTTTTGGGAGGAAGGCAAAGCCTTCCCTCTCAAAATTGTGCAATGTTGTCCCGGCAAGGCAAAGTCTAGGCCAAGGTTGCCTAGACCCGCCGATAGGAAACTAAAAGAAAATGAAGATGTGAATGCATGGCGATATTGAGTGCAAGAAAGAGTGAATGATCATGCATGCAAACAATGAATGGAAGATTCAGAAAACTGAACAACATGCATATGTGAAACAAGTCGCCAAATTAGCAACCGTTCGTGCAAAACAATGTCATGGATGCGACAACAGTGAGATGCAAACAAAAACTGAAATGATGCTTATATAGGCTAAAATGCATGTAAATGACAGAAATCACATAATTGAAGTAGATAGCACTCACACAAGCCAAAACACAAAAAGCGACAGAAATGCTGAAAAGACAAGTAAAGTGGACTTCCTCGGAAATAGTCTTGCTGCATGTCTCGAAGACGCCTGGATGTACTATGGGATGTCAAAGCTCCAAGATTGATGTGAAGAATGAGCTCTGAAGCATTGAATAAATAAGTTTTTTGCTCATGAAGCGCATGCCACAAATCCAGGAAAAAGAGACACTTGGAGGAAAGTTTCTAAAACGATCTTTGCATGTAACCTCTAGCTGCTAAAAATAACTCCCTAAAGTCTAGGGATGCTTTTTGCATGTTTCTTTTTTCTATTTCCAGAAAAAACAGACCATGCATGCAACTCTAGTTTTCTTAGTCTCGAAGGGAAACGATTAACCTAAAGGCACATGCAACAACCTACTTGATTGAGAGAAATTTTTCCCCAATTTCTAGGAGGAGTTGGGCTAGCTATCTAGAAGGATTGCACAATTTTTGCAAGGAGCAGCTGACTGCTGCCCAAAATTGCACAATTTCTGGGTTGAGCTGCACTTCCAGGCCAGTGATTAGGTGCTCAGTATTTAGCTCAAAATTCAAAGTTCTCATATTGGCTTGAAAACTATATGGTTGTGTTCGTCTCGTCAAGACGATCGCAACGCAATTTGTTTCGTAAAAAACGAAGTCCTGATGAAGGAGAAAGGAATTGTTGTTCATTTTCCTAAACAGCCAAAGAAATTGTAGAATGGGACAGAATGATGACATGGTAGTCTAGTCAGCTAGGGGAATCTTCTTTAGTTTTCACCCAATGGGGTTGTCACAAGTGTCACCTCCGAATTCGCTAGTTTGTCTTAGGGAAGGTGAAATTTCCTAATTGGCCTTTAAGGTTGAATTTGATTTTTATTTATTTAATTAAATATCATTTTATATATATTTTATATATAATTATTATGTTATATTATATGATTTTTTAAATTATATATTATAATATAACTAATATATATATTATATATTATATATTTTAAATATTAATTAAATATTAACAAAACAAAGTTCCAATGGCATATTAAATTAAATCACATACCATATAGTTCCAAAGTCAAACTATGGGTTCGAAATATATTAGCGGAGAGATGAGGAATGGAACCCATGACCTCCCCCACCCCACTCCAAAGCTTTACTAACCGACCATGGGAGTGCAATTAAAAGGAGGGCCATTGCACCATAATTTATACCGCAACTTGATGCCGACGGTCTAGTGGTGGGAGCCAACCCTGCAGGCCAGCCCCCACCCCATATGACCTCAACCACGCGACCATGGGCCAGCGCCAAGTATAAGCATGATTAGTTCGCCATTAATCTAGTTTTAGCATTAATTAACACGAGTTTAAGATGGCGGCATTTTTGGAGGCCCACCAAATTAGGCGAAAACTACCAGTTTTGGCGGACTTAAGTGGAGTCTCTCTAGATTTAGTGGAAGTTTCCTAGGAAAAATTGAAAGAGGCATAATTTACTCAATTTTCGACCCAATTGAGGTCAAAGAGAAGTGTTCTTAGCTAATTTGGACCTTTTGAACACATTGGTGTGAGTATTAGGATCCATATAGCTTTGTAAACAACATTTTTTCCACATTGAGCTAATACAAAGGCTCAAGCCATGGAAGTTGGACCAAGGAGATGTAGCCCAAGAGGGGTGAACTCCTTCATCAAAACATTGTGTTAATGTGTCTCTTTGATGGTTTTCTGTACTCTACATGTTTTCTATTCATTATTACTTTTTGAAGCGATTTTTCTCATGAATGTCTTGTTTAACTTAAGGAAATTTACCTGTTTTTAAGCACCAACAACTAAGGAGACCTCAACACAAAAAGAAAGAAGCAAGCACATGTTTATTAATTTGTAATTGTTATTAGCATAGCAAAACTAATCATACTCAAGTTGGTATCAGAGCTCAAGCTTGAATTGCTTGATTTCTTGAGTTTGTGCAATTAGAATTTTAATGGTTGCAAAATTGTGATGCTTACAAGGTTAAAATTATAGAGAGGAGAAGGGAAGCTATTGGTTGCAACTCCTAAGGTAATTCCCAGAATAATGAGAGTCAAAAGGCCACAATCTCCACCACACAAAGTTCCAATTACAACTGTACTTGAAGCTCCTCAAGTTTTACCTTCAATTGAGATTGAAGAGGTACAATTAGTACAGATTTTTGAGTCTGAATCCATAGCCATTATGTCTAGATAAAGAGAGCTTGGAGGTCCCTCTACAAAAGAGGAAGAATTAAAGAAATATTTCTATACTTTGACTGAGATGGTTAAAGTCCTCTATGAAGAGAGGAACACTAGAATGGTTGGTGAGAGTTCTAAACCTCCACACGGAGAAGGAAGATCAAAGGAAAAAAAAGATGAGAAGAAGGATTCCAAAGCAAATGTTGGAAATCAATCTCCATCTCCACCATCCACATCATCTTACAAATCATCTTCACCATCTCACACAACATTATCTTCCACTATCACCATTGGCACTGCCCATACTCATTCAAAATCCCCAAAAATAAAAACTCCATTACTCAAATTGGACATAAAATTCGTACTTCCCATGTACAATGGAGAAGTGAATGTAGAAAAGTTGGACAATTGGATTCGAAAATTGTAGGTATACTGCAGAATTTAGAACCTTCAAGAAGATGACATAAAGATCCAGTTGGTTTCACTGAGGCTAGAAGGAGCTGCACTAGTTTGGTGGGAAGCAAAGACTTAATAGGAAATGAGAATCCATGGTAAGATATCTATGACTTGGGTTGAATTTGTTTCTGCAATGAAAATACAATTTTATTCTTTAGCCCATATTCAAAAAGCCATTATGAGTTGGCAGAATTTTAGGCAGCTTAAAGGCCAAACAATCCAAGATTATACGCAGGAGTTTAGGAAAATAGCTTTGTTATTAGAAGTGAATTTGAATTCCCAAGATACACTACTGAAATATATTAGGGGTTTACATTCCTATCTTAAACACACTATTCTTGTGTTCAATCTAGCTAATTTAGATGAAGTATGTGTGCAAGCCACGCATCTTGAATCTAGAGGAAAGAACACTTATGAAGAGAGTAGTGATAAAAAGCCACCTAAGGGTAAGGAGAAAGAGAAAGGAGGAAAATGGAAAGGAAAGAAAAATGTAATTGTGAAGAAAGAAGGGGAGAAAATCACATGCAAACATTGCTCTAAAAAGGGGCATGATGAAGCCCACAACTGGAAATTGCATCTAGAAATGAGACCAAACAAGTTCAACAATAAATGGAAACAGAAAACCACTGCTATCACTCAAGAAGATATAGGCTCTGAATCAGGTGATGAAAATAAAATCACTATCATGGGAATCAAAGGAAAGCAAGATATTGCAAGCACTAGTTCACAAAACTGTAACACTACTACTACTCCAGATAAAAAGAGACGAATTGAGTTATTTCATGTTAGGGTCATATCTAAACACACCAATATTGACACACTCTTCGATAGTGGGTCATAAGTGAATCTAATCTCTAAAGACTTAGTCAACAGATTGAATCTTGAAACTGTGCCTCACCATAAGCCATACCCTTTGGGATGGATAAAAAGAGACACAAGTTTACAAGTTACAAGAAAATGTTTGTTTAAGTTTGCAATCACTACAAATTTTGTTGATGAAGTAGAGTTAGATGTGGTACCGCTTGATATTTCAAGTGTGATGTTGGGTAGTCCATATTTGTATGACTGGAAAGTAGTCTTTTACCTCCATGAAAACAAGTATCACTTGTTCAGGGATGGTGTGGAGTACATAGTGAGAGCCCATCGCAAAAAGCTGGACATTTCTTTGGTTAATGTAGGGGAGGAAAAAAGACTAGTGAATTCACGTAAAAGTTTAGTACTTCTCATTTTCAAGCCAAATGATGATATTGTTTATGAAAATATTGTTGCATGTAATGAAAATTTCTGTGAAGCATGAAAGTGTTCCCTCTGCGAACAGAGGCAACCCCTCTAGCCCTAGAGTGGGTCTAGTCACAAACAAGGACAAACCAACAACAATTCTCCTTAAATAGTTCAAGTTAGAGGCCTACTTCAACCGGTGGTCGATGACGTTCCCTTGCGCTGCTCTAGCTTCCGCTTTCTTCTCCTAATGAGTAATCAACCTGAAACAAAGCAAGGAAATACAACAAAGCACATAACCAAATACAACAAAGAACTATTTACCCATAAAGTCAAGAAATCATGAGCTATCTAGTACATTGCATACGAGACATAGGAAAACATCATTGATTGTATTAAATATGAAATAGAGTAAGCTTACAACCCAGGTCTTGACGTCACAAGCCTTCTCAAGAGGGTCCAGCCAGCATGTTCCTCAAGCATTCACCCTTGAAGATGGATCTCCCAATACAAGTCTCTCTCACTCACAAGTTTCACACAAGATCAAAAGCACTTCACAACCTTCCTCAAGCTCTCAAACAATCCCACACTTGTCACACCAGCTACCTATCAAGCTCACAATACTATCAGCAACACTCCAAAGACTAAGAATTCCAAAACTAGCAGCTCATAGCAATGGTGAAAGCTTAAATAGGAGAAGGAGTCTCCATGAATGGTGGGAAGATGAGCTTATCTCCAAGGAAGGTAGCACAAATGACGGAACAGCCATGCCAGAGAAGGGAGGGCGACATAAACAAGGCCAACAACCAGGTCTGGAGTCATCTGGAAGGCCGACTGTTAGAACAAACTCACCCAAACTGGATCATCACGGGTACATAACTGGTCTGACGCGCTGACATCGCTACTGCATAACGGAGAAGGTCATGTCATCGCGGGAAAATACAAGCAACAGTTGCACTGTCATATGAAAATCAACCATCGCGGGAATCACGTGTACTTCCGCGATGGCAGCGCGTATGGACTGTTTTGGAGCACTCATCAGTGCATTTATTTGGACAACAGACGTGATGATGCAGAAACTTTGGAAAAGTGGGTCATTTGGCAACATCAGAGAGCATGAGCATGAATGATTTTGGACTCATGACACAGTAGGAAGATTGGGATGAAGGCAATGACAAATTATTGTGTAACAGATGCCCCCTAAAGTATGAAGCCCGAGAGAGTGGGAGGGGTGAAATGCTTTACGAAACTGACTAAACTGGAACACCATCTGGAAGAACCTACACGCAAGTACAACTGATATCTCTGATAATGAATTACATGTAGTCTAGGCATGGGCACAGCCATCCAAAAGACATACGAAATAGGTCTGTGGTATGGACGCAGCCACCCAGCTAATGAGACCATGATGATAATAAAGGTATGGTCGCAGCCATCCATGAAGACTCAGGTATGGTTGCAGCCATCCATCAATGAGTCATGTAATCATTAAACCAATCGAGGCAGCTCGAACATGTGTAAGCTGAGTTCGGGGTCTTGAACCCATCCGATCAAAGTACAAATCCTAACATGCGAATAGTGGTGCTAAGGTAGAGCATGATAGAATATCGCTTGATTACCAGTCAATGATGAAAACCGTTAACAAGCGTGAGAGAAACCACCAATAATGCCGATGGCTCTCAAGGTACTATCTAGCACAATCCACGAAGTGTGAAAAAGGAGCTGAAGTCGAACACTCGTGGAATCACCCAATCGACGACCAATGATGAAAGTTGACCTCAGGTGCGAAGAACTTGCCATTGAGGCATGCAAGCTCTAAGGTACCAAAGGGGATCTCTAGGTCAATCTCCTGGATAATGAGCTGATGTCGACAGGAGACGACCCGTCGCAGGAGGGCCATAATGTTTCCCCATCAATGACATGAGATAAGGAAAAAGTGGTATATGGTGGAGTAGAGTACCAGAGGAGAAGGTGAGGGTGTAAACTTGCAGAGGGATTATACTCTTGAACATATTGGCAACACGACTCCGGAAGGGGGTGTGGCAGCATTCAGGCACCGATGGATCAGAGGCATGAAGGAGACGACATGAATCACATGAAATGAGGCTAGAATGATAACCCAAACCCGCGGAAGGCCAAATGATGATGTATGGATGTCCCAACCCGACAAAAAGCAAAAGTGTCGATGTTCAAGAGTGGCTAGCTGCCATAGACAATCAATGATAAACCCGTTGTTGAATCCAACCTAGTAATAGTTTAACGAGCCCTAGGAAGGAGAAGCTCGAGTCTCGTCATGGTGACGAGTCCAATGTCGTCAGGGTTTAACGAGTCCGACATAGGTGAAACTTGGAGTCTTTTTCATGTTTAGAGAGTTTGAAAAAGACACGGAAAAGAAAATTCCAGGGGGGTCCTTTTTCGTAGAGTTGTGTCTCTTGAGCCCGAAAAAGTATAAAACAATATTCGAAAGAACCGCACGACCATTATGATCGAGGAGTACTTTTCGTAAGTAGTAACTTTGACCCGAAAAAGTAAAAATGCGTTCAGAAGCACGTCATTTCGTAACCAATAACGAGTCTGAAATGACAAAAACCTGGCGATCTTTTTATGTTTAAACGGTCAAAAAAAGAGCTTAAAGGTGACCGCCTCTCGTTTCTTTTAACCAGTCAAGAGGGAAACTCGGACATCTTTTCATGTTTCAAGTTGGAAAAGAGCTTAAAGACGACTTTTCGGGATCAAGTGCATATAAAACTGTCGTAATTCCACCATCTGAGATCCTGCACAAAAAACACTGCACATGTAAACCCGTTCAAGATAATATGAACAATGCGTATAAGGACATAGTTAAAAACCATATTTTGACCATGCATATAGCAAAAACCATGAGAAAAACCAACATTTATGAAATGAATATTTAATTTCACAAAATTACCATAAATAGGGAGGTTAAACCATAATTTTTTACCATTGTTACCATTCAGTCACTGTGGAGCAACTTGGAGCATTAAGGTTGGCGAACGAAATTCAGCCCCGTACGTGCATCATTCGTCCCGAAACCAGTTCCAAGTAGACACACATTGCCCTGCGCTCTGATTTAATGTCTTTTTTGCTGCATTTGATGGTGGGATGTGTGAATTTGGGCGGATTTTTAATCTGCATTCCGCTCTCGGTCAGCGCGGGTTTTTCTATCGGGTCCGCGATGACCGATAAAAATTTACACAGACCAGGCCCGGATCATCGCGGAAAAGTGATGTACTTCCGCGATGACCCAGGAAAAATAACACAGGCGCCCATTATCATCGCGTCTATTTTAGAAACAGATGCGATGATGCCACGCGACAATTTTTAATAAAATTCACGTTTAAAACTTTGCAAACAAGGCGCTAATGGAATTTTTCGTCATGCAAGGTTATAATGGTGTTCGTCTGGCAAGAACGTGCGCATGATAATAATGATATAGAGGCTTTTGCCGATGCGGGGTGCCGAAACACATTGCGGGGATGTGGATTACTCAAATTTTTCCTAACTCCACGCTTACGGGCACAACCTGACCTACTGGAGCTACTGATCAGGGCCTGGAATCCCACAGATGGGAAATTTGTCATCCGAGGCCGGGATATCAAGTTCGACTCTACAAACATCTATTTTTTGACCGGGCTGTCTCGTCGAGGTGAGAGGCCCATTCTGGAGGGGCAGCGACCCGGGGGTGATACCTTAGATATGCTGATGGCTCAAGTGTGCCCACAGGCACGCAAGTCAAGGAGTGGAAAGGTGGCAATCCCAATGGTGGAGGACATAATCCTTCATGCTATGCTTTTCATGGTGACATGGGCAGCGGGCTCCCAAGCCCAACATGAGGCTTCGAAGACCCATCTCCAACTGGCCCTCGAATGTCTAAATCCCACCATGTTTAACTGGGAAGAGGCAGTAATGGCAAGCATGAAGAGGCAACTGACCAACTGTCGTCGAGGAGAGACAAAACAATTTGGTTATGGATCGATCTTAGTCCCGCTCATGCTGGAGCAGGTGTTGGAACTGCAGTTGCAAGACATGGCTTTGGACGCACCCAGGCCACGCGAGACGAGGGCCACGCGATGGGCTCACGTCATGCCACGAGGAGGTGGCAGACGACCAGTGGCGTGGGGGACATTTTTCCGAGAGTGGCTGGAGCGACAGATGATCTTTGTGGAGGATTGGCCATATGCCGACATGGATTTCCATGGAGATCCTGACATTCAGCTGCCTGCTGGAGAGCAGTGGGATGATGATGGTAAGACACTTGATAACATTTTTTGATTTTTTATTTTTATGATGTTTTTATTTTTTCATGTACATGTCCTAATGACGAACGCTATGGTATGCAGATGTAGGACCAGTGAGACTCCTTGGACTAGCTCCAGAGGCACGGAGGGATGCGCAAGGCGTTGGAGATCTAGCCCTGGCTCCTCTAGAAGATGACATGATGGAGACAGTGATCCAGAACCTTGAGGACCTGCTAGCAGGGATTCCAGATTACATGGGGATCAAGGAGGTCCCCAGAGCATCCAAAATCCACACAGTAGGAGTGGAACCCAGGATGCACCGCCTATTGAGGCGGGTGGCACGAGCGGCTGTGCACTATAGGGAGCACAACCCGCCGCAGTAGACACCTAGGTTTTTATTTCCTGCTGGTGATTTTTTGAGAGACATGTGTCTCAGATGTACAGAGAATGTAGACTCTATTTAGACATGTACACTTATTTTTGAGCACCTCGGTGCACCACATGATATATATATACATACATATTCCTATGGTCTATTATTGTGCTTTATATGCTTTCTTGTATGATGTTTTGATTACATGTTACGCAAATGTCTGTCTAATACATGATTAGCCAATGCATCAGTTAACGTGTTCAATCGTTGTGGAATATGCTGATATGTAATGAAATCAAAATTCCTCTCTAACAATTTAACACGTAAATACAACCTTAAAATGCGATGGTCTCTGATAGAATATCGCCCATTGAGCTGGTGGACGAAAAGTTGAGAGTCCAGGTTCACAACCAATGTACGAATACCAAGATTAATCGCCTCGGCTAGTAATTCAATCACAGCACTATATTCAGCGACATTGTTTGTGGTACAACCTAAACACACACCTTGAAGATCTATCAACTCACCGTGAGGATCGTAGATCACCCACGCCGCAGAAGACAAATTGCGGGTGCTGCGGCAGGCACCATCAGCGAAACCAATGTAAGGTGCACCAGACATCTGCACAAGAAGCAAAGGACACAATAAGCGGCAATCACGCCTTCACACCAAGCTAAAAACATGAAAACACACACACACAACACACCTGCTAAAACACACGTATGTACAAATCGAAGTGCATGGAATTCACGCATAGTACTTTTTCAAGTACAGCCTGTTTCGGGGCTTATCGAGAGGATTCCCTTCGTAGTCAATTAGCTCGTAGGCCCCTTTCTGCAAAACTCTCTTTACAATATAAGGCCCCAGCCACATGGGCTCGAGTTTGCCTACCCCCAGCTTATCATTCGCTTGATCATATAGCAGGACTAAATCTCCTTCAACAAAAGACTTAGGATGGACAGTACGATCGAAGTGAGTTTTCACTCTCTTCTTCTATGCTTCGATAGCTAGAGAGGCTAGCCGATAGGTCTCGTCCAGCCGTTCTAGGTAAAGAAGGCATTCTTCTACCGGAGTAGTGTTGGGAAGTAATTTGACGGCCAACTTCAATGAAGGGATCTTGCACTCGATTGGAAGGGTAGCCTCCAGTCCATAAACTAATTGAAATGGAGTGAAACCGGTGGCATCCTTCATAGAGGTTCGGTAGGCCCACAAGGCGGGGAACAACATCAAGTGCCAGTTAGACTTATGCATGCCAACGGTACATTGAAGCATCGTAACCAGAACTTTGTTGATGGCTTCAACTTGGCCATTGGCCTGAGGATAGTATGGAGTCGAACTATCATGCCATAAGCCTAGCTGGGTTGTTAGTTCGGTCATCATGTGAATACGGAAATGCTTCCCGTGATCTGTGACGATGGCTTGAGGGACTCCGAACCGTGAAATAACATGGTTGAACAAAAATTGTGCCGCTGTGTGACCGTCTTCAGTTAATGTGGGCATCGCCTCAGCCCATTTGGTGAAGTAATGGAAGGCAACGATAATATACCCATGCCCCCCGGCCGAGCGAGGGTTACAGGTCGTATAATCAATGCCCCATTTTGCAAAAGGGCCGACGGTGACAACAAGGTGCAATGGAGCGGGAGGTGCACGCAAAAATCCTTCGCGCCAGTTATTTCTGGCCCTCCATCTTTAAGGATTGCATTCTTGCCGTCTGCTCCTATCACAAGTGCTAATTTGTGAAGCAGGAAAGTGTTCCCTCTGCGGATAGAGGCAACCCCTTTAGCCCTAGAGTGGGTCTAGTCACAAACAAGGACAAACCAACAACAATTCTCCTTAAATAGTTCAATTTAGAGGCCTACCTCAACCGATGGTCAATGAAGTTCCATTGCACTGCTCCAACCTCCGCTTTCTTCTCCTAATGAGTAATCAACCTGAAACAAAGCAAGGAAATACAACAAAGCACATAACCGGATACAACAAAGAACTATTTACCCATAAAGTCAAGAAATCATGAGCTATCTAGTACATTGCATACGAGACATAGGAAAACATCATTGATTGTATTAAATATGAAATAGAGTAAGCTTACAACCCAGGTCTTGACGTCACAAGCCTTCTCAAGAGGGTCCAGCCAGCATGTTCCTCAAGCATTCACCCTTGAAGATGGATCTCCCAATACAAGTCTCTCTCACTCACAAGTTTCACACAAGATCAAAAGCACTTCACAACCTTCCTCAAGCTCTCAAACAATCCCACACTTGTCACACCAGCTACCTATCAAGCTCACAATACTATCAGCAACACTCCAAAGACTAAGAATTCCAAAACTAGCAGCTCATAGAAATGGTGAAAGCTTAAATAGGAGAAGGAGTCTCCATGAATGGTGGGAAGATGAGTTTATATCCAAGGAAGGTAGCACAAATGACGGAACAGCCATGCCAGAGAAGGGAGGGCGACATAAACAAGGCCAACAACCAGGTCTGGAGTCATCTGGAAAGTCGACTGTTAGAACAAATTCGCCCAAACTGGATTATCGCGGGTACATAACTGGTCTGACGCGCTGACATCGTTACTGCATAACGGAGAAGTTCATGTCATCGCGGGAAAATACAAGCAATAGTTACGCTGTCATATGAAAATCGACCATCGCAGGAATTACGTGTACTTCCGCAATGGCAGGGCGTATGGACTGTTTTGGAGCGCTCATCAGCGCGTTTATTTGAAAAACAGACACGATGGTGCAGAAACTTTGGCAAAGTGGGTCATTTGGCAACATCAGAGAGCATGAGCATGAATGATTTTGGACTCATGACACAGTAGGAAGACTGGGATGAAGGCAGTGACAAATTACTGTGTAACAATTTCAATTCTGATTTGGTTGGTTCAGTTCATCAGAGTGATGAAGTATTTTAGGTTGTGAATAATTGTCCTTCAAGGAGAAAGAAACTTCACATGAAATATCTTTGCAGCAAGAGGTTTCTTTTTGTGGTGTTAGCATGCAAGGGTTGACAAAATTACAAAGTGTAGAGACACCAATGCAATGCAAAAGTTTGTTGAACAATGGTCTCATTCAATCATCCCTTATGCCATGTTGTGCACCGATGGTTATGGTGCCAAAGAGGAATGGTAAGTATTTCAAGAAAGAGGACAAAAGGAGTACTTTTCGCCAAAGAAAAGTTGTAAAAAGAGGTCAGTGCAAGAATATACCTACCACCAAACAGGAATGGTTTGTATGGATTTTAATGTTGTATGTTCTTTGTAGCACTTCTACTGCATACATGTATTTGAATTATGGCAAAAAAGAGTCATTTCTTGAAGAAATTTCCCACTTGGGTGACATAAACATGTTGAGGAAGTTTTCTTATGCACATGTCATATATGAAGGAAAATTGTTTGATGTTTTGAAGATATCAAAGTACAATTTTGGTTTCACTTCTTTGATGCACTTGGGCCATGATGTTGGAGGAGGTAAGTTGAAGGCAAGCCTCTCCAAGTGGATGCCATTGTTGATAGGTCATCACTCAAGATCATCATTTTGATAATAGGTTTGTTGGGAGCATCCCAATGTTAGAGGAAAGTTGTTGTTGACATTTCTCCTTTTGAAGCTCCTTGGCATGCATCGTCATGTGTGTTAAAAGTCTTCCAGTGGGGAGGCAAACAATAATGGGCATGCATTGCTTCAAACCAAAAGATTAGTTCAATTCTTTTTTATGCTATTTCAAACTCGAAAGGTTCATTTGAGTTTTAGGTTTATGCAAGAAACTTCACCATATTATTTCATTCAAAAGATTTCCATGGTGTAAAGATTAAATTGCAGCGATCCATGCGCTTTCATTGGATGGATGCTTGTCAAAAATTTCACTTGGTTCGAAGGTAAAAAAGAGGTATAAGAAACAAGTTCATTGTTATGCCTTTTATGCCTATTGGTTATGTAACTGTTGTATTCAAGAACCATTATGTTTCACATGAAAGTTATGTTTACAAAATTTCATACTTTCAAGATGTACAATCGGGCTTGAATCAAGAAAACCTAGTGAAATTTGTCATCCATTTGCATTATATTTTGTTATGTCATCTTGGTATGGAGGATGTTGATTTTGATGACGACATGGACAAAACCATGAGTTTCTATGAATGACTAAAAATGGTACAACAAACAGTGCAATATCAGCTTGAAAGGGGCAAAGGCAAATACAGGTATAGAATAGGGTACTCAAGGTAAGTGAATGTTGATTTTCTTAGAGAGGAGCTCAAGGGAAAAACTTTATCAAAAGCCAATTGGATAAAACTTGGAAAGGTTAGGGAGATGTAACCTGATCTACTTGTCAGATAATAGTATATTTTGGGGTCCAAAAGGCTTCTAGTGGGGAGGAATGATTAGGTGCTCAATATTTAGCTCAAAATCCTAATTTCTCATATTGGCTCGAAAAATGTATGGTTGCGTCCACCTCGTCAAGACGATCACAACACAATTTGTTTCCTTGAAAATGGAGTCCAGATGAAGGATAAAAGGCATGTTGCTCATTTTCCTAAAGAGCTAAAAAAATTGTAGAATGGGATAGAATGATGACATGGAAGTCAAGTCAGCAGTCGAGTCAACAATGGGAATCTTCTTCAATTTTCACCCAATGAGGTTGTAACAAGTGTCACCTCCGAATTCGCCAGTTTGTCTCAGGGAAGGTGAAATTTCCTAATTGGCCTTTAAGGTGGAATTTGATTTTTATTTATTTATTTAAAAATCATTATATATATTTTTTTATATATAATTATTATGTTATATTATATGATTTTCTTAATTATATATTAATTATATTATGTATATTATATGTTTTAAATATTATTTAAATATTAACTAAAACAAAGTTCGAATGGCATATTAAATGAAATCGCATATCATATAGTTCCAAAGTCAAACTATGGGTTTGAAATATATTAATATGGCAAAATTATGTGAGGAGCGGAGGGAGGGGGAATGGAACCCATGACCTCCCACACCCCACTTCAAAGCTTTACCAACCAACCATGGGCGTGTAATTGAAAGGAGGGGCATCATACCAATATTTACACCGCAGCTTGATGCCGACGGATGGGTGGTGGGAGCTAGCCCTGCGAGCCAGCCCTTGTCCCATATGACCTCAACCACACGACCATGGGCCAACGCCAAGTATAAGCATGATTAGTGTGCCATTAATCCAAGTTTAGCATTAATTAACCCAAGTTTAAGATGGAGGAAGTTTTGGAGACCCGCTAAATTAGGCGGAAACTTCCATTTTTGGTGGACTTAACTGGAGTCTCTCTAGATTTAGCAGAGGTTTCCTAGGAAAAATTAAAAGAGGCATAACTTACTCAGTTTTCGACCAAATTGAGATAAAAAAGAAGTGTTCTTAGTTAATTTTGACCTTATGAACACATTAGTGTAGGTATAAGGAGCCATACAGCTTTGTAAACAACATTTTTTCCACATTGAGATAATATAGAGGCCCAAGCCATGGAAGCTGGACCAAGCAGATGTACCCCAGGATCGGTGAACTCATTCATCAAAACACTGTGTTAATGGGTCTCTTTGATGGCTTGTTGTACTTTACATTTTCTTGATTCATTATTAGTTTCTGAAGCTATTTTTCTCATGAATGTCTTATTTAACTTAAGGAAATTTACCTCTTTGTAAGTGATCTGAAAATCACTTGTGCGTGATCTCAATTAATTTAATTAATGAAGGTATTACAGACTCATGTGCTGGTGTGTGTCTATGTTATCTTAGGTAATGGATCAATAAGATTGCAAAATACACAGACACTGGAAAATGGAAAACAGTAAGAGAAACACAGCAAGAAAAATAGAACACAACAAAATTTAATAAAGAGTTCACCCAATCCTCCTGGGCTACGTCTCTGGTCCAGCTTTCAATGGTGGCCTTCTTTTATTGTGTCTTTGAACAAAGTTTTACAATGAGGAGCTCAATTTGAGTCTCCTGAAATAGATGATGCTTATTAGGGTGGTACTTGGATTCCCCAAGCCACTAGAGTGCACACACTCTCCCTTACCAAGTCTCGACCTCTCTGGTCTTTAATGGGATGAGTCCAATTTGGTACTTAGTTCCCAACAGATATCCTCACAGGGATTGCTTGAACCTCTCAAGCCTGGTTCTGTCTGCTCGATGTTGCCTTAACTCTGTAGGTCAGCTCGGCTCTCTGTTCTCTTCTTCTTGTCTCCTCCGTTCTGTTCTCTATTTGTTCATGGCTTAAAGCCAATCCGTCTCATGATTGTTCGCTTCCTCTTCTGCCCCTTTGGATCGCCTGCTGCTACTCACTTGGAAATCCCTGTCTCTACGTCATCACTAGTGTGTAACGTCTCACAGGGAAGTGGCCACTTGTCCTCTCACGAACTGCACCAGCTCTTCCTCAAACGGTTTGGTATTTCGGTTACTCTGTGTAATGATTGATTCACCAACTCAGCGGTCAAATCGGACTTCAAATGTTTATATGTTGTAGCTTATTTCTCCCTCCGAATTCGGTTTCCCATCGGGCGCAATCTCCGTCGTTAGATCTTGGGCCTCCAGATCCTACGGTTATCACTCTTATCACGCGGTTCACTTGCTCAAACGTTAGCCCACAATGAGAGTGGTTTCTCTCTCGTCCGCTAGACACGCGTCAATCAATGTATGGAATCGATCGTTCCCCTTCCAAATCCGCTTACCACCCGAAACACCTATGATATTCCGCCGGTTTTGGAGCACGCGACCCACCTTTCAGTTTAGTGCTTTTCCCCTGGTTTTCGGCTTCCCTTGTGACCGTACTCAGGACTTCTCCTTCTCGGGGTGTTTTGCCCAGCGATGATCGTGCATCAGAAACGACCTCTGTTTTCTAATCCGGACTTCCCAATTGCTAGTTTGTGTCCTGCGCGGTCTCCATGGGCCTCGGTCAGTGTGCTTTAACCGAGGTCCTCATCGTTCCTTACTGGCTACAAACTGCCACTGTCCAGAGGTCCTTCCTGATAGCTCATCGTTCACAAGTTTTTGAAGTCTGTAATGATTTGACAGAGTGATAGAACTTTGATAATTTTCATGGATCCAATTCGGATCACGGCCTTCCCACTGAAAAAGCTTTTGGACCACCTGTTAGACTTCGTCTCATGTCAGAGATTGATTCTTCTTCAAAATAGTGTTTTGAAGAAGAAATCATTAATGTGTTGTTTTAGATTATGTAATTTATCTTCAGCTCTTCAACTGGCAACGACTTCAAGCTCCTACCTCTGTAAAAACACAAAGAAAACAAAGCATACATCAGACTCTACTGTTGATGAATTTGGTCAAGTTTTATCTTCATATGGTTTCAACTATCATGGCACAGAGGTCCTCTACAGTGGCACCCTTGGTACAGAGCTTACTTGTGAAATATTCATTGGTCCAGTTTACTATCAACGACTTCGTCATATGGCTTCAGATAAATTTCAGGACAATGTCTTTGTGCAATTATTTTGCTCCATCCAGTATCGTGTTGTGAAACAGAATACTGACGATGCATTTTATGAGCTGCAAAATCCTTAAGAACAAATTCAAGCTTATGTGTTTGATGTGGTTCGAGCAAATGTTCCAAAGATGAATTTGGATGAATTATTTGAGCAAAAGGGCGATGTTGCCAAAGTTGTGTTAGAAAAGCTTGAAAAAGCAATAAGGTCATATGGGTATAATATACAACAGATACTTGTGGTTGATATAGTTCCGGATCCTTCAGTACAGTAGGCAATGAATGAGATCAATGCAGCCCAACGACTTCAACTTGCAAGTGTGTTTAGAGGTGAAACAGACAAAATGCTACAAGTTAAAGGGCGGAAGCTGATGCAGAGGCAAGATATCTTGCTGGTGTTGAGGTTGCACGACAGAGACAAGCTATCACAGATGGGCTACGAGAAAATGTGTTAAAATTTTCCCATAAGGTCCTCGGCACTTCTCCGAAGAATGTCATGGATTTAGTCATGACAACTCAGTACTTTGACACAATAAAAGATGTTGGGGCATCATTCAAGAACACGACTGTCTTCATTCCGCATGGTCCAGGGCATGTGAGAGACGTCAATGAGCAAATAAGGAATGGACTTATGGAAGCATCAAGTGTCTCTCAGGATTTGCTTTAGAAAATTGCGAAGGATTTGATACTGTTTATGGTGCATGAAATATGCTTGGTTCCTTTACTTTCTGTGTGAATCCGGTGTCAAATTTCCTTGCTGAAGATGGTTCTTTTGAGAAAAATTTTCCTCTTTTAAGCTATGGTCAAATGGTCCATGACATTACATTTTCATCAGATGACATCTCAGCTAGTTGCCATGTGCAGAATACGCACCAGACAGCATTAAAGACATCGCCCTGTTCCAGCATGTTATATTATTTTAGTGTTAAAACATGAGCGTTGTTATGGCTTTACGGGTGCAAACCCATGGAATAGAAGTAGCCTTGAAGGCGTATTCCATGGTTACTATTTTATTTACAGTGGGAAATATATTGCGGCACCGAGTATGGACCACCACTTACATATACGCAGAGGTAATAGGTTTATTATGCAACGCAATAACAGTGTTAATCTTACAATTGTAGCCGAAATAAAATTACAATTTGGGCAGGAGCCAGCCCAGCCTTCAATTCTATTAATTTCCTGCCATAACCAGTCACGTTGTCATTCGGCAAGCGTAATTTTTCACGGCATATGTGCTATCTTAAGTGTCGTGTTAAAATGCAAGGGACACAGTCAAGCTTTTACGCAACCATGCAAGCTTGGCACTATGGGTTGGAGGTAATGAGCAACACCCACCAGATGACATCAATGCAGCTCTAAAGAATGACTTGCAGCTTCATCCTTATTCGAAGTCCCCTGTCAAATGTTACAGAGGAGGTCTCAGTATGGGATTTGGAAGGGACCTGTCCATACCACAAAATCAACAAAAATATATCAGTGCCATCAAAAATAACACTTCCAGTTTTTGAAATGCAGTATCAAAAATCACATAATGCAAAGCCGGTTTATTTTCTTCTCCTCATGCTTCTTGATACATCAGCAAAACCTTTATCGAGGAACTTCTATTGGCTCAATTTGCCAAGTCATTCTCTCCCTAATGTTGAAGATCATGACAACCAACATGAGCCCATTTGCATTAAGAATAATTGTGAATATGGAAGTATGAATGTAGAAGAACCTGCAACTGAGACAACAGAGGGATTGCTTTCAGGGGTGTCAAGCCTTCTTTCAGGAAGAACAAACACATTCAAGTGACAGGGGTGTCTTTGCTGTTTCTCATTCAACAAAAGCCGCAAATGCCTGGACGCGTAGATTCATGTGTTATACCATGCTCAACAGATATGCCCATTATTATCGGATAAGAAAGATTGTAGGGGGGTCGATTTCCATCCGATATATGCGGTGGATTTATTCTAGATTTTCAAAATCTTCTCCTAATTGCGGTAAAATGGCCAGCGCATTTCCAGACATTTGGGGAGCAGTTGCAAAGTGGTAGGGAACAAGATTCGATTGCCCATATTTGTCTTCACCAATGGGATTGACACCTGTAATGCCACCGCTTCATCAGTTTTCAACAGTTCGAGTAGAAGAAGGAGCGCATTTTTATTTTCAGAAGAGCTGATTGTTTTCTGTTAGTTTATTTATTAATAATGATAAAAACAATTTCCTGGTCTTGGGGTCGATTTGTTTTCCCCCAACTGTGTTTTGTTTCATATATTAAAAGAAAAATTCATTTTAAAAAAGAGGGAGCAGAGAGAGGAGAAAATTCTGAGCGCTGGAGGAGAACTGAGCTCCATTGTACAGTCTTTGACAGAGGGATTTTTAATGAAAATGTCACAGCTCTGACTTCTGAGATTCATGTGGTATGTTAATTTAGCATAAGTTTTCCTTCTATTTCATATGTGATCTGTTATGTTCCATTTCACTTCATGATCATTTCTAATTGAACAAATGAAGTGTTAAAGCAAGAATTCATGCCTGCCATGCTCTGCTTTTAAGTTTGTTCAATTCAATGTTTTCTTCTGTTTAAGGAGGATTCAAAGTTATTGTTTGCCCTCCTTAGCTCCTTACCAGTCTTTCCATCCCATTTAAATCTAGATTTGATGCTAAATTTCTTACCTACCTTGCCTCAGTCGATAACCTGTGTTCTTCATTATATTTCCCTGTTTCAAGCTGTGATTTTGCCCATGCAGCCCAGAAAAACCCCGTTATTTAATTAAAAACCCCAAATCAACCTTTTTAAATCAGTTTACTAGCCTAATATCAGTGTTACCTTGTTGGTCATCTCATCCCATTGAAGATCTACCGAGATTGACCGGAGAGAGCCTTCTCCTGCCCTGTAGGGCTAGCTACGAGGCTAAATGGTTTGATGTAGCCTTGAGGTTTGCCTTTATCAGCCTGAGGTGAAATTTCAAGCGCTAACATACTGGCGACCATACTGGAGAGAACATTCAACTTGTTGATTGTCTTGTCCCAGTACATGCAATCAAGGTGCAGATCTGATGCTGATGGTGGACAGCAGTCAGATACATATGCAGGCTGAACCATTCACCTGGCGACTCCAACTCGATCCAGACATTCTAACGCTTGCTGATCTATTCATGCAATGGAAGGGTATGTGGCAAACCCTACCCTGTGTGAAGCTGTAGAAGAAATAAGAAAGAAGTTAGCAGATACTGAATTAGATGAAGATGTTTTTAGTGCCTTGCTTCAATGCTTGAAATCTCTTAAGGTCTTCAAAACTAGTGGCTATGAGTTAATTGTTGAAAGAATCGAGAAGGAGATTCAATGGTTAGATGAGCAAATTCAGTCATATGATTTCCAAGACCCTAAAAAGTTCTTGGAAATCCTTCCTCATTCGAAACAAGATATCATAGAATTGCCTACAGTCGTTTACATTGACAGTGTGCAGCTGGAAGTATGCATCACAGAGTTGGGGCAACCAATAGAGTCCGGCTTCCGTGATCCTATTGTGGCATACATGGACACATTTTTCAGTTTGATTGATAGATCAGGCTGTCTTGTACGTGATCAGGCTCAGTACATGCATGAAGGGTTGCCAGCAATTGCATCTGTGTTCTAGCGGAAGCATTCTCGAGCTACAACATTCTTAGGTTTACTTGAATGGTTAATTTGCCATTTTAGTATTACCTGATCTAGTGTTTGTACAGCAAAGTAGGGTAACTTTGTAAATAAATAAGCAGCCATAAGGGCAGCATCTTGTTTTAGTTTGCTTGAAGATTGTTTGAGTTTAGTTTCAGTTTGAAAATTAAGTCAAGAGTTGGGTCGATGATGACTCCATTGCCCAATGGGTGGAGGCACTGTCTGCTCTCCCAAAGTTCTGCGGTTCTTGGCACCTCCACAGAGCGGCAGCTGCCATCCCAAGTGGAGCCGATGTTAGACTCCATCTCATGTCAGAGATTGATTCTTCTTCAAAACAGTGTTTTGAAGAAGAAATCATTAATGTGTTGTTTTAGATTATGTAATTTATCTTCAGCTCTTCCACTGGCAGCGACTTCAAGCTCCTACCTCTGTAAAAGCACAAAGAAAACAAAGCATACATCAGACTCTACTGTTGATGAATTTGGTCAAGTTTTATCTTCATATGGTTTCAACTATCATGGCACAGAGGTCCTCTACAGTGGCACCCTTGGTACAGAGCTTACTTGTGAAATATTCATTGGTCCAGTTTACTATCAACGACTTCGTCATATGGCTTCAGATAAATTTCAGGACAATGTCTTTGTGCAATTATTTTGCTCCATCCAGTATCATGTTGTGAAACAGAATGCTGACGATGCATTTTATGAGCTGCAAAATCCTTAAGAACAAATTCAAGCTTATGTGTTTGATGTGGTTCGAGCAAATGTTCCAAAGATGAATTTGGATGAATTATTTGAGCAAAAGGGCGATGTTGCCAAAGTTGTGTTAGAAAAGCTTGAAAAAGCAATGGGGTCATATGGGTATAACATACAACAGATACTTGTGGTTGATATAGTTCCGGATCCTTCAGTACAGAAGGCAATGAATGAGATCAATGCAGCCCAACGACTTCAACTTGCAAGTGTGTTTAGAGGTGAAGCAGACAAAATACTACAAGTTAAAGGGCGGAAGCTGATGCAGAGGCAAGATATCTTGCTGGTGTTGAGGTTGCACGACAGAGACAAGCTATCACAGATGGGCTACGAGAAAATGTGTTAGAATTTTCCCATAAGGTCCCCGGCACTTCTTCGAAGAATGTCATGGATTTAGTCATGATAACTCAGTACTTTGACACAATAAAAGATGTTGGGGCATCATCCAAGAACACGACTGTCTTCATTCCGCATGGTCCAGGGCATGTGAGAGACGTCAGTGAGCAAATAAGGAATGGACTTATGGAAGCATCAAGTGTCTCTCAGGATTTGCTTTAGAAAATTGCGAAGGATTTGATACTGTTTATGGTGCATGAAATATGCTTGGTTCCTTTACTTTCTGTGTGAATCCAGTGTCAAATTTCCTTGCTGAAGATGGTTCTTTTGAGAAAAATTTTCCTCTTTTAAGCTATGGTCAAATGGTCCATGACATTACATTTTCATCAGATGACATCTCAGCTAGTTGCCATGTGCAGAATACGCACCAGACAGCATTAAAGACATCACCCTGTTCCAGCATGTTATATTATTTTAGTGTTAAAACATGAGTGTTGTTATGGCTTTACGGGTGTAAACCCATGGAATAGAAGTAGCCTTGAAGGCATATTCCATGGTTACTATTTTATTTACAGTGGGAAATATATTGCGGCACCGAGTATGGACCACCACTTACATATACGCAGAGGTAATAGGTTTATTCTGCAATGCAATAACAGTGTTAATCTTACAATTGTAGCCGAAATAAAATTACAATTTGGGCAGGGGCCAGCCCAGCCTTCAATTCTATTAACTTCCTGCCATAACCAGTCACGTTGTCATTCAGAAAGCGTAATTTTTCACGGCATATGTGCTATCTTAAGTGTCGTGTTAAAATGCAAGGGACACAGTCAAGCTTTTACCTAACCATGCAAGCTTGGCACTATGGGTTGGAGGTAATGAGCAACACCCACCAGATGACATCAATGCAGCTCTAAAGAATGACTTGCAGCTTCATCCTTATTCGAAGTCCCCTGTCAAATGTTACAGAGGAGCTCTCAGTATGGGATTTGGAAGGGACCTGTCCATACCACAAAATCAACAAAAATATATCAGTGCCATCAAAAATAACACTTCCAGTTTTTGAAATGCAGTATCAAAAATCACATAATGCAAAGCCGGTTTATTTTCTACTCCTCATGCTTCTTGATACATCAGCAAAACCTTTATCGAGGAACTTTTATTGGCTCAATTTGCCAAGTCATTCTCTCCCTAATGTTGAAGATCATGACAACCAACATGAGCCCATTAGCATTAAGAATAATTGTGAATATGGAAGTATGAATGTAGAAGAACCTGCAACTGAGACAACAGAGGGATTGCTTTCAGGGGTGTCAAGCCTTTTTTCAGGAAGAACAAAAACATTCAAGTGACAGGGGTGTCTTTGCCGTTTCTCATTCAACAAAAGCCGCAAATGCCTGGACGCGTAGATTCATGTGTTATACCATGCTCAACAGATATGCCCATTATTATCGGATAAGAAAGATTGTAGGGGGGTCGATTTCCATCCGATATATGCGGTGGATTTATTCCAGATTTTCAAAATCTTCTCCTAATTGCGGTAAAATGGCCAACGCATTTCCGGACATTTGGGGAGCAGTTGCAAAGTGGCAGGGAACAAGATTCGATTGCCCATATTTGTCTTCACCAATGGGATTGACACCTGTAATGCCACCGCTTCATCAGTTTTCAACAATTCGAGTAGAAGAAGGAGCGCATTTTTATTTTCAGAAGAGCTGATTGTTTTCTGTTAGTTTATTTATTAATAATGATAAAAACAAATTCCTAGTCTTGGGGTCGATTTGTTTTCCCCCAGCTGTGTTTTGTTTCATATATTAAAAGAAAAATTCATTTTAAAAAATAGGGAGCAGAGAGAGGAGAAAATTCTGAGCGCTAGAGGAGAACTGATTTCCATTGTACAGTCTTTGACAGAGGGATTTTTAATGAAAATGTCACAGCTCTGACTTCTCAGATTCATGTGGTATGTTAATTTAGCATAAGTTTTCCTTTTGTTTCATATGTGATCTGTTATGTTCCATTTCACTTCATGATCATTTCTAATTGAACAAATGAAGTGTTAAAGCAAGAATTCATGCCTGCCATGCTCTGCTTTTAAGTTTGTTCAATTCAATGTTTTCTTCTGTTTAAGGAGGATTCAAAGTTATTGTTTGCCCTCCTTAGCTCCTCACCAGTCTTTCCATCCCATTTAAATCTAGATTTGATGCTAAATTTCTTGCCTACCTTGCCTCAGTCGATAACCTGTGTTGTTCATTATATTTCCCTGTTTCAAGCTGTGATTTTGCCCATGCAGCCCAGAAAAACTCCGTTATTTAATTAAAAACCCCAAATCAACCTTTTTAAATCATTTTACTAGCCTAATATCAGTGTTACCTTGTTGGTCATCTCATCCCATTGAAGATCTACCGAGATTGACCGGAGAGAGCCTTCTCCTGCCCCGTAGGGCTAGCTACGAGTCTAAATGGTTTGATGTAGCCTTGAGGTTTGCCTTTATCAGCCTGAGGTGAAATTTCAAGCGCTAACACCACCAAAAGTTGGTTTTCAAGCATCGACTAAGTGAGGATACAATTGTCTCACTTGTCCAATCTCTATCCACTTTGCACTGCTCGGCTTTGAACCTTTGAGCCCAATTATGAGGTAATCAACATCTCCCCTGCGCGTCGTTCTCACCTTCCTGTCCAAAACTGTGTCTTCCTCCAATTCATTAAGATATTCAGGTAATAGATCATCAATAGAAGGCAATTGACTCTTCTCTTCAGGATCCTCAATTAGTGAAGGTTCAAACAATCTCAAGCAATCTGCATTCACGACTGAGTAGATGTGCATGTAAGCTGGTAGATCAAGGCGAAAAGCATTCTCACCAATTTTCTCAAGTATCTTGAAAGGTCCATACCTGATAGGCTTTAGCTTTTTACCTTCACCTTTCATCCTGTCCTTGCTAATATACAGCCATACTTGATCACCAGCTTGGAAACTATGCTCCATCCGATGCTTGTCATGCCTTGCCTTGTATTTGGCTTGGCTCTTTTCTAGTTGTTCCTGTACTGCCTGGTGGATCTCTTGGATTTGTTTAATGAACCTAGTTGCCCTGTCCACATCATTGTGTCCCTCAACTGTGGTGTCTTTACCAAAGACAAAATCCAAAGGAGACATTGGTGTGAAACCAAAACAGGTCTCAAAAGGGGATCTCTGTGTAGAAGAATGTTTTGCTTGGTTGTAAGCATGTTGCACATAACACAAATGTTCATACCAAAGCTTAGGATGCTTACTGCAATATCCTCTGAGTAACTGGATCACTGTCCTGCTGACTACTTCTGTCTGGCCATCAATTTGTGGATGGAAAGTTGTGCTTTTCTTCAGTTTGGTGTCCATTAGTTCCCACAAACTTGACCAAAACTTTCCCACAAATCGGGTGTCTCGATCAGATACAATGGAAGTGGGTAATCCAAAATGAACCCATACAGATTGAAAGAATAGTTTTGCAGTTTGTTCAGCTGTAATCTGTTTATTACATGTATCAAAATACAAATTTTTCTAAACCTATCCACAACAACATACAGATAATCATGACTTTTCCTAGATTTAGGCAGTCCTCCAACAAAATCCATGGAAACACTTTCCCAAGGATGAGAAGGAACTGGTAATGGAGTGTACGAGCCTAGTTTTCTATTGCTGGGCTTGCTTTTAGCACACATGGTACACCCTCTTACATATCTAGAAACTGTCTCATTCATTTTTGGCCAATAACAAAATCTTTGCAGCTGTGCAATTGTTTTACTTACCCCAAAGTGACCTGATATTAGAGAAATGTGTGCTTCTCAAATTATCTTTACTCTTTCAGTTTGTGGAATTCATAACTTCCCACAATGATATAAGAGCCGGTCCTTTATATGATAATTCAATTCCTCTACTCGTTTGCCTTGAATTAAAGTTGCATATACATCCTTAAAGTCTATATCTTGAGCATATTGTTCAATGTAGCTTTCATGTAACACAAAATTATGCTTAAGTATAGTAGATGCATTTATAATGGGTCTAGATAACGTATCTGCAACTTTGTTGTGTATGCCCTTTTTATATCTGATGACTAAATGAAATTGTTGTAGAAAACCCATCCATCTATAGTGTCTTGATTGCTGCAACTTAGTTTGGGAGTGTAGATATTGAAGTGGTTGATGATCAGTATGTATAACTGTCTCTTTGCCCATTAAGTAATGTTTCCACTTTTTCACACTCTATACTAATGCATACAATTCTTTATCATATGTAGGATAGTTAACTACTGCAGAATTAAATGTCTCAGAATGATAACATATGGGTTTACCGTGATGTGTCAACACTGCTCCCATGGCATAGTCATTGGCATCCATTTGGATCTCAAACGGTCTTTGAAGATCAGGCAGTGCTAGTACAGGTGCTTTACTAATCTTTTCTTTCAAGGTGTCGAAGGCTTTTTGCTCTTTGCCTCCCCACTAAAACACCTTGTTCAATCCTGTTAAAGCATGTAAGGGAGCTACAATTAAGGAAAAGTTAGAAATGAACTTTCTCCAATATTGTGCTGCTACTAAGAAGCTCCTAACTTCTGTAGCAGATTTGGGTTTAGGCTAGTTTACAATGACTGCCACCTTAGAGGGATCTATCTTCAATTCACCACCCTCTACTATATGTCCCAAATAATTCAGATATTTTTTGCCAAATTCACATTTTGAGAGTTTAACATAAAGTTTTTCTCTTTTCAAAACATCTAGTGTCTGCTTAACATGCTTTAAATGTTCTTCCCATGTTTTGCTATATATCAGAATGTCATCCAGATACACAATAAAAAAATCATCAAGAAAAGGTTTGAGTACATCATTCATTAATCTCATGAAAGTAGCAGGAGCATTAGTTAAGCCAAATGGCATAACTATCCACTCATACAATCCCTGCTTTGTTTTGAAAGCAATCTTCCATGCATCTTGTTCTGCAACTCTAACCTGATGGTATCCACTATGCAAGTCTAACTTGGAAAAATAAACAGCTTCTTTCAATTGATCTAACAGATCATCTATGCGAGGAAGGGGATAATGATTTTTTATTGTTATCTTATTCAGTGCTCGGTAATCAATGCACATTCTCCACGAGCCATCTTTCTTTCTCACCAAAATGATTGGTGACCCACATGGTGATGTGCTAGGTCTGATGAACCCTTTCTCGAGCAACTCCTGCACCTACTTCTTGATTTCTGCGTTCTCTAAAGCGGACAACCTGTACATTCCAATGTTAGGAAATGGAGCATCTTGCTGCAAAATAATATCATGCACTATTTGATTCTTGGGTGACAGACCTTTAGGTTCTTGAAACAAGATATCATACTCTGAAACAACTTTTTCTAAATCAGCTTGCTGTTTAGCATCACAACCCTCAAATACATTGGCTTTATCAAGTTTCTTTTCCTTTACAACCATTAGTAAGAATTGTTTGCATGAATTTATCATTCGTTTCATTTGCCCTGAGTTTATGACAGTGTAATTATTCTTGAGCTTATGAGCTCTTACAAAGTATTCAATTCCATCTTTAACAAGTAGATATTTGTTCTTAGCTTTATAGAAAATAACATTTATGTCATACAAGTAAGGACTTCCTAAAACAATTCCACATATATCCAAAGGAATTATGTCTAACTCAACCTCATCTACAAATGCTGACCCAAAAGAAAACTTGAGTTTGCATTTTCTAGTCACTTGTAGTTGTGCTTTATCATTTAACCATCCTAATGGGTATGGTTTCTTGTGAGGTGTAGTCACTAATCCCAACTTCTTTACAATTGCTTCAGAAATTAGATTTACTTGTGAGCCACTATCAAACAAAGTATCAATCTTTTGATGTTTGGAAATAACTCGAATATGGAAAAGCTCATGTCTTTTTCTCTCATTTTCTTCATCAATAGTAGATTGTGCAGAATTACTAGTAGATGCTTCAAAATTCTTACCTTTTATACCCGTGGTTGCAATAGTTGTTTCATCTCCTGAGTCTGACCCCAAATCTTTCTAAATAGCTGCAGCAGTCTTCTTCTTCTTGCCCTCGAACTTCTTAGGTCTCAGCTCCAGATGCAGAATCCAGCAGTGCTCATCATCATGCCCATCCTTCTTATAGTGAGTGCATGAAGCCTTGCTTTTCTGTGTAGTGTTAGCCTTCCTTGCTTTCCATTTTTGTTTTCTTTTCTCCTTATTCTTGCTTGCGATGGGTTGGGATGATCCCCCAACTTCTGGACTTCCATTCTTTCCTCTAGCTTCTAGATGTGTAGCTTGAACAGATACCTAATCTATACTAGTGGGATTAAACATGAGGATAGTGTGCCTCATGTAGCTGTGTAGACCACCAATGTACTTCAACAAAGTCTCAGGTGAGTCTAGTGAGATTCCTAGAATCAATGCTCTCTTCCTAAATTCTTGGGTGTAACCTTGTACACTTTTCCCTTTTAATTGTCGAAGAGTTTGCCAGCTCATCATGGCTTGCTGCATGTAGGCTAATCGATAGAATTGATTTTTGATTGCAGAAACAAATTCACTCCAGAAAGAAATGGTCTTACCATGTCTCTTCATGTTAGCTTGGGTCCTGCCTTCCCACCAGACTAAGGCAATGCCTCCAAGGCGTAGGCTGGCCAGCTGAATCTTGCTCTTGTCTGAATCAATACTCTGCACTCTACAATACACATCAATTTGTCTAATCCAATTGTCCAACTTTTTTGCATTCAACTCTCCATCATATATAAGTAAATCAAATTTAACATCTAGTTTAATCAAATATGCCTTCTTTTTATGTTCAGGGCTATTAGGAGGTGTGAGAAAGCTTTCTTCTTTCCCTTTGCCTTTTTAGTGGTCATGGAGGAGAGGCTCATCTTCGTCCTTATCTTGTTTGGAGCCTGATGAATCTTCATCTTTATGTTTTCTAAAGTCCTTATACATTTCCTCTACCATGCACCTTATGGCTAGGAAACTATCTATGAATTGAGGGTCTGGCCCCACAGAACCTTCCTCTGACATTGTCTTCCGAGGATAGACTCTCCCAATTTCAGGATTAGTTTCGACCAACTCTCCTTCTCTTAATTTGAGCTTTGATCTAGTTAGCATTCAACGGCTAAATCCAACACAACCTTGTCTAACCTTAACAGCCTAATGCTCTGATACCACTTGATATGAAAATCACTTGTGCGTGATCTCATTTAATTTAATTAATGAAGGTATTACAAACTCATGTGCTGGTGTGTGTCTATGTTATCTTAGGCAACGGATCGATAAGATTTCAAAATACACAGACACTGGAAAATGGAAAACAGTAAGAGAAACACAACAAGCAAAATAGAACACAACAAAATTTAATAAGGAGTTCACCCAATCCTCCTGGGCTACGTCTCCAATCTAGCTTTCAGTGGTGGCCTTCTTTTATTGTGTCTTTGAACAAAGTTTTACAATGAGGAGCTCAATTTGAGTCTCCTGAAATAGATGATGCTTAGTAGGGTGGTACTTGGATTCCCCAAGCCACTAGAGTGCACAGAATCTCCCTTACCAAGTCTCGACCTCTCTGGTCTTTAATGGGATGAGTCCGACTTGGTACTCAGTTCCCAACAAATAATTTCACAGGGATTGCTTGAACCTCTCAAGCCTGGTTCTGTCTACTCGATGCTGCCTTAACTTTGTAGGTCAGCTCATCTCTCTGTTCTCTACTTCTGTCTCTTCTATCTCACTGTCTCCTTCTTCCTCTTGTCTCCTCAATTCTGTTCTCTGTCTGTTCATGGCTTAAAGCCAATCCATCTCATGACTGTTCACTTCCTCTTCCACCCCTTCGAATCGCTTACTGTTGTTTGCTTGGAACTCCTTGCCTCTGCGTCATCACCACTGTGTAATGTCTCACAGGGAAGTGGTCACTTGTCCTCTCACGAACTGTGCCAGCTCTTCCTCAAACGATTCGGTATTTCGGTTACTCTGTGTAATGTTCATCCACCAACTTAGCGGTCAAATCAGACTTCAAATGTTTATATGTCGTAGCTTATTTCTCCCTCCAAATCCAGCTTCCCATCGGGCACAATCTCCGCCGTTAGATCTGGGGCCTCCAGATCCTACGGTTATCGCTCTTATTGTGCAATTGACTTGCTCGAATGTTAGCCCGCGATGAGAGAATTTTTCTCTCTCATCCGCCGGACACGCGTCAATCAACATATGGAATCGCTCGTTCCCCTGCCAAATCCTCTTACCACCCGAAACACCTCTGATATTCCGCCAATTTTGGAGCGCGGGACCCACCTTTCAGTTTAGTGCTTTTCCCATGGTTTTCAGCTTCCCTTGTGACTGTGCACTCGGGGATTCTCCTTCTCGAGGGGTTTTTCCCAGCGATCCGTGATTAATGCTTTGCGCTAATCGATCATCAGAAACAACCTCTGTTTTTCGATCTGGACTTCCAAATTTCTAGTTTGCGTCCTGCACGGTCTCCATGGACCTCAGTTAGCGCGCTTTGACCAAGGTCCTCGTCGTTCCTTGCTGGCTACAAACTGCCACTGTCTAGAGGTCCTTCCTGATAGCTCATTGTTCACAAGTTTTTGAAGTCTGTCATGATTTGATACAGTCATAGAACTTTGATAATTTTCATGGATCCAGTTTGGATCAGTAAGCACCAACAAGGAAACCTCAACACAAAAAGCAAGAAGCAAGCACTTGTTTATTAATCTGTAATTTTTATTAGCATAGCAAAACTAATCATAAAAATACATATCAACCATATTACGTAATTTTCACTGGGAAGGCTATTTGACAGGATTGTGTAGTTTCTAGGCCCAACAGGCTGCCAGTCAGATTTGCACAATTTCTAGAGGGAAGGTTTGTTCCCCTCCAGAATTGCGCATTTTTATGAGGGAGCTGCTCAACCAACAACTCGTCCAAGTCTGGAGTGGCATCTTGTGAGGGGAGTGAAGCAAGTTATCATCCATAGGCTAGCAAGCTACTGAAATACCAATGAAGCTTATGTACTTGAGAGTGCAAGACATGTTGTTGAGGATGGTTGGTAGGGAGGCTCCAAAATGAAGGTAAGGAAAACTTTTGGAGGGTGGTTGTATATGCTACAACACTTGGTGACACACTGGTATAAATCCAGCTCTTTGAATGGACCTTGTTCATGAAAAGAAAGTCTAACACCTTCAGAAGTATTATTCAATTCTCTGTTCATCTTGGTTTCCACACTTGTTTGATTGTAAGATGTAGCATCTACCAAGCTCCTGGTCAGTCGACACACACTCCAAGACAAGTCAACATAGCTATTTCGATTGGGGTGAGAGGTATATTGGTGCACAATCTTTATGGTCGTTAGAGTTTTAGTTTCATCTATGGTGTTTCCCCGCTGCCAGCAGGCTTGCATAGTACCCCAATAGAGTCACACAGGAGCACAAGCATCGCTCCGTTGCCAACGATCTTGGTCAATACCCCGATGGAGTTACTTGCATCACCTCTCTATGTAGGAAGCCTTTCTCTTCTTTCTCCTTATTCATTTTTCATTTTTTTTCGAAAATTTTCACTTTTTCAATTTTCATTTTTCATAACAGTGTATAGCACTTACTCATTTTACAGGCGAAAGAGGGATCCCAACTTATTGATATCAGAAGAGATTTTTCCTTTAGTGAAGTAGTTTATATATACCTCTGATGTGCTTGTTAAGGTTTTCCCCCTCACCTTACTATACTTGACTTAGCTGACATGGATTAACCCAAAAACAACAGACTAGAGTAGGTGACGCTAGTTAGTGCGCAAGCGTTGTGTTTTCACTAAGGTTCACTTCAAAAAATAGGTATTTTCCATTGGCATATCATGGACCGAAGATAACAAGTTCTTCATATAGAGGCAGGATGAAAGATAACCAAGTATTGGTAACTTCACAAGTCCTCTTGTAGCTTACCCAGCTTGTTTCAAGAGTCGCACACGATTTCATGTGAAACTAACCTACAAGTGCAAACAAGAAACAAACAACAACAAAAAATAAAAAGAAGAATTAAATGCATAAGAAAAGCGAGTAAGAAAACAAGCAAGAAAGCAAACAAACATGCAAAGTAAGAAGCAAACATGCATGCAAGAAAACAAACCAAAAGCAAACACTACTCCTACTCCTAAGCTAACGGTGCATGGGTCTCCTCATGTGAAGTGATACTTCCAATGCAACCACCTGCACATTAGTCAACCCATGTTGGTGAAGGCATGGTTCATGAACAACACAACTATACGAACTAGAAAACATGAAAGATATAACAATGAAGACAAACACACTTCAAATTTAAATGTGTCCACAGAACATACGTGAGTGCAAGTGCGTGACATGCCATCCGTGGACTTACCATGGTGTTGTGTGAAACTGTGTGCAATTGTTAAGCATATGCATACTCTTGAATATGACATGTAAGAAAACGAAATAAACAAAGAAAACTTGCGTCATGCACGTGTGATTTCTATGTAAGATTACTCCAATGCATGAGTGATGGGATCATGTAGTTCAAGTGGGGGAAGCACGATATGTGTGTTAGATTGATCTTCAATGCATATAGATGAGTGGTGAGGAGCCTTGGGTGTTCCAACAATTTGTTGATCAGAAGTGAAACCAACCTCAGGGTAGCAAGGGCCTAACATAACCATGAACTCGGGCTGAAGTGCCTCGAAAGTCTATGGAGTTTCGACTTCTTCGACATATATATAATCATAAATAGGTGGCTTGGAAAAATCAATTGTGAAAGAATCATCATCGTGATCGAATACGGGGGTAAATAGATCATGACAACTATGATCAACAAAATCGGGGATGTGGCTAGGGTTCTGAAGCGATCCTCCAACGGCGCCGACAGCACACCAGGCAAGACCATCGTCGAGAGCGAGAAAGCCTCTGCAGCGATCCAGAGCTGCAGAGCAGTAAGGCCGCGCTATGGCACACCCACTTGGGGGGGCGTCAGGGCCCTCCCCGGTGCAGAATGATCCAGCCCACAACGTCATCCTTGGTTCAGTGGACAAAGAAATCCTGAACAAGGGGAAAAAGCTGCACACTGACATCAAGCAAAATGGAAGACGAGAAGAAGATAGCAGCGATCCACAAGAAGGAACAGAGAAGCCTGAAGAAGGACCGAAAATTTCTTCAACAACATGCAGACCAGTGGCTAAGGAGCGACCACGAATCGAGCTGCCGGGAGACAAGATTGATAGAAGAATAGAGTACATGCGAGATCACGCCCTCATTGGGAAGTTCATAGGGTTCTGGCCTACTGAGAGAGCCCTAAATGGTTGGATAGCGGCGAAATGGAAACCTAAAGGAGATGTCACCCTACAGCTAGGACCGAAAGGCTTCTTCACAGCAATTTTTTTCTGCCTAGAGGACAAATACATAATCTTAATGGGAGGGCACTACTTTTTCAACTCAGCTGGACTTTACCTGAGGGAATGGATCCCCAGATTTAATCTAGACAAGGAAGATTTGACATGGGCGCCAGTTTGGATCAGACTATACTCTCTCCCGGATGAATACTGGGTTGAGGACATTCTCAGAGGAATCGGAAATGGGGTGGGAACGTATATCAGGGCTGCAGAAGAAACCAAATCTCGTAAGTATATCTCCTATGCTCGAATATGTGTGTTCATACATCTTAATGAAGCTCTTCCAGAGTCAGTCACTCTGTCCCATCGAGATGAAGAATGGACCTAGTCCCTTGACTATGAGCATGTTCCATTTCGGTGTAGAAAATGTCATGCCCTAGGACATCTCTTTAGGGATTGTCCTCAGAATGTCCAGATCAGTAACCCTGAATCTTCTGATTCCCCTACCCAGGACGACTTCACCAAAGTCTCAAGCAGGAAGCGCACCCACAAAAAGCCCCAAAATGGGTATAAAACCCAGCCCAACAAACCCCATGGCCCAGTAACCAAGAACAACTTTGACATCCTTGGACAATCTTCCGATGAACCCCCTCCCAATGCTGATGCCAATCCTGATCTTCCATCCTCCTCTTCGCCTCCCCCTTCATCCAAATCCCCTCCCAAATCTCCGCCCCCCATCTCTACCCCTTCCATCCTCAAACGGGATCAGAACGATACTGCAGAGACCCAAAAGGAAATGGAAGTTGACGGAAAAGCAGACCTCCCTCAGCACCCAGAGGTCAGCATTGAAGATAGCAATCAGGTGCAAATAATGGAAGAAGAGCCAGAGAGCATAGATCTGAATGGTCTAGATATCCTGGAATTAGAACTTGCCTGCAAAAAGAAAGCATATGATTCAATCTCAGAATACCAACTCGATAAGCTTGAAGTGGTCATCTCTCGGGCGTATCATCAACATCAACTCGGGATACAACCAGGAAGCCAATGGGATGGAAATCTGCGCCCAAAGGACACAAAAAAACGAGGAAGGAAGACAGATCTGCAAAGAACGATAGAAATTGGGAAGATCCTGGTAGACTCAGGTAGATATGCAAAGTTGACAAAGTACTACAAGCCCTCTGTCAATGGTTAATTATGAAGCTAGTATCTTGGAATGTACGAGGGCTAAATAGCCCCGGTAAACTCAGGATGATAAAAAACATGATAAAAAAGGAAAAGCCACAAATTTGCTTTCTCCAGGAAACTAAGTGTAACAGTACTACGCTAGGCAGCATTCTTTCAAAAGCCTGGCCTGGGTGTCGCTCGGTTGCAGTAGATGCATCCGGAGCCTCAGGAGGATTAGCAATAGCTTGGCATACCCAAGCAGTATCCCTCTCAGATTTTCATGCAGCACACTACCTTATACAAGCGACCTTTCACATTGTAGGCACCAATATTCACGGTAATTTGTCAAATGTTTACTTCCCGCAAGACACAGGAAGTAATGTAGCACTCCTTGACACGATTGAAGCTCTTAGTAACATCAGAACACACCCACTCTGGATCGTTGCAGGGGACTTCAACATGATCACTAAAGCTGACGAGAAGATAGGTGGGAGGAATAGAATGGAATCTGAAGTCAATCGCTTCAAGGATTTTATCCAGTTGACCTCACTCATAGATATGCCATTTTGTAATGGTACTTTCACATGGAGCAATAGAAGGGCTGGCAAATATCAAATTGCCTCCAAATTGGATCGCTTCCTCCTCTCAGATAATGCGGTCCACTTGGGAGGAGACTTCTCAGCAGCCATCCTGGCTCATACTAGATCGGATCATTGGCCAATAGCCTTACAATGGCAAAGACCAGGTAACCTTAGCAGAAGACCCTTTCGATTTGAAGGTTTCTGGCTAACGCATCCCACTTTCAGGGAGATTTTCAAGACCACCTGGGCCTCGTTCATTCCCCCGGAAGGGGAAAAAATGTTTCAATTTCAGCAAAAATTAAGATTTCTCAAAAGCCACCTCAAAATATGGAACAGGGAAACCTTTGGAAATATCTTTGAGGCGCAGCAAGAGTTAACTCAGGATCTGGAAGTCCTCCACCAAAAAATTATAACGTAAGGGCACACGGAAGCTACCCTGGAGCAGGAGCGACTCATCCACAGCAAGATGGAGGATAGAAGGAAGCAAGAAGAAATCTACTGGAGGCAAAAGTCGCGGATCAGATGGCTGAAGGAGGGGGAGCGAAATACCAAATTCTTCCACAGAACCACAGTTCAGCGAATAATGCATAACAATATACCCTTCATCCATAACCAAGCGGGGGCAAAAGTAGAAACTCACGAGGAAATTGAGGAAGTGCTCCTCAATCACTTTCAACAGGTCCATCAAGAGCAAAGAGAAGATCGGCAACAGGCCATTAGCAAAATCATCCGCAATGTTCCAAAGCTCATTACGGAGGAACACAATGAACTCCTAATGCGCCCCATTCTACCCCAGGAAGTGGATGAGGCAATGAAGCAACTCAAAGAAGGTAAGGCCCCTGGCCCAGATGGATTTACTACTACTTTCTTTCACTCCTTCTGGGACATGATCAAGGAGGAGGTCTGGCAGATTGTCGAAGAATCCAGAGCCACGCGCTGGCTTCTGCCCTCTCTTAACTCCACCTTCATCACTCTCATCCCCAAGGAGGAGGACTCCATCAACCCTGACAAATTCAGGCCTATTGCCTTGTGCAATGTCATTTACAAAGTTATATCAAAAGTCATTGCAAATTGGCTCAAACCCCTCCTTCCAGGGCTCATCTCTCCAGAGCAATCAGGGTATGTGGAAGGTCGTCAAATCATGGATGGCATTCTTCTCACTCATGAGATCATTCACTCTCTCAAGTGCTCAAAGCAAGCAGGTATGCTTCTTAAATTAGACCTTTCCAAGGCCTTTGACAAACTAAGTTGGAACTATATTCATCATATGTTAAAAGCTTTTGGTTTCTGTGCCGCTTGGGTCCGATGGATCATGAGCCTAATATCCTCCACTCACTTTTCAATTCTTGTGAATGGCCTTCCCTCCCGCCCCTTCAAACCCTCAAGGGGTATCCGGCAAGGGGACCCCCTCTCCCCCTTTCTCTTTGTTCTTATGGCTGAAGGGTTAGGGCGCCACATTAAACAAGCGCTCCATTCTCATCAGATCCAAGGCATCTCCGTGCACAACTCTTCGGCCACCTCCCATCAGCAGTTTGTTGATGATACCATGCTTTTTGGTTATCCCTCTGTTCAAGAAGCCACCCATCTTAAATCCCTCCTCCAAGACTTCTCGGAAGCCTCTGGTACGCATATCAACTGTGCTAAATCACAGGTCTTCTTCTTTCATACTCCACCTTCGGTCAAAACTGTTGTAACTCGCATCCTGGGCTTCCCTTCTGCCTCCCTCCCCTCCAAGTATCTTGGCGCTCCCCTCACGGCATCAGCGATCAAGCAACCAGCTTGGCGCTCCCTTCTTGAGAAACTTGATAACCGTCTCAACCTCTGGACCTACAGATCTCTCAACTTAGCCAGTCGAGCTGTTCTAATCAAGTCGGTCTTGCAGGCTATGCCGTTGTACCTGTTCTCTATTCTAGCAGCGCCAAAATGGGTTCTAAAAAGCATTAGAAAATTGCAGCGTAATTTTCTTTGGAGCAACTCTGCCACCAATCATAAATGGGCTCTGGTTAAATGGTCCAATGTATGCATGCCCAAAGGCAAGGGAGGCATTGGCCTAAGAGACCCTGAGTACAACAATTCTATTATGAATGCCAAGATCTGGTGGCAATGGATCACCAACCCAGATAAGCCATGGGTCAAAATATGGACGGCCAAATATGCAGGAAATAGACCTCAAGAAGAACTCATCAGATTCACTCCTACCGAAAGAGGATCTCTTATATGGAACTCTGCCAAGCAGCACTATCAGTTAATTCAAAAGCATAGCTTCTGGGAAATTAGGAATGGTCGCATTGCAAGGTTTTGGACTGATGCTTGGAACCAAATGCCCAAACTCCAAAACACTCTTCACCCTTCTCTGATCCCAGACAGGCAAGAGCAGCTACAGGAAAAAGTGTACCAATTCTGGACGATGGAGGTGGATCACGGTTTTAGAAAATGGAAACAAAGCAACCAAATTCTCAACAACACAGATGCGTGGAAGGAAGAAGAGCTGAGGATGGAGCTCAGGAAAAGAAGTATAAGGCAGGATAATGGAGGGGATATCCTCAGATGGGGATACCAACCTAAGGGATCCTACTCTACTTCAGAAGCCTACAAAGTGATCAACAGCATCCCCACACCTCCTGACCCTTTGTGGAGCAAGATATGGGAGCTTGGTCCCTGGCCAAAAATATCCCATTTCCTTTGGCTGGTAGGACATCAAAAGATACTCACTTGGGATAAGCTCAGAAAGCGCAACTTTCATGGCCCTTCGATCTGCCATAACTGCCTTCAAAGTGAGGAAACTCTACAGCACCTCTTGGATACCTGCCCTTTAGCTAATCAACTGTGGAATAAAGTCAGTTTCAGATGCCAAAAACGATGCAGAGGGGAAAACGACATTATCAACTCGATTAGACAATGGCCAAAGCATCCTTACAAAAGCAAACTCCTTAACCATTTATGGAGCATCATCCCGGGGATCGTCCTTTGGAATGTCTGGAAGGAAAGAAACCAGCGCATATTCAAAAACAAACGATCCCTTTCTGAAGAAACCTGGAACAAGATACACAGGAACATTCAAGAGACAATGGCGCTTCAAGTATGGACCAAGGAAGATCTCCCATCCACTGACATTGAAAATAACATCCTGGAAAATTGGCAGCTGCAGTTACCTCAAGACACGTTCAAGAATAGCACACCAATTAGCGACTCCCTGGACAACTGCCATTGGAAGGCCCCACCTAAAAACTCATACAAGTTGAATTTTGATGGGGCCTCCAAAGGCAATCCAGGAGCAGCTGGATTTGGGGGTATTCTGAGGGACCATGAAGGCACTCCTATGCAAATTTACTTTGGGAACATGGGGTGGGACTCCAACAACTCAGCAGAGCTAGAAGGGCTATGGCAGGGTCTTCTGCAAGCCTGGAATCTCAACCTTCAACCCCTGATTGTGGAAGGCGACTCCTAGATTCTCATCAATATGGCCATCCGGATACAGAACGGCTCGCAAGCAAGGAAAGTGGCACCTAGTTGGAGACTAGAAGCAAGGCTGAATGACATTGCACAAAAGCTAAGCAACAACAGAGCCATTTCCTTTACTCATACTAAAAGAGAAGGCAACAAAATTGCAGACCTCCTAGCCAACATTGGAGTTGAAAGCGAGCACCCACTTCTATTCGGAGGCACGAATATCATTCCTAACAGGCACCAGCTTCAGGAATGTGAAGGCCTGATCCATGGAGAGACTGTCTCCCCGGATGCGGGTGTCATCAAGCTAGGACATGGGGAGCCACATGCCTTGCATGTGACGCCACGTGAGGATCAAGGCTCATTAAGGCACCTCGCCGCCGAGAAGCCAACCCAGGATACGCACTGTGCGGTCTTGAATGCGAGCGTAGGGAGTAATGGAGAACCTGCAGAAGGTATTCAATGCGGACAAAGCTCGAGGGAATGTCAGCTGGCTTAAGAGGGAAGGAATGTCGATTTTCTGGGCTCAGAACGCCGAACCAGCGACGTGGAGTCGGGAAGGAAAGTGTGGCGATTTTGATGCTAAGGAGGAAGGCATTTACTCAGGCAAGGATTGCGTCTGGATTGTTTATCCTGGGCTTAGTTATTGTGCAGTTGAGTTTGGCCTCAAACCAATTTGGGGCCAGCGCTCAACAAGGAGAGACCGCAGCAAAACAAATTGGGGAGCAGCCGACGCCATGGTGCGACTGCGGGAAAGGCAGCCGTGTAGGAGAGGTACTGGGCGTGGAGAGCCCTCGCGTCCCCCTACTGCAGATGTCCACCATCATTGCTGTTGCTGCTATTGCTACAGAAGGGCGGGAGCTACACCAATTCCAGCCAGTCAGTTCTTGGAGGCCAGTGGCTCCATCGACGGAGGGCCCATGCTTCCAGCATTTGGTTCTGTCATTTTCACCTTGGGTAGTTCGAGGGAGAATGCCGGCATCAACGCTCATATCTCAGTCCTGTTCACAAAGATACCAGAGGAGAACGAAGAAGGCACCCATTCTGTCTCAGCTGAGGCACCTCCAGAGAGCAAGAGGGAGAAAAGCCCAATGGTGCCACCCTCAACTGCAGAGGGCAACTCAGAGACGGAGCTGCAGCAAGCCCCTACTCAATTGCAAGAGCAGGAGCTGCCGTCCACCGCGCAGGATCCCATTGCGGGCATCCCTGAGGGGCCAGGCTGGTGCCGAATCATTGAAGAAAAGCCTGAAGATTAAGTCTCGGAAGCGTTATCTGGCAAACACTGCTCTGCCTCAGGTCTGGTATGGGTTCGGGGTTGTGGTTGGTTTTGGGAGTTTGCTAATTATCTGTGTTTGTATATTTTCAGATAGTGTTCATGTTCAAGTCGACTGTAGTCTGGGTAGTAATTCTTGCAAAGTCGGTTATAGGTCTTTTTGTTGGATGCCCCTGCGCGGGTGGTTTGGTTATTATCTGGGAACAACTCTTTGTTATATGTTTTGGTACAGTTTGGAGGTGCTGCCCCTGCGAGGGCGAATTTTGAGTCATGTAAAGCAACCCAGGAAGCCACAGGCGGCTCTGGGCAGCATGTTTTTCTGAATGTAATGCTCACCTGTACATAATAAAATAGTTAGTTAGTTTTGCAGAGAAAAAATAAAATAAAATCAATGATTTCATCAACATCCTCAGGATCTCATGAATCAAACATAGGGGTCAATGAGAAGTGGAAAAATTCACCCTATGTGTTTTCGGAAAAATAAGATGAAAAATCAAGTGGATTTTCAACAAATATTATGTCCTCTCCATTAGCGAATGATGGACTAACATCCGGTGAGTTCTGTGAATGACCAACAATGGGTGCATCCGTAGACGGAGATACACATGTGAAATTTTAGCAATGCTGCGACCCATTTGCCTCGCCTCCCTTCTGGATCTGTTTGCACTAAAACATCTTTGACTACTGTGTTAGGGACATAAGCAAGAATATGAGAGTGTAGAATATATACCCGGAAATATTTCAAAGCTTTCACCAAGGCGAGAGCTTGCTTCTCAATAATGTTATATTTTAAGGCTGCATCTCTTATTGTCCTGCTGAAAAAGGCAATTGGATTTTCAAGCTAATGTCTTTTCTGCATTAGAACTGCTGCCATAGTATGTTCTGAAGCGAATGAAAATAATATGAAATCCTGTGAATAATCCGGACTAATTAAAGTCGGAGCTGAAGAAAGAGCCAACTTTACCAGGTTAAAAGACTTCATGGCTTCTTCGATTCACTTGACCACACTATCCTTCTTCAACATATTTGTAATTTCCCTCAAGTGTTCAGCTATATTAGTCACAAAACAACCTAAGAAGTTCATCTTACCGTTAAATGCTTGGATCTCTTTCTTATTACGAGGAAAATCTATTTTCTGAATAGCTTCAACTCTAGCAGGATTGATGTAGATTCCTTCTTTTGATATTATGTGACCAAGAAGCTTCCCCTCATCCATAGAAAAAAAGCTCTTTTTGGGATTGAGTGATATTCCATATTTTTTGCAACGTCGAAAAACAATTTTCAGATGGTAAAGATGCTCCTCATCTAAATTTGAAAAGACAGTCAAATCATCAAGATACACTTCTAAAAACACATCTTTTTCATTTGCGAAGGTGATGTCCATGGCTCGGTGAAACGTTGCACCAACATTCTTTAAACCGAACGACATCTTGGCATAGTGGAATGTCCCCCACGGAGTGGTGAATGTTGTCTTGTCCCTGTCATCTTCATGAACCAAAATTTGATTGTAGCCGGAATACCCATCGAGCAGCGACATACGAGATGCTCCAACTACTCTTTGGAGTATGTGGTCCATTTTCGGCAATGGGTAATTATCTTTCAATGAAACTTTATTCAAATTTCTGAAATCTATGCACAATCTAATCTCACCTGTCTTCTTCCGCATGGGTACCAAATTGGAGATCCAATCTGAAAATCTGATCAGAACGATTATACCAGCCTTGTACAATCGATTCACCTCTTTTTCTATTGATGGCAGCAACTTCGGATTTATCCTTCTCAACTTTTGGCGAAATGGCTTTTGATTTGGCTTAATTGGAATGATATGCTGAATTATACTTTTGTCATACTCCTTCAAATCTGTATAGTCCCATGCAAATACATCAGAAAATGAAGACAATAAACTAATGTATTTAGCTTTTACTTGAGGAGGTAATGCCTTTGACAACTTCACCATCTTTGGATTTTCTGTTGTTCCGATATTTACATCTTCAACTCCCTTCTCGGTCAGCACTAAGCTTGGTTTCTGGGCTACATCATCTTGATCAAATAATTCCTCTAAAGGTATAAGGCCTTTAGGGATGACATTATCTTTCAACTGTAAGACTTCCATCTGATTTACCTCTATTTCTGGTTCACCATCATCTTGCTCACCATCTATTGAAGTGTCTTTATATTTGCCTTCATTTTGCATAAAATCTTCAATCTCTTTGTCATCCTGAAACACCTGCCAATATCTTAGATTATCAGGGACAGTTGGGTGATGCTTCACATGAATTTCAAACTTATTGTTTGAATTCATTGGGATCTTTAAGTTACTTGCAGCTGTAGCAAGAGAATCTGCAATAAAATTTTGTGTACGAGGGACACATGTCAAAGTATGATCTGGAAACAAAATCAAAATATCTAAAACTGCATTACGGTAAGCCTGCATTCGAGGATGTTTGGCTTGGTATTCACCCTTGACTTGTTTGATTACTAATTCGGAGTCGCCATAAACTAAAATTCTCTTTGCATTCAACTTCTTTAGGATTTTCAAGCCTGCAATCAGTGCCTCATACTCGGCTTCGTTATTGGAACAATCAAAAGCCAATTTATATGAACAAACCCTTACATTACTTGGGACTTTATTTGGTAGGAAAACAGGGTTGTGTATCCAAATCCCAATTCCTGCACCATCCTTACCTACTGCTCCATCAAAATCCATACTCCACAAACCGGCCTCTTCCTCTAAGTGCTGGAATTCTGCCTACTCTTCTACCTTTGGCTGCTGTCCATCAATTTTCTGCTGTTGGCAAAATGTATACTGTTCAACGGTACTTTCAAGCCTTTGTCTCTCTTGAACAAGTACTGCCCTGAAATTTTCTGTTATCTCTGGAATATCTTTAACTTCAACTAGTTGACTATTTAAATCATTAAAACCACTGTCAGAATAAAGAACAAAAGATTCTAAATCTATATGTACATAGTTAATCGGATGATTCAAAGGTTTCTCCTTGCTCATGATCATATACTTCATCTTTTTCTCTCTATAAAATTTTCTCAACTGACTAAACACGGGAATAGTGGCATAGGAGAAATCTAACTGCCATGTCCCTTTGAGTTTTACACCCCACGACCTAGATAAAAGCATGCAAAATCTAGGGCGAATGTCGGCCACAACTACATCCATGAGAACATTCTTTGTTGGAATCTGATCTAAAGTGACAACCAAATCCTTAATGAGACCAATAAATCTGACCCTACCGGAATCAAATGAATAAAGATCATGATACTTGCGAGTGATGTCGAAACCCAATTTTTCCATAATTACCTTTGGCATCAGGTCGTGAGATGCTCCTGAATCAAACATGGCGTTGTGCAAGACAAAATCATTCAATCTCAGGCTGATGTAAAATGGGGCTACGTCACTATACTCAGATTGGCCTTCTAATGCCAGACCAAAAATAAGCTCGGGTTGGTCATCTTCCACATTAACCATATCAGACAGGGGATCTACATTCAAAATCTTTGACACTTGACTCTTATAACTGCTATTCTTCATTAATTCAGTCAAAGGTATTAACACTTTTAACTTAGCAATCTCATTCTCTAAGCTAAAGGCTATAGTTTTATCTACCTCTTTGACTGGAGCATCTTTCTTTTCAGACTTTTCCTTTGCTGCACTTGGCTGACTTGACTTTACTTTGCTGGAAGTAGGATCTGCTGGCTCCTTTCCTTTTTTCTGAACATTTGGAGAATCATTCTTTGGTTGCGCTGCTTCGTTCCGCTTTTGAATTGGATTTATTGGTACATCCTTGCTCCTGAGTGAATACTATGTTTGTTGCGTTGTCAGTGCATTCATATATCCCCTCTGATATTCATCTGATTCTTCCTCCGGGACTATTTCATTTGCTAGTATAAAATCCTCATCTTTCTATACGGCCAGGCTTTTTGAATATTCCTCATCCTATGTGCTATAAATAGGCAAATCATCTGGTGTAAAAAAGTGATTCTCCTCTCCTATTGGATTCTCATCATCCTCTGACTCCGGGCCTTGCACATAGTTCTGCTGTAATGGTGTTTTGACTTGCTACTGTGCTGATTGATCTTGCACTCTTTGCTCTCATTGTTTAATCCTGCACTGTGGTTGCTGCTGACCATGGAAATTTGGATTTCTGATCTATTTCTCGAGCTTATCTGCAATGGTTAATCTATCAAACATTTTCTCAATTTTACGAAGCAAATGATCTGAGGAAGAAGCTTCTTCCTTTATGGCCACCTTCTTCTCTGTCTTTGTCCTAGCTCTCTTAGCTAGCAGATTTACCTCCACACTTACTGCAATTTTCTTCATATCCTCCAATGTAGTAGGGTCTCATTCTCTCAATTGGTATGCCATGTCAGGATCAAAACCATCGGGGAATTTTATCAAAGCCAGCCCAATTGGAGGCTTGATATCAGCTAGAATAGCATTATAGACAGTATTGAATCTTACACAGTAATCCTAGACATTTTCACCAACATTCCTCTTTATATTTTCATACTCGGAAAGAATTTGGAGTGGATTTTTCTTTACCTCCCAACAATCCAAAAATTGTCTATGAAGAACTGCCAATGTATTGATATTTCCCGCGGGCAATGCTCTGAACCATTTTCTCACCTCGCCTCCAAAACTTTGCACAAATAATCTCATAGTCACATTCTCTTCATCTATCTCATGAAGATCAAAGAAGTCGTTCATCCTTTCCACATGCTGCTGTGCCGTGATACCTTGGTTAACATCAAACAATGGTATTTTACTTTGGTAATCAGCAAGCATAGCATCCAAGTTCTGTGGAAAAACGAGACGTGCATATCTGGCAACCATTGCTCGAGGTGGATTGGAAACTGACCTTGGAGAAGCAGGAGGATTTATAATAACAATGGCAGTCGAGGCAATGGGTGTATGAGGTGTCAAAGGAGGTGAAGAAATGATAGATGTTTGAGGTGTTGAAGGGGGAGAAGAGACAGTAGATCTCTGATTAGATATGGTGGGCTGCATGGGAAGGGTTGGGATAAAAGGAGGTTCAGTAGGAATTTCAGAACTAGACAAAACAGTAGATGAACCCAGAGTAGCAGATGCAAATTCTAAGATCTCGGGTATATTGGTAGCCACAATAGATGTTTGAAGTGAATTCAGGATATAAGCATCAATTGATCTATTTGCTCTTTCAGTTTCAAGATATTGGACAAACTGCGGATTTAAAACAGTATCACCAACTACACTTTCAGATTTAGTTTCAAACAAAGATAGATCAAAATGTTCATCAAACAGGAGATCTTCGAGGTATTGAAAAATGATTGGGCATGAATGAGATCTCAAAACCTGTGCTGGACTCAAAGAACTTTATTGCCTGAGAATTCGTGGAATGAGATTTGGGTTTTCATACACGGGAGGAGGATCAGGATCAGGATTGGCCCTGGTGTATCGTCTAGAAGCCAGTGTGTTGAATTGTTCCCAAAATTCAAATGGACATTACAATCTTTTCAGCCTACTGAATTCTAAACCTATCATCCAAAAGTCTAGAATTGTTTAATGTACTGGGGTGATATTTTTCATTTCTTCCCCAGTATGGTCGCCACTATGTTAGACACTGAAATCTACCTCAGGCTGAAGAAAGGCAGGTCTAGGGTAACATCAAACCATGCTTAACCTGGTAGCTAGCCCTACCAGGTCGGGAGAGGGCTCTCTCCTTGTCAATCTCAAAGAGAATATGGAAACTAAGGCTTGAGATGACTGAAAGTTAATGCTAATTTTAGGCTAGGTATATTTGCTCAGAGGATTTGATTGATTTTAATGGTTGGTTGCTGGATCAGATGAGGAAGGCAGCTTTGGGTCCGGGAAATCAACTCAGATTTGCAGAGGTTTCTGTGGGGCGAGGTAGGCAAGTGTTTTAGCACTTTGAATTTGATGTTATGGTGAGTCTAAAGATTGGTGAGGAGTTGGAGAGGGCATGTGAGGTTCATGAGTCCTCTTCAAATAGCAGAAAACATTTAAAACTAAATGTAACCTCAACGTAGAGCACTGAACATCAATGGATTCCACTTATTAATCTTGATTCATTTAGTTATGCAGAAAAAGATAGATGATGGCACATAGACACATAAGAGAAACTAAATAATAGAGGAGAAAACAATGCCAATACACATTATCACAAGAATCCTACAAAATGTTGCAAAACCCTGGTTCATTTCCTTGCCAAACTATAGAAGTGATTTACAATAAAGCTCAAAGCATCCACAAGAGTCCAACCTTGACAAATGACTAAGAAAGTACAAGATATAGGCATCAAACCACCTATGCTAGCCATTAGGGGTCGAATCCATGAGTCAAGGAACTGTTTCAACAACATCTAAACTGGGAACTAGAAAATAGGCAGTGGAACAGCTTGCCTCTAAAACTATGGAAACTTATTCATCCATCCTCAAACCAATTCTAACTGATGTATCTACCCCCTCAAGTCATTTTTCATCATATTTACATCATAGTACATCATATTACATCATTAATTTACCAAAGAGAGAATAAAAAGTCAATTGACAGCAAACTAGGCAAAATTCTGAGTTTTTAGGCAAAATTGGCAAAAAATTGCCTGATGCGCAGCGCCGTGAGCCTGATGTGCAGCGCCACTTCAAGGCTGAATTTGGAGGCCTTCAACTTCACCAAATCAGGCCCAGGATAGCTTGTTGGAAAGCTCTATTTGTCTACTTTCTGGAACGACTAGAATTTTTGGATTTGGAGTCCATTTTCCCCTTCAAAACTTATTTCTTCCCAGGCTGGTTCCTGTGGGTCCAAAAAGTGGCATAGAGGGTATTTTTTAGGTGTTTTTTGCCCTTTAAGTGACCCAGATCTCCTCCAAATATTATGAGACTTTCTACGTTTCATTATTTTTCCATGAGGAATCCAAAAATGCAAGCCATTTTGCAAAATACCTAGCCAACTCAATGCGCAGCAGCTGAAAATTCCTGTGTTTTGAATTACAAAATTGTGAAATGACAAAATTTTCCCAAAATTTCTTCAAATTTGGCAAGAGGCAAGCTTACTAATTGCTTTGCTGAGCCAATGAAGCTTCAGCCAAAATTTTAAGTTTATCTTGTTCCTTTTTGGCTCTCAAGGCTCTCTTTAACTTAGCTTTTAGGCTTTTTATCCTTGTCTTGCAAATTTTATTCCGAGCTAAGTAATGATAAGCCATATGGTGCATCATTTTATTCTCTTTGTTAGCCTTATCAAGCATCTTCTCAAGGTGGATGTTCACTCTTTCCAACCATGATTCTCAGTCAGCCTCAATTTCTTGCTCAAGGGATGTCATCTTGATTTTTCTTCTTTTTGCCACTTGCCTGTTTTCTCTAATTGTTTGCAGCTCCATAATAGCTTGTTTGTCCTCTAGTTGCTTGTTCTCCTGCTCAAGAAAGTTAATGATCCATTTGGCCCTCTCAAGGTCAAGTGATAAGGCTTGGATTTCAGCCTCCTTCTCTTTGATGATCATATCCTTGAGTCTTGAGCTTTGAGAGCCCAAATCAGTGTCATCTTCCTCAACCAAAACAAAATCCCTGTCTTGCCCTTCAGTAGGGCCTTCTTCATGCACCTGTTGCTTTCCTTTGTCTTTGCCCTGTACCTGTTCAGCTGAAGAAGAAGGCAAAGCCCCTTTCACCCCCAGTGAAGATAGCATTTGCCTGTGATCCAGTGAAGAAAACGAGACCCCTTCCACCCCTAGTGGAGATAGTACTTGTTTGGAAGCTGCAAAAAGCATCCTAGTGCCTCTTTCATAAGTAACAAACACAGGAATATGAGCCTCTTCAGTTTTGCTTTCAGGCTCTTTTTGTTGCCCGGAAGGTTCACCTTCCTCTTGAGGATCTGCAAATATTTGAGGCCCCTTGAAGCTTTCATGGGCAATGAAAGTTTCCCATGACACTCCCAACTGAGTGAGCTGATGCAAAACAACAATTTTGATGATAGCAAAATGATAAATACTATTGAGCTGTTGTGGGTATGGTTTTCTTTTTGCAATCACAGTCATCCTCTCTATGTTTTTACATATGAAATATGGAATACTCATCATTCTAACCCTGGTGAAGTGCATAAGTAATCTGATATGGTAGGCATAAAGTCTGGAGAACCTACCCTCACATGTGAAGTATTTGATGATAAGTTTCATGAGTGGAACATACCGGTCCTCCAAGAATTTGAAAGGAAACACCCTGCTAAGTTTACCATGATATTTGGCCTTGATATATGGTTCATAATGCTGCTTACTGATATTCTGCCTTTTGTTCCACTTTTCCCCTACATCTGGCATTCTAGTAGCTTCTGCAATAATAGCTGGTGAAAGAGTGAAATTGATACGAACAAGGTGCACCACATTATTCTCCATGTTTATGACAAACTGCCTTGCTAACTCATGATGGTATTTAACCCTCTCAACCATCTCACAAAACTCAAAACAAGACTGATATCTGAAACATGTGGTAGCAAGAGGGCAAGCAAGGAGTTCAGTCATGCTAATAGGTTCCTCCCTAATAATTTTTCCACCCTTGTGAGGTCTCCTAGGCTATACATTTCTTTCCCTTAAGCTGTCACTAAGTTTTTCTTCTTCATATCTTGATTCACTGCTTCTTGTCATCGTGCTTGTCTTAGGGATGTGATGTGATGATGATATGGTGGAAAATGATAATGGGTGAGGACAAGGAAGATGAGTATGAAGAGATTTTACAAATGTGGAATGGAGTTGGGGAATGAAGGGAGAAATTTTGGAAATTAGGGTTTTAAGAGGGACTTAGGGTTTGATGAAGGGAGTGAGATTTCTTAGGGGAGTGGGATAGGGAAAATGGAATTAATGGATTAATTTAGGGCAATGAAGTATAGAAAAGGGGAAAAAGATGTTGATTTTGTTATGGAGTGAAAGTATTGCATTGAAATGGAAATTTATGAAGACAAGCTATGGTTTGATTTTCAAGATGCAAAACTCATGAAGCAAACATGTAGAAGACCAAATTCAGCTCAAGATCAATGAGGACATACTTGTAGGAGAGAAATACAGTGTTTGAGAGAGTTTTGGGTGATTTGGAATGATTCTAGAACCTTCTTGGCCAATGCGCAGCACACTGGGCCCAATGCGCAGTGCACTTGTAATTTAACACTGGCCGATGCGCAACGCCGGTCTAATGTGCAGCGCCAAGCCTCTGATGCACAACGCCAGGCAGATTTGCTACAAAAACAGGGTTTTCACCTTCTTTTGCTTGATTTTCCTCCAAATCACGATTTTAGCTCTTTAAGGATGTTTTTCACAATGAAATGGATGACTAGCATAATTTTACTTTATATATGGATGCACTTTTAATTTTTCCTCATTTCAAACCCACTTTTATAAAGTCTTAGTCACTTTTTCTCAAAAACTTTGTTTTTCATTTGAAATGTGACTTTTCTTGATCAATTGATGGACTGATGCATTGGTGCTTTTGTTTTTTGCAGTGGCTGGAGTTGGCAAGGTGACCAAGAGCAACTGCTAAACTTATTACATATAGAAACACTTTAAAATACATGAAATTTGTACATAAAATAAAAACTCTGTTTTCACCTCAAAACAGATTTTCGAGGTAAAAACCATTTATTGAGCATATCATCAGTGAATTTATGATTCTATGAACTTATAAAACCTCCTCATGTGCCTGCTAACTTTTTTTTGAGTTTTGGATGACCATGATGACAAACCCTAGACCTAGTGAGACTAAAACCCTAAAACTGACTTTTGTAAATGAAATGAAACAAAATGACAGTAAATGACCTAAAACATGTAAAAACAGGCCAACAGGTGAATGTCATGATATAAATTGACATGAACCACTACCATCAGTTGATCAATGACCTAATGGAATGCAACTAATCAAATGGGACATCTAATATGCATACAAAAAGAGAAATTTGATCACTGATGGAGGGATGAAGATACCGACACTAACAAGCTTGATCCTCCTACACAGCAAGTGTAGATTCTGGAATGGAAGAACACAAGACAGTCCAATCTGGAGGATCAATGGAACACAAAGACGGAGGTTGAGATAAGACATGCATGTGACAACCCATGGGCTTCGCAACCAAATCTGCGTGAAAATAGAGAGAAGTAATGTTGGGAGCATGTCATAGTTAAATAGATGTGTGCACATGTTCTCCCACATCACTCTGTGGTGGTGGAGATGTTTGATGAGGGGACGGTGAACAGTCACTTGTGACAAGGACCTTGTCCGTCTATGATTGCGCAACTCCATCACTGAAGTATGTTGAGTGGCACTTGGGCTTAAACTTTCTTTTAGGATTGACAGATTTGGTAAGGCAATATTCAAATGTGTCCATGAGATACTAGAATTTCATCTGACTTTTCGGAGCTTGAAACTGCAACACACGGAAGCGGTCCCAAAATTCCATAAGCGATACATGCGGGGCCTTCCATTGTTGTAACAGTTTTTTGTCCAGAGGTTCTGGATAAAAATGATGGAAAGTAGATTCAATGAGATCATAAAACTTCTCAAGTGACCGCACATCGTTGGGAGGCAGACTCCAGCACCACCGTCATGGGGATTTGTGAAGTTTATATGCAAGTAACAGACTGACCTCCTCTGCATGAAACTCGTCTGCATCCTCAAGGTATTCATATAAGTCTTCTAAATACTTAGGCCAAGCTACTTCGCCTTCACCATGATACGTGAATTTGGACAAGAGATTAAAAAACTCCCTCGTCATGTTCAGAGGTTTTGCATGAGAAAAACATCACGGAGTGATGAGTCTAATAGAATCCATGATAGATGTGACAAGGTTCAAAATAGGATGATAGGACATAGCTTGTCGTCTAGCCCTCCTTCTATCACTAGATATGTTGACGTGTTGGACCCGACAACATGTCATGGGATCTCCCCGATAAGAAGTCTCAATGAGACCTCAGACCATTTGGGGTAGGAGTTCTAGCAGTGGGCCATACGGTATTGCCTTGATCACGGTTGCACACATAGGAAAGTAAGATGCTCCTATTGCTCCTATTTCTCCTATTGCTGAGGAAGGTGCACGAATGGTTCTAACACGTGGAAACTGAGGTGAGTGCACCCCTTGGAAACATGTGAAATCATGTGGCTAAGAAGGGAACACATGAGAAAAGATGCATCGCAAACTGGAAAGCAAGTAAGCTAACAATCCAAAGTGATGGTTAAACCAATAGCACATCTCGACAAGGTTCATACATACTTAAAAAGAAAAAGTCCATATATGCATGTGTAAGCAAACATATACATATATCATTAGAGTAGAAAAGATAGCTGAAATACAATAACAACATATGCATGAAATGTACTCGCTCTGTTATATTAAGAAGTGAAAGTTCCAATCGTACAATACTACCATGACTAACCACTAGTCCCGATCATGGAACGTTACAGTCACTGCACCTGCTCCTCCAAAGAGATGTACTAGCTCTGCAATGTGGAGAAGCTAAGGCTCGTTACAATACCCTCCAAGCTTTCTCTAAGATTCTCTTATCATAAGCTTAGATGACCAAAAGCCTCTACAATGAGTTATGAGGGAATATATATAGCAAAGGATGGGGCGACCCTTGAAATTCCCCTTTGTGACTGTTCACCTATCCTCATGACTCTTCAACTACTCTATGACTATTACGTTCAGCTATTGACACTTGAACTTCCACTTGACATGATGTTACATACAATCTGCACATGTACCCATGTGAGACAAAATAGTCTTGAGCAAGCCATGCAAGACATCACTATGACTCGGACAACTATGGGAAGACCAGCTCTTGGACATCCTCACGATGGTCAACAGTAGCAAACTGATGCCATGCTCGGTAGTTCATGATGGTGTCTGTGTACTTTGTGGTCACATCTTTCTGGAAACGAACACTTGCCTCTGTTGCATCTAGGTACACTATTCTAGCTCATTTGTCCAACTCGTCTAATAACATTCGCATCATTGTCTTGAGTGTGACCGAACCAACGACATACTAATGCATGGTATCTGCACTAATAGCCAAGTTTGCGTTGGTGGCTATGCACATCAACTCGTCAAATTACAAGTCAAGCTCCAATCATACTTGTACCTTTGTCCTTGCCTCGGTGAGTGACCCAATAGATGGGATCACATGTATGCACACAACAACATCCATGCTTCTAAATACCCATGCATGGGAAGCCTGCAAACTACTGATGAGCTGCGGGAGTTCTTCATAGTTCTCGATCTGACTCTTGATGTGTGCCTTCAGCTCGACCAATCTTTGCTTCATCATCTTGGGAAAGTGTAATGGGGCTCCCTTGTATCTCATTGTCCATGCTTGCATTTGATCGACAACAACACCCAAGTTTGAAAAGATCCGTGCTCTCCTAGGACATCATTGCCACCAACCGTTAATCTGGACAACTTCCTTATGCATGGTACCAAATTTGGAATACAACACCCGCTTGACTGTCTCAAGGAACAATACTTCATCCAATATCACCTTCTTCAACTCTGCTCGGGCGGATGCTGTAACCCGTTCTCCTCCCTACTTGGTTGTCTCTAACTCCTTAGCCATTCGCTCGTTCTCCGCTATCAAGAAGTGAGCACTCGAGCTAGTGGCTTCGACATATGCTCTGGTAGCATCGACTAATGTTGTTGGATGCTTGTGCACATCAGATATGATCACTTGTTCCTCAAACTGCGTAGGAGATGTGTGGTCATCCAGAGTAGACACTTTGCATGATTGAAAAAATCTATGCTGCCACTCGTCAAATGATATGTTATGAATCTCTTCTTCTGGATTGTCTCCAAGGATCTCAGTATCTCCTTGGTCACTCGAGACCTACTCTGCTTTCAGATGCGATGAAGTTGGTGGGTCAACCTCTTGGTGGTAAGGCACAAGGTCGATATCTTTCTCTAACTCTGGCTGCTCCATCTCCGTATCCACCTACTCAAGTACTCGTTCAATCTCTTGAGCGAAGTCCTACTCCTGCAACTACTCACTCTGTATGCTTTGTGCCAGCTACTCGGATGAGTCTACTACTTGTACAGGCGCAATTTCATTAATTTGTGTATGTTGTGCCCCCTACTATATCTATCATTGTTGCACTTCATTCTCGTGTCTGTGCAACTCCTGTTCCTTCTAGAGTTTCTCCTTCAACTCATGCAACTCCTTCATTGTCTCCTCCATCCTCTATTTTTCTCTCTACCTTTGCGTGGTCCTCCTGTCGCATTCTTGCCTCTTCGCCTCCATTTCCAAAGCTACTTTTTGCACAAGTGGGCATGCTCTAAACTTGCAGCTTTGTTCTGCCTCTATGCTGTCAATAATATTTCTCTTGCCTTTGTCATGCACTCGTATGTTTACCTCTTTTGTTGTTGCTGCTGGTGCTTTCCTAGATGCTGCTTCACGCTGCTTCGCTAACCATTCCACAACGATGCCGACCAGTTCATTGGGCCTAGAGAAGTTGTGACAATATCTCCATGGGTCTTCCTTAGCACAATGGCGTGCCCCGTGGATCCATAGAAACTGTACTCTTGCGCAGTGATCCTTCACAAAACAATGCGAGTCATACGGATTAAAGATTCTGGTGCCGAAAGGATATTTCTTGAACTCTTCTATTTTGGCATCTGTATGCTTGAGATTCCATTTATTGTACAACCTGATCTGCAGTGGAAGAGTGGGCCAAGGTGCCTTCTTCTTTCGATGCAGCATAGCTGATATCCCTGCAAAGATGTGGTATGATACTTCTTACATGATGAGCTTTTCCATGGAAAACTTCAACAAAACATGCGGAGGCTTCTCCATGATATACATCCGTATGAAGGTGCCAAGAGGTGAGGCTTACCAATCTGCTATGTCGATTAGTGCCTCAATTGCTGCCTTTGACATGCAAGGTGGATCCTACTCAAATGTCATCTTGTACACCGGGGTGATAAAATGATCTGAGAGTTGTTTGATGACTCCTCGAAAGCTGCATTTGGAAAATAGTTTACAATAAGTATTGACATAGGTTTTCGTTGTTGTCCATTCCCACTTCATGATCGGGAACTCCTGGTGGGCACAGATTGCATCCAAGATGTATGCGGACATGTAGATTTCTGCTTGCTGACCTTTGGGTGGCTCTCGAGCTCCTGTTACCTGTTCCTTTAGCCTGTGAGCAAACATGTTGGACCAGTTGCATGCTTTGCCTTCACTGGGCAATTGGTCCAACGCAATCACCCAACTCTCCAGGAAGGTCTTCGTGCTCTCTTGGCCATACAAGTGACATGCAGAGATGACCAAGTACTAATACGCCTTCTGCAATATCTTCGTCTTGTAAATCAAGTTGGGTGTCATCCTGATTTTGGATGGATTCCTCACCGAGTTCTTCAAGATATCCCTGGAGTTGGCATTGCTACTAAGTATGCCAAAGAGTGTCTCTGTAGTGATCACTGGCTATGGCAAGTGGTGCATTTGTTGATAATCCTGTGCCCTAAAGGTAGCAATATATGTCCCACTGACACTGCTCATTGACATCGTCTCGGTGCCAGTGTGTGAGACAATCCAATGTATCATGTCCGTGCATGGGAACACAGGATACCTGCATGTAATCCAGTACAAGCCGGACTTGTGAATGTTGACATAGACTTGACGGTCTTCAAGATCTTCCCCAAATGTGTTTTAGAATGCATAATTGAATTATTTCCATTTCATATTTATGTATTTGTCTATGACTAGTTTGGTGTCTTTGTATATCGACAAACTCATAGACACTCGCTCAACTGTTGCTCCAGCTGTGCTTCTGTCGATGTCTTTTAATCCTGCTCTCTTGGAGGCCATTGATCCTGAACTGCTGAGAGACAGATGAACACTTGCTATATCTAGAGACATAGTGACATGCATGGCAAGAAATATGTCAGTAAAGACCAATGCAAACTTGAGGGATGACATGCAACATACCCGGGGAACTGCAGGCAAGGATTGTCGAATTTTCACTAGGAGGCTGGGAGACTGACCGCTGAAACTAAGCAAAAGGTAGTTCAGACTGTCGGGAGGCTGGTTGACTGTTGGAATTGCGTAATCCACAATCTAGATTTTTCTATTGGGTGTTGATATTGTGCAATGCACAATTTTAATTGGCAAGTGTTGCAGGCCCTAGGATTCAATTGCTCAATTTTCTGGGCTAGCAGTCACTGCCTCTGAGAATTTCACAAACCAAGACTAGAGGGCATTCATTTTTTGGAAGGAAGGTAGAGCCTTCCCTCTCATAATTGCACAATGATGTCCAGGAAAGGCAGAGTTCGAGCCAAGGTTACCCAGACCCGCCAACGGGCAATTGAAAGAAAATGAAGATGTGAATGCATGGTGATATTGAGTGTAAGCATGAGTGAATGATCATGCATGCATACAACGAATGCAAGATTCAAAAAAATGAACAACCTACATTTATGAAACGAGTTGCCGAATCGGCGACCATTCGTGCAAAACAGTGTCATGCATGCGACAGTAGTGAGATGCAACTGAAAAATGAAACGATGCTTGTACAAGCTAACATGCATGAAAATGGAAACAAGCCTTCACAGAAATGAAGCAGACAACACTCACGCAAGGCAAAACGCAAAAAGCAATAGAAATGTTGCAAAAGTCAAGTAAAGCGTACTTACCCGAAAATTGTTGAGCTGCGTGTGCCAAAGACTCCTACATGTATTATGGGATGTCATAGCTCCAAGATCGATGTGAGGAATGAGGTATGAAGCATCAAATAAATAAGTTTGAGACTCATGACATGCATACCACAAATCTAGGAAAAAACGACACTTGGAGGAAAGTTTCTAAAACGATCTTTTCATGTAACCTCCAGCTACTAAAATAGCTCCCTAAAACCTAGGGATAATTCTTACATGTTTCTTTTTTCTATTTCGGGAAAAAGAAACCCATGCATGCAAGTCAATTTTTCTTGGTCCCAGAGGGAATCGGTCAACCTGAAGGCACATGCAACAACCTGCTTGACTGAGACATATTTTTGCGCAATTTCTGGGAGGAGCTGGGTTGGATGTCCAGAGAGATTGAGAAAATTTTGGGAGGAGCAGCTGACTGCTACCCAGCATTGCACAATTTCTCGGAGGAGCTGCTAACTGCTACCTAGAGTTGTGCAATTTCTGGGAGGAGCATCTGACTACTGCCCATAATTGTGCAATTTCTGGGTTGAGCTGCACTGCCGGGCCAGATTGCGCAATTTTCACTGGGAATGTTGTTTGATAGGATTGCACAATTTCTAGTCCCAGCAGGATTCCAGTCAGATTTGCGCAATTTCTAGAGGAAAGGTTGGTTCCCCTCCATAATTGCGCAATTTTCTGAGGGAACTGCTCAGCCAATAGTTGGTCCAAGTCCGGAGTGGCATCCTGTGAGGGAAGTGAAGCAAGCTATCATGCACAGGCTAGCGAGCTTGTAAAAAACCAATGAAGCTTATGTACTTGAGAGTGCAAGACATGCTGCTAAGGATGGTTGGTAGGGAGGCTCCAAAACGAATCTAAGGAAAAATTTTGGAGGGTGGTTGTAGCCGCTACAATAGATGCAAATGTGAAGCATGAACATGTGTCGAACAATAAGAAGTTGGAAGGTTGACTCAGGTAACATAGGAGAATAATTTATTGGCTTTGTTGCATAAGCAATGAAGAAGAAGAGGGATGAAGGTGGAGGAATAACTCCTCCCATCGCAAAATGGAAGGAGTGACTTCTACCGTAAGTATTCATTAAGAAAGTTCTAAAGAGGGAGGAGGACCAAGTGCTTCTTCCAGCCAAGTGAAGGAAGTGAGGAAGTAGGTAGGGATATGGAAGACATAGTGGAATTTTGCAAATATGCTATGGGAATCTATGACTTTCAGTAGACCAAAGAGAGACTTGCTAAGTTAGGACGCATTAATAAAGAGGTTAATGGTGTGCAAAAATAGTTAAGGATGCAACATCAATATGATACATGGGTGGTTGAGAGTCAGGGAGGAAATTTCCTGACCCTTGCCATGCACTAGAAACTTTGGGGATAGGTGAGTGGAGTGCCTTGCTGGAGTAAGAGGTGTTGCACCACCACAACAAAGGGGCCTTGAAGAAAGAGACCTCATAGCATGAAGAAGTGATGCTTGGAGGAGCATCACATGTGAATAATTCATGAAGGAAATCATGCGACAAGTGCTGGTGGAATAAATAGCGAAGGCATGAAGAGGTGCATTCTCATGGGTTGAATGTGATGTTGGACTGATCACCCACCTAGTTCAATTCATGAGGTCGACAAGAGCGATTAGATGTAATGGAGTTGAGTTGGAGTATGGAAGCAGAAGTTCATATGATGGCATATGGTGGGTTGACATGATGCGAATTGTGATTAATACATTACAACCAAGTTGGAGGGGGGAAACCTGCCATGAGATGGGGTAGTGTGGAGAATTGTGACAATTTGTGGCTGATGACCGTGACATTCAAAAGTCTTTCGTAAATGAACTCATGAGCCTTGATGATGGTTCATGTGAAGAAGGCGAAGAGTTCATGCAACAGGGAACAAGGAGAGATGGAGACATTGGAGCTAATGACACTTTCTGACGATTTGAACTTGGAGATGGAGTTAGTCAAATGGTCTTGTTGTCGAGGGAAAAAACCTTTTTAAACTAGGGGAGGATGTTAGGGCCCCGAGTTGCCACTAAGGCCAATAAGCACCCATGATGACCCACGACCACTTGGAGTAGCGAAAAACTAAAAAGAGGAACTGTATTGGAAAATCGATATGGTGGGGTCGGTCACACAAGCCATCGCGCCCACTCATGCGACAAGGAGGTGACTTGGTGAACTATGGTTGGATGGGTCGTGCGGCCACACAAAGGTGGGCTGTTGGGCACCCAACACAAGGCGAACATGCCATATTAGGCAAGGAGGATGTGCGCCATGCATGTGCCCACACAAAGGTGGGGCGCCTAAGCGCTAGCAGGTTGGTTTGCTTCATAAGCACACAAGGTGATGGGAGGGCACAAGTAAGAGCGACATAGGTGAAACATATTGTGCACGGTGACGACGGGTGCATGCCCTAGGCACGCTTTCATGAAGGTGGGGCAACAGGCGACCAACATTGGGCATCGCGTGTCGTGTATGCCAAGAATCCAAGATGAATGGGTTTTGCATGGTGAAGGCATGTTGACTACATGAGTTGGGAGGGCATTGACTCATACCATGAGTGCCCCAACTCCACAATAGAAACAAAGTGAAGGTTCGACTCAAAGTTATGAAGGGGCATGATCGCACCAATAGTAGGGCTTCTCAAAACATTGCAATGGGTTGATCCAGGGGCACACCTTCTTGGCAAGGGGCACCCGCACAAGATGTAAGGTCTGCTTAAAGATTCAAAGGGGCATCGATTAGAGTTAATAGGCGACTTAGGATGGATATAAAAGAGAAAAGGCACAAGAGAGCAAGGCATCAATATATTACATATGCAATATCTGTAATATCACATAATTTTCTGAGGTTGTGAACAGGCAGAGGGAGTGAATAGGTAGAAAGGCATAGGGCATGTGCTTGCCTAGCACAAGATAGACAGACTTGCGATAAATTTTCAGTTGGGTTTCTATGGATAGGGTGAGCCATAGGGTGCCCTAGTTTGTTTATAAAGAAAATTGTTGTATTGTTGAAGTGTGAAGCTTAAGTGTTGCATGAAATTTGGTTATGTGTTGTGGCAACAAATCTTTGGGGTTCAGCCCAAGCTTGGCTATATTTTTGTTGTAATATACTTGAAGTTAATAAAATTCAAGGGGTGAACTTGTTTGGGAGTTTCCCCTCCCACTTTATATATTTCTCTTGTTCATCGCACATTGTTGGCTTTACGATATCGCACTGTTAATGAATTTTTATTTCCGTTGCTTATGTTGAAGTTACGATATCACATATTTATATAAAGAGTGAATAAGAGGGAAAATGAACTTGAAAAATTGGCCAAGTAAGAAAGGTTGATAAGTAGTTGTCGCCCAGGTTAGAGTAATTGTATAACTTGCAAAGAAAATATCGTCGGTGCTGCATGTTGCCGATGGTGATCTTAAGGCATCACAATGTGGGGTGGTGATAATAATAGACAAATGAGAAAGGATTCTTGAGACCATGACTACATTTAAATTGAGTTTATTATATTGAAAAATAAAAGGCAACATCTAACTACTCTATTCCTATTAGCTTAGTGGTGGAATCGAATACAAGAAAAATTGGAAGCCTACTTGGCAATTAAGGAATACAAAAGTATTGGATGCCAATCTGCAAGCACATACTGACATCCAGCATCTTGTATCTGAAAGAAGAGTGTACCCTAGGCTTCTGTCACAAGCTTTCTTTCACTCTTGGCCTTGCTGTGTCTCTTCGTTTGTCTTCACAAATCAACTCCAGGTGAACCTGTGGTGAACTTAGTGCGAACCTACTCAGATCTTGCATGCTGTGTGACCTCAACTCATGGCTACCTCACCTCACAACGGTCTGGCATCCCTTCGATCCTTTGGCGAACCCCTAATGAATTACACTTCGACTGAATATTGTAAGACAACTACTACCACAGCAGACAATGAAAAATGTGCACAGGTATTCAAATGCGGAAATGTATACTCATATTATTTCTCAGAATGGATTTAGATTACAAATCATATATGACAAAGAGAATTCTTTATCAGAGATTGACTATCGTTGCATTTATCGGACTTTATGCCATTCACAAAGGAATAAGCATTACCGAAGGCTACCTGGCAACAGATAGGCTCTGCCTCAGAATATACAGACTTGACTCATATACAGACTTGACTTACTGCTAATAGATCTGGCCACTTTAGGTTCTTACCAATGCCAAGCACATTGATACACATGCTTCTCAATCTCTAAGACTCTCCAAATGCGAATGCCTCCTGAATGAGCCTTACCCTCAATTTATAGGAAATGAGAGGGGACAAACATTCCTGTAGAGCATCAGACAGGTGGATGGAATCATTACTTTCGAGTAACACCGAGGTGACATCCGCACAAATATTCTCGTCCGGAAAAGTAAATCCTACGGGAGGATATGCTATCTCCACTTATTTACTTAGTGGATCAACTATTTACAAAGTGGATACTTTTGTACAGCAAAGCCCACGAGAAAGCTGGCCACAATTTAGTCCTTGTGACTAGACCACATTATTACAATAATGGATGCTTTTAATGGAATAGCCCATGAGAACCGTTATAAAATAGTTATTTCGGGGAATCTATACTTTTGTACAATAATTCGTCCCAAGCTTTGGTGAAAATTCTCCGGACAATCATTGGTTTTCCCAGAATGATTTGATGCTTTATTTTGGTTAAAACCAACCATTCATAATGACAACACATGTATTCTTTTAGGGTGTTATTGACATCATGAAAAGCTGTCCATTCTTCGTCTGTCATTTCTTTGGCAGTTTTATAGATAGTGTGAAAACACTTTGAGATATTATCTTCAAAGCATGTGTCACAATGGTTTCGGCAGTATGACTCATGATAAACTAGGTCCATTGTTGTCCTGTTGACACCATAATCAATCCACCATTTCTGGAGCTAGTCGCATTACAGATTTCTCTGAAAAATTCCCATTGTACATAAATTTCAATTTAGTATAATGGGTTTCTTCTTTGTCATCAACATTAAGGAAATCCCACCATAATTGCTTGTATACTGCAAAATCATAAACTGTGTCAGGAAAAACAATTTTTGGATCTCCTTTTGCCCAAAGGGTAGCATTATGTGTAGGCCATGGCCATTCTATGTTCTTGGTTCTATGAATGCAAAAATATTTTGCATATATTCCAATGCGGACCTCACCATGACGCCATATGCCTGATATATCATGAAAATCTTGTTGCAGAGCATCTTTTGCAAATATGGCTTCTCTTTTTGCTTTTGTATAAATCATATCATGTATCCATTTACTGCCTTTAGGATACACTCTTCTTTCAGGTACAAGATGTTGAATGTCAGTATGTGCTTGCAGATTGGCATCCAGTACTTTTGTATTCCTTAATTGCCAAGTAGGCTTCCAATTTTTCTTGTATTCTTCCCAGTCTTGATTGTCAGGGATAGTGCGCAGGACTTCTTGCTTTTGAGATTGATCCCATTCAGTGACTATGACCATTATATGGTCTTGAGGCTAGATGTACTCTCTGCTGAGGAAATCCGGGAGACAATTTTCTGTCCCTTTTATGTGTTCAACTTGGAAATCAAAATTTCCAAAAAGTTCTTGCCATCTGGCAAATTTGGCCTCTCCTGGCTTTTTGATGTCTTTAGTTAGAACTTTTTGAAGAGCTGAAGCATCAGTTCTGAGCAAGAACTGTTTGTTTATTAGGTAGACATCAAATTTGTTGATGCAGTTCCACGCAGCTTTGACTTCTTTTTCAATGGTGGAATAATTCTGCTCAGCTGCATTCCAAGTCCCAGATGCATACTGAACAATTTGTTCAGTGTCGCCATGTTGTTGTTTTAAGATTCTTCCCCATCCAATATTACTGGCATCTGTTTCAACAATCTTGAATGCATTATCATCTGATACATATAATATAGGAAGAGACTTTACCTTGGCTTTAATGTTCTAAACAGCCTTGGTATGAACTTCTGTCCACTCAGGTGGATTCTTTTTAAGTCTCTTATTTAGCACACTCCTGTCAGTAGCACAATCTTGATAAAAATTACTGACATAATTCAGACATCCCAAGAATCGCTGCAACTGATTCTTGTCTGTAATAACATTAGGAAATTTGTCAGCAAACTCTAGAGCATGGTTCTACAGAGAGATTTGGCCATTGAATATGGTGTGGCCAAGGAACTTGATAGTAGTCTGAAAGACCTCTATCTTCTTTTTTCTCAAAACTAGACCATTATGCTTTACCAATTGCTTGAAAGTATGTACATGCTTAAAATGGTCTTGGATGTTCCTAGAGAAGATCAGAACATCATCTATATATACTATGATCCAATCAAAATATGGCTTGAAGATTTTGTCCATTACCTTCTGGAATTTTGATGGCGCATTCTTCAGTCCAAAAGGCATGACATTCCACTCATAGTGGCCTGCTGGAATACTGAAAGCAATTTTGAATTTGTCTTTTTCTGCAATAGCGACTTGCCAGAATCCTACTTTCAAGTCAAACTTAGAAAAAACTTTAGCTGCGGCTATCCTACTTATCATTTCTCCTTTATGAGGAATAGGATAGGTATCATCTCCAAGAATAGAATTCAGAGGTTTAAAATTTATTACCAGCCTTCGAATGCCTCTGATTTGTTTGGCTCTTTTATTGACGTAGAATCCGTAACAATTCCATGGACTGTCAGATTCCTTGATGACATTTCTGTCTAAGAGTTGTTTGATCTCTTTTTCACAGAGATCTCTGTATTCCTTGTGCATGGGAATAGCTCTGCTTTTATAGGGTTTACCTATGTATCCTTCTTTATATGGAAGTTCAACTGTATGCTGCTTTCTATGCCAGAATGAATTTGGTTCTTCTCAGCAGCGTTCTTCTTCAATTTTCTTATTCAAATCTTCAATCTTCCTCTTAACCTGAGGATCTTTAAGCTGTTCTTCAACCTTGAGTGTAGATTTCAAATCTTTTAGATCTGACAATTTGGCTTCTGCTTTGTCCAGGTCTTGGACAGTCTGGACCATTGTAGAAACTCGAGGATTTGAGATATATGGAAACTCGATCCTTTTTGTTCTTCCTTTTGAAGTAGGAACAAAAATGATATAGCCAGCTTTGTTACCTTTCAATCGTGTTGACCTATGTGTCTCAACAACAGCTAGGAAAATGTTTCCTAAAATGCAGTCAACTGGGATATCCGCTACTGCAAATTTCAGATTAATGCATTGATGTTCGAAACAGATGGAGGCCTTAGGAACTTCGTAGTTGAGCGTTTTCTTGCCCAATCCTTCTACGTTCCTTTTTGCATAGACCCAATAGTTTGCTGGTATAATCTTCTTGTTTAAGATGTTCACATCAGCTCCTGAATCAAGAAGTGTTGTGAGTTCAAACATTTCGCCTCTGATGCAGATGTTCATTTTTACATGATGTTGCTGGTAGGATATGGCTAGGAGTCTCATTTTCTTAAAACCATATACAAGATCCTTAATTCCTTCAACAATTTCAAGATTTGGATTGCTGGTATATTCAGTAGTGTCCCATGCATGAGAATCATCTTCTTCTTTTTCTATCACCTGCTTCCCTTTCTTTATTTATGCAATCTGAGATTTTAGAGCAGAGATCTCATTTTTAATGTTGTGAATTTCTTTACTCACTTATCCCAAGGTGAGGGATCGCACCTTATCAGGTTTCTCTTGATGTCTCTGAAAAGATCTAGTATTTATGTCAAAAGAGGCATCAACAAATAATGGCTTCTTACCTGAACTTCTAGAAGAACTGGATCTGAGTTGATCCATGAATACCTCAGTCAACTGATTCTTCATATCACCATCTTCCATTGCACGAATTTGAGATAAGATTTTTATCTCATCTTCTTCTGTGGTAGCCATTAAGATATTTTCTTTTTTGGGTTTGAAGTTTATTTCTTCAGAACTGGAATCATTGTATGATTCTGAATCAAAATCGTAATTCATCTGACAAGCACATTCTTCAAATCTTGGACAGGAACAAGATGTAGCTTCTGAGTCTGAGCATTCTTGCATGTGTGCTTGTAATTCTTCATGAGATGAAGAACTAAAAGAATCATAGAATGATTCTGCAATTTGTTGCTATTGTACTTAGTCTCTTATCACCACATTTTGGCAGCATTCTATTCTGTGAGAGCGGGAACTGCATTTCACGCATTGTATGGATCCCTGTCCTTCTTGCTTGACATTTCTTCCCCTTTGAACAAAGGCTTGAGACTTCTTGTCGTGGTTCTGCTTAGACTCTTCTCCTTCTGGACATCTTGAAGATGTGTGTCCATTCTTTCCACACAACCAGCAGGTAAGACTGTTCCATTTCTCTTACTTAGATGTATGGAGATGGATATCAGAAGGTCTGTAATATTGTGTCCTGGGGACGTATCTATAATAGCTTTTTCTGGCTTTGTAGGAGTGGCTTTTAGATCTCTGAGGATCCTTCCTTCGATCTTTGTAGCTTTTGAATCTTTGTTTGTATTCCTTTTTGGCTATTTTCTTTGCCTTCCTCCTCTTGACCAAAGGGTCATCAACTGTAAGTCCATATTTGCTGCAGATGGACTTTTTATCTGGGAGCTTTGAAAGCTTCTCCAAATATTTGTTTACTTTGGAGCTTGTGCATAAACTCACCAACGTTTTTGTAATGTGAGCATAGATCTCACCACAAGTATAAGATTCAAATGGTAACTGAAAAAAATCTTGCAACTTGATACAATCAACAAACCTAGATGGAAGAGTAGCAAGATAAACTTGTTTCCACAACAGATTTTTTGAATCTTTTACCTCATATATTCTCTGCACCCAGTCTCTGTGAAAATCTTCTTACTGTGACATCTTGTGACGTTTCAAATTCATAAGAATGACTTCATTCTTATATGCTATTTCACTTTCACTGCCACACCACTGTTCAAGAATCATAGATGTCAAAGCACCTATCATGTTGCTTATGGTTGTACCATCTGAATTATGGATTACATCTCAAGTTTCATCTTTGAGCACTTCTGCTTCCATTTTTGCTAGAAATTTAGGAGATGATTTTGTCTCCCACCACCTGAGTAGTGTTCCTATGAAACACTGAATAATAGTCTTGCAGGCTTCAATTTCACTTTTCCCTCTTAAACACATGAGCTTATATTCTGTGAACATCATGTCAATTAATTGTCTAATCTGGCCAACGCTCAGGTTATCAATATTCCATTCTCGATGTGATTCGAGAAAGAAAGTGTGAGCTTCTGGAAGCTTGCCTTTACCTTCTAGATCAGGTGCAGGATATTTGTTGAACCTAATTTCAAGTGGTTCATATATAGGAAAGATCTGAGAGTCAGATTCTTTCTTTTCTTCTTCTTCATCCTTGAACAAGGATGCAATAGTAACTTTCTCTGTAGCCTCTGGTTTTTCTTCAGAAGATGTGGCTACTTCTTTTGGAAACAATGTCGGGAACCTATTAATGGGCTTAACAGGATCTTGAATCTTTATATTTCTTTTGTACAAAAAAGAAGTAGAAACTAGTTTGTCCGTTTTTGCCAGACTTATCTTTTCAACTTCCTCAGTCAGACCAGATATAAGATTTTTAGTAGTATCAAGATGATCTACTATTTTGTCTTCTACTTCCTCTGTCTTTGTCAAAGATTCTTTGGCATAAGAATGAATAACAGATGAAGTATACTGTACATCATTGAGGCTTTTGTTTACCTCATTCATTGAGACTTGAACAGTGTCAAACTGTTCCTTTATTTCTACTGCTTTTGTTGTGTTGATCTCCAGGCCTTTAATGGTTGTATTGGTCCAGTTTATTTTTCACTGGCTTTCTGGATTCTCGCATCTATGCCTAAAGCATTGTCATCCTTTTGTACCAAAGGAATTGCCTTAGCTGCATTTTGATTTTCTCCAATAATAATTCCTCTGTATGGAGGAAAAGTAGATGGGGTCTCTATTCTACTACCATCCAAAGCAGCCCAAGTATGTTTGGTAGATGATGAAGAAGATGAACCAGTTAGCACGACTTCAGGAGAAACATTTTTCTTCAATTCATAAAAGGAAATCCAAGAATTATTAATTTCCATATAATGCTTCCAATCTTCAGCTAATTTCTTCTTCTCTTCAATAGAATCGCTTAGGCCAAATTATTATGCTTTTGGATTAGTGAATAAGTCCCAATTCAGCATAGCTTTCATCCACTTGGAACTTATCTCTGATTTTAAACAACTAGACACGAGAGTAAAGAACTTGTGCATCTCCATGACTGCAGGTTTTTTACAGTCATCTGGAATAGGACCAAATCTGCAGGTAGGAATTAGACCTTTGGCTTGCTCAAGGTATCCTAAGCCATATTTGGGTTTGGTTGGCCTCATGATACTAACATCTCTATCAATCTAGGATCCTCTCCTTCAAGAGTAATAATCTCATGCATCATTAGTACATGGTCAGACTTTGGCTCATGTGGGAATGGTATGTCGGAACATTTTGGGTACGGGCATGGATTTATTGAAGTGGAAGGAGTAGCTTCTCTCGTTCTGGGATGGTGATTTTCATGTATGACAGATTCAGCAAGCATACATAGATTTACAACAGCTTTACATTCTGGACATGTAACTTCTAAAGGATTGAAGTTAACTATTTGGGAAAACTCAAAAAGAGAAATATGTTTACAAGCAGTGGAGCTAGAACAAGCGGTATCAAAAATGGAAGGATCTCGATAATATTTTGAACTTTTGCAAGCTTTTTCAATACCTCTATAATCAATGGTAGATCTTCTGGGAAAACAAAAAACTTCAGAAGACTGGTTTTCTTTGATATCAGCAGAGGTTATTCTTTTTGGAGCAGGAGGCTTGGGATTAGCAATGACCCAGTGTTCAGGAAAGGTAAGGTGTTCCAATCTGATAGTTTGATGTTCTATTTTCTGATTCTTTGAATCAGTGAGAACAACAACACTTGATTTAGAATCACGACTAGGTTTATGGTGTATGGCTTGCCATAAAGTATTAGTATGCTGAAAGCATCCTCTGGATTGTATGGCTATGTTATGTCTTTTTTGATGCATGTCAAACCCTGAGGTCTGGATCCGCAACTACAAGACTTGATTGATCGTTTCATCAAAGACATAAACTAAGAAGTTAGGATAATAGTCAAAATAGAATGGGCCATGTGACAAAGGGGAAACTATACCTTTGATCAAGGAATCGGTATACTTATTATGGGTAAGTTCACAGACTGTGGCCAACACAAAAGTATTTAACCCTTGATGAGTCAAAGGGTTTGTTTATGATGTCTACCTCATAAACAAATAGTTCTTTCTCAAAACTGATGCCTCAAATCTTCAGAAAGTTCTAACTAAAGACATCAAAAAGCCAGGAGAGGCCAAATTTGCCAGATGGCAAGCACTTTTTCCAAATTTTGCTTTCCAAGTTGAACACATAAAAGGAACAGAAAATTGTCTCCCAGATTTCCTCAGCAGAGAGTACATCCAGCCTCAAGACCATATAATGGTCATAGTCACTAAATGGGATCAATCTCAAAAGCAAGAAGTCTTGCGCACTATCCCTAACAATCAAGACTGGGAAGAATACAAGAAAAAATGGAAGCCTACTTGGCAATTAAGGAATACAAAAGTACTAGATGCCAATATGCAAGCACATACTGACATTCAGCATCTTGTACCTGAAAGAAGAGTGTACCCTAAAGGCAGTAAATGGATACATGATTTGATTTATACGAAAGCAAAAAGAGAAGCCATATTTGCAGAATATGCTCTGCAACAAGATTTTCATGATATATCAGGCATATGGTGTCATGGAGGGGTTCGCAGTGGAATATATGCAAAATATTTTTGCATTCATCGAACCAGGAACTTAGAATGGCCATGGCCTACACATAATGCTGCCCTTTGGCCAAAAGGAGATCCAAAAATTATTTTTCCTGACACAGTTTATGATTTTGCAGGATACAAGCAGTTATGGTGGGATTTCCTTAATGTTGATGATAAAGAAGAAACCCATTATACTAAATTAAAATTTAGTACAACGGGAATTTTTTAGAGAAATCAATAATGTGACTGGCTCCAGAAATGGTGGATTGATTATGGTGTCAACAGAACAGCAATGGACCCAGTCTATCATGAGTCATACTGCCGAAACCATTGTGATACATGCTTTGAACATAATATACCAGAATGTTTTCACACTATCTATAAAACTACCAAAGAAATGACAGACGGAGAATGGACACCTTTTCATGATATCAATAAATCCCTAAAAGAATACATGTGTTGTCATTATGAATGGTTGGTTTTAACCAAAATAAAGCATCAAATCATTCTGGGAAGACCAATGATCGTTCAAAGAATTTTCACCAAAGATTGAGACGAATTATTGTACAAAAAGTATAGATTCCCCGAAATCACTGTTTTCGGATGGATCTCATGGGCTTGTCCATTAAAAGCATCCATTATTGTAATAATGTGGTCCAGTAACAAGGACTAAATTATGGCCAGCTTTCTCATAGGCTTTGTTGTACAAAAGTATCCACTTTGTAAACAGTTGATCCACTAAGTAAATAAGTGGAGATAGCATATACTCCTGTAGTATTTACTTTTCTAGATGACAATCTTTGTGCGTATGTCACCTCGGTGTTACCTGAAACCAATGATTCCATCCAGCTGTCCAATGCTCTACAGGAATGTTTGTCCCCTCTCATTTGCTATAAATTGAGGGTAAGGCTCATTCAAGAGGAATTCGCATTTGGAGAGTCTTAGAGTCTTAGAGAGTCTTAGAGATTTGCGAAACCTGCGTATCAGTGTGCTCGGCACTGGTAAGAACCTAAAGTGGCCAGATCTATTAGCAGTAAGTCGAGTTTGTATATGAGTCAAGTCTGTATATTCTGAGGCAGAGCCTATCTGTTGCCAGGTAGCCTTCGGTAATGCTTGTTCCTTTGTGAATGACATAATGTCTGATAAATGCAATGATAGTCAATCTCTGATAAAGAATTCTCTCTGTCATATATGATTTGTAATCTAAATCCATTCTGAGAAATAATATGAGTATACATTTCCGCATCTGAATACCTGTGCACATTTTTAATTATCTGTTGTGGTAGTATTTGTCTTACAATCTTCATTTGAAGTTCACTAGAAGTTCATTAGGGGTTCGCCAAAGGATCGAAGGGATGTCAGACCGTTGTGAGGCGAGGTAGCCATGAGTTGAGGTTGCAGAGCGTGAAAGATCTAAGTAGATTCGCACTAAGTTCACCACAGGTGCACCAGGAGTTGATTTGTGAGGACAAACGAAGAGGCACATCAAGGCCAAGATTGAAAGAAACCCTTTGACAATGCTTTAGTCATAGACGGGAGAATCCAGAAAGCCAGTGAACAAATAAACTAGACCAGTACAGCCATTAAAGGCCTGGAGATCAATACAGCAAAAGCAGCAGAAATAAAGGAACAGTTTGACACTGTTCAAGTCTTAATAAATGAGGTAAACAAAAGCCTCAATGATGTATAGTATACTTCATCTGTTGTTCGTTCTGATGCCAAAGAATCTTTGACAATGATAGAGGAAGTAGAAGACAAAATAGTAGATCATCTTGATACTACTAAAAATCTTATATCTGGTTTGAATGAGAAAGTTGAAAAGATAAGTCTGGCAAAAACAGACAAACCAGTTCCTACTTCTTTTTTGTACAAAAGAAATATAAAGATTCAAGATCCTGTTAAGCCCATTAACAGGTTCCCGGCATTGTTTCCAAAAGAAGTAGCCACATCTTCTGAAGAAAAACCAAAGGCTACAAAGAAAGTTACTATTGCATCCTTGTTCAAGGATGAAGAAGAAGAAAAGAAAGAATCTGACTCTCAATTCTTTCCTATATATGAACCACTTGAAAGTAGGTTCAACAAATATCCTGCACTTGATCTAGAAGGTAAAGGCAAGCTTCCAGAAGCTCACACTTTCTTTCTCAAATCACATCGAGAATGGAATATTGATAATCTGAGCGTTGCCCAGATTAGACAATTAATTGACATGATGTTCACAGAATATAAGCTCATGTGTTTAAGAGGGAAAAGTGAAATTGAAGCCTGCAAGACTATTATTCAGTGTTTCACAGGAACACTGCTCAGGTGGTGGGAGATATAATCATCTCCTAAATTTCTAGCAAAAATGGAAGCAAAAGTTCTCAAAGACGAAACTGGAGATGTAATCCATAATTCAGATGGTACAACCATAAGCAACATGATAGGTGCTTTGACATCTATGATTCTTGAACACTGGTGTGGCAGTGAAACTGAAATAGCAGATAAGAATGAAGTCATTCTTATGAATTTGAAATGTCACAAGATGTCACAGTATGAAGATTTTCACAGAGACTGGATGCAGAGAATCTATGAGGTAAAAGATTCAAAAAATCTGTTGTGGAAATAGGTTTATCTTGCTGCTCTTCCATCCAGGTTTGTTGATTATATCAGGTTGCAAGAAGTTTTTCAGTTGCCATTTGAATCTTATACTTGGGGTGAGATCTATGCTCACATTACAAAAACTCTGGTGAGTTTATGCACAAGCTCCAAAGTAAACAAATCTTTGGAGAAGCTTTCAAAGCTCCCAGATAAAAAGTCCATCTGCAGCAAATATGGACTTACAGTTGATGACCCTTTGGTCAAGAGGAGGAAGGCAAAGAAAAGAGCCAAAAGGGAATACAAACAAAGATTCAAAAGCTACAAAGATCGAAGGAAGGATCCTCAGAGATCTAAAAGCCACTCCTACAAAGCCAGAAAAGGCTATTATAGATACGTCCCCAGAACACAATATTACAGACCTTCTGATATCCATCTCCATACATCTAAGCAAGAGAAATGGAACAGTCTTACTGATCCGGATTTAAACAAGAACGCAACAAATTACAGAGATAACCATATACACAAAGATGCAGCGGAAATAATACTTCATTTCATTAATGGAAAATACTGAAATATGCTTACAAACAGAAATGGACATAAACTAGCTAGGGCGATGGTAGCTTATCTCTAAGAAGAGATGTGATGGCTACATGCCTCTGAACTGTGTTACAATGAGGCTCGAAGGCCTATTTATTGTTGAGAAACAATGGAAAAACCATTAACATTCCAAAACCTAACCCTAGGAGATGAAACGCCAAACTGTGGGCCCCGTTTGGGGGTAAGTTGGTACATCAACTTCCCGGGGTCGTAACTTTGGCATATGATCTCCGTTTGACGCATACAATAGCTCATTAGAAAGATCTATCCGAGCACTATCATTGTTGGAACGGGCAACACCAGTCCATGCCATGGACTCGTGTTGCCCCGGATTCCCCAAAAAACGTCGTTTAGGGCCTCAAAACGGCTCCGGAAGTTCAGGACCCGAAAAACTGCTAAAAATAGTAAGTTGTGCTACAATTAAGGAAACTGAAAATGCTGAGAAAGACAATGGTGGGGGTCCAGGTGGACTTGGCAGGTGGCCACCAATATCCACCTGGATCATTCCTCCCCCCTTAGGAAGCAATGGTCCCCATTGCGTTGAGCTCCTCCATGAGATGAGGAAACTTCTGCTGAACTTGTTCCCTGGTGAGCCACTTGCCCTGCTGAAGGAGTTGGCCCGCTTTGACAACTCGATACAGTTGGATATTCTGTTGGCGAGTGTTCTTGATCTGTGTGTCCATGATCCGATCAGTTGCAGCTTGTTCCATGCAATTTGGATTTAATTCTGTGGGTTTGAGTTGTTCTGCAATGTCGAATGTGTCTAGCAATGGTGGAAAGTATGGCCGAAGGCGGTCCACATTGAATACTGGGTGCAGGCCAAGGAATGGGGGAATGCTGAGCTCAAATGCATTGTCTCCCATAGCCTTAGTAATGGTGTAAGGACCATATCGGAGTGGTCTCAATTTCTGATAGGCTCCAGTAAGGCGTTCCTTTTGCAAATGCAACCAGACTTTGTCGCCCACCTGAAACTTGTGTGGCACCCGATGTTGATCATGTCGCTGCTTGTACTTGGCATTTGATTTCTCAAGAATGTCATGGACCTGCTGGCGAATATGTTGGATGCGCTCAATGAAGCTGGTGGCCTTATCTGTTTCGGACTGGACATGAGCTGAATTCATGTGAGTAGCTGCAAGTGGCATGGCCACATCAATGGGGCATAGTGGCTGGAATCCCAAACCCACCTGAAAAGGGCTATGGCCAGTGGAGCTGTGAAGAGCTCGGTTGTAGCTGTGCTGAACGTAGGGGAGGCTCTCGTCCCATGTGCGTGGATGCTTTGAGTTATACATGCGCAGAATGTGCACAATCATCCTATTGACAACCTCTGTCTGGCCATCAGTTTGAGGATGGAAGGCTGTGGACTTCGTGAGTTTGGTGTCCAGCATTGACCAGAGACTGGACCAAAAGGTGCTGAGAAACCGACTGTCCCGATCTGAGATGATAGACTGTGGGATCCCAAAGTGCACCCACACTCGTTCAAAGAAGAGTTTAGCAGTGGCTTCTGCTGTGATATTCTTCTTGCAGGCCATCATAATGGCCATCTTTGAGAACCTGTCGACGACCACAAAAACACAGTCATTTCCATGCTTAGTGGAAGGAAGGCCTGACATGTAATCCATGGAGATGGATTCCCAAGGTCGACTAGGGGTAGGCAACGGGGTATAGAGGCCTTGCTTCTTAATGGTCGGTTTGGCAATGGCACAGGCAGTACATGATCGGATGTACTTCCCAACATCCTGTCGAAGATTCGGCCAATAGAAATAGTTTTGCAGTACTGCCACTGTTTTCTCGACCCCGAAATGCCCAGCAGCCCGACTGTAGTGTGCTTCCCAAATCATCTTGGCACGCTCGCTTGAAGGAACACAAAGGTGACCGAGGTGGCATAATAGGGCATCTTGGAGGTGAAAATCTGCAACCTGCCGACCCTCCAAGAGTGTCTGGTATGTGTGGCCGAATTCTGGGTCGCTTTTGTAGAGAAGTGGCCAATCAGAAGTCTCGTGCCCGCAAGAGTTGAGCACGGTGGTTAGCGCCATGATCGGTGGTCGACTGAGGCAATCTGCAACATTATTGGTGCTGCCCTTTTTATACTTGATATTCAAGTGAAACTGTTGCAGGTATGTAGACCACTTCTGATGGCGATCATTCTGCAATTTCCCTTGGGTCTGTATGAACTGCAGAGGTCGGTGGTCTGTGTGGATGACCGTTTCCTTCCCCAAAATGTAATGCTTCCATTGTCGGCAGGCCTGTACAATGGAATACATCTCTTTATCATAAGTGGGGTACTTCCGGACTGTGTCTGAAAGTGTTTCACTGTGATATGCCACTGGATGTCCATGTTGAGTAAGGACTGCCCCAATAGCATAGTCAGAGGCATCTGTCTCGACCTCAAATGGTTGTTGTAAATCTGGTAACGCGAGCACTGGTGCCGTGCAGAGGCGATCCTTCAACTCCCTGAATGCCTTCTGTTGAGATTCAGACCAAAAGAATTTTGCTTTCGCCCCGCCCTTGGTGACTTGACTCAAGGGCCAAGAAATATGAGAAAATCCCAACACAAACCTGCGGTAGAAGTTGGCAAGACCTAGAAAGCTGCGGAGCTCTGTTAGAGTGGTTGGAGAGGGCCAATCCCGAATGACTTGGACCTTGGCTGGATCGACATGCACCCCCTGTTCATCAATGATGTATCCCAGATACTGAACCTCGGTCATGCCAAAAGTGCATTTCTCCAAATTGGCACATAGCTTGTGTTGCCGCAGTGTTTGGAGAACCTGTCGGATGTGGTGGAGGTGCTCTTCCCAACTCTGGCTGAAGATCAGAATGTCATCCAAGTATACTACTACAAAGGAGTTGGTGAATGGCCGCAAGATGTCATCCATTAGCCTCATAAAGGTTGCAGGAGCATTCGTCAATCCGAAAGGCATGACCAACCATTCGAAGAGGCCCTCCTTGGATTTGAAGCAGTCTTCCACACATCTGAGGGTTCAATTGGTACCTGGTGATATCCTGACTTCAGATCGATCTTGCTGAAATATTTCGCCCCCTTTAGTTGGTCTAGGAGGTCATCAATCCGCGGGATCGGGTACCTATTACGGACAGTGATCTTGTTCAGCGCCCGATAGTCAATACAGAGTCTCCACGTCCCATCCTTCTTCTGTACCAACACTATCGGGCTCCCACAGGGCGAAGAACTCGGACGGATGTGACCTTTCTGCAGGAGCTCCTGAATCTGCCTCTTGATTTCATTGTTCTCTAGAACGGAGCGCCGATAAATTGGTCCATTGGGTAGCGGCGCACCTGGGGTCAGATCGATGGAGTGCTTGACTTGACAGTGCAGAGGAACCCCTGCCGGGGAGGTGAAGATGTCTTCGTACTCCTCCACAATCTTGTCCATCTGTAGCTGCCGTGCAGAGGGACCCCGTTTGGAGGCCGCGGCCACTGTCTTCTTCTTCCCTTGAGGGCGTATCATCAGGAAAACAAATTTCCTGGTTTTGGAAATGATCTTACTGCATTGTTTTGCAGTAATCAAAGAGATGGCGGCAGGTGGTGCTACCTCTGGTATCCTGAACAACTTATTTCCCAATGTAATAATAACAGCACGGGGCCTTGATTCATACACAGCATGTCGCTTCCACAAGTATGGTTGTCCTAGTAATACATCACAAACTTCAAGGGGAGCAATGTCACACAATACCTCATCCGTGAAGGGCTTGATGTTGTATGGAAGGCGACACTGCTGGCTCACGCGAAGATCTCGCCCTTGGTGAAACCACCCAATGGTGTATGGTTGTGGATGTGCTGTGGTCGGTAAGCCCAACCGCTTCACGACCTCTGCCGAAATGAGGTTCTTTTGACTCCCGCTATCAACAATGAACTGTATCGGGGAGCCCTTTACCCACATCTGGGAGTGGAAGAGACGCTCCTCCTCCTCTGGATCTTCGGGTTCATTTTTCTGGATCTTTGCGGTAGCAACAGTGGCGCTGGGATCCGCATCAATGATCTGCTTCCCTTTTTCATACCCCTTATCGGGTTCTGACTCAGAGTCGGAACATGCATCTGATTCTGAAACCTTTAGCTCAGCCACCAGTGACTGCTTGGCCCGACACTCACTTGTGTTGTGAGTGGAGCTCTTATGGAACTCGCACCATTTTCCAGTGTCCTTTCTCGGCTTCGCGGCGTTGCTCTTTGCTTGCAGCTTCGGCTGGTTGTCTTGGGCTGTCCCGCCTTGGCTTTGTCCTTTGTTCTGTGGTTTAGGGGCACCTTTCCCCTGCTTTGGATTCGCAGATCCAAAGTCTCGCTTCTTTTGTTTAAACTTCTGCTCGACCTTGACGGCATACCGGTATGCTGCGTTGAGCGAGGGGATGTTTAGGAACTGTATTTCTTCCTGGATGTACTTGTGCAGGCAGCCACGGTATTTGAGTATCAAATGTTGCTCCGAATCCTTGATACCCAACTTTGTGCGAAGGGTATGGAAAAGATTGGTGAACTCCGGCACATCTTGGTCCCTTCCCTGCCGCAGCGTGGTCCACTTTATGTATTCATCCTCATAGCTTCCGACAGGGTAGTACTGCTCCTTGATGGCATCCCGGAATGAATCCCAGGTGGGTGCGGCTGAAAATAGTGAGCCAGTACTTTCATCATTCTGCTCGCAGTAGGTTTCCCACCAGTCCTTGACGTGGGGGGCTGCTTTGAGAAGAGCAAAAACAATCTTTTCCCGACTCGAAAATTCATGAACAGAAAAATAACCCTCTAGCAGATTTAACCATTTATCTACGGCATCGGCGTCTATCTGACCCTCGAATATGGGGATTTCAAAATTAACTTGTACCTTAAAGGGTGTGGCGTTTCCAGAGGAGCTGCTGGAAGCCGATGCGCCGCTTCTGGGTAGCCGCTGAAGGATCTGCGCAAATCTGTCCATCATCACGTTCCGTTGTCGCTCGAGCGCTTCTTCGAGCAAGATTTTGATGGGATCTCCTGCCCCCTCGTCTTTCTTCTCATCCGCCATGGGAGGCCGTCGGGATTTGCGAGGCTGGTCTTGCAAAGGTTCAACCAGTTCAAGCCCTAACTCCTTATATCCCGACCTTGTTGGGGACATGCAAAGAAAAACAGAGAAAAAGCAGACCGCTCTGATACCACTGATCCGGATTTAATCAGGAACGCAACAAATTACAGAGATAACCATATACACAAAGATGCAGCGGAAATAATACTTCATTTCATTAATGGAAAATACTGAAATATGCTTACAAACAGAAATGGACATAAACTAGCTAGGGCGATGGTAGCTTATCTCTGAGAAGAGATGTGATGGCTACATGCCTCTGAACTGTGTTACAATGAGGCTCGAAGGCCTATTTATTGTTGAGAAACAATGGAAAAACCCTTAACATTCCAAAACCTAACCCTAGGAGATGAAACGCCAAACTGTGGGCCCCGTTTGGGGGTAAGTTGGCACATCAACTTCCCGGGGTCGTAACTTTGGCATATGATCTCCGTTTGACGCATACAATAGCTCATTAGAAAGATCTATCCGAGCACTATCATTGTTGGAACAGGCAACACCAGTCCATTCCATGGACTCGTGTTGCCCCCGGATTCCCCAAAAAACATCGTTTAGGGCCTCAAAATGGCTCCGGAAGTTCAGGACCCGAAAAACTGCTAAAAATAGTAAGTTGTGCTACAATTAAGGAAACTGAAAATGCTGAGAAAGACAATGGTGGGGGTCCAGGTGGACTTGGCAGGTGGCCACCAATATCCACCTGGATCACTTACCTACTGGTTGTGTGGAAACACTGGACACACATCTTCAAGATGTCTAGAAGGAGAAGAGTCTAAGCAGAACCGAGGCAAGAAGTCTCAAGCTTTTGTTCAAAGGGGAAAAAATGTCAAGAAAGAAGGACAAGGATCCATACAATGCATGAAATGTTTCCCGTTCTCACATAATAGAATGCTGCCAACATGTGGTGATAAGAGACCAAGTACAGCAACAACAAATTGCAGAATCATCCTATGATTCTTTTAGTTCTTCATCTCACGAATAATTACACGCACACATGCAAGAATGCTCAGACTCAGAAGCTACATCTTGTTCCTGTCCAAGATTTGCAGAATGCGCTTGTCAGATGAATTACGATTCTGATTCAGAATCATACAGTGATTCCAGTTCTGAAGAAATAAACTTCAGACCCAAAAAAGAAAAGATCTTAATGGCTGCCACAGAAGAAGATGAGATAAAAATCTTATCTCAAATTTGTGCAATGGAAGATGGTGATATGAAGAATCGGTGGACCGAAGAATTCATGGATCAACTCAGTTCTAGTTCTTCTAGAAGTTCAGGTAAGAAGCCATTATTTGTTGATGCCTCTTTTGACAGAAATACTAGATCTTTTAAGAGACATCAAGAGAAACCCGATAAGGTGTGATCCCTCCCCTTAGGAGAAGTAAGTAGAGAAATTCACAACATTAAAAATGAGATCTCTGTTCTAAAATCTCAGATTGCATAAATAAATAAAGGAAAGCAGGTGATAGAAAAAGAAGAAGATGATTCTAATGCATGGGACACTACTGAATATACCAGCAATCCAAATCTTGAAATTGCTGAAGGAAAGAAGGATTTTGTATATGGTTTTAAGGAAATGAGACTCCTAGCCATATCCTACCAGCAACATCATGTAAAAATGAACATTTGCATCAGAGGTGAAATGTTTGAACTCACAACACTCCTTGATTTAGGAGCTGATGTGAACATCTTAAACAAGAAGGTTATACCAGCAAAATATTGGGTCTATGCAAAAAGGAATGTGGTAGGATTGGGCAATAAAATGCTCAACTATGAAGTTCCTAAGGCCTCCATCTGTTTCGAACATCATTGCATCAATATGAAATTCACAGTAGCAGATATCCCAGTTGACTGTATTTTAGGAAACATTTTCCTAGCAGCTGTTGAGCCACATGGGTCAACACGATTGAAAGGTAACAAAGCTAGCTATTTCATTTCTATTCCTACTTCAAAAGGAACAACAAAAAGGATCGAGTTACCATATATCTCGAATCCTCGAGTCTCTACAATGGTCCAAACAGTCCAAGACCTGGACAAAGCAGAAGCCAGATTATCAGATCTAAAAGATCTGAAATCTACACTCAAGGTTGAAGAATAGCTTAAAGATCCTCATGTTAAGAGGAAGATTGAATATTTGAAGAAGCAAATTGAAGAAGAATGTTGCTCAGAAGAACTAAATGCATTCTGGCAAAAAAAGCAGCATACAATTGAACTTCCATATAAAGAAGGATATACAGGTAAACCCTGTAAAAGCAGAGCTATTCCCATGAACAAGGAATACAAAGATCTATGTGAAAAAGAGATCAAACAACTCTTAGATAGAAAGCTCATAAGGGAATCATATGATAATGCATTCAGGATTGTTGAAACAGATGCCAATAATATTGGATGGGGAGGAATCTTAAAAAAACAAAATGGTGACACTGAACAAATTGTTCAGTATGCATCTGGGACTTGGAATGTAGCTGAGCAGAATTATTCCACCATTGAAAAAGAAGTCAAAGCTGCATGGAACTGCATCAACAAATTTGATGTCTACCTCATAAACAAATAGTTCTTGCTCAGAACTAATGCCTCAGCTCTTCAGAAAGTTCTAACTAAAGACATCAAAAAGCCAGGAGAGGCCAAATTTGCCAGATGGCAAACACTTTTTGCAAATTTTGACTTGCAAATTGAACACATAAAAGGGACAGAAAATAGTCTCCCAGATTTCCTCAATAGAGAGTACATCCAGCCTCAAGACCATATAATGGTCATCATCACTGAATGGGATCAATCTCAAAAGCAAGAAGTCCTGCGCACTATCCCTGACAATCAAGACTGGGAAGAATACAAGAAAAATTGGAAGCCGACTTGGCAATTAAGGAATACAAAAGTACTGGATGCAAATCTGCAAGCACATACTGACATTCAGCATCTTGTACCTGAAAGAAGAGTGTACCCTAAAGGCAATAAATGGATACATGATATGATTTATAAAAAAGCAAAAAGAGAAGCCAAATTTGCAGAAGATGCTCTACAGCAAGATTTTCATGATATATCAGGCATATGGTGTCATGGCGGGGTCCACAGTGGAATATATGCAAAATGTTTTTGCATTCATAGAACCAGGAACTTAGAATGGCCATGGCCTACACATAATGCTGCCCTTTGGCCAAAAGGAGATCCAAAACTTGTTTTTCCTGACGCAGTTTATGATTTTGTAAGATACAAGCAATTATGGTGGGATTTCCTTAATGTTGATGACAAAGAAGAAACCCGTTATACTAAATTGAAATTTAGTACAACGGGAATTTTTCAGAGAAATCTATAATGCGACTGGCTCCAAAAATGGTGGATTGATTATGGTGTCAACAGGACAGCAATGGACCCAGTTTATCATGAGTCATACTACCGAAACCATTGTGATACATGCTTTGAACATAATATCCCAGAGTGTTTTCAGACTATCTATAAAACTGCCAAAGAAATGACAGACGAAGAATGGACACCTTTTCATGATGTCAATAAGACCCTAAAAGAATACATGTGTTGTCATTACGAATGGTTGGTTTTAACCAAAATAAAGCATCAAATCATTCTAGGAAAACCAATGATCGTCCGAAGAACTTTCACCAAAGCTTGAGACGAATTATTGTACAAAAAGTATAGATTCCCTGAAATCGCTATTTTCTGACGGTTCTCATGGGCTTGTCCATTAAAAGCATCCATTATTGTAATAATGTGGTCTAGTCACAAGGACTAAATTGTGGCCAGCTTTCTCGTGGGCTTTGCTGTACAAAAGTATCCACTTTGTAAACAATTGATCCACTAAGTAAATAAGTGGAGATAGCATATCCTCCCGTAGGATTTACTTTTCCAGACGAGAATATTTGTGTGGATGTCACCTCGATGTTAACCAAAAGCAATGATTCCATCCAGTGGTCTGATGCTCTACAAGAATGTTTGTCCCCTCTCATTTGCTATAAATTGAGGGTAAGGCTCATTCAGGAGGCATTCGCATTTGGAGAGTCTTAAAGTCTTAGAGAGTCTTAGAGATCTGAGAAGCCTGCGTATCAGTGTGCTCGGCACTGGTAAGAACCTAAAGTGGCCAAATCTATTAGCAGTAAGTCACATTTGTATATGAGTCAAGTCTGTATACTCGGAGGCAGAGCCCATCTGTTGCTAGGTAGCCTTCGGTAATGCTTGTTCCTCTGTGAACGTCATAAAGTCCGATAAATGCAATGATAGTCAATCTCTGATAAAGAATTATCTCTGTCATATACGATTTGTAATCTAAATCCATTCTAAGAAATAACATGAGTATACATTTCCGCCTCTCAATACTTGTGCACATTTTTCATTGTCTGTTGTGGTAGTAGTTGTCTTACAATCTTCATTCGAAGTTCACTGGAAGTTCATTAGGGGGTCGCCAAAGGATCAAAGGGACGCTAGACCGTTGTGAGGTGAGGTAGCCAGGAGTTGAGGTCTCAGAGCATGAAATATCTGAGTAGGTTTGCATTAAGTTCACCACAAGTTCACCAAGAGTTGATTTGTGAAGACAAACGAAGAGACACAACAAGGCCAAGAGTGAAAGCAAGCTTGTGACAGAAGCCCCATCTCTAAAATTGGTATCAGAGCCAGTAACGTCTCAAGGATAACAGTCAAAAATAGACTGGGCCATGTGACAGAGGGGAAACTATACCTCCGATCAGGGAATCGGTATACTTATTATGGGTAAGATCACGGACTGTGGCCAACAAAAAAGTATTTAACCCTTGATGATTCAAAGGGTTGATCCCAATTCTAATGCATCCCAAATGCAGATATTTTGTTTTCAATCTCTTAGCCTCGGCCTGTAAAGCTTTTGGATCCAATAAAGGAATAGACTGGATATTGTCAGAGTTTTCCTGGATCTGACTTATAGACTCCTTAATACTGATCCTAGTAGTGGCTTTTAAATGAAATATAGATAAGTCATCATAAACTTCAGAAGCAGATATGCTAGGTAATTGCCAACGAGCAGAGGGCTGCGGCTCTTCATATTCAAGTTCTGCTTGATTTAAGACTCTACTAGAACTTGATGCAAACATGTCCCTAAGAGGGTTCTCTTCTGCGGATGACTCTCTGTCTTCTAATTCTCGGAAGGAAACAGACTTCCTGAATGAATCCATTTTTAATATGAGTGATGATTAGAATACCAACCTCTTGAACCAGACGTTACTGGCTCTGATACCAATTTTAGAGCAGGGGCTTCTGTCACAAGCTTGCTTTGACTCTTGGCCTTGCTATGTCTCTTCGTTTGTCTTCACAAATCAACTCCTGGTGAACCTGTGGTGAACTTAGAGCGAACCTACTCAAACCTTAAATGCTTTGTGACCTCAACTCATGGCTACCTCGCCTCACAATGGTCTGGCATCCCTTCGATCCTTTGGCGAACCCCTAATGAACTTCCAGTGAACTTCGAATGAAGATTGTAAGACAACTACTACCACAGCAGACAATGAAAAATGTGCACAAGTATTTAGATGCGGAAATGTATACTCATATTATTTCTCAAAATGGATTTAGTTTACAAATCATATATGACAGAGAGAATTCTTTATCAGAGATTGACTATCGTTGCATTTATCGGACTTTATGCCGTTCACAGAGGAACAAGCATTACCGAAGGCTACCTGGCAACAGATAGGCTCTGCCTTAGAATATATAGACTTGACTCATATACAGACTCGACTTACTGCTAATAGATCTAGCCACTTTAGGTTCTTACCAGTGCCAAGCACACTGATACACAGGCTTCTCAGATCTCTAAGACTCTCTAAGACTCTAAGACTCTCCAAATGTGAATGCCTCCTGAATGAGCCTTACCCTCAATTTATAGCAAATGAGAGGGCACAAACATTCCTGTAGAGCATCGGACAACTGGATAGAATCATTGCTTTCGGGTAACACCGAGGTGACATCCGCACAAAGATTCTCGTCCGGAAAAGTAAATCCTACAGGAGGATATGCTATCTCCACTTATTTACTTAGTGGATCAACTATTTACAAAGTGGATACTTTTGTACAACAAAGCCCATGAGAAAGCCGGCCACAATTTAGTCCTTGTGACTGGAACACATTATTACAATAATGGATGCTTTTAACGGACAAGCCCATGAGAACCGTCAGAAAACAGTGATTTCGGGGAATCTATACTTTTTGTACAATAATTTGTCCCAAGCTTTGGTGAAAATTCTCCGGACGATCATTTGTTTTCCCAAAATGATTTGATGCTTTATTTTGGTTAAAACCAACCATTCATAATGACAACACATGTATTCTTTTAGGGTCTTATTGACATCATGAAAAGGTGTCCATTCTCCGTCTGTCATTTCTTTGGCAGTTTTATAGATAGTGTGAAAACACTCTGGGATATTATGTTCAAAGCATGTATCACAATGGTTTCGACAATATGACTCATGATAAACTGGGTCCATTGCTGTCATGTTAACACCATAATCAATCCACCATTTCTGGAGCTAGTTGCATTGCAGATTTCTCTAAAAAATTCCCGTTGCACTAAATTTCAATTTAGTATAATGGGTTTCTTCTTTGTCATCAACATTAAAGAAATCCCACCATAATTACTTGTATCCTACAAAATCATAAACTGTGTCAGGAAAAACAATTTTTCAATCTCCTTTTGGCCAAAGGGCAGCACTATGTGTAGGCCATGGCCATTCTAAGTTCCTGGTTCTATGAATGCAAAAATATTTTGCATATATTCCACTGCGGACCCTACCATGACACCATATGCCTGATATATCATGAAAATCTTGTTGTAGAGCATCTTCTGCAAATCTGGCTTCTCTTTTTGCTTTTGTATAAATCATATCATGTATCCATTTACTGCCTTTAGAGTACACTCTTCTTTCAGGTACAAGATGTTGAATGTCAGTATGTTCTTGCAGATTGGCATCCAGTACTTTTGTATTGCTTAATTGCTAAGTAGGCTTCCAATTTTTCTTGTATTCTTCCTAGTCTTGATTGTCAGGGATAGTGCGTAGGACTTCTTGCTTTTGAGTTTGATCCCATTCAGTGACTATGACCATTATATGGTCTTGAGGCTAGATGTACTCTCTGCTGAGGAAATTTGGGAGACAATTTTATGTCCCTTTTATGTGTTCAACTTGGAAATCAAAATTTGCAAAAAGTGCTTGCCATGTGGCAAATTTGGCCTCTCCTGGCTTTTTGATGTCTTTAGTTAGAACTTCTTGAAGAGCTGAGGCATCGATTCTAAGAAAGAACTGTTTGTTTATGAGGTAGACATAAAATTTGCTGATGCAATTCCACGCAGCTTTGACTTCTTTTTCAATGGTGGAATAATTCTGCTCAGCTGCATTCCAAGTCCCAGATGCATACTGAACAATTTGTTCAGTGTCGCCATTTTGTTGTTTTAAGATTCCTCCCCATCCAATATTACTGGCATCTATTTCAACAATCTTGAATGCATTATCATCTGATACATATAATATAGGAAGAGACTTTACCTTGGCTTTAATATTTTGAACAGCCTTGGTATGAACTTCTGTCCACTCAGGTGGATTCTTTTTAAGTCTCTTGTTTAGCACACTCCTGTTAGTAGCACAATCTTGATAAAAATTACTGACATAATTCAAACATCCCAAGAATCGCTGCAACTGATTCTTGTCTATAATAACATCAGGAAATTTGTCAGCAAACTCCAGTGCATGCTTCTGCAGAGAAATTTGGCCATTGAAGATGGTGTGGCCAAGAAACTTGATAGTAGTCTGAAAGACTTCTATCTTCTTTTTGCTCAAAACTAGACCATTATGCTTTACCAATTGCTTGAAAGTATGTACATGCTTAAAATGGTCTTGGATGTTCCTAGAGAAGATCAGAACACCATCTATATATACTATGAGCCAATCAAAATATGGGTTGAATATTTTGTCCATTACCTTCTAGAATTTTGATGGCACATTCTTTAGACCAAAAGGCATGACATTCCACTCATAGTGGCCTGCTGGAATACTGAAAGCATTTTTGAATTTGTCTTTTTCTGCAATAGCGACTTGCTAGAATCCTTCTTTCAAGTCAAACTTAGAAAAAACTTTAGCTCCGGCTATCCTACTTATCAGATCTCCTTTATGAGGAATAGGATAGGTATCGTCTGCAAGAACAGAATTCAGAGGTTTAAAATTTATTACCAGCCTTGGAATGCCTCTGATTTGTTTGGCTCTTCTATTGACGTAGAATCCGTAACAATTGCATGGACTGTCAGATTCCCTGATGAGCTTTCTGTCTAAGAGTTGTCTGATCTCTTTTTCACGGAGATCTCTGTATTCCTTGTTCATGGGAATAGCTTTGCTTTTACGGGGTTTACCTGTATATCCTTCTGTATATGGAAGATCAACTAAATGCTACTTTCTGTGCCAGAATGCATTTGGTTCTTTTCAGCAACATTCTTCTTTAATTTGCTTCTTCAAATCTTCAATCTTCCTCTTAACCTAAGGATCTTTAAGTTGTTCTTCAACCTTGAGTGTTGATTTTGGATCTTTTAGATCTGACAATCTGGCTTCTGCTTTGTCCAGGTCTTGGAGAGTCTAGACCATTGTAGAAACTCGAGGATTTGAGATATATGGCAACTCGATCCTTTTTGTTGTTCCTTTTGAAGTAGGAACATAAATGAAATAGCCAGCTTTGTTACCTTTCAATCGTGTTGACCCATGTGGCTCAACAACAACTAGGAAAATGTTTCCTAAAATGCAGTCAACTGGGATATCTGCCACTGCGACTTTCAGATTGATGCAATGATGTTCAAAACAGATGTAGGCCTTAGGAACTTCATAGTTCAGATTTTTGTTGCCCAATCCTACTACATTTATTTTTTCATAGACCCAATTTATGCTGGTATAATCTTCTTGTTTAAGATGTTCACATCAACTCCTGAATCAAGGAGTGCTGTGAGTTCAAACATTTCACCTCTGACGCAGATGTTGATTTTTACATGATGTTGCTGGTAGGATATGGCTAGGAGTCTCATTTTCTTAAAACCATATACAGGATCCTTCTTTCCTTCAGCAATTTCAAGATTTGGATTGCTGGTATATTCAGTAGTGTCCCATGCATGAGAATCATCTTCTTCTTTTTCTATCACCTACTTTCCTTTCTTTATTTCTGCAATCTGAGATTTTAAAGCAGAGATCTCATTTTTAATGTTGTGAATTTCTCTACTCACTTCTCCCAAGGTGAGGGATCGCACCTTATCGGGTTTCTCTTGATGTCTCTTAAAAGATCTAGTATTTCTGTCAAAAGAGGCATCAACAAATAATGGCTTCTTACCTGAACTTCTGGAAGAACTGGATCTGAGTTGATCCATGAATGCTTCAATCAACCGATTCTTCATATCACCATCTTCCATTGCACGAATTTGAGATAAGATTTTTATCTCATCTTCTTCTGTGGTAGCCATTAAGATCTTTTCTTTTTGGGGTCTGAAGTTTATTTCTTCAGAACTGGAATCACTGTATGATTCTGAATCAGAATCATAATTCATCTGACAAGCACATTCTTCAGATCTTGGACAGGAACAAGATGTAGCTTCTGAGTCTGAGCATTCTTGCATGTGTGCTTGTAATTCTTCATGAGATGAAGAACTAAAAGAATCATAGGATGATTCTGCAATTTGTTGTTGTTTTACTTGGTCTCTTATCACCACATTTTGGCAGCGTTCTGTTTTGTGAGAATGGGAACCACATTTCATGCATTGTATGGATCCCTGTCCTTCTTGCTTGACATTTTTTCCCCTTTGAACAAAGGCTTGAGACTTCTTGCCTCGGTTTTGCTTAGACTCTTCTCCTTCTGGACATCTTGAAGATGTGTGTCTAGTCTTTCCACACAACCAGCAGGTAAGCCTGTTCCATTTCTCTTGCTTAGATGTATGGAGATGAACATTAGAAGGTCTGTAATAATGTGTCCTAGGGACGTATCTGTAATAGCCTTTTTTGGCTTTGGGGGAGTGGCTTTTAAATCTCTAAGGATCCTTCCTTCGATCTTTGTAGCTTTTGAATCTTTGTTTTTATTCCCTTTTGGCTCTTTTCTTTTCCTTCCTCCTCTTGACCAAAGGGTCATCAACTGTAAGTCCATATTTGCTGTAGATGAACTTTTTATTTGGGAGCTTTGAAAGCTTCTCCAAAGATTTGTTTACTTTAGAGCTTGTGCATAAACTCACCAGTGTTTTTGTAATGTGAGCATAGATCTCACCCCAACTATAAGATTCAAATGGTAACTGAAAAACTTCTTGCGACCTGATATAATCAACAAACCTGGATGGAAGAGCAACAAGATAAACTTGTTTCCACAACAAATTTTTTGAATCTTTTACCTCATAGATTCTCTACATCCAGTCTCTGTGAAAATCTTCATATTGTGACAACTTGTGACATTTCAAATTCATAAGAATGACTTCATTCTTATCTGTTATTTCACTTTCACTGCCACACCAGTGTTCAAGAATCATAGATGTCAAAGCACCTATCATGTTGATTATGGTTGTACCATCTGAATTATGGATTACATCTCCAGTTTCGTCTTTGAGCACTTCTGCTTCCATTTTTGCTAGCAATTTAGGAGATGATTTTGTCTCCCACCACCTCAGTAGTGTTCCTGTGAAACACTGAATAATAATCTTGTAGGCTTCAATTTCACTTTTCCCTCTTAAACACTTGAGCTTATATTCTGTGAACATCATGTCAATTAATTGTCTGATCTGGCCAACGCTCTGATTATAAATATTCCATTCTCGATGTGATTCGGGAAAGAAAGTGTGAGCTTCTGGAAGCTTGCCTTTACCTTCTAGATCAGGTGCAGGATATTTGTTGAACCTACTTTCAAGTGGTTCATATATAGGAAAGATCTGAGAGTGAGATTCTTTCTTTTCTTCTTCTTCATCCTTGAACAAGGATACAATAGTAACTTTCTCTGTAGCCTCTGGTTTTTCTTCAAAAGATGTGGCTACTTCTTTTGGAAACAATGCCGGGAACCTGTTAATGGGCTTAACAGGATCTTGAATATTTATATTTTTTTTGTGCAAAAAAGAAGTAGGAACTGATTTGTCTGTTTTTGCCAGACTTATCTTTTCAACTTTCTCAGTCAAACCAGATATAAGATTTTTAGTAGTATCAAGATGATCTACTATTTTGTCTTCTACTTCCTCTATCTTTGTCAAATATTCTTTGGCATAAGAGCGAACAACAGATGAAGTATACTGTACATCATTCAGGCTTTTGTTTACCTCATTTATTGAGACTTGAACAATGTCAAATTGTTCCTTTATTTATGCTGCTTTTGCTGTATCGATCTCCAGGTCTTTAATGGCTGTATTGGTCCAGTTTATTTGTTCACTAGCTTTATGGATTCTCCCATCTATGCCTAAAGCATTGTCATCCTTTTGTACCAAAGGAATTGCCTTAGCTGCATTTTGATTTTCTCCAATAATAATTCCTCTGTATGAAGGAAAAGTAGATGGGGTCTCTACTCTACTGCCATCCAAAGTAGTCCAAGCATGTTTGGTAGATGATGAAGAAGATGAACCAGTTAGCACGACTTCAGGAGAAACATTTTTCTTCCATTCATAAAATGAAATCCAAGAATTTGTAATTTCCATATAATGCTTCCAATCTTCAGCTAATTTCTTCTTCTCTTCAATAGAATGGCTTAGGCCAAACTATTCTACTTCTAGATTAGTGAATAAGTCCCAATTCAACATAGCTTTCATCCACTTGGAACTTATCTCTGATTTTAAACAACCAGACAGGAGAGTAAAGAACTTGTGCATCTCCACGACTGCAGGTTTTTTATAGTCATCTAGAATAGGACCAAATCTGCAGGCAAGAATTAGACCTTTGGCTTGCTCAAGGTATCCTAAGCCATATTTGGGTTTGGCTGGCCTCATGATACTAAACATCTCTGTCAATCTAGGATCCTCTCCTTCAAGAGTAGTAATCTCATGCATCATCAGTACATGGTCAGACTCTGGCTCATGTGGGAATGGTATGTCTGAACATTTTGGGTTCGAGCATGGATTTATTGAAGTGGAAGTAGGAGCTTCTCTCATTCTGGGATGGTGATTTTCATGTATGACAGATTCGGCAAGCATACATAGATTTACAACAGCTTTACATTCTGGACATGTAACTTCTAAAGGATTGAAGTTAACTATTTGGGCAAACTAAAAAAGAAAAATATGTTTAGAAGTAGTGGAGCTAGAACAAGCGGTATCAACAATGGAAGGATCTCGATAATATTTTGAAATTTTGCAGGCTTTTTCAATACCTTTATAATCAATGGTAGATCTTCCGGGAAAAGAAAAAACTGCAGAAGACTGGTTTTCCTTGATATCAACAGAGGTTATTCTTTTTGGAGTAGGAGGCTTGGGATTAGCAACGACCCAGTGTTTAGGAAAGGTAAGGTCTTCCCATCTGATCGTTTGATGTTCTATTTTCTGATTCTTTGAATCAGTGAGAACAACAACACTTGATTTAGAATCACAACTGGGTGTATGGCGTATGGCTGGCCATAAAGTATTAGTATGCCGAAAGCATCCTCTAGATTGTATGGCTATGTTATGTCTTTTTTGATGCATGTCAAACCTTGAGGTCTGGATCTGCAACTGCAAGATTTGATCGATCGTTTCATCGAAGACATGAACTGAGAAGTTAGGATAACAATCAAAATAGACTAGGCCATGTGACAGAGGGGCAACTATACCTCTGATCAGGGAATTGGTATACTTATTATGGGTAAGATCACGGACTGTGGCCAACACAAAAGTATTTAACCCTTGATGAGTCAAAGGGTTGATCCCAATTAGAATGCATCCCAAATGCAGATATTTTGTTTTCAATCTCTTAGCCTCGGCTTGTAAAGCTTTTGGATCGAATAAAGGAATAGATTGGATATTGTCAGAGTTTTCCTGGATCTGACTTATAGACTCCTTAATACTGATCCTAGTAGCGGCTTTTAAATGAAATATAAATAAGTCATCATAAACTTCAGAAGCAGATATTCTAGGTAATTGCCAGCGAGCAGAGGGCTGCGGCTCTTCATATTCAAGTTATGCTTGATTTCAGACTCTACTAGAACTTGATGCAAACATGTCCCTAAGAGGGTTTTCTTCTGCGGATGAATCTCTGTCTTCTAGTTCTCGGAAGGAAACAGACTTCCTGAATGAATCCATTTTTAATATGAGTGATGATTAGAATACCAACCTCGTGAACCTGATACCAAACATCTTCGCACTCTACATAATAAGGTAGAGGAAGCTATGTGGAACTAAATTTTGTTGTACAAAGTGTGAATGTGCGGAAGTTGGAATAACGATATATTGCAAAAACTATTACAAAAACAGAGCATTTGCGAATAATGAAAAAATGCAGACCCCGCTGCCTTAATCGATTAATTAGCAGTAAAGGCAAAGACTCCGCTATGTTGCCACTATTATTCTTCTTTTTTTAAGACTCGAATTGTCTTTAAGATAACTAAAAGTGATGATAATTTAAATTAATGTGCACATATCCAATTTAGATTATTAATTTTGAGTCTGGAATTATCTTAGAGAAACCATTCAAATTCAATTAGTATGTTTAATCAAGTGTAATTAAGGAAAAAATATATATTAATTAAAAAAATATATAATTAGCCAATTAAAAAAATTAATAAAATTATATTTGAAACATAAATGAGTAATTTATGTATATCTCAATTTCCATGAAATAGCAACATCAAATCTTATTGGAAAAGTTTGTGAGACATGCTTATAACAAATCACCCGTTTAGCAGATTTCATAACGAATCGGATCGATGAGGAATGCATCTGGACAGGATTTTCATAGCGCACAAAGAATGATCATAAGCACGTTTTGATAGGTAGTGGAAGATTGTGGAATATCTTTATTTTAGAGTAATAATAATTCTTTAGAGTAATGGAAAAAAATAAATTTTAAAAAATATAATTTTAAATGAAAAATATAAATATAAATTGACTAACCAATTATATGTGTTTTTTTTTTTTTTTTTTTTTTTCCGAAGGTGGCAAAACCTATCAAACTCAGGTGTCAAACCAACAGTGAGGACAACCATCTCTCGCTGCTATCCGCGAATGTCGATTTGACTCATCACCGTTATCAAAGAAAACCACGCCACCTGTAATAACCCACTGGTGGTCCGTAAGGGAGCAGGCTTTCACTCCTGCCAGATGCCTCTGGGTCTTGGGCCGTTAACCTGTTTCCTTACGTCCGAGGAAGACGAGCTCTTAGCCAAGCAGAAGCAGTTTTACGGCATACTCCAGGCCGACCAATTATATGTGTTAAAATAAATATATGCTCTATATATTTTATATTCCAAGATTAAAATGGTGTTCATTTTATTCTATTATATTATGATATGATGTGATGGTGACTATAAAAGTTTAAAAAATTAAAATGTTGAAACAATTATTTACAAACTTTAATTGAAAATATGGAGTTTTTATATTTATTAATAAATAGTGAAATTTTTTATTAGACCAGTAATATTAACAAGATCATATGGCGGTAGGCTGGTAGCTATTAGCACCTATTGTAAAGTTAATGTCCAAAAGTACGTGGATAGCACATACAAATAGGAAGCATGTAATCAAATTGATGATTTCAATTCAGACAATAGTACGGCAACAAATAAATTTTATGTTATTTGATTTTAATTGAGCGATAGCTGTATATGTTTATTGTTTGAATGTTTATCGTTTGATTTTATCAAAGCGGAAATCTAACGATAACCATATACAACCACAACTCAATACAGCTTAATAACACAAAATTTATTTGTTACCAAATAATACAAGATGTAATCATTATTCCACGTGGCTTCTAACAAACCTTCTTGATATAATAATAGAATTGGTTCAAACACATGTCACGGTACCTACCAAAAACAATCCACGTGCTCTGCAATAAACTTTGAAGTTTGAAGATGTAATAGAATTCGTTCCACAAACCTCTCCCTAACTATAAAAATTCCACGTAACATTATTACAAGTCTATCCAAAAGGACAACCTACTCCACAAAGAGACAAAGAGACCACCCAAATTACAGTGTACTCTATAGCATCCGAACATTGCCATGCTATTTAAATTTGTTCAGTTTCATATTAACGATTTTGAAGTCGTTCATTATTGTGACAACATAATTGATAAAAGGAACAACAATCTTGGTTGGGGTGGGACTCCGTTTCTATTCACGTGAAATTACTAGTTCACAATCATGGTTTGTGTGGGGTTTGGTTTTTACCGAAACGGAATAACTGTGATAATATTATTAATTAATAATAGATAGTAATAAATTTGGTGGCATTTTGATTTTATAATTAGTAAAATGTAATGTAATTAGAGATTAAATTAATTTTTTTGCATGTTATTTTTAATGTGATTTTTTTGGAGTTTTTTTATGGATTTTTATGGTTTAATTTCTCTAAAATTTGGTCAGAATTTATTGAAATCACAAGTTTGATGGGTAATCACTGCACAATAAAAATGCCCTAAGATTTTTCAAGGTGCTGAATCTATATATACATTAAACAAACTAATTTAAATAACACAAATCCAAATTTCATCTCAAAATTTTTCCACTCACTTAAAACTCCAAAAAATCACACTAAAAAAACTCCCCTTTCTACCTCTAGATTCCTAAACATTCCAGGAAATGGCAATCAACCTAAATGAAATTTAGTTTTTATCCACGTGGAATTGCTTCTATATGACATCACGGATTCCATATTTGTGAGATATTGCATCCCTCCTTACAACATGAATGTGATAACCAGCAGCATAAGAGATAAGAATGATTCGTATGGAATTAGATGTATATGAATTCACGTAATCAAAAACTTTTGGGTACTGGATCGCTCCTCAAAACTAGGGGTATGTTCAAACCAGGAGCGTAAAAGATAAGAAACTAGGTGCTCTAACAGGTGGCTGTCCGGAAAATAAAAAACATTAAATATTTTCTGTAAGAATTAAGAAACAAAGTGCTTCAACATGTGGCTCTGTTTAGTAAGACAAAAGACTTTAACAGCTGCCTGTATTTAGTCTTCCTTATCTTGGATGAGAAAACAGATATAAAATATTCATCAGTCCGCGTTAGATCTGGGATACGATTCAAGGAAAATCGAAAATCCTTGTGGGATGATGGATACCCAGACTGCAAATAAGAAGCTTCATTTTCTGCTATTTCCATGGCTGGCACAGGGCCACATAAATCCCTTTCTGCAGCTCTCAAAGGCTCTTGCAATCCACGGCCACACCGTCTCCTTTCTCTCCACGCCCATTAACATTTCCAGAATCAGGCCATCCTTACAACTTCAGGACTGGCCGGGACGTATCGATCTGTTGGAACTGTCGTTACCGCCCACGGAAGGCCTTACTCCGGGGGTTGAATGCACGACAGACATCCCCGTAGAAATGGCATTTGCGCTCCAGAAAGCCATAGACGGCCTAGAGAAGCCCTTCCGAAGTCTCCTCAGGCAACTCTTGCCTGACTACGTTGTTCATGACTTCGCGCAGTATTGGACGCAGAGCGCCGCTACCGAGATGCGCATACCGGCTGTAAGGACCTCGAGTTCTACCCGAGCGCAGGCGCAGTTGGGCGTTGGGCGAGTCGACGGGCGCGCGGTGAACGATGGGCGCACGGGCAGTCGACGGGCGTGCGGGCAGGCGCGTGAGCGCACAGGCGGGCGCGGGCGCACGAACGGGCGAGGGCTGCACGACGGGCGGGCGCGGGCTGCATGACGGGCAGGCGATGCGACACGGAAGTGTGACAATAGTGCGACGAAAGGTGCGATGGAAAAATGGCTAAGGCATGACATATGCGATGGAGGTTTATACCTTATTGAGCGTGGAGCACCATGTGGGCAGGCCGACATGTAAAAGGATGCACGCAAGGGTGTTTTGACATTGTTTTGGGGGTCGACTGGAGAGCCACCACCCACTCTACCCACACACAGAGATGCATATATATTGCATAGCGTGGAGGTTCATTTGACATCAACTCGACTTGGCATCATTCAACAAGTGCGCAGATTCTAAAGGCGCAGGGGTAAACAAGTGTAGAGCGCATAGCTCATGCGCTTGTGTTGTATACGCACAAGGGAAGTTTTCACTTGGAGGTTGGGTGAAGGTGTGGGCAAGGTGTGCCCAACGTTCGGTCGAAAGTGTAGTTTTGTGTAGGACTTGGCAAGGATGTCTTGGTGACCCGGGTGGGCACTCATCCTTTGTGCAAGGTGTGCACATGTTATTGTAAAAGGCTGATTTTGCCTATGTTGTAAAATATTCTAAGTATTGGCTTGGAGCTTGCCAAGCATTACTTGTATGATTGTATTATGAAGAAAGATTGATTATAATATATATTTTCAGGCAGACTTGTTCGGGAGTTGCCCCTCCCCTTTATACCATGCAATTGTTATTGTCTTTTATAATTGCTGTTGATAATGAATGAGTATGGGTGTTCATTGGTATGAAGGATAAATGCAATTTTACTTGGTTGCGAAACACAAACTAAGTAAGGACAAGTGAATTAGGCGTAGTCCATGAATGTTAGTATTGGTGAAAAGAAAGCGTTTGGTGGTGCCGCACCTCGCTATAAGCGGTTGGAAGACTACCGCAAGTGTGGGGGCGTGACAGGTGGTATTGGAGCTCGGTTTGAGCTGGTGTTGGAGCAGGGTTGCTCATGACAATGGAAAGGGTGCTTGCAGGTGGAGGAAGCCGTTTCACATAAGTGGAACAAGGGTTGGTTCAGATTGCAGGGACTTGGTGAACATGGAAAAGGCTGAAAAGGAAGAAATGGTGGATGAACCTACAATAGGTGAGTCTAGCCATGGTGCAGTTGAAGCCTTCCGGTACAAAGTGTTGGAACAAATGAGTCGATGGGGTTTGAACTGGGTTTCGATGAAGGCCAAGAACATGAAGATTCGAGAGAGCTGTTCGGAACTAAGAAGGGAACTTGAAGAACTTAGGAGCCAATGCGGAAGTACGACAGATGTTGAACTCAAGGAACTTGATGAGGAGATCCAACAAAGTGGTCTTGACCTTCAAGAGCTCTTTGATGAAAGAGCCTGATTGAAGAAGGAAAGTGCCAGGGTGGAAGCCGAAATCAAGCAAGTTGAGGAAGAGATAAAGAAGAAGCTTCTTGGTAAGAAGGTTGTTGTGATTGAGCAGGAAGAGCTCGACTACATTGATAGGTTGGGAACTCAATACCGAGAGCATCCAGAGGACATTCGAAAGTTTAGTTCTATGAACTTGGTCAGTGGACACTTGGTTGGTGCACTTGAGCAAGATGCAATGAAGGGCAAGCTTGAGGAGAGTCAAGCTGGCCCAGGATCGAGTTGCTTAGAAGAGCCAAGCAGAGAGGTGAAGTACCTTAGGAGGAATGTCAAGGTGGAGCATGAGCCAATTGACACTTCTAATGCCGAATTCTTGAAGAAGGTTGCTGATGTAAGGCACAAGACAAAGCCAACAAAGGGAGGTGATTCCTTGAAGCTAAGTTTTGTGCAGGTAACCGTGAAGGGCAAGAGATTTGCAGCTTTGGTGGACACTGGGGCTACTCATAGATTCTTAAGCAGGAAGGCAGCAAAGTCTTTTGGGAAGAAAGCAAAGATGGAGAGGGAATGGAGTGCTTTCAAAGCAGTCAACTCTACCATAAGAGCTGTTGATGGTGTGTTGAAGGACACTCAGGTGAAAGTAGGATCGTTGTTTGGGAAGTTGGACTTAAGGGTTGTGGACATGGATGATCATTCTATGGTGTTGGGGCTGGACTTTTTGGAGCTCGCACAAGCCATACCAATGGTGGACTGGAACATTCTTTTGATCACAGCTGAAGGGAGAACCATGATGGTACCGATGAATAGAAGGAGTTGCTTGGGGTATAGGCCAAGGATGACTTCTATGGTTTTGTATCCCAGAGATCCGAATGTGAAACATGAGGATGTGGAGCAAAGAGGACTTGGGAGTGTGACTCAAACAACGAAGGAACAGAAGTTGACTAACTTCGTTGCAAGGGCTAGAAAGAGGGATGATGGAAGTGAGAAGACAACCTCACGAACATGGAGACACTTATTAGGAGCATTTTCTACTGATGATTTTCACAAAGGAGTTGCAAGTGAAGGGAGTCCGAGTACTACTTCAGAGGCAGTGGTTGATGAGGATTATGGAGGTAGAGATCCTGCTGGGATAGTGGACTTTTGCAGGTATGCTATGGGCATATATGACTTTCAGTTGACAAAGGAAAAGCTAGGTGAGCTTGGATGTACATGTGAGGAGATTGAGGCTGTGCATAGATACTTGAGGACACAACATCAATCTGACACATGGGTGGATGAGAGTCAGGGAGGAAACTTCCTGGCCCTCCTTTCTCTATAAACAACCTTGGAGAAGGGTTGGTGTAGGGACCTTGTTTGGGAGGGGCTACACCAACTTAAAAAGGGGCCTTGGAGGAGGCTTCTTTATGCAGATTGCAGACTTGGATGCAGATGGCCAGATATTGGGATGGAGTCTACATGGGTTGGACATCATGGACAACTAGAGTCATGGACATCAGGTTGGAGATATGGAGCATGACAGTTATGCAGGGACATGAAGCAGGTGCATGTGTGGAAGTGTCATTTATGGACATTCTATGGGGGAATGTCGAAGCAAAGGATGTTGTGCAGATGCTGTTATGGAGATGTAGGAGCTAGTGGAGAGGTTGTACACTCTTGTGCAACAAAACCATGGCTTGAACATGTTGCAGATGAGATGGAGTTTCCATGGACCTGAGCATGGATTGATAGATTCTTGATGAGTCCGAGATGTAGCAGAAGTCAGGAGAAGACTTGTGGTGGCATAAGGATGTGCATTCTTATGGTTTGGGCGTATGGTTGGACTGATCACCCGACTAGTTCGAGTCATGAGGGGTACCAATGTGCAGAGATATGTTGGCATTAGTTGAGACATGGTAACACATGATACGAATGTGTTGGCATCTGATGAGAGACTACATGGAGGGGACACATGATGGGGTCGACACGAGATGTTACAGTGGAGATTGTGGCAGAGGGGTCGATGATCATGGATCGAGATGATATCTGATGATGACATACCGTTGAGGTGTATACCTTGGTATGGTGAGCTTGGTGGCAGTTGGTCACTAAGGTGAGACATGATGGAGATGGAGTTCTACATATGTTGCAGGGATGTTTGCCTTATGTGGAGGAGTTGACATCATGGATAGTGATGATCTTGGTGGATGGCTACCGGGATGGTATGTTGTTGAGGACGACAATGATTTCAGGTGGAGGAGGATGTAAGGACCTCGAGTTCTACCCGAGCGCGGGCGCAGTTGGGCGCTGGGCGAGTCGACGGGCGCGCGGTGAACGATGGGCGCATGGGCAGTCGACGGGCACGCGGGCGGGCGCGGGCACGCGCGAGCACACGAACGTGCGCGAGCTACACGATGGGCAGGCACAGGCTACACAACGGGAGGGCGATGCGACACAGAAGTGTGACAATAGTGCGACGAAAGGTGCGATGGAAAAATGGCTAAGGCATGACATATGCGATGGAGGTTTATACCTTATTGAGCGTGGAGCACCATGTGGGCAGGCCGACTTGTAAAAGGATGCACGCAGGGGTGTTTTGACATTGTTTTGGGGGTCGGCTAGAGAGCCACCACCCACTCTACCCACACGCAGAGATGCATATATATTGCATAGCGTGGAGGTTCATTTGACATCAACTCGACTTGGCATCATTTAACAAGTGCGTAGATTCTAAAGGCGCAGGGGTAAACAAGTGTAGAGCGCATAGCTCATGCGCGTGTGTTGTATACGCACAAGGGAAGTTTGCACTTAGAGGTTGGGTGAAGGCGTGGGCAAGGTGTGTCCAGCGTTCGGTCGAAAGTGTAGTTTTGTGTAGGACTTGGCAAGGATGTCTTGGTGACCCAGGTGGGCACTCATCACTGTGCAAGGTGTGCACATGTTATTGTAAAAGGCTGATTTTACCTATGTTGTAAAATATTCTAAGTATTGGCTTGGAGCTTGCCAAGCATTACTTGTATGATTGTATTATGAAGAAAGATTGCTTATAATATATATTGTCGGGCAGACTTGTTCGGGAGTTGCCCCTCCCCTTTATACCGTGCACTTGTTATTGTCTTTTATAATTGTTTTTGATAATGAAAGACTATGGGTGTTCATTGGTATGAAGGATAAATGCAATTTTACTTGGTTGCGAAACACAAATTAAGTAAGGACAAGTGAATTAGGCATAGTCCATGAATGTTAGTATTGGTGAAAAGAAAGCGTTCGGTGGTGCCCCACCTCGCTATAAGCGGTTGGAAGACTACCGCAATTGTAGGGGCGTGACACCGGCTATCTATTTTTCGGTCTATTCCCCGACGACCTGCGGCTATGGCTTCCACCCTTCACGTGTATTGAACCACAAAATAACCGCCGAGGAACTGGCGGCTCCGCCCCTTGGATTTCCGTGTTCCGCGATCTCATTCAGACTATATGAAGTGCGGGATGTATTAGTAATGTATAAAGGAATACCCGGGCACGTTATTCCGACCTATCGTGTGGCTAAATGCTTACAAGGATGCGTGGCGGTGGCCATCAAGTCATGCTTTGAAGAGGAAGAGAAGTATATTCGTTATTTCCAGGAGACTATCGGAGTTCCCGTGCTCTCTGTCGGCCCACTCATGCCCGTATCTAAGCTGAATTCGGACAGCCGAGATGGCTCCGATCTGCTTGATTGGCTGGACCGGCAGAGGCTGTCCTCTGTCGTGTTTGTGTCGTTTGGCAGCGAGACGTTTTTGTCGAGAGAGCAAACCTACTAGCTCGCGCTTGGTTTGGAGGCGAGCGGGCTCCCGTTCCTCTGGTCGCTACGTGCTCCACAGTTCTTGGACAACGCTCGTGGAGATCCGCGGGAGCTCCTTCCCGAAGGGTTCGAGACTCGAACAGGGGACCGGGGTCTCATTGTCCGGGGCTGGGTGCCGCAGGTTCAGATCGTCTCGCACCCGTCCGTTCGTGGGTATTTGAGTCACGGCGGGTGGAGCTCCACCATGAAGGCGCTGAGCTTCGGAGTGCCGCTTATCCTCTTGCCTGTAAAGCTAGATCAGAGCTTGAATACCCGGCAAATAGTGGTTGAATTGAAGGCGGGGATCGAGATTGAGAGAGGAGACGATGGCTCTTTTCTCAGTGAAAACATAGCTACAGCACTGGGAATGGTATTGGCTGGAGAACAGGGGAAGCAGTTGCAATCAAAGGTGGAGGTCGCGCGTAAGATTATAGTGAGCAACACTGGACGTCAACAGAGTTACATCCATGACTTCATACAACAGCTGGAGCAGATAGCAGAACCGTGTAAGCAGAGGTGAAAAAATTCAAATAGAAAGACGATTTCTTGAATAACCGAATTTCGAGGATTTCTGGGTCAGATTATTGATGTTAATTATGTGATAAGCTTGCGAGAGGATTTCTGGGTCAGATTATTGTTGTTGATTATGTGATAATCTTATGTTAATTATGATGATAAGTTTATTGGTAAAGAATTTTGATTTAATTATTAAGATTAGGTTTATAGATGTGATTTTGAAATAGGACTGTATTAAATGGATATGGGTATTTTTTAATTTAATATTAATAATTATTAGGTAAATAATAAATATTTAATAATTAAGAATAAATATTTTTAAGAATAATTACATATAAAACTAGCACAATCATATTAAAATTAAAAAAAATATTAATATCGTTATCTGGTTAAAAATATTAATATCGTTATCTGGTTAATGTTTCTCGTTAAGCATTTCTAATTAATTTAATTTCTAGTTAATGTTTCTAGGTTTTTATTCATTTATTCTACTAAATATTGAAATTGTATCGTATTTAGTTAAAAGCTATTAATTTAACCTCCAAATACTCAGATTGTATCGTAACAAAATATATAAATATTCGTTTACCAAAGGTAGTAAGATGGTGTCGTATTTAAGAAAAAATAATAAACATTACAAAATCTATTGATTGCTCATCGCCATTACGGCCATGGCCCCTCCTGTACGAGTCGAGTCCTGAATGTATGCATTAGCTGCAGGAGTCGATCATGAGGCTTCAGATTCAGGGAAAAGAAATTTTAACTCTACTTTGCATCCATCCTGCTATCAACAATTACTGCGGTCAAGTCTAAATGAACACCAGTGGAATGCAGGGCCAACTGATGCTGATGTGGAGCTAAGTGACGGAGTATTGCGGGGCCCGCTCGCAAACGGTTAGAATTCTGTGTTACTCGACTCTTGAGTCTCTACCCAACCATGCTATCGCTAGAAACTTCAATGCAATAACAACCTATACACGTGCGTGCATGAAACGAATGCAAAAATCATCGCCCCGAATCAAAGGAAACATTTATTAAATTTCATCTAAAATTTAAAGCTTTTTAACAATACTATGTTTCTGGATTTAAGAGATCTGTGGTTTGTATAAAATTTAAAGCTTTTTAATAATATTATGTTTCTGGATTTAAGAGATCTGTGGTTTGTATTTTTTACTTAGTTATCCGAGAACACACAGTCTGAACCATTTTTATGTCAACGTTTCAAATCCCAACTGGGATCCATCATCAAGACTTATGAATGATGATAAAAAAAGAGAAATAATAATAATGAAAATAAATTTAAAGATCAACACAATGTCGACTGGAAGATTTATTTTTAATTTAATTTATTTATTTTTTTAACTGTTGAGTTTTATATATATATTATTATTTATTGAAGAGTTAATATATTAATTCATAACCTTAATAATTAAATTAGTGTACTGTATTGTAGTGTATAAATACTATGCTTATTTATAAGAATTGAGACGAACCATTGGCCGAGTATATTCTTTTGAGTACATGATGTTGAAATAGAAAGCTTTGACTAACGAGAGATTCAATTCATTTTTCCTTCGGATAGTTTTGCTTATAATAAGATTTCGTTTGGCCTTAACAAAGTTTCTTACTTTTTATCACATTAGGTTTATTGTTTATTGTTTATGGTGGAAGAATCACATGACATGGATTTATGTATGAATATAATATTTTTAGGAAAATTTTAAAAATCAAAAGTATTTAAAAGAGTGAATAATGTTTTTAATTTTTTAATATAGAATTGATATATAATTTATATATTAAAAATAATATAAATTTTGTATTTATTATAAATACTTAAAGATAAAATTTCTCTTATTGTTTTAGAAAATTTAAAAATATGATTAGGGGATTCACCCTATCTTCTCACATGGATTTTCACAGAGAAACAAATCAGAATTTTTTTATAGATTGAGTAAGAAAATAATCCTCACACAAAAACATGTAACACAATTTTCTTGATATAAACTATAAAAACAACTGTATAAATCATCCACATTATTGTATAAATTTTGAATATAGCTGTACAACTATACCTAGATAACTATACATCTATACATCAGATTCATATGATTATACCAATAATATACATCAGATTCATATGATTATAACAATAATATTTCCAAATTTTTGATAACATATAACAATAATATTTCCAAATTTTTGTGTTATCAAAATTGGAAATAAATCTAAACATAATTAAAAAATAAAATTATATTAAAAATATTACTTTTATTTAAAATAAATAATCCGTGAAAGGCCTTTCTCCGATGTCATTTATTCTTGTGCAAGTAGTTATCACTTTTATCACCATTTTATGAAATTTTATATGGCCAAAAATAGAGAAGAGGCTTTTCTTTTTTTTTTAGTCCTTGGTTTTAGGGCTATGTTGGTTTTATTCATTCACCTGGACACTCATTATTAATTTAATCTATTTTTTTAAGTCTTAACATCTTTTTCAATTTGGATAATGATTCCAAACTTTACTTACATTTTGGAATTAATTTTCCCTCAAACAATTTATGGGTAATTGATGGGTGTCTCTCCAGCGATCTTTCCACTTTTCCATGGAGGTAGATTTGACCTCAAAGTTTGTTAAAAAATCCTTTTAAATATTGATGAAGTAGTTCGGAAACAAAACCTAGATTAGTGCTTTTGTTTCTCTCTCTACCTTGAATAAGAATGTGACATTCTCTTTAAAAGAAAAAATATTCCGAATCCAAACTTTTTTTTTATAATAGAATAGATAAATAATTTACAATTTTGTCGGAAAGAGATGTTGAAAATGACTAATATAATAGATCTTACGTTAAAAATAAATAAAATAAAACTAGCCATCTAAAAACATGAACAAATTTAAATCTATTTAAATCTTGAATTTATTAAATACGAAACTTTTTTAAAATTTTTAATTTTTAATTTTTAACCATTTAATATAAATAATATATAATTAAAATGATCTATATAATTAAATATATAGATTTAAAACAAATATAAATTGGTCCCAAGAAAAAGTATACATTACCATTATACAAATAAGAATCAATAATGATTTGTATTAAATGTATATAAGGTCGACTCAAATTAACCTAGGGCCGGTGAATATTGAAATGGGGAACACACTTGGCTTCTGATGGGTTATGGATTTTGAGACCTTTCCCACCACCAACGCACACAACGACTTAACTCGCACCCCATCTGTCAAGACCTCGAGTTGGTGAGCGCCCAAGAGAGTCAAAAAACTGATAGCGTGCAGTTGCGTCCAAGATCTGCAATCGGCACCCGCCTTCGGTTAAAGGCGACTTGGAGGTGGACGTTCGGTTATGTGCAACCCCCCATTGGTTTAGGGCACGCACGAGTGTAGCGGGTGGTTAAGTGCGACGGATCGACAAGTGCATCGTACATTGCACGTAGTGTTAGGCAGTTGTTTGGCCATCACAAAGTGCGACCAAGCATAGCGGCGACACGAGTTGGGTGCCTAAGGCAGGGGAGCGTCCCAGTGGGCGGTACGACGAGTTGGAAATATGTGTAGCGAATCGTGATGGGCGAGTTTAGTTGTGAGCGGTTGGGCGAGTTAGCGGGCAACATGGGCGAGCCAACCTACAGCCAGCCCAAACAACACCTTGGTTGAATGAGTGCATGGCAAGGTGGAACAAGCTGACTGCATACTACATGGGGAAGCCGACCCATGGGAAAACCAAAGGACGCGTCAGTTTGGGTGTAATGGCCATCGCATGGAGGCATATATAAATGGGAGGCCATGTGGATGAAAAGCATCAATCAAACAACAAGCATACAAAATAGAAGTGCGAGCTAGACAATGAACAAGGATGCAAATGAGCGGGCAGGGCGAGGTAGTTGACTTAGGGACTGTGGCAAGTTTGGCACAGGAAGTTTGCGGTTTTCGTAGAATTCAGTCGAGTTACATTTTGGCATGGCATAGGGCGGGCAAATCGCAGTACTGCAGTGTAGAACAACACAACAAGTAGACTGAGCAATAGTGTGGGTAAGATCATTCAGGTAGTCGGATGCTACACGACCAACGGGCACAATAGTCCCGCGTGTAGAGTAAATGTGCAGGCCGCTACAATAGGTCGTTTGGGCGGTGCGCAGTTGGGTTGTGCAGAGAGTTGGTGTTATGTTGGTTATGGTGGAAGGGTCACAAGATGGTATAACTGAACAAGAGTTCGGGTAACAGTTTTGTGGGATGAATGAATGGGAAGCAAACGTGCAGGAGTTGCATAATAGCATTGGCATTCATGCAAAGTAACGACACAAGTGTGCGACTGAATGCAGCTCGTGGGTAGGTCTGCACGAAGGCAACATTAAGGAAAAATGTGCACGGACTGCATGAATATTGTAAAAATTATAAAATTGATATTTTGCATAATTATATTATTGGGCAGAATTATATTTAGAAGTTGACCCTCTCACATGTGATATGTGTGTACACTGTTGTTATATTTGTTTTTGTTGCATATGAAATAGTAATTGATGAAATATAAATGAATTATTTCTGCTACATCATAAACACTTAGCGAAAAATTGCTTAAGTGCTGGATAGGTGTAGTTTGTGAACTCAAGTATTGGTGAAAAGAAAAAGTCCGACAGCACCGGACGCGCCTATGTGTTGGTTGGAAGACATCACTAACATAGGGGCATGATAGTTGGTATCAAAGCTTGTTTTGTAGAAAGGGGCTTTAACAAGAAGAAGTGGGAATACAACAAGCAGGGATTACAATTGGTATTGAAGTTGGGCATTGTGTAGATGGTTGCAGTGCAACATTAAGGGATTCTGTAGGGGCAAGACAACGGGTCAAGGTCGAGCTGAACATGAAAGTGTATGGTCGTGACATGTTCAAGGGGGGAGGAATGATCCAGGTGGATATTGGTGGCCACCCGCTAATTCCACTTGGACGACCACCATTGCTTCTTTCAATTTTTCAGTTTCCTTAATTATAGCGCAGTTTACTATTTTTAGCAGTTTTTCGAGTCCTAAAATTCTGGAGCCGTTTTGAGGCCCTAAACGATGTTTTTTGGGAAATCTACCACCAATGATTTCCTGTGTAAAATCGTCTTTTTCGTCGTAGTCCTCGGAGAGATCTTTCTAATGGGCTATCATGCACGTCAAATGAAGATAATATGACCAAGTCACGACCTCGGGAAGTTGGCTGTCCAACTCACCCCAACGGGGCCCATAATCTCTTGGTATTACATCTCCTCGGGTTAGGGTTTTAGTTGTTTGGGGTTTGGTCTTATTGTTCAATAATAAAAAGGCCCTTGAGCCTCATTTTAAGACAGTTCAAAGGCATGAAGCCACCACATCTCTTCTCAAATATAAGCTACCATCGCCCTAGCTGGTTTATTTCCATTACTGTTTGTAAGCATATTTTAGTATTTTACATTAATGAAATGAAGTATTATTTCCGCTACATATCTGTGTTTATGGTTATTTATGTAATTTGTTGCGTCCCTATTTAAATCCATATCAGTGGTATCAGAGCAGTCTGCTTTTTCTCTGTTTTTCTTTGCATGTCCCCAACGAGGTCAAGATATAAGGAGTTAGGGCTTGAACTGGTCAAACCTTTGCAAGACCAACCCTGCAAATCCTGACGGCCTCCCATGGAGGATGAGAAGAAAGACGAAGGGGCAAGAGATCCTATCAAAATATTTCTCGAAGAAGCCCTCGAGCAATAAAGGAACGCGATGATGGACAGCGTTGCCCAAATACTTCAGCGGTTACCCAGAGGCAACGCATCGGCTTCCAGCAGCTACTCTGGAAACGCCATGCGCTTTAAGGTACAAGTTAATTTTGAAATCCCCATATTCGAGGGTCAGATAGACGCAGATGCCGTAGATAAATGGTTAAATCTACTAGAGGGTTATTTTTCTGTTCATGAATTTTCAAGTTGAGAAAAGATTGTTTTCTCTCTTCTCAAAGCAGCCCCCCACGTCAAGGACTGGTGGGAAACCTACTACAAGCAGAAGGATGAAAGTACGGACTCACTATTCTCAGCCACACCCACCTGGAATTCATTTCGAGACGCCATCAAGGAGCAGCACTACCATGTCAAAGCTATGAGGACAAATACATAAAGTGGACCACGCTGCGACAGGGACGAGACCAAGATGTGCCGGAGTTCACAAACATTTTTCATACCCTTCACACACAGTTGGGTATCAAATGTTCTGAGCTGCATCTGGTACTCAAATACCACGACTGCCTACACATATACATCCACGAAGAGATGGAGTTCCTGAACATCTCCTCACTCAGCACAATGTATCGATACGTTGTCAAAATCAAGCAAAAGTTCAAACAGAAGAAGTGAGACTTTGGATCTGCGAATCCGAAGACCAAAGGACAAAGCCAAGGCGGGGTGACCCAAAACAACCTGTCGAAGCCTCAAGAAAAGAACAACACCACGAAATCGAAGAAGGACACAGGAAAGTGGCGTGAGTTCCACAAGAGTCCCACTCATAACACAAGTGAGTGTTGAACCAAGCAGTCGTTGGTGGCTGAGTTGAAGGCTTCAAAATCAGATGCATGTTCCGACCCTGAGGCAGAACCTGACAAGAGGAGTCCAGTGTCACTATTGCCACTGCCAAGATCCAGAAGAATGAGCCCGAAGATCTAGAGGAAGGGGAGCATCCTTTCCACTCATAGATGTGGGTGAAGGGTTCACCACTATAATTCATTGTCGACAGTGACAGCCAAAATAACCTCATCTCAGCAGAGGTCGTCACGCGGTTGGGCCTACAGAATACATCACACCCACAGCCATATAGTATCAGGTGGCTTCATGAAGGATGAGATCTCAAAGTTCGCCAGCAGTGTCACCTTCCCTACAGCATCAAGCCCTTCACATGAGGTATTATGTGATGTTACACCACTGGATGTTTGTGATGTATTATTAGGCCAGCCATACTTGTGGAGGCGACATGCTGTGTATGATTCAAGGCCTCGCGCTACCATAATTTCTTTGGATAATTCAATATATAGGATACCATAGTTAGCCCCACCTACCGCCACCTCTTTGATCACTGCTAATAAAGGCAACAAGCTCATCTCACAGACTAGGAAATTTATTTTCTGTCTGGTTTGCTCCCAAAGTAAGGGGAAGATCGTAGCCACATCCATGACCCTCGCAAAGGGTTCCTCCACACAGCAACAGCAGCAAAGGAATATGGTCATGACAGAACACAGGAACAACTTCTCCTCACCCACAGGGGTACCACACAAGCTTCAGGTGGGTGACAAAGTATGGTTGCATTTGCGAAAGGAACGCCTTACCAAAGCCTGTTGGAAACTCAGACCACTCCGATATGGTCCTTAAACCATCACCAAGGCTATGGGAGACAATGCATTTGAGCTTAGCATTCCCCCATTCCTTGGCCTGCACCCTGTGTTCAATGTGGACCGCCTTCGGCCATACTTTCCACCATTACTAGACACATCCGACATTGCAGAACAGCTCGCACCCACAGAGTTAAATCCAGATTGCATGGAACAAGCTGCAACTGATCAAATCATGGACACACAGATCAAGCACACTCGCCAGCAGAATATCAAACTATATCGAGTTGTCAAAGCAGGCCAACTCCTTCACCAGGGCAAGTGGCTCACCAAAGACCAAGTTCAGCAGAAGTTCCCTCATCTCATGGAGGAACTCAACGTAATGGGGACCATTGCTTCCTAAGGGCGGAGGGGGTGGGATGATCTAGGTGGATATTGGTGGCCACCCAATAATTCCACTTGGACGCCCACCATTGCTTCTTTCAGTTTTTCAGTTTCCTTAATTATAACACAGTTTACTATTTTTAGCAATTTTTTGGGTCCTAAACTTCTGGAGCCGTTTTGAGGCCCTAAACGACATTTTTTGGGAAATCTACCACTAGCGATTTTTCATCTAAGATTGTCTTTTCCATCATAGTCCTTGAAGAGATATTTCTAGTGGGCTATCATGTGCATCAAACGGAGATAATATGACCAAGTCGTGACCCCAAGAAGTTGGTTGTCCAACTCACCCCAACGGGGCCCATAAACTCTTGGTGTTACATCTCCTCGGGTTAGGGTTTTGGTTGTTTAGGGTTTGATATTATTGTTCAATAATAAAAAGGCCCTTGACCATCATTGTAAGACAGTTCAGAGGCATGTAGCCACCACATCTCTTCCTAGAGATAAACTACCATCACCCTAGCTGGTTTATTTCCATTACCGTTTGTAATCATATTTCAGTATTTTACATTAATGAAATGAAGAATTATTTCCATTTCATATCTGTGTTTATGGTTATCTCTGTAATTTGTTGCGTTCCTGTTTAAATCTGGATCAGTGGTATCAAAGCGGTTTGCTTTTTCTATGTTTTTCTTTGCATGTCCCCAAAGAGGTCAGGATATAACGGGTTAGGGCTTGAACTGGTCAAACCTTTGTAAGACCAGCCCCGCAAATCCCGACGGCCTCCCATGGCAGATGAGAAGAAAGATGAGGGGGCAGGAGATCCTATCAAAATCTTGCTCGAAGAAGCCCTCGAGTGACAAAGGAACGCGATGATGGACAACTTTGCCCAGATACTTCAGCGGCTACCTAGAGGCGACACATCGGCTTCTAGCAGCTACTCTGGAAACGCCACGCCCTTTAAGGTACAAGTTAATTTTGAAATCCCCATATTCGAGGGTCAAATAGACACAGATTCCATAAATAAATGGTTAAATTTGCTAGAGGTTTATTTTTCTGTTCATGAATTTTCAAGTCGGGAAAAGATTGTTTTCGCTCTTCTCAAAGTAGCCCCCCACGTCAAGGACTGGTGGGAAATCTACTGCGAGCAGAAGGATGAAAGTACGGACTCACTGTTCTCAGTTGCACCCACTTGGAATTCATTTCGAGACGCCATCAAGGAGCAGCACTACCCTGTCAAAAGCTATGAGGACAAATACATAAAGTGGACCACGCTGCGGCAGGGATGAGACCAAGATGTGCGGGAGTTCACAAACATTTTTCATACCCTTCGCACACAGTTGGGTATCAAATGTTCTGAGCTGCATCTGGTACTCAAATACCATGGCTGCCTACACAGATACATCGAGGAAGAGATGGAGTTCCTGAACATCTCCTCTCTCAGCACAATGTATCGATACGTTGTCAAAATCGAGCAAAAGTTCAACAGAAGAAGCGAGACTTTAGATCTGCGAATCCGAAGACCAAAGGACAAAGCCAAGGTAGGGTGACCCAAAACAACCTGTCGAAGCCTCAAGAAAAGAACAACACCATGAAATCGAAGAAGGACACAGGAAAGTGGTGTGAGTTCCACAAGAGTCCCACTCATAACACAAGTGAGTGTCGGACCAAGTAGTCGTTGGTGGCCGAGTTGAAGGCTTCAGAATCAGATGCATGTTCTGACCCTGAGGTAGAACCCTATAAGGGGAATGGCAAAGGGAAGCAGATCATTGATGCAGTGCCCAATATCACTATTGCCACTGCCAAGATCCAGAAGAATGAGCCCGAAGATCCAAAGGAAGGGGAGCGTCTTTTCCACTCACAGATGTGGGTGAAGGGTTCACCACTGCAATTCATTGTCGACAGTGGCAGCCAAAATAACCTCATTTCAGCAGAGGTCATGAAGCAGTTGGGCCTATCGACTACACCACACCCGCAACCATACAGTATCGGGTGGCTTCATGAAGGACGAGATCTTAAAGTTCGCAAGCAATGCCGCCTTCCCTACAGCATCAAGCCCTTCATAGACAAGGTATTGTGTGATGTTACACTGCTGGATGTTTGTGATGTATTAATAGGCCAGCCATACTTGTGGAGGCGACATGCTGTGTATGAGTCAAGGCCTCGCGTTGTCATTATTTCTTTGGATAATTCATTATACAGGATACCAGAGGTAGCCCCACCTACCACCACCTCTTTGATCGCTCCTAAGAAAGGCAGCAAGCTCATCTCACAGACTACGAAATTTATTTTCTGTCTGGTCTGCTCCCAAAGTAAGGGAAATATCGTAGCCACATCCATGACCCCCGCGAAGGGTTCCTCCGCGCAACAGCAACAACAAAGGAATACGGTCATGACAGAATAGAGGAACAACTTCTCCTCACCCACAGGGGTACCACACAAGCTTCAAGTGGGTGACAAAGTCTGGTTGCATTTGCAAAAGGAACGCCTTACCGGAGCCTAGCGGAAACTCAGACCACTCCGATATGGTCCTTACACCATTACCAAGGTTGTGGGAGACAATGCATCTGAGCTTAGCATTCCCCCATTCCTTGGCCTGCACCCAATGTTCAATGTGGACCGCCTTCAGCCATAATTTCCACCATTACTAGACACATCCGACATTGTAGAACAACTCACACCCACAGAGTTAAATCTAGATTGCATGGAACAAGCTACAACTGATCGGATCATGGACACACAGATCATGCACACTCGCCAGCAAAATATCCAACTGTATCGAGTTGTCAAAGCAGGCCAACTCCTTCACCAAGGCAAGTGGCTCACTAGGGACCAAGTTCAGCAGAAGTTCCCTCATCTCATGGAGGAACTCAATGCAATGGGGACCATTGCTTCCTAAGGGGGGAGGAATGATCCAGGTGGATATTGGTGGCCACCCACTAATTCCACTAGGATGCCCACCATTGCATCTTTCAGTTTTTTAGTTTCCTTAATTATAACATATTTTACTATTTTTAGCAGTTCTTTGGGTCCTAAACTTCCGAAACCATTTTGAGGCCCTAAACGACATTTTTTGGGAAATCTACCGCGAGCGATTTTGTATCTAAAATTGTCTTTTTTGTCGTAGTTCTCGAAGAGATCTTTCCAACGGGCTATCATGCGCGTCAAATGGAGATAATATGACCAAGTCGCGACCTTGGGAAGTTGGCTATCCAACTCACCCCAACGAGGCCCATAAACTCTTGGTGTTACATCTCCTTCGGTTAGGGTTTTGATTGTTTAGGGTTTGCTCTTATTGTTCAATAATAAAAAGGTCCTTGAGCCTCATTATAAGACAGTTCAGAGGCATGTAGCCACCACATCTCTTCTAAGCGATAAGCTACCATCGCCCTAGTTGGTTTATTTCCATTACTGTTTGTAAGCATATTTCAGTATTTTACATTAATGAAATGAAGTATTATTTCCACTGCATATTTGTGTTTATGGTTATCTCTATAATTTTCTGCGTTCTTGTTTAAATCTGGATCACAAAGATGATGGTGGAAAATATGGAGGAATCACATGTAATAGGTGAATCTAGTATGAGTCCCAAGACAATTTTAATGAAGAAGACCTTGGATCATATGGACGAAATAACTTCAAAGATGAGTGCATTGGAATCTGAGAATGCTAAACTTAGAGATAAGTTCACGAAGAAGGAAGAGGACCATGAGAACCTCAAGGTATGATATGAGTATCTTAAATGGAAGTATTGGAAAACTGCAGGTGAAGCCAAGAACTTTGAAGCTGTGAAGGACCAACGATTAGAGGAGATCCCGAAGCTGCGAAAGAGTCTTGATGAGGCTCTCAATGAGATTTCCATCTTGAAGAAGGTTATTGGGCAAGGTCTGATTGGAGAAGTTGGCCACATCAAAGTCAAGGAACCTAATTCTTATAATGGGTTGAGAAGCGTGAAGACACTTGGCAACTTTCTATGGGTTATGGAGCAATACTTTGAATTCTTGGGACTTTCTAATGAAGAGGCCAAGGTGAAGGTGGCTTCTCAATTCCTTACAAAGAATGAGAAGATGTGGTGTAGAAGAAAATCATATCAAATTACTCATGGTGATGCTGAGTACATCTCTACTTGGGAAGAAATAAAGGAAGCGTTGCAAAGTCACTTTAGTCCACAATATGAGACTTGAGATGCAAGGACAAATATCAAGTACATTAAAAAAATAGGGAGTCTGCAGGCATATCAACTAAAATTTTCAAGTGTGGTCTTTGAACTACCTAATATGGTGGAGAAAGACAAGGTGTTCAACTTCATTATTGGATTGAAACCTTGGGCACACAGTGAGGTGAAGAGGCAAAAGATAAAATCACTTGGGGAGGCATTTGTTGCAGTTGATAGGCTCATGGACCATTACGATGAAGGGACCAAAGAGAAGAAAAAGAAGTTCGATAAACCAAAGGAAAAGACTACAAAGGAGGATCATGCGAGAGTATGTGGAAAACCGAAGGCAAATAAACCATTTAATTCTTGGTTGTGTGGAGAAGAGCATACAGTGAAGAATTTTTCTTCAAGATTGACTATGGCAGCTTTGGTACAATCTGACGGAAAGAAGAAGGAAGAACCAACAATTGGGATGATGCAGATATCGGGTGCTACAGAAGCAATGGAGGATATCCCAAGGCACGATCTTGAGAGGAACAAATTGGCATATGTGGACATGAAGGTTGGGAAAGGAACATTGCTCACCATGGTGGACAATAGTGCAACCCATAACCTCAGTAGAGAGGACGTTGCAAGGAAAGTTGGGTTGAAATTTGTGCCAACCCAAGCTCGTCTTAAGGTAGTGAACTCTCCACAAGACACGGTCATTGGTATTGCAGAGAATGTGGACGTACATATTGGGTACTAGTATGGGAAGATCGACTTCACAATAACATGGATGGATGACAATGAGGGAGTTTCAGGGATAGAATTCATGAAGCAGTATGAAGCTATGATGGTGCAACATATGAAGAAGTTTTATATTTATGATGGATGGGAGGATGAACCATTTGGGGTACCTACCATGGAAGCTATGACAACTGGGTGTAAATTCACAGCAATGAATGTGGAGGACATCACGCAGGATGAAGAAATCTATGAGAGTTTGAACTGTGCAGAGGAAAAAATCATAGAGAAAGCAAAGATTATGAGGAAATTGTCTGATAATGTTCTGGATTTGACAAGCATACTAGAAGTAGTAGAGGATAGAAAAGATGTGAAACCAGATACTCATCAGGAGGAGAGTCGGGAAGCATACATGCAAATATTGGAAGAGGAGGATCCTGAGAGAAGGATTGAGTTGTTATAGAAGGAGGATGGAAAGCCTTCAAATTTCCCATCCCCTCCCTCTTTCTAGACTAGCATGGGGATGAGGCTCATTGTTTCCTGTTCATGGCAGTGAGTCCTATTTGACATAATGAGTAGACCCCTGGGGTGAGATAGATGCGACTGACAACAAGTTCCGATGATAGCCACGATGAGATGAGATGCATGCGTTCTTGTGGAGGAGATGCTACAGTTGGATTAGCAACCCAACTAATCATCATCACAAGGGGATCCAACACATGATTTTCTTCCAGAGTTACGATAGGATTTGGGCATGGAGTAGGTCATGGGAAGAGCTATCTAGATGCTGATATATGGAGATAATTTTCTTAGTGATGGAGGTTGTTGAGATGGTGTTGTCGAGGACGGAAACATTTTTAGAGTGGAGGAGGATGTTGGGGCTTCGAGTTGGAAAGCGCCTAAGAGATTCAAAACATTGATGACCTTGGTTAAAGGCGTACGTGTGCACCCAAGACGGGCGACAGGAACCTATGTTTAGTTAAAGGCGAATTGGGTGGAAGTGTTTGGTTAAAGGTGACTTGGAGGTGGATGTTTAGTTATGTGCGACCCCATTATTGGTTAAAAGCACGCATGGGTGTAGCGGGCGGTTAAGTGTGAATGATGGGCGAGCTCATCATAGCAGGCGCACCGTGTTGGGAGAACGTCGACCCATCGCAAAGTGTGACCAAGCATAGTGATGATATAGGAAACACGATTCGGGCGCCTAAGGTGGGCGAGGATGCCATCGCAAAGTGCGACGAGTTGGGAAGAGGTGTAACGAGTAGCAATGGGAAAATTGAGTTGTGAGAGGTTGGGTGAGTTGGTGGGCAGCATGAGCAAGCCAACCCGCAGCCAGCACAAATGACACCTTGGTTGAACGAGCGTGTCACAAGGTGGAACAGGTTGACTACATATTACATGGGCAAGCTGACCCATGGGAAAACCAAAGAACGTGTCGGTTGAGGTGTAGTAGCCATCCCACAAAGGAATATATATATATGGGAGGCCATGTGGAGGAAAAACATCAATCGAAAAACTAGCATGCAAAAAAAAAGTGTGAGCTCGACAGTGAACAAGGACGCAAACAAGCGGGCAGGGCGAGGCAGTTGGACGAGGGCCTGTGGCAAGTTTGGCGTAGGAAGTCTGGGGTTTCGACAACGTTCGGACAAGTTGCAGTTCGACTTAGCGTAGGGCCAGAAAACTGCAGTACAAAACAACACGACAGGCGGGTTGAATGATAGTGTAGGTAAGATCATTGGGTGGTTGCGCGCCGCACGACTGACGGGCACAACAGTGTCGTGGGCTGAGTAAATGTGCAAGCCGCTACAACAGGGCATTCGAGATGCACAGTCGGGCCATGCAGACGGTTGGTGTTACAGTGGTTCCGGTGGAAGGGCCACGGGATGATATAACTCAACAAGCATTTGGGTGATAGTTCGATGGGATGAACGAGTGGGAAACAAATGTGCAAGAGCTGCATGACAATGTTGACATTTGGGCAGAGTAATGAAAGAAGTGTGCGAGTGAACGCAGGCCATGGGCAAGGCTGCACGAAGGCAGCGTTCAGGGAAAATGTGCACGGGCTATACAAAGATTGTAAAAATTATAAAGTTTGAAAATTAGTATTTTACCAAATTATATTATTGGGCAAATTTATATTTAGGAGCTACCCCTCCCACATATGATATGTGTATGCACTGTTGTTATATTTATTTCCACTATATATGAAAGATTAATTGATGGAATATAAATGAATGATTTCCACTGCATGATACACACTTAGTGAAAAATTGGTTAAGTGTTGGATAGGTGTAGTATGTGAACTCAAGTATTGGTGAAAAGAAAAATTTTGGCGGTGTCACACCCGCTTATGTGTTGGTTGGTAGACACCACTAGCACAAGGGTGTGACACCATCCCTAACTCACCCACGTAAGACCTCACTTTGCCTTGTCATGTCATTAATGACATGTTATTTGCTTAGGTGATGATTAGTACATTACCCTGTCGCTGATGTTATGTAGTGGGCTTTGGAGCTTTGGTGGTGGTTGTTGGCTAAAGTTAGTCTAGAAAAATGGAAAACCTAAAGTTTAATTATGTAAACCCCTAAAAAAAATTAAAAAATTGTACTAAACTTTAACTATGTAAACACCCCCAAAAAATAAAAATCTGTTATGTATAGTATTGCAACATAAAAACTAAATATCATTGCGTAACAACATTAACATAATAATGAGATTTATTTTAAAAATAATTAAGTCATTACTACTCTTTCAATTAAATCTTATTTTAAATTAATTATTATAACAAAGCATATTTACAAAATTAAATATTTTTATTATAAAATGATGTAAATCTCTAAATATATATGTCTTTTGATATATTAATTATCATATAATTAATAATAATAATAATTTAAAATAAAATTATTATTTATTTAATTTTAATATTTTTTTATTTTGATAATTTGAAATATGTATATTTATAGATATTTACCAATTATTTAATATATTTGGTTGCAATAAAATTTAAATTTTATCAAATTTTATCACGTCATAATGACATATTATATGGATAAAAAGTTGATATTTATTTAAAAAAAAAAATTGATCTATGTACTTGCTATTAATTTAAAAACAAGACCAGATTAATAAATATTATATTTTTGACATTAAATTTTTATTATTTTACTTTGTTTTTATTTTAAAATGTTCCTAATTTGCAAATTGCAAATGTTTTACATGTGTGATATGATCCTTACTTTTTAACGTGCGATATGAAAAATGTAGGTTTATATTGGTGAGAAAAAGGATAATCAAACTTTGTGAATATATTTAATTAATATTCAATATTATTAAAATAATCAAATGAGTTAAAATGTTTCTAATTTGCAAATTGCACATTTTTTACACGTGTGATATGATCCTTACTTTTTAACATGCGATATGAAAAATGTAGGTTTATATGGGTGAGAAAAAGGATAATCAAACTTTGTGAATATATTTAATTAATATTCAATATTATTAAAATAATCAAATTTCATGGGATGTATTTCAAGTTATATCGTTTGCGATAATCTTTTACATGATTTTGACTAACATCTAAAATTTAGGTGTTTGAATTATTGAGAAACTTTCTCTAATAATTATAGAGAAGAGTTTTTTTCGAAGCATTTTAAATTAACTAGTGTGGTTCATTAAAAAAAGATGGAGAGTGAGAACATGATGTATGATTAATAGAGAGAGCACAATGTAGAGACAACTAATTTACAATGGTTAAAGTATAACTAATAATTTTGACTCAATAAATATAGTTAATCAATAAAATATATTAGAATGTTAAAATTGATTGTTAGAGAAAATAAATTCATTTATTAATTTAAATCATATTAACAAAAATTAAAATAAAATCAAATAATAATATTAATTATTATTATTATTATTATTATTATGATTTCCAAAAACAAACAATAAAATAATATGTCAACAAAGAATATCTACAAAAAACTAAGGAAGGAAATTATTATCTAAAAGTCAAACTTGAATAATAAAAATAAATAAATCAAATAAAAAAATAAAAAACTAAATAATAATAATAATAGCAATAATAATAAATAACTAGTTAGAATAATTAAATAATAAAAATATTAAGAAAATAGGGCCGGATCCCAACAATTATTAATTTTCCAGTCTTCGTCTCTATTAAGATTACTATGCCTCCTTTCCATTTATATGGCTTCCCTAAACTTGTGGTAATGGAAATGCCTAATCCTAGCAATGACCCAGGCCTCTTCAATGCAGTTGTGAAGTTTATTTTTTTCTGCATGACTGATTTTTCCCATGTTTGATGTCGGTTGCATGCTCATGAATCCTTTGATTTATTGAGCATCCAATCCCACAAATGTAGGAAGTTCTATAAGAACGTGGGATGGTATAAACAGCTTTCATATCCTTTGGTTCTACAGGGTCTTTTACAAATCTTAGGGAGCCCAAAATGGTGTAAAGGAACACCTTTCATATCCTTTGGTTCTACTGGGTCTTTTACAAATCTTAGGGAGCCCAAAATGGTGTAAAGGAGCCTAAAGGTCGAGAGAACCTTATCCTTCTTTAGGATCTTTGCAATCTTGTCAGTGATCCCTTGGATAAAAAGAAGATACACCCCACTACACTAATTAGATTGAAATACATCGACAATATTTTTCCAATGTGATTATTACCTAAAATTTGTTCGTAAACTATTAAACAATGTTATAAGTTATATTTTAACAAACAGATAATATACCATTGTAAAAATAAAAATTTGTCACCATCAACATAAGGTAAGGGTGGGTTATGCTATAAAAGTTATTAAAACATTGTGTTATTAAGGAAGGTGGTTGTATTGATCTTATTATGTATGGAAGAGATGTAGGTTGGTTTCGATATTTTGCATGATTTTGACCAATTACAAATTTTTAGAAGGCATATGATTCAAAAATTTTAATTTATCAATAATGTATATTTATGAAAAAAATGATAACCGAGCTTTGTTCGGGAGTATATACTTTTATATGTGGAATCAATTTGGAGTTATTTTGAGTTATAATTCATAATTTTTTAATATATATTTGACTAATATATTTTTAAACATATATTATAATTTATTTATTTTTTTAAAATATATTATAATTTATTTATTTTTTTATAATTGAAGATTTTTTTTTTTAATATCTTGGATTTTTTATTAAAATATTGCATTTTAAGTATCACAAAATATTATTACCTAAACATAATTTTTGTAATTATAACATTTTTTTGGTTGTATAAGTGGTTGTCATGTATTTATCTTTTGTAGTTGAGAGTATCATTATAGACTGTCTCTTGCACATCCAATTGCTCCTCTAAATAGGTTTAACACATACCCATTTGTATATCATCTACGATCTAAATCTTGAGCTCAATTTATATCAACAAAGCCATGTATGTGTAACACTTTGTCCAATCTCAGTCTTCCTTGCAAGCACAATCGATAGCTAGTAGTGCCAGGGAAATACCTAAATACCCTCTTTACTTCTATCCAATGGCCCTTCCATGTTTTTGACATACTTTATTAATAATCCCACTACATGTGCAATGTCTCGTCTAGTACAAGTCATTTGTATAGATCAAACTTCCCCCCATGCTTTTGACATACTTGTTTAATAATCCCACTACATGTGCAATGTGTCGTCTAGTACATGTCATTTGCATAGATCAAACTTCTAACTACATTAGCATGTGGAACACCAAACATATCCATTGCCTCCTCTTGTGTCTTAGAAGGAATAGCGGCCTTTACTGGTGTACATACCTACATAATAAACCTATGAAATACTGTCTCAACATACCTCCTATAATTTAACCATAGTTTCTTGTTTTCCCAATCTACTTTAATTTCCATACCCAAAATGAAATATGTAGGACCAATATCCTTCATGGAAAATATAGAAGGAAACTAAGTTTTCACTTCCTTGATGATTTCCCCTATCATTTCCAATCAACAACATATCAAACTTATAATAGAAAATAAATAAGATGATTGCCAACTAATTTGAAATACACACAATTATGCCCTTTGTTCATTGTAAAGTCAGGTACCAATATATAATTTTTCATATTTTTGATAATGCATCCTTAGTCATTGCTTTAACCCATATAGATACTTTTTATCCTACATACCAGTGATTTCGTTCCCTTCATCGAAAACCCTTTTGGTTGCTTCATATAGATTTCTTCTTCCATACCCTCAAGTAGGAATGTTGTCTCCACATTTATTTATTCTGTTAGGGTCCAAACCTAACCCCTTTATTTATATAATAAGCCCAATTGGTCGTGTCATAGTCATAGTTAGTTAGAGAATCAGTAAATCCTGCATTAATAATTGTAAGTGATTGACTCACATTAGAGAAAAGAGACCACAATTAGTTGTAAACGGGCCATAGTTAATAAATAAAGTGGTTAACCTGTGTTATGAAAGGGACCACTAGTAGTTAGGGTTTTAGATGTCATTTAGCTATAAATAGTCTTAGTTAGTAAGGGAAATATTGTCGAGTCTTATTGTAATCAAGCTCTGCTCTGCTGGAGGTTTCCCCTTGAAGAGGCAAGTGAACATTGAATCTATTTATGAAAAATAAAATATTTTGCAATTTTTCTCATTTCATTCTATGTTTTGGCTATATTTATTCGCATTTATGGTATTATGGTATTTCCCGCACGTCAAGAGCATAAAAAATGGTATCAGGGAACTTTCCAGGGTCAGTTGTACCTCCAATTTTCGCAGAATATTTTTAGGCAAGAGACGTGTTCTGACATCTTTAAACCATGAGATCTATCACTAAGCGCATAAGCATGTATATTTGGGGAGACATGCACGCAGGAACTACAAGAGGTGGTCACAATTGTTGGACTCCCTTGTAACACTTGTGGGTACCCCTTCGAGTATGTTAGGCCCCTATACTACTAGTGTAACCCCTTATTGTTATTAGTACAACCCCCTTATTATATTGATTTACCCATGTAGTGCCCATATTGTTACTATTGTGCCCCATAGAAGCCCACTATTGTTATTATTGTGCCCTTACATTATTATTGTTATGTCGGCTCTGATTATATTATGACCCCTTAGACTCCTATATATAGAAAGAAGGTCTTTTCATTTGTATCATCTAATAATTGTTCATTTGTGTAATGTAAAGGAGGTTGCCCCCTCGAAGAGGCTGAATTATAAGGCATTGATCTATCTCTTCTATCCTTTTATGAGCTGGTTTCATAACATTTGGTATCAGAGCTTTGGATTCTAGGGTTTTTCTGCTCCAAATAGGTCATTGTGGCATTTTCGCTATAACTCTTTTTCTGCGATGTTTCAGAAGTGAAAAAAAAAACCCATTTGAGATGAAATTACGTTGAACCTCGGGCCCGAATTTCAGAGCTTTTCGCACTATATTTGCGGAGATATGATCTGAGGAATTTGGTCTTTTTGCAGACTCCTGAATTACATTCCAAATAGGTGACCTTGGGAAAATCGTCATAACCTTTGTTTTGAGCATCAGATTGCAATTTCGTAAGAAGTTACAGAAAGAGGACAGACTGTAGTTTCCTATGTATATTTTTTAGACTCGAAGGTCAAAATAGTGACACGTGGCACTTCATACAAGTTCGCTCTTCTGAAAAGGTATATAATCACGTTATCTTGGGAGATTGTGCATAACTCTTTCTTGGAAAATCTAAATTCAATCAGACTGGTGACATTAGAAGGAGGACAAAGAGGACTGTTGTAGGTCACAATTTCATAACTAGAAGAACTGAAATTACAGAGTTATAGTCATTTCAAGATTGAGCTCCTAAAATCAAGAAAAGGCGATATGAGGAAGTTTGATGGAAAGGATCCGGTAAATTGGATACTTCAGGTGGAGCAATATTTTTATCTACATGGTGTACCACTGTTACAAAATGTATGTATTGCATCTTCATATTTAGAACCGGATCAATTTTTATGGCAAAAAGGGATTTGTTCTCATAAACAACTTTTTACGTGGTCAATTCTCACGGAGGAAATGATAACACATTATGAGGATACAAAGAGCAACACCTTCTTTAGAGCAACACCACAACAATTGGAAAGAGTAAAAGGGCTTTGTGACATAGTGGAAAGTAAAATTATGGCAACAAGGAAGTCTACCCCTCACAACTATAAATATGGAAGTGTTGGTTCTCCTAGCCTTCCACAACCTACAAGAGTTACACCACAACAATTGGAAGAAAAAAGAGAAAAAGAGATTTGTTACAATTGTGATAGAAAATTCACTAAAGGTCATAAGTGTGTTAAGAAGAAATTATTTTACATAGAGTATGAAGAGGAGAAAGAAAAGGATCAAGAAACATCAAAAGAAGAGGATATACGCTAGGACCCAACCCTAGAGAAATAAGAAATGAATTAGACAATATCTTGTAAAGCATTGGCAAGAAATTTGAAGCTGTGAAGGATCAACGATTAGAGGATATCACAAAGCTGCAAAAGAGTCTTGATGAGGCTCTTAATGATATTTCCATCTTGAAGAAGGTTATTGGGCAGGGTTCGATTGGAGAAGCTGGCCACATCAAAGTCAAGGAACCTGATTCTTATAATGGGGTGAGAAGCGCAAAGACACTTGACAACTGTCTATGGGTTATGGAGAAATACTTTGAATTCTTGGGACCTTCTAATGAAGAGGCCAAGGTGAAGGTGGCTTCTCAATTCCTTACAAGGAATTCGAAGATGTGGTGGAGAAGAAAAGCATATCAGATTACTCATGGTGATGCTGAGTACATCTCTACTTGGGAAGAAATAAAGGAAGCGTTGCAAAGTCACTTTAGTCCACAAGATGAGACTTGGGATTCAAGGACAAATATCAAGTACATTAACAAAATAGGGAGTCTATAGGCATGTCAACTAAAATTTTCAATTGTGGTCTTTGAACTACCTAATATGGTAGAGAAATACAAGGTGTTCAACTTCATTATTGGATTGAAACCTTGGGCACATAGTGTGGTGAAGAGGAAAAAGATAAAAGCACTTGGGGAGGCATTTGTTGCAGTTGATAGGCTCGTGGACCATTACGATGAAGGGACCAAAGAGAAGAAAAAGAAGTTCGATAAACCGAAGGAAAAGACTACAAAGGAGGATCATGCTAGAGTATGTGGAAAACCGAAGGCAAAGAAACCTTTTAATTCTTGGTTGTGTGGAGAAGAGCATACAGTGAAGAATTGTCCTTCAAGATTGACTATGGCAGCTTTGGTACAATCTAACGGAAAGAAGAGGGAATAACCAACAATTGGGATGATGCAAATATCAGGTGCTGCAGAAGAAATGGAGGATATACCAAGGTGCGATCGTGAGAAGAACAAATTGCATATGTGGACATGAAGGTTGGGAAAGGAACATTGCTCACCATGGTGGACAACAGTGCAACCCATAACCTCAGTAGAGAGGAGGCTGCAAGGAAAGTTGGGTTGAAATTTGTGCCAACCCAAGCTCGTCTTAAGGTAGTGAACTCTCCACGAGACAAGGTCATTGGTATTGCAGAGAATGTGGAGGTACATATTGGGTACTAGTATGGGAAGATCGACTTCACAATAACATGGATGGATGACAATGAGGTAGTTTCAAGGATAGAATTCATGAAGCTATGATGGTACAACATATGAAGAAGTTTTATATTTATGATGGATGGGAGGATGAACCATTTGGGGTACCTACCATGGAAGCTATGACAACTGGGTGTAAATTCACAGCAATGAATGTGGAGGACATCAAGCAGGATGAAGAAATCTATGAGAGTTTGAACTGTGCAGAGGAAAAAATCATAGAGAAAGCAAAGATTATGAGGAAATTGTCTGATAATGTTCTGGATTTGACAAACATACTAGAAGTAGTAGAGGATAGAAAAGATGTGAAACCAGATACTCATCAGGAGGAGAGTCGGGAAGCATACATGCAAATATTGGAAGAGGAGGATCCTGAGAGAAGGATTGAGTTTTTATAGAAGGAGGATGGAAAGCCTTCAAATTTCCCATCCCCTCCCTCTTTCTAGACTAGCATGGGGATGAGGCTCATTGTTTCCTGTTCATGGCAGTGAGTCCTATTTGACATAATGAGTAGACCCCTGGGGTGAGATAGATGCGACTGACAACAAGTTCCGATGATAGCCACGATGAGATGAGATGCATGCGTTCTTGTGGAGGAGGATGTTGGGGCTTCGAGTTGGCAAGTGCCCAAGAGATTCAAAAAACCGATGACCTTGGTTAAAGGCGTACGTGTGCACCCAAGATGCGTGACGGGAACCTATGTTCGGTTAAAGGCGAATCAAGTGGAAGTGTTTCGTTAAAGGTGACTTGGAGGTGGATGTTTAGTTATGAGCGACCCCATTGTTGGTTAAAAGCGCGCATGGGTGTAGCGGGTGACTAAGTGTTATTGATGGGCGAGCTCATCATAGCAGACGCACCGTGTTGGGAGAACGTCGACCCATCGCAAAGTGTGACCATGCATAGCGATGATATAGGCGACACGATTTGGGTGCCCAAGGTGGGCGAGCATCCTGTCGGATAGTGTGACGAGTTGGGAAGAGGTGTAACAAGTAGTGATGGGCAAATTGAGTTGTGAGCGGTTGGGCGAGTTGGTGGGTAGCATGAGTAAGCTGACCCGCGGCCAGCCCAAATGACACCTTGGTTGAATGAGCGCGTCACAAGGTGGAACAACTTGACTACATATTACATGGGTAAGCTGACCCATGGGAAAACTAAAGAACGTGTCAGTTGAGGTGTAGTGGCCATTCCACAGAGAGATATATATATATATATATATATATATATATATATATATATATATATATATATATATATATATATATATAGATATATGGGAGGCCATGTGGAGGAAAAACATCAATCAAAAAACAAGCATACAAAAAAAGTGTGATCTCGACAGCAAACAAGGACGTAAACGAGCGGGCAGGGTGAGGTAGGTGGACAAGGGCCTCTGGTAAGTTTGGCGCAAGAAGTTTGGGGTTTCCACAACGTTCGAATGAGTTGCAGTTTGACTTAGTGTAGGGCTAGAAACTATAGTACAAAACAACACAACAGGCAAGTTGAACGATAGTTTAGGTAAGATCATTTGGGTGGTTGGGCATCACACGACCGACCAACACAGCAGTGTCATGGGCCGAGTAAACGTGCAGGCTGCTACAACAGGTCATTCGAGGTGCACAGTCGGGCCGTGCAGACGGTTGGTGTTACAGTGGTTCCAGTGGAAGGGCCGCAGGATGATATAACTCAACAAGAATTTGGGTGGTAGTTCGATGGGATGAACAAGTGGGAAACAAAGGTGCAGGAGTTGCATGACAATGTTGACATTTGGGCAGAGTAACAAAAGAAGTGTGCGTGTGAACACAGGCCATGGGCAAGGCTGCACAAAGGCAACGTTCAGGGAAAATGTGCACGGGCTATACAAAGATTGTAAAAATTATAAAGTTTTGGAAATTAGTATTTTACCAAATTATATTATTGGGCAAATTTATATTTGGGAGCTACCCCTCCCACATATGATATGTGTATACATTGTTGTTATATTTATTTTTGCTACATATGAAAAATTAATTGATGGAATATAAATGAACGATTTCTGCTGCATGATACACACTTAGTGAAAAATTGGCCAAGTGTTGGATAGGCGTAGTATGTGAACTCAAGTATTGGTGGAAAGAAAAATTTTTGCGGTGTCGCACCCGCTTATGTGTTGGTTGGAAGACACCACTAGCACAAGGGTGTGACACCATCCCTAACTCGCCCACGTTAGACCTCACTTCGTCCTGTCATGTCATTAATGATATGTTATTTGCTTAGGTGATGATTAGTACATTACCCTGTTGCTGATGTTATGTATTAGGCTTTGGAGCTTTGGTGGTGGTTGTTGGCTAAAGTTAGTCTAGAAAAATGCAAAGCCTAAAGTTTAACTATGTAAAACCCTGAATAAAAAATTTAAAAATTGTACAAAATTTTAACTATGTAAACACCCCCAAAAAATTAAAAATTTGTTATATATAGTACTGCAACATAAAAACTAAATATCATTGCCTAACAACATTGACATAATAATGAGATTTATTTAAAAAATAATTAAATCATTTCTACTCTTTCAATTAAATCTTATTTTAAAGTAATTATTATAACAAAGCATATTTACAAAATTAAATATTTTCATTATAAAATGATGTAAATCTCTAAATATATATGTCTTTTGATATTTTAATTATCTTATAATTAATAATAATAATAATTTAAAATAAAATTATTATTTATTTAATTTTAATATTTTTTATTTTGATAATTTGAAATATATATATAGGTATTTACCAACTGTTTAATATTTAGTTGCATTAAGATTTAAATTTTATCACATGTCATAATGACATATTATATTATATGGATAAAAAGTTGATATTTTTTTTTTTTTGCTATATATACTTGCTATTAATTTAAAAACAAAACCAGATTAATAAATATTTATATTTATGACATTAAATTTTTATTATTTTAATTTGTTTTTATTTTAAAATGTTTCTAATTTGCAAATTGCAATTTTTTTGACGTGTGATATGATCCTTACTTTTTAACATGCGGTATGGAAAATGTAGGTTTATATTTGTGAGAAAAAGGATAATCAAAATGTATGAGTATATTTAATTAATATTCAAATTTTGACTAATATATTTTTAAACCTATATTATAATTTATTTTTTTATTTTTTTTAATATCTTGGTTTTTTTTATTAAAATATTGCATTTTAACTATCACAAAATATTATTACCTAAACATAATTTTTGTAACTATAACATTTTTTTGGTTGTATAAGTGGCTGTCATGTATTTATCTTTTGTAGTTGAGAGTATCATTATAGACTATCTCTTGCACATCCAATTGCTCCTCCAAATACGTTTAACACATACCCATTTGTATATCATCTACGATCTAAATCTTGAGCTCAGTCTATATCAACAAAGCCATGTATGTGTAACACTTTGTCCAATCTCAGTCTTCCTTGGAAGCACAATCCATAGCTAGTAGTGCCAGGAAAATACCTAAATACCCTCTTTACTTCTATCCAATGTCCCTTCCATGTTTTTGACATACTTTCTTAATAATCCCATTACATGTGAAATGTCTCGTCTAGTACAAGTCATTTGTATAGATGAAACTTCCCTCCGTGCTTTTTACATACTTTCTTAATAATCCCACTACATGTGCAATGTCTCGTCTAGTACACGTCATTTGCATAGATCAAACTTCTAACTACATTAGCATGTTGAACACAAAACATATCCGTTGCCTCCTCTTTTGTGTTAGAAGGAATAACGGCCTTTACTAGTGTACATACCTACATAATAAACCTATGAAATATTGTCTCAACATACCTCCTATAATTTAACCATCATTTCTTGTTTTCCCAATCTATTTTAATTTCCATACCCAAAATGAAATATGTAGGACCAATATTCTTCATGGAAAATATAGAAGGAAACTAAGTTTTCACTTCCTTGATGATTTCCCCTATCATTTCCAATCAACAACATATCAAACTTATAATAGAAAATAAATAAGATGATTGCCAACTAATTTGAAATACACACAATTATGCCCTTTGTTCATTGTAAAGTCAGGTACCAATATATAAGTTTTCATATTTTTGATAATGCATCCTTAGTCATTGCTTTAACCGATATAGAGACTTTTTATCCTACATACCAGTGATTTCATTCCCTTCATCGAAAAACCTTTTGGTTGCTTCATATAGATTTCTTCTTCCATACCCTCAAGTAGGAATGTTGTCTCCACATTTATTTATTCTGTTAGGGTCCAAACGTAACCCCTTTATTTATATAATAAGCCCAATGGGTCATCTCATAGTCATAGTTAGTTAGAGAATCAATAAATCCCGCATTAATGATTGTAAGTGGTTGACTCACATTAAAGAAAAGAGACCACAATTAGTTGTAAACGGGCCATAGTTAATAAATAAAGTGGTTAACTTGTGTTATGAAAGGGACAACTAGTAGTTAGGGTTTTGGATGTCACTTAGCTATAAATAGTCTTAGTTAGTAAGGGAAATATCATCGAGTCTTATTGTAATCGAGCTCTGCTCTGCTGGAGGTTGCCCCCTTGAATAGCCAATTGAATATTGAATCTATTTATGAAAAATAAAATATTTTGCAATTTTTCTCATTTCATTCTATGTTTTGGGCTATATTTATTCGCATTTATGGTATTATGGTATTTCCCGCACATCAAGAGCATAAAAAATGGTATCGGGGAACTTTCTAGGGTCAGTTGTACCTCCAATTTTCACAGAATATTTTTAGGCAAGAGACATGTTCTGATGTCTTTAAACCATGAGATCTATCACTGAGCGCACAACCCTGCATATTTGGGGAGACATGCACGCAGGAACTACAAGAGGTGGTCACAATTGTTGGACTCCCTTGTAACCCCTGTGGGTACCCCTTTGAGTAGTAGTGCATTAGATAGAACTATCCATGGAATGTACTTCCACGTACCCTTGGGTATTTCAGAATCCCCTTATGCTCACCTAAAACCTAGACTTAGATAAGTTGTCAAACGTTTTGCTACTACAGTACACTAAGAACAACACTGGGGGAGATTACTCGCGCATACGATAGGGTATTCGAGTAGTACAGTTAAGGGTATGGTCAATCCTCCTTAGTTTGCACCTTGAAATATTGGGTTGAGCACTATTGTTGGCCCCTTTTGTATATTGTGATTTGTAGCACTTGACACTCTGTTGTGACCATAGTTCCCTCTACTAGCAAATATCGCCTTGTAGCTTATCTTTGAGATCAGATCCAGCAGTTGGGGTTCTGTCGCCGTAGTACAAATCAGATCCAACATTTGGGGTTTTTCCATTGCCATACAAATCAGATCCAACAGTTGGGTTTTTGCCGCCGCCGTGCAACTCACATTTAGCAGTTGGGTTTTTCACAGGGTCGATTAGGCTCTTTGTGTAGTGAGGCTCACTTCTATTATTGTACAGGCTTGATTTTCGTAGGACATTGGGCAAGATCAAGTTTTCTGAAATTCGGCCACTGCAGTATTATTCAGCGGGGAGTAAAACTCCTTTCGAAGTAAGAAAAAAATGAGTTAGAGATCATTCCTGGGCATCTACAAGAGACTTAGCCCATAATATTGAGGATGAAAAACTGGTCGCAGTGGTACCATTCATTTGTAAGCCCCAATTTTTTTTACGGTCCCAAAATTTTCCTAACGCAACCTCAAGTGATTCATATCATTAGAATCACGAGCTTGCCCTCTTTTCAATCATACTACTCCTAAGTAAGCTCAAAAACATTTGTACTGAATTGGTATATGTAGGGTACCCGATCTTAAGTTATGGTTGTGGAAAATGCTCGAGAGGGTCAACAACATTGAAGAAAAATTCGAAACATTCGACGACACAGTTCTCAAAGATATCTCACGTATATCATACCTTCTAATCTCACCTCATATGGAGGAGCCTAGTGTTGATGCACACATAGAAGGAGATTCCAACCATCACATTCACTTCCATGGATATCAGCGCTCTTCCCACCACAGGACACCAAAGTTGGACATGTACAAATTTGATGGCTCTAACCCTGTAGTATGGGTAGAAAAAATGGAACAATATTTCTCCCTTAATGACATCTCGAAAGATCAAAATAAACTACATGTGGGAGCCCTTTATTTGGACCAAGAGAGATGGCACTGGCAGCAGTGGCATCATAAATGTTGTCAATGGAAGTTGACTTCACACATGTTCTCAAAATCCATCTTTGATCGCTTTGACCGCGAATCTAACTTTTTGGGTCATCTCACTAAACTTAGGAAAATAGGCTCAGTAAAGGACTACATTGCAGCCTTTAAGAAATTGGCCATCAGAATTGACGGTTTAGCAGATGACTTCTACATAGATTGTTTCATCAGTGGCCTAAAAGAAGCCATCCAAGCCCATGTTTGGATGCACCACCCAACTAATTAGATGGACACCTGTAAAAAGGCCTTAGAAGTGGAAATAACATTAACTGCCTAGTCCAATCATCCAAATTTTTTCACCAAGGCGAATACCATCCCAACTCAGGTTCCCACTGAAACACTTAAAGTTCAAAAGGTGTCACAGTAGAAATGGCCGAAAGAAGAAAACAAGGACTGTGCTACTACTATGATGGCAAGTACTCTCCTCGACATAAATGCAAGGAACCCAAATTCTTTCAAATTGATGCTATTGATAATAGTTCACATGAGGAAGCTCCATCCCTTGAGGTGCCCAAGGGAGAAGTTGGTGAAACCCAAACCCACAATGATCTCACAACTACACTCGATGAGCCCGTTATATCATTACATGCTTTGGCTGACATTTATTCACCTCAAACGCTAAAAATTCGAGGATTTATTAAACATCAACTCGTCATGGTATTGATTGATAGTGGTAGCACTCATAACATTATCCATAAGCAAGTTGTAGAAGCTGTTTATTTCTTTGTGAGGGAAATATACAATTTCTGAGTCCTTATTTCTAATGGGGGGACCATGAAATGTGAAGGCCACTGTGAAAATATTAAGCTTCAGATGGGTGACTACCACCTAAAGACCCACTTGTTTACTATTGAAATGGGTAGTTATGACATTGTCTTGGGTGATGAATTGTTGCGCACATTGGGCCTGATCGCAATGGATTTCCAGAAGTTATATATGAGCTTTAAGCAGTGTGACCATATTCATACATTACGAGGACTCCAGGTAGGTGCTCCTAGTATCATTAGTTTGCATCGAATGGAGAAGCTTTTGAAAAAGGGCCATCACGACATTGTCGCCCAATTCAATTCCATACAGAGCATTGAATCCACTACTCCTCATATTCATCCTGAGATGCAACAGGCCTTAGACCACCAACAGTAGGTATTTGAAAAACCTAAATAGCTTCCACCCACTAGGGGTGAACATGATCATAGCATCCCTTTCGTCCTGAGGGCTCAACCTCCTAATGTGCACCCATACTGATATCCTTTCGCCCAAAAGAATGAAATTGAAAAAATCATGAAGGAAATCCTCGAAGCCGATGTTATTCATCCCAACATGATCCCTCATTCATCCCCAGTGGTCATGGTGCTCAGGAAAGATGGAGAATGACGCATGTGTCCGGATTTTTCGGCCCTTAACAAGCTCACTCTCAAAGAAAAATTTCCTATTCTAGTTGTTGATGATCTCCTTGATGAACTGCATGGTGCTTAATTCTTTACCAAGCTAGATCTTTTCTTGGGCTATCACCAAATACGCATGAAAGACGTAGACATTCCCAAGGCTGCCTTCCGCACTCATGAAGGCCATTATGAATTCCTGGTCATGTCATTTGGTCTTTGTAATGGAGAGAAAGGGAGGGAAGAAGAAAGACAGAGAGAGAGAGTGGAAGTGACATAGGAGAGATGGAGAGAGTGTGTGTATGTATGGGGGTAAGATAGAGAGACAAAGAAGGAGAGATAGAGAGAGGGGGTGCAAGAGGAGAGAGAAAGAGAGAGGGAGTGAGATACTGATACAGTTGGAGGGCGAAGAGAGAGAGGGGGGGAGTGACAAGGGAGATATGAAGAGAGAGAGTGTTTATTTGGGGGTGGGATAGAGAGAAAAATAAGGAGAGATAGACAGAAGGGGGTGTGAGAGGAGAGAGAAGGAGAGAGATAGTCACAGAGTTGGATATTGAAGATAGGGAGGTAAGAAGAAATACACATAGAGAGAAAGGTGGGGAGAGTGAGAGGGAGTGATAAGGGAGCTGGACAGGGAGGGAGAGAGGAGAGAAGGAGGTAAGAGAGATTAAGGGGGGAGAGAAGGAAGATAAATTCTTGCACTAGATGCGTTGATTTCAGTGTAGATGGTGATTTGTAATCATATTTGATTGCTTTCACTAAAGGAGATAAGCTAAATTAGAGGGGAGAGCAAGAATTAATAGAGAGAGAAGGTGAGGAGTGAGAGAGGGAGAGAAGAGTAGGAGAGAGAGAGGGAGTGACAAGGTAGAGATGGAGAGAGTGTGTATGTTTGGAAGTGAGATAGAGAGACAAGAAGGACAGATGGAGGGAGATATAGGTATAGTTGGAGGGGGGAAATAAGGAAGAATATTTATTGCACTAGATTCATTGATTTTAGCATACATATTGATTTCTAATCCTATTTGGTTGCTTGAACTAGATGCATTAGTTTCAGTGTAGATGTTGATTTTTAATCCTATTTGATTGGTTGCACTGGACGCATTGATTCTAGAGTAGATGTTTTCTAATTCTATTTGATTTCTTGCACTAGATGCGTTGATTTTAGTGAAGATGGTTATTTATAATCCTATTTGATTTCTTGCACTAGATTCATTTATTTCATTTTAGATGGCGATTTATAATCCTATCTGATTTCTTGCACTAGACGCACTATTTTCAATGTAGATGTTGATTTCTAATGATATTTGATTGCTTGCACTAAATGCATGGATTTCATTGTAAATTTTGATTTCTAATCATTTTTTATTTCTTTCACTAGATGTATTGATTTCAATGTATATGTTTTCTAATTCTATTTGATTGCTTGCACTAGATGTGTTGATTTCAGTGTAGATGTTGATTTCTAATTAATTTTGATTACTTGCACTAGGTGTATTGATTTCAGTGTAGATGTTAATTTCTGATTATATTTGATTGCTTGCACTCGATGGATTAATTTTAGTGTAGATGTTTATTTCTAATCATATTTGATTGCATGCATTAGATGCATTGATTTCAGTGTAGATGTTTTCTTCTAATCCTATTTGATTGCTTATATTAGATACATTGATTTCTGTGTAGATGTTTATTTCTAATTTGATGTAAGTGGATGTATGATGGTACATTGATTTTAAAGTGGTTAGATTAACAGTGTGATTTATTTTAGTGCAACAAAAAAAAAAATATTGGCAACGTGCATTGATTTTTGTGTTATAGTAATTCAATCTATTAATATTGGAGAGCAAGATAGGAAAGCTAAGATGTTCACTACAATAGCTTGAGTTAAATATTTGAATGCTTTATGATTTCAACTGCACTTTTCATATAATTGATATGAAATATGGAAAAACTAACATGGGTAACAATAAGAAGACTAGAAGAAAATAGTTTGAGATTTATCAAAATGAAGACTATTTGCAATTGAATACATTATTCAAATTGTTTGTCATTCAACACTATGACATTGTGACGTTGCATTTAAAAATTTTATTGCATCATTTTTCATCATTAAAGTTATTAATAATATCTATAATCTCAACAAATTGAGGTAACTGAACAAATTTAAAATTGAAACTACTCTTCAATATATACAAATTTAAAATTGAAACTACTCTTCAAGATATAAAAAATTAAAAATTGAAACTACTCTTCAAGATATATTTAGTAATACGTGGAAGGACACTATTAAGAATTAATTAGTTTTCAAAAATTGTGATACCTAAAATTAAATGAAATAGATGTGCAATATATCAATCCTGCTGCAAGCTATTGATAAGATTGTCTTCCTTATTCATCACCAACCAATTACTAATAGACAATTACACACACATATAGAAACATAACACAAAAATTGTAATATTCACAAACATTACCATCCAAATCCAAACACATAAACACACAAATCACTCAAAGTGTCTCAACATAGACACATACAAACCACTAAAAACATAAACCATTCAAGGCAAGAAACATAAACTAAATTAAAGAAGATAGCTATATGGTCATGTTAAGAAAATAAGACATAATGTAAATTTCAAAGTATGAAGTTTATCTCAAACATATACACAAAAAATGTAGCATTCATAAACATTTCCATCCAAATCCAAACACATAAACACACAAATCACTCAAAGTGTCTAAACATAGACACACACAAACCACTTAAAACATTCAAACACGAACATACAAATCATTCAAGGCAAGCAACATAGACTAAATTAAAGAAGAGAATTATATGGTCATGTTAAACAAAGAAGACAATATAAATCTCAAAGTATGAAGTTTATTTCAAACATATACATAATAATGATCATATAAAAATATGACATTGCTACCCTTAGCTAGAACCAACCGAGATCCATCTGACTCTGGATCTATCATGCATCGAGAGTGATCAAATCCCTTGAGGTGAAAACTTTTCCTCAAATTCTACACTCCAAAAAAAAGTTTGCACCTCTAGAGATTTGATCCCTCTCGGCACATGATCTCAAGTTAAATAAAATCTAAATTGGTTATAATAACCATAAACAATATCAAGTAAACCCTTTAGGAGAATGGCACACTTAATAATTTCAGCCTATGAAAATTGCTTTCAAACTTCGCTAACAATAAAATTTAAGAGTCTGGCATCGTATGGGTTTATGTTTTCCACAAGTACACTACATGGAAAATTAATATTAAAAGAACACGATATAAACCTAAAATTTGATTTGGATTCGAGGGCTTCGGATTCAAATACATCAATAAATAATCTTTAGTAATTAGAAAGAATAAAAATCCTACTCAATCTCAGTCAAAATTCTTGAACTTTTATCAGTAACCGGTTGCCATAAAACCCTTGCTTAGCTTCTAGGATTTCTCTGGAACTTTGTTCGACGCATCTTCTGAGAGCACTCGATAAGAGCAGAACCTTCCGTGCAACTTTTCTATGGAATAAAATTAATCTCGTTCTACGTGTTGGTGAACTCTAGGTCTGATCTCTGGATTATTCTCATATTCCACGACTTGCTAACACTGAGCCGTGCGTGTATCAGCCCCTGCTCATATGGCTTCTCTGGCCTATGAATTCTAAGTCTCTGGAGGCCACATCTTATGGAAGGAGATGCCTGTGAATTCTAAGTCTCTGGAGGCCACATCTTATAGAAGGAGACTAAATGCATTTCATTCTAGCCATGGCTTTTCATTATCATGACTTGCCTCAAACCACGATAATCTCAGCTTCTGATACGAATAACTTACTCGGCGAGGTTTGATCCCTAGATCCGCATAGGCATTTTACTGAAACTAGATAGTCTGCGAAAAGGTAACGAATACTCGGTAGTAATATATTAGGGTTAAAAGTATGAGAAGGCGTAGGTGTTAGGCTTTAGCCATCAATGGAGACTGCGTGCGCATCGAAGTGGGTTTTCAGTCAACTAACTTTACGGGAAGCGTATAAGGGCCCTGACAACATTTTAGCGTACCAATTTTTATTTACGAAAATGTGAGGTATAACCTCTTAAGGTTTCTTTTTCCCGAGAATTTGACAATAAATGTTGCGATGAAATCATAGTTTTTTGAGAGTGTTTTTTTTTTAAATCAACCAACTCATCATGAAAATTGTACATCAAATTTATAATTTCAATCAATCTTTATTAAATTATACATATACTTATAAAAAGCCAAATGATGCAGGAGCATCTAGCTGACAGGGCAAAGACAAAAGTGAGGGAATATGGTTTCTGAAGAGAACAGAGAGATTAATTCATTGAGTGGAAAACATACTTGTTTTTTTTCTTTTCTTTTATCAAGTTACTTAAAGATTACTGTAATAAGTTGTAATTAGGAGTAGTAATAATTAGATTAGAGTCATTGTTTTCAAACAGTTCAGTTACTGTTGTAAAAAGCATGAAAAGAAAATGTACTAGACAACCAGACAAAGTTCCGTATGGGAAATAACTGATGTAACTAATTGAAAAAACTGAACAAACTAACAACAGTTAGAACGGTTTGTAAACAGTGCTATTAAATAGTGGAAAAAAGCACAATACGGGGGTTCGGACTGAGAGAGAAATATAGAAAGAAAAAAAAATACAATTTTCTATGCACATAGATCCTTATAGCGTCCTACTCATTTCTGAAATATTTTTTTTTGTATTGAATTACTGTGTGAATATTATCAATGCGTGGTCACAGAACTTAAATCGAAAAAGGGAGATATTCGAATGCAGAGGTCGTTCAATTCGGAGGAGTAACGACGCCCATCTACAGGCGACTCCAACAGAATAACCAAACACACAACAAGAAATCGTCTATACAAATTCCCATATACGAAATTAGAGTTTTCCATTACAGTGAAGAGAACAACCACAGTAAATCCAGGTATGCGAACTTAAAAGCATAACCAAAATTCAATTCCAGATAGTTCTTATACAATCATCAAAAAGTTATTGTCCATTTACATTTTGTGCAAAAAACTTAAGAACGAACCAGTTCACGGACTTGGGAACTGTAAGCATTACCAACATAAACCAAAACCCCATAAATCCCCAAACCCACTCCTACGACTCGACAGAGACATTACTCGACAACAGAACTAAGCACAGACAGTGGCTTGAGGCCAACAACCATACCAAACCACATGCCGAAAGGCTCAGGGCAAGTAAACCACAAGTAAACAGAACGATGCTACCCGAAATTCCTTTGGAATAGTCGAGTGTCCAAGCACCGAAACCCTCAGTCGCTCCACCTGCAAAGGAAACCAACAACCGAGAGTCAAATTACAGTGGAAACAAAATACAGAGGATTAAAACAATTTTATTTTTGAATGAGCAAATACTACACAGGGGTTCCGCTTACCTAATAGACAAGCCGTGACCACCGTAACCTCGGATTGTCTTCCTGCTCACAAGGAGCCGAAGACGATTAGAACCAGAAAGAAGAACAAGTACAAAGATATAGCATAGAAGGAAAGCTTACCAGTCAAGTTGGCAGAGGAATCGATGGAGAACGCCACCATTAGTTTGCCGAGACCGTGCATGAGCCGAATCAGTGCTGAAGAACGAGACCGAGAACCACATACTCATCAACCAACACACAGAGGTGACAATAGTGAAAACCCAGGTGACAAATCGAGTAAAGGACGCACAGAGGCAGAGACCCGTAAAGCCGACAACAGAAAACACAGGAACAATCTAGACACAAGCAGAGAAACAAACCTTACCAGGGTTCAATAGTTCAACAGACGAACGAGACACTTCCAAAACAAATTCCGAACCAATGGAGCCGTGAAGACCGCCGAGAGCATGCAGCTCGAAGAACTCGGAGCAACAAAACCCTGGACCAGCTAAAAGAACCCACATTGAAACTTGCAGACTACCAGCTCGTAGCTCAGAGAACCAGGTGGACGAGTTTCGAACAAATACGAAAGCATCACAGAAAAAAATCACAGTGAAATCGTAAGGGTCGCCAAGAGCTCGCAGACTGAAGGACCGGAGGAAACACAAAACCAAATGAACGCAAGGGTGGCGAAAACCCTATACCAAGGCGGGGTTTTAGGATTCCAAGAAGGGACAGGTGTCCGCTCAACACATAACCAATGTGCCATTACCGTAGAACCTCTTAATTAAACATAGATTGAAAATCAAGTTGCGTATATCCAAAATCCGGTGGTTATAAACATCAATTGATAGTACAACATCAAGTGGGAAGTAACGACGGCGGGACCACGTGGGCTGGCCCCATCACCAAAACCTATAAAATTATAATTATATTCATTTTAATATACTAAAAAAAATACAAGATTATATTTATATACATCAATATAATTAATAAATAAAAATTTATATGAAAATCAAACATTGTTAACCATGATCAATTATGGTTCAACATCTTGGTGATGATGATGATGATGGTTAACGTCTACTGAGACCAAACTTTGGTCTATCGGACCTAAAGAAACGAATTATTTAGTTTGATTTAAGATTTTATTCCTATGCTCAAAAGGCTTGGAGAGAAGCCTCCCAAGCTCATTGTAATTTTGACAACGTAAAAGGCTAGGAAGGTCAATATTGCAACAAAGATTTTGAAACTGAGATCTAATGTGGTTGTACGTGGGGCACTCTAAGATGAAGTGATTTTCATCCTCGATGTTCATATTCTCACAGAGATGGCAGAACCTTTCCATCCATAGTGTTTTACAAACTTCCCAACGACCCGTTTCACTATGGAGCTCATGAGAGTTTGTTCTAATCTTGGCTATATTAATTTTTCTTCTTTGAGCTAGTTAAAACAGAGAGATACTTTTGATGTTCTAGGGTGGGGTTGATGACCTCCTTATAATATCTTAATTTTCTTTTAACTGCTAAATCTTTCTCACACCACATTTTTTCTTTGAACTTAGAAGTAACAATATTTTTAATGTTATTAATGTTTTGCAATGCAACATTCTCATCGATCTCCCAATGGTTTAACCAGGCCCTGGTTTCTTTATACCAACCTCGCTTGAGCCTTAGGTGGTTTTGGCTGGAATTTAAAGCTAGCTTAGGAAGTCTATGGTCTCCTATGTTATAGAGTTTGTGCTTGTAAAATAGAAGCCTAGTCATAGCTAGGCTCTCGATAGGGTGTGTTGCTTTTAATTTTGAGGTTATATGTTATAAAACGCTTTTGGATTTGCTCAATCTTTCTCCAGGATTCTCTAAAGATGCTACAACCCCAAACCTCACATCCATGTAAGATAACCGAAGTGACTAAAGTTTCAAAGAGGAACTTCTTTCTATCCCACAATACGAGGTTTGTCATTTTACAATTATTTTCAAGACCAAAATAAGCTTTCCAGCCCCCATTAATCCTTTTCTCAATGCTATAGTTCCAGTTGAGCTTGTGATGAATATCAATTCCTAGGTACTTGTAGGAAGACACTTCCTCCAACTTACTATTGTCATACATAAAATTAGCGTAAGTGTCCTTCTTGGATTTGATAATCATAACTTTTGTTTTGTTAGTGTTAACAATCATACCCATGATAGAGCATAAGTCCTTAAGAAGTATAAGTTTGTTATCAAGATCAGATGGGCACCTTGTGAGAAGAACAATATTGTCAGCATAGAGAAGAAGGATGATGACTATCCCAGCTAAGATCATGCCAGCACATCCTGCTTCCTCCAAACAACCTTCTAGCTTGTCGATGTAAATGCCAAATAGGGTAGGGGAGAGGGGGCAACCTTGTTTAACTTCGATATTACACTTAATATCTTTCGACCACCCCTCATTGCTCTTTAACTTGGAAATTACATTCTCGTATAACCTTATAGCAACAACTCTTAACTCAAAAGGAAGCTTTAGCTCTTCTAATCTATTCCAAAGGTTGTTTCTAGGAACCGTGTCGAAAGACTTTCTTATGTGACAAAGATTGTTTCAATATGAAAATCAACCATGGTCAACCATGATAATTCTAGGGTTTACAATATTTATTTTAGGGTTTATGATATTAATCTATTGGGTGTAAGATTATTCCCTTGGGTTTTTAGTATTAATCTCTTGGGTTTATATTATCAATCCCTTAGGTTTATTAATCTAAGGGTTCATATTCCAAGGGTGTAATATTATTCATAATGTTTATAATGTTATATCTGAGACTTTTGGGATCCATATTGTAGACAAATGTCTTTTCGATTAATCACATCATTAGGATTTGGTTGACATTTCAAACCAACTAATGTTTATAATATTAATACTTGGGTTTAATATAAATTCCTTAGATTTATTCAATTAATAATAATTATTGTAAATTTAAAAGTATATATATATATATATATATATATATATATATATATATATATATATATATATATATATATATATATATATATTATATTTTTTAATAAATAATAATAATAAGAAATAAATTATTGTTAATTAATTATTATTAATATTTATTAATTAATAATTAACAATAATAATAATAATAATAATAATAATAATAATAAATAATTAGTAATAACAATAATTATTTTAAAATGATTATTATAATAATTTATTAAGATTTGATATTAATATAAATTAATAATAATTTTTAATTATCATAATAATAATAATATTTATACATGATAATTATTTTTTAATATTTTTATTTTTATTTTTGATGATGATGATGATGGTGGTGGTTAACGTCCACTGAGACCAAATTGGTCTATCGGACCTATAATTTTCTTAGTTCTTAATTGTCTGGCTTCTCGTCTTTCTTGGCGGGATTGGTGTTGTAGCTTTCTTTTTCTTTCTCTACAGTCTTCCAAGTTCTCTTATCTTGCATCGTCTTCATCTCTTTTGGTTCTTGGGACATTGGTTTCTTAGCTTCGCGATCTATTGTGTTCGTCCTTTTGAAGATAGTCAGAGAAGAAGTTTGGTTTGGGAGATCTGCTTTGTTGTTAAATGAAGATTTATTTTGTGCGGTATTCGAATCCTCATAATTTGAGGGGTTGTCGAGTTCACTTTTTTGTTGTTGGGCGAGGCTTCCCCCCCACTTGTCTTGAGAGTTGTTTCTTTCTTTCCCGATTTCTTGTGATTTAGAGTTTTCTGTAGAGTGTTCTTCCTTGATGACAGTGTAATTTTCTTTTTGTGCTCCTTCCCACCATGTAGATCTGTGGTGATTCTTTCTAGCATAATTTTTCTGGGAGGCTTTTGGGAAATTTTTTGCTAGATGAGCTGTCTCAAAGCAGGATTGATATCTGAAGAGGACACTTTCATAATCGAGTTTTTGGTTCCACACATAGTCTTTACTTGTTAGATTTATTTCAGCTGGGAATCTGATGCTGAAGTCCATTTCCACACAGATGCGTGCATAGGTGGTTTTGGCATATTCCTCTGTTTCTGGGCACCTTAAGTAAAATTTCCCAACTTCATTTCCAATGGCTTTTAGTGAGGAGAAATTCCAGAGATGCAAGGGTAGGTTTGGCAATCTCACCCAAACTGGTGCTGAGGTTATGACTGTTATTGAGGGATCGAATGATGGGTTCCATGGCTTCATGAATAGGCCTGATTTTTCCCAAAGCCGCAGGCTGGAATCTAGAATACATTGTCTACTTTCAAGGTTTTCAAAATGTACTATAAAGAAACCCCTAGCACAGGGGTAGATATTAATTTCATCAGAAATGACAGGCTTCCATACCTCCGAGATCCAACTGTGGAGAGCTGTTAGCCGCGGCCAAAAACCATTGAACCGACATATTAGGGCACTTTCAGAAAACTCCAAAGCCTCATCAAGTGAGGCCTGGACCACCTGGACAGTGGGAGTTGGGGCATCACTAATGATATGGGCAAGAGCTTGACCCCAAGAGGTGGACAGAACTGAGCCAACAGTTATCTTTGCGAAACTAGGAGCAATCTGGATCTCAATGATTCCCAATCTTATGTATGTCCCTGTGGAAGAATGAAAAAGTCCTGCGGAAGAATGCGAACTTGGAATAAAATGTGACACCCAACTGCGGATTTGTAGTAACCAGATCGAAAGAAAAGGGCTTCAAGCCCAGCAGAGACAAATTAGATCAGCGGAATTCTACAACGATCATATCCTCGCACAGGATTATATAGTTATATTAATAACTACATAATATTTATATTATATAGTTATTAATATAAATATTAATTTTATGAATATTTAACCATGATAATTTTAGGGTTTAAATTATTAATTAGTAGGTTTATAAATTTCTTGTTTTTATAATATTGATGCTTTGGGTTGGGTAATCGCTTAGGTTGATAATATGTATCCCTTGGGTTTAATAATTTTTTGGGTTTATAATTTTAAACTTTTTGGTTTATTAGTCTCATGGGTTAATATTATTAATAATTTATTTAATCTCTTTGGTTTATTCATTTGTTGGGTTTAAAATATTAATTCTTAGGGATTATTAATATCTTAGGATCAATATTTAAAACACAAATATTAATAAACTCCAAGAATTAATAAACCCTAGAGTATAAATTTAATAATATATTATTACATATTATATTATTAAATAATATATTATTATATTAAAATATTATATATATATATATATATATATATATATATATATATATATATTTTGAAGTAATAGTATAGTATATTTTAGTTTAATATATAGTCTGTATATAGTTAATATTCTTAATATAATCCAAGTAAATATATAATAATTATTAACCATAATAGAATGGTAATACAATTTACTAATACTCCAAGAAATAGTATAATATAGTGGTCGATATAAATATACATTATTAATAATAACTAAATGTCATTATTATTTTATATGAGAATTATATTTTATTTTGAAATATAACTATTAATATATTAGCAAAATTTTGTGTAATGATTATTATTATATTAATATACAAAATAATGTTAGTGTAATTATATGAATAAAAAATAATATGATTATTATTATTTATATAGTTATTAATAATGACAAAGAGTTAGCCTTTAACAAATTACACCTAACCATTTTAATGTGGTAGGTGGTGGATATATGTCTATCAGCCTATATCAACGACATTCGTAAATGTGGCTGTAGATATGTTTCATATACACTTATATACACTTAATATAGCAGAGATTAGAATGAACTCTCATGAGCTCCATAGGGAAATAGGTCGTTCGGCAGTTCCTAAAACACCATGGATGGAAAGGATCTGTCATCTTTGTGAGAATAGGAAGATCGAGGATGAAAACCACTTCCTCTTAGAGTGCCCCATGTACAACCACATTAAATCTCAGTTTCATAATCTTTGTCACAATACTGACCTCCCTAGCCTTTTACGATGTCAAAATTATAGTGAGCTTGGGAGGCTTCTCTCCAAGCTTTTTGAGCATTGGAATAAAATCTTAAATCAAACTAAATAATTTGTTTCTTGAGGTCTAATAGACCAAAGTTTGGTCTTAGTGGATCTTAACCACCACCATCATCATAATAAATAAATAAAAATATTTAATTTATTTGATAATTATTAACCAAACTTTTATACTAATCAAAATTCATATAAAAACATCTCCAATTTGACTTCACACATGGTTTAAGTCCAAAAAGTATAATATATATACTTCTTTAATGTTATATGATTTCATTTAAATTTAAAAAAGTGAAACATGTTTTTTTCTATAAATTTTAATAATTAAAATATTAAAAATATTTTACGTATTTACTATATAAATTAATGTAATAAAATATTTACTATATAAATTAATATAGTTATATTCATACATGTAGTAAATATATATAAATCAATTTTATTTTAACTTTAAAAATTAATAATTTATTTTTTTTCTATAAATATTACTCAAAATTATATTTTATAGAGAATAGAAAAAAATTATTTCATAAATGTTCAAGCTGCTACCTGTTCACCAAACTAATCTATAAAATATTTTTATAAAAAAATATACTCTTAATAATGAAAAGAATATAACATATAAAATAGATACACGCAACTAATAAAATCCTAAAAACAACATCATAATATACACTAACTCTAAAAACATAAATGATATAAAATAATGCCCAATACAACCAACAACACATAATGAATAATCAATCTTTCATCAAAAATATTACAACTATTAAATATCCTCATGAAAATAGTATATCTTATCAATGTAATGAAAAAAATACAATCAATAAAACGGATATATGTAACCAGTGAAACCTTAAAAAAAAATGTATCTGTAATTCTCCTTTGCAATCTACGCGTGGGTGATTGATGTCGATTATGCTTTTACTGGTAACAGAAAACAACTATACTCTTTGAGAGTAAGTTGACTGAAGTTTTACAATCAACTTGGATTGGTAGTAGCCAGAGTAATAGAACCCTCTGTACCCTTCTGATCAGCATTATTTTCATCAAGATGAGCAGTCTTTTTTTTTTTCCGAAGGTGGCAAAACCTATCAAACTCAGGTGTCAAACCAACAGTGAGGACAACCATCTCTGGCTGCTATCCGCGAATGTCGATTTGACTCATCACCGTTATCAAGGAAAACCACGCCACCTGTAATAACCCGCTGGTGGTCCGTAAGGGAGCAGGCTTTCACTCCTGCCAGATGCCTCTGGGTCTTGGGCCGTTAACCTGTTTCCTTACGTCCGAGGAAGACGAGCTCTTAGCCAAGCAGAAGCAGTTTTACGGCATACTCCAGGCCGATCAAGATGAGTAGTCAAACTAGCATTTCAAAATTTCCACAAAGTTAATTTAGATATTTATGAAAGTTATTATTAAAAATGTCGAGAAACATAATATAACTATAATATTGGGATGTATAATTATAAAAGAAATTAATGAGTCAACATTCAATATTTGAGAATTTTTTTGGTATAATTAATTTTGAATTTAAAATTAAGGTAGTTATATAAATTAAATTGTTGATGTTAAAACACTCATTTTATAATATATAGTATAAAAAACACTTATTTTATAATACATTTCATATTAATAAATTTAAAAAGAAATCATCATCATGGTCATTATTATTATAAAAAAATAATATATAAATTAAATATATATAAATTTTGAAAAACATGTAAAAAACTTACTCCACTTTACTATCGCTTAATTTGTAAATAGTTTTTATTATAATGTCACGACAATATAATCTGTGTTTCTATAGTTTATTTCAAATCAAAATATATCATATATACATTTAAAAAGGTTTTCGATATGGTTGCTAGAAACAACCTTTGGAACAGATTAGAAGAGCTAAAGGTTCCTCTTGATTTGAGAGCTGTCGTTGTAAGGTTATACGAGAATGTAATTGTCGAGTTAAAGAGGAATGAGGGGTGGTCGAAAGATATTAAGTGTAATATCGGAGTTAAACAAGGTTGCCCCCTCTCCCCTATCCTATTTGGCATTTACATCGACAAGCTAGAAGGTTGTTTAGAGGAAGCAAGATTTGTTGGCACGATCTTAGCTAGGATAGTCATCATCCTTCTTTTCTACACTGACGATATTGTTCTTCTCGCAAGGTGCCCATCTGATCTTGATAAGCAACTTATACTTCTTAAGGATTTCTCTACCATGCATATGATTGTTAACACTGACAAAACAAAAGTTATGATTATCAAATCCAAGAAGGACACTTACGCTAATTTTACGTATGACAATAGTAACTTGTAGGAAATGTCTTCCTACAAGTACCTAGGAATTGATATTCATCACAAGCTCAACTGGTACTATAGCATTGAGAAAAGGATTAATGGGGGATGGAAAGCTTATTTTGGTCTTGAAAATAATTGTAAAACGGCAAACCTCGTAATGTGGGATAGAAAGAAGTTCCTCTTTGAAACTTTAGTCACTTCGGTTATCTTATATGGATGTGAGGTTTGAGGTTGTCGAATCTCTAGAGAATCCTGGAGAAAGATTGAGCAAATCCAGAAGTGTTTTATAACGTATAACCTCAAAATTAAAAGTAACACACCCTATCCTATTCTCCTTATAGAAGTGGGTTTTTGCACTAGGCTTTTGTTGCACAAGCACAAGCTCAATAACATAGGAGACCATAGACTTCCTAAGCTAGCTTTAAATTCCAGCCAAAACCACCTAAGGCTCAAACGAGGTTGGTCTAAAGACACTAGGGCCTGGTTAAACCATTGGGAGATTGACGAGAATGTTGCATTGCAAAATATTAATAACATTAAAAATATTGTTACTTCTAAGATCAAAGAAAAAATGTGGTGTGAGAAAGATTTAATAGCTAAAAGAAAATTAAGATATTACAAGGAGGTCATCAACCCCACCCTAGAAGATCAAAAGTATCTCTCTATTTTAACTAGCTCAAAGAAGAAAATTAATATAGCCAAGATTAGAACGAACTCTCATGAGCTCCATAGTGAAACGGGTCGTTGGGCGGTTCTTAAGACACCATGGATAGAAAGGTTCTGCCATCTCTGTGAGAATAGGAACATCGAGGATGAAAATCACTTCCTCTTAGAGTGTCTCGCGTACAACCACATTAGATCTCAGTTTCAAAATCTTTGTTGCAATACTGACCTTCCTAGCCTTTTACGTTGTCAAAATTACAGTGAGCTCGGGAGGCTTCTCTCTAAGCTTTTTAAGCATAGGAATAAAACCTTAAATCAAACTAAATAATTCGTTTCTTTAGGTCCGATAGACCAAATTTTGGTCTCAATGGACGCTAACCACCACCACCACCACCACTACCACCATCATCATCAAATGAAATATAACAAGATTTATAACTATTGAAACTCATTTCCCATTTATCAAAAAGATTCTTACTCTATAAATAGATTTTGCTCATAAACATAATTTTATATTATAAATAATAATAATAATAAATCAATTTAATTTAATTAAAACAACCAAATATATATATATATATATATATATAAATAAATAAATATTCTAAATCTCCATATTTTAAAAATATTTTTAAATACTCCATAGAAAAAAATCTCTACTATTTCTATTATTACATTAAAATTCTCAAAAACTCGGATCTAAAATAAACATCGTTATAATTTAAAAAACATGTTTCAAGAATAAACACACTTATTATAATAAAAATAAAACGTCAAAATTAAAGTTATAATCAAATTATAATAAACACACTTATTATAATAAAAATAAAACGTCAACATTAAAGCTATATTATTATAGATTCCAAATAAAAAATAAAACTAATTTAACTTAAAAGCGATTGGAACCAGTGATCAAATTTGAAGGTCTACCCTTAATTTAATTTGGAAGGGTATATATTCATCTAACCCTTCAAAGATGAAAGGTTATAAAAAAAATTCACTTCTACTGAAAAGTATATATTAAATAAACCCTTAAAAAAATCCATAATAAAATAGTGTCATTCTAAATCTTTAAACTATTAAAAATTTAAAGAGTAGCTTCAATGAAAACACTATAAAATCTCAATATTACTAGTAAATAAACAAACAAAAAAATCTCAAATTCTATTAAAAAAAGGTAAACATATGTTTCATTAGATGATTTTGAAAAGTATTTGGACTTACATAATTGAAAATATAAATATATTTTCCCAATGGAAATGGATTTCTAGTTTTCATTTATTTCCTTACATCATAAGTAGCATTCCAATCTACCTCATTTAGAGCATGATGTGCACTTAGAGATAGAAACATTAACATATTTAGTGTCTGCAATGAAAGTCTTCATCTATCATCATTTTTTATCCTGTTTAATTTTCAGAAGCCTCTTTCACACACTAACATGTCTTTCACACACGGATGTGGTTGTTGGGATAACAAGAATAGCTTGCCATAATTGCATCAATATGGAAAGTCTTAAAACCATCCATGTTCATCTCCACATAGGTGTCATGCCATACATATGCTTTTCAAGTATGATTTACAAATAGCACAAATAAATTAATTCATTTCACCCCAACATCTAACAGTATCCACAATTATCCACAATAGATTTTTCATATAAACATTTCAACTATATTTTTGTTGGACAGTCTATATCATTCACTTCTTCATAATAATGTTGAAAAGTGCAAAACTTATCCACATTAAATACATGTAAATCTATGAATCTCCTATCTAAAGATTTAATCACCTTTACAATAAAACATTTTCCCAAAAAAAGACAATCATATAGTAGCCCCGATATTTTCATCTTTGGAAAAATTTCAAACCTCAATGGATGTAAATGTACCATACTTGTACTATCTGCAAATTCAAGGGTTCCTCTTTATGCTTTAACTAAAAAAGAAGACATATGCATTGCATCTACACCAAAAATGCTTTCCAAAGATCATTTATGAAGAATGCTAATAGAAACATGTAAAGTAGTGTCAATATATGTAATAGCAACATGATCCTCTTCGAACTTTTGATTCAAATTATTTAATTCAACGAGCATGTCTACAAGTATATGGATGCAAGTATGCATATGAAATATTGTTGCCAACTCATACATTTGTTTCTCCCGTGATTCCTAATCGTGATAAATAATGCATGAGTTTAACAAGTCTTTCCATGACCTTTCCTCTAGAGAGCAACCTAATTTGATGAATTTGTAAGACCACTAACTTAGTGATTTGAAATGTATACATTAGCTCTCTCAATTTTCCTTGTCATTTAGTTGATTTTCCAAGTCATGAATAAACTTTGTTTCAAATTTGTTAATATATTGCAACTCTCGAAAATGAGATGAAGCCTCATTGATTGTAATGCTTCCCCATGATCTATGCAATGGATAACTAATAAATGAGTAGCATACGAAGCTTAGGAGATAAACCCTCATGAATACCCCTCGTGGAAGAAGCACCATCTGAACCAAAATCAACAAACTTCATCAAATATAAATCCATTTATGCTAAAAGAGTTCTCACTAGATCATACTTACATTGAGCTATTCCATCCTTTATTTGAAGTAAACATATAAACTTTGTTAAAGATTGAACTCTTCCTCCATTCGTCAAAAATGTAATATAATCAATCAATTGGAGTTTCATAATTTGATCAGTGCTTTCATCAACTAAAATTGAGTAAAATGACCTATGTAAAATCTTCTCTTTTAGTTTTTTCCAATACACCTCTTTAGAAACTTGAAGAAAATCTTTTCTTGGTGGTGCAGTTCATTTATACCTATTCAAAGTCACATATTGAATTATACATTTTAAAGATAAATCATGTATAGCAACAAGATACATGTTTTCAATCATTGATATAATTTTCTCCTTTCCAACATTTACCATTAGTTCTACATGTTTAGTGATTGGAATATTGCTTCAATCGCTTGTTCCCTCCAAAAGTTGAAAAAAAAATTAAGCTTTTGATTTTGCATGGCCACTTATACCACTAACATGAAGAGTGGTAGTTCACTCTTTTGAAAATGGAGTCTCACTTTTAAATTTAACACGTCAAGAACATTTTATTCTTTCATTACCATTAAATATTTTAAAACATAAGCCCATGGAAACCTTGTATTCCATTTGGATTTTAATATTATTTTGTGTTTCTCTGATGGGTTTTCTATTTCAACAAGCTCTACACTATTTGATTCATCATATTCATGTAGATGAGCATCAACTTCATTTTGAATATTACATGGTTGATTAGAATGTTGTGTAAGGCCAAATGATTCAACAATTGATAATTGCATTTTATCCTTCTTAGGACAACCAATAGGAGAATTTTTCAAGATTTACGCCTATTAAATAAATAAAAACAATAGAATAAGTAAATACATAAATTAAAAATCCCTTAGCAAGATTGAGATAGACAAAATTCAACTTTAGAAAGATTCCATAGGATTTGACTATAGATTTCTTGATAGGTTATTCATTGATTTGTTGAATTATGTTTTGTAACATTCAAGGAAACCTGTAGCTTTATGATAGAGAACAAACACTTCATGAAAAATCATAGTGTGACAAGAAATTTGTATGGATTTAAGCAACGAAGAAAAATAAGCAAGAGTTTGAATGAAAGCGTTATAGTTGTGGAGTCCAATACCCTCGATATAAGATAGATATTATTTTCATAGTTGGTAGATTCATATAATTATGACAATAAAAATGGCACCATTAACAATGTAGAAAACAACTCCACCACCCATTCCTAGAATGGAAGGATGGCAAGCAGTGGTGTTCAGGGTATCTAGCCACAATGTTGATTTCTTGGGGTGGATTCTGTGGTGCCCATGAGACATTGTGTGACCATGAAGGCTGCCAATACTTCAAGGAGTGTTGCATTAAAGAATCCATAGAATGAAAAACCAAATTTTAATGAAGATATGAGGAGGATAATGAAAAATACATTATAGTCTAGCGTGGAACCATAACTTTCCTTCTATGGATGATGGGTTGCAATTCAAATGAAAATGGAAAAAGTGGATGCAGGGAAAGAGCAGTCAAGGATAATCACAGAGGAGCAAGAGCACGTGCATAGTTGTTGAATGGTTATTCAATGTGCTCTGACACCCTGTGCTAGGTGTAATAGTACCATGACTGTTGCATGTATTATTGTTGCATGTATTATTGTTGGCCTCAGGAAACATTCCCAAATCATGACATAACTATTAAATTGTATGAGGTCATTTGGACTTTCACTGGTCTCGAAACTATCACTAGTCAGAGCAATTTATGCACTAGTACAAACTCAAAATTATAATAAACTTAAAAAAGTATTGACAGGTTATTAAAAATATTACCCTTCTTTTGAAATATAAAAATTTAATCTAACCTTTCTAATGGTTTTGATCTTTTAAATTTTTTTGGAAATGTAATTTTTTTTTAACCCTTCTAGGAAGGGCCAGGGGGGCAGGAGCCCAAAGAAGGGCTAGGAAGGGTTCAATTTTGAACACTGATTGGAACCTATGCGGCGTCACCCATCTGAAGTCATCCTTTCACATCTGCTTCCACGCTACTGCTATCTGTTCAAGCTGTTGAATGAAGTCATGGATGTAATCCTGCTGCCGTGCAATATTCGCGACTAAAATATCACGGGCCTCCGCCACTTTTGATCTCAACTTCTTCGCAGTGCTGTAACAATCTTTTCGCTGAGAAAAGAACCGTCGTCTCCCCTCTCAATCTCGATCCCCAACTTCAGATCCGCCGTTATTTGCCGGGCATTCAAGCTCTGATCAACTTTTACTGGCAAGAGTACGAGCGGCACTCCGAAGCTCAGCGCCTCCATGGCAGAGCTTCACCCGCTGTGGGTCAGATACGCACCGACCGACGGGTAAGAGACGATCCGAACCTACGGCACCCAACCCCAGACAACCAGACCCTGGTCCTGTGTTCGTGTCTCGAAACCTTCGGGAAGGAACTCCCAGGGATCTTCCCGGGCGCTGTCCGAGAACTGCGGAGCACGCAGCGAGCAGAGGAACGGGAGCCCGCTCGCCTCCAAACCCAGCGCTAGTTCGTGGGCTTGTTCTCTCGATAGAAACGTCTCGCTGCCAAACGACACAAACACCACAGATGATGGCCTTTGCCGGTCCAGCCAATCCAGCAGATCGGAGCCCTCGCGGGTGTCCGGGCTGGGCTTAGACGCGGGCATAAGCGGGCCGACAGAGAGCACGGGAACTCCGATAGCGCCCTGGAAATAACGAATATACTTATCTTCCTCTTGAAAGCATGATTTCACGGCCACCGCCACGCATCCTTGCAGGCATTTAGCCATGCGATTGACTGGGGCAATACGACCAGCGATTCCTCTGTGCATATCTATTAAATCCCGCGCTTCGTACAGCCTGAATGAGATCGCCGAACACGGAAATCCGTGCGGCAGAGTTGCCAGCTCCTCGGCGGTCAAATTCTGGCTAGAAAACCTGGATGGGTGGAAGACATTGCCGCAGGTCGCCGGCGAATACACCGAGAAATAGACGGACGGTATGTGCATCTCAGCAGCGACGCTCTGCGTCCAATACTGCACGAAGTCGTGAATGACGTAATCTGGCGAAAGCTGCTGGAAGAGGCTTCAGAACGGCTTCTCCAGGCCGTCTAGGGCTTGCTTGAGCGGAGACGCCATTTCTACAGGGATGTCTGCCGTGCACTCCGCCCCCGGGGTCAGTCTCTCCGTGGGCGGTAATGGCAATTCCAGCAGATCGATCCGGCCCGGCCACTCCTAAAGTTGCAGTGAAGGCCTGATTCTGGATATCTTAACGGGAGTGGAGAGAGAGGAGACTGTGTGGCCGTGGGTTGCAAGAGCCTTCGAGAGCTGTAGAAAGGGATTAATGTGGCCCTGCGCCAGCCATGGAAACAGCAGAAAATGAAGTCGTTTCTTTCTTATCTGGCTATCCATCATATCACAAGGAGTATCTCAGGGTTATGAGGAAAAGACTATATCATCTGCAATTTCTATCTCTTCATCAAACAACTAACGAAGTCTTAAGGGGATGCCTTTCGCATAATAATGCTCTTATTAAATGCTTTCTCACTAGAATAATGCTCTCATTAAATGTAATTATTCGGTCTGACTCGAATAATACTCTTATCAAATGTAATTATTCTATTGTCATATTAATATTATAAAATGTAATTATTCTATTTTGATATTAATATTAGTTAAAATTATTTTTATAAATTACATTTTAAGGTTTTTTCAGCTAGAATCACGTGTAGAGATTATAAGTTTATTGGATATTGTTTTAGCTCATCTAGTGTAGTTAATATAGGACTCTTATAAAATAGCAGTACTTTATTAAAAAATATTTGTAGATTGAAAATGTCAATATTCAATGTCGACGTAATTTTGGGAACTATAATTAAAATTATATGGAGATCGAAAATTTATTGGATATTGTTTTTAGATTGTATAGCCTAGTGTAGTTAATATAAGATTCTTATCAAATAGCAGTATTTTATAAAATACTTGGAGATTGAAAATGTCAATACTCAATATCAAGGTTTTTTTGGGAACTATAATTAAATGTGGAAATTGAAATTTATTGCATATTAAATGTGGAAATTGAAAATTTATTGGATATTGATTTAAGATTGTATAGCAGGATTAAAATTTTTATTATAATATTCATGTTCATATTAATATTAATATGATTAAAATTTACTTTTATAAATTAAATTTAAAATATTTTTCCTGCTTATGGGAATGGCAAATTACATAATAAACCGAGCCTATTGGGTGGCAAATTCCCCTCTATGAACCTGGCCTTATAGCTGGTAAATTTCAGAGTGAAACGGAATCCTTCGTTCCTTGCCCGATGTCGTAGTTCCTTCTTTCCAATCTTCATTCTTCCTTTCTTTCAGTTCGAGTTTTCTTTATTTAAGTGTGTCTGGGCCAATACTTATTTTCCTTCCTTGTCTCACTAAGAAGAAGAAATCCTTTCTTTCTCTATCTTATCATATATCATATAATAAATTTCTTATAATTTACAAGCATAATAATGTTCTTATAATTTACAAACAGTCCTTTCTTTTTCTTTCTTATCAATATAATAATGTTTTTATCATTTTATTAGAAAATTATTATAATATTAGTATGATTTAAATTTATTTTTCAAAACAAAATTTTAAGTATTTTTCAACTACAATTATATGTGGAGATTGGGAATTTATTTGATATTGTTTTAAGTTTGTCTAGTATCACTAAAATAACACTTTTATTAAATGTTATTTTTCTTTTATAAAACTAGCACAACCACAATAATAAATGTGGTTGATAAACACCTATAAGCTCATATGAAGCACATATGTCAATTATCAATAATATTTAAGCATTTCAAGTAATGTTATTATTTTATATTTGGGCTATATTTTTATGTCAATTTTATCTTTGAGATGCAAACATGTTTTCTCAAATTTTGCATTTAAAAAAAATTTACACAAAAAGAAATTATATCACTTTAAACACTTCCTAGATTTGTGATTATAATAGATCAATACTGATCTTTAAAGAAAAAAAACTAATAAGACCATCTTGCAATTTGAAAATTTGTTATTGAATGATTGCCAACTAATTTTAGAGCACAAATTCATTCATGCTACTTTAACTAATTCTACACTAATCCTACCAAAACCTAGGACAACCCAAATTAAAAGCAATCTTTTAGACATTTGTATTTGAAAAGTAAAACAATCTTCCATAGAGCACTCCTTCAGATCATTAACATCAAAACCACACTTTAGCCACTAAATATATAGTGTACACATAATTGATCGCGTGGAAATTTGTGGCATAAGCTGGTCAAACCTTCTACTCCTTATATGTGACATATTCCTCTCAAGAGTCAAGGGCCCGTAAGTCGCCTTCATGATCCATTATCAAATACCAAAACTTATGATAGAGGTTGTTCACATTAGATTTGCCACTGCGAGACACCTTTGGCAATGTACAAATACACGTATGTTTAGATACTGGTAAAGAAGTTAGAGAAGTAAGTTGTTGCCAGAATTATAGGAAAATACCTTGTTATATATGGTATCGAAAACTTTGTTATTAATTGAAGAGTTAGCATTCACGACTTGTAGCCCACATTCTCCCATCGTGAGAAGAAAATTGGAGTATAGATTTCGATCTTCGAACATGTTGAGGGAAATCTTAACATTGGAATGGATGGAATTTATTTGTATAGTAGTGAAGATGGAATTTATTTGTATAGTAGTGAAGACGTAGGAAAATACCTATAAATGAATGTTATAAGTAATAATGATAAACTTATCATGGAGGAACTTATTAGAATTGGAATAATTTCAAATGCCTAAGAAAGTAGTGGGTGGGGAGCTACTTAGCACAAATATAATTTTTTAATTTATTGAAAAATCTTTTTCAACCATAATAAAATGTGGAGATTGAGAATATTGAAAATTGTTTTATGTTTCTCTGATCTAACTCAAATAGGATTTTTATCTACTATTATTATTCTATTATAAAATTGTTATAATATTAGTATAATTTAAATCTATTTAAAATAAATAAATTTTGTTATAATATTAGTATAATTTAAATTTATTTTTAACTCAAATAAGACTTTTAACTACTATCATTATTCTATTATAAAATTGTTATAATATCATTATAATTTAAATTTATTTAAAAATAAATAAATTTTGTTATAACATTAGTATAATTTAAATTTATTTTTAAAAATTATATTTTAGAATTTTTTCCCACTGTTATTATATGGGGAAATTGAGAATGCATGGGACATTGTTTAGTTTCACTTAAATAAGACTTTGGTTCAATGTCATTGTTCTATTATAAAAATATTATAATATTAGTATGATTTAAATTTATTTTATATATTCAATTAAAAAAAATAAAAATTATTGATTTAAGTTACAAATATTTGAACCTTAAATTTTATAGTTTACACTTTATAAAAAGAGATCACAAGATGTGTCAAATAAAATTTAAAGTTATAAATATTCTATTTCTTATTTTAAAAAAATATAACACGTCTCTTTAGTAGAAAAAAAATTCATTATTTACCTTAAGATTAACCTCTTTTTCATTAATGTTATATTTATTTTGTAGACATTACCAGTTGTGGTATGTTATGTCTGAGTTATGGTTACGGTAAATTTAGGTGGTGGAGGGTTATACCTTGTGCAAATGATATTATAACTTTACAAATTAAATGTTAAACTTAGGCCTTAGGGTTAATGTAAAACTTACACATTGTTATATATTATATATATACATTTGAAATCCCATTCATTGTGAGATGCCGCTTGTCCGCAACTTGCATTAACTTGATCTTGTGTAAGGGTGGGTTCTGGATTGTTCTGAGAGTAATTGTAAACCTTTGCCAAGGACATTTGGCAGTGAATCCACCCTTGAATGTTGGGCTTGATTCAATAGTCGCTAAGAGTTGGGAAATAGTTGGGGTAACTATCCCGCACCCTCTGGTGATTCATTTTTGTTCCCTGCTCTGCTAGACACGGCTTTGCTGAGGACTCAAACATTAATTCGGATTTGGAAAGGCATATTGGTTGCAGCACAAAGACAACATGCAATATTTTATTTTTTCATTTATAGCAGACTTGATAAGGGAGATTTAATAAGATTTTATTTGGATTTTAGTGACGATATATGTTTGTTTACAAGTCAAGGAGAAAGGGTACCTCTATTGTGACATTGCTTCACTCTACTCTGACCGAAAGTTAATAAAATCACCAACTAACTGATAACGAAAGATTCCTTATTTCGTCGTTCGCAATTTATCTTTTAAATCCACTTCCTAACTATTGCATCTCCTGAACAATATACAAGAATCTAAATTTCTTAATGACTGATACTACAGGTAAGGAAACACTATCAAATTTGGCCATTCCAGGAAACCCTATGTCTTGCTTCCTTACAACTTTATACTAAAATTCCCTTGTTATGTATTGTCTCTGCAGGTAAAGTTTCTCCTTATCATGGGAAGATGGTTTACCAATTTGGAGCAAGTACCTTGGAGTTTGAAGTTGCAAGTCAATTCCTGATACTCACAAGCCAACCCTTCTAGGTTTTTCAAGTTCCAATTCGATACTTTGCAATTTTTTTTAGAGCTATGCAGACACCAAATGTTCTAGGGTTTTAATTAGTGACTGAATTCTAGTTTTATAACATTAATATGGTTTCCTGGTGATAACCCACCAAGGATCTTAAGTTGTTCTTTTCACCCATTGTCATCATTTTAAACCATATTTCTTCATAAATGCACCAAATTCCTGCATACATGTTTACATGGTTTATTATTATTATTTCCATTATTTCTAATGAATTAAGAAGAATTTTGCATGGTTTTACTAATGACAGTTTAGCGAGTTCAAGTTGCTGCAATTTTGTCCAGTTTATGTAGCTATCTCCATGGTTGAGGTAGTTGCACCAGTATAGAAGGAAATGTGACACTTGGAATTGGTTTCTAGAAGCTCCAATTTGGATTTGTACTGGTCAAATTTCACCTAGCTCGCACGTGTGGACCTCCAACATCAAATCAAGGGAAAAGCACAGCAGTTTTGACTAGTCAATTTCAAATGCGTTTTCTAATCAAATGAAAGTGAATTTTGGAAAATAAAAACATGTGTTTTGTTCATCACAGACCCAACTAGGTTGTCAATGAGTAGGTTTCTCAAATTCTTTTCCATTTGATATATTTTCGAAGTTCTTTGGAGCCTTATTTTGTAGATTACGTGGATATGCAGTTTTTCAATATTTCATTTAATGCATAATCAACAAAAAGGCTTGAACGAGTTGTTCTTTAGCTAATTCGTGGCATAGAGATAAGTTTGATAAGATATGGGCTAATATTTGATCCAAAAGTCCATGAAATTTTATTTGATTTGATCGCACGACCAAAACTCAAGCAAGAAAATTTTGAGTTTATTAATTGTCTCAAAATTCTATAAATTGCAGTCTCTTTGATGAGAGTAGGGATGATCATCAGAGATGTCAAGGATGATCTTAATTTGTAATTGTTGCTGCTTATTGAAGGAGAAGAACTCTATTTTTTTCATTGAATGTAATGTTTTTTAATATGGCATAGCTCTGAGTGCAAGTAGTGATTTAAATCTCTTCCCTTGACATGAGTTTTTAAAACCTTCCAATCCTTAGGAGGCCCCCATAGAGATCTATGAGAATAGTATAGATGCTTTCCATTTCTTTTATATTCTCATGAATGGTTTGTTTTACATAGATGAGTTGTTTATGCTTATCATAGATTAACAACTCATGCCTTCTATAGATTAAATTCTTATGCTTTCTTAGATTAAAATGTTCATGATTCTATAGATTAAAGTTTGTAACTTTTAGAAAAAAATCTCCATGCTTTCATAGGAAAAATCTTATTCTTTTAGATTAATAATCTTTATGTTTTTTTTTCTAGTTTAGCATTAATTTCCCTTCTAAAAACTTAGTACTTTCATAGTTTATATTAAAGAATCAAATTTCCTTTTGAAGTTTCCTATTCATTTAAGTTATGCATAAATATTTAAAGCTAATCTCCTAGAACATACGGTGTAGTGTACTTCGCAAGCTCACGTACCCGGATGGACATATAAATGCAAGTAATTTAACAAATCAATTAAATTACCCAACATTTTGGTGCGCTTTCTGGGGGAGTATACATAGGTGTTAGATTTCAATTCCATCTCATTCTTAGTTGCATCCATTTAGTTGCATAATACTAATTTCATTTTAGTACATCCTAGAAGTATATTCATAAAAAAAAAACTTCAATCACCTACCACCCCCACTATATCACGTGGTGCAGTAAGAGCCACATCATGAATTCTTATTTTTGCAAGCAGAAGAAGAGGTGAAAAAAGAGGTTGAAGACATGGATGGAGATGATAATAATGAGGAAGATCCTTTTGGATTTCCCATTCAAGAAACTAGTGTCAATGTTCATATGAAGAACATCCCTCCATGTCACGTGGTGTAGTAAGAGCCACATCATCTTCCACATCCTGAATTATTATTTTTTTAGGTAGAAGAAGAGGTGAAAAAAGAGGTTGAAGACATGGATGGAGATGATGACAATGAGGAAAATCCTTTTGTATTTCCCATTCAAGAAACTAATGTCAATGTTCATATGAAGAACATCCCTCCATATCACGTGGTGCAGTAAGAGCCACATCATCTTCCACATCATGAATTCTTATCTTTGCAGGTAGAAGAAGAGGTGAAAAAAGAGGTTGAAGACATGGATGGAGATGATAACAATGAGGAAGATCCTTTTGGATTTCACATTCAAGAAACTAATGTCAATTTTCATATGAAGAACATCCCTCCATCCGTAGTTCCTAGCTTCAAAGGTATGAGATTAGAAGACCCTGAAACCTTTCTTTTTGAATTTGAAATAATTTGTAGATCTTATGGCTACTCATTACGCCTTAAAAAGCTGAATTTGTTTCTAGAAAGATTCAAGGATAGAACTCTTAAATGGTTCATGACTTTACGAACAAATTCTATAAGGACATAGGATGATATGAAAAGAGTAATTTTTGAAAAATATAAAGATTATTGCATAGACCATGACCTTAGAAATGAAGTATTTAAGATGAACCAAAAAGAAGATGAGATACTAGAGGATTTAGTAGAGAGATTTACTTATACTATCAAAAGATATAAATTTCATAATTTAGGATCAGAAACATGAAAAAATCTCCTACTAAATGCTATAAAGGATGAATGGATTGATCTTCTTAACTAGGTGGGAAAAGGAGATGCATCTCAATTGTTATTTCAAGATATTTGTGAACTGTGCAAGAACATATAAAAAGGAAAAGAAAAGTATGTAAGATCCCCTCAAGATCCATTTATGGCAAGAGTAAGTAAATAGACATCAGGATTGGTAAGTCAAACTAAAGTTAACAATTTGCTAGACATTCTTGGTAATTTAAATGAACAAATTAATATGCTAAGAATGAAAAACAAAAAAAAATTGGAGATTGTTGCTTCATTTATATTTTGCCCTAATTGTAGAAAGAAACATCATTTTCATGAATGTCCACTTCATAACATTAAAATTTGTGAAATATTTTTCCCTAGATGTAGAAAGAAACATGATTTTCATGAATATCCACTCCATAACATTAAAATTTGTCAAATATTTTTCCATAAATGTAGAAAGAAACATGATTTTCATGAATGTCCACTTCATAATATTAAAATTTGTGAAATATGTGCATGATCACATACTACTAAAGATTGCCCAACATTACTAGGGTTAAAGGTAGTTCACCAAGGAGAAAATAAAACACTAGAACAATCCTATTATGTAGCTCCAAGAAGACCATGGAAGACTCATCAATATGGTATGATGCAAGATTTTAATTCACATTATGCACAACAATCACAAAGTAATTGGAAAACACCCTTGCCTTGACAAACTTGGCTATCTCAATCCCAATCTCAAAACCAATCTTGGCAACAAGGTTGGCAAGGGCCTTCAAAGGAAATCCACCATATCCTCAATCTTTCCCTCACTATCCTCAATACCAATATCAATATTATCCATACCATTCACCTCCACCACAATACCAGTTTCACCATTAGTTGACCTCAATCCAACCTTTGTCATTACCAACCACACAAACACCCCAAAGATCCATTCCCACTCCAGTACTTGCACAACCATTTCAAATCCCCAAGAATAAAACACCTCAATACAATTAAAATTTTAAAATATTGCAAAATGATTCTCTAGCTACCATGGAAGAACAACAACTAAAAAGAAGAGCAATCAAACTTTAACTGAAAATATGGAGTTTTTATATTGATTAATAAATAGTGAAATTTTTTATTAGACCAGTAATATTAACAAGATCACATGGTGGTAGCTATTAGCACCTTTGCTTCCTTCCTGCCATCAGCAATTACTGCGGTCAAGTCTAAACGAACACTAGTCGAATGCAGTGCCAACTGACGCTGATGTAGAGCTAAGTGACAGAGTGTTGCAGGGCCCGCTCGCAAACGGTTAGAATTCCGTGTTACTCGACTCTTGACTCTCTTCCAATAATGTTTCATATGATTATACCAATAATGTTTCCAATTTTTTGTGCTATCACAATTGGAAATAAATCTAAATATAATAAAAAATACAATTATATTAAAAAATATTACTTTTATTTAAAAAAAAAATCCACGGAAGCCCTTTCTCCAACTAGTTATCACTTTTATCACCATTTTATGAAACTTTATATGGCCAAAGATAGAGAAGAGGTTCTAGTCCTTGGTTTGAGGACTATGTTGGTTTTATTCATTCAACCTTGACACTCATTATTTAATTTAATCTATTTTTTCAAGTTTTATCATCTTTTTCACTTTGGATAATGATTCCAAACCTTCTTTTTACATTTTTGGAATTAATTTTCCCTCAAACAATTTATGGGTAATTGATGGGTGTCTTTCCAGCAATCTTTCCACTTTTCCATGGAGGTAGATTTGAGCTCAGTTGTTTTTAAAAAATCCTTTAAAATATTGATGAAGTAGTTTGGAAACAAAACCTACATTAGTGATTTTGTTTCTCTCTCTACCTTGAATAAGAACGTGACATTCTCTTTAAAAGAAAAAATATTCCCAATCCAAACCTTTTTTTATGATACAGATAATAGCTCAATAATTTACAATTTTGTCGGAAAGAGATGTTGAAATACTAATATAACAGATCTTACGTTAAAAATAAATAAAATAAACATAGCCACCTAAAAACATGAACAAATTTAAATCTTGAATTTATTAAATAAAAAAAATTATTAAAATTTTAATTTTTAATTTTTAACCATTTAATATAAATAATATATAATTAAAATGGTCTATATAATTAAATATATAGATTTAAACCAAATATAAATTGGCCCAAGAAAAATTATACATTACCATTATACAAATAAAAATCAGTAACTATTTGTATTAAATCTATATAAGGTTGACACAATTTAACCTAGGGTCAGTGAATATTGAAATGGGGAACATGCTTGGCTTGTGATGGGTTATGGATTTTGAGACCTTTCCCATCGCCAACGCACACAACGACTTAACTCACACCCCATCTATCAAGACCTCGAGTTGGTGAGCGCCTAAGAGAGTCGAAAAATGACAACTTGGGTTAAAAATGTGCGGCTGCACCCAAGATGTGCAACGGGTACCTGCCTTCGGTTAAAGGAGACTTAGAGGTATATATTCGGTTATGTGCGACCCCCCATTGGTTTAAGGCATGCACAAGTGTAACGGGTGGTTAAGTGCGACAAATCAACAAGTGCGTCGTACAGTACGTGCAGTGTTAGGCGGGCACCTGGCCATCGGAAAGTGCAACCAAGCATAATGACGACACGAGTCGGGTGCCCAAGGTGGGGGAGCATCCCGACGGGTGGTGTGATGAGTTAGAAATACGTGTAGCGAGTAGTGATGGGTGAGTTGATTTGTGAGGGATTGGGCGAGTTAGTGGGCATGATGGGCGAACCAACCTACGACCAACACAAAAGACACCTTAGTTGAATGAGTGCATGGCAAGGTGGAATAAGCTGGCTGCATATTACATGGGCAAGCCGACCAATGGGAAGACCAAAGGACGCGACGGTTTGGGTGTAATGGCCATCGCACAGAGGCATATATAAATGGGAGGCCATGTGGAGGAAAAACATCAATCAAACAACAAGCATACAAAACAGAAGTGCGAGCTAGACAACGAACAAGGACGCAAATGAGCGGGCAAGGCGAGATAATTGACCTAGGGACTGTGGAAAGTTTGGCGTAGGAAGTTTGGGGTTTCTGTAGCGTTTAGTTGAGTTGCAGTTTGGCATATCATAGGGTGGGAAGATCGCAGTACTGCAATGCAGAACAACACAACAAGCGGACTAAACAATAGCGTGGGTAAGATCATTCAAGTAGTCAGGCACTACACGACCTATAGGAACAACAGTCCTGCGGGCAGAGTAAATGTGCAGGCCGCTACAATAGGTTGTTTGGGCGGTGCACAGTTGGGTTGTGCAGACAGTTAGTGTTATGCTGGTTTTGGTGGAAGGGTCACGAGACAATATAACTGAACAAGAGTTCAGGTGATAGTTTGGTGGGCTGAATGAGTGGGCAACAAACGTGCAGGAGTTGCATGACAGTGTTGACATTCATGCAAAGTAACGACAAAAGTGTGTGATTGAATGCAAGTCGTGGGCAGGTCTGCACAAAGGCAACATTCAGGAAAAACGTGCACAGACTGTATGAAGATTGTAAAAATTATAAAGTTTTGTAAATTGGTATTTTGTATAATTATATTATTGAGCAAACTTATATTTAGGAGTTGTCCCTCTCACATGTGATATGTGTGTACACAGTTGTTATATTTGTTTCTGTTTCATATGAAATATTAATTGATGAAAGTTAAATGAACTATTTCCGCTGCATCATAAACACATAGTGAAAAATTGCTTAAGTGTTGGATAGGCGTAGTTTGTGAGCTCAAGTATTGGTGAAAAGAAAAATTTTGGCAGTGCTGCACCCGCCTATGTGTTGGTTGGAAGACACCACTAACGTATGTGCATGACAATTGGTATCAGAGTCTGTTTTGTAGAAAGGGGCTTTAATAAGAAGAAGTGGGAATACAGCAAGTAGGGATTACAGTTGGTATTGAAGTTGGGAATTGTGCAGTTGGTTGTAGTGCAACATTAGGGAATTTTATAGGGGAAAGGCAACAGGTTAGGGTTGAGCTAAACATGAAAGTGTATGGTCATGAAATGTTCAAGGGCAAAGCTGATGGTGGAAAATATGGAGGAATCACATGTAACAGGTGAATCTAGTATGAGTCCCAAGACAGATTTTATGAACAAGACCTTGGATCATATGGACGAAATAAGTTTAAAGATGAGTGAATTGGAATCCGAGAATGCTAAAGTTAGAGATAAGTTCATGAAGAAGGAAGAGGACCATGAGAACCTCAAGGTATGATACGAGTCTCTTAAATGGAAGTATGGGAAAACTACATGTGAAGCCAAGAACTTTGAAGCTGTGAAGGATCAAGGATTAGAGGAGATCACAAAGCTGCGGAAGAGTCTTGATGAGGCTCTCAATGAGATTTCCATCTTGAAGAAGGTTATTGGGTAGGGTCCGATTGGAGAAGATGCCCACATCAAAGTCAAGGAACCTGATTCTTATAATGGGGTGAGAAGCGCGAAGACCCTTGGAAACTTTCTATTGGATATGGAGCAATACTTGGAATTCTTGGGACTTTCTAATGAAGAGGCCAAGGTGAAGGTGCCTTCTCAATTCCTTACAAAGAATGTGAAGATGTGGTGGAGAAGAAAAGTAGATCAGATTACTCATGGTGATGCTGAGGACATCTCTACTTGGGAAGAAATAAAGGAATCATTGCAAAGTCACTTTAGTCCACAAGATGAGACTTTGGATGCAAGGACAAAGATCAAATACATTAACAAAATAGGGAGCCTGCAATCATATAACTAAAATTTTCAAGTGTGGTCTTTGAACTACCTAATATGGTGGAGAAAGACAAGGTGTTCAACTTCATTATTGGATTGAAACCTTGGGCACACAGTGAGGTGAAGAGAAAAAATATAAAATCACTTGACGAGGCATTTTTTGTAGTTGATAGGCTTGTGGACCATTACAATGAAGGGAACGAAGAGAAGAAAATTAAGTTTGATAAATCGAAGGAAAAGACAACAAAGGAGGATCATGCGAGAGTATTTGGAAAACCGAAGGCAAAAAACCTTTGAATTTTTGGTTGTGCGAAGAAGAGCATACGATGAAGAATTGTCCTTCAAGATTGACTATGGCATCTTTGGTATAATCTGACAGAAAGAAGGAGGAAGAACCAAAAATTGGGATGATGCAAAAGCAATGGAGGATATCCCAAGGCGCGATCCTGAGAGGAACAAATTGGCATATGTGGACATGAAGGTTGGGAAAGGTACATTTCTCACCATGGTGGACAACAGTGCAACCCATAACCTCAGTAGAGAGGAGGCTGCAAGGAAAGTTGGGTTGAAATTTTTGCCAACTCAAGCTCGTCTTAAGGTAGTGAACTCTCCACGAGACAAGGTCATTGGTATTGCAGAGAATGTGGAGGTACATATTGGGTACTAGTATGGGAAGATCGACTTCACAATAATATGGATGGATGACAATGAGGTAGTTTCGGGGATGGAATTCATGAAGCAATATGAAGCTATGATGGTGCAATATATGAAGAAGTTGTATATTTATGATGGACGGGAGGCTAAACCATTAGGGGTACCTACCATGGAAGCTAAGACAATTAGGTGTAAATTGAAAATAATGAATGTGGAGGACATTAAGCGGGATGAAGAAATCTATGAGAGTTTGAACTGTGCAGAGGAAAAAATCATAGAGCAGGCAAAGATTATGAGGACATTGTCTGATAATGTTCGGGATTTGACAAGCATACTAGAAGTAGTGGAGGATAGAAAAGATGTGAAACCAAATACTCATCAGGAGGAGAGTCGGGAAGCATACATGCAAATATTGGAAGAGGAGGATCCTGAGAGATGGATTGAGTTGTTATAGAAGGAGAATGGAAAGCCTTCAAATTTCCCATCCCCTCCCTCTTTCTAGACTAGCATGGGGATGAGGCTCATTGTCTCCTACTCATGGTAGTGAGTCCTATTTGACGTAATGAGTAGACCCCTGGGGCGAGATAGATGTGACTGACAACAAGATGCGATGATAGCCACGATGAGATGAGATACATGCATTCTTGTTGAGGAGATGCTACAGTTGGATTAGCTACCCAACTAATCACCTTCACAGGGGGATCGAACATATGATGTTCCTCTAGAGTTATGATATGATTTGGGCATGGAGCAGGTCATGGGAAGAGCTATATAGATGTTGATATATGGAGATAATTGTCTTAGTGATGGAGGTTGTTGAGATGGTGTTGTCGAGGATGACAACATTTTTAGACTGGGTGAGGATGTTACGGCTTCGAGTTGGCAAGTGCCCACGAGATTCAAAAAATTGATGACCTTGCTTAAAGGTGTACGTGTGCACCCAAGATGGGCGACAGGAACCTATGTTCGGTTAAAGGTGAATCAGGTGGAAGCGTTTGGTTAAAGGTGACTTGGAGGTTGACGTTCAGTTATGTGCGACCCCATTATTGGTTAAAAACGTGCATGGGTGTAGCGGGTGGTTAAGTGTGACTAATGGGTGAGCTCATCATAGCGGGCACACCGTGTTGGGAAACGTCGACCCATCACAAAGTTTGACCAAGCATAGCGATGATATAGGTGACATGATTCGGGTGCCCAAGGCGGGCGAGCATCTCGTCAGACAATGCGACGAGTTGGGAAGAGGTGTAGTGAGTAGCGATGGGTGAATTGAGTATTAAACGAATGGGTGAGTTGGTGGTCAGCATGGGCAAGCCGATCCATGGCCAACCCAAATGACGCCTTGGTTGAACGAGAGCATCACACGGTGGAATAGGTTGACTACATATTACATGGGCAAGTTGACCCATGGGAAAACCAAAGAACGCATTGGTTGAGGTGTAGTGGCCATCCCACAGAGGAATATATATATGGGAGGCCATATGGAGAACATTAATCGAAAAACAAGAATACAAAAAAAAAGTGCGAGCTCGATAGTGAACAAGGACGCAAATGAGCGGGTAGGGCGAGGCAGTTGGCCCAGGGACTATGGCAAGTTTTGGTGCAGGAAGTTTGGGGTTTCCACAACATTCGAACGAGTTGCAGTTTGACTTAGTGCAGGGCCAAAACATTACAGTATAGCACAACACAACAGGCGGGTTGAACGATAATGTAGGTAAGATCATTTGGGTGGTTGGGCACCACACAACTGACGGGCACAACAGTTTCGTGGGTAGAGTAAACATGCAGACCACTACAACAAGTCAATCAAGGTGCACAGTCGGGCCGTGTAGATGATTGGTGTTACAGTGGTTTCGGTGGAAGGGCCTCGAGATGATATAACTCAACAAGAGAGTGGGTGACAGTTCGATGGGATGAACGAGTGGGAAACAAATGCGCAGGATATTCATGACAATGTTGACATGTGGGTAGAGGAATGAAAGAAGTGTGCGAGTGAACACAGGCCATGGGCAGGGCTTCATGAAGGCAGCATTTAGGGAAAATGAGCACGAGCTATACAAAGATTGTAAAAATTATAAAGTTTTGTAAATTAGTATTTTACCAAATTATTTTATTGGGCCGATTTATGTTTGGGAGCTACCCCTCCCACGTATGATATGTGTATACATTGTTGTTATATTTATTTCTGCTACATATGAAAGATTAATTGATGGGATATAAATGAATGATTTCCGCTTCATGATACACACTTAGTGAAAAATTGGTTAAGTGTTGGATAGGCATAGTATGTGAATTCAAGTATTGGTGAAAAGAAAAATTTTGGCGGTGCCGCACCTGCCTATATGTTGGTTGGAAGACACCACTAGCACAAGGGTGTGACACCATCCCTAACTCGCTTGCGTTAGACCTCACTTTGTCCTACCATGTCGTTAATGATATGTTATTTTCTTAGGTGATGATTAGTACATTACCCTGTCACTGATGTTATGTGTTGGGATTTGGAGCTTTGGTGGTGGTTGTTGGCTAAAGTTAGTCTAGAAAAATGAAAAACCTAAAGTTTAACTATGTAAAACCCTAAAAAAAATTGAAAATTTGTACTTAAACTTTAACTATGTAAACACCCCCAAAAAATTAAAAATTTGTTATGTACAGTACTGCAACATAAAAACTAAATATCATTGTCTAACAACCGTGACATAATAATGAGATTTATTTCAAAAATAATAAAGTCATTTCTACTGTTTCAATTAAATCTTATTTTAAAGTAGTTATTATAACAAAGCATATTTACAAAATTAAATATTTTCATTATAAAATAGTGTAAATCTCTAAATGTATATGTCTTTTTATATATTAATTATCTTATAATTAATAATAATAATTTTAAAAATATATATTATTTATTTAATTTAAGTATTTTGATAATTTGAAATGCATGTATTTATAAGTATTTATCAACTATTTAATATATTTTGGTTGCAGTAGGATTTAAATTTTATCACATGTCATAATGACATATTATAGGGATAAAAAGTTGATATTTATTTAAAAATTGTTTTGCTATTTGTACTTGCTATTAATTTAAAAATAAAACCAGATTAATAAATATTATATTTATGACATTAAATTTTTATTATTTATTATTATTTTACTTTGTTTTTATTTTCAAATGTTTCTAATGTGCAAATTGCAAATTTTTTACATGTGTGATATGATCCTTACTTTTTAACATGCGATATGAAAAATGTAGGTTTATATTTGTGAAAGGGATAATCAAACTTTGTGAATATAATTAGTAAATATTCAATATTATTAAAATAATCAAATTTCATTGGATGTATTTCAAGTTATATAGTTTACGATAATCTTTTACACGATCTTGACTAATGTTAAAATATAAATTTAGGTTTCTATGATCTATGTTTGAGTTATTGAGAAATTTTCTGTAATAATCATATAGAAGAATTTTTTTCGATGTATGATCATGGCATATGATTAAATAAAAATGCATTTCAAACTAACTAATGTGGTTCATCATCATGGCATATGAGTAAATAGAGAAAGTGCTATGTAAAGAGAACTAATTTATATAATTAATTAATAAAATATATTAGAATGTTAAAATTGATGGTTAGAGAAAATAAATCTATTTATTAATTTAAATTATATTAACAAAAATAAAAATCAAATAAAATAACAATATTAATTAATTAATTATTATTATTACTATTATAATTTTCAACAACAAACAATAAAATAATAAGTCAACCAAGAATATCTAAAAAAATCCAACTAAGGACATTATTATCTAAAAGTCAAACTTGAATAATAAAAATAAATAAATAAAATAAAATAATAATAATTAAATAACTAATAAATAATAATAATAATAAAATAACTAGTCAGAATAAATAAATAATAAAAATATTAAGAAGATAGGGCCGAAACCCAACAATTATTAATTTTCTAGCCTTCATCTCTATTAATATTACTATGTATCTTTTTGATTTCTATGGTCTCCCTAAACTTGTGGTAATTATTATGGCTTTCCTAAATTCGTGGTAATGGAAATGCCTAATCCTAGCAATGACCGAGGCCTCTTCAATGCAGTGGTGATGTTTATTTTTTTCTGCATGTTTTGGCAAAGCGGAAGACTGAGTTCTCCCTCGTGGTAATGGAAATGCCTAATCATAGCAATGACCGAGGCCTCTTCAATGCAGTTTTGATGTTTATTTTTTCTACATGTTTTGCCAAAGTGGAAGACTGAGTTCTCCCATGTTTGATGTCGACTGTGTGCTCATGAATCCTTTGATTTATTGAGCAGCCAATCCCACAAATGTAGGGAGTTCTATAAGAATGTGGGATAATATAAACACCTTTCATATCCTTCGGTTCTATTGGGTCTTTTACAAATCTTGGGGAGCTCTGAATGGTGTAAATGAGCCTAAAGGTCAAGGGATCCTTATGCTTCCTTAGGATTTTCACAATCTTGTCACTGATCTCTTAGATAAAAAGAAGATGCACCCCATCACACTAATTAATTTGAAATGCGTCAACAATATTTTTCCTATATGTTTATTACCAAATGTTTGTTGGTAACATGTTCAACTATGTTATAATTTATATTTTAACACATTGATAATATACCATTGTAAACAGAAAAAATGTCACCATCAACATAAGGTAAGGGTGGGTTATGATATAAGAGCTTAAAACATTGTGTTATTAAGGAAGGTGGTTGTACTGATCTTATTATGTATGGAAGAGATGTATGTTGATTTCGCTATTTTGCATGATTTTGACCAAATACAAATTTTTACAAGGCATATGATTCAAAAATTTTAATTTATCAATAATGTATATTTGTGAAAAAATGGCAATCCAGCTTTGTCCGGGAGTTTATACTTTTATATGTGGAATTAATTTGAAGTTATAATTCATAAATTTTTAATATATATTTGACTCATATATTTTTAAACGTATTTTATAATTTATTTTTTTACAATTGATGATTATTTATTTATTTATTATTATTATTATTATTATTATTATTATTTTGGATTTTTTACAAAAATATTGTATTTTAATTATCATAAAATATTGTTATCTAAACATAATTTTTGTAACTATAACATTTTTTTGGTTGTATAAGTGGTTGTTATGTATTTAGCTTTTGTAGTTGAGAGTGCCATTATAGACTGTCTCTTGCACATCGAATTTCTCCTCCAAATAGGTTTAACACTACCCATTTGTGTATCATCTACGATCTAAATCTTGAGCTCATTCTATATCAACAAAGCCATGTATGTGCAACACTTTGTCTAATCTCAGTCTTCCTTGGTAACACAATCCATAGCTAGTAGTGCAAAGAAAATACCTAAATACCCTCTTTACTTCTATCTGATGTCCCTTCCATGTTTTTGACATACTTTCTTAATAATCCCACTACATGTGCAATGTCTTGTCTAGTACACGTCATTTGAATATATCAAACTTCCCTCCATGCTTTTGACATACTTGCTTAATAATCCCACTACATGTGCAATGTGTTGTCTAGTACACATCATTTGAATAGATCAAACTTCTAACTACATTAGCATGTGGAACAAAAAACATATATGTTGCCTCCTCTTGTGTCTTAGAAGGAATAGGGGCCTTTACTAGTGTACATACCTACATAATAAACCTATGCAATACTGTCTCAGCATACCCCCTATAATTTAACCATAGTTTCTTGTTTTCCCAATCTATTTTAATTTCCATATCCAAAATGAAATATGTAGGACCAATATGCTTCATGGAAAATATAGAAGGAAACTAAGTTTTCACTTCCTTGATGATTTCCCTATCATTTTCAATTAACAACAAAGCAAAATTATAATAGAAAATAAATAAGATGATTGCCAACTAATTTGAAATACACACAATTATGCCCTTTGTTCATTGTAAAGTCATGTACCAATATACAAGTTTTCAAATTTTTGATAATGCATCCTTAGTCATTGCTTTAACCCATATAGAGACTTTTTATCCTACATACAAGTGATTTTGTTCCCTTCATTGAAAAACCTTATAGTTGCTTCATATAAATTTCTTCTTCCATAACCTCAAATAGGAATGTTGTCTCAACATTTATTTATTCTATTAGGGTCCAAATCTAACCCCTTTATTTATATAATAAGCCCAATGGGTCATGTCATAGTCATAGTTAGTTAGCGAATCAATAAAGCCCGCATTAATAATTGTAAGTGGCTGACTCACATTAAAGAAAAGGGACCGCAATTAGTTGTAAACAAGCCATAGTTAATAAATAAAGTGGTTGACCCGTATTATGAAAGGGACCACTATTGTTAGGGTTTTGGATGTCATTTATCTATAAATAGTCTTAGTCAGTAAGGGAAATATCATCGAGTCTTATTGTAATCGAGCTCTGCTTTGCTGGAGGTTGCCCCCTTGAAGAGGCAAGTGAACATTGAATCTATTTATGAAAAATAAAATATTTTGCAATTTTTCTCATTTCATTCTATGTTCTGGGCTATATTTATTTGCATTTATGGTATTATGGTATTTCCCACATGTGAAGAGCATAAAAAATGGTATCAGGGAACTTTTTAGGGTTGGTTGTACCTCCAATTTTTGTAGAATATTTTTAGGATAGAGATGTGTTATGACGTCTTTAAACCATGAGATCTATCATTGAGTGCACAAGCCTCCGTATTTGGGGAGGCATGCACACAGGAACTATAAGAGGTGGTCACAATTGTTGGACTCCCTTGTAACCCCTGTGGGTACCCCTTCGAGTAGTAGTGCATTAGACAAAATTGTGCATGGAATGCACTTCCATGTACCCTTGGGTATATCAAAATCCCCCTAGGCTCACCTGCAACCTAGACTTAGATAAGTTGTCAACCGTCTTGCTACTACAGTACACTGAGAACAACACTTGGGGATATTACTTGTGCATACAATAGGGTAGTCGGGTAGTACGATTAAGGTTACGGTCAATCCTCCTTAGTTAGTGCCCTGAAATATTGGGTTGAGTACTATTGTTGGACCCTTTTGTATATTGCGATTTGTAGCACCTCACACTCCTTTGTGACCATAGTTCCCTCTGCTAGTTGAAGATCTCCTTGTGTCTTATCTTCGAGATTAGATTCAGCAGTTGGGGTTCTGTCGCCATAGTGCAAATCATCTCCAACAGTTGGGGTTTTTCCACGTCGTACAAATCAGATCCAACAGTTGGGTTTCTGCACTGCCATGTAACTCACATTTAGCAGTTGGGTTTTTCACAACACCGATCAGGCTCTTTGTGTAGTGAGGCTCACTTCTATTATTGTACATGCCCGATTTTCGCATGACATTGGGCAAGATTAAGTTTTCTGGAATTCGACCACTACAGTATTAATTAGCGAGGAGTAAAACTCCTTTCAGAGTAATAAAAAAATGAGTTAGAGATCATTCCTAGGCATCTACAAGAGACTTAGCCCATAATATTGAGGATGAAAAACTGGTCGCAGTGCTACCATTCATTTGTAAGCCTCAAATTTTTTTGGCGGTCCCAAAATTTTTCCGACACAACCTCAAGTGATCCACGTCATTAGAATCACGAGCTTGCCCTCTTTCCAAGCAAACTACTCCTAAGTAAGCTCAAAAACATTTGTCTCAGATTGGTATATATAGGGTACCAGATCTTAAGTTATGGTTGCGGAAAAGGAACTCGAGAGGGTCAACAACCTTGAAGCAAAATTTGAAACATTCGATAGCACAGTTCTCAAATATCTCTCATGTATATCATCCCTTCTAATCTCACCTCATATGGAGCAGCATAGTGTTGATGCACACATAGAAGGAGAATCCAACCATCACATTTACTTCCATGGAAATCACCGCTCTTCCCACCACAGGACACCAAAGATGGACATGTACAAATTTGATGGCTCTAGCCCTGCAGTATGGGTAGCACAAATGGAAAAATATTTCTCCCTTAATGACATCTCAGAAGATCAAAATAAACTACATGTGGGAGCCCTTCATTACGACCAAGAGAGATGGAAATGATAGCAGTGGCATTAGAAATGTTGTCCATGGAAGCTGACTTGGCACATGTTCTAAAAATCCATCTGTGATCGCTTTGACTAAGAATCTAATTTTTTGGGTCATCTCACTAAAATTGGGCAAACATGCTTAATAAAGGACTACATTCTAGCCTTTAAGAAATTGGCCATCAGAACTAACGGTCTAGCAGATGACTTCTACTTAAAGTGTTTCATCAGTGACCTGAAAGAAGCCATACAAGCCCATGTCCAGATGCACCACCTAGCTACTTGGATGGACACCTGTAAAAAGGCATTAGAAGTGGAAATAACCTTAACCGCCTTGTCCAATAATCAAAATTTTGTCACCAAGGCGAATCCCATCCTGGCTCAAGTTCCCACCCGAACACTTAAAGTTCAAAAGGTGTCACAGTAGAAATGGACAAAAGACGAAAACAAGGATTGTGTTACTATTGTGATGACAAGTACTCTCCTGGACATAAATGCAAGGAACCCAAATTCTTTCAAATTGATGTTATTGATAACAGTTCACATGAGGAAGCTCCATCACTTGAGGTGCCCGAGGGAGAAGTTGGTGAAACCCAAACTGACAATGATCTCACAGCCACACTCGATGAGCCCATTATATCACTACATGCTTTGGCTGACATTTCTTCACCTAAAACTCTAAAAATTCGAGGATTTATTAAACATCGACTGGTCATGGTATTGATTGATAATGGTAGCACTCATAACATAATCCATAAGCAAGTTGTAGAAGTTGTTCATTTCTTTGTGAGGGAAATATATAATTTTTGAGTCCTTATTGCTAATGTGGGGACCATGAAATGTGAAGGCCATTGTGAAAATATTAAGCTTCAGATGGGTGATTACCACCTAAACACCCACATGTTTACTATTGGAATGGGTGGTTGTGACATTGTCTTGGGTGAGGAATGGTTGTGTGCATTGGGTCCGATCGCAATGGATTTCAGGAGTTATATATGAGCTTTAAGCAGAATGACCACATTCATATATTACGAGGACTCCAGGCAGGTGCTCCTATTATCATTAGTTCACATCGAATGGAGAAGATTTTGAAAAAGGGCCATCACGACATTGTCGCCCAATTCAATTCCATCCAGACCATTGAATCCACTACTCCTCATATTCATCGTGAGATGGATTAGGTCTTAGACCACCACCAGTGGGTATTTAACAAACTTAAATAGCTTCCACCCTCTTGGGGTGAACATGACCATAGCATCCCTTTCGTCCAGGGGGCTCAACCTCCTAATGTGTGCCCATACCGATATACTTTCTTCCAAAAGAATGAAATTGAAAAAATCATCAAGGAACTCCTTGAATCCGGTGTTACTCATCCCAACATCTTTCCTTATTCATCTCCAGTGGTCATGGTGCTCAGGAAAGATGGAGAATGGCGCATGTGTCCATACTTTTGGGCCTTCAACAAGCTCACTGTGAAAGACAAATTTACTATTCCGGTTGTTGATGATCTCCTTGATGAACTGCATGGTGCTTAATTCTTTACCAAGTTAGATCTTTGCTCGGGCTATCACTAAATACACTTGAAGTGCGTACACATTCCCAAGGCTACCTTCCACACTCTTGAAGGCCATTATGAATTCCTAGTCATGTCATTTGGTCTTTGGTAAGGAGAGAAAGGGAGGGAAGAAGAAAGACAGAGAGAGAGAGAGAGGAAGTGACATACAGAGAGATGGAGAGAGCGTGTGTATGTTTGGGGGTGAGATAGAGAGACAAAGAAGGAGAGATAGAGAGGGGGGCTGGGAGAGGAGAGAGAATGAGAGAGGGGGGAGTGGCAAGGGAGACATGAAGAGATAGAGTGTATGTTTGGAGGTGAGATAGAGAGAAAAATAAGGAGAGATAGAGAGAAGGGGGGGTGCGAGAGGAGAGAGAAGGAGAGAAATAATGAGAGAGTTGGAGATTGAAGATAGAGAGGGAGGTAAGAAGAAATGCACATAGAGAGAAAGGTGGGGAGAGTGAGAGGGAGTGATAAGGGAGTTGGACAGGGAGGGAGAGATGAGAGCAGGAGGTAAGAGAGATTAAGGGGGGAGAGAAGGGGAAGAGAGAGGGTGAGGGAGAGGAAGAGCGAGGGGTAGATATATATGGATAAAGAGTGTGTATGTTTTGAGGGTGATATAGAAAGATAAAAAAAAAGACAGAGGGAGAGAGAGATATTGGTGGAAGGTGAAGAAAGGGAAGAAGTGAGAGATATAGAGAGGAGGAGATAGATAAATATGTAGAGGGGGAGCATGTGTGTTTGGGGGGAGTTGAGATAGAGAGACAAAGAAGGAGAGATGGAGAGAGATATAGATATAGATGGAGGGGAGAGAGAGGGAAGACAAACTCTTACACTAGATGAATTGATTTTAGTGTATATGGTGATTTGTAATCATATTTGATTGCTTGCATTAAAGGCGATAAACTAAATTAGAGGGCAGAGGAGGAATTAATAGAGAGAGAAGGTGAGGAGTGAGAGAGGGAGTGAAGGGTAAGAGAGAAAGAGGGAGACACAAAGATGGAGGGGGGAGAGAGTGCAAGAGAGAGAAGGGGAGAGGGAGGGAAAAAGTGAAAGGGTTGGAGAGAGAGAGAGAGAGAGAGATGGGGGGAGAGAAAGGGATAGAGAGGAAGGATGAGAGAGAGGAGGACAGTGAGAGGGAGAGAGAGGAGGAGAGTGGAAGGGACAAAGATATCGAGTTGAAAGGGGAGATAGGGAGGGAAGAAGAATTACATAGAAGGAGGAAAGTGGAGAGAGAGAGAGAAGGAGTGACAAGGTAGAGATGGATAGAGTGTGTATGTTTGGAAGTGAGATAGAGAGACAATGAAAGAGAGATGGAGGGAGATATAGATATAGATGGATGGGGGAGATAAGGAAGAGTATTTATTGAACTAGATTCATTGATTTTAGCATACATATTGATTTCTAATCCTATTTGATTGCTTTCACTAGATGCATTAGTTTCGGTGCAGATGTTGATTTTTAATGCTATTTGATTGGTTGCTCTAGATGCATTGATTCTAGAGTAGATGTTTTCTAATTCTATTTTATTGCTTGCACTAGATGCGTTGATTTTAGTGAAGATGGTTATTTATAATCCTATTTTATTGCTTGCATTAGATTCATTTATTTCATTTTAGATGGCAATTTATAATTCTATTTGATTTCTTGCACTAGACACATTGTTTCCAATGTAGATGTTGATTTCTAATGATATTTGATTACTTGCACTAGATGCATGGATTTTAGTGTACATGTTGATTTCTAATCATTTTTTATTTCTTTCACTAGATGCATTGATTTTAGTGTAGATGTTTTCTAATTCTATTTGAGTGCTTGCACTAGACGTGTTGATTTTAGTGTAGATGTTGATTTCTAATTAATTTTGATTGCTTGCACTAGATATATTGATTTTAGTGTAGATGTTAATTTCTGATTATATTTTATTGCTTGCACTAGATGGATTAATTTTAGTGTAGATGTTGATTTCTAATCATATTTGATTGCATGCATTAGGTGCATTGATTTCAGTGTAGATTTTTTCTTCTAATCCTATTTGATTTCTTACATTAGATACATTTATTTCTGTGCAGATGTTGATTTTTGATTTGATGTAAGTGGATGTATGATGGTACATTAATTTTAAAGTGATTGGATTAATAATGTGATTGATTTTAGTGCAACCACAAAAATTATTGGCATTGTGCATTGATTTTTGTGTTATAGTAATTCAACCTATTAATATTGGAGAGCAAGAGAGGAAAGGTAAGATGTTACAATTGCTTGAGTTAAATATTTGAATGCTTTATGATTTCAAGTGCACTTTTCATATAATTGATATGAAATATGGAAAAACTAACAGGGGTAACAATAAGAAGAGTAGAAGAAAATAGTTTGAGATTTATCACAATGAAGACTATTTGTAATTGACTACATTATTCAAATTATTTGTCATTCAACACTATGACATTGTCATGTTGTATTCAAAAACTTTATTGCATCATTTTTCATCATTAAAATTATTAACAATATATATAATGTCAACAAACTGAGGTAAAAAATTTAAAATTGAAACTCTCTTCAAGATATATTTAGTAATACGTGGAAGGACTATTAAGAATTAATTAGTTGTCAAAAATTGTGATACCTAAAATTAAATGAATTAGATGTGCTATATATCAATCATCCTACAAGCCATTGATAAGATTGTCTTCCTTAGTCATCACCAACCAATTACTAATAGACAATTACATACACAAAAATTGTAACATTCACAAACATTACCATCCAAATCCAAACACATAAACACACAAATCACTCAAAGTGTTTAAACATAGTCCCAAAAACCGCTAAAAACATCCAAACACGAACATACATATCAATCAAGGCAAGAAACGTAGACTAAATTAAAGAAGAGAATTATATGGTCATGTTAAGCAAAGAAGACATAATGTAGATTTCAAAGTATGAAGTTTATCTCAAACATATACAAAAAAAATGTAACATTCATAAACATTTCAATCCAAATCCAACGACATTAACACACAAATCACTTAAAATGTCTAAACATAGACACACACAAACCACTCAAAACATCCAAACACGAAGATACAAATCATTCAAGGAAAGCAACATAGACTAAATTAAAGAAGAGAATTATATGGTCATGTTAAGCAAAGAAGACATAATGTAAATTTCAAAGTATGAAGTTTATCTCAAACATATACATAATAATGATCATCTAAAAATATGACATTGCTGCCCTTAGCTAGAACCAACTCAAAGCGTCGAGAGTGATCAAATCCCTCGAAGTGAAAACCCTTCCTCAAATTCTACACTCCAAAAAAAGGTTTTGCACCTAACCATTAACAAAAAATTAGCCTTTAACAAATTATACCTAACCATTATTAAGGTAGTAGGTGGTTGATATATGCGATATAGGTGGTTGATATATGCCTATCGCATATATCAATCACATTAGTAAATGTAGTTGTGCTAAAAGAAATACAAGATTATATTCATATACACTAATATAATAAATAAATTGCATTAGTAAATGTAGTTTTGCTAAAAGAAATACAAGATTATTTTTATATATACTAATATAATGAATAAATAAAAATATTTAATAAATAAATAAAAATATTTAATTTATTTGATAATTATTAACAAAACTTTTATACCTCATCAAAATTCTGATAAAGACATCTCCAATTTGACTTCTCACATGGTTTAAATCCAAAAAGTATAATATGCATATTTCGTTAATTTTATATGATTTCATTCAAATTTTAAAAAATGAAACATGCATTTTTCAATCAATTTTAATAATTAAAATATTAAATATATATATATATATATATATATATATATATATATATATATATATATATATTTTTTTTTTTTTTTTTTCAGTAAAGAAAGAGTTGAACCTTCTATTTCATTAATTCAAAAGATATTTTACAAAGTTTACATAACCTGTCATTAAATATTGCAGGAGAACAGGTACCCCTATCAAGGACAAGGAACCACCTACTACCTCACGGAAGCACCAAACTCAAGGAAAATCCAGAAGGACAACAACCATTCGGTCAAAACACCACGCGGAGCCAACCATCATCAGCAATCAAACCCGACCCCCCGATGAACATAAAGGAAGGAAAGGACGAGACACTCCAAAAGAAAACGGAGAGATGGCCCGATGGGCCCCACTAAACAACACAGACTATCCCAACCGTCCAACCCAGTTGCCAGATCCGACGGCCAGGAGCAATATTGCTGCTTCGAACCCTACCACACTTTATCGCACGATAAAGGGCGGTTTCTGCAACTGCCACCATGCCACGTGTCTTGCACTCTATGGGATCACTCTCAAAATAACAAAACCACTTACCACTTAATAACCGTGTGATCACCGGAAACCCGCCTATCACCAGGACAGCTAACCCGGAAGCAGGAAGAGGACACCTACTGTTGTACCCCATTAAATGCCCATCTTGCCAACTCGTACCGTGAAACCTGAAGCTGATCCTGAGTTTATTTAGGAGATAAAACCACAAAGTGCCAACCAAAAACCTGGGAAACCCGGTCGAGATGATCCGGGAGAAGATGAACCCGAACATGACACTCAACCTCTCTGGTACATCCTGCTGGGCTGAGAAGGTACCTCCCGGTGACATCAAATCGTGGAATTCAAGCCCGCTCGAAATTGGAAAACCTCCCTATCCTTCGCAGCTTGATCCTCGCAGATAGCATTTAGACGAATTGGAGGAATTTCTTGCCACTTTTTGGCCATTCCACATTCTGCACTACTCGCACCTTGATTGGCCATTAAGTCGTCTAGTTTATTGGCATTACATCGAACATGGTTGAAACTTATGGTACGAAGGCCCTGTACATGCAGTTGGATTCTTCGATAAACCTGGATAAGTTTCCAATGATTCGAGACTCTTTTCGGCCTGGAACCACCGTTGATTCTTTTCACTGTGTTGATGGTTATCTCAGAGTCTACTTCCACAATGATATTTGAGCGTTGATTCTATGATAGACCCTCTAGACACTGCTCTAGCGCCATCACTTCCACCATGTTGTTAGTAGCTCTACCTAAATGGTAGTGGAAGATAAATATAATATTGCCCTCGTCATCCCTTAAAGCTCCTCCATAACCAGCAGTTCCCGGATTGCTTTTGGAGGCACCATCAATGTTTTATTTCAGAAATCCTTTCGGTGGGGGTTGCCAGTAGTCCTTCTCTGTTACCATGGTATTATCCTTTTTGTTTCTACCTTGAGGAGTTATCCCTTGCAATCCTAGTTGCCTGAGAATTCTCTGCTCTTCATCTGAGGGGGATTCGAGGGGATATTCTTAACCGTAGAACTGACTATCTCTCTGATCTATTTCAAGATAAGCTCAAGAATATGTTGTGCTGAAAACTTACCATTCTTGAAAATTCTTTTATTTCTTTCTTTCCAAACGTTCGAGATAATAAATCAGGGTGTGAAGGCCCAGCCAAAATTTAGGAATTCATTCTCCTTGAAGTTTTTTCTCCAGTGGTTTAGGGTATTTGTGATACTTCCTTTGTCCCTATCTAACTGCTCGAAAATTGAAGAGAATGAATCCCACAGCCAGGTAGTATAAGAGAAACTATTGAGAATATGTTCCATTGTCTCCTCTTGCTCCTCACAGAGCTGGCATCTAGAGGGCCCCATAATTCCCCTTCTCCTAATATTGTCCCAAGTCAATATTTTCTTGTGATGAACCACCCACATGAAAATCTTGATCTTCATCCAACCTTGCTGCCTCCAAAGATGCGTCCAGGTCTTGTCTGGAACACTGTAATTCAGCCCAAGTAGAAAACCTTTAGCTTCCTTGAGATTGAAGGCTCCTTGCTTGTTATTACCCCAACTCAATTGATCCTGCCCTTCTGTTTTTAAGATCGTCCTTTGCTTGAGTAAGTCCCCAAGAGCCTCTGCTTTGCATTTCAGGGGGTTTTCCTCTCCGCATTCAATGTTTCTCCAGCTTCTCCATTTTTCAGGCATCTGCGAAAGATCCCAAAAATTCTTAACTCTGAATAACCCTTGGGCATCAGTTTCCTGCTTGAGGCTTACAAAATTCTCAGCTAACAAAATTGGTTCCTGCAGCCATTTGTCCTCCCAAAAAAGAGCAAGATCTCTTGCTCTAATTTCCCAGAAACTATTCTTTTGAACTAGAATTCTGTTCTCCCAGGCTCTGTTCCATATGTAGGAGACTTTTATAGTTCCAGACATTCTTATGAGATCATTATTGTGCCATGAGCCGACATACTTCTCTTTCCATATCCTGTCCCACTGTGCTTTTGGCTCCTAGCACTCTACAAAGAATCTCTTGATCGTCCAGGCCAAGGGCCCCCTGACTTTTGGGTTTGCATATTTTTTCCTAGGAAACTAGGGCCCATTTCTTTCTAGTTTCCTCCTTTCCCCACGAGAAATCTCTTTGAATGTCTCTGATTTTCTTTAAGACACCTTTGGAGCTGGGAGAGCTGATAACATAAACACTGGGATGGATTGAAGAACAACCTTTGTTAGAACTAACCTGCTGGCCAGGTTCAAGGCTCGGAAGGTCCACTTATTTACTCTATCCTGCATCTTATTAAGAACCGTTTCCCAAATAATCTTATGCATGGGTCTAGCAGTGAGAGGTATTCCTATATATTTACAGGGGAGGGAACCACGTTGAAATCCAAGAATTCTTGAGATATTTCTTTGGATAGCAATGTTAGTGCTGAAGAAGAAGATTTTTGATTTAGAGAGGTTAACTTCCATACCTTTAGCCAGGGAAAAATCTTTAAGAATTTGTTTGAATGCCAAAGCCTCTTTGACTGTTGGAACACCTTGCAGTAAGGTATCATCAACAAATTGTTGATGAGTCAGCACAAAACCATTCTCTGAAATTTGAAGACCCCTAATTTTACCCATATCCTTGGCCTGCTTAATGGATCTCCCAAGCCCTTCCATCATAAGAATAAAGAGGAAGGGAGAAAGAGGGTCTCCCTGCCTGAGGCCTCTAGAAGGATTGAAGATTTCTGAGGGGGATCCATTGACTAGAATGGAAAAGCTGGAGGAGGACACCAGCGCCATAACCCATCTGACCCAGTTGTGGTCGAACCCAAAGGCATAGAGAACCTTCTTGATATAATTCCAATTCACCTTGTCATACGCTTTGGCAATGTCCAATTGCATGAGCATCCCTGCCTGTTTTTTGCTGGTTAGCGTGTGCACCACTTCATGTGCTTGAATAATGTTGTCTAGAATCTGTCTTCCCTCCACAAAACCTGATTGTTCTTCAGACACTAGCGAGGGGAGGAGAGGTTTGAGTCTATTAGCCACTACTTTGGATATTATCTTGTAAACCACATTACATAAGGCAATAGGTCTGTACTTGTCAGCAGATTGAGCAGTCTCTTGTTTGGGAATAAGTGAAATAAAGGAGGAGTTGAGAGCTTTCAGATAGTTTTTCTTCTCCTTGAATCCTCAACCACATTCACTATGTCCTCTTTGACAATATGCCAACACGCTTTAAAAAAATCCACATTGAAACCATCTGGGCCTTGTGCTTTTCCATTCTGCATATCTTTGAGAACCTCACTGACCTCCTCTTCTTCAACTGGTCTATAGAGGTTAAAATTGTCTTCTATGGACACTAGTTTGGGAATATGCCCTGTGATTCCCCTGATGGACTGCTCCCTGTTAGGAGTGTTTTCCCGAGTGATGTTCCAGAAATGTTGGACAAGCACAGCTTCAATATCTTTATGAGTAGTCTGAATTTCCCCTCCCTCATCTTTAATCATGGAGATTCTGTTGTGAGCTCTGTTAGCTATTGTGGATCTGTGAAAAAATCTGGTGTTCTGTTCTCCTTCCTTGAGCCATTGAATTCTAGATTTTTGTCTCCAAAATATTTCCTCTTGTTTGCATAAATTTTCCCAAACTAGATGGTATTTATCCACCTACTCACTTTTAGCTTTATCAAATCCATCTTTTATCAGATCCTTGTTGAGTTCTAGAATTTTGATTTCCACTGATTGTTTTTCCTCAAAAATGTTACCAAAATCTTTCTGGTTCCATTCCTTTAGTCTAAACTTAATGTGCTTAAGTCTTTTATGAAGAAGAAACATCTTAGATCCTTGTATTTGCAAGTCTTCAACCCACCATTTTTCAATGTTACTAATGAAATCCAGGTGGGAGAGCCAAATGTTTTCGAATATGAAGTGTCTATTCCTGGGAGATTCTATACCCTTGATTTCCAACTGAATCGGCCAGTGATCCAATCCTCCAAAAGGAAGCACTCTGGCTGTTATTTCATTATTTAGAAACATTAATTCCTCCGATATCATGAACTTGTCTAACTTCGACGCTACCTGTGCCTCACCTCCTCTTTTATTATTCCATGTAAAAAGGCCATTGCTTGAATCTGACTCATCCAAATTCATATTGTCTGTAAATGATTGAAACGCTAAGGAATCTTTGTTGAGCACTCTGGTACCTCCTTTTTTTCTGAGAGAGATTTGATCATGTTAAAATCTCCTCCCAATATCCAAGGCATTCTAATCTGTCTGCTCTTGAGGTCACTAAGGGCTTCTAACAATTTGAGTTTATTCTCTAATTTTTAAGGACCGTAAACATTTGTTACTAGGAATGTTTCCAAGACCCCAACAGGTTGAATGACCACTGATAGATAATTTCTTGATGCCTTTCCATCCAAAATGTTGATCCTTTGGGGATTCCAAAGAGTAAGAATACCCCCCGTTGTGTTCTCCACTTTAACCTCTAGAAACGCATATCTAATGAGCCATTTGCTGTGTATAAGTCTTATTTTCTGAATGGAACATTTCATTTCCTGGACGAAAATCATTTCCGGCATATCTTGTTTCATTCTAGAACTAAGCAATCTTTGTTTTCTTTTACTTCCTAAACCTCTGATATTCCAAGATGTAAATTTCATATTTAAAGATTTGTAAAGGAGTAACTGGTTAGGTCTTTCATCTTACCCGAATCTATCATTAGCTTTCCACATTCCATCAAAAGTTCCTTCTGCTTTTTCCGGCCTCTCTTTTTACCAGCATTTCTAGGAGCTAGTCCCGGGGATGGTTTCATTGTTTTCACTCCTTTGTTTTCCAGCTTGTCAGTGGTTATTCCTGTTTCTGACCCTCTTTCCTGAGTCTTCCATAAAAACAGTTGCTGTATTCTGTTGCAGTCCTCTTGGGGTAGTGAATCTATCCCTCCCGTGGTTCCCTGCATCAAGAACCCTTCCAGATCTAGGTGTTCCTTTTCTAGAATTTCTTGCAGTTCATGGTCTTCCAGATCTGTTTCACTTTGAGTCATTTCCATATCCATTTCTGCTTCAGTCTCACTATTCATAGTTTCTTTCCTGTTACAAATCTCTTGTGTTATGTTGTAGTTCTCCCCCTTCTCTTGTTCCTTAGGTCCTTCCTCCATTGCTTGGTCTACACTTGTCATTTCTTCCTTTTCTTCCAACACTTGAAACCTGTTCAGGTTGATCTTTTGCCCCTCACTGCACTGTTGCCTTGAGCCCTTTCTACCTCCTTTTCCTTTACTTACCACTTTCTGAAAGTTTTCAGTATCCTTCATAGTATTAGGTTCTCCTTTATTGTCTACTTTACTAAGAGGACAGTCTCTAATCAGGTGACCATGTTCATGGCATCTACGACATCTGAACGGGATATGCTCATAATCCACTGTTTGGACCCATTCCTCATCAAAAACTTCCAGGATTAATTCATCCGGGAGAGCGCCTGATAGATCCATTTCTACGCAAATCCTAGCATAGGAAGTATACTTACCCCTTCTTGTGGCTTTCGACGCTTTCACAAAACAACCTAGTTTATTTCCAATGGCGGCAAGCGACCCATGTTGCCAATAATCGAGAGGTAGGGAGTAGAGCCTTACCCATACAGGTACCAAGGTGAATATCTCCCTTTCTAAAACGAATTTCATCTTCCATGGCCTCATATAGAGGCCTGCTGCTGCAAAAAAGTAGGGTCCTCCTTCAAATATTCTGTCTTTATCTTCAATGTTAGTAAATACCACGGTAAAAAAACCCTTTGACCCTAGATGGAGTTCAATACTACCTTTGGGTTTCCAGTGGTATTTGATCCATGTCTGTAATGCCTTTTCAGAGGGCCAAATTCCCATGAATTTGCAGATTATGGCGTAAGTCCCCATATGTTCCCTGTGCTCCTGCAAAGCAGGATCATTCAACACTACTCTCGGAGTAATCTCCATTTTGGGTCTGCACGGTCCCTTTTGATATTTGTCCCTTGTTCCCTGGCTTTTGTCTTCTTCCTCTTTGTCCTTTGCGCTGCTGTTTTCCTTGGACCTGTCCCCATCTGACTCCTTTTCATTATTTTTTCCCCTTCCTCACCAGAACCTCTGACTTTACCTAGTGGTGACTTGCCTCTGCCGGCAGTTGCTTCCTTGTAGGAGGGAGTGGAGCTCCCTCCTCTGTTGCGCTCCATCGAGAGCAACCTTCGAGCCCCTCTGTAACCCTAACTTCTCGCCCTCGAGTTCACACTCTTTATCCAATCAAGTCTTCCTTCATATATCTTCTCTCTTAAAGAACTCTCTTAAGATAGTTTCATTATAGGGCTAATCTGAACATTTTTCGTTCCAGTTCCAAAGCACTCATCTATTGAACTTCTCTTTTCAGTTCAAAATATTAAAAATATTTTAAGTATTTACTATATGAATTAATATAATTATATTCATACATGTGATAAATATATATAAGTCAATTTTATTTTAACTTTTAAAAGATTAATAATTTATTTTCTTTCTAGAAATATTACTCAAAACTATATTTTATAGGGAGTTTGAAATTGTTACGATTACTTAGAAAAAATTATTTCATAAATGTTAAAGTAGCTACTACCTGTTCACCAAACTATTCTATAAAGTATTTTTATAAAAAATACACTTAATAATGAAAAGAAATATAACAAGATTTAAATATACGCTTATATTTAAAACGAAATATAACAAGATTTGTAACCGTTGCGACTCATTTCCCATTTATCGAAAAAAATTTACTCTATTGATAAATTTTACTCATAAACACATTTTTATATTATAAATAATAATATAAAATCAATTTAATTTAATTAAAACCAACAAAAATATATGTATAACTATTTTAATCTCCATATTTTAAAAATACTAAAAATACTCGATAAAAAAAATCTGTACTATTTTTATAATTAAATTAAAATTCTTGAAAACTCTAATCTAAAATATACATCAACATAGTTAAAAAAACCACGGTTAAAAAAAAACACACTTATTATAATAAACTAATCTAAAAAATAACGTCAACATTAACGCCACAATCTATAAGTCACCCATCGGAAGTCCTTTTTTCATATCGACGTGTACGCTACTGCTATTGTTCAAGCTCTTTGATGAAGTCATGGATGTAATCCTGCTGCCGTACGGTACTGGCGACTATAATAACATGGGCGTCCGCCACTTTTGATCTCAACTTCTTCCCCTCCTCTCCCGCCATTACCATTCGCAGTGCTGCAGCTATGTTTTCGCTGAGAAAAGAGTCGTCGTCTCCCCGGTCAACCTCGATACCCATCTTTAGTTCGGACGCCATTTACCGGGCATTCAAGCTCTGATCAAGTTTTACTGGCAAGAGTATGAGAGGCACTCCGAAGGTCAGCGCCTCCATGGAAGAGCTCCACCCACTGTGGCTCAGATACGCACCCACCGACGGGTGAGAGACATCCGAACCTGCGGCACCCAACCCCAGACTACGAGACCCTGGTCCTCTGTTCGAGTCTCAAAACCTTTGGGAAGGAGCTCCAGGGCATATTCCTGGGCGTTGTCGAAGAAGTGAGGAATACGCAGCGAGCAGAGGAACGGGAGCCCGCTAGCCTCCAAACCTAGTGCTAGTTCGTGGGCTTGTTCTCTCGACAAAAACGTTGCCAAACGACACAAATAGTAGAGATGATGGCCTTTGCTGGTCCAGCCAATCCAGCATGTCACGCCCCCAAGCCGGCGATAGTCTTTCAACCGCTCTAGGCGAGGTGCGGCACCACCGAACACTTTCTTTTCACCAATACTTATGTTCGGGGACTACGCCTAACCACTGATCCTACTTAATTTGTGTTTTGCAACCAAGTGTTATTAATGTTTATTTATACCAATGAACACCCATACACATTCATTAACATCAGCAATTATACATGAAGAACACAATTGCACAGTATAAAGGGAGGGGAAACTCCCTGAACAATGAGTCTGCCCGATAATATATTATACAGTCTTCCAATATTACAAAGCTTTACAAGTATACTTGGAAACTCCAAGTTTCATACTTAGCCAATTTTACAATTTTCCGCAAACTCGGTTGCCCAGCTTGTCGACGCCTTTGCATGGCCGCTGAACAACTCACCAACCCTTCATTCACCTCATCGCACGATCGTGTTGTTTGCCCAACTTGGGCGTACCTCGTCGTAACCAAGTCGCCACACACGGGCGCCTCTGCACGAGTCACACCTCCGTTCACAATCTCAACACTTCACGAAAAGTCACACCGTGCACACTTGCACAACGGGCGGGCGCTCACTCAAGTCACCCAAGAACGCGTGCCAAGTCGTCGCACAAATCGGACGTCCATGCCTTCGTTTCACCATCGGGCGCTCCTTCACACAACCCGGGCGCCACACCTGTGCACGCCCTACTCCAACCGGCGGGCGACCTCTACTCGCGTCCTTCACCCAAACCAAGAAATGGTGCTATCTCTGTGTGGCCTTGCCTAAGAACGGCCGCATCACCAAAACTGCGCCTTCCTCTTCTTTGTTGCGTTCACACTAGACCTGCGCCTTTTCTTTCACATGTTGAGCAAGTTCATTGTGATGAGCGATGGTGGAAATGACCTCCATGCATCACCAATATATATGAGTGGTAGGGCGAGGTCGTGGCTGCCCAACTGACCTGCCCATGCCCTCAACCTCTATCGCAAATACACTTAAACTTTTGTCGGCCACCCTCCAAACACCTATAACCATCGGTCGGCCTACTACGTTTGTTGGTCGGCCCGTGGGTGCTCCTCCACGCTCCCACACATATACATAACCTTCGCTCTCACTTCCTATGCATCGCATTATAACATATCACCTCTGCGTTGATGGTCCGAGCTCGCACTTTGTCCATTTGTCATTGCACTTCATGCCGGAGCACGCGCAAGGACTGCAGGTCCTTACATCCTCCTCCACTTGAGGTCGTTTTCGTCCTCGACAACATACCATCCTGGTAGCCATCCACCAAGATCAACAATGTCTGTCTCATCCTCGGTCCATGATGTCAACTCCTCCACATACTGCAAACATCCTTGCAACATATGTAGAACTTCCATCTCCATCATGTGTCGTCCCTCTGTAGGCTGCCTGTCAAGATACTCCACCTGATACGGACATCTGTCTGCACATTGGTACCCCTCATGACTCGAACTAGTTGGGTAGCTAATCCAACCATATGCCCAAACCATAAGAATGCACATCCTTATGCCACCATCAGTCTTTCCCTGACTTCTGCTACATCTCGGACTCATCAAGAATCTGTCCAATTCCCATGCTCAGGTCCATGGAAACTCCATCCCATCTGCAACATGTTCAGCCCATGGTCTTGTTGCACAAGAATGTACAACCTCTCCACTGGCTCATACATCTCTATGTCATAACAGCATTTGCACAACATCCTTTGCTTCGGCATTCCCTACGGAATGTCCATGAATGACACCTCTACACATGTTCCCGCATAATGTCCCTGCATAACTGTCATGCTCCATAACTCCAACCTGATGTCCATGACTCTAGTTGTCCATGATGTCCAACCCATGTAGACTCCATCCCAACATCTGGCCATCTACATCCAAGTCTGCAATCTGTCATAAAGAAGCCTCTTCCCAAGGCCCCTTGCTAAGTTGGTGCAGCCCCTTCCAATCACGGTCCCTGCACCAACCCATCTCCAAGGTTGTCTATAGAGAAAGGAGGGCCAAGAAGTTTCTGTTGGAAATAATACTGAGAGGCGGGGGGGTGAATCAGTATTATCACATTAATAAAACTTTTTCATTTCCATAATCAGATTCATATATGCTACTTCCACAACTTCTTATAATTAAGTTAATTGATCTTCAATGAGTGCATTAGAACATTATCAACCATATTATCAGATAACAGATGCAGTAATAGAGAATAGATCATCACACATAAGGCACACACATGAACACCATGATATAAGGTGGAAACCCAATGCGGGAGAAAAACCACCTGCTGCAAGTCATCTCAATCTTCTTCTTAATAAGAAAATCCTTTTACAATATTTGTACTATTGCAGTCTTATACCAGTAAGGGAGCTACAACCCCCTTTGCTCTTGTACTAGCTGATCCATTTACTAGTACGCAGGCTGCTACCTGCTACAATGCTCCAAAGATCTCCCTTAGCTTTTGTACTAGCTTAGATACTAGTACATAGGCGCTGGCCTACAATCTTCTCTCCTCCAGGTACCACGTTTCATCAATTTTCAGATTGGATACACTGAAGCACAACACATAATCTGAAAGGCCACTTTTCATCCAATTTTCATACTGGACCCAACAACAACATTGAAGCTCATAATCAAACAACCTTCTGAATCACCCAATCACCAGATCCATACATATACAATGATATTATGAGAGTTATCAACCAGATCTAGTACATAAAGATAAGTCATTAATCATGCTGTTATCTGAACTCAATACCAGTAACCAAACATTAGTTATGCACCCAAAACCCTGCAGAATAGTTAAAGGCAGTTAAAACAAATTTTAAGCAGGGATCGCAACTTCACTGGTATAGATCTGCGGATATCTGTACTACCTCTGCACCTGCGCCTTCTGTGGCGCCGCGACCACCACACCTGCGCCTTCTGTGGCGCCTCCGCACTGTGCCTTCTGTGGCGCCTCTATGGCGTCTCCGCACTGCGCCTTCTTTGGCGCCTCTGCACTGCGCCTTCTGTGGCGCCTTCGCACTGCGCCTTCTGTGGCGCCTCCGCACTGTGCCTTCTGTGGCGCCTTCGCACTGTGCCTTCTATGGCGCCTTCTATGGCACCTCCGCACTGCGCCTTCTGTGGCGCCTCCACACTGCGCCTTCTATGGCGCCTCTGTGGCGTCTCCGCACTGCGCCTTCTGTGGCGCCTCTGCACTGCGCCTTCTGTGGCGCCTCCGCACTGCGCCTTCTGTGGCGCCTCTGCACTGCGCCTTCTGTGGCGCCTCTGTGGCGTCTCCGCACTGCGCCTTCTATGGCGCCTCTGTGGCGCCTCCGCACTGCGCCTTCTGTGGCGCCTCTGCACTGCGCCTTCTGTGGCGCCTCCGCACTTCCACAGCTGCAGCGCTCGAGAGATCACCCTTCACAGATTCACTTTCAACTTCACTTTCATAGATCAAACTTTCAAAACAATAACCCAATATTTCAGATCTTAAGATATTCAATTGCAAGGATGAATTAGCCAAGTGATCTCCTTTGCTTTATATAGGCTTAGGCCTTTCACAATACCACGGGCCAAAACCATAGGATCAAAAAACTGTTGGACTAATACCATGAACCAACCATGAAAGTACGTGAGATCAACACTTTTGACGAAGTACCATGGTCCAAAACCATAGGTTCAAATACCAAGGACTAACTACCATGGACCAAAGGTAAGTTCTCCAACATATACGTGCTTTTCCTCATAGGTTCAAATACCAAGGACTAACTACCATGGACCAAAGGTAAGTTCTCCAACATATACGCACTTTTCCTCATAGGTTCAAATACCAAGGACTAACTACCATGGACCAAAGGTAAGTTCTCCAACATATACGCGCTTTTCCTTGCATGAAAGTGCGTGAACTTTTTCTCTACATGAAATAAACTTTTCTCTGCATAAAAGTGCGTGAACTTTTCTCTACATGAAATAAACTTTTCTCTGCATAAAAGTGCGTGAACTTTTCTCTACATGAAATAAACTTTTCTCTGCATATAATTTATTATCTGAGATGAGTGGGTTGCCATCAAGTACAACATATGTATCATAATGCCAACAATCTCCCCCTTTGGACTTGATGGCAACAACAACCAATCACTCTCCCCCTTTGACATCAAGGGCAAAGGGTTATGCTCCCCCTGAATATGAACCAGATCTGTAAAGAAGAAACATAATCCACCAAACACCATAAATGACCATGAAAGAGATAGATTGCAGCAATAATCAGACCAGCATCCAAGATCTCCTTCTGTATGTCCTCCATAATGCCAACAATGCATTATAAGCTCCCCCTGAGTACCTGTTGAAATCTCTGAATGAGCTCCCCCTTTGTATATGTCATGGTGCACCAATCTGATCATGCTCTTTCTGAGAACAAGCTGAAATGTCTGCTCTGCTATATAGTGCTGTTCATGCTCAGGCTCCCCCTGACTGTAAGCAAGGTCTGCAAAAGGATGTTCTACATCACAAATGACCTTCCTAAAAGATTCAATACATACATCCATCACCCAACCAAGTGGGGATATATCAGAAAAATGAAAACCAAATACATTACATCTTCATCCCAGGCATAGTGGGGAAACCAACATAGGTCGTTACATGACCTGAAGAGATGACATTATTACATCATGAGTCTTGATATGACATCACCTAAATAATATGAACATCAGCAACAACACTTTATGATCTGCTCCATAGTATCTGTCAACAGCAACTATACCAGCAACTTGTATTAGTGCATGAATCATCAAGGTATGTCTGCATCAATAGAATTTCACATTCTATGTGAGAAACATCATAGCCATCCAGATCTACATGAATCAAGTATCATCAATTGGGAATATCTACATTAATCAACATATGTATGAAACAATCCTATCATCATATAGATAAGAGCTCATTATCATCATGTCTCCAACAATGCAACTTTGAATAATCATCCCTGTATCCAGCCAACAATCCTCATCCATTTGTGCCAAGAATGAAAGGAATCATAACTGTAATATATGATCTTTATGCATATGACGACAGCAGCATATGAGTGACTCAACATCAAGAAGATGTGAATTCAAGCTAAGTGCTTCCCATGCAAGCATCATTAGAGAATCAACCATAAATCTGATCCAAGAACCATGTGAACAACTCATAACCATAGCAAGATGAATCATTTACCCATATAAGTATCATCACCAAGGACTATTAACCATAATTCCAATAATGCATTAAGTCCATATGCTCCCTCTAAACTTGTGCCATCTGTCTGATCATGCATATCAATAAGAAGTATCAAGACATCATCAATATCAAGTTAGAACCAAAACACTTCTAACCAACATATCCACACATCATTATTATTAACTAGAGCAAAACTGATCCTTCTCTTGAATCTGTCCCTACTGCCTTTCTTCAAACAATCATATACGCGACTGTGCAGTAACTAACTCGCGTATATATGCAACTTTCCTTTATGGAGTTTGCATATGAGATTCAGGACACTGAAGTTTTGTACTTTCAGCTCCCTCTGATTCTGGTATGTCTGTACGTTGTGCAGTGCCGCCTTTTTCTGACTGTACTTCCTTTTTCCTCCATATCTTCAAGCGTGATGATGACATTTTCTCCTTTTGATATGGTGCCCACACTTTGTTCCTGCATTCCTTAGCTATATGTCCAAGCTTGTTACATGCATAACATCTTACATGTTTCATATTCCTCCTGTAACAATCAGTAGCTTTGTGACCAAACATATTGCAAGCAAAGCAATATCCATAAAAGTACCTTGAATGTGATGATCTTTCTGCATAATGGTCTTGAACCCTTCTTCTTCTACATCTAGCTACAACATGTCCAAGATTATGACATACATAACATTCAACATTATTCATAGGGGGAGTAAAGGATTTTCTTTGAGGAATCTCTTTTCTTGGTTGATGATGAGATTGATCTTTAATTTCTTCGTTGATCACTTTAGATTTCTCTTTAGAGTTCATTGCCTCACCTTGTGAACTAGATTCACCTTCAACATATTCATGGAAACCAAGACCAGTCTTTATAGCAGGAGACCTTTGACTACTAAGAATATCATCCAAGACTTTAGAACTATCTTGAAATCGTAAAAGCTTATCCTTTTCTTCTAGTTTACCTTTCAAGATATTTACCTCAACCTGAAGCTGTTCTTCCTTTTCAAGAGATTGCTTTTTCAAATCTTCTTCAACTTTCCTTCCTTCTTCCATTTGTTCCCTTAGTTTGAGAATCTCCTTTTCTTGTTCTTCATTCAGATCCTGCTGCATTTGACGAACTCGGAAGGCACATTCTAGTTGAGATTTTAAGCTGGTGACTTCGTTTTCTTGTTTTGCAATAGCTTGGAGTAGATCTGTATTCTGCTTCTTTGATTCTTGAAGATCTCCTTTTAGTGAGAGGATTGTAGCTTCAAGATTTTCATAATAGTTGGATCTATCTTTGAGTTTCTTGATGGTTGTGCTTCTTTCGTTGACTTCTTTTCTTAATGATGTCACATCATGCTGCAATTTTTGACATTGGTCTTCCTTATCCTTGAGTAGCTTTCTTACCTTGTTTCCTTCTTCTAGTTGGGCCTTTAGTTTGGTAGCTTCTTCTTTGAAATCACATTCCCTTTTGTTTAATAGATCTTGTTGATCTCTAATTTTGTCTGTCAGCCTTTTCAATTCTGCCTCTATTTGATATCTTTCTTGTTCACCCATAAGAGCAAATTCAGTAGTTTCGCTATCACTTTCATCTCTTCCAAAAGGAAAGATAGTTGGAACATCAGAGGATAATATATTCATACCTGATAATGATTCTGAATCTGAAGAGCTTCTTATACCTAATCCCCAATCGATTCTCCCACTGTCATAGTTCTTCTGAGATGACTTCTTTTTCTTAGGTGCTTTCTTCTTAAGCTTCTTTCCCATTGTTCCACGGATCTCCTTCAAGCGATCAAGATTCTATCAAAGGACCTACTCTGATACCAATTTTTGGAAATAATACTGAGAGGGGGGGGTGAATCAGTATTATCACATTAATAAAACTTTTTCATTTCCATAATCAGATTCATATATGCTACTTCCACAACTTCTTATGATTGAGTTAATTGATCTTCAATGAGTGCATTAGAACATTATCAACCATATTATCAGATAACAGATGCAGTAATAGAGAATAGATCATCACACATAAGGCACACACATGAACACCATGATATAAGGTGGAAACCCAATGCGGGAGAAAAACCACCTGCTGCAAGTCATCTCAATCTTCTTCTTAATAAGAAAATCCTTTTACAATATTTGTACTGGTGCAGTCTTATACCAGTACGGGAGCTACAACCCCCTTTGCTCTTGTACTAGCCGATCCATTTACTAGTACGCAGGCTGCTACCTGCTACAATGCTCCAAAGATCTCCCTTAGCTTTTGTACTAGCTTAGATACTAGTACATAGGCGCTGGCCTACAATCTTCTCTCCTCCAGGTACCATGTTTCATCAATTTTCAGATTGGATACACTGAAGCACAACACATAATCTGAAAGGCCACTTTTCATCCAATTTTCATACTGGACCCAACAACAACATTGAAGCTCATAATCAAACAACCTTCTGAATCACCCAATCACCAGATCCATACATATACAATGATATTATGAGAGTTATCAACCAGATCTAGTACATAAAGATAAGTCATTAATCATGCTGTTATCTGAACTCAATACCAGTAACCAAACATCAGTTATGCACCCAAAACCCTGCAGAATAGTTAAAGGCAGTTAAAACAAATTTTAAGCAGGGATCGCAACTTCACTGGTATAGATCTGCGGATATCTGTACTACCTCCGCACTTGCGCCTTCTGTGGCGCCACGACCACCGCACCTGCGCCTTCTGTGGCGCCTCCGCACTGCGCCTTCTATGGCGCCTCTATGGCGCCTCTATGGCGTCTCCGCACTGTGCCTTCTGTGGCGCCTCTGCACTGCGCCTTCTGTAGCGCCTCTATGGCGTCTCTGCACTGCACCTTCTGTGGCGCCTCTGCACTGCGCCTTCTGTGGCGCCTTCGCACTGCGCCTTTTGTGGCGCCTCCGCACTGCGCCTTCTGTGGCGCCTCCGCACTACGCCTTCTGTGGCGCCTCTGTGGCGTCTCCGCACTGCGCCTTCTCTGGCGCCTCTGCACTGCGCCTTCTGTGGCGCCTCCGCACTGCGCCTTCTGTGGCGCCTCTACACTGCGCCTTTTGTGGCGTCTCCGCACTGCGCCTTCTATGGCGCCTCTGTGGCGTCTCCGCACTGCGCCTTCTGTGGCGCCTCCGCACTGCGCCTTCTGTGGCGCGTCCGCACTTCCGCAGCTGCAGCGCACGAGAGATCACCCTTCACAGATTCGCTTTCAACTTCACTTTCATAGATCAAACTTTCAAAACAATAACCCAATATTTCAGATCTTAAGATATTCAATTGCAAGGATGAATTAGCCAAGTGATCTCCTTTGCTTTATATAGGCTTAGGCCTTTCACAATACCACGGACCAAAACCATAGGATCAAAAAACTGTTGGACTAATACCATGAACCAACCATGAAAGTACGTGAGATCAACACTTTTGATGAAGTACCATGGTCTAAAACCATAGGTTCAAATACCAAGGACTAACTACCATGGACCAAAGGTAAGTTCTCCAACATATACGCGTTTTTCCTCATAGGTTCAAATACGAAGGACTAACTACCATGGACCAAAGGTAAGTTCTCCAACATATACGCGCTTTTCCTCATACGTTCAAATACCAAGGACTAACTACCATGGACCAAAGGTAAGTTCTCCAACATATACGCGCTTTTCCTTGCATGAAAGTGCGTGAACTTTTTCTCTACATGAAATAAACTTTTCTCTGCATAAAAGTGCGTGAACTTTTCTCTACATGAAATAAACTTTTCTCTGCATAAAAGTGCGTGAACTTTTCTCTACATGAAATAAACTTTTCTCTGCATATAATTTATTATCTAAGATGAGTGGGTTGCCATCAAGTACAACATATGTATCATAATGCCAACAGTTTCCTCCCTAACTCTCATCTACCCATGTATCAGATTGATGTTGTGTCCTCAAGTATCTGTGCATAGCCTCAATCTCTTCACATGTACACCCAAGCTCCCCAAGCTTGGCTTTCATCAACTGAAAGTCATATATGCCCATAGCATACCTGCAAAAATCCACTATACCAGCAAGATCTCTACCTCCCTAATCCTCATCAACCATTGCCTTTGAAGTAGTACTCAGATTCCCTTCTTTCACAACTCCATTGTGAAGATCACCAATAGAAGATGTCTTTGTCAAGTGCTTCAAGGTTCGTGAGATTGCCTTCTCACTTACTTCATTCCTCCTCTCTTTTTCAATGAAGTCAATTAGCTTCTCTTCCTTCGTTGTTTGAGTCATACTCCCAAGTTCTCTTTGCTCCACATCCTCATGCTTCACATTCGGATCTTTGGGATACAAAGTCATACAATTCATCCTCGGTCCATACCCCAAGCAACTCCTTCTATTCATCGGAACCATCATGGTTCTTCCCTCAACTGTGATCAAGAGAATGTCCCGGGTCCACCATTGGTATGGCTTGTGCAAGTCTCATGAAATCTTGCCCCAGCACCATAGAATGATCATCCATGTCCATGACCCTCAAGTCCAACTTACCAAACTATGATCCCACTCTTACCTAAGTGTTTTCCATCACACCAATAACAACTTTCATGGTAGAGTTGATTTCTTTGAAAGCACTCCATTCCCTCTCCATCTTTGCTTTCTTCCCAAAAGACTTCGTTGTTTTCTTGCTTAAGAAGCTATGAGTAGCTCTCGTATCTACCAAAGCTGCAAATCTCTTGCCCTTTACGGTCACCTGCACAAAACTTAGCTTCAAGGCATCACCTCCTTTTGTCGGCTTTATCTTGTGTCTCACATCAGCAACCTTCTTCAAGAATTCGGCCTCAGAAGTGTCAATTGGCTTGTGCTCCAACTTGACATTCCTCCTAAGGTACTTCACTTCCTTGCTTGGCTCTTCTAAGCAACTTGATCCTGGTCTAGCTTGACTTCCTTCAAGCTTGTCCTCCATCACATTTTGCTTAAGTGCACCAACCAAGTGCCCACTGACTACTTCCATAGAACTAAGCTTCCGAACATCCTCTGGATTGTCTCGGTAGTGAGTTCCTAGCCTGTCAATGTAGTCGAGCTCTTCCTGCTCAATTACAACGATCTTCTTACCAAGAAGCTTCTTCTTTATTTCTTCCTCAACTTGCTTGATTTCGGCTTCCACCATGGCGCTCTTCATCCTTAACCGGGCTCTTTCATCCAAGAGCTCTTTAAGACCAAGACCACTTCTTTGAATCTCCTCATCAAGTTCCTTGAGTTCAACATCTGTCGTACTTCCACATTGGCTCTTGAGTTCTTCAAGTTCCCTCCTTAGTTCTGAACAACTTTCCCGAATCTTCATGTTCTCAGCCTTCATCAAAACCTAGTTAGAACTCCATCGACCCATTTGTTCCAACACTTTGTACCGGAAGACTTCCTCTACATTATGGCTAGATTCACCTGTCGTAGGTTCATCCCCCATTTTTCCTTTCAGCCTTCACCAAGTTCCCTGCAAAACATGAACGAGCCCTTGTTCCACTTGTATGTGAAATCAGCTTCCTTCACCTGCAAGTACCTATCACCAACTGTCACGTGTATGTACACCTGTTTTACCCAACTTCCTGCAAGACTCCTCCAAGTCTTTAGGCTAGCTTTGATACCAACTGTTATGCCCCCCAAGTCGACGGTAGTCTTTCAACCGCTCTAGGCGAGGTGCGGCACCACCGAACACTTTCTTTTCACCAATACTTATGTTCATGGACTATGCCTAACCACTTATCCTACTTAGTTTGTGTTTCGCAACCAAGTGTTATTAATGTTCCTTTATACCAATGAACACCCATACACATTCATTAACATCAACAATTATACATGTAGAACACAATTGCACAGTATAAAGGGAGGGGCAACTCCCTGAACAATGAGTCTGCCCGATAATATATTATACAGTGTTTCAATATTACAAAGCTTTACAAGTATACTTCGAAACTCCAAGTTTCATACTTAAAAAATTTTCACAATCTTCGGCAAACTCGGTTGCCCAGCTCGTCGACACCTCTGCATGGTCGTCGCACGACTCACCAACCCTTCGTTCACCTCGTTGCATGATCGTGTTGTTTGCCCAACTTGGGCACACCTCGTCGTAACCAAGTCGCCACCCATGGGCGCCTCTGCATGAGTCGCACCTCCGTTCACAATCTCAACACTTCACCAAAAGTCACACCGTGCGCACTTGCACGATGGGCGGGCGCTCACTCGAGTCACCCAAGAACCCGTGCCAAGTCATCGCACAAACCGGATGCCCATGTCTTCGTGTCACTGTCGGGTGCTCCTTCGCACAACCCGGGTGCCACACCCATGCATGCCCTACTCCAACCGGCGGGCGACCTCTACCCGCGTCCTTCACCCAAACCAAGAAACGGTGCTATCTCTGTGCGGCCTTGCCCAAGAACGGTCGCATCACCAAAACTGCGCCTTCCTCTTCTTTGCCGCGTTCACACTAGACCTGCGCCTTTTCTTTCACATGTTGAGTGGGTTCGTTGTGATGAGCGATGGTGGAAATGACCTCCACACATCACCAATATATATGAGTGGCAGGGCGAGGTCGTGGATACCCATCCGACCTGCCCACGCCCTCAACCTCTATCGCAAATACACTTAAACTTTCGTCGGCCATCCTCCAAACGCTTATAACCATTGGTCGGCCTGCTACGTTTGTTGGTCGGCCCGTGGGTGCTCCTCCACGCTCCCATGCATATATATAACCTTCGCTCTCCCTTCCTACGCATCGCATTATAACATATCACCTCTGCGTTGATGGTCCGAGCTCGCAATTTGTTCATTTGTCATCGCATTTCATGCCAGAGGACGTGCAAGGACTGCAGGTCCTTACACCGCAGGTCGGAGTCCTCGCGGTTTTCGAATTCGAATTCCATTCGATACAGAAAAAATTTGATTGCTTAAAATTTAATACGGAAAAAAATTGGAGAGTAGACATCTACAAATATTTAAATATATTGTTTTTCCAATATTTTAAAATTTTTGAAATATACAAATGTCTATTATTTTCCAATAACATTAATCTAATCAAATCAAATTCTTTACTATAACTATTAACAATAACATTTATTATTCTATATGATACAAACTTTAAATATTATAACTTAATATTTACTCAAAATTTTGTGTATTTAAATTTAATGAATATATAACACATATTTTTGTTATATATTCTAAATAATCTATTTATCACTTTTTTTAACTTTTTACAGATTTTATTAACAACCTTACTTTAAAAAAAATACTTCCTAAAATCTCATCAATTAAAAAACCAACTATTAACAACTTTGCATTAACAACCTTGCTAAAAAATATACTTCCTAAAATGTCATAGATTAAAAGCTAACCAACGTTAACATTCAAACTTAGAGATTAAAAAAGCAACCATTAACAACCTTACATTAACAACCTTGCTAAAAATTATACTTCCTAAAATCTCATCGATCAAATTTACCATTCATTAAGACTTAACTTGCCATCTCACAGCTCTTGGAAAGTTGCTCTGATGTCCATCAAATCTAAGTTCATTAATGGAAAGTTGAATATGATAACGGTTCGCTGTTATCTCCTGTAAACTAAATCCGCTGTGTGGAAAAGGGTTTTTGAAGAGTAGATAGGCGATGTGGCAAACTCTGTAAATTGAATCGACTATGCGGAAAATTGTTGTGCTTTCTTGTAAACTGAGCATGACGTACCGAACTTCGAATTAACAAATTAGTTCACGAACTGAACCGAACTACCGTATTTTCAAATTTTTTCCATCAATTCCACCGAATTTGGTAACTATGGTCCAGATTGGGCTTACAGACAGGCATGAGTGGTCCCACAGAGAGCACAGGAACTCCGATAGTCTCCTGGAAATAATGAATATACTTATCGTCCTCCTCAAAGCAGGATTTCACGGCCATGGCCACGCATCGTTGCAGACATTTATCCAGACGATATGGCGGAGTAACAGTACCAGGTATTCCAACGTGCATACCCAACATATCCCTCGCTTCGTACAGCCTGAACAAGATCACCGAACACAAAAATACGGGCGGCAGAGCCGCCACCTCTTTGGAGGTTATTTCCTTGTTCAATAACCTGGAAGGGAGGAGGGAATGACTGCAGATCGTCGGTGAATACACCGTGAAATAGATGGATGGTACGCGCATCACAGCAGCGACGTTCTTTTTCCAATACTACGCGAAGTCATGAACAACGTAGTCGGGCGAGAGTTGCCTGAGGAGACTTGCAAACGGATTCTCCAGGCCATCTATGGCTTTCTAGAGCTCAAACAACATTTCTATGGGGATGTTTGCCGTGCATTCCGCCCCTGGAGTCAGTCCTTTGTGGGCGGTAATGGCAGTTCGAGCAGATTGATCCGGCCCTGCCTGTCACGCCCCCAATTCTTTTTTTGTTAAATTGGCCGGGTGCGGCACCGCCTAAGTAATTAACATTCACCATTTTCATATTACTTTACGAACTACGCCTTAACATTCATCATAAAATATGAATAACATATTAATGTGTGAGAACCATTAGTATAAAGACATTATAGAACAGCAGCTTGAACACAATCATATGCAAGAGTAATCTTTTATTATATATGAGAGAGTTTGTACTATGACCGGGAGCTTGGCTCCACCGGCATTTATATCCAAGTCGGGTGTCCACCCGTGCAAGAGCGCACGGTGGTCTCACCACGACTTCACCCATAACACAATACAACACAAGTTTCTTTGTTGAATGGGCAGGCGCGCCCGTGCACAACCCACGCACAACACAACCAAAACTCGCATATAATATTCCGATGGGCGGGCGCCCTATCGCTCCCTCCACCCACGGCCCAACCGAACTTCAAACTGTGCAAATCTTCATGTATCCTGCCCAGCGTGTGGGCGCATTAGAACTGCGCCACGCTGCGGTTATACCTTCACTTCTGCGCCTCTTCCTTGCTCGATCGAGCCAAGTTCGATGGTGAAAATGCCACGCATCTTCGCCTTGTTAATACGCCTCCTTGCGTGGAGGTCGCGCCCTTGGTCGACCCTTCCACATATCTCCAACCGCGTGCGTTCATCAAACTTTGGCAGGTCGGCCCACCCATGGCGCGGGACCGCCCCCCAATCCATTCGTCGTTTTCCTTACACCTCTTGGTCAGCACGTGGACGAGCTCCTCTAACTCGCCCTATAAACTCATGAATGCCAATTCGTCCACATAAACATGTCACGCCTTTGGTCGCTCGCTGTTCATTTCATGCCTTAGTCGCATTGTGGAGGGGGCGGAGCGCGCGCCCAGTCACTCATCGACCACAGGGCGTTACATCCTACCCCACTCGAAATCATTGTCGCCCTCGACAATCCCGACTTCCTCAGAAGCTTCCTGTCATACTTCTCAATTTTCTTCTTCCATCTCCAAAGTGAGTCCTCTGATTCCTAGCTTTCTTCCTCCGGTGCATTCTTCCATCTGACAAGAAATTCCCGCTTCATGTGGCAACTAATCCCTGTAGTTCTGAAGCTCAGAATCTTATCCAACTCCAGTCCTTGCTTGTCCACAATCCCGGCTGGTCCTCTCGGCGGTTCAACCCTCTTTGGATGATCAACATCAAGTCTGCATTTCTTCAACTGACTCATGTGAAAAACCAGATGCTTCATGTGCATATGGTGTGGAAGCTCCAGCTCATAAGAAACTTCCCCCACTTTCTTCTTCACTCAGAATGGTCCCTCATACTTCCGTGTCAGTTTGCTTGCAGTCCCCTTGGCTGGCTGAAAATGCTCCCTGGTAATCCTAAGAAACACCATATCTCCCACACTGAAGTGCACATCCCGTCTTCCTCGATCAGCGCATTTCTTCATTCTCCTTGCAGCTTCGTGCAAGTGCAACCGTGCCAACTCTAAGGTCTCATCCCAAGCCTTCATGAACTTCTTCGCATGAGGACTCCTCAAAAAACCTCCTGTCACTACGGTATGCGGAGCAGCCAACATCTGCCCATTCACCAACTCAAATGGACTATACCCCATCGCAGAACTCTTTTGAATATTGTAACTGAACTGAGCAATATCAAAGAGTTCAGGCCAATTCTTCTGATCAGCCGTCACATAATTTCTCAAGTAGTCCTCCAGCAATGCGTTGATCCTCTCGGTCTGTCCATCTGTCTGTGGATGGTAACTCGAACTCATCAACAACTTTGTCCCAACTAACTTGAACAATGTGGTCCAAAATCTGCCTGTAAAATGCGGATCTCTATCCGACACGATGCTCAATGGCATCCCCCAATACTTCACTATGTTCTTAAAGAATAACTCCGCAGTCCGCTCGGCTCCACATGGTATCTTTGTTGGAACAAAGATAACATACTTGGAAAAACGATCAACCACGACCATTATCCCATTATACCCCTAAACCTGTGGCAACTGAGTGATGAAGTCCATCGAGACACTCATCCATGGTCTCTCAGGAATCGGTAAAGGCTGCAACAGTCCTCCTTGCCTCTGAGTATCCGATTTGTCCTGCTGACAAATGATGCACGTATGTAGATACTCCTCTACATCCTCTCGCCTCTTTTCCCAAAAGAATCATCTTTCCAAAAATGCCAAAGAACGTTGCATCCCTTGGTGGCCAGCCCATGGCGATTCGTGGCACTCCTTCAAAAGGTGCCTCGTGAGCCCAGATGACTTTGGAACATAGAGTCGGTTTCCAAAGAACAAGAACCCATCCTGTAGAAAGAACTTTCGTGTCTTCCCCTCCTTTATCTGCTTCACTATATTTTGCGCCACAGTATCAGTTTCAACACTTTCCTGGAGCTTATTCTGCATCTCTTCTAACATCTGAACTGGACTCCTACTCCTAGCTGCCCGGTCTTCTCCTTCCAATGCTGCAAGTTGTCCCTTCCTACTAAAGGTATCTGCTACCGAATTGTGTCTTCCCAGTCTATATTCGATAGTCATGTCGAACTCTGCCAAGAAGTCCTACCAATGAGCTTGCTTCGCAGAAATCTTCGGTTGTGATGCAAAATAACTTGTTGCAACGTTGTTAGTCTTGACAAAAAACGGCTTCCCAATCAGGTAATGCCTCCACACATGAAGAAAGTGAATGATTGCAGTCATCTCCTTCTCATGGACTGGATACCCCCGTTCTCTGTCCTGCAACTTCCGACTCTCGTACGCCACCAGATGCCCATCCTGCATAAGAACCCCTCCTATGGCAAAATTTGAAGCATCAGTGTGTACCTCAAACAGTCTCTCGAAGTCAGGCAACTTCAGTATCGGTGTTGTAACCATCTTCCTCTTCAAGTCATCAAATGCCTTTTGACATTTATCTGTCCAACTCCACCTCTTGTCTTTCTTCAATAGGTCTGTCAGTGATGATGTTACCTTGGAGTACCCCTCTACAAACTTCTGTTGGTAGTTGGTCATGCCCAAAAACACCCTCATCTCATGGACATTCTTCGGTTCAACCTAGTCCTCGGTCGCCTTCACTCTGCTCAGCGCCATCCATATGTACCCTTGACCAACAATATGCCCAAGGAACGGAATCTCGGTCTGAGCGAACACACACTTAGACTTCTTCAAGAACAACTGATTTGCCCTCGTTGCCTCGAACAACATCGCCAAGTGCTTCTTATGATCCTCCATGTTGTCACTGAACACCACTATATCATCCAAGTATACTACTACGAACTAATCCAAGTATGGTCGTAGGACATCATTCATCAAAGTGAAAAACGTAGTAGGAGCATTACACAACCCAAATGGCATAACAAGGAACTCAAAGCTACCATACTTTGTTACTATCGCGGTCTTCTTCTCATCTCCTTCAGCTATCTCCACCTGATAATACCCATGCCTCAAGTCCAGCTTGGAAAACACTCAGGATTTCGCATGCTTGTCAAAGCAATCAGTAGCCAATGGCAAAGGAAACCTATTCCTTACCGTCTGCTTGTTTAGTGCACGGTAATCACAGCACATCCGTAGCTCATTCGAATCCTTCTTTCACTGGAACAATACCAGAGCTCCATAAGGGGACTTTGAAGGTCTGATGAAACCTGCATCAGCTAACTTCTTTATATGTCGTTTCAACTCCTCCAACTCAAATCCTAACAATCGATAAGGTGTTTTAGCGGGGGGTTGCTTCCCTGGCTCAAGCTCAATGCTATGGTCCATTGCATGCCTTGGTGGAAGCTTCTTTGGTAGCTCATCAGGCATCAAATCCGCATATTTGGTTAGCAAGAAATCTTGGCTGGAACAGGCGTCCCCACTCCATCACCTTCGACATCCTTGAACATCACCGCATATGTCTCCATATCTGACTCCTTCATAGCCTTCTCTAAACTCAGTGCCGAAACATGCTGCACCTTGACTTCCCTCCTTTGCCTATGAGTGGGCAAAGTCCAAGTTTGTGACTGTCCAACCAGCACCACCTCATCACAGAAGGGGACAACAATAGCCCTGTTGCCCTTCAAGAAATCTTGTCTGAGTATCATATTGAAGTCGTTCATCTCCATCATTGTTAAGTCCAACTGACCCTTCCAGTATTTTATTCGCATGGGCACTTTGTGTGCCAAACTTGCCACTTTAGCTCTTGAGTTCACTGCCTTGACTTACACATTCGATGGGAAGATCATCAGTCCAGCCTCTTTTTCCAACCGTGTCATCATGAAGTTATGAGTGGCCACCATGTCCACTAGAGCTTGAATGGTCTTGCCATGAACCATCAAGTCCATGAAACCCACACTATTAATCCATGATTTCTCCATAACTTTTCCCTGCATACATGTCTGTTCTCTGCGTTCATCAAGCAACGGCTTCACTCCCTGTGAACCTGCTTCGTCAAGCTTCTTCAACCCTGAATCAACTCCGATACCACCTGTCACACCCCCAATTCTTTTTTCGTTAAATTGGCCGGGTGCGGCACCGCCTAAGTAATTAACATTCACCATTGTCATATTACTTTACGAACTACGCCTTAACATTCATCATAAAATATGAATAACATATTAATGTGCAGAAACCATTAGTATAAAGACATTATAGAACAACAGCTTGAACACAATCATATGCAAGAGTAATCTTTTATTATATATGAGAGAGTTTGTACAATGACCGGGAGCTTGGCTCCACTGGCGTTTATATCCAAGTCGGGCGCCCACCCGTGCAAGAGCGCACGGTGGTCTCACCACGACTTCACCCAAAACACAATACAACACAATTTTCTTTCTCGAACGGGCGGGCACGCTCGTGCACGACCCACACCCAACACAACCCAAACTCACATATAATATTCTGGCAGGTGGGTGCCCTAGCACACCCTCCACCCGCGCCCCAACCGAACTTCAAACTATGCAACTCTTCATGTATCCTGCTCAGCGTGTGGGTGCATTAGAACTGCACCACGCTGCGGATATACCTTCACTTCTGCGCCTCTTCCTTGTTCGATCGAGCCAAGTTCGATGGTGAAAATGCCACACATCTTCGCCTTGTTTATACGCCTCCTTGCGTGGAGGTCGCGCCCTTGGCCGACCCTTCCACATATCTCCAACCGCATGCGTTCATCAAACTTTGGCAGGTCGGCCCGCCCATGGTGCAGGACTGCCCCCCAATCCATTCGTCGTTTGCCTTACGCCTCTTGGTCAGCTCGTGGAGAAGCTCCTCTAACTCGCCCTATAAACTCATGAACCCCAATTCGTCCACATAAACATGTCACGCCTTTGGTCGCTTGCTGTTCATTGCATGCCCTAGTCGCATTGTGGAGCGAGTGGAGCGCGCGCCCAGTCGCTCATCGACCACAGGGCATTACACTGCCACCCTTGAAGTTGCAGGGAAGGTCTAATTCTGGAGATGTTAACAGGAGTGGAGAGAAAGGAGACTGTGTGGCCACGGATTGAAAGAGCCTTCGAGAGCTGTAGAAAGGGATTAATGTGGCCCTCCGCCAGCCAGGGAAACAACAGAAAATGAAGATTCTTCTTTCTAATCTGGTTGTCCATCATACCACAAGGAGTTCCTATTTTGTGGAGGTTTGCTGTTACACCAAAACCCGCAGGTGTTGGTAAATGTTACAAACCAATAACTAGGATCTCCAGTGTCACGCCCTCAAACCAACGGTAGTCTTTCAACCGCTCTTAGCGAGGTGCGGCACCACCGAACACTTTCTTTTCACCAATACTTATGTTCGTGGACTATGCCTAACCACTTACTCCTACTTAGTTTGTGTTTCTCAACCAAGTATTATTAATGTGCCTTTATACCAATGAACACCCATACACATTCATTATCACCAGCAATTATAAATGATGAACACAATTGCACAGTATAAAGGGAGGGGCAACTCCCTGAACAATGAGTCTGCCCGAATAATATATTATACAACAGTTTACAAAGCTTTACAAGTATACTTGGAAACCCCAACTTTCATACTTAGCCAAATTTACAATCAAAGGAAAAACTCGATTGCCTAGCTCGTCGGCACCTCTGCATAGTCGCTGCACGACTCATCAATGCTTTGTTCACCTTGTCGCACGATCGTGTTGTTTGCCCAACTCGGGTGTGCCTCCAAGTCGCCACACACGGGCGCCTCTACCCGAGACACACCTCCGTTCACAATCTCAACACTTCACCAACTCACCGTGCACACTTGCACGTCGGGCGAGCGCTCACCCGAGTCGCCAAGACACCCATGCCAGGTCGTCGCACAAACCGGGTGCCACACACCCGTGCACGCCTCAATCGTTCGTCGGGTGCACACACCCGTGCACGCCCTCACCAAACCACCGGGCGCTCCTACCCAAACCTTCACCCACAACCAAGATAAAGCGAGTCACTTCCGTGTAACCGTGTCCAAGAATGGGCGCATCCAAACCTGTGCCTTCCTCCTTAGTATTGCGCACTAAACCTGTGCCTTCTCCCTTAGAGCGAAGATGATGAGCGATTGTGAGACGCTGGAATGAGCTCCACGCTCATCCAATATATACCAAGTATAGGGCATAGTCCTGGCTACCCAGCCGACTCGCCCAAAGCCCCTTCTCCATCGCAACTCCTTCAAAACGCATGTAGGCTCCCTCATAAACATAGGTTGGCCTCCATACAAGTTAACACACACTCTCATGCGTATAAGTAACTCACCCATCTTTCATTATGCATCTAACACATCGCACAACCAAGTCGTGAGCTCGTCCTACAACCGAACCGCAGGTTGCACTGTTCATCCGCATGCATGCATCGTCCACCCGCGCGTCCAGGAACTATAGGTCGTTATATCCTCCTCCACCTGAAATCATTGTCATCCTCAACAACATACCATCCTGGTAGCCATCCACCAAGATCATCATCAATGTCTATCTCATCCTCAGTCCATGATGTCAACTCCTCCCACATACTGCAAACATCCCTGCAACATATGTAGAACTCCATCTCCACCATGTGTCGTCCTCATCCTGTGAACTGTCCTCCTTGTCTGCCTGATGCCAACATCTCTCCGTGCACTTCCGGACCCCATGTCTGAACTAGTTGGGTAGCTAATCCAACTATCACGCTCAAGCCATGAGAGTGAACATCCTTATGCCTTCACCAGTCTATCTCGGATTCTGCCACATCCTGGACTCACCAAGAATCTCTCCACCATGTTCAGGTCCATGGAAACTCCATCCCATCTACAACATGTCATGATGCTTGATGCCAAGCCATCCCTGCACCATCTGTCATACCTGCTCAACCTGTTTTAAGGACTCACTGCCATGAGCAGCTAACAATGAGCCCCATCTTCTTTGTCATCTAGGTAGATGTGGAGGGAGTAGAGCCTGAAGGCTAACCCTCACTAATCAACTCAATCCATCTGTCAGGATCTTCTATCTCCATCCTCTGTAGATAAGTGACCCGATCCTCCTCCCGGACATTCGGCCTCACATATGCCTCATCATCATCATCATCATCCTCGACCACTTCTAGCCTTCTTGACAAATCCAAGATACTATCTGAAAGTGTCCTGATGACCAATGATTGCTCGGTAAGCTTTGTCTCAAACGTGGACAACCACTTACTCATGTCTTCCATCCGCTTCTCATCCTCCATTTGCATCACTGCCAACTTACAATCAGGCCTTGTCACTCCAATGGTTGGTACACCAATGGGTACATCTTCCCTTCCATCATAAATGTACAACTTCCTCAAATGTGGAACAATCATAGCATCAAACTGTTTCATGAATTCCATTCCCAGCACAGCTTCATAGTCATCTATCCGCACTATAGTGAAGTCGACCTTCCCTGTCCACTCACCAAGTGTTGTGTCCACCTTTTCAGCTACACCAAGAACTTTGGTAGGAGGAGAATTGACTGTCTTCATCTGTGCCTTCACCGGTACAAATTTCAGTCCAATCCTTCGCGAAGTATCTTCACCCATGAAGTTGTGAGAAGCCCCACTATCCACCATAGTGAGTATATCAGCACCTCCAACCTTCATCCGAACATACTCCAAGCTATTCCTCTCAGGATCCCTTCGAGAGACCACCTCTGTAGCAGCAGTAGCACCAAGTATCTACATCATCCCACAGAAGCTTCTTCGTTCTTCGTATTAGATTGTGTAGTCGCAACCACTTTCGGTTTAGAAGGACAATTCTTCACCGTATGTGGTCCAGCACATATCCAACACTTCAAGGCTTTCTTCATCTTCGAATTATCATCCGATTTCGAAGCATCATCCTTCTTCTTATCTTTCGGCTTATCGGACTTCTTCTTCCTATCATCAGAAGTCTCATCATAATGCTCCACCAACCTGTCCACAATAGCAAAAGCTTCCTCAAGTGTTCTAATCCTCTGCCTCTTCACTTCATTGCGTGCCCAAGGCTTCAACCCAATAATGAAATTGAACACCTTGTCCCTCTCTGCCATGTCAGGAAGTTCCAGAACTGCACTTGCAAACTCCCGTTGATATGTCTGAAGGTTCCCGGTCTGCTTTATGAATTTAATTTTCATCCTTGCTTCCCACGTTTCATCCTGAGGACTGAAATGGGTCTGCAAAGCTTTCTTCATGTCATCCCACGAAGTAATGTCACTAACACTACCATTGGCAATCTGATCCATCCTCCTTCGCCACCACATCTTAGCATCCTTTGTCAAGAACTGAGCAGCTACCTTGACCTTCGTCTCATCATCAGATAGACCCAATCGTTCCAAGTATTGCTCCATGTCCCATAGAAATTTGCCAAGAGTCTTTGCACTCCTTGTATCATCGTAAGATTCTGGTTCCTTGACTTTCACATGAGGTACTCCTCCACCTGAGTTATGCCTCACGGCCTTCTTCAACACCGCGATCTCATCTATGGCTTCATCAAGATATTTTCGTAAGCCCACGATCTCTGCAAGACCTTGGTCTCTTGCCTCTTCAACCTCCTTGACCCTTACTTAAAGTTGTGTACACATAAGGTCAGTGTACTCGTGTTGAGTCTGGAGTTCATCGAGCTCTTCCCTCATCTTCGAATTGTCCTCTTGCTCCTTATCGAACAAGTCCATCTTCTTATTCCAGGAAGTTTCCAAGTCCTCCATCTTCTCCAACACTTTTTCCATAAGTGCTATAGTAGCATCCTTCACACCGTGACTAGACCCAGCCTGAGATTCAGTTGCCATTTCTAACACCTTCCTTCTTCTTTGCAATCTAGTTTCGACCATCCAACAGCTTCACCAAGATGCCTGCAACCTGAACCAGCTCTTGTCTCACTTGTATGTGAAACAAATTCCTTCACCTGCAAGTACCTGCTTCACTGTCACCAACTGTCAAGCTTCTTCAACCCTGAATCAGCTTCAATCACCAGCTCCAACCGAGCTCTGATACCACCTTCACTTCGGTGAAGGTGTGTAGCAGCTTCAACCTTCAATGCCTGAATTAGCTGCTCTGATACCACCTGTCACGCCCCCAAGCCGGCGGTAGTCTTTCAACCGCTCTTAGCGAGGTGTGGCACCACCGAACACTTTCTTTTCACCAATACTTATGTTCGTGGACTATGCCTAACCACTTACTCCTACTTAGTTTATGTTTCTCAACCAAGTATTATTAATGTGCCTTTATACCAATGAACACCCATACACATTCATTATCAACAACAATTATAAATGATGAACACAATTGCACAGTATAAAGGGAGGGGAAACTCCCTGAACAATGAGTCTGCCCGAATAATATATTATACAACAGTTTACAAAGCTTTACAAGTATACTTGGAAACCCCAAGTTTCATACTTAGCCAAATTTACAATCCAAGGCAAAACTCGGTTGCCTAGCTCGTCGGCACCTCTGCACGGTCGCCGCATGACTCACCAACGCTTCGTTCACCTTGTCACACGATCGTGTTGTTTGCCCAACTCGGGTGCGCCTCCAAGTCGCCACACACGGGCGCCTCTACCCGAGACACACCTCCGTTCACAATCTCAACACTTCACCAAGTCACCGTGCACACTTGCATGCCAGGCGAGCGCTCACCCGAGTCGCCAAGACACCCACGCCAAGTCGTCGCACAAACCGAGCGCCACACACCCGTGCACGCCTCAACCGTCTGTCGGGCACCACACACCCATGCACGCCCTCACCCAACCACCGGGTGCTCCTGACCACACCTTCACCCACAATCGAGATAAAGCGAGTCACTTCCGTGCAACTGTGCCCAAGAATGGGCGCATCCAAACCTGCACCTTCCTCCTTAGTACTGCGCACTAAACCTGCGCCTTTCTCGCTTAGAGCGAAGATGATGAGCGATTGTGAGATGCTGGAATGAGCTCCACGCTCATCCAGTATATACCAATTATAGGGTGTAGTCCTGGCTGCCCAGCCGACTCGCCCAAAGCCCCTTCTCCATCGCAACTCCTTCAAAACGCATGTCGGCTCCCTCATAAACATAGGTCGGCCTCCATACAAGTTAACACACGCTCTCAAGCATATAAGTAACTCGTCCATCTTTCATTATGCGTCTAACACATTGCACAACCAAGTCATGAGCTCGTCTTCCAACCGAACCGCAGGTCGCACTGTTCCTCCGCACGCACATATCGTCCGCCTGCACTTCCAGGAACTTCAAGTTGTTACACCCGGGGTGGAAATTACGGATTTCATAGAGGTGCGGAGATTCTTCCAACATCCCCCCTCAAACACAACTCGGGGGAATCGAACCTGGGTCCAAGCTCTGATACCATGTGAAGGTTTGCCATTACACCAAAAACCGCAGGTGTTGGTAAACGTTACAGACCAGTAACTAGGATCCCTAGGGTGGAAATTACAGATTCTATAGAGGTGCGATGATTTTTCCAACATGTTTTACATTAATTGTATCTGAGGGTTGTGATGAAACACTATATCAACTGCAATTTCTATCTCTTCATAAAAAACTAAGGGGATGACTCTCGCATGCCGTAGTAAAACGTATGAATATTCTATCAACTAATAGACGTGGAAATTGAGAATTTATTGGACACTCTTTCAAGCTGGTCTCACTAGAATAATACTCTTATTGAATGTACTTATACTATTATGATATTAATATAAGTTTAATTTATTTCTATAAATTAGATTTTGTAGTTTATTCAACTGGAATGCCGTGAATTTACGTAATTATATTATTATGATATTAATATAAGTTAAATTTATTTTTATAGATTAGGTCTTGAAGCTTTTCCAATTAGAATGGCGTCTAGAGATTGTGCGTTTATTCGTCATTGTTTTAGCTCATATGGCCTAGTTAAAATAGGACTCTTATCAAATGTAAACACTATTACAAAATTATTTTAATATTAATATGATTTAAATTTATTTTTATAAATTAAATTCTATATTTAATTTTATCTATATAATTAAATGTGGAGATCCAAAATTTATTGGACATTGTCTAGCACGAGACTCTTCTAAAATGTTGTTATTTTATTATAAAATTATTTAAATGTGGTTATTTTGTTGTAAAATTATTATAATATAAATAGGATTAAATTTTATTTTTATAAATTAAATTTTAAAATATTTTTCAATAAATACTTTGGTATCAAATATTATTATTTTATTAGATAATTATTTAATATTAGTATTATTTAAATTTGTTTTTATAAATTAAATTTTAAAGCAATTTTCAACTACAATTAAGGATGGAGATTGAATCACTAAAATAACATTCTTATCAAATGTCATTATTCTATTAGAAAATTATTATAATACTAAAATAACACTCTTATCAAATGTCATTATTCTATTATAAAATTATTGTAATATTAAAATAACGCTCTTATCAAATGTCATTATTCCATTATAAAATTATAATATTAAAATAACACTCTTATCAAATGTCATTATTCCATTATAAAATTATTATAATATTAGTATGATTTCAATTTATTTTTATAAATTAAATTTTGAAGTCTTTTTCTACATGCGAAGATTAAGAATTTATTAAACATTGTTTTAAGTTTGCTTGTTCAAGTTATAATAAGGCTCTTATCAAATGCCATTATTTTATTATAAAATTATATTTATATTAGTATGACTTCAATTTAGTTTTACAAATTGAATTGTGAAGTCTTTTTCCACTGCCATTAGATGTGAAGATTGAGAATATATTAAACATTTTTTTAAGTATGTTTGTTCTAGTTATAATAACACTCTTATCAAATGCCATTATTTTTTTATAAAATTATTATATTATTATTATAATTATTTTTTTTATAAATTATATTTTCAAGTTTTTCAACTATAACGAGCCTAGATCCATCTTAACACTAGATATACCAAGCACCGAGAGGGATCAAATTTCTCAAGGTGCAAACCTATTTTTTTAGTTCAAAACTTGAGGAAAGGTTTGCATCTCGAGAGATTTGATCCCTCCTCTCGGCACTTGATAGATCCAGTGTTGCAAACCTATTTTTTTAGTTCAAAACTTGAGGAAAGGTTTGCATCTCGAGAGATTTGATCCCTCTCGGCACTTGATAGATCCAGTGTTAAGATGGATCTAGGCTGGTATCGGGCTGGTATCAGTCAAGGCTGGTATTAGTCGTGTGCAGTCATAGAAAATTTGCTCAACACCTAATTATTTTGATCATTTTAAATATGATAAATATGTCTAAGATTAATTTGGTCAATTTAATTTAAAAATTGCTTTGTTACCTCAGTTTGTTGAAATGAGAGACTGTTAGTAACTTGAATGATGAAATAAAAATTATGAGTGCAAAGTGTCAATGTAACAATTTTGATAGATAGAAAATGTGAATAGTCAATTACAAACAATCTTCATTGCAATCAATCTAAAACTATTTTCTTCTACTGTTCCTATTATCACACCTATTAGTTTTTCCATTTTCTCATGTCGATCATATGAAAAGAGTAGTTGAAATAATAGACCATTCAAATATTTAACTCGAGCTACTATAGTAAACAACATACCTTGTCTCTATTGCTCTCCAATATTAATTGTAGTTTTCTCCAAATTCAATCATTGTAACTTATGTAGTGTTAAACCCCAAATACTTTTCAATGGTAGTTATTTTCTATTATTGTTTTTGAATGCAAAGTAATTAACAATGTTGAATGATGGAAAATAGGATTAATAAGAATGTAGCCAATTATAAATAGTTTATAGTTTCAAGAAGAAAACATTTGGGGTAACAAACATCTTATTTAGGATGAAAATTCAAGTATTGTAGTTATGGTTGAATAATTTTTATGTGGTTACGTTGAGAGAGTATGTGTGTGTTTTGGGGGTGAGAAGGAGAGACAAGAGGAGATAGATATATATATGGAGGAGAGGGAGGAAGAGAGAGGCAAAGGCGGGGAGGGAGGAAGAGATATATTTATGGAGAGAGAGAAGGGGAAGAGAGAGAGAGGGAGGGGAAAGGGAGGGAGGGAGGCTTAGAGAGATAGATAGATATAAAGAGAGTGTGTATGTTTAGGGGCTAGGATAGAGATATAGAGAGGGAGAGAGACCGAGAGATAGAGATATAGATGGAGGAGGTAGATATGTGCTTACACTGAAATCAATGAACATTATTAATCTAATTACTTTGAAATTAATGTACATCATACATCTTGTTGCATCAAAACAGAAATCAAAATCTACACTAAAATCAATGCATGTAGTGCAAACAATCAAACATAATTAGAAATCAATATCTATACTGTAATCAATGCATCTAGTGAAAGAAATAAAATAGGATTAGAAATCAATATCTACACTGAAACCAATGCATCTAATGCAAGCAATCAAATATGAGTAGAAATCAACATCTACATTGAAATCAATGCATCTAGTGTAAGGTATTAAATATGATTAGAAATTGACATCTACACTAAAATCAATGCATCTAGTGCAAGTGATTAAATAGGATTAGAAATTAATATCTACACTGAAACCAATGCATCCTGTGCAAGCAATCAAATAGGAGCAGAAATCAATATCTACATTGAAACAAATGCATTTAATGTAAGCAATCAAATATGAGTAGAAATCAACATTGACGCTGAAATCAATGCATCCAGTGTAAGGTATTAAATATGATTAGAAATCGACATCTACACTAAAATCAATGCATCTAGTGCAAGCGATCAAATAGGATTAGAAATCAATATCTACACTAAAACCAATGCATCCTGTGCAAGCAATTAAATAGGAGTAGAAATCAACGTCGACATTGAAATTAATGCATCTAGTGTAAGGTATTAAATAGACTTAGAAATCGACATCTACATTGAAATCAATGCATATAGTGCATGTGATCAAATAGAATTAGAAATCAACAACTACATTGAAATTAATACATCTACTTTAGTGAAAATCTAAAATATTCACGACTTTCTAGTTTTAACTTCTATGTCTGTATTTCTCTTTGTGAGACTCTTTCTTCTTCCCTCTCTCTCTACCTTCCATTCTGTGTCTATCTACCTCCCCCTCTCCTTCTCTCTCTTCCCCTCCCTCTCTCCCCCGTCTGACTCTCTCTACCTCTCGCTAGATTTCTCTAACTTTCTCTTCTTTCCTCTCCCCCCCTGCCATCTATATTTATACCTCCTTCCATCTCTCCTTATTTGTCTCTTTATCTCAACTCCCTAAACATAAGTCACGCTCTCTTTCTCTGTCCCCATATCTATCTATCTATCCATCTATCTCTCCCTCTTCCTTTCCCTCTCTATATCTTACCCTTCTCTCTCTCTCTCTCTCTCTTCTATGCCCTCCCTTGCCCCATCTATATCTTTGTTGAAAGTGTGGCTTAAAGAAGACACAAGAATTATGTAGGATGTGTTCATGCTTTTGGAGGACCAAAAGCTTCTTAGTGGGGAGGAATGATCCAAGAGAATCTATAGGCACAAATGGCCTTGAAAATAGCTCAAAAATGAAATTCATTAGATGGAAGTCAAACTAGGACTAGATCATATTACTCATCATCTTGACTCCAACGGTGTGAATGACACTCAAATCTGAGTTCATATGCTCAAGTTATAGCTGGTCAAAGTTTGGATCAAACTTGGCAAAGTGGCAGGCTTAAGGAGGCAACAATTTACCAGCAACCTGACGCACGGAATCTGGTCGCTGGATGGCCAAATTTGTTAGCTACTTATTTTTCCTAATGTCCCTTATTTTTTGGCAGAAAAATTTTAACCAATTGATTATAAAAAACAAAAAAAATATATTTTGGGTGGTAGTTTGCCAACCTCGCCACCCCCATGTCTCAATGTTATTATATTGTAAATAAAAACATGGTATGTGTGGGTAGGCCACCCCCGACGGAACTTCCCAACCTCAGTGGTCACTGTCATATGGGAAGTTGGTGGGGGTTGATCCCACTTGGCCCACGTGGGTCGACCCCCATTGGGCGGCTCCATTTAGCATTAATCGTCTGCCCAGTAAAACATGTCACGGTATATGTTATAACCGTCAACCCAAAATTAAACCACCAATGCATTACGTTAAAACGAATACTTTATGTATGGGGTTGGTGGGGTTGGAACTCTATTTGCCCCCACCAATCTGCCAATGACTACCAATAGATCAATGACCTTTGTTTGGTAAGTCTGTCGCCCAACTTTATATGTAAACCTTCTCATTTGGCTAGCGGACCAGAAGAGAGGTAGACGGCCGACTTGTGGAACCATGAGTGACCCTTAGGTGTAGAACCTTGAGCGAGTGTATCAAGGAGAGGCCGAAAATATTCTCTTAAAGGGCGAGAGGCTGAAAATATTCTCTTACTAAGATAGCTTGTAATAGTTGGTACATTGAAAAATATAAGTGAACTAAAAAAAAATTATTAAATGTCAATTGAAATGAGGAGATTCATAAAATGAGTGAATGCCAAAAAACTTATGGACACTGGAAATAATCCTTCTTAAAAAAAAATACAAATTAATTGGCATTGTAAATTTTCATCCTAAAAGAATGTGAATATAGTTACATTCACAAAGTTTATTGGTAGGGAAAAAATTAAAAATGAAATGATAGCATATGTTTTCTAGCTCAATAAGAAAGAGATTAGGGAAAATTTCTCCTTTCTAACTAAAAGTATAATAGGCTATTTTACAAGAAAATTTAAAGAAGTGTTAAACATGTTGTTACGAGAAAACGCCCTTTATCTTCCTAAGTTAGCAAGCGATTTAGATATGCAGAGAAGTTAGTTGTGTGAATTCAATCCATTGATATTGTGGCAACTACAATACTGGCATCTTTAAATTCAAGCCGTTGGATCAAATTTTTTTTATTAGTAAAATCATTAAAGTGCCAACTCCAATAGGAGGGTTGAAACCGTCTGATCAATTTTTTTGATTAGTAAAATCATGAAAGTGCCCAATTCTAATAGAAAAGATACCTGTCAATATAAAAATTAAAAAAATAATAATATATTAAAAAAATTATTAAATAATCATCCACTTGCTTTGAAAACCGTTCCATTCCTGTAAATGACTTTGAGCACATCAACTTTGTTACGACACATGCTATTTTAAAAAAAACAAAAGTGGAACAACTATCCGATCATCTCACAAGAAATCTAGACACAATAGACGAGATTTTCATTGACGACCACAACCTCGACCCGTATGAGATACATTAAGTTTGTAAAATTAAAATGTATTTTGCACCCACTTTAAAACCTTCCAAAACTTGAATCATTATTTATGTGTTGAGTGTAGGGTAGTTTGCACCAGGAAAACATGTCCAAATTTTCACCGTTTAATTTATTTGCTTTCGTTCATTAATGTGCCTTTAACCTTGTTGATATTCTGAATGTATATTTAAAAATTATTGTGCACTAATTTAAAAATGCATTTCTTTTTAGCTATCATGTTTTTAACCTTATTGATTTTTGTATAAGAAGGTTAACTTTGTGAATGGCGTTGTTACTCTTAGGTATATTTTTTTAATTATTTTATATATTAAGTTTAAAATCAATAGAAAAAAAAGGAGGTTGGTGTATAGAAGTATTTATTAATTATAATTTAGTTTTTATTAATTGTAGTTAATGGTAATTAGCATAGTTTGTTATAGTTTAATTTTTGTTAATTATAATTAATTATGGTTAATGGTTATTAAATGTATTTTGAACATATTTAATCATAATATATTATGGTTTATTAACCTTACTTACATTAATAAAGTGGTTAATTGAGAGTCTATTTTTCATATAGCAATTGACATATGATAAATGATATTTGTGAAATTATATCAACCACTTTATTAATGTGGTTGTGCTAGTCGATACTCGTGTAATTTTTTTTTTTTTTTTCTATGAAAGAATATATTTAAAATTAAAGTGTTACATTTGAAAAAACATATAACTTTTTCTTTATCAGTTTATGTTTTTTTGTTACCATATCTTTAACCTTATTGATTTTATTAAAAAATGAATTCCATCAAAACACTTGCATCATAACACTTACTTCATGATACATCTCACGTTGTTAAAAAAAAAAAAAAAAAACATAAAACCTAGCTATATTATTATTATTAATTATAAAATGAATTAATATGTAAGTTAAACATATAGATTTTAAAAAATATAGAACAAAATTCTTTATCATAGATATTTACCTCCACTTTACCATGGATATTTTTAATTTGTAAATAAACTTTGTTACAATATCATAGCTTATCAATACCACATGCCTAAAAAGCGACAACTCACTCCACATGACACTTCTCATATGACATTTTGTTCTAATTAATCAATTTAATTAGAAGAGTGAAAATAACATAACTACTTTGGAGATCGATTTCAAATATTAATTCGTGTATACTACTATAAATACTCATGAATATTCTATGGAGATTAAATCTCTACCATTCACACCTAATGATTATTGATAATTTAATTAAAATTCAGAAAGCCTTATTCCAAAATAAACACGTCTATAGGTGTAATTAATGCTTATAAAGTATGAAGTGTGTGTATTATAAATTCAAATAACTTATCAATTCTTTTTTAGTTAATTAATATCTTAATATTATAGGAAAAATATTTACAATAATATTGATAATGCTTTTCTCTTATAATGTTGTTCTTTTTTTTAATTAAAGTTTAGTTTTTTATATAGACTATGTAGTTAACTTTTAAAAATGTTTTTGAATAAAAAACAATCTAAAAAACTTGTAACTTTTTATTATAGATATGCTTATTTATATTGTGTGCATGAACACTACACTAATCCATATAACATTACCATAAACCCTTATTATATAAAATGGCATCAAGCCTTTGTGTTGGTGAGCCTTCCTCAAACAAATTCCTTGTGCCAATAACAGGCATTGTCAACATACATAAATAAAAACAAAATTAGTGTAACATACAATGAGACATCATAAATTGTTTTTCACCAAGTTTAATTTCATTTATGTTTTATTTAAACTATTAAAACTATTGGGCTCAAATAGCCAAAACAAATACTGTTAATTATTAATTAAAAGACTTTGGATCAATTTGTTAAAAGATCAAAGAAACAGTTGAATTAACTTCTAAGAACAGTTACAATTGTTCCTTCACCCTTTTCCTTAAGAGGAAAAAGGGTAGAATCATTGGGGGGGGGGGGTGTTGAGGAATCACGACTGTGATGAATTCATCCTAGAGTTGGCAAACCTAACCATTGGGAAAGAAAATTATGGTAACAATTCTGGGGTATGAGACTTGAGGCTGGACAGACTCCTGACGCCTAAGGTACCCAGATGTTCCTCATTGACAGAAGTGGAAGGGCTCGAAGGGGGAATCTGGATGTAATTTCCAGTTCCGAGGTTGGGTGGTGAGATCTTCCAAATAACTAGTGTGTGCAATACTAAAGAAAAATAAGTGATACTGTCATGTTAATCATTATCACTAGAGAAGATCGAATGTTTACTGTAAGTAGAAATTATAGAAATTATTTAGCATTAATACATGCCATTTATTAATTCCTGAGTAGAATAATAAAACTGGATGATAATATGCATTACTAATGTTTACTGATATATGTAAATCTAAACTGACAATTAGCAAGAACATTGATTTAATAGGCAAGGTAGTGTTAAAGACAATTGTTGATTTAACCCAAAAACATATAAGTGGAAAACAATAAAGAAAATACCCTATCTGTTCTCTGTAGGTTATATATATATGAATTTTACGAGATTGCAAAAATATTTATATTGCAATATATGTCTAAATATCAGTTCTTCAATACACTCAGGAAATCCTTCTTCAAACTGTATAATAAAGTCAACATGGAGAACCTTTCTCTACACATTCAAATTAAATCTATAGTTGCATCGCATTTCAACAGACACCTAGTGTTGTAGCCTCAGACGAGTTCGGAAAGAACTCATCTAGAGCCGTGTACCCCAGTTCCTTTAACCGAATCCCATGATTTCTAATCATGCCTATCACAATTACAATTAAACTATCTGCTAACTTCACTTAAAAACGAATGGCGTAGTTCATCAAAGAGCCTAAGAAAATCATAAAAACAAATACCCTTTGGGTAGTTACAATCAACCATTCGCAAACTCATTAACTGATTGTACAAAAAATTGAAATACATTAAACTCAAAATTCATTAACAGGTCAAATTATAATTGTATCTCATTGGAAACGGTCCAGATTTGAAACATTGTACAAAATTCATAAACAAGTTTTGTGAAGTGTTCGAAGAGAACACCACAGGAAAAGACCCGAGCAATATAAACCCTTGGATGGCTTACATAAGCTGATAATATCCAAAACATCAAAGATACTACAAATCATAATTAACAACACATCCTAGCCATAGCCTCAAACACCAACTATTACAACTCATGAAACCCTGGGTCACAGAACCAAGACATACAAATGTAGATTCGAACATACCTAGAAAGTGAGGAAAGGAGCAGAGTTTAGCAAGGAGGTCACCCTAAAAAATGCACATACCAAACGAGGGTTTCGAACCAGCTTCAGAGACCTTACATCTACAACAAATAAACTATGAGAAACCAAACTCTGTAATAGATTGGTCCATAATGAAAACCATGGGAGATAGGGATGGCTTACCCCAACGGGAGCTGGGTAGCCATTGAAGTCGTGACCAAGCCTGCAATAGAACTTAACCACCTTAGCCAAGGTAGAAAAGGAAAAACATATAAACTTTAAAGACATTGAATTATCAGTTGAGCAATGTTTACCTCAGGTTGTCGTGGTAGCAACTTTTTCCTCGAGACTGCTAAAGGCCAGGTCATGCCCTTCATAGCTCTTCGAAAATGACCAAGAACGCATCAAGTAATTCGAAGTACTATCACAACATACCATCGCAGTGGTGTAAAGATACTTAACCAAACAATCTTAGCGGCAAGCGGGACAAAGATAGGCACTTGAAGCTTCAGAGGCGAACTGGTCGAAACCATTCACAGGGTCGCCATAACAGAGCAGAGCATTGAGATAGAGCATGGACAAATGAACCAGTTTTTCTACCAAAACAGTCAATAAACCCTCCAGCCAAACTCGAAAAATCAAGACTGTAAATCATATCAGATTGAACAACAGACAGGCAGCCAGATGCACAATTTCAAGACTCTTCCAAGGTACGGTAAGTAGTGTCATTAATGTCATCACAGGTGGCGAGTTCAAGCATGCACAAACCAGGCAAGAGGAGACCTCGGGGCTCTCCAGCATTAATTAAGGGAAGCCTGCCCGAGGTCAACCAAAGCCCAAGGAATAAATACAAGCAGCTGTGGAGTGAACCATGTAGACTTCCAGCGTGGAGACCACGTACCAACCCCGCAGCATATTCTCTAACCCTAAACCATAATGCAATAAAACTATGTTAATACTGCTCAATGATAAAAGTTCACGAAGTGATGGACCAGGTGAATGCAAGAATTGTATGATAGGTAAAATAATTTAAAATATATATATATATATATATATATATATATATATATATATATATATATATATATATATATATAGTTAGGATGTTACAAATGGTATCAGAGCCTAGGCTCGAATACTAAGATTCTAGGTTATTTTAACATTCTATTAAGTTGTAATACTTCTTTATATATGAAATAAAATAAACTAAGTTTTCGTTAAATATGAACATAGAAGGTGAAAGTGGGAATTTTTATTAGCACCAAGCGTAAAATGCGGAGGAGCCCAAGATCATTGAGCCAGTCGGAGGTGCCTTATGTAGAGGCCAACCAAGAATTATGGGTGCAATTGAGATAAAAATCGAGACATGCTAAAGTTGCCCTACTTGAAACAGTACAACAACTTTGAGCAGTGATGATCAGCCTCAGAACGAACAGCGAACGATTAAGACAGGAATAGGAGAAGATCCTTAAAAGTCTGTTAGATCGACAAAATCATAGAGGACCAAATCCCAGTACAGAAAATAGAGAAAAGACCCCAACTGCTCATAATGAGGAAGATAATGCAGAATTCGCAAAAGGTCATAAAGAAGAGGATGAAGGGTGTTCAGATAACGTTTTTGATCAAAGGAAGCCAAAAACGCCGAAGACAGAGTTACAAGGTGAGTTCAAGAAAATTAAACCCTCACTATTCGAAGGAGAATCATAAGAAGTAGTAGGATCTTGGCTGGTAGACATGGGTAAATACTTCCAGATTTATGAATATACTGACAAACTTAAAGCAACACTAGGAATTTACCAATTACGAGGAAAAAACACCCTCTGGTTTGAAGAAATTAAAATCGTAATAAATATTGATGAGGAACAAGTAACATGGCAAGAATTCCATAAACACTTTAAAGATAAATATTTAACAAAACGTTATTATGACGAAAAGGAAAAAGAGTTCCATGAGTTAAGACTAGGAATCCTAACCATGGATGAATATGTAGCATGCTTTACTTCCCTGTTGCAATACACCCCATATATGCAAGAGGAGAAAGCTAAGATTTAGCAGTTTATTAGTAGTTTACCCAACTTCATGAAGGAAATCCTAGAATTCAATTATCCCAGAACCATGGATGATGCAGTCCAGAAGAGCTGCATCTGTTACCAGAAGATGAAGCAGAAAAATGAGGGATCTAAAGGAGCTACTATAAAGAAAATGAGGAGTTTACCACCAAATAGGCATCAGAAAGCCATATATGGCAGAAATAATCAGCAAAGGACCTTCAGAAAATTTACAAGAAATCTGCCCAGAACTCAGACATTCACGAAGATTAGACAACATGAAGGAATTAGTAGAACTACTACTGAACAACCACCAAAAATTCCACTAAAATGTTGGGGATGCGGAGAAGCGCATTATTACAAAAATTGCTCGCACAAAGCTCGAACTAAGCAACTTATTAACATGCAAGAAGCCTCTACAGTAGGGGATATCACAAGGAGCATGCCTAGAATTAATGCTGCCCTGGGCGATTATCAGGCGGAATATCAGCCCACCATGATCGAATGCGAAGGTATGATTGCTAATCAATCTGTTTCTGTCTTATTTGATCCAGGTGCTAGCCTAAGTTACATTAGTCCTAAAGTGGTAGAAAGATGTCAACTGCAAAGCAGTAAATATAAGCAGTCGTGGCTAGTTCAACTAGCTACTATAACAAAAAGAAAGGTGTCAGCTAAAACATAAAGCTGCCCTATAATGGGTTGAGGATAGCCTATCTGGGTTAATATGAATATTCTTCCCTTGGGCTCATATGATGTATTAATAGGGATGGACTCGTTAAAAGGTCGTTGGTTCCTAGTGGATTGCAAAGAAAAGCCTGTAAGTTATCTTACCAAGTCAGGACAACGGAAGGAAATTCAGGGAATCAAGAAAAATCTTAAGTTGCACCCTATTACAGCCAATCAAATCGGTAGTTTTATAAGGAAAGTTTTCTAGATTTATGCTATCTAGGTAGGGTAAAACAATGATAAAAATAAAATGACCTCTTTAGAGAATATCCCTGTAATCCAGGATTTCATAGATGTATTTCTTGAATCTATTCCTGGATTACTGCTAAGGCGAGATATCAATTTTACCATTGAGCTAGTGCGCGAAGCAGCCCCTGTTTCGAAGGCACCTTATCGTATGAGTATTCCAGAGTTGAATGAACTTAAAATGCAGCTGCAGGATCTGTTAGATAAAGGGTACATTCGCCCAAGTGTGTCTCCTTGGGAAGCCCCTGTGCTATCTGTATGAAAAAAGGACGAAACCTTATGATTGTGCATTGACTATCGTCAGCTAAATAAGCTAAACCTCAAGAAAAAGTACCCACTACTTCGCATCGATGACTTATTTGATTAAGTGCAGGGAGCTAGCGTGTTCTCGAAAAACGATTTAAGGTTCGGATACCACCAAATTAGAATAAAGGATGAAGACATCTGTAAAATCGTATTTTGAACTCGTTATGGAAATTACGAGTTCGTGGTACTGCCTTTTGACCTTACCAATGCACCAGCCACATTCATGAGCTTAATGCATGGTATTTTCCAACCATTTCTAGGTAAATTTGTACTAATTTTTATCGATGATATCCTAATCTACTCTAAAAACCAAGAGGAACATAAGCAACACTTGAGAATGGTACTGTAGATTTTGCGTGCAAACTAGTTGTACACGAAGTTTAGCAAGTGTGATTTTTACAAATATCAAATCTAGTTCCTAGGCCATGTTATATGAACAGAAGGGATAGCAGTGGATCTAGAGAAAATCAAAACTATTATGGAATGGACCACAACGAGAAAAGTGGTTGACATAAGATCCTTCTTAGGCTTGGTGGGGTATTACCGCCGATTTATTAAGGGTTTTTTGAAAATATCCTTTCCAATGACTTCACTTTAGAAAAAGGAACGAGATTTCCACTGGACAGTAGAATGCCAACAAAGTTTTAAGCAGCTAAAACAACTTCTTACAACCACTTCGGTGCTAAAGGTAGCAGATTTAGAAAAGTGCTTTGTAGTATGTACAGATGCAAGCAAAGAAGGTGTTGGTGGAGTATTAACTCAGGAGGGAAAGTTCATTGCCTATGAGTCACAAAAACTGAAAGATTATGAACAACACTACTCTGCTTATGATTTGAAGTTGACCGCAGTAGTGCATGCATTAAAGATGTGGCAGCACTATCTTCTAGGGAAGAAATTTATGTTGTTAACTGACCATAGTAGTCTCACAAATTTCTTTAATCAATCTAATTTAAATTCACGCTAGGCTAAATGGACCGCATTCCTGAGTGAATATGATTTTGACTTGAAACGCATCAAGGGAAAAGAAAACTGAGTAGCTAATGCTTTAAGCAGAAAATTACATTGCATCTATGAAGTACAATTCAGTTAAGCATAATCTAATCTACCAGAGGTTATCTGAGAGGCATCCCTCAAGGATCCAGAATATGCATTCTTATGGCAACAAGCTTTGGAAGCTCAAGAAAGAGGGAAACAATGTGAGTATGCAGTTAATTCTGATATAATGTTAACATTCAGAAATAGGATTTACATTCCTAACCAAATTTCTGTGAAGCAGATGTTATTAGATGAGTTTCATAGGAAACCTCATTCCGCCCACCTAAGATACCAGAAATTGTATTCTTCCATTAATAAAAGTTATTTCTGGCCTGGTTTATGAAAATATGCGGCCGAGTATTTATCTAAGTGCTTAGAGTGCCAATTCGTGAAAGAAGAACATCAACATCATGTAGGTTTGCTGCAACCGCTACGCATTCCGGAATGGAAATGGGATACCATCACTCTAGACATTATCACTGGATTGCCTCATACCAAAAGGCAACACGAATCAATCATGGTGGTCGTAGACAAGCTGAGCAAGACTGCTCATTTCATTCTTGTAAAATCCACCTATAAAACAGTGGAGATTGCAGACATATTTATGAGAGAAATCTACTGCCTACACGGGATACCCCGAGTGGTGATCTCTGATATGAATGTAAAATTTACATCCACTTTCTAGAAAAATCTCTTTGCAGGACTCGGTACCCAAATCCATTTCAACATTTCTTACCATCCGTAGACAGATGGTCAGACAGAGCAAGTAAATCGAGTCCTGGAAGATATGTTGCGAATGTTTGTAATGCAACAATCACAGAAGTGGGAAGATTACCTCCACTTGGTAGAATTCGCCAACAATAACAGGCATCATGAATCTTTGGGTATGATTCCTTTCGAAGTACTTTATGGAAGGAAGTGTTGAGTACCCACAGACTGGAATAGTTTGGATAATAAATTAGCATTGGGTCTCGATATGCTAGTGGAAATGGATGCTACCGTTGAGAAGGTTCTCTAGAAATTAAAGGTGGTGCAAGATAGGCAAAAAGTGTATGCAGGCAAGGAGAGAACTCATGAATAATTCCAGCTTGGCGATCACGTGTATCTATGGGTGAAACCTTGGAAGAGCATGTTGCAATGGAAAGGTTGTGCAAAATTGGCACTACGATACTTTAGACCTTTTCAAATTTTGGAATGGATTGGGCCCATGGCATATAAACTAGCATTACCAGGCCACATCCGAGTACACAATGTCTTCCATGTGTCCTTATTAAAAAAGTATATTTACGACCCTCGACATACTATTAACTGGGAAAGCATTCATGTAATGATAAAATAGAAAGAAATATGCTAAAGAGTTGTTGTTTTGGAATGTTCTAACAGTAGATTATGAATGTGTAGGTAGAACCCGAGGGAGAACTTATGGCAGAGCCTCTTTGTATCCTCGATCGGAGAGAAACCACCTTGCATAGGTGAGCCATCATCGAAGTTAAAGTGTAGTGGAAGCACTTTGGGCCAGATGAGCCTACTTGCGAAGAAGAGGAGGCCATGCGAAAAGCTTATCTTGCACTGTTTACGTAGATGAATAACACTAGGGATGGTGTTCCTCTCGAGAGGAGGGAGCTGTAACATACAACGAGACATCATAAATTGTTTTTACCAAGTTTAATTTCATTTATGTTTTATTTAAACTATTAAAACTATTGGGCTTAAATAGCCAGAACAAATACTATTAATTATTAATTAAAAGACTTTGGACCAGTTTGTTAAAAGATCAAAGAAACAGTTGAATTAACTTCTGAGAATAGTTACAACTGTTCCTTCACCCTTTTCCTTAAGAGGAAAAAGGGCAGAACCCTGGGGGGTTGAGGAATCAGGACTGTGATGAATTCTTCCTAGAGCTGGAAAACCTAACCAGTGGGAAAGAAAATTGTGGTAACAGTTGTGGGGTACGAGACTTGAGGCTGGACAAAGTCCTGACGCCCAAGGTACCTAGATGTTCCTGATTGACAGAAGTGGAAGGGCTCGAAGGGGGAATCTAGATGTAATTGCTAGTTCCGAGGCTAGGTGGTGAGATCTTCCAAATAACTAGTGTGTGCATAACTAAAGATAGATAAGTGATACTATCATGTTAATCATTATCACTAGAGAAGATAGAATGTTTACTGTAAGTAGAAAGTATAGAAATGATTTAGCATTAGTACATGACATCTATTAATTCCTTAGTAGAATAGTAAAACTGGATGATAATATGCATTACTAATGTTTACTGATATATATAAATCTAAACTGCCAATTAGCAAGAACATTGATTTAATAGGCAAGATAGTGTTAAAGACAATTGTTGATTTAACCCAAAAACATATAAGTGGAAAACAATAAAGAAAATACCCTATCTGTTCTCTGTAGGTTATATATATATATATATATATATATATGAATTGTACGAGACTGCACAAATATTCATATTGCAATATATGTCTAAATAGCAGTTCTTCAATACACTCAAGAAATACTTCTTCAAATTGTATGATAAAGTCAACATGGAGAACCTTTCTCTATGTATTCAGATTAAATCTATAGTTCCATCGCATTTCAATAGATACCAAGGGTTTGTAACCTTGGATGAGTTTGGAAAGAACTCATCTAGAGCTGTGTACCCCGATTCCTTTAACCGAATCCCATGATTTCTAATCATGCCTATCATAATTACAACTAAACGATCTCCTAAATTCACTTATAAATGAATGGCGTAGTTCATCAAAGTGACTAAGAACATCATAAAAAAAATACCCTTCAGGTAATTACAATCAACCATTTCCAAACTCATTAATTGATTCTACAACAAAATGGAATACATTAAATTGAAAATTCATTAACAGGTCAAATTATAATTGTATCTCATTGGAAATAGTCCAGATTTGAAACATTGTGGAAAATTCATAAATAAGCTCTATAGAAAATCTGATGTAGGATAACCCGATAATGCAATATAGATCAAAGCAGAATACTATAACCTACTTCTACTATCAATTTGCAGAAGCTTAAAGATAGAGATGAGCAATATAACCAGAAGAAGACGAATCAATGCACAATAAACATGAAAATACTTTGGGGAAAGCCTCAGCTAAAAACCCTGCTATGTGTATTATCATACAAGGTGGAAATACATAGGAATTACACAAAGCCTTAGCTCTCACAACTAGGCATCTCTTAGTACAATCCTCATAGATGCTCATAGGCAATCTTGGCTACTCTCCAGCCTTCCTCTCTGCCCTCCAAACTCCTATTTCCTTGCGTTGTTCCTCTGGAATGATTTATCTTCAATCAAGTGGAACACTCTCTCACACACTGTCAGCACTGTGCAATCCTCAAGGAATGATGCTTTGACTACATGCATGAGTTTTCTTTATAGGAAAACACATGAAACTGATAGTACACTGTCCTTGACTTTAATCTCAACTGGGTATTTCGCAGAATAGACATGCATGATTTTCTGATGAGGGAATATTCAGTTAATTGGAGTACACTAATTGAGTGCATGCATGCATCAACTGACTGTTAATTTTGTATTAGTTCGTCAAACAGTTTGGAACTAATTTAACTGGACTTAACTCGGTAAACTGAGTTAACTAATTACAACTCAAATATAACTCAATCTTATCTCCTTAATTTAAGGGATAACTCTTGCATGACTTCAGAAAGACTTCTAACTTGAATTTATCCAACTAATTAATTCAAAATGAATTAATTAATTATTTCCAATTAGCTGTTAAGACTAAATTCAATTTTAATTCACAATTTAATTGAAGGACAAATTAAATTGGAATATTCTTGTTGCCACATTTCAAAAAGTTTTTTGAAGTGTTCAAAGAGAACAAAAAGAGAAAAGACCTGAGCAATATAAACCCTGGGATGACTTATATAAGCCGATAATATCCAAAACATCAAAGATTACTACACATCATAATCAACAACACATCGTGGTCATAGCCTCAAACACCAACTATTAAAACTCATGAAACCCTCTGTCACAGAAACAGGTTCATAGGACCAAGGCACACAAACGTAGATTCCAACATGTTATAGCTCTGATACCACTTGTTATAGATCTGATATGAAAATATAGCTCTAATACCACTTGTTATATAAGAGAATATAAGATCATACAAATATACCCATTAAATAACAAGATCAAAATAGATAGAAATGCTTCTTTATTGATCAAACCCTTAAGGTAGGGAAACACCATGCATTCACTCCTTAAGGAAGGAGAACACTCCACAAGCCATATGACTGTTCATACAATAATCCTTCACACCATTCCTTGACATGGAGTCTCTAGCCTCTATATAGGCCTCATACATACAATACCATGGGTCATTACCATGGTTCCCTCATACCATCAACTAATACCATGGGCCCATTACATTATTACTAACTACTTGTGGTCCCTTACATGATATGGGTTAACCACCTTATTTATTACTATGGCCCATCCCATTATTACATTATTACCTTGGGTACCTCCCTTGGTACCCCATATTATCCCCCCTAGGTATATAACATTCCACCCCCCTTAGCATGTTTCGTCCAGAAAACATGGGAAGAACACAAATAATAAGATCTACTCAAAAGAGTAGTCCACTGGTACCATGCACGTGCATCTAGCCATCCAAGAGAAAGGTGAACCCTCGGTCTCGCTGGTGCCTCACTCGCTTGAGATGGAAGTTGACTGTGGTAGCTCTTCTATGTTGATGTGTAGTAGTTGGATCTTCGCTCCTCTCTATCTGTCCTGCGGGGGCTGTTGTCTATGTGGCTAATTGGTTGCCATCTTGATGGTTGTCTTGCGGGGTGATGTGGGTGATGATATGTTGAAGTTTTAACCCACGATGGATTTTTCTTTAATTCACCCCTTATTGGATCCTGACTGTTATCTGGTGCATGTTGTGGTGCCTGCTGTGGTGTCTTATCTTTCAATATTACTTCAACCACTGAGCCCTCCTCTGATGTATCAACACCTGTAACCTTTTCTACTTCAGCCTCTGTTTGCGTTTGATTGTCGATTATCACTTGCTCATCATCTAATATGTCAGACCCTAGAACATATTCTGCTTCAGCCTCCTTGGACTCTACCTGTTTATTAATGGAAATATCCTGTAATGTAATTTTCTTCTTTTTATACCAAAGCTTTAAGAATTTCCTCTGTACATTAAGATTGATAGTACCCACTGATTCCATCCAAGGGTATCCCAAAACAACATCCAGGTTATCCATATCTGAAGCATAAAAATCACCATACAACACATACTTATCCATAGAAAGCTTCAAATCCTTATAAATTTGAACATCCTCATTATCAACCTGTGTATTTTCAATGTGTTTTGCTGGAACTTGCAATTTTTTTGCCAAGTTGACATTTATGAGATTTTGCTTGCAACTCGGATTTATAGACACAATGATTTTCTCCTTCTGAATCAATCCATGAACCTGCAATAAGGATATACCAGTAGGAAATAGCCCCACATGTTTCTCCTTATCTTGTTTTCTGGCATGAGACCATCTGTCTAAAAGTAATTTTTCAAATTCTTCATCGGGCAGGTTGGAACACTTCTTTTGGTTAAGTAATTCCCACCATGTGGCCGCCTCATCCCTAAATTGCGCCACTACCCACCATTTCCAACGGTTGTTCCATAACCACTTCTGTTTTTTTATGTGTTCTTCAATAGTAGGACCAAGGGAGGTACCCAAGGTAATAATGTAATAATGGGATGGGCCATAGTAATAAATAAGGTGGTTAACCCATATCATGTAAGGGACCACAAGTAGTTAGTAATAATGTAATGGGCCCATGGTATTAGTTGATGGTCTGAGGGAACCATGGTAATGACCCATGGTATTGTATGTATGAGGCCTATATAGAGGCTAGAGACTCCATGTCAAGGAATGGTGTGAAGGATTATTGTATGAATAGTCATATGGCTTGTGGAGTGTTCTCCTTCCTTAAGGAGTGAATGTATGGTGTTGCCCTACCTTAACGGTTTGATCAATAAAGAAGCATTTCTATCTATTTTGATCTTGTTCTTTATTGGGTATATTTGTATTCTCTTATATTCTCTTATATAACAAGTGGTATCAGAGCTATATTTTCATATCAGATCTATAACAAGTGGTATCAGAGCTATAACAAGTAGGGCAACACCATACATTCACTCCTTAAGGAAGGAGAACACTCCACAAGCCATATGACTGTTCATACAATAATCCTTCACACCATTCCTTGACATGGAGTCTCTAGCCTCTATATAGGCCTCATACATACAATACCATGGGTCATTACCATGGTTCCCTCATACCATCAACTAATACCATGGGCCCATTACATTATTACTAACTACTTGTGGTCCCTTACATGATATGGGTTAACCACCTTATTTATTAATATGGCCCATCCCATTATTACATTATTACCTTGGGTACCTCCCTTGGTACCCCATATTATCCCCCCCTAGGTATATAACACAACACACTTGGAAAGTGAGGAAAGGAGTGGAGTTTAGCAAGGATGTCGCCATCGAAAATGCACAAATCAAATGAGGGTTTCGAACCAGCTTCAAAGACCTTACCTGCACAACAAATAACCTATGGGAAACTAGACCTCTGTAATAGCTTGGCCCATAATGACAACCATGGGAGATAGGGATGGCTTACCTCAACGGGAGCTGGGTAGTCATTGAAGCCATGAGCAAGCCTGCAATAGAACCAAACCACCTTAGCCAAGGTAGAAAAGGAAAAACATATAAACTTTAAATACATTGAATTATCAGCTAAGCAATGTTTACCTCAGGTTTTCGTGGCAGCAACTTTTTCCTCGAGACTGCTAAAGACTAGGTCATTCCTTTCATAGTTGTTCCAAATTGACCAAGCATCGGTCAAGTAATTCGAGGACTGTCATAGCATACCATCGCAGTAGTGGAAAAATAATTAATAACCAAATAATGTCAGTAGCAAGTGAGAAAAAGATAGGCACCTAAAGCTTCAAAGGTGAACTGGTCGAAGCCTTTCATAGGGTTGCCATAAAAGAGCAGAGCGCTGAGACAGAGCATGGACAAATGAACCAGTTTTTCTGCCAAAACAATTAATAAACCCTCCAACCAAACTCAAAAAATCAAGACCATAAATCATATCAGATTGAACGGCAAATAGGCAACCAGATGCATAGTTTCGAGATTCTTCCAAGGTATGGTAAGTAGTGTCATTAATGCCATCACATGTGGCCAGTTCAAGCATGCACGAACTAGGTAGGAGGAGACCTCGGGGCTCTCCCACATTAATGGAGGGAAGCCTACTCGAGGTCGACCAAAGCGCGCAGAATAAATACAAGCAGTTGTGGAGTGAACCACATAGACTTCGAGTGTGGAGACCATGTACCAACCCCACAACATATTCTCTAACCCCAAACAATAATGAAATCAAACTATGTTAATACTGCTCAATCATACGGGTCCATGAATTGATGGACCGGTTGAATGCAAGAAATAATTTACATAATGATTATTGTATGATAGGTAAAAGGATTAAAAAAAAAATATATATAGTTAGGATGTTACAATTAAATTGAATTTTTATGTCATCATAATTATATTTTTTTAAAATACAAGAATATTGTCAAAATATTTTTTGTTAGATTAGAAACGAAGAATAAAATTACATAAACACAAACCAAATTAAAGCGAACATTTATGTCATCATATTTTTTTTTATGAAAATACAAGGATCTTGTCAAAATATTTCTAATCTATCCACATTGGTAGCCATAGTCTGGACATTTCAAATCCATATCAAGCTTCATCATTAAGAGAGTTAAAGAATAAGATAATGGATTTGATAAATAAATAAGGAAAATGTATCATTGGAATGGAAGATACTTACATTTACTAAGTAAACCAAGAAATTATAAAATACTAAAAAGAGTTGTCTCGTTAATAATAAAATGACAATGTTAAAATTATCATTAAAACTAAAGTTATGAGACTTTACTAAAGATATAATTGAAAAACTATTAATGTACTAAATGATATATTATATGTTGCATTAATAGTAAATATTATGTTATATCCTTTAATATGTTAGTAAATATATTATTATATCATTTATTGTGTTATCTTTTATGGGTATATTATATTAGATGATGGTGGCCATTTTAAGAATGAAAGACTCAGGGATATGTTTGGAGGCTTTTAATGAAGGTAATGGGTCATCCTAGGGTTTTTGTATCATTTTCTAGGGATTTAAACTCTAGAGTTTTTTCCTACTCTATCATCAAAGCCATGGCTCACAATATAGACATGATTGTCAATGGGAAGGATGGCTCATGGAATTTTTTATTCATCTTTTAGATGCATAATTGGTTGGTTAAAATCTAGAGAAACACATAATATTTTAAGGAGGACCTAATCTATTAGGTGATGCCTTGAATTCCTAGACATATAGTGCAAGATGGCAAGTCAATGATCAAGCTAGACATTCTATTGATCAATGATAGAGATCATGAGATAAGGTCATCTCACTCCAACCATAAAGGCAATGAAGCAAGGATTGATGTACTACAAGTGCTCGAGCCTTTGATATCTATAATTTTGAGTATAGATCATATTGTGAAGTTTAAATTCCTTAACTCTAATAAGGTTGTGGAAAGAGTGAGAGAGGTGTTATTAGGGATGGAGCTAAGATCAAATAATGAAGCATGCATCTTAGAGACAAATTCCATCCAATATGCATTAACATTTAGAAAAGGAAAAAAAACATATTATATATAGAAAGGACACGATGAAACTAGTGCTCAAACTTTATGTATTACAAATAGGGTCAAAGTCTTGATGAACCAACCCTTGATCAACAAGGTTATTGAGAAACTGGTAGAATAAGATTCTTTGATACTTTGGTTAGAAGCAAGATTTTGAAAGATTTTTGGATATCTCCCCAATATAAGTTGATGGTAAAGGGATGGATATCCTTCAAATTCAATAGAGCATAAGATAATTAGGGTGATAGGCCTTCCTATGCATCAAGAATCGTCAACCAATTTACCCTGCTCCATTTGATCAGATGAGAAACTTTCAACCGTTGATTTGAAGGGTGGTTTCTGTTGCCAATTTTACAGCCAGTTGTTACGCATTTTACGTCGGAGTTCCAGGACACCACTTCGGTGCAGCAAAATCCCAAGTCCAGGTGCATGCACCTGTCTTCACAAACTCCTCCCTCTACATTCGACAGGGTTTAAAGGTTAGTATAGCGCCGTGTATATATTCGCGCAAAAATCCAACTACTCCTTTTTCTATAGCAACACAGCAAGAGCCGAGCGCAATTCGATTTGGGTCTGTTCTCAGCCTGCAATTCTTGAGGGGGGTCAAAATTTCTCAGAGCTCACGTGCTTTTTTAATGGATTTTCAGTCCAATTCTCAATTCAAATTCAACGCATCTTCTTCATCTTTATACATCAAATCCTTCAGACAAAAGCAAAATCGACAACAGCAATCCAGCGGACTCTATTTTTCTAAAATCCTACACGTGGTTTCAGGAGCTCTCGAAGTACAGATGGGTGGCTTTGAGAGTTCTTTAGCCAGTTACAGCATTGAAATTATGTGCATAAGATCCTCATTAATGAATGATCTTTTTCCCTTTATCTTTAGCCAAAGGAGTAAATAGTAGACCCCCCTTTTTTATCTTGCTTTGGACGGAAACCCAAAGGGTTTCGATCTCGTGATCTCCTTATATAGACCCAACAATACTTTTCTCAGTGGGTAAGTGCTCCATGATGGGCACCAGTGGTGCTCCCAAGGGGTCCATCTGACATGATGTCTAGGCTGTGGTGCGGCACGAAAATATTTCCTTTATGTCTCCAAATTCTAGAGGCAAACCTTGGAAAGGATTTTCTCAATTAATAGAAAAACTTGTTGTTAGGCTAGAGAAATTGATTGATCCTTATCCTAATACAACCTTGGCTAGCACTGCTATGCTGCAGGGCATGACAGATGATGCAAATCAGAAAAAGGTTGCAGTAGAGAAACTGAAGGCCTTGTATGGTTGCATTGATGAGAGCTTAATAGAGGATGTTTTAGTGGCTGTTAATTATGAGCTTGAACAAGCCTCTGCTTCCCTAGAGTCTATGGCTATGATGACGTTGCCGGAGAATTCAAATCCCTCTGATACATCTGAAGCTGTTGAGAATTCTCTACCTGATCAGAGTTCTGAAGGAAGTGGCCCTCTATTGCCTAAGTCCTTGGGTTTTGAAAATTTAGATGTGACAGTTGCAAGAGGACACGTGCCAACTGCTCCCCCTGAGCCAGAATGGAAGGAAGATGATGTATATTTGAAACATTGAAAGGAAGCATTGTGGATGCTTAGGTATATTTTGCCAGCCTATTTCCATGAAGTCCATTGAATTTTTTTAGGGTGATCATTACTGATAATTGGGAAGGCATGAACATATATTATCATTGCTTCTTTTCAAGCAGGGCTGCAAATCGACATTCAAGGGACACTGAAAGAGCTTATTTGCAAGGCGATCACAGCACTGCTAGGAATATTTCTCTAAAATCAAAAGAGGAACATTTGGCTGCAGATAAACTAAATGCTAAGGCAGCTGCAGAAATTCTTCAAATGAGAAATGAAAAACATAAGGACATTTGGAAGTTAGATCTACATGGGCTTCATGTAGCAGAAGTGGTGCAGGCCTTGGAATTGCGATTGGAAATGATTGAATACGATACTTCTTCCCCATCTGGTCCAGGAACAAACCAGCGAAGCAATTTCAATACAGAGAAACAATCTTCAGGATTATTATCCATGCAAACTTGGAGGCCATCTGAACTTCAAGTCATAACAGGTAAGAAGTTACTTCACTGTTTCATCTGAACTCAATTGTTGGTTGTTCTAAAAATTTGCAAGATACTGTCACAAGGGAAAATATAGAGCAATTGGACAAGTCCTTATATTGGAAATATGCAAGGGACAAATAATTATATCAATGAAACTGTGATTTCTTGTTTTGTCTGTTGTCAAATTTTGATGTGACTAACTATAATCTAGTGATGAGCATCATATGATGTGACTGACTATAATCTAGTCATGGGAATCATTTGATTACGGATATCAGATTCCTATCTCAGCAAATATATAGTTTCAAACACTTTGTTTTGTTGTTTTATGCTATATTTGCAAGATTTTGTCACAATCTGCTATATTTGCAAGATTTTGTCATAAGGAAAATATAGAGAAATTAAATAAGTCCTTATATTAAAATATGCAAGGGAAGAACAACTAAATCAATGAAAATGCGATTTCCTGTTCTGTCTGTTATCCGATATGATGTTACTTAGTCAAATCTAGTGATGGCCATCATCTGATTATGGATAGAAGATTCCTATCTCAGCAAAAATACAGTTTCAAACGGTATATGTTTTGTTGTTTTCTGCTCTATTCGCTAGATATTGCCACAAGGGAAAATATAAAACAATTGGATAAGTGCTTATATTGGAAATATGCAAGAGAAAAACAATTATATCCATGACAATGTGATTTCTTGTTCCTTCGGTTGTCAAAAATGATGTGACAAAGTCTAATCTTGTGATGGGCATCATCTGATTATGGAAAGCAAATTCCTATCTTAGCAAAAATAAAGTTTCAAATAGTATATGTTCTACTGGTTTCTGCTCTATTTGCAAGATATTGCCACAAGGGAAAAGATAGAGCGATTGGACAATTCGTTATATTGGAAATATGCAAGGGAAAACATAGGGAAAAGATAGAGCGATTGGACAAGTCGTTATATTGGAAATATGCAAGGGAAAAACAATTATATCCATGAAACTGTAATTTTTTGTTGTCTGTTGTCTAATATGATGTGACACCATCTAATCTAGTGATGGGCATCATCTCATTATGGATAGCAGATTCCTCTCACAGCAAAATATGGTTTCATATAGTATATATATGCTTGTTGTTTTGTGTTATATTTGTTAAATGTTTATCATCCTTATATTTAGGTTCATCTCTTTGTATTTTTTTCTGTTGCAGGAGTTGTTCATCTCTTTGTATTTTTTGTTGTTGCAGGAGTTGTTCATCTCTTTGTATTTTTTCTGTTACAGGAATTGGAGTCCACAGTCGTGGTGGTGCTGCTCTTCCTATTGCAATTAAAAACTTTCTTGTTGATAAGGGGTATATATTCATCTTAGACTTTTAGCATGAATTATCTTGTATTAGTGCTTTCATTGAAATTAATTGCATGTGGTTCAGTTGTATTTTCATTGATCACATTATCTTAGACTTTTATTGAACTGTGCCTGATTTCATTTTGATTAAACTTCTAGAATGAATAGGGAAAATTTGATATCCACCATGCACATTTCCTTACATCGAATCTAGCCAGTTATCATATCTTCTTAGCAGTCTATGACTTTGGAAGTTTTGGGAGGATAAGAATGTCTGTAAAAATGTTTTGATAGTTTTCCTAGCATATCTGTTGGACTATGCAAGTACAAATTTAGCGAAGCTAGAGCAGGCATGATTGATGTTCACCCTAAGTTCCGCTACAATTAGATTCCTCTTTTTAACTACCCAGTAGTTTGTATGTACATTAAAATGAGCGAGATGAAGAGAATGGTCATTGGTGTAGCATGTTGTCTGAGACAGGTAGCCCAGTTTTGACCTCGAATGAACAGAGTAATTACTCTTATTCTCTTTAGTTGCGTATATATGTTTTAGTTTCTGATCTTATGTCAAATTTAGTTGCTTGAAGACGTTTGCTTTTCTGTGAGGAGTTAGTGCTAGAATTGTTTTTGCCCATAACGAAGAAATTGTTTCATTAATTGGTTACTGTGTTGAAGAGAAGGAGTACTTTTGGTATACAACTTGTTACTGAGAGGATGTCTGGAAGAAACTCTTTATGGTATGTAGTATGCCAATTTTCATGCATTTATCATGTTACATCCTTGGAGTTTTTTATTATTTTTTAGTGTTAAGTGTTGTTCCCATTTCTCAGCAAAAGTTGGGTTACAGGAGGAAAGGACAAGCCATAGGCTCATTGGAAGATAGGCTGAAAGTGGCCATTGGAATTGTTGAAGCTTTGACTTATCTGCATGAAGGTTTTTCTCATGCTATCATCCATAGAGATGTGAAATCATCTAATATTTTGCTTTCTAAAGACTTTGAACCTCAGGTATCTTGATCTTTGTGAGAGAAACAAGTTCTCAAGCTTATGTTTAATTATTTGTATTTTTTGGTTGGAGATGTTACAATAAGATTTGCTTGTTCATTAACTAGCAAATCATCTTTCGATGGATCGTTAACTAAAGATATCCTGTGAATAGTTGTTAGATTTTGGGTTGGCCAAATGGGCTTCAACAACATCTGCATATATCACATGTAGTGATGTTGTAGGTACATTTGGGTAAATATCCATTTCTTTCTTTACACCAGCTCTTTCCTTAGGAAAATAAATGGCATTTATAATCAAGACTTCATAAAACTAGTTTCTATCATATTTCAGGTATCTGGCTCCAAAATATTTCTTGTATGGCAAGGTTAATGAGAAGACGGACGTGTATTCCTTTGGAGTAGTTCTTCTAGAGCTAATAACTGGAAGAAAACCAATCAATGACAAGAATCCTAAAGGCCAAGAAAGCCTGGTTATTTGGGTAGGGCTCTAGTGTCCTTGCTTGTTTTGTATTTGATAATTTTGGATTCTTTTGGTTTCTTTGTCTTGGTTCAAAATCTTAATCTCTTGTAAATTTCAAAATTTAGGCAAGGCCATTACTGGTAGCTGGCTCTGTAAAAAGAACTTGCAAATCCACTTTTGGAAGATGCTTATGACATGAGCGAGATGAAGAGAATGGTCATTGGTGCAGCATGTTGTCTGAGATAGGCAGATCAGTTTCGACGTCGAATGAATAGAGTAATTACTCTTATTCTCTTTAGTTGTGTATATATGTTTCAGTTTTTGATCCTATGTCAAATTTAGTTGTTTGAAGATGTTTCCTTTCCTATGAGGAGTTAGTGCTAGAATTTTTTTTGCCCATAACGAAGAATGGCACATGAAATATCGAGTTGATATCCTTTTGACATAGAGTTAAGGGTGTTTAGATCTAGTGTTTCGGGTTGTAATCTAAACATTTGTTCAGTAGTTCAATTTGTAAAATCATCACCCTTAAATAGGTTAGCCCTGAATGCTGATGGTGGATTATGGAAAAATATTCAAAGCCTCAATTGACAATAATCTCTTTTTCCATTAATGAAATATAAGATTCTTTGAATATTAGCAAAAGAGATTACATCATATCTCAAACCAAAGCTTTAGTATGAAAATTACCCCTCCCTGAATAGGCAAGAAGAGCCAGCATATTTGCTTTTGCTCCAATATCAAGAGAGTATATATCTTTCCCGAGAATCACTATCCTAGCTGAAATCCAGATTGCAAGATCTGAATTGAAAGCTTTGGTTTCCCCAAATAAAGTGGCTTACCTTTGCATTAAACTGGCTCTGTCAAATTTCAAACAATGGATAAATGTTAATGTAAGAACGTGAACTTATTCTTCCTCATTGTTTGTCTGTAACTTATTATTGCAGATTTTGAAATTACTACGAGGAGAAGGAGATGACCTACCTTATTGGACCAAGAAGCAATTGAAAATGTCCATGGAATTAGATGAATTGATTGAGGATGACTCTGGAGCAAACCCTGGGAGTTGTGACATCAAAACTCATCTATCACTTGCAATGCTTGGAGTTGATGATGATTTGGTATCAAACAGTAGTCCAGATCAAAGTGTAGATCTTGTACATGAGAGCAGAACCTTGGAAGATTATTTCTATGGACGTTATAGCCATTCAACAAGCTTTGATTGATTTAAATCTACTTCTCTGAGCTTCATAATTTTTCTTACTCCTTGCTTCTGTAAAAGCTTCAATATTTTATACTTGGTGTATTACTGTGAGCCAATGTCACTACTTAGCTGTGTTCAATTTCAATGACTTTGCATATTGGCTGAAGCTGTGTCTGAAGTTGAGTGGAGTCCATGTAAAATACCTTGCCAATTCCTTGTATAAATGTGAAAGCCATTAGTGGTCACTCGTTTAGTGACCCACTGGTGCTCACTAGAGTTGAAAATTTCTTGTCGTTGCCTTTGGAGCAATTGTATGTATGTGGAAGGAAAAGCAATTATGATATCGCTATTGATTTGCCAAACCATTGTTATATACTTTTTCAGGTCTGAAGATGTGTAACTTGTGGTTTAGCTTGGTACATTCTATTGTATACCAATTTACTTTGAATTTGTCAATATCATAAGCCCAATAGCGATTTAAGTGTATGTCTGCATGGCAGAACTGCATTGGGCTTGAACTTTTCTAAGAAATTAAGTTGTATTTAAAGAAATATGGTGTCCAAAAAGCGTAGAACTCCAAACATCAAATCTCTTTGCTCCTTGTAGGTTTGAACCAACATCTCTTTTAGAGAAATTCAACAATTCTAATTTAATAATCCTATCGGCCTCTCTTTGTACCTTTTGGGACAATTGCTAGTACAATAATCTTTAAAAATGGCTATTTGTAAGGGCCTTCCACTTCGGTACTGAATAGTTGGAAGCTAGGGTTTGACCCCAGTTGTGAACTAATGAGTATCCAACATATTTGGATGCTTATCCTTGGGATAACACTAAAATTATGGAATTAAACAATTTTACAACTAATTGGAGGTAACATTAAGTGTTTTATTATGGTTGAGAAAAATCTTTAGGAATCCTTTGACAAATGAATGGATAATGCTCATTAAATTTGATATTACAGATAGGTTTTCAACATAAATTGAATTTTTTAGAACGGAATCAATACTAATTTAAACATTATACTACTAAAATTGTTTCATTGGTTAATGTATCATTAGGAAGGCCCTTTGTGGAGGGAGTGTAGCATCTGAAGACCTTAACGGTAGCCTAAGAAGAAGTGGTGGATTAGAAAATGAGATGTCCTTAATGATTAGACTCCATTGGATCAAGAAGAACCAAAAGAAAGAATGTCACCCATTCAAGGGGTTGAAATCAGCCTAGCTCTCCCTAAGTAGAGGCAATACTTCTCAGCTAAAAAGGGGGAGTCCGATAAGGAATCTACTTAAATTGGTGCATATAAAGTAAAGGAGTTTGTTTCTTTGGATTCACAAGATCTTCTTTTTTAATGAAGAGTCCTTATCACCTAAAGGAGAGGTTTAGGAGGGGAAACTTGAAATATTTTTTATACCTAGTGGTACTTCATTAATTGAAGTTGGAGAATTGTTGATTTTTTAATGTGGTTTTGAATGCATCTCTAAAGTTGCATTAAGGGTGGCCACTCAATAATGTTATGCAAGTTGTGGATACTTAAATAATAAATTTGCTTATCTCCTATGTCATTTTTGTTGTAGAAAATATAGCTCAGAAAATGAAGGAGGAAGGATCAAGAGTGCTTTAGGTTTGATGCATTATAAATTGGATCCAATGGGGACAAAATCATATATCTCAAAAAAAAAAAAAAGTGAAGGCCTAAAGGGAGTTAAAGGTATGAAAATAATTGACCATACAAGGGATACTTAGAGTTAAAAACCATAGGAAGGTTGCTACATCATTATTTCTTTGTCCTTTAACATTAGCAGGTTAGGGCGGTTTTCTACTGAATTTATCCCTCATAATGTTGCTTTCTATGTATAGGTTGGATGTGATTATGTTCCAAGAGGCAATGTATGAGGGGACTAAATTAATTGATTTTCTTTCCTCTATATTAAAGGAGATTTTTTTTTGTGGTATGAATGCACAAGGATTCTCTAATCGCCTAGTAACTATTGAGAATGATAGCTTTGAGGCTACTAATTTTATCTATCTCATTTCTAGAATTATGGTAGAAGGAAGGGCTAAGGACATAGATGAGATAATTAAACTTGTGAACTTGTAGGCTCCATATAAAAACTAGTTACATTCTAGAACAATTTAAAATATCAATGAACCTTGAGTTTGTGATCATAGGAATTGACTTAAATCTAACTTTGAATTCAAGAGAATAGTAGGGTGAGGATGGTAGATCAAATCCACTAGAAAAATATTTCACTCATGTATTTGAAGACTTAATATTGATGGATTTTGAACCAATTAAGGTTGTTTCAACTTGGTGAAATTCCAAAAGTAGCAAGGTTGGTGTTTTGGAGAAATTGAATCATTTTCTTATTTCTAAGAAGACCCTTGAGGAGATTTGTAGATAAAAATCATTTGGTAGGTTTTGATGGGAACCATAACCATCTACCTACCCTATTTTAATTTGAGGTGGAGAATCAAAATGCCTCATTTCCATTTAATTTTAATCACTCTTGGCTCTTGGAGGAAATCTTTAGACATCTAATTCTAAGAAATTGGATAAAGTATAAAATTTTCACTGGTGAATCTACAATGCTTCAATTCTTTAACAACTTGATTAGAGTTAAGAAGGTGGTTGTAGTTTGGGAAAAGGTAGAAGCAAAAGAATACCAAGAAGACTTGAAGGTTGTGGATGCAATGACATAGGAACTTTTTGACCAAAATAACAATGGTATTTTCATTGACAATGAGGATGAATGGTTAAAATACCTTTAAGGTAAAAGAAAGTCCTTCCGAAGCTGGAAGAAACTAAGTGGACATTTAAAATCCATCTAAATTTGTTTTTTGAGGAGATAATAATATGAATTTATTTCAAAAATATGTTTTCTATAGAAGGAAATTTAACTATATTATGGAGTTGATATGTCTATATGGTTCACAGGTCTCATCCTTTAAGGATATTTCCCATGTAAGTAAACAACACTTCCAATCCTTGTTTAAGGAGAATGATGTAGCTAATATAGGGGAGATTATGAAAATAGTTAGATTGTTTCCTATATTCTTTAATGATGAGATGAATGAATTTACAGAGTTATAGGAATAGAAGAATTAAAAGATATTCTCAAGACTTTTCAGATGGCCAAAATTCCACACCTTGATGCTTGGATTGTGGAATTCTTCTTAGGATTCTACAACTTCTTACAGGATAAGTTTCTTAGGGTGATTTAGAAAGGAAGAAGATATGGAAATGTAATAGGGGATTTTATAACACTTAACTCCAAAAAGAATGACCTTTCACCTTCGATGATTTCATAACAATATCCCTTTGCAACCTTATCTACTATTGGAAACAAAATGTAACAAACACTATATAATTCCATTTCAAAAGAACGATTTATTTTTAATCAGAAAATTCATGATGTTGTTGGGACACATAACAGGGGTTTCATTCAAAAAAAACTATAAGACAACCCATAATAGTTATAAAAAAGGATCGTTGAAAGGCACATCACCAAGTGAAAAGGCTCCTTCTCATATTAGTTTTTCCTTAAATAGGTTTATCACTTCAATCTATTAATTTGATTATGGGTTGTGTGGAATCTGCAAAATTTGAAGTGTCAATAAATGGCTCTCCTTTGTGGTTCTTCATGAAATTTAGGGGTCACAAGCGAGGATGCCCCTTGTCACCATTTTTTTCCCCTTGGTAGCAGAAATGCTTAGTAGATTGATTATCGAAACAAAGATAAATGGATTATTCAAAGATATACAAGTTAAGGAATCCATTGAGGTAACCCACTTGTCATTTATAGATGGCATTTTACTTTTTGGTAGAAGGATTTTGAGGGAAAACAAGTTACTTAAAAACTATCGTAGACTTATTGTGCAAAGCAATAAGAATGGAAATCAATATGAACATATCTTGTATTTTAGAAAATGGTCTAAGTGATGCTTTCATAAGGAGATGAGAGAAAAATATTATGCAGATACATACTAGCTAAATATGTACATGTATATACCTATAGATATATTGATATTATGTTGGTATATTGGTCAACATATATATATATATATATATATATATATATATATATATATATATATATATATATATATATATATATATATATATATATATATATATTATTTCAACATACTAATGGTGATCCTCATTGGGAAAACTTGCAAAATGAGGACCACCACACAAGCAATGAAATATTTATCCTACAAGTATAATAGGGACACTATTAGAGGTTTGGCATGTTAGGGATTTGTATTAGGGACCTAACCATGGTGTAAGGACAACCACTAGCATATTAGGGACAACCACATAACATTTTCTTAATAGATGAATTAATATAATGATTAAAGAATTAAAATATACCAAGTTAGGATGCTTTTACAACCCTAAACTAAAGTATTAATCTCTTAATCTATCTATGTATTGTGCTTACCCAATGACGACAACCACTAGTATACCAACACATTATGTATTCAATATATATACTATTACTACATGTATGTTGGTACACATACTAGTATAAATATAAACATAATATGTGAGTATATATATTGGTATATATACCTACAATATATATATATATATATATATATATATATATATATATATATATATATATATATATCTATATATATATATATATACATATATATATATATATATATATATATATATATATACATATATATATATATATACATATATATATATATATATATATATATATATATATATATATATATATATATATATATATATATATATACATATATATATATATATATATATATATATATACACACACACACTAGAAATATATCAATATATATATTGATATATGTACCGACACATATAACTAGTATATATACCAACACACACACACATACATGTATATACTAACATATTGTTCTTATATATTCTAGCATATATATTGATACTTATACATATTATATATACCAAAACACATATATTGAATATGTATTATCTATGTATACTAGTGGTGGTCCTCATTTGGAAAGTTTGGAAAATGAGGATATCTAGCCTTTAAGTGGAATATGGTTTCTCCTAAAATGCCTTGGATTGTAAAAATGGGTCTCAAGGCCTTGCGAATGGGAAAGGAGGGAAAATAAGGTCCTTAGGCTCTAGATGAAGTCTCTAGGGACCAAGGGACATGAATAAAGCCTCAAACCACAAAACATATCTTGTATAGGATATCATCATTCTTAATGTGGGATATGGGAATTGATATGGGGTTTTGTGCACTAGGGATAATCTGAAGCTTTGTGAACTAGGGTTGAGTTTGAGACCATGGTCGAGGAAGAAATTGAGGGACACTAACTTGAGTTTCTTGAGCTAAAGGGCCATGATCAGGGCCATGAACACAACATGGATTCTTTAAAATGTATCATTGTCATACAAGATTGATATGGACATGATAAGGAGTTTTTGCACAATAGGGACATGGGTATTGGGGCATTAAGCAGATAAGGGCCTTATCATCCTTGGGTTCCCACTATACAATGGTTTTGTTTTATTATGAATTGGTTAGTTTTTTTACTTATTATGTGTAGTTTTTATAACCCATAGGTCTAAAATTTAAATTAAAAGTTCAAAAATATTACAAATGTAATAAACTAGATTAAAGAGACAAGTAAGATGAGATATGTGAAATATACCCTTGTATTATGATAATTAGGGGAGGTGTTGGGAACATAGTTTTCATCGTTTTGAGGGACCTTTTTGGATCTAGCTTTGGCTATTCACCCAAGATTGCATAAGGACTTGCAAAATCTCAGGTGTGGGGGAGAAATTGGGCCTTCATTTTGAGGCCTTTACAACTATCAAAAGTGTGAGTTTTTCCCTTTCTACTCCCTCATGTAGCCTATTATCATTCCCTTTTGACACAATCATTTGAATTATGGTCATCACATGATGATAAGTCAATGTTTTCCCTTATTGTTAATGAGTTATTTGAGCTAAAGCTTTCATTTTCTAATGTGAGTATCAGGTTTTGTAACACTAGTCAAAACCTAGTAACCCAAATCATTATTTGTCATATATATGCACCCCCAAGGTAAAATATTCTACTTGGTTTTCATTTGTAGGTGGATTGATATGGATTAGTGTTGGTTGGATTACTCCCAATTAAAAAAGGAAGGTACCAACTCATGTTTAATGCTCAAGTCAAATGTAGGGTGGCAATGCATACACCACAACAATAATTGAATAGTTAATCAATTTCAAGGTTTTGCAAAGTGGCATGGATATTTTCATTCATGCCATGCCATGTAAATATGTTATTCCAACATACAACCAGTTATCCATGTCAACAAAAGTTGTATATGTTAATTGCATTTCCCCATACTCTTTTTTCGGGATGTAAACAGTTAAAAAGTGTGTATATCCATGGGAGCTATTCATGGTTCAAGACACCATCCCCTATATTATATAACATCTATAAAAAGTAAAGGTTGAAGTTCAATGCTTGTAATATTAGAGGATTGACCAAGAAAGAAACCATTTTGTGTATTGCAAAGTTGTTCAAATGGTCCAATCGGAACGCCATATGTTGGTGTAGATTGTAGTTTAATGACAAAGTATATGTGGATTCATGTTGAGTCTATCCACACTGCCTTATAATTGTAATGTGAACTTGTGTATTATTGTTTTAATATAAATGATGCTATTATGAGTTTTATTTCATAGCAAAGTAAATCTACTATAGTTTTCCTTTGTAGCGCAAGTCAACAGGTAGGCCCCTCTACTTGGTTTGTGTTTCAAATTAATTTATTTCTTAGTTAGATTAGGTAATTAAATACATTTTTATTCTATATATCAATATTTTAAATCACTATCATTTTAGTTCTTAAACATTCTTATGTCCATTGCAAAAGTGTGGATTTCCTATGGAGTCTAGGCACTGAAGGTTGAAGAATGAAAGTGATTTTTAAATAATTGAAAAACTATTTGACGTCTTTAACGCAAAACAAATTATTGTGATCAAAGCTCATAAAATGCTCTTGTAAGCATAATCCTAGTGATCCAACAAACTTGTAGCATTTTTTTTCTTCCTATTTGAATTTTATCTTTTAAGTGTAAATAAGTTAGGCACTGAAGATTGAAGAATGAAAGTGCTACTTAAGGAATCATAGAACCATTTAAAGCCTGTGATGCCAAACAAAGGACTATGATTGGAGTTCAAAATGTGCACTTGAAAACATAAGCTCAGTGATCCAAAAAATATTTGCAGCCCTTTAATTTCCATTGTGATAGAATTTTATTACCAATGTATGTCTTAGAGCATTAGGTTGTAAAATTTATTTCATAGCTTGAGAATAATTTATGCATTAGTTTGACACATACAATGTTGGTGTTTATAAGTTTGTAAACACATATTGACAATTGAATGTAGCAAAACTTAAACAATTAAATTGTCTGAAAACCACCATCTCAAACTAAAGGAGGTCGTATTCAATCAATTTTGCACAACCTCCTCAAGTCAAAAGAGGTTTACTATAGTTTAAGGTTCGTCAAATTTGATGTGGATAAACCCCTGAAAATATAGGAACCCTCTCCAAATTCAAGAGTATGGGGTGGCACAATATCTATTTTAAATAACCTCCTCAAACTAATGGAGGTTGTATAGAATTAATTTTGAATAACCTCCTGTTGTGGCCAGCAACAACCCCCCTCGTTCAATCTAGTATCAACCACGATACTGAATGAATGGGGACCCTTAGTTAATTTTTAGGAAAAGTAAGGATTTCTTTTTGAAGTTACAACCATACGCTTAGAAAAGGTTTCTTGAATGCCTTAAAGCCTAAGTCTGTGTTCATGAAAGCAAATCTTTAAGGTCGCACCACATAAGGATAAGAAACACCTTCATTTCCCTTCTAAAGACCAATATGCGTGCCGTCCCAGTATTAATAACAACATCGCATCGCAACATACTAGCATCCATAAAGAAAAGCTTACAAATCCGCCGATATGCGATATCGCGATCGCATATCGCAGAAATGAGGCAGGCGAAGTTTGGCAAACATTGAATTATTGCGATCTGCGATATTGCGATCGCTGCGATTTGCGATTGCACGACATGAAAGGGTACGTTGGCAAATCATAAAGCACCTTAGTACGAATCCTTCGGGCGCGTCACCCAAAGAAAAGCCACTTACTATAACCTGACTTGAAATTATGCGCTTTTAATGAGAGTAATAAGTTAGTTGTGAGTTATTAAGTGGAATAAAGACGCGTGCCTTGATGCGGATTTGCTTCATGTAAGGTGGCATATCTGATTATCTCTTGCATTTAAAACTCTCCCATCACCTTTTTGATCAGTCTTTCCATTTCACTTGTAACCTATAGGAGCAAAGTGCGAAGGCAAATCAGACAGAAACGCAAAGCGAAATGGGAAAGAAGAACAAAGCTCGAAGCTCCGAAACAAGAGAAAAAACCAAGGAGATGACGCCCCTGTACACAGATACAGCCTGCAACAGAGATGCAGGTATCTCAACATGGGAAGGCATGTATAGGTTGTTAGAAGAAGAGAACCCTAGAATAATGAAGGTAACTGCTGCTGTCGCGGGTGCATCATGTCCTTCGGAGGCATCCCTGGAAGACCTAGCGTGTTCTTTCCTCCATAGAATAGCGGCAAGGCCGAAGATCCTACCATATACAGACATGATCAAGTGGATTCTAGATGATGCGGAATTGGCAAATAGGCAATTCAAAGTCCAGGGACATGGGCTCGTGGGATCGTTTGCTGCCCAAGACCTGAAGCTCATGTATCATCTTCCTGAACCGCAAGCGACCTATAATGCATAGTTTGTTAAGAAGTTCGCAGTAGAAAATCTGGATCTATCAGACACCACTAAAGAATGGTCAAGAAGAGATGAGCCGTTGAAAAAGGATAAAAACGGTATGTACAGCACTGGTTCCCTTACCTCTCCATATTGTTTTGCTGCAGCCATGCTCTGTAGATTATTTGGTATGCCCGATATCAATAAGTTTTCATCTGAATGGCTACCATTAGTTGACGCCGCGACTAACTCCGAGATAGTAGATTGGGCCAAAATCCTTTCTGATACTCTATACACGGCGGTTGTCAATTACCGTTCTAAGAGATCCTTCTCCCAAAGGGTCTATCCTCCTTTTTATTTGTCTGCCTATATAATGGACTCTGTCTGTCTTGTATCAAATTTTCCTACCATGGGTTGGAAATGGACTACCCAAGACCCATTGCCCATCCATGTTTATCATAAAGTCTTATGGGATTCCCAGTTTGCCCCTCATTTTTACTAGATTTGCCATGGGCTCATATTGCCCATACATAGAATGATATATGATAAGGACCCCCCAAGGTGCTCTCCCGAGGCCCAAATTGACATCATCCCCATCGCGAGATGGTTTGGGGAAGAATGGTTTACCTACATTCGAGTTTTTGGAAGCACTGTACCTCCACATGTCCTACCCTTGTATGTCCCTGATAAACTGTTGGCCCGGGAAATCGCTTATCAAACTTGTTCTGAAGGCGGCTTAACCAAGGACCTAAAGGACAAAAAGAAGGCCATTTGGCCTCAATTTCCCGTCACTTGTGGGGCCTTCTCTTTGTTCGATGTGGGACACGCTTTTGACGAGGTGGAGAATGTGACGTGTCTTCAATTATTTAAGTTCTCATCAAGACCATTCGACCCAAATAATGTGGCCCAGGAATTTACAACCAACGTCAAGATAAGAGTGTTCTCTGGGAAGAAAGATCTGTTTGATGATCTCTTTCAGAGTAAGAGCTCGCTCAAAGAGACTTTGCAAGAATCTCAGTCAAGGTTGTCTCCAGACGACCTCCAGAAATTCACGTTATATAGAGAGAGAAGGCTGGCTAGTATTCCACTAGAAGGGCTGCGAGTAGCTACTAGAGAACCGACACCGAGCATCAGCCTCAGTGAAAACTCCAGCACTTCCAGATCTAAATCCAGCGCCACAAGAGAAATATCTGAACATCCTGAAGAGTCTGTGCACGACAAAGAAAAGAATGAAGAAACAACCAAAGACACAGCTCAGTCAAGTACGATGGCTCAGCAGCAAGTTATCGCCTCACCACCAAGAAACGTTCCCCCTCCTGTCGTCGAAACACCTCTTGTCACAACAGAGTTGGATAAAGAGTGGGAAACCTTCAATGAATTAATTAATCTTGAAGGGCAAGTCCCGAAGACACTTGTGGGCAATACACAGGTGGTGCAAGAGGTCATCTCGACCATAGTCAGTAGCGCCGCAGAAGCAGAACACCTTCCTATCGCTCCATCCTCAGAACTTCTACTCAACGTAGAAGAAATTCCTCCACTGGACGTATTCTACAGTCCCCAGCACAAAGCAGTTGTAAGGAGACAAAGAAAGAAGAGAAAGCTTGAGAATGCACTGTCTCAAGATGCTGAACATCTAGACATCTTGTGGAAAGACCCAAATAATAATCCAACCGAGAATCTCACGAAGCTGTCTCAGATTGCAGGAGCATATGCTTCTGCAACTATTGACAAGGCCTTTGAAGTCCAGCAACTCCTAAAAGAACATGAAAATCAAATACAACTGCTACAACAACAGTTGCAACAAGCCAGCGCAAACACTGAAGCTTCCAGACAGCTCGAAAAGCTACAGGAAGACTTCCGCCAGATGCAGGTAAGCTATCAAAGAAGTCTTGAAGAAAAAGAAAAGCAACTGCAGATGGTGCAAGAAATTCATAAAGATGAACCCAAGCTGGCAGAGTTTATTTCAGAGTCCATCGGCTTGAACGAGCAACTATCACAGCAACAGGAAGATATGGTACGTAGAATATCACAGTGGAGACACTTTTGTGAACTAAGCGACAGGATCACCAGCCAGGTGGTGGAATTGCGAAACGACTATGATCAGAACAACAAAAGAGTAACAAAATATTTGACTTGGAAAAATGATGAGGAAGGGAAAAGAGCAGGGGCACCCAAGATTAATGAAAATCACAAGGAGCTGCTCTTTAATAAATGGGACGAACAAATCACACAGGCGTAGCAAGTAGCAGAGACAGCGGTGACACAAGCGAGCATCCTTATCGACTGTGTAAATGAAAATTTACACAGAGCCAATTTGATTTTAGAGACCACCCCGGGATACCTACCGAGCAAGTTGCAACTGGAGACAGAATGGAGGTAGAAAGCGCAGGCAAACGGGAAAACAATCCAAGCATTGGCTAGACTAAATTGGGAAAGTTACTGGACATACTTAGTTAAACCGCACAGCCAATGCATGACAGTAAGATGCATCATGAACGCAGCCGAGAAGGTAGCGCCAGCTCTTATGGATGCCGTTTTCGCGGCCCAGCTAAGCGCAGAAATCAGCCAGCCTACTCTTCTCAAGCCTATGCTTGACAGCTGCAATTTCAAAGACCAAGTTCGCAAGTAATTTCATTTAGAATGTTGTTTTTTCCTTTTTAACTAAATTAGAAAAAGGGCGGTCATTTGAGAACCGTATCCTCAATTTTGTAATAATACTATTATTAGAATTAGGAAGTAGTATTTTAACCCTTCTCATTGCATTGGAGAAGGTTCCAGAAATTTGTCAAAAACTTGTCCTGGGAACATGCACTTCTGCACCCTCAGAGGAGGTTTTGATGAATGGAAGGATCGAGATTTATTTATGTTTGCATTTTTAATGTCTGCTACTGATGTTGCACTACTGTACTCTTAGTAGATATTAGAACAAGTAGAGATAAATCGTTATTGCTTGAAGTCTGTGAGTAAAAATCAGTCATAAATGGTACTTTTATATCTTGACGAATTTCTGCTTATATTCTTAGAGTGATATGCAGCTGATATTGTTTATATGTTAATGTATGAGCATATGGGTTATCATTTGGCACTTTTGTACGGTGGACTCATTTATTTATGCTTGACATATGAATGATTTATTTATGCGATATGCTGTTCACAACTGTTTTGTTTAACTTCTTATGCAGAATGGTTCATCTTAAATGGTTTATATTCTTGTGATAGCTGAATGATCTTTATTACCAGTTATTATATGAAATCTTTCTAAATCGCATAATGGAAAAGATATATCCCGGGTTAGTGTAGATTACATATGTTGTTTTCATTAGATTACTATGGCTTAGAATCAATTTGCAAGTTAGATTTAAATTAGTTTTAGAATGCTTCTAGAATCAACATAATCAAACTCTACACACACACACACATCCCATGCATCGGGAAGCTGGTCCCGTTACCCCCAGTCGGACCCGCTACTCCAAACGGGCAAGGAGCCACCAACCAGGTTCCGGACCGGGTGGGTATCCCCCTTGTTGTCGACCCGATTTCAGGGCCCTCAACATATTTGGCGCTAGAAGGAGGGCCTGAGCATATTGTCTGTTGGAATGTTTTTAAATTAGAAATCTTGAAACAGGATGGCTGCTCATAGAATTCCTATTTGGAGTTGCATCCATGTTCCTGCCTCTTCCAACACTCCACCAGATGTGGTAAGGCTATTGTCTCAGGTAAAATTCAATGGTAAGAATAATTCTTCTGCATTCCACGATGCCCTGCAATTCATTCAAAGAGTTTCGAGTTCTGATATTCAGAAAATTGATGAAGGCGTTTTGTGCAGGATTTTTACTCTTACATTCACAGCGGAAGCTAGAAAATGGTGCAGAAACCTCCCAATTGCATCAATCCACAGCTGGGACCAATTCGTTAGGACTTTCATCTTGGAATTTGATTGCTATGAATACGACCAGGTCTATGATGAAATCGACTATCTGCGGAAACAAGACGAACCCGTAAGGGATTTCAATATGCGATTTCATCTTAAATGTCTATAATATGACCTCGAGAATGAGTTCACAGATGAAGAATCTTCAGATTGTGACGAGTATTTCCTACCTCCTGTATCTGACCAAACAAAGATTAGCCTAGGAGTCTTGCATGCTCTAGTACCAGAAAACAAAGACGAAAATACTGAAAGGGAAACTACCTTGGAACCAAAAGATGACTTTGACATAGAGTCAGACAATATCATTTCAAATCAACAAATGCTGATGCCAAGGTTAGATTCACCAACTGTTTCTCTTTCAAAAAATGTCGGCACAAAAAGGTATGATCTAAAGCCCGATGCTTATAATGAATCTGATGAACAAAATTTATTTGATGTTTTTAAATGCATTATTCTAGATTCGCATTTTTCTCTTTACCCCAATGTTTTTAGTGATGACGATTTTTTCCCTCATAATATCAAGCATATCTCAACAGACACAAAGGGTTATTCAAATAAATCATCATTGGGTGTTCAAAATAAAGAGACCACTTTAGCACAGCCTTTGATCAATATCAAGCGAGAGCTGCTTGACCTCCCTTGTCTGAAAACATATAATGAAAAAGAGGAACCTAGGGAAAACTGTAAAGTCTTTCGTGATAGTTTCTTTGACAATTGTGATGATGTTGAGTTATCACAAGTAACTCATCTAGGGTCAGTTAATAAGGAATATCTTAGATGAGGAATTATTCCATCTGACCCTCATCTCAAAGCAAAAGCTCATTTGAATAATTCTACTATCCAAGACAATACTCCAATCTATGATTCATATCAAGAGGAAAGCTCCATCCCTGTTCGCAATCATGAATTAGTTCCTGATTCACAAAACCTGGCCAGTTCTTGTGAAAAGAAAAAAGTTGCAAGTAACTCCCAGTTGTGCGATAACACTATTTGTATAAATACCCAATCATTTCTTTCTCACTTGCATTCATTTTGTACAAAATCGGATTTCTTTTTAAATTTTCAAATTTTTGATAAATCATATTTTAGCGATTTATATATGAGAACTTTCATTATCGCTAAAAGCTCAACGTCAACAAGCAACGGGTTACAAGCCATCGAAACTGAAAAACCCTTTTCACAATTTGACTCGTTATTCCCCCTATTGAAAGATCACCAATTCACATCAGAAATTCATCCTAATTTTTATGATCCAATAGGTACTCAGTTGGAAAAAACTTCTCATGAGAAAAGAAAATCAGACAGAATTCCAATTGAGGTTGTAGGCTCTTATTCCCTAGCCAACAATTTCGGTCCAAGGGAAATTCGGTTCTTTTTACTGATGCTTGGAAGATTCATACGGCTAGGAATAATAATGAATCGTTGGTTCCATTGGAAATATCATTTTACTTAGTTATTTCCTATATATAGTTAGGATAGGAGTAGGAGTAATTTAGCTAGGTTGTTAATTTCGCTTTCAATAATTGATAGGCAAAGTTATTTATATTCTCTACATGACCCTAGGGAATGTTTGCCTCTCTCAAGTAATGTTTGTTCTGGCTAAACGGCATTTGACATTTACTAAAGACACCTTGTCTCTGTTAAAGATTTTGGACTTCGGCTCCTATGAACAACAAATCTTTTGAGAATTTGATCTTTATTATCGATAGAACTTTGACCCAGAAATGATGATAGTTTCAACTCCAAAAATTAAATTAAAAGAAAGCTATCTCAGTGAAGGATTTGTCTTAGGTCAGCACAATGAAAGGTATCAATATTAAAATAAAGATTCTCTATGAAAGCAGCCATTACCAAAAGCAGCCCTATCATTGTCGTCCAGAACTTTCTTAAGGAAAGAAAATTTGACTTCCTCCCTGCTGAAGGAAAACACAACATTCAGAGGAATGACCTAAAAAGATGCTATATCTCAAAGAATAAGAGGTCTCATCACGAGCCGACTTATCATGATCACAGATATTATAACTTGCTGACTTTGCCAAAACTGTCTACCAAAACAGGGCAATGACTCAAGATTGTTGCAATCAAAAGATAAGGGGTCTCATCACGAGCCAGCTTGCTCAGGAAAAGTGTAAATCAGGTGAATGACTGTGTCATAATTTGGCCACCAAACCAAGACATTGTTCTTTAGAGAATAAAAAAGGAAAAAGCATCAAGAAAGGGATTCTTTCTGAAAAAGTTGTAGATAACCTAAGGCAGGATAAAGGATCATTCCTGGATAATAGGTAACCCTGTCGAGGCTATGGACGCCTTCTGGCAGCAGTGGCTCTACCTGCGACAAAGGAGCATATTTAAGAAGGACTGATACATAGAGAACACTTTATTTTTATGTTTTACAAGACCAAGTAATGACTTATTTAAATTCGAATACAATCTGGGGATGCAAGTAATTGAGCTAGAATGGAGCTGAAACAAAACATCATTGACGCTTTGAAGTATCATTTGTTTTTATCTTTTTATAATAAAGTTCAAATTTCCTGAGAATTTTTTTTTTAGAAGTTTGAAAACGTCAATAGAAAAAGAGCAGAAATAACTGGTTCTCCCAAGTGAATCACCAATTGTTGTGGCCAGCAACAACCCCCCTCGTTCAATCTAGTATCAGCCACGATACTGAATGAATGGGGACCCTTAGTTAATTTTTAGGAAAAGTAAGGATTTCTTTTTTAAGTTACAACCATACGCTTAGAAAAGGTTTCTTGAATGCCTTAAAGCCTAAGCATGTGTTCATGAAAGCAAATCTTTAAGGTCGCACCACGTAAGGATAAGAAACACCTTCATTTCCCTTCTAAAGACCAATATGCGTGCCGCCCCAGTATTAATAACAACATCGCATCGCAACATACTAGCATCCATAAAGAAAATCTTACAAATCCGCCGATATGCGATATCGCGATCGCATATCGCAGAAATGAGGCAGGCGAAGTTTGGCAAACATTGAATTATTGCGATCTGCGATATTGCGATCACTGTGATTTGCGATTACGCGACATGCAAGGGTACGTTGGCAAATCATAAAGCACCTTAGTACGAATCCTTTGGGCGCGTCACCCAAAGAAAAGCCGCTTACTATAACCTGACTTGAAATTATGCGCTTTTAATGATAGTAATAAGTTAGTTGTCAGTTATTAATTGGAATAAAGACGCGTGCCTTGATGCGGATTTGCTTCACGTAAGGTGGCATATCTGATTATCTCTTGCATTTAAAACTCTCCCATCACCTTTCTGATCAGTCTTTCCATTTCACTCGTAACCTGCAGGAGCAAAGTGCGAAGGCAAATCAGACAGAAACGCAAAGCGAAATGGGAAAGAAGAACAAAGCTCGAAGCTCTGAAACAAGAGAAAAAACCAAGGAGATGGCGCCCCTGTACACAGATACAGCCTGCAACAGAGATGCAGGTATCTCAACATGGGAAGGCATGTATAGGCTGTTAGAAGAAGAGAACCCTAGAATAATGAAGGTAACTGCTGCTGTCGCGGGTGCATCACGTCCTTCGGAGGCATCCCTGGAAGACCTAGCGTGTTCTTTCCTGCATAGAATAGCGGCAAGGCCGAAGATCCTACCATATACAGACATGATCAAGTGGATTCTAGATGATGCGGAATTGGCAAATAGGCAATTCAAAGTCCAGGGACATGGGCTCGTGGGATCGTTTGCTGCCCAAGACCTGAAGCTCATGTATCATCTTCCTGAACCGCAAGCGACCTATAATGCACAGTTTGTTAAGAAGTTCACAGTAGAAAATCCGGATCTATCAGACACCACTAAAGAATGGTCAAGAAGAGATGAGCGGTTGAAAAAGGATAAAAACGGTATGTACAGCACTGGTTCCCTTACCTCTCCATATTGTTTTGCTGCAGCCATGCTCTGTAGATTATTTGGTATGCCCGATATCAATAAGTTTTCATCTGAATGGCTACCATTAGTTGACGCCACGACTAACTCCGAGATAGTAGATTGGGCCAAAATCCTTTCTGATACTCTATACACGGCGGTTGTCAATTACCGTTCTAAGAGATCCTTCTCCCAAAGGGTCTATCCTCCTTTTTATTTGTCTGCCTAAATAATGGACTATGTCTGTCTTGTATCAAATTTTCCTACCATGGGTTGGAAATGGACTACCCAAGACCCATTGCCCATCCATGTTTATCATAAAGTCTTATGGGATTCCCAGTTTGCCCCTCATTTTTACCAGATTTTCCATGGGCTCATATTGCCCATACATAGAATGATATATGATAAGGACCCCCCAAGGTGCTCTCCCGAGGCCCAAATTGACATCATCCCCATCGCGAGATGGTTTGGGGAAGAATGGTTTACCTACATTCGAGTTTTTGGAAGCACTGTACCTCCACATGTCCTACCCTTGTATGTCCCTGATAAACTGTTGGCCCGGGAAATCGCTTATCAAACTTGTTCTGAAGGCGGCTTAACCAAGGACCTAAAGGACAAAAAGAAGGCCATTTGGCCTCAATTTCCCGTCACTTGTGGGGCCTTCTCTTTTTTCGATGTGGGACACGCTTTTGACGAGGTGGAGAATGTGACGTGTCTTCAATTATTTAAGTTCTCATCAAGACCATTCGACCCAAATAATGTGGCCCAAGAATTTACAACCAACGTCAAGATAAGAGTGTTCTCTGGGAAGAAAGATCTATTTGATGATCTCTTTCAGAGTAAGAGCTCGCTCAAAGAGATTTTGCAAGAAGCTCAGTCAAGGTTGTCTCCAGACGACCTCCAGAAATTCACGTTATATAGAGAGAAGGCTGGCTAGTATTCCACTAGAAGGGCTGTGAGTAGCTACTAGAGAACCGACGCCGAGCATCAGCCTCAGTGAAAACTCAAGCACTTCCAGATCTAAATCCAGCGTCGCAAGAGAAATATCTGAACATCCTGAAGAGTCTGTGCATGACAAAGAAAAGAACGAAGAAACAACCAAAGACACAGCTCAGTCAGGTACGATGGCTCAGCAGCAAGTTATCACCTCACCACCAAGAAACGTTCCCCCTCCTGTCGTCGAAACACCTCTTGTCACAACAGAGTTGGATAAAGAGTGGGAAACCTTCAATGAATTAATTAATCTTGAAGGGCAAGTCCCGAAGACACCTGTGGGCACTACACAGGTGGTGCAAGAGGTCGTATCGACCATAGTCAGTAGTGCCGCAGAAGCAGAACACCTTCCTATCGCTCCATCCTCAGAACTTCTACTCAACGTAGAAGAAATTCCTCCACTGGACGTATTCTACAGTCCCCAGCACAAAGCAGTTGTAAGGAGACAAAGAAAGAAGAGAAAGCTTGAGAATGCACTGTCTCAAGATGCTGAACATCTAGACGTCTTGTGGAAAGACCCAAATAATAATCCAACCGAGAATCTCACGAAGCTGTTTCAGATTGCAGGAGCATATGCTTCTGCAACTATTGACAAGGCCTCTGAAGTCCAGCAACTCCTAAAAGAACATGAAAATCAAATACAACTGCTACAACAACAGTTGCAACAAGCCAGCGCAAACACTGAAGCTTCCAGATAGCTCGAAAAGCTACAGGAAGACTTCCGCCAGATGCAGGTAAGCTATCAAAGAAGTCTTGAAGAAAAAGAAAAGCAACTGCAGATGGTGCAAGAAATGCATAAAGATGAACCCAAGCTGGCAGAGTTTATTTCAGAGTCCATCAGCTTGAACGAGCAACTATCACAGCAACAGGAAGATATGGTACGTAGAATATCACAGTGGAGACACTTTTGTGAACTAAGCGACAGGATCACCAGCCAGGTGGTGAAATTGCAAAACGACTATGATCAGAACAACAAAAGAGTAACAGAATATTTGACTTGGCAAAATGATGAGGAAGGGAAAAGAGCAGGGGCACCCAAGATTAATGAAAATCACAAGGAGCTGCTCTTTAATAAATGGGACGAACAAATCACACAGGTGGAGCAAGCAGCAGAGACAGCGGCGACACAAGCGAGCATCCTTATCGACTGTGTAAATGAAAATTTACACAGAGCCAATTTGATTTCAGAGACCACCCCGGGATACCTACCGAGCAAGTTGCAACTGGAGACAGAATGGAGGCAGAAAGCGCAGGCAAACGGGAAAACAATCCAAGCATTGGCTAGACTAAATTGGGAAAGTTACTGGACATACTTAGTTAAACCGCACAGCCAATGCATGACAGTAAGATGCATCATGAATGCAGCCGAGAAGGTAGCGCCAGCTCTTATGGATGCCGTTTTCGCGGCCCAGCTAAGCGTAGAAATCAGCCAGCCTACTCTTCTCAAGCCTATGCTTGACAGCTGCAATTTCAAAGACCAAGTTCGCAAGTAATTTCATTTAGAATGTTGTTTTTTCCTTTTTAACTAAATTAGAAAAAGGGCGGTCATTTGAGAACCGTATCCTCAATTTTGTAATAATACTATTATAAGAATTAGGAAGTAGTATTTTAACCCTTCTCATTGCATTGGAGAAGGGTCCAGAAATTTGTCAAAAACTTGTCCTCGAAACATGCACTTCTGCACCCTCAGAGGAGGTTTTGATGAATGGAAGGATCGAGATTTATTTATGTTTGCATTTTTAATGTCTGCTATTGATGTTGCACTACTGTACTCTTAGTAGATATTAGAACAAATAGAGATAAATTGTTATTGCTTGAAGTCTGTGAGTAAAAATCAGTCATAAATGGTACTTTTATCTCTTAACGAATTTCTGCTTATATTCTTAGAGTGATATGCAGCTGATATTGTTTATATGTTAATGTATGAGCATATGGGTTATCATTTGGCACTTTTGTACGGTGGACTCATTTATTTATGCTTGACATATGAATGATTTATTTATGCGATATGCTGTTCACAACTGTTTTGTTTAACTTCTTATGCAGAATGGTTCATCTTAAATGGTTTATATTCTTGTGATAGCTGAATGATCTTTATTACCAGTTATTCTATGAAATCTTTCTAAATCGCATAATGGAAAAGATATATCCCGGGTTAGTGTAGATTACATATGTTGTTTTCATTAGATTACTATGGCTTAGAATCAGTTTGCAAGTTAGATTTAAATTAGTTTTAGAATGCTTCTAGAATCAACATAATCAAACTCTACACACACACACATCCCATGCATCGGGAAGCTGGTCCCGTTACCCCCAGTCGGACCCGCTACTCCAAACGGGCAAGGAGCCGCCAACCAGGTTCCGGACCGGGTGGGTATCCCCCTTGTTGTCGACCCGATTTCGGGGCCCTCAACACCTCCTCAAATCAAATTTAAGGTTCCTCAATTTTATGTGGATAAACTTTTCAAAATCTAGGAACTCGTTCTATTTTAAGGATATAATCTTAATAGGAGGCATGTCCCTGATAATAGATACCTTTTAATTGACAAAAGCTACAAAAAGACTCATTTTTCCTAGCGATTTAAAAAATTCTCATCAAATTTAAGTAATCTTCTTAAATCTGAGGAAGGATTCTGTAGTATACCTAAGGTATAATATTAGAAATATTATCATAATGTAGTAAATAAATATCATGTAATAATGGTTCTATAACTAATCAATATTGCATATTAATGATTATATTACATAATAATTGTCATATGACTATTGCTACATAATATTTATTTATTACATTATGATAATCAATTTAATAATATATCTTACATATATTGCATTTTTTTAAATAATTAAAAAGTAGTTAATATTTAAGAACATGTTTTTTCTTTTAAGAATTCAAAGGTTCAACTCTAAAAAGGGTTTCCCCATAAACAAGTGTCTGATACAACAATTTTGGTGTCTATTTATTACTCTTAAACTTAAATGAGTTTAAGTGTTGGTAGTCACATGTTTAAAATAATGAATAATAGATGGATGCATTTAAATATCAATGTTTTTCATGGATTTTTTTGGAAATATAAAAACAATTGATAAATTCTCCATGATAAAATAATTTCAATACCATGGAGTAATAAAATTAAGTGTTCCATGTTTACATATTTAAAATAATGATGATAAAATAGTTTCAATACCATGGATTTATCAAATCTCTTGAAGTGCAAATTTCTTTTATAGTGCAATATAAAAAATTTCATTGTTTAAATTACATTTTTTAATGTATAAATGGATTCAACCCCTTCAAAATATCCTTGAGCACTTGGATTGTGTAGACTATGTAAACTTACAAAAAATATATCCAAAATGAGCCAAAATAATTGAAATATTTTATTTATAATCTATTTTTTTATTAATATTTTTTAAATGCCACATAATAATTTTATATTAAGAATTAAACGAATTACACACTTTCCTTTTATTATTTTTATTAGGAAATAATTGATTTTTTTTACTTTCAATAAATATACTTATTTTCTTTCTCTTATATATATATATATATATATATATATATATATATATATATATATATATATATATATATATATATATTAGAATGGACATTTAAATAGTTTATCTAAATCTTGTATTGACATATTTTTAATAAGTATAAAATTATACATATTCAAAACTGGAAATATAATTTTTTACATTTAATTACTTCTATCTTATTTTTTAATTGATATAAAATTATGTACTTTTGTTGTGAATTTATTCCTTAGTGTAGGAATTTATTCCCGGTTTGTGAGGGAATTTATTCCTTGACAAACAGATCGCAGATCAATACACCAGTACTTTTGACGTGGTTAAAACCCTCAAAGAGGGAAACAGTCCACGACATGAGCCAATGCGGCCACTTCAGGCAATTTATTAATAAAAGAATGAAAATTTACATATGCTTCTCTCATGGACGGATTACCCTACAAATGACCCTCCATGCTCTTTAAATAGAGATCATGGACCAATCGGGTGTTAAGCCACGGATCAAGTGTTGGTAATACCGAGGAGAGAATGAACCGTCGGATCACTACGTATTGTGACCATCGAATTGTAAGTTACAAAATGTACATGGTAAAGAAACACACTTTACCTAACTCTATACTAGACCAAGTTGTACTTAAGTATTTATTAAATAACTAAATCTTTTTATTTTTCATTGTTTTCATTAAAACTAAAATCATTCTAAGTGTCCAAATCAAATCATTCTTCAATTATAATTTAAAAAAATAAAAATAATGATTCATTATTAAATTATATCATTTTTAAAATATAAAATTATCAACCTAATAAAAATATAAAATATTAAGATTTTTACAACATGATTTGGAGCAAAATCCTTCATAGAGATAAATTAATAGAAAATATAAAAGATTTCGCTGGTGATGACTCAACCCACTCCCGAGTAGAAAAAGATCATAGATTAAGATACTCGAAGATCACATGCATACATGATTACCCAAGAGATTCTCGATGGATTGATCTGAGCCCACTGACCACAAATTGTCGCCAAGTCAACCTCAAAACCGTTGTATCCACCTAACTCTCTTCATCCCTGTCAGGCTGCCACTGTTAATGATATTCTGATAGCACTGTAAAGTGCGAGTAAGAAACCTATTATTAGATAGTTATGCTTTTCACTCCCTAAATCCAACCTAACAGTCAAAGCACCTACCTTGCCTCTGACCTCGCCCCCACTGCTTTCGTGTTAATCCCATGTCCACCCTTGCATGTGTCACGCCATGCCTGGAGGAGGTTGACAAATGTATTGAGGGCACGCCCTCCAAAATATTTTTCGTGTCTCCATATATTGCGCCCCATTGGGAAGGCGACTTTTATTTCCGACCTTATAGCAATATTAATGCTATCTGACATGCGGGGGGAATAGCCATGGAGTGCCCTCTCCACGCTCGCCCTCTCTCTCCACGTGCTGTCACTCAGAGGGCGATGGCTATTCCGCTCGCATGTCAGATAGCATTAATATTGCTATAGGGTCGGAAATAGGAGTCGCCCATTGGGAACACTATTACAAATTATGCTAAACCATTTTACAAAATTTCAAGTAGCTTGGTTGAACCTATTGACAATAATGTACTTTGAAGAAGAACAATGGAGCTTACCTTTTAATACCATGAATTGGACTAAAGGAGGATTTTAGAAATAATAAAACAAGTTTGAACACATTTTTAATTAAGAATTTCATAGGTTTTTGACATGTCAAGCAATAATAATATAGGAGGTCTGTATTTTGAAGAAATTCATAATTTTTTTGACAAATAGAAAGCATAGAGCATTCTAGAAAGAACAGTAAGAAGTAAAAATCCCAAAATCAATTGTGTTTAGATTCAAGTATGAATGTATAGAATGCATCATAGCTTTGGTAACCATACATTTGGATTTCCATATCCAACGACAAAAGAAACTATAGAAAACTCTCAAAATCAAACATGAAATCACTTTTTCACTAAAACAAATGAAAAAATCAATTAGTGTTTTATATAGAATGTCAATGACCCATGGGTGTGAACATGTCATGTGAGCCTCAACTTTTAAGCTATTTAGGATTTAGGCTTAAGTGTATGCAATGGGGGATTGCAATATTGGAGTGAAGACAGAGATGAGTTTTTTCTAATAAGTAGAAAGACTCATTGTGCTTATCTTAGAGTCTCATCCAACAGAGTAAACATGAAGTGTGAATCTCAACTTGTAAGTTGTAGGCTTCAGTGTTCATGCTTTACTCCTAAGTGTCTACAATGCAAGGATTGCAAAGTTAGTGAAGTGAGAGACAATTTTTTCTAATAAGTCAAAAGACCTAATGTGCTTATATTGAAGTTATAACTAAGAGAGTCACTAGCTTCTGCAATTTTCTTTAGAATTTCTTTTATAAAAGTATACACATGAATTCATTTACATTTTTTAATTAGTCATCTAATTCATGATTTTAAAACTTAAATAAAAATCATAATAGATGTGTAGATTTTATAGATTTTAAAATAATAGATATTTAATAGTTAAATATATTTAAAAAAATGTAAATTCCTATCAAATTTAATCCCTAATCTTAATATACAATAACTAAGATAAATATAATAGTCGAAAGAGATAAAATAATAGTAAAAAATAATACAAAGGAATGAGACCATATATATGAAGCCTGACCAATGAAATAGTAAGTGAAATTGGAAAAACTAAGTTCTAATCTCCACTTACCAATGTTGGTTAACTTTAAAAAAAAAATGAATCAAGATTGTAAGTCTGTAAAATAATCTTATATTGGAAAGAAAAAGAAATTGATTGGGGAAAATTTCTATGATAATCATTTTATAATTTAATAAAATTAATTTTAATTTATAAAATTTATGTTTTTTCTAAAAGTTATAATTTTAATGTTATAATAAAAAATGAATTTTAATATAAAATTTTATAAAAACTAAAATATTAACTAAATTCATAATTACATATGCGTTAGTTTAAATCCACAAATATTTCATGTTAAGATCATTTTTCCACCTTAAAATGATAAAACTTGAAAACCAAAGAATTAATTATCAACTAAATTAAAGAAATGTGGTTATGACAATCTTACCATGTATATTTATGATTGCTTCCTCTAGATGGTTATGGTTAGGCTCTATCTGTTTCAAAGTTAAACCGAATAGTTAATTATCAACTAAATTAAAAGAATGTGGTTATGATAGTGTTACAATGTATATCTGACTGCTCCTCTACTGAATGATGGTTAGGCTCTATCTGTTATGACAATATTACAATGTATATCTATGAGTGCTTCCTCCACTGAGTGATGATGAGGCTCTATTGTTTCCAAGTTTAGTGGATGTAATTTAATTTATATAAAAATTTTTTAATTAAAAAAAATAAATTTATAATTTTGTTTGTATTAATTAAGTGGTAAAAATTTTAAAATGATGTTGATATATAAAATTTATAGTTATATATAAAGAGTTTTGAACTTTTAAATTACTTTTATTATTCAAGACGTTTTAAAAACGGTTTGGAAATTGAAATAGAATATTCTCAGTTGAATGAGAATTATTCTAATAATTTTGAAGTTTAAATTTAGTTTTAGTATTAATAAATATTAAATAAAAAATTTAATATTATTAAATTATAAAAGAAATATTTTTATTTGAATATTATAAATATATAATTTATGATAAATATTTTTATTATATTTAGTTAAAATAGATACAATAAAATAAAATAAAATAATATATAAATATTATTTTAAAATTTATTTAAATAAAAAAATTTAACAACATTCTCTTTATAGATGTAGAATGTATGCAGATTTTATTTTTAATTTAAATTAAGTACCAAAGTTTAAGAAATAATTTTCTTACTAATGAAAAGCATTTTATCTCGTATAATATTGTTGTAGTCAATTAATCTAATCTCAATTATTCAAATTTACAAATATTTTTAAAAATTGTATATGTAAGTTTAATTTATAAAGATGTTAAAATTATATATAGAATTTTCTTTCTTATTTTCTAGATGTTAGAGACATATAAGTCATTAATCTTTTATGTTTTAATACAATTCAAAATTTTTACTTATTAATATCGAAAATAAAATTTAATATATTGTCATAATAAAGTGGTGTTGCGAGCCATGACGAAGGAGGGTGATCTTTAGCGCTGGTGGAAAAATTGAAACAACTTATCATGGAGTTTGGGTACAACTGCCAATAATCAAATATAGTTGTATGCTTTGCTTAAGGAATAAATCTAGTCAGGGAATTTTCAATTCATAAGCATGTCATTGTATGTGAGTCCACCAATATGAATATGGATTTGATCTTAGCTACCTCTATGAGAGGCTAAAAAAATCAATCTATTTCCATGCGAATTGCAAAAATCTTATCATCTATCCATGATCATAATTCCTTCCATGTCCTTTGGGCACTCAACACATTTCTAGTCCCCCTAAAAATTCAAGTGGTCACTTGCCCATTTAGAGCCCCATGGATGAATGGTTCCGCCCAGTTCTACCCAATCCCATAGCATCTTGCATCATTAATTGCGTCCGTGATGTTATTTGCTATATGGTTGTTGAAGAGATCACTTCACACCAATTTCTAACATGATGCTCAGAGATTGGTTTTAAATCCACCATCATGAGAATGCGCTGATTGATCCTCCTCATTTGTATTAGATCCAGAGGAAGGTACTTTAGGTCTTGTGAAATGTTGTGTGACTTAATGTTGTCTTGGAGCCCATGCCCTCCCCATGTAAGGGTCTCTAGGTTAATGGATCATGTTGGATTCATTCTTGGCATTGGAATCTTGGAGAACACTTATTAATTGAGCTATGGTGTATTGTTTTCAGCACGTAGGTTGACAAGTAGAAGGGGTATGGCACCTCCTTAGTCTTTCACATGAATATTCTATAGGAAAAATAATGGTCAATTTCCCTTGCCAATGGTGGTGCAACTATTGAGATTTAAGACCATATCATTGCATTCGATTTCATGTGGATTAATTGATGGTGCAACTAGCATCAAAAATGTAGATACTTATTGAGAATCAACACGTGATACAATATCAAAGTGATGAAATCTATGGCTTGATAGACCAATTGGACACACTCCAACAGTTTGAAATTTGGTCTCCTCTCTCTCTAGTGTCCTTCGTGAAGTCAATGTTCCCTCATCCTACTCCCCTGTGAGACATTCCTTATATGTTTTTCATGACTTTCATATTTTATAGATTGCTTATGAAAATAAATTTTCGCTGATTCCTCTGGTATTCTTTAGGGATTTTACTTTCAAAACTCTTAGTGTTTTGTAATATGACTCCTTTTTATAAAAGTGTTGAACTGTAGTAATTGGTGTATGAGACACACTTAATTGTGAGACACAAGACTTTCCTTTGCAAGTGTTTTTATTGCTAAAGTCTACTAAGATGTAGATATTCTAGCTTTGTCTCAATCTAATCTTGTGAATATTAAAGTTTCTAAATTAACATTTTTTTGTAAATTTAGGTGAAACTTTTAATGATTAACACTCATATCCGTCTTCCCAATAATACCAATTTCATCTTCCCAATTTCCCTTTTTAAAAACTCATGTAACATGAATTGCCTATAAAATTTTATGATTAACAACATAAATAAATTGTAAAATTTTATTAATAATAAATAGATTCAACTTTAAATATTACTCATTCCCCTTCCCACGGCCCAATCATATACCCTCTCCATAATTTAAAAAAATAAAAATAAATAAATTTACAGGAAAAAATCCTATATTTATAAAAAAATTGTTATTTTTTAAATAAAAAAATAATACTATAAATTGTATTAAAGCGTATTTAATGTTATTTATTTAAAATATTATTTAATTTTTAATAATAGATCACCCTCGCTTATTTAAGCCAAAAATATTATAAATTATATAAAATTAAGATTCAACTTACTTAAAACTCACTTTGTATTGCAGCTTTGAATATTTGATAATGTACCCTCGCTTTTTGGTAATGATTACAACGAACAATGTCCTTCTAAGAGATACTATTTAGGAGAGCAATAATTACAAATAATTTTGATCACATAGCTGAGCACACTATATTATCACAAAGTAATGTAATAAAAGATGATATTTGACATGTTTAAAGCATCGGTTCATAACAAATACAAGTACATGCCACTTTTGGTATTAGATCGATGTGACAATCATAGTGTTTAGTGAATGTAAATATAAATTTGTTTCCCTGGACAATCATGGTGTTCATGGAATGTAATCAGCTCATTGTACTGTGATTTTGTTTCCACTTGCGGTTTAAAAGGCTTTGTCCCATTCATTGTTACCCTGCGGTGGAATTTGATTGGCTTTTAATAGATTTTGTTTAAAATCTAATCAGGACTCGAGAAACGTTAGTTTACATACTTTAAACGCCTTACAAAATAATAGTGATAAATTTTAACTGAGACACGAAAAGGTCATATCGTGATTATTGACGTAATGGATGTTTGATTTGTGACGAATAGTAAATCCTAAAGTTGAAGTTAAATCAACATCACATCAGAAGGTAAAGAAGAATGGGATTTGATCGCTACTTATTCATTAAGGATTTTTCAAGCAACTCGGACCATGATGATTTTTTTTTTAAGAAGACCATAAAATAAAATTTTGTGTCGATTTTCTTTATATAATATCGCACCATGATGATTTAATTTTTTAAAGAAAACCATAAAAAATATTTGGGTTGATTTTCTTTATATAATATACTGTGTCTCAACTACGAGTCAAAAGAATGAAGAAGACCTTTTGGACGGGATGATTTTTAGGTAAAGTTTGTGTGTCTCAACTAACCGTCAAAACAATGAAGATAAGATTCGGAAACGGGTATGTTTTGTTAACGAAGATTAAACTTCTTTATAAGATTAATAGAAGCAGAAAATAGAATAAATTACACAGTTCTATAATATGTAAAATTTTATTTTATTATTCAAATGTTTTATCAATATTATATATAGATATTTTTAGATAAATTTTGGACATTCTAGATCCTATGAAAATAGATTTAATATATTAAAAATAGATAAACAACAAAGAAATTAACTCATACTATTAATTATGAAGTAAAAGAGATCAACAATTTATGAGTACAACTCATCAACCAAACAACTCACAATTCTAGAATGCTCCATTTCTACATTATTCTAATGTTCCTCTTAATGGAGAAATGGATTTTCCTACTAGTACAACTCATCAGAGGACAACTCATCAACCAAACAAATCACAATTCTAAAACGCTCCATTTCTACATTATTCTAACATCCCTCTTAATCGAGAAATGGATTTTCCACAATGCCTCATTGTTGTGTACATATTTCAGAGTCCATTTTTTTAATAGGCTTGGTAAAGATGTCGGCTACATTTTCACTTGTACTACAATAGTCTAAGTCAATCTCCCTTGAGTGTGTGATATCCCCAGTGAATTGACCCCAGTTGGACTGAATAAAATAAAAATAAAAATAAATAAATGATGGAATAAGGGGCACAAAGCACATGGCTTTGACCTCAAGTAATTTTCCACCAAGGGTAATTGCCCATGGTTTTTCTCGAGAAATCAAGCTTTAATAGGAGGAGAAATGAGAGAAGGGGATGAATTTGGGATTTCTTTATTGGCATTAATCTGGAAGCTCACGTGAGTTTTCAATAAGGAAGGGTTTCAAGAAAGATCCTTATAGCTAGCTTCAGTGAGGTTGAGCCTCACCCTAGTCAGAAAACCCCATTTCGGTTGTTCTCGAAATCACCCTAGCTGGCTCAGTGTTTTTTCTTGTCTGTGGTTGCACACATCTATTATTCTTAGGATTTTAGGGTGTTGGGCCTATCTTTCTCTGCATGATTTTATTGGCTGGATCGATTCACTATGGGACAATACATTAAATTGTTGAGCCTGTTGGAAGGGTGGAGAAAATTTGTATGGTGCAAAAGGGATCTTCTTATAGAGGGGTTTGGTTGCATGCCAACTTGGTGTTGTTAGTGCTAGATAAATCAAGTTTGGGTTGATTACATGAATATATTAACGTGTGTTAGTTACGATATGATTAGAAGTTTATTTTTGCTCAATGAATCAAGTTTTCATCACCAATAATGCTATGTTATTTTGCTTTCTCGTCAACTAGAGGTTATATTGTTGCTTGATCCCTATGGTTGTGTAATAGTATTTTGTTGCTTAATTCTACATGTTGATGGATAGTAATTGCTATAATTGATTATTAGAGGTTTGTGATGTTGGTGCTTCTAAATATTGGTGGTGCAGATTATTGGTTCATGACATGTGTTGTCAAATTTTTGGAGAGAGTTGTGTATACTCCTTTTGGAATAGAGTTATTCATTTATAAATCTTGATCATGGGTGGTTGTTTGCATTGTCTCAACGTTATTATTTTGAGTTACAGTTTTGTACTCTCATTATGAAGCCCTGTATTATCATTTCTTATCTTTAATGTGTTGGGTGAAGTGATTCATGAATTGAAGAGAATTGTGAGTCATGGGTTATATTGTATGTGTGGTCATGAGTCAAGATTCTCTTGAGAAAGAGAGATTTGAGTGTCGTTTCAACCTTGTTTTAGTTGGTATATGCTATGTCTTGTAACCATGTATGGGCTTTCAGAATCATTATGTAGCCATGTAATGTCATGTATCACATTTGGGTCATTGGAGAAGTCATATGAGTGATCTTCATGTATAACGGATGAGTCATTTTTTAGCTTTGAGGAGGCATTTTACAGTCACATTTTATCATTTTTGTAGTCATGCAATGGGCCTGTATAACCTTGTACTTTCTTTGCATATATTTTTTGTCATAGTACTTAGTTCTCTTAGAGTAGTCTCTTGCATGTGGCATGGAGGAATGGCCGTTGCAAAAGTACTTTGTTGAATAGCCTAGATGAGACATTTGCATCCTCTTGTACATTATCAAGAGCAGTATATTCAGTGAGAAAAGACATGATGACATGATTGTTAACTTAATAAAGACATAGAGAGAGTGTTGATGCCCACACCATATTACTCATGATGTTTTATGGTATGTTGTTGTTTCGTGAGGAGAGATGTTATGATCATGATCGTTGCTATGTATTTGTTGATACAATGTTTTGGTGGAAGCATAATGGTTGATGATGATGTTGTTGCTCATTGATATTAGGAAAGAATGACTATCATATGTTGTTATTGTTTTGATTGGAAAGTGATAGAGATGGAGTTGTTAATTGAGTTTGTTGCTGCTAGGGTGCATCCATTTGTTGCTACTAAGGCAAGGTTGTTGTTGTTGATTTAGGAGAGAGTGAGTTATTGCTGCTACTTTTTGTCATGCACTCATAGAGGAGTAAGAGTGTTTGTGTCTTCGATCAACTGTTTATCCCTTGGTTGTTTAGTAAAGTGTTGGTAGCATGACTTTTTTCCTTTTCCATTGATGTCAAAGGGGGATAAAATAAGGAGTTCAATTATGTTCAGTTCTTCAAAGGTTTTTTGGATGGTTTAGTTGGAGTTTCTATCAATGCCAAAGGGGGATATTTTGGTATTGATGTTGTGATGTAGTGATTGGCATTGATGTCAACCTATTTATGGTGGCTCTATGATGCAAATTTTTGGTGATCTACGCTCCCATGTTTCTTGAAAACTTTTGGCCATCTAGGCCTCTTGCTCTTGATTATTGTAGATACAGGCTCATGTTGGTGCATTTTAGGTGATTGGATCAGTGTAAAGGCTCATGTTGGTGAGCTGCAAGTGATTGGATCAACGTACACATGCATGTTGTTGAGTTCCGGGTGATTGGAATAGTGTTTCAAAGTTGTCATGTTTTCCACTACTCATATTTGAAGTTGAGTTGCAAATGGTGTTGCCAAACAAGGTGTTTAAGTGCATGTTATGAAGTGCTAAAGAAGAATAGTTGAGGATTGCTTGTCGAGGTGAACAAAGGTTGCATAGTTATTCATGTGAGTTGTCACAATTTCTATAGATGTAGGAGAAGGTAAGCAAGAAGTTGGAGGTAGTTGTGAGTTGGAGTTTTTTAGTTATGACCACCCTCTGCTGCAACCACACCCATGCACACTTGTGCACATGATTGAAGAACTCCAACCACATGGAGACAAAGCTTGTGCATGCGGTTGCATCCCTAATCATGAATTTCTGTGCATGTGGCTATGGATTGAACTGGAAATACCTATGGATTCCTTGTGCATCTTCATAATTCTATGTGATTGACACCAAGGTAATTGTTTGTGGTTTTGTAATGATGTTTTTATTGACTTAATAAAAAACAAAAATAAGTGTTTAAGGTGTGAACACATTGATTAAGTGAGTACTAGAGAAGATGGAGAAAATTCTTTAAATATAAGAGAAACTCTCTCACTTTTTTGGGTGTGTGACATAGTGCACATATTTTAGAGCAGAGGTTTGTGTAGATCCAAGAAATAGAAATTATACAATAGAAGAATATTCAGATGCAAATGGTAGTGTTCAGAGTATAAGAAGATGCATGGAGAGGCCAACATTGGTGATTGAGTGACATAGTTCAATTTTCTAGTAATGAAAAAATATGAAGCAACAGTAGTAGAGATAAATCTAAGCCATAATGTCTTGATAAATGCTTGATGGCTGAGAAACATTTAAAGCATGTTACTGTTGCAGAGTTTTAGAGCTTGATGAAAGATGAGATGAGGAGATCATAACTCCTTGGTTATATGATTGACTTGTTTGTGTTTGCAATTCCAGAGGATTCAAATTTTTTGTTGTAGTAGTGTTTCATGTTTTATATGTCTATGTTAAACTGCATGTTTGAGATTTTGCATCCAGATCATTTACAGCTAATGTATTGAGGCAGTGTGAGTTGAGGATGTGAGATAGGGATATGTATTGAGTTGATTTGCAGCTAATGTATTTGCAGAGTTGAGGTTCATTCGATGGGTGATGTTTGTTTGAGGATAAAGTGTTTGTCTTGTATTGAGAGTGTTGATTATGTGCTATGAAGATATTGTTGTTTTTATGTTGATGTTGAGAAACTCTAGGGTTCAAGTTTCAAAATTCGTGAAATATGAACCACATAGAGGAGTGGCGTGGGGGCTCCAACAAGATAAGTATTGAGAACAAATTTCTTCACAGTCTAATGGATGTTTGATGAGGCTCATTGGTCATGGAGGCTTCCAGCTGATGGTAGTCCATAGAGTCATGAGATCAAGATGATTTGATTTGTATACTCTATGTATTTATTTGCTTGACACATAATAAAATATATTGAGGAGTGCAATAACAACATGGGTAGTTTTTTACCCCGAAGGTGTTTTCCACTAGATATCCTATGTTCCTATGTGATGTGATGATTTGTGTCTCATTGTGTATGTTTACTTCATAGGTTATGGCTCTCATGTGATGATTCTTGTTGTTGTATTTTAAGATCTATTGCTTATATCTTAAGTTATGAATTGTTTAATATATCGGAGACAGAGTTTTGAGGTTGTGTAATGGTTAAAACTATTGATTCAGCCCCACCCCCCCTCACCACCCTCCCTAGTAGTGTCACTGTTTCCAAAATTCCGTGGTTTAGAATTGTGAAAATAAAAAAAATTCGAGATAATTATTTAAACCTTGTAGTACTAAATTATTCTTTGTTCTTCCATATTCTTCATATATTTATCTAATGTTTCTTGTACTCTTTCCAATTGTTCAATTGTTGATAGGATTCTAAGTTCCATTCTTATCCCCCAAGTTTATATCTTATCCATAGATAGATAAATTGCATCTCTCTTTCTTTCTTAACCTTTTTCAAGTAATAAAAGGGAAAATTAAATGACCAACGACCGTCACTTGGACATCTTGTGTCATATGGATTTACCGTTGCACTTTGATTCATAATTCTTTTAGTTAGATTAAGATGGGTTTGATAGGCTAATGAGGAATAGAGCAAGTGGGACTCAATTTTTTTAGTACAATGAAAAAATGCCTGGGTGAGCTATGTTTCTTGTGGCTACATAAAGATCAATGTAATTAGTGTGAAGCTTATATATTTTTTAGTATATTACTTGAGGTAATTTCTTTATGCATAAATATTCTTGTATCAATGGCTCTAGGTTTAAACTACATTTGAGTTGTTGGTAACATCTACAATGTATTCTTTCGAGTAAGTACATCACTTGTTGGGTCATGCATTCTAACTATTCATTTGAGTTTACTTCTTTGAATAGCACATTGTTGTATTTGTTTCAATGGGTAGAAATCATGCAACTTCTATAAATTTACTATTTTCTTATGAAAGTGTAATTTTCTTCTATGGGATTTTGCAATTTATATTGTAGAACATTTATAGATGTGCACAATTAGGAATAGGGTCTTGGGGTTGGGTATCTATCTTAAAATAAATGAATGCAAAATCATATAGCTTCTATAACTTTACTATTGTCTTATAAGGCTATAATTTTCTTCTATGGAATTTAGCAATCTGTATTGTAGAACATTTCTAGATGTGAATCATTAGGAATAGGGAATTTGGTTCTGGTATCTATCTTAGAATAAATGAATGCAAAAAATGTTTTTAATACCTCTCTAGAAGGACTACAATAACAAGGAACCGTGCAATGACTATCAATTTAGACCGCAATATGTGAGAGGACTTGAAAACTTCATTGAAACTTTATTGTCAATTATAGTTAGTATATAGAGATATTTGTTCAATGTTCATGTTTATTTTTGAGGAAAATTCATATGCATGTTCCAGCAATGTTTCTAAGTCCTTTTTAGTAGCATTTTCGAGAAAAATGGAAAAAATATGGACAAATTGAGTAGTAATTTAGATTAGTTAGATTTAGTTTTGAGAAAGGTTTTGGAAAAGAAAGATATTATTATAACCAATAAATGTGAGGTTCAACCATATGGATTTAGTTTGAACACACCTATTCTTCCAACCTCCACAACACATATTTCCCATTATGCATATCACATCATAAAAACCACTCCCCACATATTCATCATAAAAACTCCTACAATAACAACAACAACCACACAAACAATTATTATGACACCACCTACAAAGCCCACATCTACGCTTTTCCTCAAAATTTTTATGACCCATCATAAAAACTCCTACAATAACAACAACAACCACACAAACAATTATTATGACACCACCTACAAAACCCACATCTACACTTTTCCTCAAAATTTCTATGACCCATCATAAAAACTCCTACCATAACAACAGCAACCACACAAATAATTATTATGACACCACCTACAAAGTCCACATCTACCCTTTTCCTCAAAATTTCTATGGCCCTTCTAACATTCCATTCCTAGAACCCTCACAATATACGTAACCATTAAAACCTTAAAAAGAGGTATCTGTCATCCAGCCTTCAAATTATTGCCAATAATTAATATGTGATTCTCCTTTGCAAATTACGCGTGGGCGATTAATAAAACGACATCCTAATCGATTATGCTTTTGCTGGTAACACAAAACAACAATATTCTTTTAAAGCAAGTTGATTGAAGTTTTACAATATTCGATGAGGTTACACAGTATCTTGTATCTTGTCCCTTGACGAGATTCAGTTATTCTAGCGGCTGTTTGTGCACAGTCATGGGCAAAAACAAAAGTTGCATCGGCAGTAGCGAGAATAGTAGAACCCCGTTTCCTCTTCTGATCGGCACTACTTCCATTTTCAAAATGAATAGTCAAACTACCATTTCAGAATTTCCATAAAATCAAAATTTCCACATAGATTTGATAAGTCTTTTATAAATATTTAATAAACACGAACGGCCAACAAAACCTATAATCCATCCCATTATAGTTATGTAGTATAAATTTATACTGATATGAAGTAAATGTGAAAACACAATCATGAATATTTATATTCATGAAAGTTATTATTAAAAATTCCATTAATTTAAAACAGAGAAATAGAATATAACTGAGATGTATAATTATAAAAGAAATTATTGTGTGTGAACGTTTAATAAGTAAGATGTCTTTTTTTTTATAATTAATTTTGAATTTAAAATTAAGGTAGTTATATAAATTAAACCGTTAACATAAAAACACTTCATAATAAACATTATATTATCAATCTTTAAAAAATCATTATTATTATTATTAAAAAATAATATATGAATTTAATATATATATATAATTTTAAAAATCTAACAAGAATCACCCCATTTTACACTTGCTTAATTTTAAAATATATAATGTTGTGGCTGGTTTCTATAGTTTATTTCACAATCGAAGTACTTGGAAAAGCATATTGACAAGATTTTTAACCAGTAAAATTCATTTCCTATTTATCACAAAGATTCTTCCCTTATAAAAAAATATTAAGAATCAATCGATTTAATTTAATTAAAATCCACAAAAATACATAACTATTTTAAATCTTCTTATGAAAAAATATATTTTAAAATACTCTTATAAAAATATTTATTTCTAGATTAAAATTCTGAAAACCCTAAACTAAAATAAACAACCACAAATCTTATCTAAGAAATAAACACATTTATCTACAAAATTAAATACCGTCACTTACATGATTAAATTATTACAGTAACAAAGTTAAAATAAAATAAAATAACTGAAAAAATCAAACCAATCTAACTTAAATCAAATCAGTGTTTAAAATCACCATAATCTATACGTCACCGATCGAAGTCCTTTTTTCATATCTGCGTGTACGCTATTGCGATGTAATCCTGCTGCCGTCCACTATTGGCGACTATAATATCACAGGCCTCCGCCACTTTTGACCTCAACTTCTTCCCCTCCTCTCCCGCCATTACCATTCGTAGTGCTGCAGCTACGCTGAGAAAAGAGCCGTCGTCTCCCCGGTCGACCTCGATCCCCAACTTCAGTTAGGACGCTATTTGCCGGGCATTCAAGCTCTGATCAAGTTTTACTAGCAAGAGTACGAGAGGCATTGCGAAGGTCAGCGCCTCCTTGACAGAGCTCCACCCACTGTGGCTCAGATATGCACCCACCGATGGGTGAGAGACGATCCGAACCTGCGGCACCCAACCCTACACTATCAGACCCTGGTCGTGTGTTCAAGCCTCAAAACCTTCGGGAAGGAGCTCCAGGGCATATTCCCGGGCGTTGTCCAAAAAGTGAGGAACAAGCAGCGAGCAGAGGAACGGGAGCCTGCTCGCCTCCAAAGTTCCAAACCCAGTGCCAGAGTGTCTCGCTGCCAAACTAAACAAACACCACAGATGATGGTCTCTGCCGGTCCAGTCAATCCAGCAGGTCGGAGCCCTCGCGGTTGTCCGGACCGGGCTTAGAGATGGGCATGAGTGGGCCCACAGAGCACGGGAACTCCGATAGTCTCCTGGAAATAACGAATATACTTATCGTCCTCCTCCACGGCCATGGCCACGGCCACGGCCACGCATCCTTGCACAGATTAGCCAGACGATAGGGCGCAGTAACAGTACCGGGTATTCCTACGTACATACCTAACATATCCCGCGCTTCGTACAGCCTGAATGATATCGCTGAACACGGAAATCTGGGCGGCAGAGCGGCCACCTCTTCTGCGGTTATTTCCTTGTTGATCACAAAAGGTTCCACGAAGGGAAATTTTTGCCCTTTAAAAATTCGTGTATGAGATACATTATATTTATAAAATTAAAATGTATTTTGCACCCACTTTAAAACCTTCCAAAACTTGAATCATTATTATGTTTCGAGGGTAGGGTAGTTTGCAACCAGAAAACATGCCCAAATTTTCACCGTTTAATTTATTTAATTTCGTTCATTATTGTGCTTTTAACTTGTTGGAAAGATAATTTCAAACTGCCGGAAGCTGATAGTTGAAAAGGAGCAGCCACTTTACTTCAACGAACTTGCAGATTTTTTCCTGTGATGCAATCCCATCGCATATTGCACATTTACTTGTCAACCTTCACTGCAAACCTTTGATTGTCTGCGATTGCGATTTCGCGATGCGATCTGATCGCATATCGCAAATCGCATGATTCAACGGTTATGGAAGCGGTGGCATATCTTTTCTCTTCCTTCGATGCGATGGTGCGATATTATGATAAGTCATGCATTAAATTCCGATAAGATATTTTTAGCCGTGTAATTAATGATATTTACTACGGTTGGTAAATGTAGGTGAAATTTTTAATTTTATTGTTTCCTATTTTACGGAAGTATGAGCACAGGGAACACGTATTGTAAGATATTTTTGTGTTGTTCATTATATAAAAAAAAATGCAAGAGCAGACACAAGTGTGTAGAATTGGAGAATGAGTTTTTTTTTTTTTCTGCAACGCACAGCAGTGTTGAACCTTTAGTTTTCTGAGATAATGAAATTGGTTTCTGGAACTGGAGCGTTCCTGATGTAATCCCTCTGAAGAGGAAGACTATTTTGTAACAGTTTTATTTCTGTTGTTTTCTAATAAAGATCCTGTATTAGAAACAGAGCGTTGTTCTCTGTGCTATTTCTTTTGTGTTTGAAATAAACAGAAATTTCCAACATGGTATCAGAGCTAGTCTAGGCACTCAGTGAGTCAAAAACAGAGTTTGTTTTTCACTGTAGGAGCTGTAAGAAGCTTATCAAGCAGAGAAAGTTTTCTTTTCTTTTTATTATACAGTCAGTATCTCTTCTTTATTTATACAGGTTAAGATGGCAGATGCTGGAACTGGTTTGACAAATTCCCAACTGCCACAGTTTAATGGAAAAAATTACAGTTATTGGTCCATAACAATGAAAGCATTGTTTGCTTCTCAAGGAATATGGGAGCTGGTTGAAACTGGCTATGCTGAACCGGCAGATGTGACAACATTGGCTTCTTTAACAGTAGCAGAAAGAGACCAGTTGAAGAGTGACAGGAAGAAGGATGCCAAAGCCCTCTTTTTTCTCTTCCAATCAGTACATGAAAGTGTTGTTCCATGGATAGCAGCAGCAACAAAATCCAAGGAGGCATGGGATATTGTCAAAACTGCCTATCAAGGCATGGAGAAGGTGAAGACTGCAAAGTTGCAAATATTGAGGAGAGACTTTGAAACACTCAGCATGAAGGAATCTGATACAATAGATTCATTTTTCACTTAGGTTATTGGGCTGATAACCCAGATAAGGTCTCATGGTGAGATTCTTGAAGAAAGAAGAATTGTAGAGAAGATCTTGAGATGTTTACCCTCAAGGTTTGAAGCTGTTGTGGTAGCAATAGAAGAAACAAAGGATCTCTCACAGTTCACAGTAGATGGACTAAGTGCTTCTCTTATGTCTCATGAACACAGACTGAGTAGAGGAACAGATTCCTCTTTTGAGCAAGCATTCAAGACTCAGATGTCTTTCGGCCAAGGAAAAGGTCGAGGCAGAGAAAATAACAGAGATCGTAGAATAAGCCAAAACAAAGGCAAAAATAATCCTGCAAGCACAAGCGGAAGGAGCTGCAATCAGAACCAAGATGAAGGTTCAAGCAAACAGCGAGCTCATGGACAAAGGTATGACAAATCCCAAGTCCAATGTCATTATTGTAAGAAATATGGGCACTATGGCAATGAATGTAGGAAAAAACAAAATGACATGAATAGTAGGCAGAATGCTAATTTTGCAAATGAAGAAGATAAGAATCCAAAGATTGTGCTGTTAACATGTAATATTGCACAAGACAAACAAGAAGATTTTTGGTTCTTAGACTCATGTTGTAGTAATCACATGACTGGAAATATTGCAATGTTTGCCAATATGGATGAAAATGTGAAATTTGAGGTAACAACAGGAACTGATAGTAAGATATCTGTCAAGGGTAAGGGCAGAGTCAGTATCCAAGTAAGAAATGGAGAACAGATGATTATGTCAGAGGTATACTATGTACCTGGTCTGAAATGTAATCTTTTGAGCATTGGACAGCTCATTAACAAAGGTTACAATGTGTTCTTCAAAGATGATATGTGTACAATCAGAGACATACCTCCAAGTGAGAAGATCATCGCACAAGTGCAGATGACCAGCAATAGAATGTTTCCTCTCAAACTCAGGGCAGATTTGAAGGAAGGAAGAGCTATTGTAGCTGTAACACAAGAAGTCTTTCAAGAACAATTGAAAGATGAGAATTGGTTGTGGACTTGAGATTTGGACATCTCAATTTCGGAGGCTTGAATCTGTTGCCTAGAAAGGGAATGGTAAAGGGATTTCCATTGATCGAGAAACCAGACAGCCTTTGTGAAGGCTGCATTTTGGGCAAGCAACACAAAGAAAGCTTTCCAGTAGGGAAGAGTATAAGGGCAAAAACACCCTTGGAAATTGTTCACTCTGATGTGTGTGGACCGATGCAAATACCATCATTTTCCGGAAATAAATATGTTTTAACTTTCATTGATGATTACACCAGAAAGACATGGGTGTATATGTTGAAACAGAAGAGTGAAGTGTTTGAGAAATTCTGCCACTTCAAAACTCTTGTTGAGAAGCAGTGTGGGCATTATATCAAAGTGCTCAGAACAGATAGAGGAGGAGAATACATCTCCAAAGACTTTTTGTGTTTTTGCAGAGAGAATGGCATACAAAAGCAGTTCACCACGAGGTATACACCTCAGCAAAACGGTGTTGCCGAAAGGAAGAATAGGACCATTCTTGACATGGTCAGAAGTATGCTAAAGGCAAAGCACTTGCCGCATGAGTATTGGGCAGAAGCTGTCACTTGCGCAGTTTACATCTTGAATAGATGCCCAACTAAAGCTGTCATGAACAAAATACCAGAAGAAGCATGGAGTGGTCAAAAGCAAACTGTCACTCACATGAGAGTATTCGGTTGTGTAGCATATGCACATGTACCGGATCAGCTAAGGAAGAAGCTTGACAGTAAGGGGGAGAAGTGTGTCTTTATTGGTTATAGTGATGAGTCAAAAGCATACAAACTCTATAATCCATCCACCAAGAAATTGATAGTAAGCAGAGATGTGCAGTTCATTGAAGATGAAGCTTGGGATGGAAGCTTAGAAAAGAAAGTGAATGTGAAGACAATTGTGTCTCACGAAGAAGAAGAGGAAGGGACAGCAGCAAATAATCCTTCCTTGGTGGCTCCTCCTCCACCACTGCAAGTACAACAAACCACACCACAAGCTGGAATTCGAACAGCCTTGAGAAGTCAAGGAGGTGCTTCTTCAAGCACACCACAGGGATCAGAAATACCCTCAAGTTCGGATGGAACTCCAAGCACACCAAGAAGACCAAGATTCAGAAATCTGAATGAGATTTATGAACAAGTTGAGGTAAGTAACAATACCGGTCTGAATTCATTATTCACTTTGTATTGTCATGTTGATGACCCAGTTCATTTTGAAGATGTTGTAAATGAAGATAAATGGATTAAAACAATGAATGAAGAAATTGGTGCAATTGAGAATAGTAAAGCATGGGAGTTAGTGGACCTCCCTGAGGCAAAGATGCCATTGGAGTTAAGTGGGTCTATAAGACCAAAAGCAATGCTGAAGGCAAGATTGACAGGCACAAAGCAAGACTTGTTGTGAAAGGCTACAAGCAGCAACAAGGCAAAGACTATGATGAAACATTTGCACCAGTAGCAAGGATGGAAACAGTCAGAACAGTGTTGTCTATTGCGGCACAACACAAATGGAAGATTTATCAGATAGATGTTAAATCTGCATTCCTGAATGGGGTGTTAAAAGAAGAGGTTTATGTTGAACAATCTCCAGGCTATGAAGTTGAAGGCCAAGAGCATAAAGTCTGCAAACTGAAGAAGGCTCTTTATGGGCTGAAGCAAGCTCCAAGAGCATGGTACAACAGAATAGATGCTTATCTGATTGACAATGGGTTTGATAAGTGTGATGGTGAACCCACACTCTACATAAAGGATAATGACGGTAAGATTCTTGTTGTTGTTTTATATGTAGATGATTTTATTTTTACTAGCAATGATGCTTCTCTCATTGCTGTTTTTAAAGCAGTCATGAAAAGTGAATTTGAAATGACTGACATGGGCTTCTTAAGATATTTTTTTCGAATTGAAGTAGACCAAAGTGAAAATGGTGTTTTCATTTCTCAAGTTAAATATGTGGAAGCAGTGTTAAAGAGATTTAACATGTAGAACAACAAGGCAGCTGTGACTCCAACTGTAATGGGGTTGAAATTGACCAAAGAAGACAGCAGCAAGGATTTTGATCCAAAATTGTACAAGAGCATAGTTGGTAGCCTTATGTACTTGACTGCAACTAGGCCGGACATTATGCATGCTGTGAGTTTAATCTCCAGATTTATGGAAAGACCGAAAGAGACTCATTGGCAGGCAGCCAAGAGGATTCTAAGGTATGTAAATGGAACGAAGGGGTTTGGTATTTTATACTCCTCTTCTGAAAGTTTCATGTTGATAGGTTACACTGACAGTGATTGGGCTGGAAGTGTTGATGATAGGAAAAGCACATCTGGATATGTGTTTCATATGGGATCGGGAGCCATCTCATGGGCTTCTAAGAAGCAACCTGTTGTGTCTTTGTCAACAACAGAGGCAGAGTATGTGGCAGCAACAACAGCAGCATGCCAAGCAGTATGGCTGAGAAGAGTTCTCAGAGATTTGTGTCATGAACAAGAAAAGGGCACAACCATTTACTGTGACAATAGCTCAGCAATAGCATTGTCTAAAAACTATGTTTTTCATAAAAGGACAAAGCACATAGACACCAAATTTCACTTCATACGTGAATTGGTTAACAATGGTGAGATTGTTTTGCAGCACTGCAGAACAGAGGATCAATTAGCTGACATCTTGACAAAACCATTGGGAAAGAAAAGTTTCGATCATTTCAGGACATGCCTGGGTATGCAGAAAAACCCAGCAGTTAAAATTAAAGGGGAGTGTTGGAATGATAATTTCAAATTGCCGGAAGCTGATAGTTGAAAAGCAGCAGTGACTTTACTTCAACGAACCTGCAGATTTTTTCCTGCAATGCGATCCCATCACATATCACACATTTCCTTGTCAACCTTCACTGCGAACCTTTGATTGTCTGCGATTGCGATTTCGCGATGCAATCTGATCGCATATTGCAAATCGCATGATTCAACGATTATGGAAGCGATGGAACATATTTTCTCTTCCTCCGATGCGATGGTGCAATATTATGATAAGCCATGCATTAAATTCTGATAAGATATTTTCAGCCGTGTAATTAATGATATTTACTACGGTTGGTAAATGTAGGTGAAATTTTTAATTTTATTGTTTCTTATTTTACGGAAGTATGAGCACAAGCAACACGTATTGTAAGATATTTTTGTGTTGTTCATTATATAAAAAAAATGCAAGAGCAGACACAAGTGTGTAGAATTGGAGAATGAGTTTTTTTTTTTCTGCAACGCACAACAGTGCTGAACCTTTAGTTTTCTGAGATAATGAAATTGGTTTCTGGAACTGGAGCGTTCCTGATGTAATCCCTCTGAAGAGGAAGACTATTTTGTAACAGTTTTATTTTTTTTTGTTTTCTAATAAAGATCCTGTATTAGAAACAGAGCGTTGTTCTCTGTGCTATTTCTTTTGTGTTTGAAATAAACAGAAATTTCCAACATAACCTTTTTGATATTTGTGCTGAAATGTTAATAGTAAAAATATATTCTCAATGTATATTTTAAAATTAATGTGAAATTATTTTATAATGCATTTATTTTTAACTGTCATGTTTTTAACTGTATTGATTGTTCTATAACGAGATTAATTGATTGTTGTATCAGGAGATTAACTTTGTGAATGGCGTTGTTACTATTAGCTATATTTTTTTAATTATTTTTATATATTTTATATATTAAGTTCAAAATCAATAGTAAAAAAGTTGGCATATCAATTTAAATAGAATTATTTATTAATTATAATTTAGTTTTTATTAATTATAGTTAATGGTAATTAATTATAGTTTTTTATAGTTTTATTTTTGTTAATTGTAGTTAATTATGGTTAATGATTATTAAGTATAGCTTGATCATATTTAATCATAATCTATTATGGTTTATTATTTTTACTTTGTAGGAATTTACAGGGTAAGTTCCTAAGACAGAACACCAAAGGACACCGCTCACACACAGATCACAGATCAATACACCAGTATTTTGACATGGTTAAAACCCTCAAAGAGGGAAACAGTCCACGGCTTGAGCCAACACGGCCACTTCAGGCAATTTATTAATAAAAGAATGAAATTTTACATAAGCTTCTCTCATGAATGGTTAAAACCTACAAATGACCCTCCATGCTCTTTAAATAGAGATCATGGACCAATCGGGTGTTATGCCACGGATCAAGTGTCGGTAATACCGAGGAGAGAATGAACTGTCAGATCACTACATATTGTGACCGTCGGATTGTAAGTTACAAAATGTACATAGTAAAGAAACCCACTTTACCTAACTCTATACTAGACCAAGTTATACTTAACTATTTCCTATGTGTTGGAATATCCTAACATCCCCCTTTAAGAACAACTTGGGATAGGATTGAAGGATTTACAAATATGACACAATAGGAGAAGGAAGGAGGAACTAGAGCCTATCCCCCCTTAGTGACAACTTCCTGAACTCTAACCATAAATCGAAGTTTAGTGAACTTCACCTCTGTGAGAGCCTTTGTAAAGATGTCTGCAACTTGATCATCTGTTGAACAATATTGCACTTGAAGAACATGGTCGTGGATGAGCTTTATGATGAAGTGCATGTGCAGTTCAATGTGTTTTCTGCGCTAATGTTGGATTGGATCTTTGCATAGTTGAATGGCACTTTAATTATCACACCAAAGTGTAGTCGGATGTTGCTGCTGAAAGCCAAACTCTGACAGGATCTGACGAAGCCACAAGGCTTCCTTACTAGCTTCTACGGCACCACGATACTCTGCTTTTGCTGAAGAAAGAGAACTGGCACCTTGTTTCTTGCAAGCCCATGTAATAGGTCCTGAACCAAGAGTGAACACATAACCTGCAGTAGACTTCCAATCATCAGGGTCACCAGCCCAATCGGAATCAGTGAAACCAACCAATAGAGGAGCTGCTTCAGCACTGTAATGAATCCCAAATTGAACTGTACCTCGAACATAACGAAGTATTCTTTTAGCTGCTTTCCACTGACTTTCATGTGGGTTTTGCATAAACCGAGCAACAAGGCCAACAGCAAAGGAAAGTTCAGGATGAGTATGGGTTAGATACAAAAGTTTTCCTACAAGTTTCTGGTATAAGGTAACATCAACTTCAGGAGAAGTACAAGTGACTGAAAGTTTGACTCCAGACTGAAAGGGAGAAGGGGCTGGCTTACAGTCTTCCATGTGAAAATGGCGTAGAATATCATAGGCATACTTGGACTGGGAAAGGGAAATACCTTCCTTGGATTTCAAGACTTGAAGACCAAGAAAATAATGTAAGTGTCCTAAGTCTGTCATTTCAAATTTCCTTTTAAGGCTAGTCTTCACATGGTTTATAAGGTTGGGATCACTACCAGTCAGGATAAGATCATCAACATAAAGAACAAGAATGATAAGAGACTTGCCCACTTGCTTGGTGTAGACAGTATTATCAGAATGACACCTAGAAAAGCCATTTTCTAAAAGAAAGTTATCCATTTTGGCATACCAAGCTCGAGGAGCTTGCTTGAGACCATAAAGGGATTTCTTAAGCCAACATACAAGGCTGTAGTCTGTTTGTATAAAGCCAATAAGTTGTTCCATATAGATTTCTTCATGCAAGTCCCCATGCAAGAAGACGAATTTAACATCCATCTGATAGACTTCCCATTTGAAAGAGGCAGCAAGGGAAAGAACAAGGCGGATAGAGTTCATTTTGGAAACAGGGGAGAAGGTTTCAGTGTAGTCAATGCCTTCAACTTGTGAAAAACCCTTAGCAACAAGACGAGCTTTATGTTTATCAACTTTCCCATCTGCTCCATACTTGGTTCTGTAAACCCATTTGCATCTAACAAGTTTTCTTCCCTTTGGTATAGGAACAAGATCCCATGTATCATTTTCCAATGATGAATGATATTCTTCATTCATAGCTGCTTCCCAATCTAGATGGCCTGAAGCTTCTGCAAAGGTGTCAGGATCATAATTCACTAAAGCTTGAGCCAGTAAAGAAGAGGCTCTATCAAACTGAGAACGTGTATGTCGCTGATCTGTAGGATCACCGGCAAGATCACCTACTGCATCCCGAGTAGCACGAACCCATTTTGGAAGCTGAGGAGCTGAAGGAGGATCCTAAGAAGGTGGGGGAGAATTTTCATCCTCGCTTTCATCATTTGAAGAAGAAATATTTTCAAAAGTAGAAGAGATAGGAACAGGTGGCACATCCGCCAAACTAGGCTCGTAGGTCGATATATTTTCAGCAAAATTTACATCTCTTCTAATGATAACATTTTTGGACATAAGTAGAATAAGTCTATATCCTTTGACATCTTCAGAATATCCAACAAAAATACATTTTTCGCTCTTAGGTTCTATAGCTTTATGTTTCTCATCTGGAATATGGGCCCATGCTTCACTTCCAAAAACACGAAAGTGACTTACATCTGGTTTAATTGAACTCCATGCTTCTTCTGGAGTGATATTCTTTAAACCCTTAGTAGGAGTGCGATTTATTATGTAATTTTCACAGTTAATTGCTTCTGCCCAATAATTAAGACTAAGTCCTTTAGATTGAAGCATACAATTATCCATTTCCTTTAAGGTGCGATTCTTCCTTTTAGCTACACCATTTTGTTGTGGAGTATATGGAACAGTATGTTGCATTTGAATTCCATTCTCAGTGCAAAAGTTGATGAATTTTTTGTTAACATATTCTCCGCCATTATCAGATCTTAGCTTAAGAATTTGATGTCCATATTGTTTTTCAACAAAGGCCTTAAAGGCCAAGAACATGTTAAATACTTCACTCTTGAGTTTTAAGAAGTATACCCAAGTGCGTCTGGAGAAATCATCAATGAAAGTTAAGAAATACTTGTAGCCAGAGAATGAAACAACTGGAAGTGGACCACATAAATCACTATGCACGAGCTGTAAAGGGGCTGAGGCATGCCAAGAGGCACGTTTTTCAAAACTGTCCTGATGATGTTTTCTGAGTACACATTCGGAACAAACACCATCTCTGCAAGATACCATTGGAAGACCTGTCACCATATTTTCTTTACATAGATTCTGAAGAGAGCGATAGTTTAAGTGACCAAATCACTCATGCCAAAGTTTGCTCACTTCATCATTATGAGCAACAAATATCGAGGGAAGATTTGATAACCCAAAGTTGTGAAACTTATATAACCTTGTAGAATCAACAGCAATGCCAGTAGCTAGAATCTGTCTAGGATCTCTTAGGTCCTTAATTACAACATTGTGAGGTGAAAATTCAACGATTTTACCTTCACCTGAATGCGTTATCTGATATACAGATAGAAGGTTGCGGGATAAGGTTGGAACACATGATAAATCATTAAATTGACCATTTTCTATATGAACAGTTCTAGTCCCTACAACACTAAGAGATCTATCATCACCAACATATATATTTTTGGGTTACAATCATTTAAAGAAGAAAACATGGCTTTGTTTTTGGCCATGTGATAAGAAGCTCCAGAATCAATGAGCCACTCATGAGAATGAGAAGAAGAAGATACATTTAGTGCATAGCCAGACCGAGATGCTTGACAACCACATGTAGAAAGTGCCATTCCTGAAGATGAATTTGAAGTTGAAGAGTGCTCCAAATGGATATTATGCTTCTTCATTTCTGGTTCCAAGGCTTCCATCTTCTCAAAGAATTTGGATTCTAAGTGGCCATTTCGATTACAAAAGTTGCAATGTCTATCAGTCTTCTTCCCTTTGTTTTTATTTGTCTTATCATTTTGTTGAAATGATTTTTCATTTTGAGGCTGAAATTGCTTAGGACCCTTGTTTGGTTTAGGACCATTCCTTTTAGGATACAACTTCTTAGGTTTCTTTGAATTTGGTTGCTATTCGGCAGCTAACGCTTTCTTAGAAGAGTTTCCAAGATTAAGAAGACCAAGGTGTAAGAGTTTTTCTTGTTCTCTTATTAAAGAATCACAAAAGGAATTAAAGGAAGGGGACTTGTAGGCATGTCCTTGAGAAATGAAGGCTTCTCTTATAGAATGGAAGGTGGAAACAAACACAGAATAGGCTGGTCCCAACTTAGTAAGAATGGAGTAGATAAGGCTACTATCTTCTTTCTTAACCTTAACACCTTCTAAGAGAAGTCTAAGGGTCTTGAACTTGGACAAAAAATCTTCAATGCAAGAAAAATTATTGGGGTCCAATGTAAGCAATTCATTTTCAAGTTGATGGGCTTTAAGTTCATTTTTAATTCCAAAAACCTTAGTGATCTGTTTCATGGCTTCTTCAGGAGTATCAAGTTCTGTGATATGGAATCTAAGATCTGGAGAAATAGACATCCCTTTCAACCCATGTGCTTGATCTTGCCTATTTTCCCATTTAGCTGCCTTATCTTCATCTTTCGGTTTGGTTTCTTGGCCTGAGGCTGTTCTGTAGAGACCTTTACTTCTAAGTAAATCCACAATGTAGGACCACCATTGAAAGTAGTTGGTGCTGTCAAGAATAACTTGGCATCGACTTTCTATTTTAACAGAAACTGAAGCTATATATGCTAAAACTAAGTGTTCCAATGGAAAGATCTCGAAAAATTAGGCTGGTTAAAAAAAACAGCTCTGAAAACGGCTTCCGGATGAAGAAGTTATGGCTTTTTCAAGAAAATTTGATGAAGATGGTGACGAAGTGCGGGAATGTGTGGAAATGAAAAATCTTCCCCCACAAAAAGGAGACTGGAACTCAAAACCTCTACTCTCATAAATTAGCTTTGGACCAAGTGAGCTAAACAAAAAGTTTGAGAGAGAGAGAGGGGGGGGGGGGGGGGGTTGAAGCTTTGGGTTGCGTGCTTGCTTTGAGAAAACTCTTTTTCCCTACAAAACAAAAAACAAAAAACCCAACACGGACATACAAAAAAAAATGAAGCTTGCGGCTCGAAGTTAGCTTTAGCTAGAAACTAAATATTTCCCTCAATGTTTCTGATTTTCCAAGATCACACTAAGGTGCAGCGGAAAAGAGCATACGCATGAGAAAAATCCTTCCTTTCTGTTTCTGATTTGCCCAAATCGCACAGAGTCGCGGGAAAATAGCATACGCAGAAATGAAAGGTATAGATCCGGTAATAAAAAAGGTTAAATAAACCGAAACCGAAATAAACAGAGAAAAAATAACTGTAAACTGCAAATAAACACTGTATACCTCCAGATCTTAAAAATGACGTAGCTGGGGCTACCAGAAACCTTTTCGCATGAAACGAAAAGGGGTTCCTCACTGGAACAGATGCTCCCAACACAATGGAGAATTCCACTCGGCCCGAAAGTAGTCAGAAACAGTGGATCTAGGAAATGACAGTCGGATGCAGTTCTACCGGCTTCAAATTTGGATCACCAACAGACGCGGCCCTCAAATAGATCTGATACCATGTAGGGATTTACAGGGTAAGTTCCTCAGACAGAACACCAAAGGACACTTCTCACACATAGATCACATATCAATACACCAGTATTTTGACGTGGTTAAAACCCTCAAAGAGGGAAACAGTCCACAACCTGAGCCAACGCGGCCACTTCAGGCAATTTATTAATAAAAGAATGAAATTTTACATAAGCTTCTCTCATGAACGGTTAACCTACAAATGACCCTCCATGCTCTTTAAATAAAGATCATGGACCAATCGGGTGTTAAGCCACAAATCAAGTGTCGGTAATACCGAGGAGAGAATGAACCGTCAGATCACTACATATCGTGACTGTCGGATTGTAAGTTACAAAATGTACATAGTAAAGAAACACACTTTACCTAACTCTATACTAGACCAAGTTATACTTAACTATTTCCTATGTGTCAGAATATCCTAACATACTTGCATTAATAAAGTGGTTGATTCATAGCCTACTTTTCATATGGAAATTGACATATGATAAATGACATTTGTGAAAGTATATCAATCATTTTATTAATGTGGTTGTGCTAGTCGATACTTGTGTAATTCTTTTTTTTTTTTATAAAAGAATATATTTAAAATTAAAGTATTACATTTGAAAAAAAATCTTTTTTTTTTATCATTTTATGTTTTTTTTGTTACCATATCTTTAACCTTATTGATTTTATGAAAAAATGACTTGCATCAAAACACTTGCATAATAACACTTACTTCGTGATACATCTCAACTCGTTAAAATAAAAAATAAAATTAAAAAATCATAAAACTTAACTATATTATTATTATTATTAATTATGCAATGAATTAATATGTAAGTTAAACATATAGATTTAAAAAAACATAGAACAATATTCTTTATTATGGAGATTTACCTCCACTTTACCATGGAGATTTTTAATTTGTAAATAAACTTTGTTACAATATCAAGGGTTATCAAAACCACATGCCTACAAAATCATAACTCACTCCACATGGCATTAGTTCATATGACATTTTGTTTTAATTAATCAATTTAATTAGAAGAGTGAAAATCAGATAATTACTTTGGAGATAAATTTCAAAGATTAATTAGTGTATACTACTATAGATATTCATGAATATTCTATGGAGATTAAATCTCTACCATTCACACCTAATGATTATTGATAATTAAATTAAAATTCTGAAAGCCTTATTCCAAAATAAACATGTGTATAGTTGTAATTAATGCTTATAAAGTATAAAGTATGCGTATTATAAATTCAAATAATTTTTTTTTAACACTTTTTAGTTAATTACAATTTTAATATTATAGGAAAAATATTTACAGTAATATTGATAATGATTTTCTCTTATAATGTTGTATTCTTTCTTTTTAATTATAGTTTAGTTTTTTATATAGATTATGTGTCTATTTTTAGAATGTTTTTAATAAAAAATAATATAAAGAGTGAGGGGAACTCTACTTGAATGGTTCATGAGGCACAATACTTGCTAAGGTTTTGCAAATGGGGTAGCAAGCTAAGTGGTCTTGATTGTGGGGAAAACTCCATAGTTAAGCGTGTTTGAGCCAGAGGCGATCTGGGATGGGCGACCTCCCTGGGAAGACTTGGTTACCGGGTGCAAGCCCCAGAAGTGATGATTGACGCTATGTGATTGATTTCACTAGTTTCAATCCCACTTATTCACCCCTGTGAGCTCATGGAAATGGTCATAGATGAATGACTTACTTAACGCACTTGAATCCCAAAAATGATATCTAATATAATGCACTGTGAAATCCCCTAATACTTAAACGCGTAACTTTTTATTATATATACTGATTTATATTGTGTGCATGTACACTGTGCTAATCCATCTAACATTACCACAACCCCTTATTCTGTAAAATGGCTTCAAGTCTTTGTGTTGGTGAGCCTTCCTCAAACAAATTCCTTGTACCAATAACAAGTAGTGTCAACATACATAAATAAAAACAAGATTAATGTAACATACAACAAGACATCATAAATTATTTTTTACCAAGTTTAAGCTCATTTATGTTTTATTTAAACTATTTAAAATATTGGGCTTAAATAGCCAGAACAAATATTGTTAATTATTAATTAAAGGACTTTGGACCAGTTTGTTAAAAGATCAAAGAAACAATTGAATTAACTTCTGAGAACAATTACAACTATTCCTTCACCCTTTTCCTTAAGAGGAAAAAGGGTAGAACCCATACTGATTTATATTGTGTGCATGTACACTGCGCTAATCCATCTAACATTACCACAAGCCCTTATTATGTAAAATGGCTTCAAGTATTTGTGTTGGTGAGCCTCCCTCAAACAAATTCCTTGTACCAATAACAAGTAGTGTCAACATACATAAATAAAAACAAGATTAATGTAACATACAACGAGACATCGTAAATTATTTTTTACCAAGTTTAGTTTCATTTATGTTTTATTTAAACTATTAAAAATATTGGGCTTAAATAGCCAGAACAAATATTGTTAATTATTGATTAAAGGACTTTGGACCAGTTTGTTAAAAGATCAAAGAAACAATTGAATTAACTTCTGAGAACAATTACAACTATTCCTTCACCCTTTTCCTTAAGAGGAAAAAGGGCAGAACCCTCGGGGGTTGAGGAATCAGGACTATGATGAATTATTCCTAGAGTTGGAAAACCAAAGTAGTGTGAAGCAAAATTGTGGTAACAATTGTGGGGTATGAGACTTGAGGCTCAACAATGTCCTCACACCCAAGGTACCCAGATGTTCCTGATTGATAGAAGTGGAAGGGCTCGGAAGGGGAATCTCAACGTAATTGCTAGTTCCAAGGCTGGGTGGTGAGATCTTCCAAATAACTAGTGTGTGCATAACTAAAGACATATCAGTGATACTATCATGTTAATCATTATCACTAGAGAAGATAGAATATTCACTATAAGTAGAAAGTATAGAAATGATTTAGCATTAGTACATAACATTTATTAATTACTGAGTAGAATAGTAAAACTAGATGACAATATGCATTACTAATGTTTACTGATATATATAAATGTAAACTACCAATTAGCACGAACATTAATTTAATAGGCAAGATAGTGTTAAAGACAATTGTTGATTTAACCCAAAAACATATAAGTGGAAAATAGTAAAGCAAATACCCTATCTCTTCTATGTAGGTTATATATATATGAATTATACGAGACTACAAAAATATTCATATTGCAATATATGTCTAAATATCGGTGCTTCAATACACTCAGGAAATCCTTCTTCAAATCGTATAATAAAGTCAACATGGAAAACCTTTCTCTACGCATTCATATTAAATCTATAGTTGCATCGCATTTCAACAAACATCTAGGGTTTGATGCCTCGGAGGAGTTCAGAAAGAACTCATCCAGAGCTGTGTACCCCGGTTCCTTTAACTGAATCCCATGATTTCTAATCATGCCTATCACAACTAAAATACACTATTTGTTAAATTCACTTAAAAATGAATGGCGTAGTTCATCAAAGAAGCTGAGAAAATCATAAAAACAAATACCCTTCAGGTAAATATAATCAACCATTTCCAAACTCATTAACCAATTCTACAGAAAACTGGAATACATTAAACTCAAAATTCATTAACAGGTCAAATTATAATTGTATTTCACTATAAATAGCCTAGATTTGAAACATTGTAAAAAATTCATAAATAAGTTATGTGAAGTGTTCGAAGAAAACAACACAGGAAAAGACTTGAGCAATATAAACCCTGAAATGACTTAGATAAGCCAATAATATCCAAAACATCAAATATTATTATAAATCATAACTAAGAACACATCCTATCCTGGCCGTAGCCTCAAACACCAACTATTACAACTCATGAAACCCTCTGTCACATAAACCCTCTGCCACAGAATTATGCTTCAGACCATATAACGATTTCATAAAATATTGCAACTATTTGATGCTACTATTCAATACATACCCACATAGAGATAATAAATTTAAGTCAGACATATTGTAGATGTCGTGCCTCAGAACTGTGAATTATTGAATTATTTGATGCCACAATGGAATTATAGAGTATAGGTAACGATGTTGCTCATAAAAGCATCAAAATGTTACGAACTTTTGGAACGAGCTCTCGAGGAAATTCGGGATCATATTTTTAGGCCAGCTTCATAAATCCATCTTATATAAACGAAGTCCTATGGTGCATATATAATTACCATACTGTTGTGTTTAAATCATTTTTTTACTGCTTAAATGCAAACCATGTAGGGCATGTAGGGGAAGTGTGTTACATATGTGAGCTTCAAACTATATATTGAGATGTATAATTATAAAATAAATTAATGTGTGAACATTTAATAAGTGAGATGTTTTTTTTTTAATTAATTTTGAATTTAAAATTAAAGTAGTTATATAAATTAAATTGTTGGTATAAAAACACTTCACGATAAACATTACATTATCAAACTTTCAAAAAATCATTATCATTATTATTAAAAAAATTAATATATAAATTTTAGAAAACATTTGTTAACCCCAATTTACTTTATATAAATTTAATATATATAAATTTTAAAAAACATCTAACAAAAGTAACCCCAATTATTGTGGCCCATCAATATCATTTGGTTTCTATAGTTCATTTCACAATCAAAGTATATCATATATACATTTGAAAAAATATATGACAAAATTTTTAATCAGTGAAATTCATTTTCTATTTATCACAAAAAATGTTATTTTATAAAAGAAATATTAAAAATCAATCAATTTAATTTAATTAAAACCCAAAAAAATATATAACTATTTTAAATCTCTTTATTAAAAAAATATATTTTAAAATACTCTAAAAAATATCTATAATTAGATTAAAATTTTGAAAACCCTACACTAAAATAAACAACCACACATCTTATTTCAGAAATAAACACAGTTATCTACAAAATTAAATACACTCACTTGCATGGTTAAATTATTACAATAACAAAGTTAAAATAAAATAAACTAATTGAAAAAATCAAACCAATTTAACTAAAATCAAATCAGTATTTAAAATCGACATAATCTACATGTCACCGATCGGAAGTCCTTTTTTCATATCTGCGTGTATGCTACTGCTATCTGTTCAAGCTGTTTGATGAAGTCATGGATGTAATCCAGCTGCCGTCCACTATTTGCGACTATAATATCACGGGCCTCAAGCCACTTTTGACCTCAACTTCTTCCTCTCCTCTCCCCGCCATTGCCATTCGCAGTGCTGCAGCTATGTTTTCGCTGAGAAAAGAGCCGTCGTCTCCTCGGCCAACCTCGATCCCCAACTTCAGTTCGGACGCTATTTGCCGGGCATTCAAACTCTGATCAAGTTTTATTGGCCAGAGTACGGGAGGCATGTTGGCTCACTTTAATGGCGGTGTAGAAGGTCAATGTTCTCTCGTGTGTTTAATGGCATGTGTTTAAATCTAGCGATGTGTCTGTTTACTAACACGTGGGGTTTTGGTGTAATGGCAATCGTCACTCCAACAAGTGGTATCAGAGTCAGAGATCTCGAAACACACTCGGCTGGACTTTGGTAAAGATTGTTGACTCCCAATTAATAGCGGTGTAGAAAGTCAGCGCTCCCGTGTGTGTGTTTCGTACAAGTGACTCCAACAAAACACTCAGAAATTCAGCACCTCCATGGCACCCAACCCCAGACTACCAGGCCCTGGTCCTGTGTTCGAGTCTCAAAACCTTCGGGAATGAGCTCCAGGGCATATTCCCGGGTTTTGTCCAAGAAGTGAGGAACAGGCAGCGAGCAGAGGAATGGGAGCCCACTCGCCTCCAAACCCAGTGCCACTCGTGGGCTTGTTCTCTCCACAAAAACGTCTCGCTGCCAAACGACACAAACACCACAGATGATGGCCTCTGCCGGTCCAGCCAATCCAATCCAGTAGGTCGGAGCCCTCGCAGTTGCCCGGGCCGGGCTTAGAGATGGGCATGAGCGGGCCCACAGAGAGCACGGGAACTCTGATAGTCTCCTCGAAATAACGAATATACTTATCGTCCTCCTTAAAGAAGGATTTCACGGCCACGGCCACGGCCACGCATCCTTTCTCACATTGAGCAAGTCGATATGGCGCAGTAACAGTACCGGGTATTCCTATGTACATATCTAACATATCCCGCGCTTCGTATAGCCTAAACGATATCTCCGAACATGGAAATCGGGGCGGCGGAGCGGCCACCTCTTCGGCGGTTATTTCCTTATTCAATAACCTGGAAAGGAGGAGGCAATGACTGCAGATCGCCGGCGAATACATTGTGAAATAGACAGATGGTACGTGCATCGCAGCAGCAACGTTCTGTGCCCAATACTGCGCGAAGTTATGAACAATGTAGTCGGGCGAGAGTTGCCTGAGGAGACTTCCGAACGGCTTCTCCAGGCCGTCTATGGCTTTCTGGAGCGCAAACGCCATTTCTATGGGGATGTCTGCCGTGCATTCGGCTCCTAGAGTCAGGCCTTATGTGGGCGGTAATGGCAGTTCGAGCAGATCGATCCGGCCCGGCCACTCCTGAAGTTGCAGGGAAGGCCTGATTCTGGAGATGTTAACGGGAGTGGAGAGAAAGGAGACTGTGTGGCCGTGGATTGCAAGAGACTTCGAGAGCTGTAGAAGGGGATTAATGTGGCCCTATGCCAGCCATGGAAACAACAGAAAATGAAGACTCTTCTTTCTAATCTGGTTGTCCATCATACCACAAGGAGTTTCTATTTTACATTAACCGTATCTCAGGGTTGTGAGGGAAGACTATATCATCTGCAATTTATGTCTCTTCATAAAAAACCTAAGGAAGTCTTAAGAGGATGGATTTCACATGATGCAGTTAAAGTATGAAGATTCTATCAACTAATAGATGTGGAAATTGAGAATTTATTGGACATTGTTTCAAGCTGGTCTCACTAGAATAATACTCTTATCGAATGTAATTATACTATTATGATATTAATATAAATTAAATTTAGTCTTTATAAATTAGATTTTCAAGTTTTTTCAACTGGAATGGTGTGTAGAGATTGTGAATTTATGTAATGATACTGTTATGATATTAATATAAGTTAAATTTATTTTTATAGATTAGGTTTTGAAGGTTTTTCAATTATAATGGAGTGTAGAGATTGTGAGTTTATTCGTCATTGTTTTAGCTCATCTAGCCTAGTTAAAATATGACTTTTTTTTCAGAAAAAAAAAGCTCAATATTATTATATAAGATATATAACGACGAAATATTTACATCATCTTTGAATATAAGTTCGCCTATTCTGAATACAATAAACTCTAGATAGGACTAATTCAATATATCCACAATATTACTGTGTTCAGAAAACAGCATATATGCACTGTATAAAGATACATTACTGATGATAGAATGATGGAGGAGAATATGCCACATTCTCAAAATTTCGGAGGGATATAGATCTCTTACCACCTGCAAGACAAAATAGTGGCATATACAAATACAAAAATATAGAAATAGTAGAGACATACCTGGGCTTTTGAGTGACAAAAAGTGCTATGAACCAGGGAGAGAGAATTCCTGAATAGGAAATCTCTCAGCTTCAAAAATTACCTCCATATTCCAGATGCCCGGTTGTGTGAGAAGACCCTTTTTAGATAGGATATCTGCCTAGACATTTTGAGATCTGTAAATATGACTTATAGTATAGTCTTCCATCTTCCTCCACATATCCATGATTCTATTCAGCCAGCCGTCAAGATGCTGTTTTTTTATCTGGTGCTTCTCAGTGACATGATCAATAATGACTTTTGAATCTCCATAAATCTGAAGTGATTGAATATTTAGATAATGACTTATGGAAAGAAGGCCAGCCAGAGCCATCGCCTCTGCTTTTATATTGGAGCCCCTACCACCATTCCAGCATATTTGATATTGCGTATTATCATCCATGATAATATGTACACCACATCCACTGTTTTCATTCTAAGCTGCTCCGTCAAAATACGCTCTTGGATAAACTGAATGCACTGGATAAGGATCTGCAGGCTTTGACTTGATATTCTGTGAAGGATTTGCATGGATATAGTCCATGGATGATACTATATTATCGAATACTGCCATAAATGGATCCTTCTTGTCCTGAAAGATGACATGATTCCTCCACTTCCATATAAACCAGATGACAAGTATGATGACAGACCTCCATGTGTCTTTTTGATCGCTCCACCATAGATAAGCCTCGATAATAGAAGAATGAGAAATATAGGGAACTCCAAAATAATTAGCAAGACGACGCCAGAGTTGTTGAGAAGATTGACATTGAAAAAACAAATGAAAATTGTTTTCCTCAGCAAACTTACATGCATAACAATATCCAGGACTATTCCAGTTCTCTTCTGTAAATTATCCCATGTCAGATTTTTATTATGGAATACCAACCATGAAAATAAGATGGTTTTTCGAGGACAACTGGACTTCCAATAGACAACCAGAAAGATGGGATTGGATTGATCACATTTAATACTGATAAGATTTGTATATATCTCCTTAACACTTACAGGCTCCGTAGTGCATTTGCCTTTCCAAACGAGGACATCATCCTCCGAAGTACGGCAGAAACCACAATTCCGTAAACAACCCCTTACTTGCTCCCACTGACGCGCCAATTCACCAGTCATGCCCATACAAGTAGAATCTTTCCAAATAGGAATAGGGCCCAACCATGCTTCAATAAGCTTATTCCAAGTGAAGAATCCCTTTCTATGAAAAAAATGCATAAGATTCTGAGATATATCGATGAAATCACCATCTCCCATGATCGGATCTATTCCTATTAAGATCTTGTTCCCAGTTTGCAAGATCCAGATCAGTTTTTTCAAGAAAATTGATTCAACTTTACGGAAACTCATCCAGATTGCTGAACCATAACTAGCCCCAATCTTACCCATTTTGAACCAGAATGAAATGTCTTTGTTTGCCATGTATTTTTTCTTTATAGTCTTGCTCCATGGCCCGTCCCCAAAAATTCCCCTCCAAAGAGATTTGCAAATTAATGCCTTTCCGAAGGTCCTAAGGTCGAGAATACCCCATCCACCTAATTTCTTTGGAAAAGTGACATCAGATAATTTTGTTAAATGATATTTCCTTCTTTCCGATTGCCCTCCCCAAATAAAATTAGCAGTAAGCCTATTCATCATTTGGATTATGCTCGCAGGAATGTAGTATAAATGAGCCCAGTATACTGCTAATTGAACCAGCACAGATTGAGTTAGCACAACTCTTCCCCCCATGGAAAGGCATTTATATTCCCAACTAGAGATCCTTTTATAGTATCTGTCAAGGATCTAGAGCCAATCCGATTTTGAATATCCCTTAGCTTTTAGCTGAAATCCGAGATATTTTATCCCATCTTTGATGGATCTCGCTTCAATCCCAAATAGAGAAGTTAGAAAAGCAATAAGGTCCATGTTAGCTTCATTATGATAGAAGGATGATTTAGATTCATTCATATGCAAACCTGTAGCTTTTTGAAATCGAATTAATATTTCATAGAGACATGTCCAAGTAAGTTTACATAGCATGCCAAAAATGAGGATGTCGTCCACAAATAAATTGTGGGATATAAAGTTGCTCTTGCAAATCTTCAGAGGCCGACATCTATCTTCCACGACAGCTTCATTGATGTAAAGACTAAGAGCATCCATGGCCAATATGAATAATAAAGGAGATAAGGAACATCCCTGTCGAAGTCCCCTAGCAGCTGAGAAATATGAGGATGGCAAACCATTTATAATGATAACATAATTTACATTGTCCACGCAAGCTATAATCCAGTTGATCATTTTGGAGTTTAGGCCAATTTTTGCAAGGAGACATCTCATGAATCCCCAGTCAAGGCAGTCATATGCCTTTTTAAGATCAATCTTCAGAATAAAAACTTCCTTTTTATTTCTTTGCATAGAAAATAATCCTTCCTGTGTATTTGCAACAACATCCAGAATATTTCTGCCTTTCAGAAAACCATGCTGGTCCCTTGTTAAAAATCTAGATAGTGTATCCTTAATTCTCCCAGCAATGATTTTTGAAATAATTTTAAAAGAAATATTGCATAGTGATATAGGTCTGAATTCCTGGAAGGAGGATGCATCCGAATTTTTCGGAATGAGAGCAATAAGAGTAGAAGATATTAGCGAATGAATATTGCCCGATAATCAAGATTCCTCAACCATCCCTAGTAATTCTGTTTTAAAGAGGTCAAAGAAATGAATAAAAAATTCAATCATCCACCCATCGAGGCCAGGACTCTTGTCTTTTTCAAAAGATTTCATGACTCCCAGCAGTTCCTCTTCTGTAACCGGTTGGAATAAGGATTCATTTTGGATGTCATCATACATTTGAGGGTACAGAGCAATCCCCCAATTTATGTCCTCAATTCTACCATCATCGGATCTTCTATATTGATTTTCAAAATATTTGACCGCTTGAGTGTAGAAAACCTCCCTTCCCATCATCAATCTTCTAGATAGTGTTTTTTTCATGCCTGGAGTTAGGGAATCTATGAAAAAGATTTGAGTTCCTATCTCCTTCTTTAAGCCAAATGGCCCTGCTTTTCAGCGTCCATGAGGCTTCTTCCAGATCCAGAATTTTCTATTTTCTCCTCTCCAGATCTTTAATATAACATCGCAGATGAAATGGAAGCGATTGTGAAGCAAAAACTTCAGATAACCTGTCAAGCTCCTTTTGAATATTCCAAAGTTTTGACTTATGTAGGACTCTTATCAAATGAACACTATTACAATTTTTTTTTGATATTAATATGATTTAAATTTATTTTTATAAATTAAATTTAAATTTATTTTTATGTATATAATTAAACGTGGAGATCCAAAATTTATTGGACATTGTCTTGAAATTGTCTAGCGCAAGCCTCTTCTCAAATGTGGTTATTTTATTATAAAATTATTGAAATGTAGTTATTTTATTATAAAAATATTATAATATTAATATGATTTCAATTTATTTTTATAAATTAAATTTTGAAGTCTTTTTCTATTGCCATTAGATGTGAAGATTAATAATTTATTAAACATTGTTTTAAGTGAAGATTAATAATTTATTAAACATTGTTTTAAGTTTGCTTGTTCAAGTTATAATAACACTCTTATCAAATGCCATTATTTTATTATAAAATTATTATTATATTAGTATGACTTCAATTTATTTTTACAAATTAAATTTTGAAATCTTTTTCCATTGTCATTAGATGTGAAGATTGATAATTTATTAAACATTGTTTTAAGTTTGTTTGTTCTAGTTATAATAACACTCTTATAAAATTCCATTATTTTGTTATAAAATTATTATAATATTACTACATTTTTTTTTTATAAATTAAATTTTCAAGTTTTTGAACTATAAACAACCTAGATCCATCTTAACACTGGATCTATCAAGCGCCGATCAAATCTCTCAAGGTGCAAAACTGTTTTTTTACTTGAAAACATGAGGAAAGGTTTCCACCTCGAGAGATTTGATCCCTCTCCGCACTTGATAGATCCGATGTTAAGATGGATCTAGGTTGGTTTCAGTCATGTGCGTTCATACAAAATTTGTTGAACATCTAATTATTTTGATATTTTAAATATGCTAAATATATCTAAGATTAATTTGGTCAATTTAATTTAAAATTTGCTTACACTACTACATGTAGGGGGTTTTTAAGACAATATTTAAGATATTTTTCAAGTCAATTGTCTTAACTTGAGACAAAAAGAAACTTGTGTGTTGTCTTAAATATTGTCTCTAAGCGAGTGTCTCAAAATTTTATTGTCTTAAGAATTTGTCTCTATAAAGACAATATTGAACTTATATTATTATTGTCTCTATAAAGACACGTGAATTATTGTCTCTTAAGAGACAATTACATTTTGGTCTCTTTAGAGACAGTAGTTGAGATTAAAGAGATAGTCTATAGAGAATATAGGTCCATAATTTCAACTATTGTCTCTCTAGAGACAATATGAAAAATATATTAAAAAAAATTAAATAAAATATTTTTAAATGTTCTACAATTACATTATAGGTCCATAGATTCAACTATTGTCTCTCTAGAGACAATATGAAAAAATATATTAAATAAAATTAAATAAAATCTTTTTAAATGTTCTACAATTACATTTTTGTCTCTTCGGAGACATTAGCTGAGATTAAAAACATATTGTCTATAGAGACTATAGGCCCATAATTTCAACTATTATCTCTTTAAAGAGAATATGAAAAAATATTTTAAAAAAATAAGCAAAATCATTTTAAATATTTTTTAAAGCTGGTTTCAACATTTAAAGTTCCCAAAAAATGATTCTAATTAGCTTAAATCTATGTTCTTTATGGTAAAGAAAATATACAATTTTTTTGAAGTTAACAACAAAGTCATTTTAAATCTAAAAGAAAAACAATTTCCAAAACTTAACAATTCTCGAAAGCAACCTTGAAAATAATAAGGCAACACACTTAGATTTGCTGAATGACTTATATTTACTGAAAATATATTCATGTCATTGAATGTCATTGAATTTGAACATGCAAGATCCTCTGTTGGAATTTCATTTCATGATATATTATGAGGAAAAATAAAAGTGTTCAACATTTCTCCATCCTACAAGAGAGTTTACTTTCTCACATATAAAACCGAAAGGTTAAATCACATTAAATGGTGGAAAATTAAATTTATATGAAGTGGTTAGCTCCACAATTTCAATACCCGTGTATAATTGGAATTGGCTTCCTTGATAAGGAAAAAAATTTAAATTATAAAATGTATATATATTTGAATTTACAAAAATTGTAAAATGTATATTCATTCGAATTTTTAATTGATTGGCAATCCTGCGTTCATGAAAGTTGTCTTCATGAAAGTTTGTTTTACAAAGATGGAAAATTGACACACATGCTCGCAACATGATATAGTATTTCTTCATTATCACTTGATTTGCCTTTCCCCAACGGTGTCTAGTACAGACTCAAAAATGGTAGTCCAGAAGATATTTTGTGGAATATCCAAAGACACTTGCTTCAACAGCTTCATGTCTACCTATTGTTATTGCTGCAAAAAGGCCCAGAGCTTTTAGAACCAAGAAAAAATTTAGAATGTCAAGAAGTAACTTTAGAGAAAACCATCAAAAGGAACGTCTCTCAAATGATTTTTCACAATGACCATGAAACAAGTTATTTCCTTTACTTGGGGGGATACATCAAGTTTTAATTTGTTGATCCGTCAACAAAAGTAGAGAGAAAGTGAACTGTGATCATTGGAGGAAAAATATTAATAAATCAGAAATCTTAAAATAATTTATCTTACTATATACTTTAAAGGAAATAATTTTCACGACATTCTATAAATATTAAATATTAAATGGTTGCTAATTAATCCTAAATATTAAATGTTTGCTAATTAATCCTTTACTAATTTCAGTAATATAGATTTCTAAATAAAATGCCTAAACAAAATTTTAGTAACATAGATTTCTAAATAAAATGCCTAAATATTTTGTCTATGATGAGGATAGATAATTGAAGAGGATATGCTAATCCTCTATATGAAAATAGGAAATCGTTGATTAAAATTGAAAAAACTCTCAATTTTCTCTGTGACTATTCTAAATGTAGATAATATTGCTAGACTTGCACCTGCTCCCATTGCAAGTCCATTAACAAATGCTACGTGAATCAAACATGAAATTTTTTCTTTGCAATTAATTAAATAGGAACATAAGAATTGGAGGAGAAATCCTCGTCTTCTATTTTTATAAAAAGTGTCGGAAGAAAAATAACAAGTTATCGATGAAACCTTAACTATGTTTTAAATGAGAATTATGGAGAACTATGGTAGGTATACTATCTATTATAGTCTTAGATGACAAAGAAAGCATAATATAAATAATCTAATAAACTTCAATTATATTGAAAAGATCCATATAAAATCTAAGAGACATTATTCTTCCCAACGAGAATTATGGAGAACTCTGGTATGTATACTATCTATTATAGTTTTAGATGGCAAAGAAAGCATATACATAATCTAATAAACTTCAATTATATTGAAAAGATCCATATAAAATCTAAGAGACATTATTCTTCCCAACATACTAGCACGAGTCTTGAATGACAAATTGCAGTCAATTTTAAAATATGAGAAATTAAAAATGGTATAAACAAAAAAGTGGCAGTCCTCACCAGATTTTTCTTGTATGTATGGATGTGATAGTAAAGCCAATAGATTTTGTACATAAGCTCGATAATATGTTTGTCTGCAAAAATGTTTACGGATCATGATTGATAACATAAAAGCACTCATAAACAAAATCAGATAAATTAGTTATGTCAATGTGCAGTTGAATATTTGTTTTGAAGAAATAGTGTTGATATTTACTTTTATAAGTATTCTTTTAATCCAAATAGTTATCTTTTGGTTATATATAAGAAATGATGACATATTTTGGTGGTCATTTTCACATCAATGAATAAAATTTTAAATATTAACTATTTTATATTTCTAAATCCATATTTACTTTTTCACATTTACCTAATACAATTATAAAATTATTATGCGAATTATCTCATGAGATTAACCAAATAATACATTATTAAATAACAAATAACATTGATCTACCTACATCAACCACATTTACCAATGTGGTTGTACTAACTGCCTTTCATATATATCTTTAACACTGGTAAACTTTAAAACAGAAAAACGAATTGGAAAATAGCTAACAACAAGATTAAAATGAGACATAAATGAACATCTTCTACTACTTAAGCTTGCAATCTAACAGTCAACTCTTCTGAAACTATACCCAAGAAGTAAAGCTATCATTTTCAAAAATATTGGACACTAACCTGCCTTTACATAATACAATGCCCGCAAGTCTCCCCCAACACAAAATGCTTGCCCAGCCCCCTGAAGGATATACAAAGATGTCAACGAATGTTTGAAAGTGGTACATTATTAAAAATTTGGCAATAAAACATTGCAATCCAAAAGAGTAGAGAGTTTTACCTTGATGATAATCAACTCTGCACCATTTTCTTTTTCCCATTTTTCATAGAGCTCAGCTAATTGGATTACATGAATATCATATTAGAGGATTTGTCAAACCAGTTTAAGAAAAATTTCATCTCACTCGATCTCAAATTACATACTTAAAAGAAAATAAAAGGGTGTAAAATCCCCAGTAATGTAAATAATTATTACTGTCAGCTCTTTTGTTTATTTAACTGAGACTTTGGAAAATAGTACTTGGTAACAAGTCGGTTGAACAAAAAAAAATGATTAAATGAAAACATTATGTTTAATCAATAAATGAACAAACAATTTGAAGCTATCCAAAATAAGTATTTAAACTTTCTTTTGTAGAAAATGTTTCAACTCTTGATTAGTTTCATAAAGAATCTTCTAGTTAAACAAACAAAAATCGATTAAATGAAAACATTATGTTTAATGAGAAAATGAAGAGACAATATTAAAACTACCAAAGATAAGTATTTAAACTTTCTTTTGCAGAAAATGTTTCAACTCTTAATTAATTTCATAAAGAATCTATGCAAATAGCGTAAGAACTATTTCAGGGTAATGAGAAATTATTAAAGTAAACCAGGGAAGAAATTATATCAACATTAACTGAACCATTCAAGAATTATTTCTTCTTTATTACGAGAAAAAAATATCTAATATTCATGAACACTACGCAGGGGAGGAACCAAAGGTGTAGTATTGAATTTATAAAGAAACCCCATTCGAAAATGAACAACTTAATCAAGAATTATTAAGGTAAGAACTGGACAATATCAAATATAGAGAGTTTATGCCTAATTAAGATAAAGAGTGCTCCATCTCCACACTCATTGAAAGCGTTGACCCCCTAGGATGAGACTCGTGTCCTGGTTGGGTTTATACTCATGTCAACAGGTGTTGTCAATGATTCCTTTGACTTGTGGATAGTTCAAAACGAAACCTACACTGTCGACCACAAGGTCGATTCTTTCCAGTGCTAATTTAATTTGGAAAACACCAATGACAATTATACTTTCTTCTGCTCAATATTCAACCCTAAACTCTGGTTGGTCAACAGTTCTTGACTCATAAGCCTTAGTAATCCTTTAAAGAGAACAAAGAAAATAGTTGCAAGAGAATTCCAACCCTAGACCCAAATTAACAATGGGAATCGATCAATGTGAATTTTGAACCATAGTAATTTCTAAGAATCAAGATCCAACAACAAAAATGAGCTATCAAGCACAAGTAGGCCTCTTAGAAGGGACTGAGTAAGAACCTGATAAATGAAGCAATGACAACTATGAGAAGATGACGACGACTGCTAGGAAGAAACAAGATTAAAAGGAATTGAAACTAAAACCCCATTTCATACCTACAAAAAAATTACAAGTCAAGGGTCAGTCGCACTTTAAAATTCACAAATATGCTATTAATTAAAGATAACAAAAGAAAATTTAAGGTGGGTTCAGTTACTTGAGTGCTGAGACCATTACTGTAACTGAAACCCCTATTCCTGGTAGCAGTAACACAGTTAGTACCCTTGATGATTACTGGCTCATAGAAGCGGAAGGTATTGAGCAAGGTTATGAGATACCTAGAGCCACATCGGTTGTTTACCAAACGGAGGAAACCCATCACTGTGATGTTGTATTCAAACCTCCAACGAAGTCTGCTATTCTCAGTGGAATAATTAAATGAAGTGTACTCCTCTCCTAAATCAAATAGGAAAGGGAACCTGTGTCATTTTTGGGCTTAAACCCTCACTAGAAATTGCAGAGCTCTCACATCTCAATGGAACCAGCAAAATGAGACACAATTGCCCAGCTCAGAATGATTGTGTGGTTACCCTAATCGTCCCTCTCTATCCACCATCGATCTGTGCCCAAAATTCTATAACCGTTCATCTATTAAGGAGTCTCAAGATAAGAGCTACCACCTGGCGATAGATCAGCTCCCTGAAGAACTTTCAGCTAGGTGAGCGGGAAGCCTCTTAGTTTTTTAATCAAAGCTCAAGATTGCAACCTATGGTTGAACTATGGTTGAACTTGGTTAAGACCCAGGACACAGTTATGACATTAGTGCATTGAACAAATATCTAACCATAATGTATGCCCAAGCTATGTACGTAATTATTAAATATTAACATAACATCACCCTCTAAGAGCTATACATATATGAGGTGTGTAAAGAAAAAATATGGGAACTATATACTTCAGAACCTAGTCATGAGTGGGTATCATCAAACTATGGAAACAATATTCATTGAAAAAATAAGTGATGAATCTGTGTAGAATAATATCCTTAGTAAGAAAGCATGCAAAATGATTCTTTGGAAAAAGGAACCTCAAAGAATTCAATTTACTATGTACTTTTACAAGCCATTTATCGGTCAACTTGAGTGATCATTAATTTTTTTTATGATGGGTCTGTCTAAATTACAAAAAGAAACCAACCACTTAAAGTAAGTCCATTTATAAGAATAAATATAGAAATTTAATTAAATATATTTGTCTTAAGTTTAACATGATTTTAATAAAATTTATAAAAATGATTTGATTAAATAATTAAATTAATTTAATCTAGCAATTTTTATTTAGTTTTGAAATAATTTGAAAAATATATATATCAATTTGAAAAAATATCAATTTGACTTATTTTATTTTATTTTGATTTTTATTGAGAAAACCATCAATTCTAAAATTATCATTTAATTAATTTGGAAAAAAAAAATCATTATCTCTATTATTAACTACCAAGCCAAAAATGATATGTTTAGTTGAATATTTCTTCAACATTTATTATTCAATGGAACACTACTTAACATTTTGTCTATCTAAAAACAATACTGAGAAAAAAAATATTTTCAAAATGTGTGTTTTAACTCAGTTTTTTAATTAAAAAGAAAAAATAAGCAATAAATAATTTGTATATATTCATTAAATTAAAAATTTAACTTGTAAAGTAATATCCATCATTTATAAAACCATGATTTATAAAATGAATTGAATTTGAAAAATCCAATGTTATAAATATCTTGATGACCTTATCATCATCCACATGTGATAAATTTAAGCTGCTCATTATGGATGACGAAAGCAATATCATTCAAACTTCCTATATGTGCATCAATATGCAAAGTTACATGAATATGTGTCATTAAAAGAAATTTAATGCAGAATATAAATAAAGACAAAAAAATCAAAGTATAGATGGTTGTGAGATGAATAATTTTGATTAAGAATTCCAAATTTATCATATTTTGTTTTTGAGTTGAGGTTTCTAGCCAACTAATGTGACTTCTTATCAGAATGTTTGGATGATAAACCACACTAGTTGGCTCTAAATATTGACTAAAAAACAAATTGTTGAGAATACTTATATAAATAAATGAAATTGATAAATCCTAAATACTACATAACCTAGCTAAGAACATATAAGATAGTTACAAGAAGATCCTAACGATGTATATGTCCCTACTACTAACATTAAAATTGTGAAGAGTTTAAACTCCATTAATAAAACATCTTTCCAAACTTGAATATCAACCTCAAGGTGTTGTTGCAATTTTTCAACCTCGCTAGAATGATAAATGTGGACTATGTTCTTAGAAAATGTCACTCCTGTAACTCATGTTAGGCTAATTAATATTAACTTTCATAAAAATAAAATGATGGATAAATATTGAGACACCTAACTACAAGATCAAGTAGCAAAATTTACATACCAACCCATACCCATGCAGTGGATTCTTTTGAAAGGAATGCCTAAACAAATATAATAGAAAATGTCTATAAATGATCCAAAACTATATGTTCTTGAGAAAGTTATAGGAAACTTCACCCAAATTACTTGCTACCTTAAAGTTTTAAACTATATTTTGTTGAGATTCAGCTTACAAAAAACTTCACCCAAATTACTTTCTCTTTAAAAATATATTTATACCTGCATAGACATTTCGAGCTTTGATAAATCACAAATTCTGAAGATACCACTTCCCAAATTGAAATATCACCAAAATCTATTCCAAGTGAAAAATATTCATGCAAGTGACTATGTTTAGAAGTTATTTCATAGTTACAAAGCATTTAAGAGAAACTGTAGATATAGAAATTCGGTTGAGGACCCCAATAGAGTATAGACTTCTCATAATTGAAAGTGAAGATTACCTAATAAATTTGACTGATTCAAAGGATGAAAATCTATGCTTAATGTTAGGCCTTTATTAATATGTGTTGTGGGCTACTCAAATCCCTGCACATTATTCTTTAAAAATGCCACTGTGATTGCTTCTTCTGAAGAAATTTAGAAAATTTGAAACTCCTTTGAATATTTATAAATACAGGAGTTGAAGAAATAACTTCTTTAATTTTATTATATTTTGAGAAACCATCCAACATTGAAATCATTCAAGGCCCGGTTATCCTTTGCAATAAATACCCCTTGTTGGGTAAAGGATCACTGTCCTTCAACGATAGTTCATTGAAATTATTGAATTTAACACATATTCTAATGTCACTATTCGTCTTCCTTACAGAGACTGAGTTTTCCACCTAGGCTGAATATATTGTAGGAGAAATGACTTTTGCCTCGAGCATTTTCTACAACTCCTTCTAAATTATAGGTGTCAATTTTAAATTCATATGCCTTAGTTTCTGTCTAAATGGGTTGTCATCCTCCTTCAATGGGATATTATGTTGAATAATATCATCGTTGTATGCATTTAAATAATCATAAATATAGGCAAAGAATCTTTATACTTGCTGATAAGGTTTTCAATTGGATTTCTATCCTCATGCAAACAACCCTTTCCAAGCTTGATTATTGTGGGGGTTACTTCGGATCCCAAATTGATTTCAATCACCTCTTCAATATTGCTGACATCTTTTTCTTTCTTATACAATATAACACTAATAAAAAAGTTTCTCTAATGGGACAAGGCCATTGGGATACTTTTTCTCCTAAAACTACCTAACCTTAGTTTCATTTGTATCTTCCCCTATCCAATTCATCTCATAGTTAGAAAAGACCTACAAAATATTAAGGAACCTCACAATTTGAGTATCATAATGACAGACCTGCCAATGCTAAAAACTATCCAGAAATAAAGGTCGAAAAAAAACCTCCATCCTATGATTGTTGTCAACTATTTCATCACATTTATATATACTAGAGGCCAAGCCAATCCATGCTCATATTGTTTAGACTGGTTTCAAGGAAAACACTTCCTTAGACATGAAACTAGTTATCACACATGCTAAGTGCAACAGTTTAGTTGATGCCCTCCTACTACTGAAGGAAGTTTCCAATAGAAATATGGTTCCATGATCAAGTTTGATAGCGGCCTAGGCTAGCATGGACACAGTGACAAAACCTTGACTTTGTATCATGAGATGTGAGAATCAAACATTTCCCTAAATCAATTCATTTTTTCTAGTGTTCTCCAAGCATGTGTTTGCTTGCCTACTTTCAAACGTGGCAAGAAAGTTCATAAAAAAATGATCCAAAGTGGGTTTGAATCCAACATATTCTTAGGGTTTAGCCTCATATGCATTTATGTTAAGGTGGAAGATTTAAGGATTCATGCCATGTGTTTTACAAAATGCCTCAAGAAGATGTTGTCTCATGGAATACAATGATTGCAGTTTATGCGAGATAGGGTATTTTCTAGGAGGCTTGAACCTATTTCACTAGATACAACAAATAGTTATCCAACCAACTAAATTTACCTTTATAATGGAAAGAAAATGGCAGACAGGTTCATGCAGACATATTGAAAATTGGGTTACACTGTGCCATGTTTGTGGGGAGTGCTCTTGTATACATGTATGCCAAGTGGTATGATAGAGGATACTATAAAGAAAAGGAACATATATGATGCAGCCTTAGCCGCTAATACCCACATTATGAAAACAAAAATTGCATGTCTATTATGTACCTATCATGTACATGTCCCAGGAATTACACGTATTCCATACTTAGGGAAAATTTCTCTTAAATCAAGGTTTTACCGGGCCAGCAGATATATAACATTTAATGAAAAATCACTTTATCCAAGGTTAAGTCCTTAAGCGGAAATATTTCATCTAACTATGCCAAGTTTAGACTTTGGCTATTTTTCACCTTTGTGCATATTAACCATACCCTCTTAACTCTAGTCTCGGATTAACCCAACGTTGACTCTGGTCGCACCGATCCTCTTTTGGAAAGTTTTTTAAATAAGGAGCTGAAGCTTCCAGCTCTAGAAGCTTCATAATGGAAGTCTGGTAAATGGTTGGGACAGATGGAGTCGAGGATGTCAGTTTGGGCTCCTTTCCCCTATTAGGATGGAACTACCTCAAAAGATAAGACCTTATCCCATGAGAAGAGGAACCAACTCCCATCCATTCATGCTATATAAACCTCCCTTTCTCCCAAGCACAGGCCGGTGTGGAACGGTTAATGTGGGTGTGCTAAGTGTTAATTTAATTCTGGAGTAATCAACAAGTTATTCATAGTTATATCTCTCTAGTTGTGTGTGAGGGAGAAGCGTTAATTTGGTTTAGTATGAAGAATAAAGGGAAGAGACTTAAAACTATCATTGTTGAGGCCATCATGGAATGCTAATGGAAGTTTTTGGGAACCTGGATTTTTCGGAGGAGAACAACAACATCAAGACAATGGTTGTAATCTGTTCTTGATTTAATATATAAGAAACTATCAATTGATTTCCTACATAATGTGTCATCTCACATGTTTATGAATTAATGCTTCTTGACTTGTTAAGTAGGTTGAATTAAAATTTGTATATTTAACTATTGTTGTTTTCTGTTGTTTACCTGCTTCAGGTGTTCGAATAAGGAAACAGGAGATAGTTGGAGCGAGAAAGTAAGGTCATCACCAAACAGGATAATCATACTAAGAGGTAGACCCTCTTAATTGGTTCTAACCTAAGGAAATCTTCCATAGAATGTCTTATTAGTGGCTAGACCTGCTATCGGGCTAGAGGAATTGTTTTTGTCGACACTTAGAATTTTACTTCACCACACTTGCCTACCGCCATCTCTTTGGTTACTGCAAAAAAATGCAATAAACTAATTTCAAAAACTAGGAACTTTTTTCCTGATGATATGCCCTCAAGGAAAGAAGAAGACAGTGGCCATGACCTCGAGACAAGGACCCTCCACACGACAACAACAGATGGACAAGGTCATGGAGGAGTACGAGGACATCTTCACTTCCCCCCATATCGGTGCCTCTGCACTGTCAGGTCAAGCACTCCATCGATCTGACCCCAGGTGCGTCATTAACCAATGGACCAATCTATCGATGCTCCATTCTGGAGAACAATGAAATCAAGAGGCAAATTCAGGAGTTGCTACAGAAAGGTCACATTCAGCCAAGTTCATCGCCCTATGGGAGCCTGATCATGTTGGTACAGAAGAAGGATGGGACTTGGAGACTCTGTATTAACTATTGGGCACTGAACAAGATCACTACCCGGAATAGGTACCCAACCCAATGGATTGATGACTCTTGGGTCCCTATAATACTAGTGATTATCCCATTACTATTGTAGTTATACCCCTTATTAATATTGTTGTACCCCTATTGCCCCCATATTGTTATTACTGTGCCCCATAGAATCCCTCTATTGTTATTTTTGTGGCTTTATATTATTATTGTTAGGTCGACTGGATTATATTGTGACTCCTTAGACTCCTATATATAGAAAGGAGGTTTTATCATTTGAATCATCAAAGAATTGTTCATTTATGTAATGTAAAGGAAGTTTCCCCCTCGAAGAGGCTGAATTCTAAGGCGTTGATCTATCTTTTCTATCTTTTCTTGAGCTGGTTTCCTAACATTTGGTATCAGAGGTTTGGATTCTAGGGTTTCACTGCTCCAAACAAGTCATCATGGCATTTTCACTATAACTTTTTTCTGCGACATTTCAGAAGTTGCAAAATAAACCCATTTGAGAAGAAATCGCGCTGAACCTCGGGTCTGAATTTCAGAGCTTTTCGTGCTATATTTGCGGAGATATGATCTGAGGAAGTTGGTCTTTTTACAGACTCCTGAATTACATTCCAAACAGGTGACCTGGGGAAAATTGTCATAACTTTCTCTTTGGGGATCGGATTGAAATTTTGTAAGAAGGTATAGAAAGAGGATGGACTTTAGTTTCTTGTATGCATTTTTTAGATCCAAAGGTTGAAACAATGACTCGCGGCATGTCGTACAAGTTCTCTCTACTGAACTAGTCTATAATCGTCACTGTGGGAGATTTCGCATAAATCTTCCTTCGAGAATCCAATTTGGGTTAGACTTGTGGCATTAGAAAGAGGACACAGAGGGCTACTGCAGGTCACAAATTCGGAACTAGATGATTGAAAAGTATAGATATACATTAGAGGCAATATCGAGCTCCTACAAAGTGAAAAAATGTGTGTAGATTTTCTTAAATTTTTTCTTAAGCTTGGTTTGAAAATTTATTTTGAAGGAATTCAAAGGGCATAATAGAGAATTATTATCGGTAACTGATGCCTTGAGGAAAGAAAATGAAAACACCTAGTAAGTAACTTGAAAGCTCTAGCATGAGTCATGAAGAAGAATAAGAAATGCTATATGATATATCAAAATTACAAGAACAAGTGCAACAAGTGTCACTTGCACAAAAAGCAACAGAATCTAAGATGGATGGTTTAAGGAAAGATGTAGAAGCTAAGATGAATGGTTTAAAGAAAGGCGTAGAAGCTAAGATGGATGGCATGGAAGCTAAGGTGAATGGCATGGATGCTAAAATTGATGGCATGGATGATAAGATGGAAGAATTGAAGATAAATATGAATAAGTTGCTACAAGAAATGGTCACTAAAAGTGAAAGGGTACTAAAGGAAACTCATGATGAGAACAAAAGAAATGTTAATCATGATTCCATAGACTCTAATGTTGGATCGAAGACTCACCATGTTCCAAAAATCGATATGAGGAAGTTTGATGGCAAGGATCCCGCCACATGGATATTACAGATAGAGCAATTCTTCAATCTCAATAGTGTGCAAAACACACAAAAGGTACGTATGGCAACTTTATATTTGGAACCAAATCAGTTTGTATGGTATCAATGGCTTTACTCTCGTAAACAATTTATCACTTGGGCAATTTTTATGGAAGAATTGATAGCACATTATGAGGATACAAAAAGAAACACTTTTTTTAGCCATTTGATAAGTATCAAACAAAACGGTTCAATAATGGAGCACATTGAGGAGTTCCAAAAACTGAACATAAGGGTAAAAGATATTCCAGAGGAGCATAGGATTGATGTGTTCATAGGGTATTTAAAGGATAATATCCAACATGATGTTCGCCTTTGGGAACCTGATTCATTAGAGAAGGCATTCAGGTTAGAAAGAGAAATGGAAAGAAAAATTATGGCAACCAGGAAGCATACCACTCACAACTATAAAGACGGAAGTGTTGTTTCCCCTAGTCTCCCACAACCTATAAGGTTGACACCACAACAATTGGAAGAAAAAAGAGCAAAAGGGCTTTGTTACAGTTGTGATAGAAAATACACTAAAGGTCATAAGTGTGCTGAGAAGAAATTATTCTACATAGATTGTGAAGAGGAAGAAGAAAAGGAGCAAGAAAGGTCGAAAGAAGAGGATATACTCCAGGAACAAAGCCTAGATGAAGAACAAATAAATCCAACCATATCTTGTAATGTATTGGCAGGAATTGCCACTCCTCAGACAATCAAGATAGAAGGACAAATCAAGAAGAAAAAGGTAATAGTGTTGATTGATTCAGGAAACACCCACAATTTTATTCATTGTAAGGTAGCAAAAGAATTGAATTGCTTCCTATATCCAGCACCAGAGTGTAAAGTGATGATTGCAAATGGAGGAACAATAAATTTATCTGGAAAGTGCCATAATATCAAGCTATCCATGGGAGAATATGTATTGACTAGCTCAATGCTTTCCATTCCAATGGGAGGTGCTGATGTTGTACTAGGAGTCCAATGCCTACAATCCTTGGGTACAATAGCTTTTAATTTTCAAGAAATTTTCATCAAATTTTCTACGGAAGGAAAGGAATTTGAATTAAGGGGTATTGTAGGGAAACCAGGAAAGATAATCAGCTCTAATGGTATAAAAAAGCTTCTAAAAAAGGAGCAAAGAGGTGTAATTGCACAACTATGTTCGCTAGATGTTTCCACATCATAATCATCTATTTCTCCAGATCTCCAAAAAGTCCTGGACAATCATTCCAAGGTATTTGAGACTACCAAAGGTCTCCCACCTATGTGTGATCATGATCATGCTATTCATCTCATTCCAGGAAGTGTTCCTCCAAACATCAGGCCGTATAGATATCCCTATGTCCAAAAGAGTGAAATTGAACGTATGGTTGCAGAAACGCTAGAGGTTGGTATAATTCAACCGAGTCAAAGCTCTTTCTCTGCTCCAGTAGTATTGGTACACAAGAAGGGTGGATCATGGCGCATGTGTCCAGATTATAGGGAGCTCAACAAGCTCACTATTAAAGATAAGTTCCCCATTCCTATCATTGATGAATTACTGGATGAATTGCATGGATCAATTTACTTCACCAAGTTGGATCTTCGTTCAGGATATCATCAAATCAGAATGAAGACTGAAGACATTCCGAGAAAAGCATTTAGAACTCATGAGGGTCATTATGAATTTTTGGTCATGCCTTTTGGCCTTACCAATGCACCTTCAACATTTCAAGGTTTGATGAATTCAATTTTCAAACCATTCCTTAGAAAATTTGTGTTAGTATTTTTTGATGATATACTAATCTACAGCAAGTCTTGGAAGGATCATGTTGAACATGTTGACAGGGTGCTACAAGTATTGGAGGAGAAACAATTATATGCAAAAAGATCCAAATGTTCCTTTGGAGTCCAGGAGGTGGAATATCTGGGTCATATTGTATCTCATGAAGGAGTTAAGGTAGACCCTAGAAAAATTAAAGTCATTAAGGAATCGAAAATCCCCACATCCATAAAGCATCTGTGAGGATTTCTCAGGTTGACAGGGTATTATCGCAAGTTTGTTAAGAATTATGGGAGAATAGCAGCACCTCTAACAACATTATTGAAGAAAGATGGCTTTTCATGGACTCCGGAAGCAACAAAGGCCTTTGAACATCTTAAAGAGGCAATGTGCCAAGCACCGGTCTTAGCTACACCGGACTTCACAAAAGCCTTTATTGTGGAATGTGATGCTTCAAGAAATGGAACTGGTGTTGTTCAATTATGTAATGTAAAGGAGGTTGCCCCCTCGAAGAGGCTGAATTCTAAGGCATTGATCTATCTTTTCTATCTTTTCTTGAGCTGGTTTCCTAACGATGACCTTTTGGACCAACTCACATGAGAAAAATATCTCAGCAAGATTGAATTGAAGTATGGATATCATTAGGTACTAATCGAACACTCCGATGTGTGGAAGACTGGCTTCAAAGCCAAGGAGGGCCTTTTCGAATGGTTGGCTATGGCTTTCGGGTTGACGAATTCTCCTGCAACCTTCATGAGTCTCATGGATGACATCTTATGACCATTCACCAACTCATTTGTAGTGGTATACTTGGATGACTAATGAGCGCCAGTATTGCAGCAAGGATGCTGCAACTCTTGGGCTACTACCTTTACTTATCAACCCGGGGTTCAAACAAACTTGGAGGTGAAAATGCTGTATGCACAAGTAAAACTAAAGGTCCTACCTGTTGTCACTGTTCACCTGGTAAGAGACTCCAGAGGTTCCAAGCCAGACTTCTATAGAGTCAGAAGAAGATTAATTCTTTGATGGAAGAAGAGAAAATATATTCTAAGAGAGCTACTCTACTGCAGAATTGAAGAAAACAACATGTAATGCTAAATCACACCATATCCTAATTAACCATTTAAATAGCTTGCTAAGCAGAATTTCTAAATCAACACCAACCTAATGCTGCTATATAAGTTACAAAAGTAAAGAGCATCAAACCATACTAATGTGTAAGCAAGGAAACTAAACTAAATTTGTTTTCACTTTTTTTGGTTTTTTTGGTGTTTGTGATGATTGGACAGTGTTGGAGTCTGATTGAATAACCAAATCAAAGCTAAGGAGTGGTAGCGTTTAAATGATACACAAAGAAATGTTCAAGAAGGAGTCAAGAGGAAGAGTAATCGAAGATTGAAATCAACGAAAGGAAGACGCAATGAAGCAACAGTGCACAAGAACCGTTGGATCAGTCGGGAACAATATTAACGGGAGATGAGTGGCGGAGATCCTATCGTAGGAGATAGGGGTGATTTTAGGGGCGAATGTTCGCCCTTTGGCGAAATTAAGGGGTTTTAAATTTTTAGTGGGCGATTATTTTGTATCATAGTACACTTTTACAAATCACCTCAAATAGCCCACCTTATTTTAAGGGAGAGGGTAAAAAAGGTAAATTTAGGCCTTGAAATTAGGAGTTACAACCTTCCATTCGCCCATTTTCAAGAATAGCTTTTATTTAAGTGAATCCTATGGGCCAAAGGCCCAAATACCATATTTATAAAAGAGGTATGGTAAATTAATAAAAATATAAATAAATGAGAAGTATGGTAAATAAATAATTTTTTTTTTTTTATATTTACTCCATAAGTCACCTTATATACATGCAAGGGTGTAAACAAATAAAAATATAAGTAAAGTGGAGGTATGGTAAATAAATAAAACGTTTTTTTATACTTACTCAAAAGGTATGGTAAATAAATAAAAATATAAATAAACTAGACGCATGGTAAATAAATAAAACCTCTTTTTATATTTAGTCCATAACCCTCGTTCTATTTATGAAGGCTCAAGAAAGAGGTTTTATTTAAGTGAATCCTACGGGCCAAATACCATATTTGGAAAAGAGGTATGGTAAATTAATAAAAATATAAATAAACGAGAGGTATGGTAAACAAATAAAACATTTTTTTATATTTACTCCATAATTCACCTTATATTTACGAACACTCAAAAAATGCGTTATATTTAGGTGAAACCTATGGGCAAAATACTATGGGACAAATACCATGGACTATATTGTTATTAATACCATGCAAAAAAACATTATTAACCCTAATATTAGTATTAATAAAAATAAAAATGGCACATGGTATTGACCCATGGTATTCACCAAAATGGCACATGGTATTGACCCATGGTATTCACCTGGAATGTAGCCTATTTAAATGGGGGAATTAAACCAGCATAGATCCATATTTACTCTGGATCTACTAACCCCCGAAAGGTATCAAATATCGGTAATTTTGATTTCAAAAGATATTTTAAAGAAAAATTATATATACATATCATATTATTGATAAAATCGCCTTCCATTTTTCCTATATACCATGGAGATTCGCCCATTTATTATACATGTAAATTTAGGGGGGCTTCTTAAAATTTTCCCTGGTAGGAGATTATGTGAATAGATGGATGAACAAGATTAATGAAAGATGAGCGGCGAAGATCTTATCGTGGGGGATTAAGTGAATATATGGATGAACGAGATTAACGAGAGATGAGCAGGAAAGATCTTATCACAGGGGATTAAGTGAATAGATGGACGAATAGGATTAACAGGAGATGAATGGTAGAGATCTTATCGTAGGGGATTAAGTGAATAGATGGATGGATTGATCAACAGATAGGATTAACGAAAGATGAGCGGTGGAGATCTTATCGCGGGGATTGAGTGAATAGATGGATGGATTAATCAACGAATAGGATTAATGAAAGATGAGTGGTGGAGATCTTATCGCGGAGATTAAGTTATTAGATGGATGGATTACATCAAGTCACGAGTCAGCAGAAGGGTGGAAAATGTGCGGAATGATGGAGTGGTATTCGTAGGTGGTAAGCAGTTTCTTGCGTGCCCTCAATAGTGTAAGTGGAATTCCTAAATCTTACGCAATTAGCCTAAGTCAGTGACACGTAGCAAGAGAAAACCACTTTTCTCATGTGCTCTCAATTGGATATCGGCTGTGCAAAAATTCACGCGAGATTACACGATAGTCGTTGGATCATGTGGGATTGATCAACGGTGGAGATCATCCAAGCTAGTTGGCGATCAGGTGACACGATATTCGTTGGATCAAGTGAGCTAGATCGACGGTGGAGATCAACCAAGCTAGTTGGTGAGTGGGTGACACGATAGCTGTTGGATCAAGCGAGGCAGATCGGTAGTGGAGATTTGGAGTGCATAAAGTAAAACATTGAATGAATACGTCGACTATGCAACACGCAGTTTAACAGTGATTGGTTAGGTTTGTTTTGGATCAGATGATTAAGACATGATCTATTAGCTTCCGCTTAAGAATTTCGTGTTGAAGGAAATGAGAATATGCGTGAGATCGTATTACAGAAAGAGAGTGATGGAAAGAGATGACGATTAAATGAACCAAGTACTAAATTAGGACAACAAACTCCAAAGCTCATGCGATAACTAGAAATTTTTGTTTTTGGGGTTTCTGAAGGGTCTCTTCCTCAAGCCATGGTCCCAGAGGGAGGAGGTGAGGCCGAGACACCTGCTGACAACCTTATGGGGATCTTTTTCTCCTTGCTATCCTGTGAATTGAAAGAAGGCACAAATGGAAGCAAACTAAAACACAACCAATCTACACTACACTGTTGTAATGGAAATGCAGCTACTTAATAAAATGAACGATTAAACCATGAATCTATGCTAGCATACATGTACAATAAAGAGGAGCCTTAACTGCTAGGGTTGGGCCCTAAACCAAGAGCTTCAGCTCTTTGAGTTAACTCAGTGCTGGCTCAAAACAAAGCTCATTATTATTATCAAAACAATGGATTACATCAAAAACTATCACAAGTCTTGTAGCTCGAAAATAGAGTAAAGTTTTACAATCAAAAGTTTGAATCCTACTGAGGTCCTAGGCCTCTCTACTTATACGTCTGAAGTCTCCAATGAATTTATTAAAATTAGGGAGGCTCGGCTCCCAAACTCAAGATAAACAGGTCTTTTGACTTTCACTTGCTTGACTACCTTCTAGTCCTCATGATTTGGCTGTTTGCACTTCGAGCTGATGGAGGAATATTTGAATGGAGGGTAGTAAATGAGGAGGATTTACCTCCTATAATTCCTCTCCCTTGTCCCATTCGATTTTTGACAAAGGTTTTTGCGAAAATTCCTTGGTGTTATCCTTTAATCATGCGTTAAATGCACACTAGACCACAAAGCAAATATCCAACTCTAACTCATCTCGTAAACAAAATATAATCAAAAGTATGCAATAAGTTGTGAGAATAGTTGGTTTGACTAAGCTAGGAGGTGAATTAAGGCCCATATAATTACCCAATGGTGAGGCTCATCAATGACATCTTGATCTTCAGCTAGAGTTAGTAAGAGCACCTTCACCACATCTAACAGGTTCTCCAAATAGTGTGGCAACACAAGCTGCATGCCAATTTGGAGAGATTTACTTTTGGCATGACCCGGGTTCAGTATTTGGGATAAATTATTGGTGAACGGAGGGTGAAGGTGGATCCAGCCAAGATTCAAGTCATTGAAGATTGGCCAACCCCAACCACTCTAACAGAGCTCTGCAGCCTTCTGGGTCTTGCTAATTTCTACCGCAAGTTCGTGTTGGGGTTCTCTCTTATCACTTAGACGTTGAGTCAAGTCACCAAAGGAGGAGTGAAAGAGAAATTCTTTTGGTATGAATCTCAATAGAAGGCATTCACAGTGTTGAAACATTGCCTCTACTCTGCACGAGTGCTCACATTACCAGACTTACAACAACCATTTGAGATTGAGACAGATGCCTCTGACTATGCTATTGGAGTAGTCCTTACTCAACAGGGGCATCCAGTGGCATATCACAGTGAGACACTTTCAGACACGGTACAAAAGTATCCCACTTATGATAAAGAGATGTATTCCATTGTGCAGGCCTGCAGACAATGGAAGCATTACATTTTGGGTAAGGAAACAATCATCCACACCGACCATTGATCCCTGCAATTCATACAAACGCAAGGGAAGTTGCAGAATGATTGCCATCAGAAGTGGTCCACATACCTGCAACAGTTCCATTTGAATATCAAGTACAAGAAGGGAAGCACAAATAATGTTCCAGAATTCCTCATCCAACCACTGATCATGGTGTTAACTATCATGCTCAACTCTTGTGGGAATGAGACTTCTGATTGGCCACTTCTCTACAAAAGCAACCCAGAATTTAGACACACATACCATATGCTCTTGGGGGGTCAGCAAGTTCTAGGTTTTCACCTCTATGATGCATTGTTATGCCATATGGGAGACCTTTGTGTTCCTTCAAGCTAGCATGCGAAGATGATTTGGGAAGTGCACTACAGTCAGGCCGCTACGAATTTCGGGGTCGAGAAAACAGTGGTAGTACTGCAGAAGTATTTCTATTGGCTGAATATATGAATGCTTATAATATTTAATATATTGTTAAGGAGATTACCCCTTGAGTAATTAGTGAAGTATTTAATATTGGATGAGAGAGTTGTAAGGCTGAAATTTTGGCTACCATGGGTTAAATTTGGTATGTGTGTTATGTCAATGTAAAATTAGATTTCACGCCTCTCCAGGAATCAATCAAAATCATTTATACATACCAATCAAAGGCATTGAATAGATGTTTAAAGCATTGGTTGGGAGGAGTTTATTGTCATATCCATCCAAGGGTTTCCAAACTAGAGAAGCAAGGGCATGTGTTTGATTTATGGGCTAACGTTTGAAAAATTGCTACAAGGAGAGGAGTTGGTGGGGGTCCCTCTTGTGGCAAGGCCCTGCACCTCTTCCTTTATTTCTTAAAGTATGCTTGAAATAAGTGATTATAGATATATGATACATATAATATTCAAACCACTCACAACACAACAATATTGAACATTTGCATGAGACATAACTTAATTTATTTTCAATATATTTTTGCTTTAAAAAAGGAAAGATATGCTACCATGATGCAATGCAATGATTCACCAACATTGGGCACCAAAAAAATGACTTGGACCACAGATTTTATGTACGATGACAGTCATCCACTATAAGCTATGATTATTAGCCACTCTGACACCCCTCATTTATGGTCACTCATTGAACATGCTCATGAAATTTGAGATCACTAGACATGGTTAACACAATCTAGTATGGTGTGAGGGTCTTGCCTACAATGCAAGCTTTCTAACACCCTTTACAACAACATTTCTTCACGAAATGCATTTGACATTGATTCATAATTTTTCCTTTGTATATGAGAAATAAACTAAATGTTACTTCTCCCTTATCCAAGATAATGCTCTTGATTACAAATTGAAGAATGTATCATGACATTGCCTTTCTCTCTTCGTGTGAACTTGCTCAATTAGCATCTAGATACCTTGTGAGATAAAACTCAATGTATGTATTGTATTTGGTATTGTGTCAATTATTCATTTTTTATGTCCTAATATTGTGTTAATGGCCTTCGAATGCATGGTCAATATTGAATTAAAATTTTGACATGGAAAATCCCAATTTTGAAATTTTGGCAATCAGAGGCATAGTGCATGGACAATGTGTATCCATCTTGGTGGACAGTGGGGAAACCAAAATTTTTATTGATGCACAGTTGGTGGAGTGTAGAGGCATTCATAGATTGATATATATCTTGAACAACATGGGCGAGAGAGGCTTCCCATGCTTCACCTCCATTGTCTTCTTGATTGTTGGTTCAATATGTTGAGGATATGGCTGATGGGAGAAATGTTGAGGATATGGTTGATGTCTTGATATTGAAGTCAAAATCCTTCCTTAACCCTTTAGCCAAAGAGGTGTCTCCTAAAGTATCTCCAATAATATCCTATGAAGAGTCATAACATTTAACTTGGAATCATTGCCCACCATGATCATTTAATAATTAATTGAAATAGAACTAAACCCCAATTTAGGGATTGTGTGGATCATATGGTGGGACTATTCTAGTGGGAACCCTAAATAAATGACTTGAAAACCCCTTGATTTTCTACCTTGATGTCATTCATATCCCAAATTTCTTGTTGGCTACACAAGTCCTAGAAAACATGGCAAGGAAGATGAGAGGGAGTTGACAAGGACATTAGGTTGTCCTATAACGTCATAAAGTGCATCCACATGGAATGGGAATGAAGGTCATAAAGTAGACTAGAGTGTTAGAGAAATAGGGTGCATCAAAATATTTTTGGAGTGTCCCAAAGGGAAATATACAATTCTTATCTCCTCTAAAATACAATATACATTTATTGTGGTGATAGTAACCACAAGATTCTTAGAACTAGTGGTATAGTGTTTGGTCATGAATGAATATGTGGAAAAGAAATCTAAAGCTTTCGACTCACTGGCATAAAATAGTTCATGGGGCTAAATCAAAATTTCAAGGGACATGTCAAGGATCTCTGGTAAAATGGGGTTAGTAGCCAAAGGATACCTTCCAAATAATTTAAGGAGAGTAGGGAATATTTAGAGGAGGCCAACTCAAGAAACCATAAGCAAGAAAAGGGGGAAGGTATCTAACAAATATGGTTAGAGTAGGTATCAAAATCCCCATCCTTGAATGAAATCGTGGTTTGCATAGGGCTCGTGAGAGAATATGGGATGGAGGGTAGATTAGAATGGTTAGAAAATGAGAGAGGGGTTTTATCTATTAAAGGAATATGATTTGGAGGTTATGTCTAATTTCAGGGAGGCTTTTAGATTTTTTTTTACAAGGATGGAGGTGGATGTATCACAACAAAGGAGCTTGGGACAGTAATGCATTCTTTGGGTCAAAACCCCAATGTATATTGGAAGTTGTCCAAATGTTTTATATTTAATAATCCAGTCCTTAATAAAATAAACCACAAAATAATAGTTCTAATCTTCCTGTAAATGCAACATATTAAATACACCATTCCAAATTGATTTTACTAAGGAGAATCAAAGAAATAGATAAGTATGGTCATCCATCGCCTCCATACAAAGGAAACAACAACCAAGCCCACTCTATCCTTTATGACACAAATTGTCCCATGCCAAGATGAAGCCAGAAAGATACATTTATTGATATTCTTAGGCAGAGCAAAAATATGAAGCCGATATACAGAGATTCTCTGAAGGACTACTTGAACTAGAGTCAACTTGCCTCCTAAGGAGAGCCACCTGTGTACCCATGATAAAAGTATACATTGGATTTTCTCTATAAGTCAGCTCCAATCCTTAATTCCATAGCAATTAGGTTGGAGTATAAATATAAGATATTTAAAATCTGCATCCAGTGCAGTTGAGATAACACCAAAAAAATGATAAATCTCCAGTACCAATGCACCATCTGGGTAAGAAGAAATCATATGAGATTTAATATTATTCATAAGGAGTCTAGAGACTGACCAAAGAGGTCAATCTACCAAATAGTAACACATCATCGACAAAAATCAAAGGAGTAACTGTGACTTGTCTACCTACACACATGCAACCAAAATTACATTTAATCCATCTACCTCCACACCTGCAACCAAAATTACTGCCCTTGTGAATTTTGTGACTAATTCTTCCAAAATCCAATCTTTTATCCTCAATTTCTTCTTCTCGCAAAAGTTGTCATAGATAATTTCCCTCCACCATCCTTATAGAAATTATGGTGTAGAGTTGCAACTACTCATGAAGTTTTAATCAAAATCATAGGACACAAACCTACTCTAATGCTCTCTGTAAGGTAATTCACAATTTAGAACAAAAATTTCATACATGCAATAAGAAATAACACACATGCACACATTTTTTTCCTAGGGAAAACAATACACTAAAAAACCCAATGTATGTTTGCATTAATATGATCAATAGAAATGTATTGCAATTTATTTTCTCAACTGAGCACAACCTACAAGTGAATAACCTGTCTCTCTGCTCACTGAGAAGCTCTAAGCCAAACTTAGTAAATTTCTACCTCTGCTTGAGCTCATATTTCCTTGTGCAATTCCTTGAGAAATTAGGCCCCTATTATTTAGGAATTTTTACAAAATGGATTGCGAAATTTCAAAGGTTGATCATCTAATTGCATGCAACACTTGTACACTCAAGGCTAGTCTACAGTTGATGATACAATGCCTTGGAATATCCACCATAGCTGGGGAACTCGAATTCTCCATGCATTAGATATTTTAGGTTGATTGATCAGTTAACTGGATGATCACTAAGTTTGACTGAAGTCCCACTGCAAAATTGGCCTTCCACTAGTTCCTCAAGCAGTTGGAACTAGGTTAACTGAAAACAACTTTAGATATCTAACTTTGATTGCTACGAATTAGAAATCATACATGCTTAACTGAACTCTAACTCCTCCAACTCGAATTTACTGAGTAAACCAGGTGACAAAAGCCATGTCACACAAGTTAACTGCATCCAAGTTGTCTGTTGATGTGGAAATTCAAATTTTCTCAATTTAATCAAGGAAAAATCAAATTGAGAATTTCATGCTATACCTTTCAAGACTCCCTCTCTGCAAGAAAGGGATTATCAACCACCCCTGTCCTACACCTATGAAATTTGAACTTCTGTCTTGACAAATCTTTTGTCAAAATGTCAACATATTACTCCTTTATTAGAATGGAGTGTATCAACATCATCTGCCTCTAGACACAGTCTCATAAATGGTGATATTGGATATCTATATTCTTGGATCGATAGTGAAATATAAGATTCTTAGAGAGATTGATGCAACTCTGATTATCACAATTGGATCCATCATCTGATCAAATAGTCCAACAAGTATCTTTCTCATCCATATCGCCTCACATGTTTCTTGACTTGCAGCCATGTATTATGCTTCTGTCTAGCTGAGCACCACAGATCTTTGCTTCCTGTCATACCAAGAAACAACTATGGACCCAACACTAAAAATTACACTTGATGTACTCTTTCGTTCTAATGGACTTTGTGTCCAATCTGCATCTGTGAAGCCGCACAACTTCACTCCCTCTGCTCGTCTGTACCATAGTCCAAACTAGGTAGTGCCTGTGAGGTACCGTAAAACATGCTTAGTTGCCTTCCAAAATAGTTTGGTTGACCTAACCATATCTTGGCTTAGCTTGTTGACTGCACATCACATATATGGTCATGTGTTCACAAGATACATGAGTGGACCCACTAGTTGTCGATAAATGGTAGCATCCACTTCACCTGAAGTGGAATCCTCCTTCCTCTAGTTATTCGTTAGAGGTGTTTCCATGGGTTTACAACTCTCCATGTAGAATCTCTGCAGTATTTCATTTTCATACTTGCCTTGAGAGACAAATAATTCCCCATCAGCTTGTCATACTTCCAACTCGATAAATTAGTGCATGAGACCCATGTCCTTCATTTCAAATTCCCTTGCAAGGTCCTCCTTGTAAGATATGGTCAATGGCTCATCACTAGTTAAAATAAAATTATCAACATATAAGACAATAATAAGAAACTTTCCTTCTATCCATATGTGATGAGGTTCACATCTGCTTCACTTATGGTGAAGCCCAAACCAGTGAGATAACTATCAATCTTGGTGTACCAAGCACAAGGTGCTTGTTTGAGATCGTACAACGCTCACTTGAGTCTGCACACATGAGACTCCTGATCAAATGTCTCAAAACCTTTTTGTTACTCTATGTACACCTCCTCCTTAATAACCCCATTCAGAAATGTTTTTTCTACACCCATATGATGGATATTCCACCCCATCTATGTAGCCAGACCAAGAATTGATTTAGTGGAGGAGTACCTTACTACAAGAGAAAATGTCTCTTGATAGTCAATTCCCTCAAATTGAGAGTACCCCTTGGCCACAAATCTTGCCTTATACTTCCCTATGCTTCTGTTTGTTGCCTATTTCACCTTGAAGATCCATCTCAAACCCACTATTGATTTATATGTTGTTCTTGGGACCTTTTCCCAAACACGGTTCTTTGTAATGGATTCATATTCCTCCAACATTTTATCAACCCATATAAGTTGCTTTATTTCTTCCTCAAAGTAGGATTGCTCAATCTCTATAAGCTCAGTCATAAGAGCCATGTAGTCAGTGTACCTCTCAGGTGACCTCCTTTACTGACGCAAATTTGAAGGATATCCCACATTCTCCCTCGCATCCTGCACAAGTCTATCAACTTCCTTAGTTATTTTTCTGCCTTCTCTGGAGGTTTTGCTTTAGTGAATGTCTCCACTCTCTGCTCCATAATTTGTGGTTGCTCTACAACTTCCTGAGGTTCCTCTTTTTGAGCTAAAATCTCATCTTTTGGTGGCATCTAAATCTCCCTCTCAAGAGAGCACCATATAGATTTCTCCTCATCAAAATTTACATTTATTCACACAACTATCATTATGAGTGATGGAAAGTACACATGTTAGTTGTGGGGAGTTTCTGTGTAACCCACAAATACCCCGAATTATGCGGTCAACTAAATCTTATTCCTTGAGTCTTTGGAGACATGGCAGTAAACAGAGGCTCCAAAAATCTTGAAGTGCGACACATCCAAATTTCTTCCTTAGAAAGCCTCCTCCAGTGTAATCATGCCAAGAATCCGATGAGAACTTTAGTTCTACAAACAGACTGTTGTATTGCATGCCTCAACCCACAAATGAAAAGGTAGCCCTTGGTTATGCAACATCACCCTCGTTGCTCCAAAATGCTAAGGATATTTCTTTCAACCACCCCATTCTGATGTGGCTTGTGGGGCGTTGTCAACTCTCGTCGAATGCCTTCTTTTGCACATAAATTTCTTAATTCATTCTACACATACTCACCTCCGTTATTGCTCCTGAGAGCCTTCACCTTCTTGCTGGTTTCTTTCTCAACCAGTGCCTTGAATTATACAAACTTGGATAATGTCTCATCTTTCTTCCTCATGAAGAGATCCAACACTTATGCGAGAAGTCATCAATAAAAAGGACAAAATATTTGTGTCAGGCAGTGGAGGCTATCACAAAAGGTCCACAGACATCAAAGTGGATCCTTTCTTGGAATGCATGCGCTTTGTTGTCCCAATCATGAAATGAGGATTTTATGTACTTCCCCAAGGTACATCCTTTGCATACATCCTGCTGCTCAAGTGCTCCTTTAGGGAGGCTAGTGGATATTTTTTGTATAATGTTCAAGGTGCCATGATGCAAATGGCCAAGGCTTATGTGCTAAAGTTCACCTACATCATGGCCCTACACTTTCTCTTCCTTAGTTTTTAATGCAACACGATCTTCAACATCTAACTTATATAGATTCTTCACACAAACCTCAATCTTCTTCACCCATCTCATGGCTATGTGTATTAGGAATGTTTTTCCTTTGTTGAAGATCATGTCATAACTATGGTCTTCCAAAACTGCAATAGAGATGAGATTTTTCTTTAGGCCTAGAACAAACATGACATCCTTAAGCCTGAGAGGGGAGCCTGACTCCCTCTGAAAGGTGACTATACCAATACTAGTCATACCTTCTGTCATCCCCTAGCTTGATGTGCACCTTGAGATCTTTCTCCTCCAAGTCACTGAAAATGTCTCTACACCCTGTCATGTGGAACAATGCACCTAAGTCCTAGTACCACATGCTCCCCATCACTATTTTGGACATGCATGCGATAAGGATAAAGTCAAGGTTAAACTATAAATCCAAGGCTTCACCCATTGCTCCTCCTAAGGTCTTCTTGATTGCCTTCTTCTATGGGCACTTCGTGGCATAATGCCTGTATTCATGACAATGTAAGCATTTCATTTTTGACAAATCTTTCTTCTTTCTCCCTTGGTTGGATTTTGGTTTGGTTTGAGATTTCTTCCCCTTTTCCCTTCTTTCCCTTTCCAACCAATGCAAATTTTTCTTCATCCTTGCCCTTGGATGAGGTCCCATCTCTAGTATTCTGCCTTATTTCCTCTTGTACCAAATCATACCATAAGTGTTCCCAATTCGGTAGTTTCTCCCTCCCGTTCACTTAATCTTGATAGCTATGCCAAATCTTGGGAAGGCCCAGGAGGGATATTCTTACCAAGTCATCCTTTGAAAGAGTAACACCAACTCCTGCAAGCTCATCACAAACTTGTGTGAACCTCCTCAGATATTGCAGGATAAAGCCATTCTTCTACATCTTGATATTTCAAAGTTTATCCTTGAGCACCAAATTTTTGTGGTCACTACCATTCTAGAATAGATTTGTGAGTGCCCACCACATTCGATAAGGATTTTCTTTCCCATGGAGATTGCTGACAATGTGGTCTCGTACTTCCTCCAATATTATTATCCACACCTTGGCTACAACTTTCTTCCACTGAGCAAGGTTTTGGGCATAAGATTCTGTTGGTTTTGTAACATCTCTCTTGATGTATTCTTGCAATCCATTTTCATCAAATACCTCCTCCATGTGATCCTTCCATTCAATGAAACTAGAGTTGCCTTCCAAGGCATACTCTAGCCTTATCCCATTGAAGGTCATATTTTCAGTTCTTAAGAGATCTTGCTACACTGAACTGCAAATTCGAACCTCCTGAGAAACAAATTTGAAATTCTTGCTCTAATGTGAATCCTGCTATGATACGATGTAGAAATTATGGTGTAGATTTGTAGCTAATTTCATACAAGTTGTCTACTAATGTGGAAATTCAACTTTTCTCAATTTAATCAAGGAAAAATCAAATTGAGAATTTCTTGCTGCATTTTTTAACAATCCTTTAGGTGAATCTAATCCATGTTGCCAATCTAGCACAACAATGTGCTAATAACAACAATCAACTGATATAAGTAGCATTCAAAATAAATAAAACAGTCAAAAAACACATATTAAAACACAATCGATGAAACCCCGAAAAGTACTCCAACTATGTTACCATCTATTAACGTTCTTCGCAAGTGCCTCCATCACTCCTCTCATGACACACACCTCTATTTTTGGCCTCCATTGCCCTAAATATCATTAGTTGTTGTCAACCTCCATTGCTCTGCCTCTCAAAGAAACCATGAATACCGTAAAGATGAACCCCTAATCCTTTACCTTTTTTACTAGCGCGTCATATTGAAAATTTTAAGACAAAAAGATTATTGTATTTAAAAATTGTCTTAAAATTCCCCTCCATGTAGTAGTGTCGAATTCAAAAACATACAAGTTGTATCTAATCATATCAACAAAGATCAAAGGGACAAAAGAGTAATTAATGTTTGGGAAATCTTGCTAGGGAAAGTTTCACGTTCTTCAGAGTTGGCTACCCCCACAAAACGAAGACCCCAACAGGTCGTTGTCTTTATAGAAGATAACATGAACGGAAATTGAAATAGCAATGTTGGTAGAGGGGTGATACAGTGGTAGCCTGCAATGTGGCAACTTAGGGTGCACTATGAGAGTCAATTTTGTAGTTGTTAGATAATATTTTCTTAAATTGATATGTTTTTGTCTTAATTGTTAATTGTCTTAAATGGGTTTCGTCTTAAGTGACCATTGTCTTAAATATAAAGTTGTCTTAAAATATTTTTGTCTCAATATGTTTTTGTCTTAAATATAAAGTTTTGTCTTAAAATAATTTTGTCTTAAACTATTTTTGTCTTAAAATAAAGTTTTTTCTTAAAATATTTTTGTCTCAAACTAATTTTGTTTTAAAATATTTTTGTCGTAAACTGTTTTTGTCTTAAATATAAAGTTTTGTCTTAAAATACTTTTATCTTAAACTGTTTTTGTCTTAAATTTAAAATTTTGTCTTAAAATATATTGTCTTAAGTTGTTTTTGTCTTAAATATAAAGTTTTGTCTTAAAATATTTTTGTCTCAAATTGTTTTTGTCTTAAATTTTATATTTAAGACAATTCAATTGATATTAAATTTTAATGTAAAATAATTAAAATAAAAAGTGACTTTTTAAGACAAAAGATTTCTTTTGTCTTAAAAAAATGTCTTAAAAGTGCCCTTGGTGTAGTAGTGTTAGTTACCTCAGTTTGTTGAGATGAGAGAGACTGTTAGTAAATTGAATGATGAAAAATGATGAAATACAAATTATGAGTGCAAAGTGTCAATGTAAAAATTTTGATAGATAGAAAATGTGAATACTAAGAATATACTCAATTACAAACAATCTTCATTGTAATCAATCTAAAACTATTTTCTTCCATTGTTCCTATTATCACACTTATTAGTTTTTCCATTTTCTCATATCGATCATATGAAAAGAGTAGTTGGAATCATATACCATTCAAATATTTAACCTGAGCTATTGTAGTAAACAACATACCTTGTCTCTGTTGTTATCCAATATTAATTGTAGTTTTCTCCAGATTCAATCATTGTGACTTATGGAGTGTTAAACCCCAAATAATTTCAATGGTAGTTATTTTCTATTACTGCTTTTGAATGCAAAGCAATTAACAATGTTGAATGATGGAAAATGGGAATAATAAGAATGTAGCCAATTATAAATAGTTTATAGTTTCAGGAAGAAAACATTTGGGGTAAGGAAACATTTTATTTAGGATGAAAATTCAAGTATTGTGTTTATTTTTGAATAATTTTTACGTGCATACGTTGAGAGAGAGTGTGTGTGTTTTGGTGGTGAGAAGGAGAGACAAGGGGAGATTGAGACATAGATGCGGGAGGAGAGGGAAGAAGAGAGAGGCAAAGGCAGGGAGGGAGGAAGAGATATATTTATGGACAGAGAGAAGGAGAAGAGAGAGAGGGAGGGGAAAGGGAGGAAGGGTGAGAGAGATAGATAGATATATATAGAGAGAGAGAATGTGTATGTTTAGGGTCTGGGATAGAGAGATAAAGAGCGAGAGACACTGGGAGATAGAGATATAGATGGAGGAGGTAGATATGTGCTTACACTGAAATCAATGCACGTTATTAATCTAATTACTTTGAAATTAATGTAGATCGTACATCTTGTTGCATCAAATTAGAAATCAAAATCTACACTAAAGTCAATGCATGTAGTGCAAACAATCAAATAGCATTAGAAATCAACATCTATACTATACTAAATGCATTTAGTGAAAGAAATAAAATAGGATTAGAAATCAATATCTACACTGGAACCAATGCATCTAATGCAAGCAATCAAATATGAGTAGAAATCAACATCTACATTGAAATCAATGCATCTAGTGTAAGGTATTAAATATGATTAGAAATTGACATCTACACCAAAATCAACGCATCTAGTGCAATCGATCAAATAGGATTAGAAATCAATATCTATACTAAAACCAATGCATCATGTGCAAGCAATCAAATAGGAGTAGAAATGAACATTGACATTGAAATTAATACATCTAGTGTAAGGTATTAAATAGAATTATAAATTGACATCTACATTGAAATCAATGCATATAGTGCATGTGATCAAATAGGATTAGAAATTAGTAACTACATTGAAATTAATACATCTACTTTAGTGAAAACCTAAAATATTCACAACTTTCTAGTTTTAACTTCTATCTTTGTATTTGTCTCTGCGAGACTCTTTCTTCTTCCCTCTCTCTCTACCTTCCATTCTGTGTCTATCTACCCCCTCTCCTTCTCTCTCTTCCCCTCCCTCTCTCCCTCGTCTCACTCTATCTACCTCTCACTAACTTTCTATATCTTTCTCTTTTTTCCTCTCTCCCCCTGCCATCTATATTTACACCTCCCTCCATATCTCCTTATTTGTCTCTCTATCTCAAGCCCCTAAACATAAGTCACGCTCTCTCTCTCTCTTTCCCCATATCTATCTATCTATCCATCTATCTCTCCCTCTTCCTTTCCCTCTCTATATATCTTCTCATTCTCTCTCTCTCTCTCTCTCTCTCTCTCTCTCTCTCTCTGCTCTCTCTGTTCTACCCCCTCCCCTGCCCCATCTATATCTATGTTGAAAGTGTGACTTGACGAAGACACAATAATTATGCAGGATATGTTCATAGTTGGGAGGAATGATCTGGGAGTATCTATAGGTACAAGTGGCCTTGAAAATAACTCAAAAGTGAAAGTCATTAAATGTAAGTCAAACTAGGACTAGATCATATTACTTGTCATCTTGACTCCAACAGTGCGAATGAAACCCAAATTTGCATTCGTATGCTCAAGTTATAGCTGGTCAAAGTTTGGGTCAAAATTGGCGAAGTTGCAGGCTTAAGGAGGCAACAATTTAGCAGCGACCTGGCGCATGGAATTTGGTCACTGGATGGGCAAATTTGTCACCTACTTAGTTTGCCTAATGTCCCTTATTTTTTGGCAGAAAAATTTGAACTAGTTGATTATAAAAAACAAAAAAAATTAATATTTTGGGTGGCGGTTTTCCAACCTCGCCACCCAAAGTCTCAATGATATTATATTGTAAATATTAACATGGTATGGGTGGGTAGGCCACCTCCGATGGAATTTCCCAACCTCGGAGGTCACTGTCATATAGGAAGTTGGTGGGGGTTGATCCCACCTGGCCCACGTGGGTCGACCCACATTGGGCAGCTCCATTTAGCATTAACCATCTATCCAATAAAACATGTCGCGGTATATGTTATAATCATCAACCCAAAGTTAAACGACCAATGCATTACGTTAAAACGAATACTCTATGTATGGGGTGGGTGGGGTTGGAACGCTACTTGGCCCCACCAAATCTGCCAATGATTACCAACAGGTCAATGACGCTAGTTTGGTAAGTCTGTCCCCAGACTTTATATATAAACCTTTTCATTTGCCTAGCAGACTAGAGGAGAGCTAGAGGGTTGACCTGTGGAACCACGAGTGACACTTTGGTGTGGAACCTTAAGCGAGGGTATCAAGGCGATGCTGAAAGTATTCTCTTAAAGGGCTAGAGGTGATATTGTTAGAATTGGTCAAGTTTATAGTCAATTTTGTACGTTTTCATGCTAGGAATCCATCTGTGTAGTCCGTTATTGTAGCTGAGCTCTCCATTTTAGGCCATCATCCAAATTGGAGGTATAATGGTCATCTTTCTAAAGTTTCTTGTAAGTTTGATGTTGATTAATAATATAAGGCCTCCACGTTGTTGAGTATGGCCCGAAGATGTAGCCCACAATAGGTGAACTCTGTAATCAAACCATTGTGTCTTTGATCTCATGTTCTCTTATGTTTTACCAATTCTTTTCATGTGGTTTAAGATACTTGGTTAATATTCTCTATTACATGACATTTTAAAATTCATCATTTAAGTCAAAGATATTGGATGAAGTTTTGTATCAAAGCGAGTTTTCTTGATGCGAGTTGAATGAGTGAATGCTAACTAGGAACAAGCTACAAATAGGTGAAGGAAATATTAAATCCTTTGATCCAGAAGTGAGGCATGCACCACAAAGATACAATATGGAAGATGAGGAAACTAGAATAAAGGAAGAGAGAAATTATCCCAAGGCTTTCTTCACCATGGGAGAGAAAGTTGACAAGCTATTTGTAGAACATGAGAAGATAAACAAGCTTGAGAAGAAAGATCCAGATGACCATGCATTAGTAAATCATGGAGGTCATGTAGAAGAACGTCCTTCCTTTGCATCTTCCAATGAAATTTCTTCTTAATCCTCTTCTCATCATTCTAACAGGAATCAGAGGAATGCATCTAAAATGCCCTTTTTCAAGTTGGATGTCAAGTTTGATTTACTTGTATTTAGTGGAGAATATAATGTAGAAAAGCTAGATAACTGGATAAGACACGTTGAATTGTATTTTCGCATATAACAAATCAAAGATAATGAAGCCAAGGTCTAGCTAGTATCCCTTCGATTGAGTGGCACCGCTCTCATCTAGTGGGAAGGAAAACTGAAGCAATGTGGTAAGAGTAGTCGTACGCTTTGTTCATCATGATATGAGTTTATTTATGCTTTAAGAAGACAATTTTATCCATTGGGTTATAGAAAAAATTCCATGATGGAATGACAACATTTGAAACAAAGCAAAGGCCAAACTATTCATAATTTTATAGAAGAGTTTAGAAAACAAGCATTAGCATTGAATGTTCCACTAGACACTTTTGAGATGTTGATGAAATATATTGGATCTTTGCATAGTTATTTACATCATTCACTATATTTATTTGAACCTAAGTCTCTTTATGAATCTAGTGTGAAGGTTGTACATCTTGAAAGCAGGGAGAAGCATGAGAAAGATGAGTACCCGAAGAGGATAATAGAAACCAAGAGAAGAGAAGAAAGGCCCTCTTGTACTCATTTTGAGAAAGAAGAGCATGATGAGGAGAATTGTTGGAAACTACATCTAGAATTGACACCTAAGAGGAACAATAGAAAAGGGAAGCATAAGACAGTTGCAACCATGTAACAAGACCAAGAATTTGAATCAGAGGATGATGAGAATATCACAGGTGCGATATTTTTAGGTGATGGAAAAATTTACCTGGGATCATATTCAGGGGATGAAATGAAGGTTGCAACTCTTGGGATTCCATTAGATGGACCCATTGACTGGGGTTCTGATTTGGGCGATTGACAAAGATTTCACCATATGTTGTGCTAAAGATGAAAAGGGCACCAAATGTGGCATGCCTCCAAGAACTCGAAGAAATCAACCAAAGAATTCAGGTGGAGAATGTTGAACTAAGGAATCTCCTCCAAGAAGTAGAAAAGGAGAAACAAAGGTTGCAACATCAGTTACAAGCCAAGGAGAAGGCCTTGGAGAAATTGTAGCATAAAAATCCTATGGTAAAAATTGATTCTTTAATTTCATGTACTTTTTATGATGATGATTTTGTTGCTTTTGAGAAACATGCTACAATAATTGGATCAAAATTGTTGAAGAAAATGGGGTATCAAGGAAAAATCCTCGGCATTAATGGCTTCACATGGTGAATCCCATCAAAGTGGAGGAATTTCCTCGTTATGTAGGACTTTAATATGTCAAAAAAGAGGTTGGATAATTCCCCAAGACAACCAGTGACCAACCAATGATAGACAATGAGATCACTTCATCACATTACATTGATAGTGAGGGTTCCATGTGCCCGTATCAGAGGTGCAACAGAAAAATCATTCCAAGATAATCCATAAATTTTGGAGGAGAAAGAATCATTATAGTCAGTACAATGAGGTTGGACACCAGAGAGCCATGTTTCAGATGCTTCATGCCCGAAAAGAACCAATAAACAATACCACTGGCAAAGAATCTCAACAAACAAATCCAACACACTCATGGTGGTCCACTTTATTGATTAAGAGATGGTTTTAGTAGATATAGTAGCTTGTCATGGCCTCATTTTGTAAATCATTTGTTGTGAATAATTGTAAAATTAATGATGTATTTTCTATCACTTATTAAAGAAACGATGATGTCTTGGCCTTTTATTGATAGAGGGGGTATTAGTTTCTATTACAATGTAAACCTGACCAAAAATGTGTGTTATAAACTCTTGCCAAGTATAGGGTTGTTTGAGTCATGTGTAGTTGTATGTGACTGTAAAACAATGTACCATATTTTCATGTAATGTAGATGTTGAAAGTGTGGCTTCATGAAAACATAGGAAGTGTGAAGGATGTGTTCATGCTTTTGGAGGACCAAAAGCTCCTTAGTGGGGGGAATGATCCAAGAAGATCTAGAATTACAAGTGGCCTTGAACATAGCTCAAAAATCAAATTCATTGGATGGAAGTGAAACTTAAACCAGATCGTAGTGCTCGTGGTCCTGATTAGAACAATACAAATGACACTCAAATCCATGTTTGTATGATCAAGCTATAGCTGGTGAAATTTTGGGTCAAACTTTGCCAAGTGGTAGGCTTAACAAGAAAACAATTTGGTAGCAACCTGATGCAGGGAATCCGGCCGACGGATAGGTGAAATTTTTTCCAACTTAATTTTCCTAACATCCCTTATTTTTTAGTAGAAAAATTTAATATTTTCTATTATATGAAATTTTAAAATGCATCCTTGAATTAAAAGATAACAACTTCAAAGTCATCTTCATTGTAGTCTACTTCGTTTTCATCTTTAGAATCACTATCCTTCACTTTTCTTCACCTCTTCTTCTCGGTGATGGATTTTCTACCATTTCCACGAGCATCTGCACTGCGATATTTTTCAATCTTTGGGTTGATTTTGAGTTTCCTTGGAAAACCATTTAGAAATACCTAGAAAAGATACTCCACATAACATATGGGAAAAAATAGCTACTACTCCCATGGGATTTTGTACGAAAACATTCGCTTCAATCCTAGAAATTGGTTTGATTTCAAAGGCCATGAAGGGTTTCTGATAGGTTTGGCATAGAAGGTGATGATTGACATTAAGTCTAGGGTAATTGTACTGTATTCTAAAAAATGGATAGGACATCTAGAACATCGTGACAAGAAAGGGACCGCTAGTTCCTGTGTTGGGTTGAGTGGGAGGAGGGTGTCTATAATGACCATTGTTGGCATTTGATGCTGCATTGGGGGTTTCTGAATCTTCTGATGTAGATTAAAGGACAAAATGTTTATCTTCTTATCATAAGAAGATACCTTATCCTTGTTAGAGATCACGCCCCACACTTCACCTACAATTTTGAAAGCACCCTCAGTACCTACAAACTTGTTCTTATCTTGATGTGGTACCAAGGACAATTTTTGTAGTGATTCTTGATAAGTGCCTCATCGAAAACCAGTCAGCTTGTAAAATCCCATAACATTCAATATTCCCATTTGTTTTATTCTTAGTTTCCTTGTGGACATCGAGAAGAACCCTCATCTTGGGAAGGCCATCGAGCATAGGGTAGAGCTATTGGGCCTTCACAATGAATTTATTAGCCCTACTAAAGTCCCATGCCATATATTTCTTCTTCATGATCTCTTTGGCCCTACATGCTCTATATTTGTTTTACTCCATACTTCCCAAACATTAAACTTCATTGTTTCTACCCAGAGCTCACAAAACCAAATCCGCCTGAAGAGAAACAACCCAAAGACAACAAAAATGAAAGGGGTGTGTACCTGAAACAAAGTCGAGGGAAGGGAATATTTGAAAGCTATCATGCCCCACTTCACCATATTAATCTATGAAAACCCTCTCACTCTCTCTTCAAACCATGATTCTACATCAGCAATATACATAAACTTAGGTTTTCTATTTAGATTCTTAAATAGGAAAAATGAAGTTGTGTATAATCATTAAATAAAAATGGCATCAATGGATCACACATAGTTTCGAAAGTAAACCCAACTTAAACTATCTGCATCTCACTTCCAGGCTTGAGGAGACATTACAATTAAAATACGTTAAGGTTGAATACACCTCATTGTCATATATGACCCTGCTCAAATGCACCAATATGCAACACAACTATTTTTGTTGCCTCTCATTATCTACATATTCCATATACATAACATAACAAACAAATATTTTTCCCTTGCATATTCGATGCCATCTTCAGATATGTTTCATCAGGTAGGAATGCTCCCCCATTATGGCATTGAATATAAAATCTATGCTCCAAAAGAGGCTTCCTGGTTTCCTATTATCGTGTATAGGAGCATTCAGGCACACCTATTAGTAGCGAAAATATCATCAATCTCTTCTTGAAATACATTTGTATAAGAACTGATGATTTATAATCCATGGTGTGGATGTGTTATAATCCCTCGTGTAGATGTGTTTATCTATATAGTGATATCTCTAAAATGCAATTGTTATCATATTTCCACTAAAATTAATAACATATGGTTCATTTATCAAGTGTCAAGCTTCTTATAGTAGTATATTTTCAAATATAAAAAATTATTTTTTCTAAAAAAATAAACTTCAAAACAAAGAAATAGTGTCATAGGAACCACATAAGAATGTAGTGTGGAAAAAATGCATTCGGGTTTCTTCCATATGTAGGAATATGATGTCTAGTAAGTTACATGAGAGCTACATAACAAAATCTAACATTTATTGTCTCAAGCGATACCTTCAATGAAATTAATATTCATTTTACAGGAATTACAATCTAGGAAGACTAGTTGAAAATTGCAAAGTTTTCACCCAAATTCTAAGCATAGAAACATAAAAATATTTAGATTAGCAAGCACATATAGAAAATAAAATCCTAAATACTACATACATTTTTTTTTTGAACAACCAAAGAAATAAATAATAACATAAATACTTTTCCAAATTAAAAGGAATTGCACACAAAACATAGAATCAATCGGGTGCACATGGAAGCAATTTATCAAGAGGTTCCTTACAAAGAACTTCAATGGAAACACACTCACCTGGAATCTTCCCTTCATTAATCTCAATGGATTTACCATCATTTCTAGAATTTCCAAAATCATCCTCTCATTTGTCCTAATAATGGCTGATCGAGACAATACTATGACATTGTTGGCAATCTCCTTGATATTACTAGGTTTAACTATGCCAAGTGTTGATTCATCTGATGGTCTAGATATATGCATTAAAGATACAAAACCATGCTCTAAATCATCCTTTTTATCTTCAGTGATTTCAAAATCACTTCTAGTTCCTTCATCCTCATGTCTTTTTTCAAGCAAAATTTCCTCTACCAATAACAAAAAAGCATTTGTAGGAAGAGAATTTCCTAGTGAATTTGCAGCCTCATTGCAACAATCCCCGCTCCCTTTGATGTTATGTTGACCCATAGGTTGAAAATCATCATAATTTGTAGTTTCTCCTTTATGTGTTGTTCCATTGTAGTTCCTCTTAAGAAGTATTTGCATATGAAGAGAGTTTTTCACAAAATCCACCTTCGAGCATACCTGTGTATATATCATACACATTCAATTAAAAATTATACATATGTTTGAAAGGAGCATCCTATGAAACATTGTACATGCTAAGACAATCCTTATTTAAATAAAGGTCATATAAATGCTTTGAATTATTATTATCCACTTTCAAAGACATGGAAAAATACAGTAAGACGGTTCAAAACTAACTCATTATGGATGACCTAGTTGGTATCCTAGTGGTCCAAAGAGAGCTTCATATCCAATCAAGCAATGGATAAGTCTATGCCATTCATGTGCTCCCAATTTTTCTCAAAATCCATCAACAATATAAACTAATGCATGCCTATCAATCTACATGTAACAATAAGAGATAAGCAATCACAATTATAAATTATAATTTAGATCATACTAGAAAATGTAATACCTCAGTCATAAAGCAATATATATACCTCTTCTTGCCTCATGTTTCTTTCTTTATCAACTATCAAATCCAATGCTTGAGTATATTTCGACAAAATCATAGAAAAATCTTTTTCTGAAGCCATAATAGGATCAACTAATGGAGAGCATTCCAACCATGCAATTCCCATTTCCTCAAAATTATTCCATCTCTTCACTCTTCCTCCTTCACCAAGACTCCTCCTCTATGCTGATGTTTCCATTGCAATAACACTTAGACCTTTGCTAGAACCAATTTTCACACTCAAGATCCTGTGCAACTACTAAAGTTGTTTCCTTTTCAACTTCCTTGTCCTTTGGTACAGGATGAGGAATTCCTGATAAATCAAATGCCTTTTTAAATCTTGTAAATCTACGAAAAATGCATGTTCTTATATCAATAATTAACATATCACGTCTCAAGGATGTATTTTTGGAAGATGCAACATCACCACTACCTGCACCAATAGCTGCCATTGCTAATGCCATTGAAGTTGGGGGAGAAGAAAATGGAGATGCCCATTCTGGAGATATCATTGCAAGGGTAACCTACAAAGGATATATGTTTCCAGTGCTACCATGAAATGAAGGAAGAGGTATGGAGTGAAACATGAAATATCTTTTCTGAAGCAACTGAGAGGATAATGCCTCGTGAAGCTAAATTATAGGGAATGTAAGTAGGGCAGAAAATATGAAATCGTTAGACATGGTACAATTTTTCCCATATCCTAGTACTATATAATTAACCATATTATATGAGAAATATATATATATATATATATATATATATATATATATATATTTAAGCATAGTAGCTCGCTATAGAAATCAATCTACTTATTTAATTTACACATATTTCTATAGTGAAAATTAATTATGCATAATCATCCCATAAAATTATTTAACAAGAGAAATTATCCACTTAAAACCAATATTACAAAATTCAGACTAAGGAAAAACTCGACAGGGTTGTCAATTATGGGAATCAAAACAATTCGGAAAAAATATGGAGAATATAGGAAAAAGTCACCAAGAAAAACCTCATACCTAAAGAACTTGGAAAAAATTTAAAAAATCGTAAGAGGGTCTTGCAACACTACTTAAAAAAGACAAATAGTTATTGCATAAAACCAGAGTTGTGAAACTTGGGCAAGACCTACCGAGCTTTTCCAAGCCCATCCTGCAACTAGTAACAAGTGAAAACTAAGCCTGAAACTTAATTGGAAATGAAACTGAACAAAAATTTCAGACTCAACCTGAACTCATCGGACTTGAAAAACCCAACACGCAAATCTAGACCTGTCACCTCAAAAGGAAATGACTTTGTGACAAGTCCAAATGAAATTTTTGTAGGGCCAAAAAGAGTGGGAACATGTCCACTAACACAATGAATTTATATAACCCATAAACAAGGTTCATCTCACTTTCATTTGGTCATTTATTCTTCAGTGATCTGGCTTTTTAGTTGGACTGTGAACATCGAAATCTTTCTTAAGCAGGTTCTATATTCTTGCTTGGAGATCTGTGAAAAATAATTTGTTGTGTTATAGATTTTAAGGATGGAAATATCACTACTATTTTTATGCACAAAAATTATTATATTTTGAGATTTTCCTTTTAGGTGCATTTTGATTAGTTTCCAATTTTCATTGAATCCCAAGATAATAGATTTTTTTTCAAGTACAAGTTTAACAATATAATCACAACCTTGATAATCATTGTTGTGGGAGGGACAGACAACAAACACATAGGTAATATCATTATTGCATAGGAATGCTTTCCCTACAACCCTGATATGCTCTATGAAACATTCATTGGTGTCCCCCAATTTGTAAAATGTGAAGCCAAACATTTTGCTAAGAATAAGGAACGTTTCACTTATGGGAGGTAAACATATACCCCTATCAAGGAAAATTTTATGCTGAATCTTACTAGTCCTTAATATTCAAACTATAAATTGTTTGATGATATTTTTGTAAAAATATTCAAATTTGTATGGATTCTATATAGTTTTTATAAATGTTTTCCGATATTTAGGCTAAAACAATTTTATTTTATAGAAATTGGGAAATTCATTTTTTTTTTTTGGGAAATTAGTGAAGATTATTTTGGGGAAAAGCATAGAAAATTAACAATTTCCATGATTTCCTCCAACTTTTAATAAAATGTTCTAGAAAAATCAAAATTTATAAAAATAAATAAATCTAAACCTAAAATTACAATAACTTAACTCCATAAAACCTAGACCATTTTTTCGCACACCATTTATAAATGTCCTCCATTAAAAACCATATAATGAGTACAAAGTTATTTCTATTTTCCTATGCTTTTTTGTAGGTAGGTGCATGACATCATTGTTAGAGAAGGTTGTGTCAAACATCCCTAGTTTTGACCTAGTTTCCTTGATCGAATGTTTAGATTCTCCATGTAATCCAATATACTATCCATCTATTGTGTGGATGTTGTTTGACATCAACATATTTGATTCATTTTCATGCACAGGTGAATTTTCCTTCTCGACCTCTCTACTGTAATCAATACATCGTTTCCTATCCAAAACTATCTCCTTGTGTTTAATGGGTAGTTTCTTGAGGTAGAACTACTTATTTCTTCTTAACTCTGTCATGCCTTTCATGTCTTCCTAGTTTAGGTCTGAACAAAGTGTGACGTTCTTTCATGAAAATCATAGGAATCAAAATTGTGCATAACCCATATATAAAGGAACTGAGACAATCTTCAAAATGGTTGTAAAATAGTAGAACAAGCTAGAGGACAAGACAAGAAAAATATAATCAAAAGAAAAAGAATAGATTTATTCCAAGGAAAAATTATATTTCATAATCTTAAGGAACAAATTTTAAATCTCCCATTCCTTGAAAAGATCTAGAAGCAGTTGTATCCAAAGGAAAAGGGAAGATTCGATAACCAAAATACACTTTAACTAATATTAAATAACAGAACATGACAGACATTGAAGTAGCATGTGCTAAATTTCATAATGAGAATTTATAGGTGGATTTATGAAACCTAGTTGCTCATAAGATATAATTATTTGGATGACGGAAGTTTTCTTGAGGAGAACATACAACTACTCCAAAATAGCAAGAGACAAATTTGCAGGTGGGTAAAATGATTAGAAATTGATGAATTTGAAGTTATATTTAATATTAGATATGCATTTATAAGGTTACTTCTAACTTTTACAGTGCAAGGTATTCATAATTATATTTAGTGGATTAGGCATATTACTTGGAAAATTGCATATCTGGTACTATTGCAATTAACTTCCATCTCTTATTTTTACAATACAAAATAAAGAGGAGATTTTTCCATTATTGGAATCGTCCAAACATGTCATTTTGATGGTAGATATGTCAAGAGATCAAAATCAAGGACTACAAGATTATCATCTTTAGGAGAGACAAAATTTAAATGCAAGCATTTACATACCTGAAGAGGGAGTGCATCTGTAGCTAACTCTTGGTCATCAACAAGAAGAGGGTTTAACTCATTAGGATCGATAAGTTCATGAACGCCTAATAGAAGTGTCCTCCAACACCTGAGAAGAGCAATAAATGGAGGTAATATTGTCTCTAAATAGTGCTTGTGAAGAGTCTTACTATATGCAGATACGCATGCCATACCTAAATGCAAACATATAAGAAATTTTCCAATATGTGAATAAAGGAATAATGAATTAAAATTAAGGAAGGAAAAATTCACCCCTTATCTTCATTAAAAAATTACTAAACAATTCAAGTTACTGCTAATAGCCTAAATACGATAGGTGAGACAAGAAATTTTCTTTGATATCTAACAAATGACAATAAAAGTAGGCAATTTCACTCAAGAATACATCCAATGTAAACAAATGAGAGTGATAGTGTGAAAAAATATCCAATTGCTACTCTATAAAATGTTGGAAAGCAGAAAGAGTAATATAGAGCCAACTATTCTAACAGAATGAAGATATAAAGACTATTCTACGATATTCCTTTCAAATTATGACCGCATAAAAATTTCATTGTAACAAAAATAATTTACCATTTTGAAGGACAGACTCCCAGTTTTTTTTAATCTAACAATGATATGAGACAACACATATAATAGAAGATAATAAATATGCCTAAGAAAATCAATGTACGCAATCTAATTCTCTATGAAAACATCAACATATAAATTTTGGAATGATCCATACAAGTTTGTATATAACCCCATTTATTTCTCATTACATTTTAGATAAAAAATTTATGATATTCATAAATTAGATAAAAGTAACTGACCTCAACATGAATAGTGCATCTAGAAACCAAAACTCTCTGTCTCCTTGACTTTGATGTTAGCATGGTCATAACTAGGTTAAGTAAATTGTACAAACCAAAATAAATTGAGGCTACTATGATTTGATATGAAATTATATGTGTTCTAACCTCTTTGACTATAAAAATGTCTCAAACAAAAGTTATTTAATCTTGTGGCTACCAAAAAAACACCTGGATATAAAATTTTGTCTTGCATCTGAAATCGAAAGAATATCCACAAGTGAATTCTAGAGTACCGGACAACTTACAAATAGCATAACACAAATTCATTATAAAATGAATATTGTACATAGAAAATATCAAGGAAAAACAAAAGCGATGCCAGTACAGGAGTCTGCATAAAGAATCAGATGCTAACCCTATAAAGGAAAAATTCCAGTCACCATGATATATGAGAACATTTTTTTGTAATTCTACTCATACTTTAACAAGTGAATCATTCGAATTGAAAAATAACAAAAAAATACCCTAAAATTGCATAACTATTTTAGTGACTCATTTTTTTTATGTGACATTGGCATGCTCATAAAATATATTGGCAAAAAAAAAAAAAAGTCATTTGGGTGTTAAAAAAAAGTGATTTTCAAGTTCTTAAGCATCATTGTAGCAAACTTCCATCTGCAAAAATCTTGTCCTTTGTAGAACCACAGGCATATTACAAGAAATAATTTCCTTGCACATGGACCTTTAACAACTATCTTAATTGTTTCCTATAAAAAAACTCCAACAACATCAAAGCCAAATTAATAGAGGTAAAACATGTCAAAAATAGAATTGGGAATGCAGAAATGTCATGTTAAAGATAAAATAGATTCTAATAATGTAGGGTAAACCCCTCTTAAGAATCCTTATCACACTACTATGTCCCCAACATATCCATTTAAAAGCAAGATTAACCAACCTCGTATATATGACTCACCAAATGGCACTATGTTATACAACATAAGCTTGGAATTATGTTTTAAGTAAACGAATAAAATTGAAGGTATGAATATCAAAATAAGGTTGAATGAATCATTTAACATTTTATTCTTAATTAATGTGTATCACTTTAATTTTAAGTCCTAAGGGTGTTTTCTTATTTGGAAGACCAATTGATAATCAAGCATTTTCATATTTGAGGATTTTAACAATTATTATGAAAACTTATTATGGCAATAAATATTGATTGGTTATAACAATGAGATGGAAATTTCCTACATAAAGTAGAATATCATGTCTATCATATAATAGAAAAATGTGCTTCACTTAGGTCAGCCCACTATCCAACATATGAGGCATCTTCCAAGAGAACAAAATATGACATTATCTTAAGTAATTTAAAAATGCTAACATCAAGAATATATTATCAATTTTCACTTTTTTGCCGAATAAAATCATACCATGCAAAGGTTATATAGCTAAAACTTGTATAGCCCATGAAAAACATTGCAAAAAACATGTGTAGAAGAAGCTATAAACTATGTAGATTCTTGAAAGAGGATGTAGGAGATGTCATTTCCATGCATATACAATGCAAATAAGATAATAATATTCGACGAATGACCAGAAAAAAAGTTCAATGGGACTCAAGAATAAAATAGTTGTGGGAATGCAAGTGGGAGTGCAATTGCAACTCCTAGAAAATGCTAAAAATATTCTAAAGAAAGAAACCTACATAAGTATGACATCAAAACATTTGTAGAAAAACATGAAAAAGGTATGATGCTACAAAATACTAAATGAATTTTTTCGAGACTAAATAGATGGAGAACTCAAGAACATGAAGAGAGAGAGAGAGATATCAATCAATGGGGCTGATGATGTCAAGGTCACCTAAGTTTGATGGATGAGGGTAAGGGGAGCGAATTGTGCACTGGTTAACTGTCAAAGTCCTTTGGAACCATCAAGTGGTCTGATTGCATGATCTGGGGTAGTATATATGAGTGAGGGAGACTCCTAGCATTGATGTTGAAAGAGGGAAACTTTGAAGTCGGAGGTAGTCCAATCGATAAGAGGCACTCAGCTATAGATCCATCTAGAGCTGATTTCAAATGCTCTAAGAACGTATGGCTTGATATATGGTTTAGCACCTCCCAAGCAGTCTCGATAATATTGATTGGTCTCCAAGAGGAGGAAAGTGATGAGAAACCTGAGGTCTCACCATTTTGTGGTCACTAACCTCTAGAACTTTTCATAGTCATCCCCGGGTAAGGCATGACAAATAAGAGACGAGGTCTGTGGATGAAGATCCCCCTGATGCAAAGGGCTAAGAATCTATGGTCCTAGTAGCAAAAGAAAGTAGAGATGGAGTCCCTCGAATCCATATAGAAGTAATGATAGTGTTCTCTGTTCTCATAGTTTGGGGGTCACCAAGAAATGGGGTGAATCATCATCTCTTACTCCCAAAGGTGGAAAACTTGGTCGATCATATCAAGTCATGGTGTATGCTAATACATAATCGATGATAATCGAGCAATATTTTTCCCAAAGGGATCATGAATGAGTGCATCCAATCCCTCTACTCCCATTATGGTGCTCCCTCTTTGGACCATCATCGGTGTACCTGACACATTCCCATTGACCTACTTTTATGGCCATTCGTTGGCCATTAATCCATTGATATTATCTTATCATTTATGCATATATGGGGGGGAAATGATAATGCCATTACACAAAATAACTACACACAATCCTAGCTAGATATAGGATAAAATATTTTGTAGGAGAAAAATACTTTTGATGAACATTAGAAACATGGAGACTCCCATCAAAGGAAAATTATCTCAACCAGAAGAAACTACCAGTAGAATGTCAAGTTGGACAACAAACAAAATGGAGGTATGTGATTAAATATGTGTACAGATGAAAAAGAGATGAGAAAATTTTAGACCCAAAATCATCAATTAAAAGAGGGCAATGTAAGTTTAGGAATTAACTAAGAAAAAGAGGGTAGTTGCAATACCAAAAGTCTATTGTGAAGGGCATGATAATTTCCCTAGAGGCATTCCTTATTTTCTAGAATTTGTTTTATATATATGGATAACCCATAAAAGTCAACCAATGTAAGGCAAAAACAAGAGCAATGTTTAGAAATGAAAATAATAAAAAGAGAAATTTCTGAAAATGGAAATTCTAACAAGAGAAGTCTTTGAAAATGAAATTATATGTTTAATTACATGTATTAAACATTATAAACTTTGTTAAAAAAAAATACATTTAGATATTTCGATAATGTAATATAACTTCATAAAGAATTAACCCTAGAAGGCAACAACAAGTTCGCCCCAATAAACCAAATTAAAAAGAGGTATATCATTTATTGGTTTCCTATTATATAAGTCTGTAGGCAAGGAGGTGCTCAACTATGGGAAATTTTCTTGGTGATTTCTGACTTCACTTTCAATACAAGTGTGACGGAAGCCTAATGGATGAGCAATATCAGATTATGGAGAAGTGGTAAATATTGTTGAAGACAAGGTCATATACTCAAGTGGCTCTTCTAAAAAACCAACAAGCACCACCACCCCTTTCCTAAATGACCCATTGGGTGGGATATGACTTTTATTTGGTGTTCACATCAACATTTTTAGTAGAATTATCAAATGTCGAACATCAGAATTTTGTATTTAGGTGGAGGTAAAATCTAGGTAAAATGAAAATATGTTATTTCATGTTAGAAAAGACTATTGGAGTGAAAAAAATCAATTACTTTATCATTGAGAATCATTAATGTTTATTCCAAAATGTTTAAGTGATTTAATGTCATCTATTGTGATTCATTGTGCATGAAAAATCGATTGTTGCAATATTAATACTAAGACATTTATTTTATTTTCTCTCTCCACCTTTTGAGGATCCTATTTTCCTATAGTTTGAAGGACATGCTAGCTAGAACGAAATTCCAATTCATGTGTGAAGTCATAATTATGATTTAGGAAAGGCCAAGGAAGAAAATAAAGTAATAATAAGCTGCAAAGGATATCTCGTGGGATGAGGATGTCTAAATCATTTATTGACATTGTAAAGTAAAATATGTTTCCTCACACTATATTTGCAATCCACATGTCAATGATAATAAGAAGACTAATCTTGTGGTAAAGCTTGTTCGAAAAATACATAAGTTGACATTCTTAACTTGATAGGAATAGATGGAATTTTTATTATATTTCCCCTGTTTTAAAGTACGATTTGGATATTTTGTGTATGTGGTTGAGGTCCTCCATATATAAACATGGTGAAACACTATGTTTTCAATGCATTGTCTTCCATGACAATCAAAGGAGATTTATTTGTCTATATAAATATTATGGAGGTTACTTGCTACGTTATTTTGATATCCAACCCATAAGTGTTTGGTATTTTGAGATTTATCATCCCAAATCTATGACATTTATCACCTTCATTTTCCAAATTATTTTAGCGACTTGGGTGTCGAGTGCCCAATAAATATTATAGGAAAAAAACACATATAATGATAGATCTATGATGCAATGTTTTATAAAATAGGTGACCATAAAGAAACCCCCACTTACTAGTCCAAGGGGGCAACGGATTCCCACCATTCCAAGTCCTTGGCTTAGTTCACCTCAAGATCTCACATCAACTGTTCTAATTCTTCCTTAAGAGAACCATTGACCTTGGATGCAAGGAGAGCCACAAAAAGGAGTTATTAACACCCCATTAAATGTTATTAAGCATATGATTGATGCAGTCATCAACCCATCATGAATTAAATAGAAATATACCTATTGTTTCAACAAGAAAATCTATCACATGCATGGCCCTAAATAAACACATGTGGTAACAGAGTCCTGTAATATATGTGCAGTCATGGAAGAGGGTATAGATTGCTTACTTGGGAGCATCAACCATAAAAATAACACCTATACAAGTAATCACCAAGGCATATTTATAATGAGTCATTTCTATCACATGTCTCACCAGAATTACAATAAGCCACCATGACTAGTTTATGTCTGGTTGCACTTAAAATAAATAATTTCCCTCTAGAGGGTTTCAAATCACTAGGAATCCTTAGTACAAAGGTAAATAGACATGGTAATATCATTGTCTAGGCTAATATAAACAAAAAGCTTCCTCTCTCTTTTCTAGTTCCAATCGAGACTCCCCAGAAATGGAGGACTTCCACCCTTCAATATCATCATTTATAGTTGCAGAGTATTGTGACAAGTGTGGATTAGCACTATATAGGTGAATTTTATGTTGGTATGTCATGCACTATAGGAAATTTTCCCTTTGAAATGCAAGGTTAATTTTAGCCATACTATCAACCAAATGTGGGTTCGAGTGTGAATAACCCGTAAGAAAATGAGACACTGACAAAGGATGATCTCAGTTTGCTAAGTATCCCTTAACTCATCTTGTGTCATTCAAATAATCACTCCTTTGACCCTAGCACCTCAAAATATAATTATTTGATAGGTTTGACTTCATAAATGAACACTATGAACCCTAAGCATTGAAATAAGCTCTCAGGGTTTCAAATTTCATGCTCAATGATTCAATATATGCGTGTGAACCATAAATGCATTTCGTTGCAGACCCAAAAAAATCATACATCCTAGTATTTGTAGATATCACCCATAACATAGTTCTTACCCATATAAAGCTTGAATATATAAGAACAAAGAGGGAGGATGGCCCATGGTATTAGATAGAAGCTCCATTGTATTCCAAAAAACCCGTAAGAGAAATACCCAATTTGATGTAAATGCCCAATGCACTTGTTATAAGGCTCTGTCACATCTAAGAACAACAACGTAGTTCTGAATTGAGAGAGATGAGGTTTCAACGAAGTTTATACCCTTTGATGCTTCATGTCTTTTCCCTTGCTTCCCTCATGACAACGTTCCCCCTTTTATTATGTTCACTCCCCGTTTGTGCTTGATTAGAGTACATCTTGGCCGAGCTCCTCTAGACCAACCTATTTTGCACCATTTAGCCCTCTTCCTAGGGATTATTTCCAAATCGATAATGTGTGAGAGAAGAAAATATATGCTCTCGCTCCACCATGTGCTAATACCTATAAATGTCTATAAGTTCTCAATGGTTCATTATTTGCATCCATATTCCATTGTTACATGAACCCTATGTCTGCCAACACCTCCCACCTCTCGAATTTTAGTTAAGCTTAGTGTGTCATCTCCATCTCGTTTACACCAAAATTTGTTTTATGACCTTGTAAATTTGTGTCATACATAAGTGATTATATTTATTTATGTCTTCAATAATATTTAGATGATGTTGAGGTCCTACTTAATTTCCACTTAATTCTCTTATTTATAGAAATAGGGTGTTTTTTAATATATTTAAATTCATATTCTCATACTTAAGGCTCTATTAGGTAGATGCGTGTGAAATAAATACAAGTGGCCACCATAAAGAGGGACCCCTATACTTGCGATTGAGGCCTCATTAATGGGTTTGGTCAATGACTGTGATTTTGATAAATTTAGGCACTATTTATTATTATATTTATAGGTATAGTACATTTATTATATTCAACAAGGATAACTAAAAAAGTGTTTATCATAAACCTACGCATGTGACTTTCATATCTATAATCGAATCTACACTATACATGCATGTACAAAAACTGTGATTGTTAACACACAATCTAAATACTTGGCACGATGATTAGAGTAATTACAAAACTCATAATTAATTGAAGTGACTTAATTATTGTTTTGGTGAGATACTTTTGATAGGAGAGGTTGCACTCATTGAATATTTCTAATCATGATTTGAACTATCAAGCAGGGTTCTTCTCCAAGACCTATTCTAAGACTGTTTAACAGGGACTAATACTCCCTGAAAATGCATGTCCTAATCTCTATTTTTCATGGGATTTCTTATCTCACCATCACATCATGCGATATTTGAATTTTAGTGGTAGTTAGAAGTTGCAGGGAGAGACTTGGAGGCCATGCACTGTGTTCTATCTATCTTGAGAATTCTTCATCATCCAAGGGAAGAACTAAAATATAGAAGGTGTATGGATGAAGGTTCTTCCATAGATGAATTTCGCTAGGAGCATTCATTCGACTATGATTTATACGTAATTGGAGGCATGGTTACATGGATTACATTCTCATTTGTCATGTCATTGATGAATATCCTTGAACTTAAAAATAGGGCCTAAGACCATGTGGATGAAGGATCTGAGCAAGAAGGTAGCTTTACAATATGAATACCCAAATTGAGATCACGCCCTGTAGCACTAAGTTACACATGGGTTTGGTCAAAGGCCCACTTGAGTCTTGAGGTTGGACACCTTCTTCAAGGACAAGGCTGGGGGATGCTACAGGTAGGAAGGGGTGAGAAATAACACTAATGAAAGAGATTCTACGTACATGAATGTGTGTTTGCCCAGCCTCAAGTCAATATTTTTGGGGACAAGGACACATTTTCACATATTTGGAGGCATATTTTACCTTTGAGATATTTTGGGGTGAAGTACATTACAAAAATTCAACCCTAGGTGACTATTATCCATATGATCCTAATTAAATAGGTAAATTTCTAAATTTTATAGAATATAGAATTACTTTTAGATGACAACATCAATCACATAATAACTAGAAATTTAGGTACTGGAAGAATAAAAGATTTTTGTAGATACATAAGTAATTTCTTCTTCAAAATCAACTTTGCATAACTCAAGGAAACCTCTACAAGTTACTCAAATAACAATTGTATGGTCATCAAAATCATCAAAAAATGAGGTATATGATTGCAAAAAAAAGAAAGGTAGAAGTTGTACAACTATCATATTTATCCAAATAGCCATACAAATCCATATGATTGTATTGATTCTTTGTACAATTTCCTTTCAACCTATTGAAAACCTATAAGTTCATCCTTATTGTGCATTTTTTTCTCTCAGTTTTTCAATGCGAGCAATACCTTTCTATATTGTTGTATTTATGCTTTTCTAAAAATGTACAAGTTCTTGCTTTCACTACATTTCTAAAGGTACATATTGTTCGAGACCTTTTCTTCATATCTAGAAGAAATTTTGCATGGGAAGATACCATGTGATTGTTGACATAATCAAACCCTCAAATGAATAGAAAATTTATGCTTTAAGAGGATTTCATGAAATAGAAAGTGGCAAGTGGAAATATGGACCCATTTTATTCATTCAAAAGACAACACAAAGTTCTCCTCTCGAGGAGGATTAGGGTCTTGAAAAAGAAATATTAGTCTATGAATTAGGGTTTGATTTTGAAGATCTAGATAGAGGAGAAAATACTTTTGGCAAAGTCATAGTTGGAAGATTGGGAGTTCCCTACAAGCTTAGTTTAATATCTTTAGGAGGATTGGAAGAGGGCTTATGTAATCTTTTTCCATCACTCTATTATTTCCATGGATGATTATGGTTTTTTCAATTTCCATGAGTTTAGGTGATACCTGATTAGTCCTCTTGAATTCAAAAAATGATGTATTGTTGGTTGTTTGTCTAGTAAAAAGGTTGTACTACTTTCTCTACTTCATTTAAGAGTTCATGTTTTGGTTATTCCTTTGTTTTTCATGGTTGTTTGTTACCACTTGGTGTTAATTTGATGTTTGTGATGGTGCATCTTATTTAAGGGTTCCTAGCTATTTTTTTTTCTTTTCATGTTGCCAAACTCCCATCTTCCAACTCTTAAGAAGAAATAACGAGATCAGTAGTACCTCAGAAGCCCTAATCAAGTCTCTCCTTTTAGTTTTTCCTTATTCTAATTTTTTTTTGGACTAATTATGCCACATTAGTGAATAGATTAATTATGTCTTCTTTGTCATATTCAAAGCCTTTTCTCTTTGAATTTGACTCCATCACCCAATTTTATAGGCATTTGTCTTTGTAAATTCCACCATTTTTTTTATTTTAAATAAATACCATAAAACTAAATCTTGGTAGAGTTTCCTCCCTTGTTCTGGAAAAGAATTGGCCTAAAGTGAGGAAACATTGTTGTTTTGTTGCACTTGGTTAAGGTACTTTGTAATATTTTAAATCTAGGTTTGGTAGGTAAAAAGGTGGCATTGTTGCTAAGGATAGTGTCCAATTCCAAAGATTTAGTAGATTAGCTACAATGGTTTGATGGGGGAATTTTTTCGAAGATCTAGTGGCTCTATGAGGAAGAAAAGCATTGTACCAAAATATTTTGAAGTGACAGGTTGTATTCAGAGGTGAAGCCATCCAATGGGATTGAAGGAATTTGAAAAATCACTAAGTGACTTCATTGATGCCGAAAGGAGGTATGTTTGTAATATGTTCTTCACATAAAAATTTTAGTTTGAAGATAGAGGGCTTTTGTGGTCTGATTTCATATCACTTTAAATATTTTTAGTATAACATATTTTCCTTATGCATGCCCTCACTCAAGCAAGGGAGTCCCAATTCAACTCTCTTCTCTTATAACTCCTATTCACTTCCATATTCCCTACCAATATTTCCTTCCATATTTTGTCCCTCTACTATATATGGAAAGATTGAGGTTAGAAAAGAATCAAATCACTCACTTGTCATGACTAGGATAAAAGAAGAAATACTTCTGAAGCTGAAAGAAACCTCTTCTTGTGCACAAAAAGTTTCATATAGTTGTCATTATGATGAAGGTACACTTCCATCAAGTCTTCTATGGATTGCCAGATCTGGACATCTGAACTATCACAACCTTTGTTTATTGAAGAAAACATGTGTTACTGGTTTGCCAACTAATCCTAGGAAGCTTAAGCAATGTGATACTTGTAGCTTAGGAAAGCACAACAAACAAAAATTTCACGATTCTCATTCCAACGCACATAGAAAGCTTGAACTCATTCATTTTCATTTGTGTGGTGATATGCCTATTCCTTCTGCAAATGGAAATAAATATGTGATGCAATTTATTGATGACTACACCAAAATATGTTGAGTTTATTTATTGAAAAAAAATATGAAGCATTTGAAACATTTAAGAACTTTCATGCATGCATTGAAAATCATGCACAATCTCATATTGCCTCTATTCGTACTGAGGCAATATACTTCCAATGAATTTGAAAACTATCTTCGCCAGCATGGGATCAAACATCAAACAACCATGCCTTATAATCCCCAACATAATGGAGTATTTGAAATAATGAATAGGACAATCTTAAATATGGCGTGTTCAATTATGTTTTTCAAGAATGTTAAGATGTTTTTTTGGGTTGATGCAGTTCTATGTGTTGTGTATATAAAGAATAGGTGTCCATATGATGCTATCAAAAACAAGACTCCCTATGAAATGTGGTATGGCCACATTCCTTCGATGAGGCATATCAGGGTTTTTGGTTCCACCTGTTATGCCTTCATACCTAAGGAACAAAGAAACAAAATGAGTGCAAGGAGTCATAAATGTATCTTCTTGAGTACTCATACCTCTAAAGCATACCATCTTAATGATGATGTGAATATGAATGTTATAATATCTAGAGATGTGATCTTTCTTGAATCTTCCAAGAGTGACAATGTTGTTGAGTGGTAGCTTGACTGATTGGATAGTTTCGGACATGAAAAGTATTTTCAAGAGTTTGATAATGAGATTCCACATATCCTTATCTTATCTTTGTACCTTCTATGAAGATCCTTGAAGAAATTAGGTTGAAGAAAATTCCTTCCCCTCCTTTGTCAGGAAATATCTAAGACACTACTGGCAGCAGTAAGCTAAATCTGACAAGAAGTGAGGGTACAAGAAAGATACAAAGTAAGATTGAATGCAAATGAGTAATGCAAAGGAGTAATGAAAAGGAGTGTACTGAATATATCCATATCATCAAACATATTTCATCCCACATAGGATGCCTTGGATAGTTCCTAGTTTCTCATAATATCAAGTTGGTCACAACCTTTGTAGCTTCAATAAACAAGTGGAAATACTCTTCATCTTCTAAGCTATTTTTGATCAAGAATATGACATTTTTCCCCATCCTTATTAGGCAGAACTCAATGATGACTTGTCTTTGTACATCTCTAATTAATATCAACAATTAAGTATGATGCATTTGTTGAACATGAATTCCTCGAGATTTCAACCTAGCCAGTTTGGGTAAGATGGAAACTTTTCCAAGTACTTTTTCCCCACTAAAATTATCGATGGGCCATTTGTTGAGTGTTTGATGGTCCATTTTTCCCTATGCTTCCAACTACCTTAAGATAATTTAGTAGATGGGTTGTGGCTAAAGCACTAGACTGTGTCTTTCGAAACATTCAAGTGGGAATAAACTAAATTGACCCCCTAATATTAAGAATTATTCTCATACTATAATGATTACTCTATATGAACCTGGATTACAAGTGCAGAGCTTTAGCTTGAGGTTGATGCTCATGGTTAATGAGGTTCTATGTGATTTCATGGTTGATTTCTCAAGTAATTACTCTTGTGATTGTCTTAGTTGTTGAATATTTTTTTACTTTGATGGTTCCTCTCTCTTCTATTGGTTAGGTTCCCTCATAGTCTGTCAATGCTAAACCCCAATTTGGAAACCTTAGTTGATTTATGCCCTAGTTGGAGACTTGATCCTTATAAAACCCTAATTTATGATAACCATTTTATTTTTTTGGAGTTGTGCTTGCTAGACTTATATCTCCTTCCTTGGGTCACCTCAAGCCCTATCACTCAGGTTACTTTGACTCCATTTTCCCTAACCCTAGATTAGAGTAAGGCACTAGTATCAGCATAATTTTTTTCCTTACAGAAAACCCAAATTTTCATCCTAGGTAACAATTTATCTATTGTTTGACCCTAAGCTATAGAAAAACTCTTAAATACTATCAAACCCTAAAATAATCAAATCTAGCCCTACTTAACATAGGCGCCTTACCTCATTCGTTTTACGTAGATAGTAAGATAAATATATTTAATGTTGTTATAGGGTTGTATCAACCTCAATATCAAGGTTTCATTGAGTTTGATAAAGTTTTACTAGTATGTTTTTGATTGTAAATTTTTCTCACTTTAGATGGCAATATTACATACATTTATGATGAACTAGGTGCATAATAACTCTCCCTAGCAACTGGTCTTCTATATTTTAATTTAAATGGGCAAAAATAAATTCAATCTACATAATTTCAATGCAGGGTAAATTATATGGTCTTAACATGGTCATATCTCTTAGCTAGGGCCCAAGAGTTTTAATGGCAGTAGCAAGCCAAAACTGACAAGTAGTGAGGGCACATGCAAGATATAGAATAAGGATTAATGCAAAGGAGTGTGCTGACTATGTACATATCATCAAACATCTGTCATACCACTTAGGCTGCGTTATGCAATGCTTAGTTAGTCATAAGATCAAGCTGGCCACAACCGCGATAGCTTCAATAAACAAGTGGAAATATTCTTCATCTTCTAAGCTATGTTTAATAAAGAATATGAAAATTTTTCCCATCCTTATCAAGAAGGACTCCATGGTGAGTTGTCTTTTCACATCATCTTTAATTAATATTACATAATTGAATCTGATGCATTTGTTGGACATGAATCCCCCAAGATTTCAATCTAATGAGTCTAGGTGAGGTAGAAACTTTTCTGAAGTACTTTTTCCCCATAAATTTATCAATGGGCCATTTATTGAGTTTTTGATAGTCCATTTTACCCTATCCTTCCAAATACCCTAAGAAAAATCAAGGGATATGTTGTGGCTAAATCACTAAACCCCAAACATTCAAGTGGGAATAGGATAAATTGACCTCATACTATTAAGAAATAGTCCCATAGTATAATGACTACTCTCTATGAACCTGGCTTAGAGGACTAGAGCTTTGGTTTGAGTTTGATGTTCATGGTTACTTGTTTGATGGTCAGTGAGGTGCTATGTGATTTTAGTATTGACACATCATGTAAGCCTCACTCTTGTATACTGAGGGTCAAAGGCCACATGTTTATTTTGAGTTGCGTTTAGCACCCTTTTGGGAAAATTTCACCCATTGATATAGTTTGTTGAAGGCTTTGGGAAGTCCACTTAGAAACATTCATTTCCACTTGTACAATGACTTGGAAGCATGCAATTTGGAGCCCACTTGCCCACATTCGAGGGATCTTAGGGGCTGGTGTATGATAGGTTTGAATATTGTTTGAAGATTGAACGTGGTTGAGAGGGCCTTTGAAGGCCAAAGACTAAGCAAAAATCCACTTTTACCCCTCCATTTTTAGAGAAGGATCACATTTTGAGGGTTTTGCAGAAAAATGGTCATCTTCACCCTTTGAAATTAAGGCCAGATGAAGCCATTGTTGAGAATAAATATGCAGCCTGGAAAGAAGAAGTTAGACTCCCGACTTGGGGCAACCAAAACCCTCTACCTCAATAGCCTCATGTGCCCACAGATCAAGTAATGGAACATCACCACGCTAGTTTCCTTCAGTATGAAGTCACATCCTACTGATAGATGTAAAGGTCATTTGTACAACTGACACCGCCCACACTCTATAATCCTGCGTATATGTGAACCAAAGTAGAGAGCATTACAAAAAATACCTTATGTAGTAGTGTCTGAAAAAACCTCGATAAAATATGTAGATAAGGAAAATTAATGTCACCTATAAATTATGGGTCCCATTGGATGTAGTTCGTTGCCATCTCAATCCACTGGGACACCCCTTCAAATACAATAGACAGACCAATCACTGCCAACTAATTTCCTTTAGAAAATATCATCAATCATACAATCAACAAAGACCGTAAATGATAGCACAAACAATTAATAGATTGTCCCTCATATAATCGATGACCAACTTGGAAAATAAATACCCCCCCAGACCAATTAATGACCTCAAGAGACTCCTTCATGATCGAACTCAAAATTCAAATATGTTACCAACTCCACCAACCAAAATGAATGCACTTACGTAGCAGTAAAGATCCTCATAAATCCTCCGATCAAACCAATCCCAAACTAGAGAGGAGAAGGAACATCCACAAGATAAAATGTTTAGAAGAAATACCACATAAAATAACCAACTAGTGCATCTCAGATAGACTACAAAGAATACTGACAAGTAGCAGCTAAGATCCTAAAAAATCCCTCCATCGACCAATCCCAAACCAAAGAAGGAGCAGGAAGATCCACATGAGCAAAGGTTTAGAAGAAATACCACATAAACAACCATCTAGTGCATCTTAGATAGACCACAGAGTAGACCAACAACTAGAGTGGAAAACAAATTGTTATTAGTGTACCATGAAACTAAGAAAACAGTAGGGATCTCTGATATCACCCAGAATATGGATACAAATTGAAACTAGCTCAGGTAATTATGCTAAGACATATGGCACCCAATAGTACCAACAACTACACCAAGGAGGCTACATCTAATCCATTTACCTCCACACCTACAACCAAAATTAATGGCCTTGTGAATTTTGTGACTAATGCTTCCACAATCCAATTTTTTATCGTGAATATCTACTTCTCACAAAAATTTTTGTAGATGTTGTGAAGTAGAAATATTGTCTATGAACAGATATTTTGTAATTTTCCTCCACCATCCTTGTAGAAATTATGGTGTATATTTGCAACTACTCATGAATTTTTAATCAAACTGACAAGACGCAAACCTACTCTATTGCCCTACGGAAGTTAATTCACAATTTATAAAAATAAATCATACACGCAATAAGTAAAACATTCACAAATTATTTTTCTTATGGAAAGCAATCTTCTAAAAACCCTAATGCATTCTTGCATTAATCAAATGAATAGAGATGTATTACAATTTCTTCGGCCAACTGAGCACAAGCTGTAAGTGAATAACCTATCTCTCTTCTCACTAAGAATATTTGACCCAGACTTAGTCAATTTCTGCCTCTGATTAAACCATTATTTCCTTGTGAGTTTCCTTGATAAATTAGGACCTTATTATTTAGGAATTTCTAAAAAATGGATTGCAAATCCCCATGGTTGATCATCTGACTGCATGGAACACATGTACACTCAAGACTAGTCTACAACTAATGTTACACTGCCTTGGAATCTCCACCATAGCTAGGGAACTCGCATTCTCTGCATGCACTAGATATTTTAGTTTGATTGATCAGTTAAATAGATGATCACTTAGTTTGAATGAAGTCCCATTGCACAACTGATCATCCACTAGTTCCTCCAATAGTTGGAACTGGTTTAACTGAAAACAGCTTTAGATAACTGACTTTTATTGTTACAAATTAGAAATCACACATGCTAAACTGAAATCGAACTACTCCAACTTGAATTTATTGAGTAAACAGAGTGACACAAGCAATGTCACAAAAATTAACTACATCCAAGTTGTCTACTGATATGGAAATTCAATTTTTTGCAATTTAGTTAAGGCAAAAGAAGTTTGAGAATTTCTTACTCCATTTTTCAATACTCCCTCTTGGAAAGAAATATATTATCAACCACCCCTATCTCACACCTATGGAGCTTGAACTTCCTTCTTGAAAAATCTTTTGTTAAAATGTTAACATATTTTTCCTATGTTAGAATGTAGTGTAGCAACATTATCCACTCTGCCCACAGTCCCGTAAATGGTGAAACTAGGTATCTATATGCTTGGATTGACCGTGAAATAAAAGATTCTCATAGAGCTTTATGCAAATATGATTATCACAGTAGATCACAGTTGGATCCATCATCTGACCAAACAATCCAACAGGTATCTTTCTCATCCATATCGCCTCACATGCTACTTGAATTTTAGCCATGTATTATGCTTCTACCAACCTAACTGCCACACATCATTTCTTCCTATTGTACCACAAAAGAACTGCATACCCACCATTAAAAATTCTACTTTATGTACTCTTTCATTCTAATGGACTTCGTGCCCAATCTACATCTATGAGGCCATACAACTTCACTCCCTCTGCCCCTCTGTACCATAGTCCAAACTGGGTAGTGCCTTTGAGGTGTTGTAAAACATGCTTAGTTGCCTTCCAAAATAATTTGGTTGGCCTAACCAGAAATTTTCTTAGATGGTTGAATGCATAGCACATATCTTGATATGTGTTCACAAGATACATGAGTGAACCCACAAGCTGCTGATAAATGGTAGCATCCAATTATTCACTTGGATTGGAATCCTCCTTCCTCCAGTTGGTCACTATAGGTGTCTCTATGGGTTTACAAATCTCCATGCAGAATATCTACAATATCCCATTTGCATAATTTCCTTGAGAGACAAACAATTCCCCATTGCCTTTCCATACTTCCAACCTAAGGAAGTAGTACATGAGACCCATGTCTTTCATTTCAAATTCCCTTGCAAGGTACTGATTGCAAGATCTTATCAACTTCTCATCAATAGTTAAAATCAAATAATTGACACATAATACAATAATAATAAATTTACTTTCTACCAAGATATGATAGAGGGTTGCATCTGCTTCAATTCTAGTGAATCCCAAACCTGTGAGATAGGTATCGATCCTGGTGTACCAAGCACAGGGTGCTTGTTTGACATTATACAAGGCTCACTTGTGTTTTCACATATGACACTCGATAAAATGTCTCAAAACCTTCTAGATGATTGATTTACATGTCCTCCTCAATAACCCCATTGAGAAATGTTGTTTTTATATCCATCTGGCGGATCTTCCACCCCATCTACATTGCTAGAGAAAGAATTGATGTAATGGACGAGTTACTTGATACAGGATGAAAGGTCTCCTCATAGTCAATTCTATCAACTTGAGAGTACCCCTTGGCCAAATATGGCCTTATAATTCTCTATGCTTTCTTCTGTTTCCTGCTTCACCTTGAAGATCCATATCGAACCCACTATTGCTTTATCAGTTCATCTTGGGACCACTCCCCAAACATTTTTCTTTACAATGGATTCATGTTCCTCCAGCATTGCATCAACCCATATAGTTTTCTCTACTTCTTCCTTGAAAGAGGATGTCTCAGCCTCTATAATATTAGTGATTAGAGCCATGTAGCTAATGTACCTCTCATGTGACTTCCTTTGCTTGCAAAAATTTGAAGGAGCTCCCACATTCTCCCTTGCATCCTCCACAAGTTTATCAGTGTCACTGATTCCTTTTATATCTTCTCTAGATGACTATGCTTGAGTGCATGTCTCCACTCTCTGCTCCTTAAGTTTTGGTTTCTCCACTTTCCTCAGGATCCTCCTTTGGAGCTAAAAGCTTCTCTTCTGGTGGGATCTAAAGCTCCCTCTCAAGAGATCACCACATCACTTTCTCCTCATCAATATTTACATCCCTCTGCCAAGGTGTCATTCTGAGGGATGGAAATTACACATGGTAGTTGTGGGGATTTTCAATGTAATCGATAAATACCCCCAATTCTATGGTTGAAACAAGCTTATTCCTTGATTCTTTGGATACACGACAATAAACAGGGGCTCCAAAAATCCTAACTGCACACACTCTATTTTCTCCTTGAGAAAGCCTCCTCCAGTGTAATCATGCCAAGAATCTGATGAGCACTCTAATTATGCAAATAAATTTTGCGTTGCATCCCTAGCCATATAAATGCAGAGGTAGGTCTTGGTCATGCAGCATAAACCTCATGCTCACAAAATGCTATGGTTCTTTCTCTCAGCCACCCATTCTATTGTGGGTTGTGGGGTGTGGTCAACTCTCATCAAATGCCTTATTTCGCATAGAAAATTTTGAAATTCATTCAACTCGTACTCACCTTCATTACCACTCATGTGAGCCTTCACCCTCTTTCTATTTTCTCTCTCAACTAGTCCCTTGAATTCTACAAAATCGAAGAATGTATCGTATTTATTCTGTATGAAGAAGATCCAATACTTCTGTGAGAAGTCATCAAATAAAATGAAAAAATATTTGTTTCTAGCAGTGGAGGATGTTGAGAAAGGTCATAGCATAGAGTGGACCCTTTCTAGGACTGCATGTGCTCTTTTGTCCGATCATGGAATGTGCATTTAATGTACTTCCCCAAACACATTATTTGCATATTCCTAAGTACTCCTTTATGAAGGTCAATGATTATTTGTTGTGAATATTTGAGGTGGCATGATGCAAATGGCCAAGTTTTTTGTGCCAAAGTTTACCAACATCGTGGCCCACACTTTCTTTTCCTTAGTGCTTAATGCAAAGATTCTTTCACATATAGCTTATACGGTTCTTCACTCGAACCTTAATTTCTTCACTTGTCCATTTGTCTATTATCTCAGGAATGATTTTCCTTTGCTAAAGATCACATCATAACCACGGTCTATCCAAACTCCAAGAGAGATGAGATTTCTCTTT